>CM069243.1:19402244-21802244 GCA_035582765.1 Acer negundo | reverse complement strand
ATCTCTATCTCTCTATATACTTTTCCACGTTGCAGGATTTTTGAAAGATTCAACCATAATGTCAAGTCATTTTTTGGTATATTTGGCCTTTTCCTTGTCCACCGAAACTTAACGTAATAATACAATAGCTAACGGCTCGGATGTTTATCCTTACAAACGAAAGCGAAATGTACGATTAAGATTCTACCAAGATGAGTAAACGTGTTATTATTATTATTATTATTATTATTATTATTATTTTAAATTGACACTATTATGAGTTGGGAGTCTACTAAGAAATAATGAAATTAGACTCTACAAATATGACTCGGATTATAACTCCCACAATAGGTCATGCTTAAAAACTAATGCCAAATCAAGATTCTGCCTCAAATCTTAACCATATTTTCAATCATTTTGTTGTTTTCATAAAATAAATTAAAACTTTTAACATAACTTATAGGTCATGATAGCTTCACATTAAAGTCACAATATCATTTATTCATGTAATGCTGTGATTGTCATACAAATAAATTTAATATCGTAGTATCCTTGGACCACCAACATTTCACATTAACTTTTCTTTGTGTTCATGGACGAGAGAGAGAGAGATAGAGATAGCCCATTCAAATTATTTTAAGACAACATTTGGATACTCGATCGGTCAGTACTTTGGGTACTGACCAACCAATGGGGTTTTGCCATATGGTCAATTTGTAAAAAATGTAAGAAGATGAATGTAAAATATTAAAATAAAAAAACCACGTGACAACACCTCATTAGTGGGGTCAATACCTTAGATACTGATCGGTTAGTACCAAACAGTTTCTTTTATAAATTTTCATTTACCCACTTTTATGATATGTACTGTCTCCTTGTCTCAACTCTCAAGTGGGCTTTAGTAGCCTAAAAGATAGATCCACTTTAAGGAAAAGATTCATGTCGCGTGGCAAGATCGTAACGGTGATACATGTGCAATCTATTTTTTTTTTCCCAACTTTATTCATGAAAAAGTAGGACAAAACAATCACAATATTGGGTCAATTACAATTGGATTGCACTATTAAAATGTTTGTGGATGAAAAGATAGATCCACTTTTGTGGTTACAAAGGCTAAGAAACAACACACTTGATTTTCACATAAAAGTATCATCTTTTAATGAATTTTTTTTTTTTTTTTGGATAAAAGTGCTTCATGTGAAAACACTAAAAAAAATGCCTTTTGAATAATTTTATTAAGTGTTTGCATTTTTACATGTTTGATTGAATTTAGATGGGGACCAAGGCAGTTACTTTGATTAGTTTACAAATGTTTAGGATTTGAATTGAAGTAACAATTTATTAGACTCTTTAATTATAAAAGGTGCATAAATTACACAAGTCATTATCGTAAACCATTGCATATCATATACCTACGACTAATCTAATACTTGGTCGACTTTCAAAAAACCCCAATTTGACTTCTCCACATAGAGACATGATACTGTAGATGATGTTGTGGGGGGTATTTGGGACATTTCATATTTCAGTCAGTTAAACACGATTAAAAATTATGTATGCGGTTAAAAAAAGCGATTACTATGATACTGTATGTGAAAGATATCACAGCAACAACATTTACAATTTTTTAGTCATATGCTTCCTTCCTTCAAAGGAGCTTCATTTGCTAGTTTACCGATACTTGTTCCGGCAATGTATCCACCAGACCAAGCATTCTGCGAAAATAAGAACAACAGATTAGATACAATGCCCGTGTTGTGTTTTATATCAATAAAAAATATCGATATAAAATAAACATGTTTGTAATTTACGACATAGCTTTGTCACACCTGAAAATTGAAACCTCCGGTCACCCCATCAACATTTAGTACCTGGAGATAAGTACCGACTTTGAGCATCATCGGAGGGCTTAAAATTTGTGCACACGCAACTAAAAGAATGGTAAGGAAGGAACTGTACCTCTCCCGCGAAGAATAAATGTGATCGTATTTTGCTTTCCATTGTGTTGAGAGATATCTTCACAAAGGCAAGAAAGATGTAAGTTACATTTCCATTGCATACACAGAAGAGATAGGTAGATAGATATATAGATTGAGAGACTGAGAGAACCTCAGACAAAGGAACGCCTCCAGCAGTGATGAATTCATCTTTAAATTGTCCCTTCATTATATATCGATGTGTCTTATCTCAGTAAAACATGAAAAGTTTCGAAAAACAGAGAATAAAAAGTTGTTTTCGTTATGTAATCCTACCTTCCCAGTGACTTCGAATGTACAATGCTTTAAAAGACGAGCAGCGGAAATCAATGAGTTGTTTGAAATGGAAGCCCACAGGGTATCTCCACATATACCCTGCATATATAAATAAGAAATGCTAACCTTTATATGAAAAATTTATCGTAGATGACAAATTTGAAATAGCCATGTTATTTATTGATACCTCGCGGTCCAATATATATTTCCAGAATCTCTTCACAATGCCGAATTCTGTAGGGTATGCATTGAGCACCTTTTGCTTCTGTAGAGGGGTGGATTAAGGGCAAGCAAATATCAATTCAAAAACGACAAAGTAGAATGCTATAATGTAGTAGTAGAATTCATGAAGTTAGAGCGGCTACTGCATTACGGTCCCAGAGAAGATCAATAGAAACACCACTAGTTAACAGGAAACTTTGAGACATAATATCTGATTAACTAACGGTCTCAAAGTCAAGATGATTAAGATCTTGGCTCTTTAGTCTTTTCAGATAATTGCCATAATCAAGAAAACAGTTGCTAGTGAAAAATAAGATCAAGGATTACCGCAAACAGACGCTTGTGTTGACTGAGAATAGACTTCATTTCTTCTACATGTAAATCGGGTATGAAATCCACAGTAAGTACACCTGCATCCCAGAAATGTCAAATTCCAGCTAGTTGCAAAAGAAGAGGAAAATTAACTGAAAAAGTGAAAGACATATTTATAAGAAAAGAAGTTGTTTCTTACCTTTATAATTTGAAGTGAAGAGATCGCGGGCACCCCAAGCTGATAGGCGAAGAATTACCGGTCCACTAAGCCCCCAATGTGTGACTAACATGGGGCCAACCTAAAGATGCAGAAATTTGGTTTTAAGTACAATACATCATTGTGTATTACTACGAAGGCAATGAGAAAATCTTGCCTGGGTAAGATGTGGAATATTCCTCTGCACATTTTCTAATTTAAGCTTAGCTACGACTTTCGGAAATGTGACCTGCCATGGAAAACAAGGTAATGAAAGACCAAGATGGAGAAATGATACAACAATGACAATCATACATTTATTATGCATATAGCAAGAAGTCCACAGAATGCTTGAATAAAAGGGATTTTAGAGTCAAATACAATATTGTACCACATGAATGCATAAGAGTTAATGTAATATGAACTCATCAATAATTGATGATGGTGAAACGAACTATGTTGTAAATATGTACCAAGTTTTTGAATAAATATACCTCAAGCTTTTTTACAAGTATGAAGAACCATATACAGCTTGTTTTCAACTTGTAAATAATACACATGCTAAATAAACAAACAGATGATAGATTCCTGCTTACTACTTTGGACAGGATTCATTCATCAGTTAGAAGGGAGTGTTACATTACCCCGGACAACTCTGTTAACTGTGAATCGCTAATCTTGAACGTGAATAAGCTAGGTACTGGATCTACTATCGAATGACCAAGCTGAGCTGCAAGACTATAACCCTGTGAAGGAACAACAAAATTTATCAAGTAATTCAATCCAAGTCATTTCAAATTGGAAATGCGCCATTTATCAATCAAACCTGCTTGCTACTTCCACTAGCAATTAATAGATAATCAGCTTCGATGCATTCAACCAGATTGAGTGTACGCTTCTCAAGCTTGAGGAGGAACTTTCCACCAGCAGTAGCAGTTGCGGTTGTGACAGCTTTTCCGGTCTGTAGAAAAACTGATGGAGCAACTAATAAAGACGGCTTGCAGGCATTCAATAAGATTGTGAAAACTTCTCTTTAAACTTCTCAAAGTTACAAACTAAAAAGATGAAGATGGGAGGAATGCTGAAAACTAGTTATTTATGAGCCTGAATATCATTTTTGGTGGTATATGAAATTCAATTCTGCAAAAATACAATGCACAAGAGGCACACTTCCAATCTGGGTAAGTGCTAGAGATATATATAGTCTTTCTTCATTGCAGAAATTGAAAGTTTGGACTTAGAAAAAGTACTAGAAGATCAATCAAACAATTTTTCTCTGTCGGAAACTAATAGCTTCTATAATTTTACTAACAACAAAGAATACGAAGACGCAAAAGGATTCTTCACTCCTCCCATTCCAACAGGAAAAAGTTTAAAAGGACTCAAGTCAATGGCTGGCGCAACATACCTCCCCTTTGCTCTGCTTCAGACAGAAGACAATCAATTATCGAAGAAGAGCTGTTGCTGACAGGAAACACCCTTCCGTCGTCCTCAGTCTATAGGCAGATAAGCATAAATCACCAGTGCAAAATAAAGAAAGAAACAGAAGACATGAAGTTTTAAGCAGGATGACCTTTAGTTCCACCCCGTGATCAGAAAACCACGACATAGTATCCATTGGGCCATGCACATTGAAGAAAGATCCTCTAAATTCCCTGTAACCCCTAGGGTAACGTTCTGCCAATGTCTAAAAAGGAATTAGTCATTTTGAAGTCTTGACATCAAGAACTACAAAAGGCATTATATGTACAATTGGGACTTTGATTTTCTATGACAAAGTTAAGAAACAAGTTGCTTAGCTGGGTGTAATTTAAATGACAAGTCGACTATCATTGTGAAGTTTATGACAGTAGTGTCATGTACAAATTAAGAATAACAGTCATTATACATAATGATCAAGTAGATACCAACAGCAGGGAGACATCTATAAAGTATACAACTAATACTCCAAAGTCAATCTATTAACAAACATGCTGAATTAAATCATTTAATCACTAAATCAGTAATCTTGACATAACCAATCATCATCCCTAAGAAGAGCAATAACATACATAACATACAATTCTCACCTTATTGTCAACACAATGGCCATTAGTCACATTGCACCTACCTCCCCCAGAAATCTTCACCTGCCAAAAATAACAAAAACTATGAATAATCCACAATTCACCAACTGGGTACAATCATTCATGAAATTTTATATTACAAAACCACAAAAAGAAAGAACCTTTGACAGAGGCTTTCCTTTCTCTATAACAATAACATTAAGCTTAGGGGCAACAGTCTTAGCTCTAATAGCTCCATACACTCCAGCTGCTCCTCCTCCAACCACCACCAATGCCTCTTCACCAGACTGCCCACAAACCTAAAACACAACAAAAAAAATCAAAACCCCATCTCCTAAAATGAACTGAAATTACACGCAAAAGTCACAACCCAACATTTGACATACTGGGATGGCAGTTGTAGTAAATTTTCTGTTCTTAGAACTCAGAAGAAAATAGTTATGGTTACTTCTGATACTTGCAATTTCTACAGAGACACCAAACTGGAGGACATAGCGAGCTAAAGTGAAGTTCATGTGTACTCTGAAATTTCAACACTAGCAGTGGCCGAAAATATTTATTTAAGGACATTTAAAAGGGAAATCTGATACGTGCGGGAACATTGTGTTATCCTATGGACTCAAACGTGGCTAGAACGTATTAGGCCTTCTTTTATGATTTTAAGGACCGGTTCAAATTGGCTGAATTTGGACTTATAACCCAACCTGTAGATCGCTTTTTATATGTGATTATGCAGGTTTTTTCTTCTTAATACAATCACTATTTATTTATTTATTTATTTTTCATTGAATTATTTGTTATAATATTATCGTCTTTATAAAATATTCTTTGTAAATGCAGTCATTGTGGATGCTGAGAGAATTTAAAGATGAGATGACAAGAGGATCCAGAAAACATAATAAACATATCGGAAATCCATGTGTTGTCTGTGCATTATATGAATTGTTTGCATTATTAACCAGTGGAGGAGAAGTTGTTGCTGCTGCCTTCACATCTTTCAGAATTGCTTTTACTACTTGGCTTCCTAACTTCAACATCCAATTGGAGGTTTGTATATATGTATTTTCTCCGTCATTGTCATCGTCATCGTCATCGTCACTTTTATTTATTTATTTTGGTAAACCTAAATCCCGAGACTCGTCAAATCCATTTTTTATTGAATGACCGAGCACCGTTTTCTTTTCCATATTTGTCATATTTGTAGGGAGGGTCGAGGGTCCTCTTCTTTATGCCATGAAACTAATTTGGATTAGAATCTTCATGATCGCGAGCAAGTGCATAAATATACTCTCGAAAAAGAAGTGGGTATAGGAAGTTGTGTTGCTGAGCTATATATTATGACTCGTCATAAAACAAAATAAATCTTGAACCCTAATGAGAGGGAGAGATGTGAAACAATTGTTTTCGAACTTTACTAGAATCCAGGAATGTTGCTTCTAAATTGTAGCAAATTTATTTACATTTTTCTCTTCTCTTTTAATATTGGTTCCAAATTCTTATATACATATGCAAATTTTTACAGGAACACATAGTAAATGCTGCTTCTGAAGTGCTGCAAGCCATTTTTAGTGCTCTTCATGACTCATTCAATTATGATCCTGCAGAATTAGATTGCACAAGAGTGATTTGGATAATTGCACTAAAAATGGATGTTTTGCACATAAAATTTTCGGAATGCACCATTACGAAAAGATAAAATGTATCAAGTGTTCTGTTGAGTCGAGGCGTAAAAAGTATACTTCTTTTTTTCTAACTGCAGATGCAAGTCATCTCAGAATGATGAAGGTAAGCTTCCCATTCTTTTCTACGGTACTAATATATATATATAAGATCAGTAGTACTATGCAACCTAAAAAATCAGCTAGCATTATTGTATATATATATAATTATATATAAACTCTTCCATGTTTAGTTTATGCTAATTGGTATTTTATGTTTTGAGTTTATTTTGTTTCACTTCAGATTATGCATAAGCATCATCAGAACTCTTTTGATTCACTTTTGAGGCTAGTAATGACGCATGAACTATTGGCTTGTGATGAACATGATGGTGGCTGCGGAGTTCTAAACCCTATCTATCGTACTCTTAACAGTCTTCCTTACGCTCTTACCATAGGTACGTACGTATGTTTAAAGAACCGGTAAACAAAAAAACGTAATCTTATAGGAATACTTAATCCGGTCATGTTCATATCAAGACATTCTTATATAACTTTATCAGGATATTGAATATGAACCACTCATTTATAAAAGTGATTTGACAAGTGCATACATGCCAAGTCAAAGTATGTAAAACGAGTGACTTACATTCAATGTCCTTATATAATTCTATCAGGACATCCTCATAGGAAAATTTCCGATAGTTAATCTAGCTTGTAATAATAGTATTACTAGTATTTAGATTACTTAAGAGACTCGAATTTGAGCACTAGTAAAATTGGATTTGATACCATATATGTCAACTTATTGACTCAATTTGCAGTTTTAGGGTGGCAAAAGAACATCGTTGAAAGCTCAAAAGATATATCGGAAACTTTGAGTGCTCTTTCTAATGAGTTAGATCTCGGAGTTCTATTTCCAGCGGTCAAGCCTGGAATTTTTAAATATCTCCTCATGTCCATGGTAATTAAACTTTGTATAAAACAATGCGACTCACCGTATGATAAAAATAAATAAATAAATCAATCAATTATGAATTTGGAACGTTCCAAAATTTATAATTTTTTTTTGTTATTCAGTGAAGTCAAAACGTTCTAAATCTAACGTTTGAATTCGATGCACCCTTATCATCTTGATATATAGTATAATTTTCTAGCTTTTGTTAAAAAGAATTAAATTCTTTTTCATTTCCTAGGTTTGCTTCTATGGAGTTGAACAACAACATTATACATACTTTATTTACTGTGACGATATGGAATTATACATTCAATACGATGTTCGGTGTGATGAAATGACCCTAAAGGTACGTAAATTATTTTGTATTCAACAAAGCTTCATCGTTAAGGATTAAAAAAATAGCACTTTTTTTTTGTGTGCGATTCCTCAATAAACATTATAAAGTCAAATCTCATATGATAAAATATATAGGATTCCGCATTTGATTGATCGTGTGTATATATATATTCTTTTAATATATATATATATATATATATATATATTTTTTTGATATAATTTTCTGATGCGTACAGATCATTGGCGAGTGGGACGATGTGGTTAATGTTTGTAGCGAAATGAGCTTACGACCACTGGTTATGTTTTTTTATCGCAAGTTTAAATTATAAATAAATATTGTTGGGAGTAGACTGATTTTCTTTGCTTCTTAGAATACAGGATGATCTTGATGAACCAGATTTTTATTTATTTATTTATTTTTGTCATGTTAATAATCATGATTAGTTCTTAATTATAATAACCTCTCTCTTTTTTCCAGCACTTCTTTTTTTCTTAATTAACTTTGAGTAATGTTAAAGCGGATTGGGTTGAGACATAATTACCCTGATTTTTTTTTAGATAGCAACTCGTACAATGTTTGGTAATATAATTTAGAACATGTCACACTGTTTCCAAGTGTAATAAGAATTTGATAAACAAAAGAATTGGAAATTAGGCCCCAAAATTTAGGAACAAAATTAAACTACAATTTCAATAAATTTAACCAAGTAATTAATTAATGAATTAATTACTCGTAAACTTAAATTACAAAACAAAACACTTGCCTCCTTGACTGGAAAAATTATCTCTCTTCTTTTTGTAGAAACAATGATGGTCTGATCTTCCTCTGATTGCATCAGAAACCAAATGCTTTCTAAATGTTGCAATGAAAGCTTCCACTCTCTCATTCAACTCCTCCTTTGAAAGCCTTGAAGTCTCTTCTTCTTCTTCATCATCATCATCATCATCACCATCTTCATTTTCATTTTCATTTACACCATCTTCAATGCTTTGTTTCTGATGATCATTTTCTTCCCTTCTTTTGCTCTCCAACTTCTTCTCACATTTCTCCACACTCACATGATCATCAATTTCTTCACTTTCTGGTCCACACCCACATTGTGGTTTCTTGCTAATGTTGATTTTCTCTTCACTTTCTTGATATTGAGTGGATGTTTCTGTTCTTGCTGTTGTTGTTGTTTTGGAGGAGGGCATGGAAGTGAAGAAAATGGCTAAAAGTACAACATTTAGTAAGAGAAAAACCCAGAGCCGCCATTGTTCAATGAAGAACATCATTATAAAACGTTTCAAACATGCCATTAATAGAGCTGTTCCTGCTGTGAACAACACTGTGTATATACTCTCATCTCCAAACTCTCTCTCTTTTGCTTCTATCTTCTTCTCCTCCATTGATTTTTATTTTTTCTTGAAGTTGGTGAATGGTGATGCTAATGACTCGTATAAGTTATATATAGGGTAGTAAGTATACAACAAAATGAGAAATGCCATTTAAATATTGATTTTATTTTCAAAAAATGCCAATAATGGGTGGATTTTTCAATGAGGGACCAGCTGTGATGATCAGAGAAAAGGAGTGATGATGATTGATGATTGTGATCGGAGAATGTGAAATTATGGAAATGTAGGTGGTAGAGGAGACAAGAAGACAAATATTGTTGAAAGTGAATCATCACAATTACACAAAAATGATAGTTTCAACTTAGGTTATTTATTTATTTATTTATTTTTCTACCTTTGTTGGTTTGCTTGTGTTTGGTTTTGGCGTGTTCTCTATAGGGCCATGGCGTGTACACTATGGGACCTATCTCTCTTTGCAATTGCATGCCACCATCCAGAACTCAATTCTTTCAAATTCTAAGTGTCCAGAAATCTTTTTATCAAATATATACACACTTTGTAAATAAGCAAGACAATCTCACATTTAGTTGAAGCATTTTACCAATTTTCGAAACGATAGTTTAGTTTTTTTTCGAATTCGAAAACAGGATCGTATTCGAGTTCGAACTTCAAATACTATACACACATGGCTTTTAATGTGAATCTTTTAACACACAGAAATTTTAATTCAAAATCTAGACTGTCTAAAATCTAAATGGGTGGTTGCCGATGGATTCTCTTAAAAAAGCTTTTTCCAGGAAAGAGAAAAAAATAAACACACTACTCATGTACAAGTAGCTGTGGCTGCTGATTGCTTGGCAGAATTTTGCCGGTCCAAAAGCAATAAAGATGAAACGTGAAGGTCCAAAAGCACGCTTGCTTGACCCCACTTGTCACTATCTTTTTAACAAAAAATATATATTAAACAATAAATGCTCACTATTATTATTATTATTATTATTTGTTTATTTATGTCAAAGTTTCTAGAAGACAGAAAAATGGTCTTCTGGATTTATTATTACACGACATGATATTATAGCAAGCAATTCATGACTTGTAGAACCGAACCAGTAATAAGTGTTTTGTTTTGCATGTTTGGGAGCAAAATTATTGAAATTTGGCTTTTGATTTACTATTTGGTAGTTTTATTTGCATCATCGTTTTATTATTTCTTAAGTCGACTAAATTGGGAAATAATGTGATTGATAAATAAATCTTGATATGATAAAATTAAATCGATAAAGACAGTAAAAATAAAATTAACAGCAGAAAACTTGATATGATAAAATAAAATTAAACCTCTAAAGCCTCATCTTCACTTACATAATAAGGATTATGCCGCAATTTCGAAAGAGTTACTATATCATCACAGGAGAATAAGTAATGATAATGCAAAGAATGATCAGAGTGAATATATAAAATGCTCGTTACTCAGTATCGTTGTATCGCTCATGCTATGCAGCCAGCAATGTCAGGTTAAAGGCGTTTTCTCGAGGGGCATTGTCTTGAATGATTTACCATCTTTTCCCAGACAAAGATATAAGCTGCACGAAAACGAGGAGATTAATATGCATATGAAGCATCCATCTCTTTAAACAAGTAGGATTCTTGTTCAAAAGAAAGTGATTGTTATCTATCTACTGCTCCTTAAATGTTCAGTAAGATCACTCGCATATTCAACCAAGTTAGAATGAGCATGTAAAAACTCAGCAATTACTTGCATGACCTATTCATATCCAAGGGATTAAGTTTATCTTATATCGGACACAATTCAAAAGGCAGGGAAGGGGGAAAAGGAAAACCATTCAACCAACCTGACGGGCAACCTGAGCCAGTCGCCGACTGTCCCTAGATGATTCATTTATCAAGCTTGATTTTTGTGGCTCTGCTGCATCATCACGATGTTTCTCCGCTGCCCTTCTCTTTATATTGCTGTTGTCCGGAGAAGTGTTTCCATCAGAGAGGCTCAAGGATCCTTTCTTGCGCTTCCTCTGGAAAGTGTACTTGATCAACTTATTGCAATCTGATTTACTAGGAGATTCATTAGTTTCTACACATAAGTTGACATCTTTTGAATCAGAATGCAAGGGTAGTGCATTATCAATCTGAGAACTCAATTCAGAACATGCTCCCGTTGAATTTTGTACAGCATCACCTTCTGGTTTTGCCAATGCAGACTCGTCTTTCAGTTCTGTAACCTTGTCTGCAGCATTCGAGACAAGTCTAGATTTATTAAGGGCCTTAACACTGACGGTAACATTTGATGATCCTGATATAGGACCTACACCCCTTCTGATTAAGGTCAACCCTGGATCCAAACGAGGCAATGGTTTCATCTTAGCCTCGTTTTCAGCTATCTTCAATCGATCTTCAGCAGATTTAACATTGCCACGGATAGCAAAGGAATAAATCATACGACTGTTTACTATAGATGATGGTGGACAAGGTCTAAGGATCTGATCAGAAGAAGAAATTAATGCTGTAACAGCGGCATCACTTTGCTCTGTAGCATTTCTTTTTCCATTGTGAATGATCATATTTGCATCTTCTTTGCTAAAGCTGTGATTAGGCTGCAACTTTTCATCCAAGGTACTGGCATTTTTTGCATCCATAATTCCAGTCTTGAGAGAAGATAGAGTAGCTGCAGTTACCTCAGATCTAACATTCCCATCAACCGAGTTTGTTTTGCACTGGGAGAGAACTGAAGACAACTGATGTGGTTTTACGGGATGAACAGAACGTGCCCGGCGTAATGCAGCTTTGGTTTTACCAAACCGAGTCTTTCTTCTTCGTGATGTTCGGAAGGTAACAGGTTTCTTCATTTCTTCCGAAGAAAAATTCTTTGTTATGCCCATGGAGTTGGTCTTAGAAGAGGGTACAATGCATTCCATTGCATCCTTACTGTTTGTTTTAATTGTCAACTCATTCTTTATGAGTGAACGTTGACCTTCTACATCTCCCAAAGGAGGCAACTTCCCATCCGGCAAATTTCTTTCAAGTGCAAGAATTCTCTGAGTAAATCCATTTCTGTAAAGGTCAGACTCTTTGCTTCTAATAGTTATGGAGACTAACTCAGAGTTCTCCACATGAGCAACGCTCGAATTCTCAGTCGGTTGTGTAGTACTGCAGCATCTATTATCCAAAATCCTCTGATTCAACAGCGTGTTCTCTGTGTCAGAAGTAGTCATAGTTTCAAGTCCTGAGCTCAAAATAGAGGGTAAGATGGGCTCAACTGTCACATTTTTGTGAGAACAAATATCTTCCTTTGTGATATGTCCATTCAAAGGCTGCAGTTGGTTTTTCTTCACCTTCTCCAATTTATCTCTAACCCATTTCAACTCTGATCTAAGATCTGTTATGACATCCTCTGCCTCATATAGCTGCCCTTCAAGCTCATCAATTTTTCTTTTCTGGGTCAAGGATGTTACCTCTGCTTCCTTTGTCTGTAAAGATGCAAATATTGGTCAATGCAGTATCAGTGCACTATCCTATGAACTTTAGTTAACTCACTGCATCCTAGAAGTGCAAAACCAAGTGATGCGATGAAGCAAGTAGATCAAAATTATAACTCAAAACACACATGAACATAGGGGAAAAAAGCAGACGGCTAGGAAGTACATTTTTTATCTATCTTTTGGGATAAGTTTGCCATTTGAGAAAAATGATTGTGAAACTATTAACAGATTTCAAATCAGACTGATAAGAGCCTAAAATCAAATAAAAGTACTGTACTACTTAGTGATACAAGCCATTATATAAATATTGAAAAATTAGTTTCATAACATTGAATGATTTTTTAACTCATAAATAGACTATCATCTTAAAATCAGCATCATTATCTTCTCCACCAGTGAATTTGATGCACACTGAGTCACTGACTGGCATTCTTTTTTTTTTTTAATAAGTGAGAACAGCAAAATCACAAAAAAAATGAGGATGCAACCTAACAACACAGGTTATAAACAATAGTCACACCTCAAAATAAAGAGAATAACAATTCTATATAGTCACACCTCAACAAAAAATGATGAAGAAAAACTAGTTGAAACCAATAGCGGATTCTAAAATTTGAATGATCCTCAGGACTCCGACCTTCACCATTGAAATAGGTTTCGCATCCCTTGCAAACAATCTACTATTGAGTCCACATCAAACAAGATGGGATCACTTTTTTTTTTTTATTATTTTAAAGAAATACTAATAACCCTCACACAAACTAAAATAGTTTTTACACCAGCTGTAATTTGATCTTATCTCTCACTCAAATTCTTTCTCTAGATATTTGCTCTATTTCTCTCATTCAAATATCAATTAATGCAATTCCCATGCTTGCTTATAAGTAGGTATTCTGCAATGTGAAAATTATGCTGATTAGTAATTGTAATTTCCAAAGATGAAAGAAAAGGCGAGGGTTACATAATTAAAATTACATGGCACATACTTGTATAGTTCAAAATCAAACAAAAAATGCACACTCATGCACATCACTAAAAGAGGCAAAGCCGATTCTGATGACAAAAGTCACAATCAGATGTGACCAATAATAACTATGATTATAGTAAATCAAACACTGCATCACGAAACATATATATCTAGCTTCATCATATTAAAACTTTTTCACAAGAAACTCCATCTAATAGCCAAGTAAGAACATTAACATTGGCAATTTGGCACCACTCCAGCTGCGTTTGACATACATCAAAAACTAAAACACATTTAATTTCCTCGAATCATTTCACTTCCACCGAATTCAATTTCCAAATCCCACATTAATCATTCAGTTAGCTTTAAGCAATCATTTTGCAATCAACAACACCGAAAAGTAAACATGCTTAATTTGAATTCCATGTCACACAATAACCATTCTATTAGCTTAAGCAATCTATTCGCTACCGACCGCAAATTCATACATCCAAACACATAAAATTCAAAAACCGAAAATGATAACAGCCAAACAGAACAATATCTATCATGAAAACACATTTCATTTCCAAACCGATGTCACGACAACACACAAATTCACATTTTAAGCACAAGAAATCGGAAAAAAAAAAAAGAACACGTACTTTGGAATCGATCATCTGTTTGAGGTGTACAAGCATACGAAGCGCCTCATCTCTGGTACTACTCAGATCTCTCTCGAAACTCGCCGTTTTCCGCTCCGATACCACAATCCGAGCCGCAGCCTCCTTCGCCGTGTTCAAGATTATCTCTGCGTACGCTTTCTTCAACGCCGCCGTTTTCTGCAACACCAGAAACAAAAACAATCTCTTTACAAAAATCAAAATCAAAATCGAAACATAAAAATAAAAACAAGAAAAGCATTTTCAAACTTTCATCGAAAGAAACGAACCTCTGATTCTTCCATGTATTGAGATTTGAGACTTGAGAGAGTAAGTAAAAAAAAAAACGCCCAGTTTTTTTCTTTTTGGGGGGTTTTGTGAGATTTGTAACGGACAGAGACGGTGTCTGTTAAAAAACTAGAAGGTTGGTGGGCCAGTAATTACGGGATTGCCCCTTGTATTGTTCTGAATTACACGCGGATTGTTTCTATTGGGTGATTTTTAGGTCAGTGGGTCCACTCTGCTGTGAATATGAAAACGGTGTCGTGTGGTGTTGTGAGTGGTTTAGGCGCGCAAAATAAATGTGGGGTCCACATGATTTTTATTTTTATGGGGGAGATTTTTGTTAAAATGCGCGGCTAAAGGCACGAATTTTCAATTTTTAAAATTTGAAATGTCGCATAAAATTGAAAGTTAATCATATGATTAAAAAATTTAACAACGATTAATGATTAGGGAATATTTCATCACATTCTCTCTTATAGAAATTATTATTTTTATTAATATAATGACCTCTCATTTATTCAAGTTTGATTATTTAATTGTAGTTTTCTTTTTTAATTGAAGTCTCAATAATGTTTGTTTATATGTAATTGACTAATTCAATTTTGGACAGCAATAGTGCAATACTTCTAAGAATTAATATTTATTTCTTAATTGATAGCTGTTAATTTTAAAATCATAAACTATTTTAATTCTAGTTATTAGAGTTTCAATTCCAATTTATATATCTAAAACATAATTTTATAATTCCAGCATCATGCATAAATTTATATGTACAAAACTTTACGAGCAATATGGAAATCTATAACTCTAATATAATTTTACAAATGTACATGACTTGTTATTGTGTTCTTGAGTTGGCAATAATTTAGAATTAAATTTTAGCTTTCCTTGTGGAAGTTGCTTTCGATCTTAATTAAAAGTTAAAACCTAATTAATTTACTAAAAATAAGATAGTTGATTAAAACAGGTTGATAACTTCCATATATTTTCTTGAGTTCAA
Source organism: Acer negundo (assembly GCA_035582765.1). Taxonomy (NCBI): domain Eukaryota; kingdom Viridiplantae; phylum Streptophyta; class Magnoliopsida; order Sapindales; family Sapindaceae; genus Acer; species Acer negundo. The sequence continues at coordinate 21,786,540 of CM069243.1, read as the reverse complement.
AGGTGTTTCAAGTTTGACCATACCAACTTGAAAAAACAATCTTACCTACATCTAACTTTTGGCTAACAAAAGATAACGACGTTATTATAGATATAAATCACAACCATAAAACTAATTAATACATATATTTTTATAAGTACACCTATATCTAAAATTTTAAAAGTAAATATTGCTATAAGCATTCAATATAATGTCAGTAGTACCCTTATTAAAATAAATATATAAAATGAATATATTCATTTTAATACATTTTATTTATAAACCCTCTTAAATTATAAAAACACATAATTACAAAAAAAAAAAAAAAAAATCATATTATTTTTTGTATCAAATCCTCTTCTAATGATGATCCAATTTACTTTTAGAAATATCTTGAATGTAGGAGTCTTACGCAATAGAAGATGATTGAATGTATAAAGTCAAGAGATTAAAAAATTAAGAAAAAAAAAAAAAATTCATTTTTATCTACTGCTATCTTAAAATATATATATAGTTTATCGATAAAGTTCATAACTAGATATAAAAAAAATTAAAAAATAATAAATAATAAAAAAATAAAAAATCTCAAATAATCATTTTATGATGAAAAAGTTTGATACTTGAATTAAAATTAGAATTTAATTAGGGTTCATCATTTTTATTTTATTTTTTATAAAAAAAATAAAGAGATGTTGTTAGAGATATGAGTATACTTAATGACTGTACATAATATTTGGTTTATTTATAATTAAAATAACTTATCCTTATCTATAAATTTCTATTAAAATATTTTTACAATTAATTTTTTTAATAAAATATAAATATACTAATTTATTTTATTGGTGGTAATATCTATACCAACCGTATAAAAATGTTATTTATTTTACTTTAAAATAAGAGTGAAAACTCTTCCAACAAGTCAAAATTCATTTGAAATGCAATATTAGTTTAACTTTTTGGGAAACTACAAGAAATTTGTTATAACATTCTTTTTAAAGATTTGATATGTCAACCGCAACACCAATATTATCATCCATCATTATCATTATCATCATTATTATTATTATTATTATAACAATATCTATCTAATCCATTAGTTGCTTAATTAAATTAATGCACGTAATCAATGCAATAGAAACATACAACATTACAACCTTATTTAATTTAAACAATAGAATGACATAAAAATATTTTTAATTTAAAATCAAAACGTCCGACGATCAAAATATTTGATTTTAGTACAATCAACATCACTTTCTAGCCAAAGAATTCAACGTTTATGTATTTAAATTCAAAATTCGCTGTTTTTTTCTTAATAGTTATAAAATAACTATCTTAAAGTATTGTTTCTTTTTATTTTTTCCATAGTAACTATCCTAAGTCATATCATTTTCTTCAAATAATTTAGATTTTTGTTTGTTAAACTATTCATAGAAAATTTAAGTTTCACCTTTAAATATGTGAAGATAATATTGATCAATCAATGGAGACTACTAGTGATGAAGTGCTCATAAACAGGATCCTAAACCTCCCACTTTCTTTCAAATCAAGAAATCTGATTGGATATCCACCACAACCCAAATCTCTATAAAGGTAATAAAATATTCATCATAATCAAATAATAAAAACCCGATCAGATGAAGTCGATTCGTGTTCGTATACTTCTGTTAGAGACAAAGCCAGTTTCAGAATTTTTAGAATTAATTTAAAATTTATTAAAATATTAACGAAAGAAATGTAAATAATAAGAATATTAAAATAAGACGTTGATAATAAAATAAAAATTAAAAAAAAAAAAGTTTTGGAGATATAACCCTTTATAATATTTAAGAAGAAAGTTCAAGTTTTAACTATGTATAAAAATAAAGGTGTGGAAAAATATGTCCGTGTCTCTTCATGAGAGTAACTACCCTTGCTAGTAATATTCGATTTCCTCAAATTCCGACACAATCTTAATACAATCTAGATATTAGATTTAAAATAATAAAAAATAAAATAAATGAATAATCAAATATAGTGGAATATCCACCTGCCCATTGTTCATGGACGGACCTGATCACCACTTGTTGGTCAAAAACTCTTTAATTAATCTCCCTCTAAACTGTGTCTAATCTTTAGTCAAACAAGCTTTAATCATCAAATACACACCCCACCATTGACAATCTATTAAAAAAACTACTAGAAACTCCAGAAAATGAAAATGAATTATCACAATTCACGTACAAGTGTCTATGTATCTGTAATTGCTTGTTAATTTTTCCACAAAGATACCAAAGTCAATGCTGCTGCCTCTTCTCTTTAGACCATTCAATACGTTTCACGCGTAAAGTTTGATTCTTTTTGTTTGTGTATGAAAAAAAAAAGGATTTTTATAGCTCTGCAAAGATTTTTGTGCCAACCCAGATGCTATTTTTGTGATTTGGTTCCAAAAGTTTGGTTCTTTTATTCTTTTTTGGGTTCTACCATGAATTTTCCAATGTTTCTGAGAGTATTTGTTCTGGTTTTGAGTTGTTCTTGCTTTGTATCATCATCATTAGCCGTGTTGGTGGGTGAAGATGATGTGAAGTGTTTAGAGGGTGTGAAGAGTTCACTCAAGGATCCAGAAAGGAAGCTGAGTTCATGGAGCTTTACAAACTCTTCAATGGCGGCTTTTCTCTGCAAGTTTGTTGGGGTTACATGTTGGAATGATAGAGAGAACCGGATCATCCACCTAGAACTTCGTGAAATGAATCTCTCAGGAAATGTTCCTGAGTCTTTGCAGTATTGTCCAAGCTTACAAAAACTGGATCTCTCTTCTAATGCACTGTCTGGTAACATCCCTCCTCAGATATGTTCTTGGTTGCCATATTTAGTAACTCTTGATTTGTCAAACAATGATCTTTCTGGTCCAATCCCAATTGATCTTGCTAAGTGCACTTATTTAAACGATTTGATTCTTTCAAATAATCGTCTCTCAGGACCTATACCATATCAATTGACTAATTTAGGTAGATTGAAGAAGTTTTCTGTAGCAAATAATGATCTTACAGGGATAGTTCCTTCTTTCTTTGATGGTTTCGACAAGGCGGATTTCGTTGGAAATGATGGACTATGTGGGGGAGTTTTGGGTGGTAAGTGTGGTGGTTTGAGCAAGAAGAATCTTGCAATCATAATAGCTGCTGGTGTTTTTGGCGCCGTGGCTTCTTTGGTTTTCGGCCTTGGGCTGTGGTGGTGGTACCAATTGAGATGGGTTAGGAGCAGGAAGAGACTTGGAAGAGACGACGACGACGACGGTCGTTGGGTTGAGAGGTTGAGGTTTCATAAGCTTGTTCAAGTTTCATTGTTTCAGAAACCACTTGTGAAAGTTAAATTGGCTGATCTAATGGCAGCTACAAACAATTTTAGTGCTGAAAATATTCTAATTTCGACTAGGACAGGTATTACTTACAAGGCCATGCTTCCTGATGGATCGGTGCTTGCAATCAAGAGATTGAGAACTTGTATGCTAGGAGAGAAGCTGTTTCGATATGAAATCAATCGATTGGGACAGCTTAGGCATCCGAATTTGACACCCCTTTTGGGTTTTTGTGTCGTGGAGGAGGAGAAGCTGTTGGTATACAAGCATATGTCTAACGGAACTTTGTATTCGTTGTTACACGGTGGAAGTAGTACTGAGCTAGATTGGCTGACAAGGTTTCGGATTGGTTTTGGTGCAACCAGGGGTCTAGCTTGGCTGCACCACGGGTGCCAGCCTCCGTTCCTGCATCAGAACATCTGCTCTAATGTCATACTTGTCGATGAAGACTTTGATGCTCGGATAATGGATTTCGGATTGGCTAGGCTCATGACTTCCTCTGATGAGAGCAGTTATGTTAATGGTGATTTGGGTGAATTTGGTTATGTAGCTCCAGAGTACTCAAGCACAATGATTCCTTCGCTAAAAGGGGATGTGTACGGACTTGGTGTCGTGCTTCTAGAGCTAGTGACGGGCCAAAAACCACTCGAAATCAGTACAGCTAATGATGAAGGATTCAAGGGCAACTTAGTGGATTGGGTGAATCAGCTCTCGAAATCTGGCAGAATCAAGGATGCTATCGACATGTCCCTCCGTGGAAAGGGCTACGATGAAGAAATTTTGCAGTTTCTGGAAATTGCAAGCAATTGTGTGGTTTCTAGGCCTAAAGACAGATGGTCCATGTACCAAGTTCATCAATCACTGAACAGCATTGCAGAGAAACATGGTTTCTCAGAACAGTACAACGAGTTTCCGCTACTTTTTGTCAGGCAAGATAATGAAATGAACTAGCATAACACATACAGAAGTTCACTACTGCCTTTGGTAAGTTGTCGAAGGCCTTCATGTAAATGGTTTGATTTCCATTTCAGCTGTCTGTCTTCATTTGTTATATATATATATAAAGCTGTATGATACAATAAACTCATCAAATTGTAAGTTATGGAATTCAAGAAATCTATTTTTTGTGACCTCTAATACTATAGTGATACTCCGCGATATCTTTTAATGCTTCAAAGAAAAAAAAAAAGAACGAAAAGTATATTTAATTTGTTTTAAGGCCTTCAACAATTTGTTCTGTGTTTAGTGTGTTTTTGTTATCTATTTCCTTGGTATGGCAGTATATCCCGAGCAGAACAAAGTATAGCTGCAGAGCTTTAGCGATATGGTGTGGTCTCTGATCGGTTTTACGAATTCTGTTTACATTGACATTCTAGTTTGGCTTGACTGTTACATTTTGAGGAACTTTGCCATTTCTGTTTCCTTGAAATGGAATCTAGAAGAAAGAGAGGAGGGGGCTTCATTAATCCAAATCAAAATCCACACTGACTATTCAACTGGTTTAAAAGTCTATAGAACCCAAATATGCAAAAGCAGTCAAACTTTTGAAATTTCTAGAATAAATTAAGAATCTCAACACATCAATCACACACCACCGAGCACCATAGATATAACTCGAACCCACAACCTCTTTGACCCTATCTCGTCTTAAATTAGCACCCGTGTGAAAACGAAAGCTAATTGTTACATTCCAAGAAGTTCTTTTGTAATTGTTTGTTGATTTTTCTTACACAAATGTGAAATGTCTCTCTCATCAATCTGATCATACTACATATATATATATATATATATATATGTGTTGTGGCTATGAACTTATTTTTCAGTCACCCCAAAAATTTTGGTTCTTTTATTCTTTTTTGGGTTCCACCATGAATTTTCCAATGTTTCTGAGAATATTTGTTCTGGTTTTGAGTTGTTCTTGCTTTGTATCATCATCATTAGCCGTGTTGGTGGGTGAAGATGATGTGAAGTGTTTAGAGGGTGTGAAGAGTTCACTCAAGGATCCAGAAAGGAAGCTGAGTTCATGGAGCTTTACAAACTCTTCAATGGCGGCTTTTCTCTGCAAGTTTGTTGGGGTTACATGTTGGAATGATAGAGAGAACCGGATCATCCACCTAGAACTTCGTGAAATGAATCTCTCAGGAAATGTTCCTGAGTCTTTGCAGTATTGTCCAAGCTTACAAAAACTGGATCTCTCTTCTAATGCACTGTCTGGTAACATCCCTCCTCAGATATGTTCTTGGTTGCCATATTTAGTAACTCTTGATTTGTCAGACAATGATCTTTCTGGTCCAATTCCAATTGATCTTGCTAAGTGCACTTATTTAAACGATTTGATTCTTTCAAATAATCATCTCTCAGGACCTATACCATATCAGTTAACTAATTTAGGTAGATTGAAGAAGTTTTCTGTAGCAAATAATGATCTTACAGGGATAGTTCCTTGTTTCTTTGATAGTTTCGACAAGGCGAATTTCGTTGGAAATGTTGGACTATGTGGGGGAGTTTTGGGTGGTAAGTGTGGTGGTTTGAGCAAGAAGAATCTTGCAATCATAGTAGCTGCTGGTGTTTTTGGCGCCGTGGCTTCTTTGGTTTTAAGCTTTGGGCTGTTGTGGTGGTACCATTTGAGATGGGTTAGGAGCAGGAAGAGACTTGGAAGAGACGACGACGACGACGGTCGTTGGGTTGCAAGGTTGAGGTCTCATAAGCTTGTTCAAGTTTCATTGTTTCAGAAACCACTTGTGAAAGTTAAATTGGCTGATCTAATGGCAGCTACAAACAATTTTAGTGCTGAAAATGTTCTAATTTCGACTAGGACAGGTACTACTTACAAGGCCATGCTTCCTGATGGATCGGTGCTTGCAATCAAGAGATTGAGTACTTGTGTGCTAGGAGAGAAGCTATTTCGATATGAAACCAATCAATTGGGACAGCTTAGGCATCCGAATTTGACACCCCTTTTGGGTTTTTGTGTCGTGGATGAGGAGAAGCTGTTGGTATACAAGCACATGTATAACGGAACTTTGCATTCGTTGTTACACTGTGGAAGTAGTGGTAGTAGTAGTACTGAGCTAGATTGGCTGACAAGGTTTCAGATTGGTTTTGGTGCAACCAGGGGTCTAGCTTGGCTGCACCACGGGTGCCAGCCTCCGTTCCTGCATCAGAACATATGCTCTAATGTCATACTTGTCGATGAAGACTTTGATGCTCGGATAATGGATTTCGGATTGGCTAGGCTCTTGACTTCCTCTGATGAGAGCAGTTATGTTAATGGTGATTTAGGTGAATTTGGTTATGTAGCTCCAGAGTACTCAAGCACAATGATTCCTTCGCTAAAAGGGGATGTGTACGGACTTGGTGTCGTGCTTCTAGAGCTAGTGACGGGCCAAAAACCACTCGAAATCAGTACAGCTAATGATGAAGGATTCAAGGGCAACTTAGTGGATTGGGTGAATCAGCTCTCGAAATCTGGCAGAATCAAGGATGCTATCGACATGTCCCTCCGTGGAAAGGGCTACGATGAAGAAATTTTGCAGTTTCTGGAAATTGCAAGTAATTGTGTGGTTTCTAGGCCTAAAGACAGATGGTCCATGTACCAAGTTCATCAATCACTGAACAGCATTGCAGAGAAACATGGTTTCTCAGAACAGTACAACGAGTTTCCGCTACTTTTTGTCAGGCAAGATAATGAAATGAACTAGCATAACACATACAGAAGTTCACTACTGCCTTTGTTAAGTTGTCGAAGGCCTTCATGTAAATGGTTTGATTTCCATTTCAGCTGTCTGTCTTCATTTGTTATATATATATATGTATATATATATATAAAGCTGTATGATACAATAAACTCATCAAATTGTAAGTTATGGAATTCAAGAAATCTATTATTTGTGACCTCTAATACTATAGTGAGTAGTTCTGATGCTCCGCGATATCTTTTAATGCTTCAAAGAAAAAAAAACGAACGAAAAGTATATTTAATTTGTTTTAAGGCCTTCAACAATTTGTTCTGTGTTTAGTGTGTTTTTGTTATCTATTTCCTTGGTATGGCAGTATATCCCGTGCAGAACAAAGTATAGCTGCAGAGCTTTAGCGATATGGCGCGGTCTCTGATAGGTTTTACAGATTCTGTTTATATTGATATTCTAGTTTGGCTTGACTGTTACATTTTGAGGAACTTTGCCATTTCTGTTTCCTTGAAATGGAATCTAGAAGAAAGAGTGGAGGGAGCTTCATTAATCCAAATCAAAATCCACACTGACTATTCAACTGGTTTGGTAGAAATTTAAAGTCTATAGACCCCAAATATGCAAAAGCAGTCAATACTTTTGAAATTTCCACACATCAGTGTACACTGCAGAAAATTCCTATAAGATGATGTAACACATGATATGTTTTGTAAAGGGAACCTTCTTGCCTGTAACACACCAATCACACACCACCAACCACCAATGATATAACTCGAACCCACGACCTCATTGACCCTATCTCGTCTTAAATTAGCACTCACGTGAAAACTAAAGCGAATTGTCATATTCCAAGAAGTTCTTTTGTAATTCCTTTGTTCATTTTTCTTACGCATAAAATTTAATGTGAAATGTCTCAGCAAAGTAAGTCTTCCCCCCCTTAGACCAGTTAACTGATTTACGCGTCAATCTGATCATACTACATATATATAAATATATATGGCTATGAACTTATTTTGCACTCACCCCAAACTTGTTCATAGTTGATAGTCCTGTAAGATTCTATTATATTCACAAAATTCTCATTTCTTGGTTCACCATGAACATTCCAATCCATGTTATGAGCTATGTGAAACTCTTGGCTATAGTTTTGGTTTTGATATCAACTGTTATGAGTTCTTGCTTTGTATTATCAACCCTTGTGAGTGAGGATGATGTGAAGTGTTTAAAGGGTGTGAAGAGTTTACTCAAAGATCCAGAATTGAAGCTGAGTTCATGGAGCTTCACAAACTCTTCAATGGCGGCTTTTCTCTGCCAATTTGATGGAGTTTCGTGCTGGAACAACAGAGAGAACCGGATCATCAACCTGGAACTTCAAGGTATGAATCTGTCAGGACATGTTCCACAGTCTTTGCAATATTGTCAGAGTTTACAGAAACTGGATCTCTCTGATAATAAACTGTCTGGTACGATCCCTCGTCAGATATGTTCCTGGTTGCCATATTTAGTAACTCTTAATCTTTCAAACAATGATATTACAGGTTCTATCCCACCTGAGCTTGGCAATTGTATTTATTTGAATACTTTGATTCTTTCATATAATAGTCTTTCAGGGCATATTCCGTACCAATTATCCTATCTAGTTAGACTTAAGGTCTTTTCTGTAGCGTATAATAATCTTTCAGGGGAAATTCCTCAATTCTATAGAAGAAGTTCCACGGTCCATCTTAGTATAGATAGGAGATTTTCAGTAGATCCTTATAGGAGATTACCAGTAGATCCTTTGGAATCCAAGCTTACTGGCCGGTTGAATAAGAGGAATATTGCAATCATAGTTGCTGCTGGAGCGTTTGGTGCCACGGTATCTTTGTTGTCAAGTTTCGCGCTAGTGTGGAGGTACCATTTTAGATATGCTAGTAGGAGAAAGGCGTCAGGATATGGAATTGGCAGAGATGATCATTGTTGCGGGGTTGAGTACCAGTTGAGAACTCACCAGCTTGTTGAAGTTTCATTATTTAAAACTCCTATAGTGAAGGTTAGATTAGCTGATTTGATGAAGGCTACAAACAGTTTCAATGCTGAAAATATTATAGCTTCAACTAGTTTAGGTACTACTTACAAGGCTGTCCTTCTTGATGGATCTGTGCTTGCAATCAAGCAGCTCAATAATACTTGTAAGCTCGGTGAGAAGCATTTTCGATCAGAAGTGAATCGACTAGGACTGCTTAGGCATCCGAATTTGGCACCCCTTTTGGGGTTTTGTGTTGTGGGGGAGGAGAAACTCTTGGTTTACAAGCACATGTCTAATGGAACTTTGTATTCGTTGTTACACGAAAGCAATGCTGAACTCGACTGGCCTACAAGGTTTCGGATTGGTTTTGGTGCAGCCAGGGGTCTAGCTTGGCTGCACCATGAATGCCAGCCTCAATTCCTGCATCAGAACATATGCTCCAATGTGATACTTGTCGATGAAGACTTTGATGCTCGGATAATGGATTTTGGATTGGCCAGGCTCATGACTTCCTCAGGTGACTTGGAAGAATTTGGTTATATAGCTGCTCCACAGTACTCGAGCATTACGATTCCTTCGCTAAGAGGGGATGTGTATGGACTTGGCATTGTGCTTCTAGAGCTAGTGACGGGCCAAAAACCAATCAAAATCAGTACAGCTGATGAAGGATTTAAGGAAAACTTAGCGGATTGGGTCAATCAGCTCTCGAAAACTGGCAGAATCAAGGATGCTATCGACTTATCCCTCCGTGGAAAAGGCTACGATGAGGAAATGTTGCAGTTTCTGAGAATTGCAAGTAATTGTGTGGTTTCTAAGCCTAAAAACAGATGGACCATGTACCAAGTTTATCAATCAATGAATAGCATTGCAGAGAAACATGGTCTCTCAGAACTCTACAGCGAATTTTCCGATACTTTTTGTCAGGCAAGATAATGAACCAACTTTGATGTAAATGGTTTGATTTCCATTTGAAATGTTTGTCATGATCATTTGTTATATGTAATGTAGTCAACTGTATGATACTATAAAGTTATGAAATTGTAAGTTCTTGATGAGAAATCTATTTGTTTGAAGAACTTTGTACTATAAACTGAACAAAAATGTTATTAGCAGAATCCAAAATGAAACTTGACTTCTCATTTACATTTAGACATGCAAACCCCCGTAAGTGTCACATTCCACGTCGCTAATGAGTCGTTAATGAGTAAAGTTCAGGATTTGTATATAAGTTTTGGTCTCTCTTAATTAAGTAGACGAGACCCGTGATCCAAAGAAATTATGTGTAATTAGTATTAGATTAAATTTAACCAGAAGTTTAGATTAACATTTAACCATGGGTGGGGTTTTGTGTAAAAAAAAAATGAAAAAACTTTAGAAGCAAAAGAACTGCACGAGATGGGAATCTGTCTCCCATGCCATGGAACAAAAAAGGTCACTAAATTTTACTTTGGACCTGGTCTTTGCTTCTCGAACCATTCAAAATCAAACCAAAAAAAGAATCAACAAGAAAAGTGAAACACAAAAAAATAAAAAAATAAAAAATAAAAAGCAATTGCCACAAGACATGGTTCCTTGCTTTGTTTTTCACTTTGGGGGAGATCATAAAACAATTGTATTATAAATTGGTATGAATTTAAAATGGATTTTGACCAATCCTAATTGTTCTTGGAGATAGAATCCATTATTGGAAGATAAACTTAATCAATTGATACAATCCAAGCAACTATTGCTTTACTAGGCACCAATCAATCCAATTAAAAATCCCTTTAGGTTTAATTAAAATTGAAAGCATTTATAGATTTATATCGATACACGATAACAAGGAATGTAACAAATAATTAACATACAAAAATTTGAAGAATCGTATGACTAAGATCTAAGCCATCATTATGTTCCCTCTCTCCGTACGTGTTCGATAACTTGAGATGAAGTCAGGTTAACTAATGAAAGTACAACGCTTGATATACGATCGAGATCTATATCATCATTATATTCACTTTTCTAATTTAGGTTTCAATTTACGTTCGATCAAGTAAGAGTTTATATTCCCTTTTCTAATTTAGGTTTTAATTTAGATTCGTTCAGATAAGAGTTCAGATCAAACTTGTCATTTTCATTAAAAGTGAAACCCTACCCCATAAATTTCTCACAAAAGCATTAAGAAACAATCAAATTCATGTGGGCCACATCAAAAGTTGTTTTATACTTTTGATTTTTTTACAACATCATCACTATTAAAAAAATAAAAAAAAAGTTTTGGCCTTTTTAATCAATAATCAACTTTACAAGCAATCAGATTGGAGAAGCAGTCCTGATTACTAGCTAGCCATAGAAATTGAAGAAAAATTTGAAAACAGCCTCAACAATCAAAATAATCAAAGAACCCACTTTCAATTTTTGGCCAATAACAACTTTTCAATGGAAAACATCTCAATATAAGATCATTCAAGGGCATTAAAAAACATTAAGGGTCCTTTGTACATTGCCTTCCATACAAGCAACAAACCCTCCATAGTCAGATTCTTCCTGGTGGTTGCCTGGCTTTTGATGCTCTCCTAAACATGTCACAAAAACATTAAATGAGAGAGAAATTTATATATTTTTGTTTCTATTTGTAAAAGTCGAACATAAGATATTGAGTTTACAACACGTCTCAAGTTAAAAAGTAAATTTTGTCGGGATATCAAAGGGTATCGAGTTACCAACACTCAATGTAGCTCAGTGATAAATCTTAAAGGACACAATTCAGCTTGAAAATGTCACAAAGTTTGAGTCACCGTACCAAATGTGGTATATTAAAAAAAAAAAAAAGTATCAAGTTCACAATGATAACTAACTAAAATATAGGTTAATAGATATTCTCTCTAAAATAAATTATTTGATGACTTTTTTGTTGTTGTTGTTGAATTCCAACAGAAAGAAAAACTGCAAATCTTCCCTCCACAGAGAAAAAGCAGTCAAGTTCTTTCCCCAATGTCTTTATTTCAACCTCATAAAAATAAGAGAAAGATTGATACTTAAAGAAGCTTTAGTTAAAGAGAGGAGCTCCATTCCATTGACTACTTCCAAGAATTTAAAAAATTGAGTTTATTATGATATCATATTATATGTAAAGGATTATCCAAATACACCTTTTTTTTTTCTTTCTAATATCATGATCAATTCAACACGAAAAGAGAAAAAAAAAAAAAAACAAAAACAAAAAAATCCTCTTGTTTTCATGATAGTTGATATGTATACTCATAGTGGCATAAAATTTGTATCTACAAGCAAGCAGGCAGGCAACATATTGAGACTCAAAACAGTGATTTTGATGCATAAAAAATGTTTAATCAAGTTCAAGACATGATCATAATTGGCTTTTAACTATATTAATAACTGAAGAGGAGATATGTAATGTACCGGTTGTGAATGGGATCAGGTCCATTTGGTACTCTTCTCTTGCTGACATAGTTGAGATCAGAGTCCTGATGATGAGTATGATGTTGATTCTTCTCTCTTGCAATCAATTTCCAGTGCTTGGAATTTCCAGTAGATGGAACTTTCATTGTCACTGTTGTTGTTGTTGTCGTCGTTGTTGTTGTCATCCTCGTTGTTGTCATCGTTTCTGTGGTGGCATGGTTTGCTAAGATTCCCACAAACAAAACCCAAATTACTCCAAAAAATACAACAGCTCCAAATAGCACCCTCAAAACCCTGCTATTGCTCTCCATATCTCCCTCTCCCCCCCACCCCACCAGCTTTTATCTCCTAAGAACTTCTACTTAAGAACAATGGCTGGACATTCAAACTAGAGAATAAGCAACTCAAAACCATGCTGGTGGTGTAGAGTTTATGAAAAAAAACACAGGTTGACAGAAGAAGAAAGGAAAGGCAGATCAGAGAAAACTCAACAAGACAAGTATTTGAAGATGTTTTTTAACTTGGCGGGTAAAGAAAGGCTGGTCCTATTTAAAGGTGAGAGAAGGAAAGCAACACTGTTGGGAGATAAAGAGAGAGAGACAAGCATGACCAATAAGGCATAAAAGTTTGTTGCCCTTGTTGCTTTATATGTTCAATTGGGTCCAATGGAGCTCGCTTTCTTTGCTTTGCTTTGAGCATTTTCATGCAGCTAACATTAGGGGGGGGTCCTCACTCTCTCCCCTGACTCTAATGCATTCCTCAGCTTTGCATAGAACCTTGTGCACACAATTCCTGGCACAAAAGATGATCTTGATTACTTGATCAAAATCCTGAAAACACAACTCCATCTCTACATGTAGAAGACAAATTATGAACTAAAGAATCAACTAATCAAAGAAAAGAATCTAATTATACAAGTTCTTGTACATAATCATAAAGCAGTTTCAGGTAAGAAAATAGAAACAAAGGAGTACCCCATCAAAGAACCTGTAGAATATAGGAAATAAAAGCAGATTTCAGCTTTTGCCTAGATTAGCAGTTTTCTTGCTTGGTAAGTGCCTTGTTTTTTTTCCAGTTCGGAATCAACCAGATTGCACATAACAGAAACATTCCCGGTCAGTGCATCTTCAGCTGGAAAAACTTAACTATTACAGGCAAATTGTCAAAGGATGCCTTTAGATTATTCAACATTTCAAATAGGCTTCAAGATCAAGAGTCCCACCACAGAAAAAGAAAACTCAACAAAAGACTATTGGAATAGATAAAGACAGAAGCGTGTTTATTTTAATCTCTGAAGTTTATTCAATCACTATAAAACTGGACAATAATGTTTTTTGGTCCCCCTAGTGTCACAAATTGACACCAATATACTATATACAGCCACAGAAAAAAAAAAAATGTAGCACGTTCTGAAGTCTCTACAAAAAATTATTCAATATAATATATATATATATATATACACACACACACACACACGTACAAAAGCATTCCAAACTGTTCAGTAAAAGATGAGCTTATCAAACTTTGAACAAGTTTCATTGTTACGCAATGAATCCTGGTCCACTTTAAGGCTTTAGAAGGAGTAAGAAGATTCACATGGTAGCACTGATTTACAAAATCAATCACCAACACAGGAAAATAGAGCAAGATGGACTGCAGCTGCTTATATTTTACTAGATAAGTGGAGCTGTAGTATCTTTAGAAGATAACAAAACTTGCTGCTTAATCCACACCACATTTTTTCATAAAATAAAAAATAAAGAATCCCCACCATATTTTCATGACACAAGATGATTGACAGAAGAGTACAAAATTCCCATAATTATTATCACCTATAAAACTCATCCCTTAACACTAGATATTTCTCAGTCATTCCCTGACATCACAAGAAAACACCCTGAAACTGATGTGATAAACTGATGTGATAAAAGATAACGAGAAAAATATTCCTCCAGCAACATCCAAGTGTAGGACCAAGCCATGTGATCCTTAAGCATAATGTAAAGCATACATAATAATTTAATATACCAAACAAATGAATAACTTGCTGTGCAGAATAAATCGTAAAATTTTCACACTATTGCCTGTCATTGGACAACAAAGCTATATGGTCTAATAATGAATGCACATTCTAGCTTGTCTTATTGAATAATCAGTTTGGTTGTATAAAAGAACAGAAGCAATACCATCATAACATCTTTCTATCTATCTAATAGCATGAGTCGTTAAGCCATGAAACTCTGATTTCCAAAAAAGTTTCATTGTCACTGTTTCCAAAGGGACAGAATGGAAACTGTCATTTTCAGTCTAGATATGATTTTATGAACAAATCATGATCTTTAGTTTGGGATTCCCGCTAAAGAATTGTAGTTCAGTGAAACTTGTAGGGCAACTCTTACAATCATGTGGGAACTGTATGTAAGGTCCACTAAAGGATTCTTTCTTCAACAGTTGGTTCATGTATTAACAATTTATTTGGTCCCGCCAAGGGATCTTGATCTTCTAAATAAAAATTTACTTACATGGTCCCAACTTCCACTGAGATCTGTTGTTTCTTTCAATCTCCAACAAGAGATAAAAAAGAGAACTGATAAAAGAGCAGAAAGAAAGCGAATAATACCTAAGAACAATGATAGGAGAACTGCACACTGAAACCCATATTGAAAAATACATATATCTGCACTGAAAAATACAATGTAAATGCTCGAAAGAAGTTTGAAGGCTTCCGGAAAGGAAAGAGTGCTCAATAACTTATTTGAAAATTAGCATGATCCCAAATCAAAGATTGATAATAATGAGGTAGTACTAATTTATACCCAGTACCCCAATCCAATCTATAAAGAATGAGAATCAATACCGCACAACAAAACTGAACCTGTCTTAAATTTTATTCAAGATTAAGTTAAAGAATATTTGAAGCATTCCGAAAATAAATCATCAATTAGAATTCGAGGTTCAAGCATTCAAGCGGTATAGGATGCTAAGTGGGATAACAAGCACACCCGATATCATTGATATATTCGTGTATCATGCAAGTAGAATAGTCAATATGTTTTTCAAATAATCTTGAATTACATAACGAAGATTAACATAAATACACCATGAATTCAAGTAACTTAACCCATTTAAATAAGTATTACATATTTAGTGCAGCGAGGCTGAAACAAACAAGTTTTTACTTGTTCTATAAGCAACTTCCACTTGGCCTGGAAAAAAAAAAAAAAAAACATAATAGCTGAATGGACAAGAGGCAATATTCTTCATTTTAAACTCAAAAGTATTAATTGAGGATTTGAAGTGACCCATCTTGGCCAGTCAAATAAACATATCCTTGTCTTTACAGGATTCTCACTTTTGCACATAGTATCTTTGAATACGACTCATTCTCTATAGAGACACAAGTAAGGAATGTATGATGTACATAAATTGAGTTTGAAGGATCCGGTGTTGATTCTACACTAGAGAAACCAACAGATTTTTATGAGCAAAAACATGTGCTTGAAGCTAGATCCTTAGCATTTAATATGTACAACAGGTAGGGTTAGTTGGGACACTTTGAATCTACTTTCTACCGACAAACTGCAATACAGTATCACCCCCTACCAGGAATTAAAGGAAGACCGTACCCTAGTCATTGCTTTAAACACTTCAAGAAACTAAGAAAAATAGATATCATTAACCCTCTTAAAAGTAGCAGCCTTTAAAGCCAAATGGTATTTCTCCTCCTCTTAAAGTGGGTTCTTTCAGTTGCGAGTTTAGAATTCTCTCATTCCTTGCCAACCCACCCCCGCCCCCCTGCCTCCAACCTGCCACCATTCTCCTAAATAATAATAATAATGATAAAAGAATAAAATTCCTGTGTATCTAACTTACAAAACTTCATTGTGAAGTTACAAGGTCATTTATACTTTTTGAACTGTTCAAATTACAGGTTTGAATATATTGAAGTTCAAAAGCTACAGTGAACTAATTGTATATAAATGATGAATTCCAACAATAAGATCCATTTATCAACTAATTTAAGTACAAAATTAGTTTATAAATTTCTTACAAATTTGAGAAAATCAGCCTGATACACCATGGGTTTGAGTCATCTCCTCATGGTCATTAAGCATCAAGGAAAGATAAACTAACAAACCTGCAACATAAAACCCAATACTCCTCTTAGAATATATAGACAATACACAAATCAAAACCACACAACAAAATCTGCATACAGAGTGCTTATAATAACCACAAATTACCATGAAGATCAACTACGTGGCGAGAGTATCAGCAAAAGTTGAGAGGAGAAAATTATACAAGCTCTAGATACAACATCCGGAGTCTTTCAACAAAATCATTATAAACCTCAGGTCAAAGCATCCAAATTCTGTGTGGCAGAGTTACGGTCAAACTTTTCCTACTAATGATTGAAGTGTCTTTTCTGACTTCCTCTTCTTTTGTGCCCACTCAGGTCCATAAATTGCAAGATGTGTCCGACCAAACCGTCGATCCTTTATCTGTATTTGCAAATTATCAAAAAATAAATCTCATTTGACATGTCTATATCACTTCATCCACATACAAAAATCAAATTATTTGTCATGCTAAAACTACGCCTCTGGTTAGATCAATGGTAGTAGAGTGTTCTGTTCCATTAGAATATATATAAATATATATATATATATATATTCACTTCAATGGTAGTAGAGTGCTAGTAAAATCTGAATTTGAAGAAAGGCAATCAGCCCATAAGCATGGAACACTTTAGTACTTGAAATTTCTCATAAATCCTAGTAGAGTACCCAATCTGCCACCTTTTCTAAAGCTTCATTCAAGGCTTATATGATTATATTGTAGATTTCATAGTTATAAGCACACCAACACTGATAGATTGCTTATTTCTTTTAATAAAATTAATGCATGTAGATAAACTAACTACTCACAGAAGAAAGTACCTTAACAAGGCATCCGCATGACTCCAGCATATCTGTTCTTATAGGATACTCTACTACCTAGACCATGAAAATTCAAAGATAAAAAAAAATTAGCAAAAACAGAAGAACATAAAATTAAGTCAAGAAGCAAACAAGCGATTCATACTTACAATAAAGGTGTCTTTTCCAATTAAGGCTGACTTTGAAATTTGATCCATCAGTACCCCATAATCCACTTGTGTATATGGAGGTGTAACACTAATGTAATCAAACGGTCCATCTTTACCTACACTCATCCAGATCTTGATATGTCACAGCAGTGGATATAAGATGAAGTTAATTTTAATTAAAGAACTTAGATATTATTATACCAAAAGTAAGAAAAGAAAATTAGTCAGTCAATGTGTCATTTTGGTCAATATTCTCTAGCAAACTACTTTTTTTTTTAGGGTTATATCCTACGCTAACAATTTCATATGTTTCAGAAAATGCAAGAAAATGTGTTCTGCAGACTTAACGACAGGTCTGCAGACTTAACGACAGGTTGCATTATACAAACATTATATCAAATATTATTCACTTAGATGCAGTGTTTATCAAGAACACATCTTATTATTAACAGTGTCAGGATCAACATTTACGCTTTACTAACAAGAACAGCATCCACACACTAGCATTAACAGTCCAGGAACTTTCATAGTTTCATATGCTGCAATGTTTTTTCCATGTCAAAGCCTAACGCCAACAAGCCAAGCTTATATGTCCATATAAAACTTCTACAAAGTCATTTGTCAGAAGCTAGAGGGTAGTGTCTATCAAAGAAAGCACGACATACCTACAAATGTGTCTGCTCGTTCAAAGAAAGTTTCAACACGAACTGTGTGTATTGTTGAAACATCAAGAAACCCAGTCCATTCCAAGTTTGGCTGCAGAATGTTTGTTACAACCCAAGGGTCCATCTCGACAAAATGTACCTATGATTCACAAATACAGACAGAAGGAATCTCAATGAATATACAGAAAACAAAAGGCAAGGAAAGTTATTAACAGTTAAAAGGAAATATATTGAATAACTCATTATATAAAATTAATTACTTTGTAGTTAGCAAAAGCCAAAAGGTCATGACAAAAGTAGCTAAAGACCATATTTTGACGAATCAAGATACATGTAATAAGTTAGTAGAAGCACCTCAGAACATCCTCGGCTAATAGCTTCAATACCAACAGATCCAGTTCCGCTGTATAAGTCTAACCAGCGACCAGGCCTTAAAGATGCAGGACAACCACCAGCTACCTAAGAATGGTATAATAAATTATTCATGGTATTGTATAATTAATTCATGCCAACTCAATAGGATAGAAAAGGGAAATATCCATATCTAACTGGCAATCAGCTTAAGATAGTGTTACAGATGCTACCTGCAAAATATCAAAAGCTGCACCTTTTACAACTTCCATCATTGGGCGCACATTCATGCCCTTTGGAGATAGCAACTTCTTTCTTTTGGCCTTTCCTCCAAGAACCTAAAATGGCCAATATATTGGATATTCTCAGACAACAAAAATTTACAATTACTAAGATTACATAAACCTCAGGCGTGTTATGATTTCCTATAGAAACCGAGCCACCAATGTGTTCTCTATAGACAGTATATGTAATTATAAAACTTTAAAGGCATGGTTTCATTATATTCCAACCAATTCATTTAGCAAGACCGACGCTGATGGGTTGGAAACCTCACATGACATGTAAAGATGAAGACCATTTAAAGTTTCATTCAGCCATCCGTTTACACCTACCGGAACATAATTTTCTGCCATGTGCATGCACACCATTATCAATGAAAAGCCTCCATAAAAGGAACAAGTGAACTATATGAACACATTACATTAGCTTAAATTCCACACACTTATTAAACCCCTAAGACAATGATATAGTTTCAACACCATTTCTCAGACATTCTAGTAAATCCACAAAAAAGAATCCAAAACAACCAACTGTATACCACAAATTCCTCCACATTCAGTAATCATCATTAAACAATCTCTTGAACTATAATTTATTACAATTCTTCACTGCATAAACTCAAACCAAGAAAAACTAACCCAAATTCATACCTGAAGCAACCTATGAATTTCCCTTGACTCCTTCTCCTTAGGTTCTTCATCTGGGACAAACTTTGCTCCTCTTCCTTTCTTCTGCAGTTCCTTTCTCCTTTTTGTCTACAAACCATCCAATCCACAACAAAACACTTAACAAAAAAAGAACAACAACATCAAAAAAAAAAAGTCATAAAATTCAAATCTTTGTCTCTTCCATTGACAACCCATCACTTATAAACAAAATCTAATATCCATGCTTCTTCAAAAGACAAACCTTAGAAGAAGGTTCAGATAAGAATTCATCTGGGTTGAGACCATAGCTTCTCAACAACTCTTTCTTGTCTTCACTCGTCAACCCACTTCCTGATTCTGACCAAAAACCATGAAAACACACACAAGAGTCAAGTCTTCAACAAGTGAAAAACAAAAATGAATACTTTCAAGTTTAATGGCAAGCTCTGAACTTACTAGAAGATAAGACGATGATGGGAGGTTGTCTTTGTTTTTGATTGATGGGTCTGGAGATATAAGTGGAAAAGAGAGAAAATTTGGTATCAAAATGGAGGCTTGTTGCTGTTGGAGAGAGAAATGGAGATGGTGAGACTGCTGACATTGTTGTTCTCGTTTCAGTTGCTGCTTGAGTCGAAGTATCAGTCTGCTATTTAGATTTTTCTCAAAAAAAACCCAAACGATAAGAAAGTTTAGATTTTTAATTATATAATCTAAAAAATTATACGGATCTCGGTCACACATAGTGTTAATTTCATAATATTTGTACTACTCATAACTCATGCTTTCATATCTAATTGATTAATAGCCAAGAAAAACTAAAATATTTTTAAAGACTTCTAAAAGAAAAGGAAAAAAACTTATTTATTTTGAGCATTTTTGCAAAATATTACTTGATAGAGGGGGGGAAATCAATTTAACCTAAACTTTCTTCAGCCCAAACCCAATTTTGAAATTAAAGGCCCATTACAAGCCCACAAAAGCCCAAAACTTCGCGATACTTCCAATCAATCACCAAACAAAAACAACACGTGCTTGCTTACTTGTACAAAAAAAGACAACGTATATAATCACAAAACCGAGTCACCGAGATAGGGTGGGGTGGGTCCACCATCCACCGAAAAACGTTTTGACTTTTCAAAGTTTGATGAGAATGAACTCGCGATCTCGTCTCGAAAAAACATAAACACACTAAAATAATTCTCAATATAAAAACCAGTTCGTTTTCGTCTCATACAGTCAAACTAAAATAACAGTCAAAAAGCTCTCATCAATCTCTTTCTTGTTGTTAGACTACAATCTAGACTTGTGTTATTGAATTTGCAGACAGAGATTGATGGGGGTTTGTGGATCGAAGTTATCAGAGGAGGGGAAGGAGATGAGGAATTTGAAGAGAAGAAGAATCACAAAACGACGACGTCGTGGTGGTGGTGGTGGCTCTTCTTGTAAAGTTGACAACAGGGTCGATGTTATCAATTCTTCAACACTTCAACTTCAAGGTCGGTTTTTTGGATTCAAATCTCAAATGGGGTTTTTTTTTCTTTCTTTTTCTTGGATTAATTGTTTATTTGGGTTTGTTGTGTTTTGTTTTGATATGGTCTTTTCATGTTTATTGTAGCTATATATATGGAGTTTGTTTGTTTATTCATTTTCATTTATTTAAATGCATTGATTAATTAACTCTTACTTAGTTCTTTTTAAGTTTATTTAATAATTGGGGATCAATCTTGGTTTTTGATTTGGTATTTTATTAGATGTTTATTGTGGCTATATATGGAATTTTGTTTGTTTATTAATATTTTGTGCTAAAATATATATATATATATATATATACCAAATATAGTCAAGTTCTTTGTTTAATTTAGCTGCATTGATTTATTAGGTTTCACTTACTACTTTGAAGTTTATATGATAATTGCTGAGCAATCTTGGTTTTGATTTGGTGGTGTTGTTAACAGGAAATGTTGATTCGGCTTGGTTTGATTCTCGTTCCGAATTGGATGATGACTTTCACAGTGTTCATGATGGTATGTGATTCTAAGCATGTACAATTGATTGATAAGAAACTTTCTTTTATTATTTTTGTTTTTTTTTTTTGGGTCTCCTTTTCGTCTTCCACGGTTAAAACGAGATCAAATTTGAATCAAGATTTGATTTCCATTTATGCAGATTTCATGTCTCCTAGGGGTTTAGAAAATGTGCCCACATTGAGGGTTTCATCACCTAGAGACTTGAATCAAAAGGACCAAAATGTGGATACGAAGAATGTGCAGCAACCAAATAATCGTTGGCAACGACTTCGTTCAACTGTGCTCTCATCTGATAAACGAAAATCATCTAATCCGAGCACACAAAGATCAAGGTGGAAAGCACTTTCACGACTTTCCTTTAAGTTCAGGGAAGGGCATTCTAATCCAACATTATGTGAGTGTATCCTTCTGTTTTTAATCATTCCGCTGCCATTCTTTTTGCCATATATCAACGTTTATGTGTGCCATTCTTTTTGATAAATGTCTACAATGTTAGCCTTTATACTTTAATTATGATGGTAATAGGTAGGCATCGTTAGACATCATCTCATGTATAATCTCTGTTTTGTTACAGTCTCACCCAAGGTACTTCTGCAAAGGCCAATAGCTGGTTCCTCAATTCGATGTTGCACCTTAGAGAATAAGATTTCTGATTGTTGGTCACCTATTGACCCGAGTACTTTCAAAGTCCGGGGACAGAACTATTCCAGGTGAGGGCATAGTATCTTAATAGGATTTTGTTTTCTGATTTGAGATATCTTGTTATGTTGCTTGCGTGTAATTTACATGGAGTATATCATTTGCTAATTCTTGAGTTGCTTGTAAGGTACTTCTTGATTTTGGACTGAATAGATTACTTTTCGCTGCCTGAACTTTGTATCGAACCTTTTCAATTTCTTTTACAGGGATAAGAAGAAAGATTTTGCTCCTAACTGTGCTGCATTTGTTCCCTTTGGTGCTGATATCTTCCTATCTCAACGGAAAATTGATCACATAGCTCGTTTTGTGGAACTTCCTGTCATGAATTTATCTGAAGATTTCCCTTCCATCCTTGTTGTTAATATACAGGTACTTAAATATTCGTTTTTTTATTTTATATTTTTTTTTGCCTGAAATCTAATAACAATAACTTTAAACTTACTGCATGAGTTCATGAAATTCGTTTTAACTATACTATTACGAAGTTCAATTACAACCTCTGTGCCGGACACAAAAATCTTTTGTTTTGTTTTCTTTTTGTCTGCAAACGAGAATAAAATATCATTTTCTTCCTTATCAGACATAGTGACATACTATGCAAAACTTCATAATGAATGATGCTTGTTTCTAACCTTCAGATACCATCGTATCCTGCCGCAATGTTTCAAAGTGAAAATGATGGAGAAGGAATGAATTTGGTTTTGTACTTCAAGATATCCGAAAGTTACTCAAAGGAGCTACCACTTCATTTCCAAGAAAATATCAGGGTAAGATTTTCCCCAGATTTAGGTCTAAATTTCACTGTTTATGAAGACAGTGTCCATTAACCAGCCCGTGTCCATGTTTTATGTGAACAGAGGATGATCAATGATGAAGTGGAGAGGGTTAAAAGTTTCCCTTTAGATACAATTGTGCCCTTTAGAGAAAGGTTGAAACTCTTGGCCCGAGTGTCAAATGTGGAGGATCTTCAATTAAGCACAGCTGAGAAGAGGCTTATGAATGCTTATAATGAAAAGCCTGTTCTGTCGCGTCCTCAACATGAATTTTACACAGTAATCTTTCCTTTCGACTTCCTAATGACATTTTCTATAATATCGAATACATTGATTAACATGATAAAAACAAATTCATATCAATTGTTCCCCACTCGCTTTCTGGTAATTTATGCTATGACATGAATTTGGAACTATAGATGCTGATGTGAAAGCTGTTTACAGGGAGAAAACTATTTTGAAATTGATCTGGACATTCACAGATTCAACTACATCTCCAGAAAAGGTTATGATTCATTTCGAGACAGATTTAAGCAGTGTATATTGGATTTTGGTCTGATAATTCAGGTGACTTTCGTTATCACAAGGGTCGATTTCTACTCCCACTGATTATTTCTATCTGATACATGCCTTACATAATCTCTTATACTGGAACAGGAAAACAAGGCTGAAAACTTGCCGGAGCATATCTTATGCTGCATTCGATTGAATAAAATCGACTACTCCAGTTACAGTCAACTGGGGATCTAAAACACCAAATGTGTGAAGGTTTCTCAGTCAATGATCGAAGAGCTGACTGAGAACCATAACCATTTTTTTTCTTCTTTCTTTATAGGATGAAAATAAATTTTTGTAGCCTTCATTTTTTTTTTTCCTTTTCAGCTTGAGGGTCATTATATATTCTCTCTTGTAAAAATTATATAAATATTACAGTCTCTGATTGAAGGAAAATTAATAATTTAAAAAAAAAAAAGTAGAAAACAGGAATTTTCCTTTTCTATATACAATTATGATTGTTGTTTTTTTTTTTTTTTTCAATTATGATTGTTGAAGAAACTATACATTTGGAGGCATATAATTGACATCTTTAACAAACAAAGTTCATATCATATTCATAATGTTCTATGGATTTTAAAGGAAATGAGAGAAACTACTAGATGATAAAAGGAAGAGAGAGAAATGCAGAATTATATCCAAACTCAATAATTGTACACATACATGAATAACAAATCAACAATGGAGATTCAAGAACCCCCACATCGTCCGAAAATGGCAGAAAGACCACACCTTTGAGGCTTGTGTTTTTGCTGGACATTGTTGTTTGCTTTAATCGGTGTTGAAGGATTCCTTTTATGAACAGTTTCCTCTCTGAATCTTCCATTGCTTGCCACATTCTTCTCTTCTTCTCTCCCGGTTGTTGACAAGCCGTTTACCGGATCACGAATGATCCTTTCGTCCCATATCAGCCCGGAAGACCCTTGTCTCCGGAAAGAAACAGATGATCTCTGTAATGCTGTCATTGATCAATGATCAATCAAATTTTTATTTTTCATTTTCACTTAGGATGTGTTTTTTTTTTCTTTTTTTCGTTTTTCTTCCTTTAACTAACTTAACCGTTTTTGGTTTTAACTTTTAAGGTTACTTTTGTCCTTACAAAGTTTGTGGATTACAAAGCTTGAATTAAGATCCTGTTAATTGCTATAATTAGCCGTTTTCGGGCATCGAAAAGTTTCTATTTTTAGGTGGTGACATGAATCTCATTCCATGAGATGGAAAATTCACTTGTAACAATGTTTTTAAGAGTAACAAGAATCTCAATGTTTTTATGAGTATATTTAATAAAAACAGATTCAATTTAACAAATTTATTGGAGTTGATACTATTATTGAAAGATGGCATATCAAGTTCTCTTAAACAGTTTTGATGATCTTGAAGCTCATTAAAACACAACCAAAAAAACAAAAACAAAAACAAAAACACAACTCTAGTGATCCTTCATTTAAGCATTTGGATGTTCATGGAAGTACCAAATCATTAATCGAAAGAGGTGTCGAGAAGTTCAAACAATTTGGAACTCATCTCACTGTCCTGACACAAGATAGCATCCACAAATGAGCTACCAGAAGATGAGGAAGCCTCAGCATTTGTGTTGTTGATGGCTTGATCATCACTTCCGATATTGTTGTCAAACTTTTTCTCATTTGTGCTGTTAATTTGGCACACAGTTGTCTCATTTTCTGCCAGAGTTAATGAGTTGGTTGATGAAAACATACCCTGATCATTATCAGGCTCTTGTGGGAAATCCGGAGACGAAATAGGGTCACAGAGGAGGAACTCACTCCAGCTGAAAGGAGAAGAGGGTGTGGTGATGATTTGAGACTGCTGCTGCACTGTTGAGCTCCGTTGAGTGATAGTACTAGAAGATGGTGAAGAACAAGAAGAGCTGACTTGATCACTGAAGAGATTTGGATTTGGTTGGATGATGATCTCTTGGTTGGGGACTTGAAATTGAGGCAAGAATTCCCATGATGGGTTGCTATAAAGGTTGGAATTTTCTTGGACAAAACCTGTCCTAGGATTGATGATCACATTATTATTATTAGAGGAGTTTTTATTTAGAAGTATTGTAGATGGTTCAGATTTGGACATTAACACCATGTTGTTGTTGTTGTTGTTGTTGTTGTTGTGAATGTTTCTTCTTCCAAAATGGTTTCCAGGATCATTATTTCCGAAGCCGCTGACGTTTCCAAAATCAGTAAAGATCTGAGAAAATGGCTTGTGAGTTATAGGATCAATTCCCATTTTCAAAAGCTTCTTCCTCAGCTTAGTGTTCCAGTAGTTTTTAACATCATTGTCTGTTCTTCCAGGAAGTTGCTTTGCAATTAGAGACCATCTGTGCACCACAAAGAAGCAATGAAGTTTTGTTAGAGAGTGAAATAGAGAGATAGAAGTCATGCAACTTGCACTCATGAGAACAGTAAATTAAACAACAGGTTGTTTAAAAGTTGTTACTGATTATCACATGCGATAAACTGTGATCCCGTATAAAAAAAACATGTAGAATCCTACGCCTGAAACCTAAAACGTCCTAGAAGTTTGTGTTTGAAAAAAATAAGAGGACAAAGGGGTATTTTTGGTTGCATAGATCTGATTTCTGATTTAGAGACTAAATTTTGCCAAGAACAAAAATCCAAACAAACAAGGTGTTGAAAGAATAAAATGAACACAAAATCAAAATCTGAAGGAAAAAAAAAAAAAAAAAAAAATTCTGACCTGCTACCTATAGCTTTGTGAAGATTAATAATGTGTTCTTCTTCTTCTGGAGTGAAGCCGTCATGTTTGAGGTCAGGCCTCAAGTAATTGGTCCACCTAAGTCTACAACTCTTACCACATCTGTTAAGTCCTGTGAGCCAAAAAAAAAAAAAAATCATATAATGTGTAAAATGAGTTAGTTTTTTTTCTTGATAATGAAACTTGTAAAGAGAAAACATGACATTGTCAAGAGTGAAGAGTAGAGTTTCTTTTGGGAACCTGCTTTCTTAGGAACCAAAGTCCAGTTGCCAGTTCCATGGTCTGATACATATGCAAGTATCTTAGCATCTTCCTCTGGAGTCCAAAGACCCCTTTTGACGTTCGACTTGTCACAGCATGGCGGCCTCCCCATCGGACAGTGGTGGTGGTGGTGAGGAGGAGGAGGAGGAGGAGGAGGTGGTATGTAATGGTGATGCAATTCTAAAAGCTTGGGAGATGGAAGTCCATTTAAGAGAGAAAAAAGAAGCACCTTTTTGGAGTGGTGAAAGTGGCAAGAAATGCATGCAAATGTGATCCCAAATTAACAGCATTTGCATGATTTGATTTCATCTTGTGTCAATAACGGTTTCAAATGACATCACAAAATTATGCTCATTCTCATTCTCTCTCTCTCTCTCTCTCTCTCTCTCTCTCTAAAATCTTCTCTCTTACAATTTACAAACACAGCAAAAACTTCTGAAAACATAGAAGAAAAGGTGAAAATGATGAGCAATAACAATTATGAGATAATTTAACTGTATTATAAGTAAGCTCAATGTGTGTGCTACAAAAGTTTTTATTTATTATTATTGTATCCTCCAGTGGATGCCCCCTAAAAACAGTCACAACAACACAACTCAATGCTATACACAAAACTATAAAAGGGATTATAGTCCATCCTCATTTGGGAAAGACCAGGGTGCAAGAACTGGGAAGGGGGGCGCGTCCTATGATGAAGATGAGCATCTTTTGCAACTCTTCCTACAAAATCCAGGACTGTCTGCACTGCCCACCATATATATAGGGTTTTTCTTGCACTCGCCTGCCTTTGCCCAAGTGACGCAGTTTGGATTCTCATCGACACAATCCCCACTTGTTGTATGTATCATTGATTTCTCA
The DNA here is from genome assembly GCA_035582765.1 of Acer negundo. Taxonomy (NCBI): domain Eukaryota; kingdom Viridiplantae; phylum Streptophyta; class Magnoliopsida; order Sapindales; family Sapindaceae; genus Acer; species Acer negundo. Next base: position 21,759,185 of record CM069243.1, on the reverse strand, counting down.
AAGGATCTAACATGGATCCACTTTGTTGCAGACCACTTCTCACCCTCAATAACTGGGCAGCTTCCATGCAGGCTTTTTGGATCGGTAGTAGCATCGGGATGAAGACTGTAGAACAGCAAGGCATCACCCTTCCTGGTTTTCACTGCAAGAAGAGAGACAGTGAAAATTTAATCACTAATTAAAATATATACATGACTGTTAAACAATATCAAGACTAAATTAGACGAAGCCCGTTAGAATGTGCATTAATTAAACTCATTTAAAATGCTCAGTTATCCACTGTGATACCTTTATTTCGAGAAAATTATAAGAAAAGTCGTTGGTCGTTCGGTTGTCGATTAAAGTAGAGCTTTTTTAATAATAGAATGACAAAAATACTCTAACAAATATTAAATTATAGGGTTATATTGGAGATTTTAGTTTTATTAAAAAAACTTCAAAAGATCTACTTGGAAAATCTTTAAATTTGAGCTTCTCCAAGTAGACGCAAAACAATTTTTTTAATTATCTAAAAGCTCTACTGAGTGACAACCAAACGATACAAAAAAAATTGAAAAGAACTTTTTTAATTAAAAATTAAAAATTGAAAAATTGAAAAATTGAAAAGAGCTTTTTTAATTAAAAATTAAAAAAGCTCTATTAGCCGGTAGACAAACTCTCCCAAACGGACACTTAATTAGTTTAATTAGTCTAGACCAACTTTCACATGTATGAATGAAGCTACTAATCCATGGCAGAAATATCAAGGTCAGATAAAGTTCATCTAAAAAACCTGCATAGCCGTTTCTAGCACATTCAGACCAGCTCTCGTCTTTGGGTTGAGACATTTTTTCCTGCAGAACATAAACGATTTTTTGAATCTGGTTGAGAGGAAAGAACATGGAATGTCCAACACGATGGAATGGAGAAAGAGAATTCAAAGAGCATTGAAGAAACACGGTGACTAGAAATTGTTTACCTCTGAGTTGGGAAAGATCGTTTCTCCACCCTTCTCGACATCAGACAAATACATCAACACTGTAACAACCCTGTGGCCACCCAGCTCTTGATTAACCTTGTCATGAAAATAATCATAATGCGGTTCATACTTTTGACCGTTCTCATAGTGCAGTATTTGAATGGACTCCCCATTTTCTGATTACAAGACCACGTTTAAGAAGGATGAAACAATTCTTTGAACATACATTAAAAATCATAAGTCAGCAACAAGAATGTAATCAGTATACCTATTGGAAGAAAGGTCCATGCAGCAATCCTGTCCTCAACAGCTGCAACAACCTCATCCTTTGAAGGCAAACAAAGAACATCGTATAAGAATTAGAAGTTCAAAAACCAATATACCTCATAACACATCGGAAATACAGATACAGTTATTGTTGTAATCTACTGCTATAGAAACAACAAAAACAGGGGGATTGTGGGGGAGGAGAACCTAACACTAACAGAACAAGAAAGTAGCTTAATCTTGGCCAATCACGGTAAAGGGGAAAAGAGAAAGAAATGCCTTGTAACTAGAATTTTTCAAATTGGCCCGAATGCCAAACAACATAACATAACTACATACAGAGATCCTTTTCTTTTCTATCTATTTGACTGTCAATAAAAAGTATTTTGTAAATATGAATGTATTACAATGTAAACAAGCCTGCTCACAAAACCAGGGCCATCCCGGAAGAATAAGTCGGACTTCTACAAAGATCATTAGTAAGAGTCTGAAAATTCTGATTAACATGCGGTTTGAAACTAGGCAAAACCCATATAATCTTTTACAAAGTCACTGCATGATGAACATGCCTTTAAATTTATAAATCCAGCTGACACCATTGATTGTGCAATAGTTCAGAGCATTGAAGAATGTTCTTACCTATCCCAAAACCAGGGTTGACTATTCAATCAAAAGAAAAACCATGGATACTGGAATTGAACTTAGTAATAGATCAGGCAACAGCCTTTCAATATTGAATAAAGTCAGGAAAAGAGACTGTAACAGAGCTACACATGGATATCTTACGGCTCATGTTAACCAGACAAGAAATAGGCAAGGCAACAGTTTATTAGTGACAAAGCAAGTGATTACTTCAAAATCACAAATGTAGCTTCTGAACTTAACAATAGTTTCTACAAAGAAGGGCAACAAGTATTCACACGGAAAGATATAACCATCAACATGAAACCAGCATGGCCTATGATAAACATCCTGCTTATTTGGATTGTAGACAACTAAAGTATAGTTGAAACGCTGATAATAAGAAAGTAGGATCGCAAATTCTCTCACATCTCATTATGACTTCATGGTAGTACAAAGGCAGTTTATTGGGTGTAAAAACCTATTATTGCTTGAACATTCCATTACAGGTTTCATAAAATAAGAACTACCGAGTAAAGCCAAGAACATCTAGTCCATATTCACTCTCGCTTGATCAACAAATACAAACCCAAATGCAGATACCAAAACAACCCTAGAACTTAGATCAACATTCATCATTAGCAAACCACAAGTCACAAGCACATTATAACACACTAATACATTCTACTCTTCTTTTTGCTCACTAAGCACTCTTCTTTTTGCACACTAAGCACATTACTATAATAGTAAGATCTAACATTTTCTTGGTAAAAACATTGAATCGAAAAACATAACCCATAAAACACTATCATTTACGAAAGGAGAAAATTATCCACCTGAGCCTTGCTGAGAAACATTCCCGAACTCGTTCGGACTTCACTCTCTACACTCTTACCGGACTCATTATCTGCCACCATTGACTTCTCAAGCTTGTCCTTTGCCTAATAATCCACCAAATCAACACAACATTTTCAGCCCACAATTAAATAATTAAAAATCACAAAATTTTTCCCAGAGAGTTAATAACTATCGCCTTCTCATCTTAAACTGAAAACACAAAACTTTAAACAGGAATCTATAATTAACACTATGAAAAACCAAAATAATAAAAGGGAAATTTTTGCTAACCAGATCAATAAGATGGTCACACTCCTCATCTGAGAGAAACCCTTTATATAAAAAAGCCCTGAATAATCACAATAAACAAATCAAAATTGAAAATTCGATACCCACCAAAAAAAAAAAAAACAATAAAAACAGAAACAGAAACAATTAAAGATTGTACCTTGGACTCCATGAAAGCTGAGTCACACGTGTGGGGTTAAATGTAACGCTTTTCTTCAACCTCGAAACAGATCCTTGCCTGCAAAAAATAAAAAATAAATACACAACAAAATCAAGTCTTTTATCAACATATACGTATAGAGACACAGATAGAGAGAGATATATACGTTTGTTTGTCGGCGAGCCAGCCGGGAATCTTGACGGAGCCGGAGAGATCAGGGAAGAAAATGAGAAGGAAACATAGAAAAAGAGCGAGAAAATGACAAGAAGAAGAAGAACCCATTTCGAAAAGGAAATGTTTTTATTGATTTTTGAAACGCAATTGGGAGAAGAAGGTTTTTGTTTTGTGTCTTTGGTTTTTGGGTAACGGTGGGGGGATTTGGTTGTTATCTGTGTTCCCAATTCGACGTGCGATTTTTGTTTTGTGAAAGTAGAACAAGTCTACTTTTGTTGTAACTTGTAACTCATTAGTCTTCTTCTTCTTCTGTGTACTTTCGTTTTGGTTTTTTAATTTTTGTCTAAATTAAGCCCAGATTTATTTATTTTTTCTGGAGCTTTTAATTAAGACAGATTTAATGGGCGCCCGTGGTTTGTTGTTTGTAGAAATGTCAAATGTTGTTTACCGTTGCTTTCTGAAGTTTCCGAAACGTTTCAAAAAAAAAAAACGTTCTTGCTGATTATTTGACGTCAATATTGTTGGGGATTAAAATACAGTCATTCATTCGGTCTAATAATAACTTAAAATTTGAAATCTTTTATTTATTTATTTATTTTTTAGTTGAGAATTACGGACTTCGTCTAGACATTTGTTCGTCTGTCTTACTCCAACTGCATGACTCGTCGTGACATGTATATTGGTTTCGTGGAGTATGACAGATAAAAAATCTCGGCCCACGCCCCTGACCCCATAAGGATATAAGCGGGTAAATCAAAACTCACCCTCCTCTGGGTAGGATTCGAACCGCTGACGTTTTTAATCCCAAGTCTTGGACCTCCAAGGCAACCACCTTGTTGTTTAATTTGAGCCTTTTTACAAATATGTTATGTGTTGATCCATTTTTAAAAGAGTTTCAGTACAACAAATGTAATGTTCATCTCCCGTTATAATCAAGTCATGTGATAAATGTAATATTCTCAATGTCGCCCACAATTAAAAAGTCGTCATTTAACCTAACAATATCTTAAAATATGAAATTTTTTACAAATATGTTATGTGTTGATCCATTCTTAAAAGAGTTCCGGTGCAAAAAATGTAACATGCATCTCCTATTATAATCACGTTACGTGACATTATATATGTATTACGTCCAATGATGTAACTAAGATTGAACGTCATGTTGGGTTAGAATTTTAAAATAATAATGAAAAAAAATATATATCAAATTCATATAATTTACCATAACACATGTAATTTGAAGGCTAACTTTTTATGTTGATAAAGAAATCGAACCCAATTTTGTTAAAATAAGTAAATGAAGAAGGATGTTTTTAAGATTGAGGCGGGACGTATTCAATTAATCTAACAAGTCAGTTACAAGTTTTATTTACTTTGGAAAAAAAATAAATAAAAGCAATAGGTGTTTTGATAAAATTCAATACATATATATATTTTTAAATTTTTTTTAAAAAAATTAAGATTTATGAAAGAAAAAATAAGAGTTTCAAGATTGGCTATGATGGACTAGATTTCCCATGCATAAGTACGTCCATAATTACGTTAATGTCGTTTAGGAGTAAAAGTCGTAATCCAACCTAACAACGTCTTGAAATATGAACTTTTTTACACTTGTGTATTGATCCGTTTTTAAAAGAGTTCCAATGTTACGAATGTAACATGCATCTCCTGTTATAATCACGTTACGTGATATATGTATTTACACGACAAACCTATCATACATGAATAGATCAGTAACACATGACATGATCGTAACATAAGAGACGGCTACGGCTACAGATATGGGCCTGGCCCGGCCCATCACCCAAGTTTTTTCAAATCCTAACAGCCCATAACTTTGTTGGCATGAAGGTTGGGTTTTTGAACAGTAACAGAGCCATCATTTCCGGCCAAAGCCCTGTACTTGTCCTTCCTCGTGAAGCTGGTACACTCATACGACAAGCTAGAAGCGATAGTCCTCTGTATATAATTCGCCACCTCGTGGCTCGACCTCCCTCCTTCTCCTCCGCCGCCTCCACTGCCGCAGGAAGTCAGCTCGTACGGCAGCTTATTGAGGAACGTCACCTCGTAGACGGGACTCGGGTTCATGAAGAAGTAAAACGGGTCCATACCCTTCCACCCTCTCGCCGTCGTCCCGTGGAACATGCTCATCCTATTCGACATCGCCACCGGAACCAGCTCATCCGTCAGCTCCGCGAACAGCGCCGAGAATCGCAGCAAAAACGGTTCTCTGCAGGTGGTCCCTTCTGGGCATATCGCCAAATCGCCTTCTTCGAGGAGTTTTTTGATCATGGCTGCGTCGGTGGCTCGGTCGCGACTGAGCCGGACGGTTTTGATCGGAGAGATGAACTCGGATAGGCGGGAAAGGGAGTAAGTGACGGCGGGGATGGGGCGGCCGAGCGCGGTGGAGAGGAAGATGGGGTCGAGGAGGGTGCGGTGGGAGCAGACGAAGAGGACGCCGGACTGGGCGGAGGATTTTTGAGGCGGCGGCGGGGGGTGGCCGTGGATGTGTACGCGGACGCCAAGTGCCCAAAAGGCGTAGTAAACGAGGGGCATGGGGAGGAGGGAGCCGGCGGCGATACGGAGGCAAGCGAGGAGGAAGCCGACGGGGATCCAGAGGATGGTTAGCAACGCCGTGAACGGCGTCGGTTTGTGGACGAGACGGCCGTCGTGAAACACTATCGGTTTTGGAAGCTTGTCCAGACTTACAGGGTCCACGTTGGAATTTGGTGGGACCATGTAACTTTCCTGTATCAACCAAAACAAAAAATATATATATTAGAATTATTATTTTTTTTAAAATTTTTTTTTTTTAAAAATCTGGCATGAAAAAAATGAATATCATTTGAATGAAAAAATTGGCAATCTAAATTTATAAAATTATAGAAAATGTTGTAAATTCTTAATATATAAAAAATATTGAATTAATTTTGTTAATATTGTCGATATTTATAAGCATGCATGCAATATTGTCAAAGACTAATAACATAATATCAATTGGACAACAAACCTTGCACAATTTCATGAATTGATGATCAGTTTTCCGGTCACCAAGTCCGATATTCGGCATCTCTGAATCGGAAAACGCTTTCTTCAAGGCCTCGGCTTTGTTTCTCCCCACGAGTACTCCGGGACTTTTCACAAAACCAGTAGCTCTACCTCTATAAACATTAATTTCAGTCCCTAAAACCATATCAGCACCCAAATAGTCCTTCAAGAAGTCCTCCACCATAACCCTAGGGTTTGCCGTGAGCACGCACCGCCTCCCACACGACGAAAACACCTGCCACGTCTCTGGGTGGAGGTCGCCGGAGTAGAACTTGGGTAGGACTGCCCGAGCCACCGACTCAATATCCGAAACCCTCATCCCAGCGAATGTTGTGAAGATGAGTACACGGATTCCAGCTGATTCGGAGATGAAGTAGTAGAGAATTCCGGCGAACGGAGAAGCTAAAAGCAACAAAAGGAGTCTCAAAATGCCACCGACTTCGAAGGCTACTAGAGCAAAGTAAGGGAAGGAGCTTCTTCCTCTAAGTAGGGTTCCATCCATGTCTGCAACTACTGAATCCTTTTCACGTCCAATGGATTGACATTGGTCGATTGTAGGGAAATTAAATGGAGAACTATTGTTTCTTGTATTACAAGAAATCTCTTTTGATTTTGCCATTTTTTTTTTATTTACGTAGACATAATTTGGTATCTATATATAGTGTTGTTTATGAGATCAATATTGCATTCGATACGCTGAGAATTTCAAAAAAATAAAATAAAAAAAGAATTCGATATTTTGTTTGAATTGCATTGATAGCTCTGTCAATCACTGATAAGAACTATGTCTTTGGAAGCACCGATCGATTGATCAAGCTTGTTTAAATTTGAGTTTTATTTATGTTTATTATATTTTTATGAAGATACAAACTATATGATTACGTTTTGGATATATTATTAACTCACGTACTTTTCAAATACGTTTTTCAAAATGTAGGATATCAGTAAGATAAGTAGTATTCATATATCTATTTAATATTTTCGTTTTCTTGAACATATAAGAAATAAATTTACGTAGATGAATACATATTCATATATTTCCATAGGAATTTTCATGTCCAGTGAAGCTTTTGTACTACAAGAAGAAAAGTGTTAATTTTTATATTAATTTTTTTTAATTAGTTTTGAACTTTGAAAAGTAGTTTTCCTCTTTTGAAACTTTTGAGATTCTCATTATTGTAATACATTTTTAAATCTCATTATTATTTTTTAATTAATTTAAAAGTGCATGCAATATTTACCAAGTCCAGTCAATAGTCATTGATTAATTAGTGGCAAGCCAGCTTATATACTTGAGTACTTGACCAAATCAAATGATTAACAAAAAAAAAAAAAAAAAGTAACCATAATAAATCCAATGCTTCCCATTTTAATTTTTGAAATTCGTTTCATGTTCGTATTGTGGATCAGGATCCTCTTTTTGTCTTGTTTTTCCTTAACTTTTTATAATCTAATGACAAATATCAAAATAAAAAATACATGATCAAGATTTGATCACTTTTTTTCTCTCATGCAACTTGGTGTTTTAATTACACTTGAAAAACATCAAGAAAAACGAGAACCAAGAAGAGGATCCTGATTCTATTTCGACGATTTGCCAACCCTCGGAAAAATTAAGATTACAATTTACACACGCTCTCTCTACTGCGTTTAGTGAAAAGAGTGTTTTAAATAAAACCTTTGTTAAATTCGCCAAAGCATGTCTTGTTCTTTCCTGTAAGTACAATGCTTCCCAATTTTATTTTATTTTCGATTTTTTTATTGAGTTTTCACTTTCTCATTCACCAATTTATTATTAAAAAAAAAAAAAAAAAACTTTATGTTACTTTCATCGCATAAAGTGGGTTTTTAATATTAGTAAAAGAAAAAATTACTAAAAAAATACTTTTTTATTTAATATTGAAAATGACCGGAGAGCTTAGGATTATCCGGATTTTTAACCATATGATTCATGACGCGTGGCATTTTCAATTTGGTAGGGCCACAGTAAGGTGTGACGACCAATGGGAAAGATCCATGTAGGATTCATCTAATCTCCATAAAGAATATGCTTTTACATTGGACTTATAGTAAATGTGACACACACAAACAAAAATTTGAATATGTTACTAATTTTTTTATTATTATTATTTTTTAAAAAATATAGGATTCACCAAATATATTACTATTTTGTCCTGACACAATATTTCAAGAGTTTCAAGGCCTGATTTAAGTTTTCAAACTGTATTCCAATATCAATTATATATATATATAAAGCAATTTCACAGTTCAATCAGTGAATTTTCAGTACTTTTGAATTGTCAGAAGTTAATTTTTATAAATTTACAATAGAATGAAGAAGATGCAATGCAAATATAAAGACAACTCTCAAGTTACAAGGAAAATCCCCAACTTTTTGAATTTTATGCAATGCATCTGGTTTAGTCTTTAATTAAAACTACCAAATCACATATAAACAGTTACTGTCTGGACGGACAGACGGACACATCACTTTATTAAATGTCCGAACACTCATGACATGCCACGTGACATTACCGGAGAAACAAAAAAATCAAATGTGAAATATCATCTTGAAGAAAAGGCTGTTGAACTGCACAAGAATAAAATAAAGTACTCTTCTTTTTCTTTTTCTGCTCTTGTAAAAAGCAAGAAAGAAAACTTCATAGGAGAGTATAGGACAAAGCACCAGTAGGAAACATAACAATGACAATGCAAATGCAAAACCAAGTAAAATCCAACAACACACAACACAATGAAAAAAGAAAATGTGAAAAAGAAGAGAGAATCAACAGGAAAGGAACACTACATCTACATTTCTTCATTTGCCTAGTTACTAGCTATCATCTGCTTACACAGTTCTACATTGCACACCACTGTAAAAAAAATAAAAAATAAAAAACCAAAAAACTTTATATGAGTTGTCTAGTTTTTTCAAAAGCTCATTTGCAGGTTAAAGTTTTGGATATAAGAGAATAATAACTGGGTCAATACAGATTTTAGACAAAGAAAGACTATGCAAAAGGGAACATATGAAAAAGTGCTTTTGAGACCCCACCATTTGGAGGACCACTGCTGGAGGAGAAAGACAAAATCAACAACAAAAGCAACTACAATTTTTGGTCTATCTTTTTTGGAAGGAAAGTGCTGTGTGTGTATTCAAGTGGGTTCTAAATTCTAATAAGTTTTTCATTCATATGCCAATTGTGTTGCAAGACAGAAAACATAAGATCAACAGAATCTTGTAAAGAAGATTAGATTTCATTGAGCACATGAATGAATGCACAGCAACAATGTTAACTAAAACACGTCAAGAATAACTGCTACAGTTTTGCCGGCAAAAAATAAAATTAAAATATATCGTCAGAAAAATTCGAAATCTAAGTAAGGACCTGAAGACCTATCTGAGTCTGAAGCTCCTTTGTTATTTTGAGGCATGGATGACTTTGATGTGTGATTTAAGAATGTGAGATCGATTGGTTTTGGAATTTCCGGAGGATGAGTGCTGCGAATCAGAGCCCAATTAACACTTTCGAAGAATGGATGTTGTTTAATCTCTGTGGCACCTCTTTTGAATCCTAATCTCTTTTGAGGGTCCTTAACAAGCAAACCCCGGATCAAATCTTTAGCAGCAAAACTTATAGAAGATCCCTCCAGAAATTTTAGAGGCTGACCTACAACATTGAATAATGTCTCCCGATTTCCATTGCCTTTAAACGGTGTCCTCCCAAGTAGTAACTCATACATGAAAATACCAAATGTCCACCAATCAACAGCACTTCCATGGCCATCTCCTCTTATTATTTCTGGAGCTAAATATTCATGGGTCCCAACAAATGACATTGAGCGAGCGCTAGTTGGTTCTACAATAAGTACAGGAAGTGAATCGGAGTAGTTTGCCAAACTTGTTTTTTCACTTTTCACCTTTGATGTCTTGGACTTAGAGTTGAGAAATCGAGGCTTAAAGCACGAGGGTTTTAAGCAAGAAGGCTCCACACAAACAGGTAATTTGCAGGCTGGATCGATGATGCATGATGGCTGAATACAGTATGCAGATATTCTACAAGCTGGATCTTCACTGGACTGAACAAGAGTAGGATTTACGAAACACCTTAACGACAAATCAAAGTCGGAGAGCATGATGTGACCATCTTCCCTCACTAATACATTTTCAGGCTTCAAGTCCCTATAAACGACGCCCATCATGTGTAGATATTCAAGTGCAAGAAGCACTTCAGAAGCATAAAACCTGCAAAGAACATAAAAACCTATTAGAAAATTAACCATGAGTTCATGACTTTGATGTTTGAATGCTAAAATGTCCGCGGGCCATCAAATTGTTTACTAATGGGACACTAGTACTAGCAAGAAACGACATGAAGCAGGCAGTGTGAATCATCATAAAATCTAATCGATATCCATGACATGCAAAAAATGTTATTCCCCCGTACTTACCGACCTTTTTCACACCCAACCGTGGACTAATAGTACATTACCAAAGAGAAACCCCCAATTTGTAATTTGGTAAGATTTAAGGAATTGGACTTGAAGAACTCAACCGAGTAGACTGTTTCAGATTAATTAAACAATCTTGAACTTGGAGACCATACTCAAGGTTGCAAAGAGATAGGTTTATCTTGAGCTAAAATTACAAGATCAGTAATTATCGACTAGTTCTGAAACCGAATTACATCCTCCTCCTAAATGAACACTCATACCAGCAGTATTGTTTCTTATTTTTCTAACATTAAATCGATGAGTAAACAAACCAAATTAACAAAAAATAAAACATGATAAGTTCAAACTTGGGTACCAAGAACTACTAACCTTGTTGCATATTCTGAAAAATGCTTTCCGGGCTGGCGCTGGCGGAGAGTATGAAGATCTCCACCACTGCAAAACTCCATCAACAAGCAAGAAAACTTGTCAGTCTCAAAATGTGAATAAAGTGTAGGCAAAAATGGGTGATCTAACAAGCCTAAAATCTCTCTCTCAGTCTGTGCTCTCATCAACTTCTTCCTCCCAGCCAACATACCCTTATCCATCACTTTCATTGCAAACAAACAACCCATCTCTCTCAACTCAGACAAGTACACACTCCCTATATCACCACAACCTAGCTTCTTCAACAACCTAAAATGACTCAACCCCAAGTCACCATCTTTATTCTTCACAGATTGCACAGCATCCCACTTCATGTCATTGCCTTTGTGAGGCTTTGAAAGACAAGAAGAACTCCTAAAACTAGCCTCATTTGCATCACAAGTACCACCACTCAAACTAGTCTTCCCACTCTCTCCTCCTTCAGAATATTGAACAACACAATCCCCACTCTTGTTCTTTGCTTCAACAGCATTACTGGCACTACCACTACTAATGTTGCTACTACTGACACTATTATCAGACCCAGATACAGAAACAGTGCTACTACTACAAAAACTCACACTATTGAGACTGCTAGCAGTGACAGACTCAGTGTCACAATTCGCAGCGTTAAGGCTCTGTTTCTCCATGGTGTTGCAAAGTGTTTGATGAAATGCGTCACAGAAATGATTTTTGTAGATGGGTTGGTGGTCAAGGTGGTGGTGTGACCGAGGTGGTCAAAGTGGTTGCGAGAAGGGAGACGCGGGCTTGTAGCTAACAATAACAATAATAAGCACTTGAAAAGCTAAAGGAGGGTTCGAAACGGCATTCAAATTTGAAATGTTGAGTTGGGTTTTGAGTCTCCCTTCCCTCTCTCTCTCTCTCTCTGAATATTTACTGTGTCCAAGAACGTGTTATAGCTTAGAGACAAAAAAACAAAGCACAGAGAGAGAGAGAGAGAGAGAGAGTGTGAGAGAGAAGAGAGTAGAGACCCAATTCACGAGGAAGACAAAAGCCATTCAGATTTTCTAAACAAACACATTATAAAAAATGAAACTTTAAACAAAAACATATAAAAACTATTACTAGCCAATACCGTTGCTCTGGTTTGTTGAAGCACAGACAATATAATATTGATATGATTTATGATAAGGATGACTCTAAATATATTTTCTTTTAGGGTTTTGCTTTGGTGGGGGTGAGAGGAACGGTTCTCATTTTTATGGAAGGAACATTACTCGAACCTATGACTCCTACGATTTTAATGATTTAACTGTAAAGGGTATATCACTAGATATGTCAATCTTATCTTGTCATTAATTCTCATTTTAAATTTATGAAATTCAATAATGTAATTGTAAAGTGCATATCACTAATCATCAAACTTATTTTGATTCTCGTGTTAAATCCGTGAAATTAAGGTTTAAAATAGCAATTATAATCATATACTTCTGGATAATTAGTATCTCCTATATTGAAATGTATTCCTCCATTTGTTTACTTTAATTCTAATTTTATAAATCACACAATTAGTACCTTTGTTTTTAGTTATAATCTCATAGCAAAACCACATTTAAGTGTGTGCACAATATATACATTATTTTTAATTTTAATTTATAATATTTTGTATATGTTATTGTCATCTCAAATTATATTAAATTTCAGGTTAATATTAATGCATGAATCATAAATATATTTAGGGTACAAAAGAGTCAATACATAGAGTCATAGATATTGGATGCTTGTAGAAATTAATTTTTGTATAATTCTATGCTATGCATGTAGTTGTAGCCTAGCTGGTAGGCAATAATGCTAGAATAGTGACCCACATATGATAGGTCTCCATGATCATATTAATTAATAGTACTATTTTAACATCTTCTTTACAAGTTGTTTTTTATATATTTTTTTTATATTTTTTAAATATCAAATCAGGGTATATCGAAACCTGACGAGATCAACCGCTATAAACTCGTTTCAGAAAACAACTTCAACTAAACAAGACAAACGCAACCACTTGAAATAGTTGCTAACTTATCTTATGGTACAATACAAGACAACTATTTAATTGTTTTTTATCCTATTTTCATAGAAGAAAATTAAAAATGAAAAACAAACCACAATGATAATCACAGATTATCTAACTAAAGCAAGTCCACGTCGTATATACTATGTTTAAATTAGTGTTCGAATGTCAATTCATGTCTTTTCCAACAGAGAAACAATCTTGATTTTTTTTTTTTTTTTTTTTTTTATAGAAATCTAATGTACATAAACCTTGGCATTTATCTTTTGTCTAAAGACTGCCCACATCAAACCTTGAAGTGCAATCAAAGAAGAACCAAAAAGCACTTTATATTCACTTCAACTAATGAAATTGTATGTATAAATATGTTTCTACACCTTCACACTTTCACCAAAATATAACTCAAAATGAAGTTGTTGGGGGATTCTTGTTTTGCTCTCTTTCTCTTTATGCTTTGGCATTTTGTTTTATCAGGTAAGTTCATTACTTAAATTTTGCTTCTTTAGTTTCGAATTCGATCATAATTTGAATGTATAAGTTTTTCGGTTTAACGATTACATAAAATGATTCTAATTAAAGATGATTTCAGGGCAAGTACTAGGGACCTATGTCACATTTTATATGCATAACAAATGCCCATTTCCAATATGGCCAGCAACTGCCTCAAACACGGGCCATCCGGTGATAGCCGATGGAGGTTTCTACCTTCCCTCCAGTGAAACAAAACCCGTTACCGCCCCGTGGTCGTGGACAGGCCGAATATGGGCCAGAACAGGGTGCAATTTCGGGTCAAAATTGAAACCAGCCTGTGAAACCGGTGACTGCGATGGAAGACTTGAATGCAACGGACTAATAGGCACACCACCAGCCACGTTAGTTGAAATCACAGTGCAAGCAGATAAAACCAAGCCGAACTTTTACGACGTGAGCTTGGTTGATGGGTACAATCTCCCTGTGATGGTGACAACAAAACAAGCATCACCTAAATGCACCATCAAAGGTTGTGTCAAGAACATGATAAATAGCTGCCCACAAGAACTCCAAGTCCTGAACAAGACTGGGCAGGTTGTGGCATGCAAGAGTGCTTGTTTAGCTTTCAATCTTGACTCATTTTGTTGCAGGAATGAGTTTGGGACACCAGAGAAGTGCAAGCCTAGCTTGTACTCCAAGACATTCAAAGAGGCCTGTCCTGCTTATTATAGCTATGCTTTTGATATGCCTCCACCATCGATGACCTGTTCTTCTAGAGAATTTGTCATCACTTTCTGTCCTTCTGGTTGGGGTGATGATTATCAACATTCTTCCATGTAATTGTTAAAGGTTTTGGTGATGATAATTTCATGATTGAAGCTTAGTTCATGTAATAAGTTAAATAAATTTGGCATGGGAAAACAAATTTCACCGGTTGTACTGCATTGGATATATATAAGAAAGATTTTTCTATTATAGAATACATAAAATTATTTATTTAAATACTAATTTTTTTTTTTTATATACCATTTGGGTGACAATAATTCAAACCTTAAATGTTGTCCGGTTGAATAAGCATTCTTACCACCAAATCATTTTGGACGATTAAATTAAACTATTTAGATTTTATTCACAAATAAAGCATAATATGGATAGTAGTAGCGAAGAAATAATTTTTAAAAAAAAAAAAAAAAACAAAAAAACCAATCCTTTTAAGAGAATGGTATTTCTCATACAAGTTGATATTGGGGATGGTAATAGAAAACCCATTCCCGACCTTTACCATTGACATCCCTAGTTAAGTCTCCATGATCATATTAATTAATAGTACTATTTTACTATCTTCTTTACAAGTTGTATTTTATTTTTTAAATACCGAACCAGGCATATCTTATAAACATAATTCGGAAAACAACTTCAACTAAATAGGATGTACACAACCATTTGAAATAGTTGCTAATCTATTTGTTATCTTATGGTACAATACAAGACAACTATATAATTGATTTAGTCCAATTTTCATAAAAGATTATTAAAATGAAAAACAAAGACAATGATAATCACTTGTCATCTAACTAAAGCAGTACTAGTTTAAACTAGTGTTCAAATGTCGATTCATGTCTTTTCCAACAGAGAAACAATCTTGATTGTTTTTTAGAAATCTAATATATAAAAATTTTGGCATTTTATCTTTTGTCTAATGATGTATGAAGACTGCTCACATCAAACCTTTAAGCGCAATCAAAGAAGAACTATAAAGCACTTTATATTCACTTCAACTAATGAAATTATATTCACACTTTCACCAAAATTTCACTCAAAATGAAGTTGTTGGGGAATTCTTATTTTGCTCTCCTTCTCTTCCTGCTTTGGCATTTTGTTTTATCAGGTACGTTAATTACATAAAATTTGCTTTCTTAGTTTCGAATTCGATAGTATAAATTTTTCGGTTTAACGATTACATAGTATGATTCTAATTAAAAATGATTTCAGGGCAAGTACTAGGGACCGATGTCACATTTCATGTGCATAACAAATGCCCATTTTCAATATGGCCGGCAACTGCCTCAAACACGGGCCAACCGGTGATAGCCGATGGAGGTTTCTACCTTCCCTCCGGTGAAACAGAACTCGTTACCGCCCCGTGGTCGTGGTCGGGCCGAATATGGGCCAGAACAGGGTGCATTTTCGGGTCAAATTTGAAACAGGCCTGTGAAACCGGTGACTGCGATGGAAGACTTGAATGCAACGGCATAATAGGCACACCACCAGTCACACTAGTTGAAATCACAGTGCAAGCAGATAAAACCAAGCTGAGCTTTTACGACGTGAGCTTGGTTGATGGGTACAATCTCCCTGTAATGGTGACAACAAAACAAGCATCACCCAAATGCACCATCAAGGGTTGTGTCGATAACTTGAAAAGTAGCTGCCCACAAGAACTCCAAGTCCTGAACAAGAAAAGGCAGGTTGTGGCATGCAAGAGTGCTTGTTTAGCTTTCAATCTTGACTCATTTTGTTGCAGGAATGAGTTTGGGACACCAGAGAAGTGCAAGCCTAGCTTGTACTCCAAGACATTCAAAGAGGCCTGTCCTGCTTATTATAGCTATGCTTTTGACATGCCTACACCATTGGTGACCTGTTCTTCTACAGACTTTGTCATCACTTTCTGTCCTTCTGGTTGGGGTGAGGATTATCAGCATTCTTCCACGTAATTATGTAAATGTTAAAGGTTTTGGTCATGTTAATTTCATGATTGAAGCTTAATTAGTTCATGTAATAAGTTTAATAAATTCGGCTCGCCAGTTGCATTGCATCGGTTATAAGAAAGATTTTACTATTATAGAATACATAAAATTATTTATTTAAATACTAATTTTTTTATATACCATTTGGATTAGGGGTGTACAAAAAACCGTCAAACCGAACCAAACCGACCAACCCAACCCATACCATAAAGTTTGGGTTGGTTCGATTACAAAAAACAACCCATACCATCAGTTTGGATTGTTTTTTTGGATAAACCGATTAAATGTGGTTTGGTTTGGGTTGAGTGAAATAATTCACCAACCCAAATCAAATCACATATTTTAGAAAGTAAAACTAAAATATAAAATTCATCTACGTTTTCTATTCAGTCCAAGTTTTATAACTTTTACCGATTACTTTAAGCTTTTACAGTTTATTTATTTGTAAAGTTTTAAAGGTTTTGGTCATGTTAATTTCATGATTGAAGCTTAATTAGTTCATGTAATAAGTTTAATAAATTTGGCTCACCAGTTGTATTGCATCGGATATAAGAAAGATTTTTCTATTATAGAATACATAAAATTATTTATTTAAATACTAATTTTTTTATATACCATTTGGACGATAGTGATTCAAACCTTGAACATTACCGGGTTGAATGAGCGAGCGTTCTTATCACGAAGTCACATTGGACAATTAAACTATTTAGATCTTATTCGCAAATAAAGCATAATATGGATAATAGTAGTGAAGAAATAATTTTCTTATGGAAAGTTGTTGGTGTTCATTATTTGTTAGTAAAACAGGTGGCTCTATTGCCATCCACAAAATATCTTCTTACACCTGTGATTTAATGAAACTTTTTTTTTTTTAAATACTCTTACATTTAATTACTTAAAATACGCGGTTTTATAATTAGAATTTAAATTTACTTTCTACACCCAAGTTGAACACCCAATACTTAATCAAACCCAACATCGTCAATAAGGAAGTATATATTTTTTTTTTCAGTGGCTCTATTGCCGCACAAAAAAATTCTTCCCACATCCATATTTTGAATTATGACTAAAATGTCCATATTTTAAATTACTGAAAAAGACACAATTATTTAATTAAAAAAACAAGTTTTCAGCACCCACCGATCTTACTTACCTATCACAAACTCTAGATTATATTCAAAATCAAAATCAATATTTCAATCAAGAATATTATAGTAGAATAAGATACAATTGTAGGAAAAAAGCAGTTAAAAAATAAATAAATAAACTTTAAATCTGGAAAGGAGGAAATTTTTTTTTATTTGTTTCTAATCCTAATACTGAGATTTGAGACCATGAATTGCTCCAAGATCGCCACCTATGCTCCAAAAACGACCCGTGATGAATTGTTTTTTCTGGACATTTATTTTCCCTCTAACCACCTGTGATGAATTAAATGTTTAAAACAATGTTGAATCAAAATAATAATAGGATTATTCTATACCTGAAACTTATTCTTATAAATTCTGAAACTATATATGTAATGAGAAAAATATATGTTTAAAATTAATTAAAAAATATATACTAAAAGGATAGTTTTGATATTTTAAAGGGTTGTAGGAAGTAAAATTAATAATTTTAAAATTTTTAATAGCGATATAGGAAGAAAAATGGGTGTATGAGCCACCCTAGCAAAACTTATTAAATTTTTATATTTTCAAGTTATGGGTTCAATATTATCTTCACTGGTAGTCTCCGCTTTCCATTGATCGATCAATATTATCTTCACATATTTAAAGGTGAAACTTAAATTTTCTATTGAATTGTTTAACGAACAAAAATCAAAATTATTTAAAGAAAAGGATATGACTTAGGATAGTTATTATTATGGAAAAAATAAAAAGAAACAAGAATTAAGATAGTTATTTTATAATTATTAAGGAAAAAACAGCAAATTACGAATTTAAATATATAAACATTGAATTCTTTGGTTAGAAAGCGATGTTTATCGTACTAAAATCAAATATTTTGTTCGTTAAGCGTTTTGATTTTTAAAATAAAAATATTTTCATGTCATTCTAATTAATTTTTAAATTAAGTAAGGTCGTATATTTCAATCACGTTGATTTAATTGATCAACTAATTAATAGATGATAATATTGGTGTTGTGGTTGACAAATCAAATCTTTAAAAAGAATGTTATAACAAATTTCTTGTAGTTTCCCAAAAAGTTAAACCCATATTGCATTCTAAATGATTTTTGATTTATTTTAAAGTAAAATAAATAACATTTTTGTGTGATTTATATCTCTAATAATGTCATTATCTTTTGTTGGCTGAGGTAGGATTGTTATTTCAAGTTGGTACGGTCAAACTTGAAACACCTTTGAACTTAAGAAAATATATGGAAGTTATCAACCTGTTTTAATCAACTATCTTATTTTTAGTAAATTTAGGTTTTAACTTTTAATTAAGATCGAAAGCTGTTGAAAAATTCCATCATGTGGGGCCACACATGTAAATATTAAATATGTTATGCTATTTTTGGTTAAACCTAAATTAAAATGATCTAATTAAGATTTAAAGTGTTAAGGCTTAAGGGTATAATTGTCATGGAATTAATGTGTAGATACCAGAGTGCTATATCTAATTTGGCTCATATGAGCCAAATTAGAAATAGCAAAACCTATAATAACCTAATTATTATATATTAGGGTTATGGTCCCCAAATTACACGTTCTTTTTCAGTTTGTCTGTATCCCATCAACAGAGAAACAGAGAACAAATTTATGGTTCATAAAGATCGCGATAATCTAGAAGATCACAATCCGTCCACCAACTCCGGCAATGGATCCAGGTACGCTTTCGCTTTCTATTATCTCCCTTTTCTCTTGAATTGATATGGGTTATTAATATGTATTTAGGGTTTTAATTAATCATGATATAGAAACATGTTTAGGTTAAGATTCATATTGATTATGTGCCTATGCATGTCGATAAGTTTTAATCAAAAACTTACTTACAAAAGAAACTTCCACAAGGAAAGCTAAAATTTAATTCTAAATTATTGCCACCTCAAGAACACAATAACAAGTCATGTACATTTGCAAAATTATATTAGAGTTATAGATTTCAATATTGCAAGTAAAGTTTTGAACATAAAAATTTATGTATGATGCTGGAAATATAAAATTGTGGTTTTTTTAATTGTCGTTTTAGATATATAACTTGGAATCGAAACTCTAAACACTAGAATTAAAATAGTTTATAATTTTGAAATTAACGGCTATCAATTGAAGCTTATTAAGAACTAAAATATTAATTGACTTCAATAATCATTTAATTAATATTATTCCAAAAGGTTGACTGACACTAAAACATGATTTAATAAATTTTTTTAAATATTACAAGAACTATTACAGTAGATTTGCTAGGACATGCTGAGATCAAACAATGCATGTATGGTCCGGATATCAACTTCTATAATAAGAGATAACTACTCCCACAACCCGAAAAAAAAAAACTTTCGGATTTGAATCCCTCACCACTTAGAGCATCTCCGATGGTAATGTGGCTTGCATTTGAAAAAATTGTGATATATCAATATTGTCAAGCCAATTGCTTCATATGTGACATGTAACTAAAACTTGATAGACATCAAAATGAAAAAGTGGTCTCCAATGCTTCACTTGTAAAATATATGTTTTTAATGACATGTCAATTTATTATTGGTCTCCTTAAATATACTTTAGAATTGTTGAATAAAATAAAGTAAAAAACAAGAGTGGTTGCTGACTAGGCCAATAAGATGGCCGTCCAACCGATCCTCTGAAATCAGAGAGTCATGTTGACAGTCTCTAAAAAAAAAATGTAATCTCAACTTGAAGTTGTACTAGATAGGTTGCATTGGAGATAAATTTTTTAACAAAATGAATGTCCATCCTACGTGATATCTAATTTTTTTCACAACCCACTTAGCATTGAAGATGCTTTTATGTGGAAGGGAGGTGTACAATCAGTTCTGCTAAGAGGTGATTTGAAAAAAAGATAAGAAAAAAAAAAAAGCATGATTTAATACTTATGATCGATCAAATTCTTAGAAGTATTGCACTATTGCTGCCCAAAATGTCAATTACACTATAAACAAACATTATTGAGACTTTTATAAAAAAGAAAACTACAATTAAATAATTGAAAACTTGAATAAATTAGAGGTCATTATATTAATAAAAATAAAAATTTCTCTATAATTTGCGAAATTTTCAATAAGAGAGACTATGATAAAATATTCCATAATCAGTAATTAATTAACAATTTTAATTGTATGGATAAAATATTCCCATATGATTAAAATTGTGTTTAACAATTAATTAATGATTAAAATTTTCAAAAGAGAGGCTGTAATTAACTATATCTGTTTGCACTGTGATTAACAACAATTTTAATCACGGTGCAAACAGATAAAACCGAGCCGAGCTTGTACGACGTGTGCTTGGTTGATGGGTACAATCTCCCTGTAATGGTGACAACCAAACAAGCAACACCCAAATGCACCATCAATGGTTGTGTCAATAACTTGAAAACTGAAAAGTTGCTGCCCACAAGAACTCTCGAGTCCTGAACGAGAATGGGCAGGTTGTGGCCAGCAAAAGTGCTTGTTTGGCTTTCAATCTTAACTCATTTTGTTGTAGAAATGAGCTTGGGACACCAGAGAAGTGCAAGCCTAGCTTGTACTCCATGACTTTCAAGGAGGCTTGTCCTGCTTATTATAGCTATCCTTTTGACATGCCTCCACCATTGATGACTTGTTCTTCAAGAGAGTTTGTAGTCACTTTCTGTTCTTCTGGTTGGGGTGATGATTATCAACATTCTTCCATGTAAATGTTAAAAGGTTTTGGTTATGTTAATTTGATGAAATAAATTTAATAAATATAGTAAGAAAAACAAATATAATCAGTTATCCATGCCACATTACATGACATGATATTAATAATCATAATGTATTGCATTGTGAACATAATATGGAAGTAACAGTATAAAAAGAATAAAAAATAGATTGAAAACTTGATCGGGGTGCATTGTTTGTCGGAAAAACTCATTAAATTTTTATATTTTTACGTCAATGGTAAACTCCTCATAAATATATCTCAGATTGTAGGTTTAAGTCATATTCCCTCCTTCAATCCTAAAATATTATAATAGTAAAAAAAAAAATCTTGAAAAGTGGAGTACTTTTAGTCAATCGTGGTGTGTCGATAGAATTTAAGCCCATCCAAGCCCATTAAGCTAACTTTCCTCGGCTGCTGTTAAAATTGGGTTTAGAGCCGAAACCCAACCCATTAAGCTAACCGACGCCGTTTCATTTATATGGGTTACCAACTGAAAACCCAGAATCGGAGATTTCGGTCGGGTCGGTCTGTAACCGAAAAGAGAAAAACGCCGTCGTTTCAACTAGGGTTTTTGTATATATACGCGCTAAAACTCCACTTCTTCTTCGCTTCACAGCCATTTCAATCTCTCTCTCTCTCTCTCTAATATTCGATTTTGTTTTTCATTGTAATGGAAATGATGAGTAATCTCTAATTGGTCCGTGTTTCTGATTTTACCGTGACCGATAAAACTCTCCAAATCTCTGATCCTTTTATTCTTCGAAAAAAAAAATATACAGTTATCTTCATAGCTATTTCAATTTATCTCAGCAAGTATGTCTCTCTCTACTGTTCGATTTTGTTTTCGCGATTGATTATGATAGAAATGATGAGTAATTATAATTGGTCCGTGTTTCTGATTCAACCGTGACCGATAAAACTTTCCAAATCTCTGATCTTCTTCTTATCATTATTATTTTTTTTTAGTTTTTCGAAAAAAATAAAATGAAATAGTAATGGCTCTGTGATTACATGCCTTTACAGGCAATATACGCTATTCCGATTGCAGATATGAGCTGACATTTTTTGGAAATCTGATGAGAGCCTCAATTTTTACATTTTTTGTTGTTGATATTTTTTGTATTGTTTTGCATTGAAATATGGTGATTTGATTTGGTTTTGCTGTCTGTTGAGTAGAACAAAAAAAATTATGAACAAT
This sequence comes from Acer negundo, assembly GCA_035582765.1. Taxonomy (NCBI): domain Eukaryota; kingdom Viridiplantae; phylum Streptophyta; class Magnoliopsida; order Sapindales; family Sapindaceae; genus Acer; species Acer negundo. The sequence continues at coordinate 21,736,662 of CM069243.1, read as the reverse complement.
TTATTTTATTAGATCTAAACAAAATATGAGAATGATTTCTAATGAAACTATTGAATAAAATTGAAATCTATTGAATCTGATTTTTAGTAGTAGCTTTGTTTATGGCTTCTTCTTTCTTCTTCTTCAACTCCTCAAGAGCTTCAATGAGACTATTCAAACAAGTCTCCACCACATCTTCTTCATCTGATTTCATCATCAGATTCTCCGCAACATCAGCAGGAGTCATGTTGATGTCAGCCAACAGACTCTCATTTTTCGCATCCAATTCATGTGAATCGATGTTCAAATGGTTGTTAGCCAAAACCTTGAATGCTTCAAAGCAACAATACGACATCTCAATGTGCTTATCCATCCTTCCTCTTCGAATCAGAGCTGGATCGAGCTTTTTGACATGATTCGTAGTAAACACGATGATTCTCTCACCAGCACAAGCTGACCAGAGTCCATCAATGAAATTCAACAGTCCTGATTGTGTAACTTAACTGCTTTTGTTATCACTATGTTCTTTATCCTTCTTGATTGGATCAGTCTCTTGTTTATTATTATCCTCAACTTTCCTTTTGTTCTTCACGCGTTTGCCTGTTAGATCAAGCGAGCAATCGATATCTTCAATGACTACAATCGATTTACTGGAAGTCTCAATCAATAGATTTCTTAGCTTTGTGTTGTTCAAGACTGTTGTAAGTTCAAGATCATAGACATCATAGTTGAGAAAATTGGCCATGGCAGCAATCATGGTTGATTTTCCAGTCCCTGGTGGACCATAAAGTAGATAACCTCTCTTCCAAGCTTTTCCAATTTTCTTGTAGTAGTCTTTTCCTTGTGTGAATTTCTTGAGATCTTCCTTGATTATATCCTTCTTCTTCGTCGCCATCGCTAACGTTTCGAAAGTTGCAGGATGCTCGAAGAACACATTACTCCACTTGGTGTTTTTCCAGCCGCTATACCAATCTTTACTCGGATTGTTGCTGTACAGCTTTCTTTTTCGATTCGTCGAAGCCACATTCATCCCTTCCTATATCACATGATCGATATACGATCCAGTGATGAGTTCTCTGTGTTTTTTATGGAAGCTGAGCTTGAAATATCGCTTCTCATTCGAATCCGGATGATAAGAAAAGGATTTTGAGTTTGTTACGTGCTTGTGTAACACCCACCAAACTTTGACACCATTGAAATCATCAGGGACTTCTTCGTGATCGTCCATGGTGAGGATTAATGATTTGCTTCCCTTGACAACATCGGCTTTGAATCTGGAAGCTTGCGAAGTGGCTTTCGTGCTAAGATAGTTTTGTATGTCGGAGAAGGCCTTGCTGCGCTTCATGTACTCATCGCCGTAGAACTCATGGAATGTGATTTCAATGTAAGGATACACAAACTTCATTAATTTTTCAATGTATTTTTCAATAAGACGACTATGGCGGTAAGAGGGAAGTGATCTTTTAAAATTTGCCCAAATAAACATTAAACTAGCTAAAACTGAGCCTAACTCTCCCATTCCCATGAATCCCATCTATTTCATTGGGTTTCACAGTATGCTTTTTTTTCTCTATTTGGAAAAGAATCGGTGTTTTATTTATATGGTTTGAAGCTTGTTGAACAAGGCAATGTATCAACACATGAAGCCACCGGCCACTCTATAAGAGACTTCCTTTTCCTTGTCTAAGTAGGAAAACCTTCTACTTCTAATAATTCACACGTGTTGGTAACCTTCAAACTTTAACCATATTTTTACTTTTAATTCACTGCCCAATTCGATTACCTTGTCTAATTAGGTCATATAAACATGATTACCATAAGGAGAAAAATATAGTAATTCTTAAAATGGATATAAAATTTAATTAAAATTATTTGGGAATTATATTATGTGGGTTTTACTTATAAACCGGGAATTAAATTCTTGCTCTAAAGGTAAATTCCTCATTCTCAATATCAAATTTCATTTTTTGAATTACTTTTATCCCTGATTAGTAAACACCAAGGGAATTGAAGTTCATGCTATTTTGAATCCAAAAAAATTACCATATTATATAAATTTAAGAACAAAATCAAAATTTAAGTTCTTATAACAACTGTTCAGTAATTTCTGTGTGTGAAACTTTTATGAATTTTTAAATTTCGATATAAAAAGGTAATAGAGAGTTAGAGACCTAGAGATTATATACCATATGTTACTATTATTTAAATACTAATCATTCCTAAATTGAATAGTATTTGTCTATGTGGTGACATGAGGATACAATAAATCTCTAAAATTTTGTATATTTTATCTAACAAAGGCCTAGTTTGGGAATGCTTATTGAACTGCTTTTTGGATCAAAAGTGATTCCGAACTGGATATAAGGTGTTTGGTAAAATTTCAGGGAAGTGCTTTTAGTCTCTTTTGGCTTCTCCAATGGCAGTTCTGAAAAGCCATTTTTTGTAACTTTTAGAAACTGCTTCCCATAAACAGTAATTAAAAGACAATAGATTATTGATATATACACAATGTATATGGCAATAGATAATAAGAAGTAATAATATGTTATGATCATATAAAAATAAAATAAATTATTTATTTATTTTATGACATGTTTATTGTCACACAAATTAAAATAAAACAAATATATTTATTTTGTAACATGTTTATGGTTACACAAAAAATAAAACAAATTATTTATTTTTAAAATGTCTTCAATATTCATTTATGTCTTTTCTAGTAATTTTGCATAGTCAATCACTTTTTACTTACAATTTACCAAACACATTGAAATTGCTTTTGGTTCTCACATCACTTTTAAAAATCAGTTTATCAAACACTCAATTGATTCTTCTTACAACAAATCCAAAAGCAATTCTCCCCACATCAAAACCAAAAGCAATTCCTTTCACATCATAACAATTCCAAACTAAGCCAAAGATGGACAAACTAGTATTTTTATATATCCAGGGCTAGGCCCACGAGGCAATAGCCTAGGGCCTCAAAAATTCAAAATTTTAGTTAGATTTTTATTTATTTTTAATTTCATGAATATAAGGCTGGAGGTCTACATATATTTATAAAACAAAGAAAGTTAACAATTATAATTAAATGTCCATTGTTTATATAAGTTTTTTGTTTTTTTTAAAGGCCCACTAATCAATACAAGAAACTTACCACTAAAAAAAACCTAACAGAAACACAATTATAATTATTACAATATATAACAACACATCAAATCTCCCGATAAGAAAATTCGAACATGAAATCTCAAAAATTACGTAATTCATTTGTAAAAGAGTTGAATTCGTTGTCGTTTCGAATATAATTGAATCTAATACTTATTTTCCAATTTTTTTTCCCCGAAAAACCTCTTTTTGTTTTTATTTTCTAGTTTGTTAGAGTTTGAATTTTGACACAATTCGAATTTCGTGTCTAAATTTATAGCATATATGTTTTTTTTTTCCTTTCGAATTAAATGGAAAGATACAAAGAGTTGAAATAAATTTTTTATTTTGGTGACTTTTATTTGTTATTTTGTTTTGTTAAAGTATTGATTTTGAATTATTATATTGATTTTTATAAGTATTTACTAAAGAAAGAAAAAAAATCAAATAAACATATGTGGAGGGTCAAGGGCTCTACCCTGTATATATCGAACCCCTTTGATGGGAAAATATAACCAAAATCCAAGATTCAACACAACTAAATTTTACTCTTCAATATTATCTTCTAATATCCTGAGTCCATTTTTGCTCACCCCCTTCAAATGGGTAAGCATTACCCCTCTCAAACACATGACATGTGTCTATAGGGGGGGTAAAATTGTCTAAAAATATAACATGGTTTGGATAAATTTATCTCATCCATGGACATACGTCATGTTTTTGAGATGAGAGTAATACTCACCCCCCTTCAAGAGGGGTGAGCAAAAGTAAACTCTAATTTCCTTCCACAAATTGCTAAAAAATACCCTTTAAAAAGGGTCAATCTCTTTTTCCGAATTGGGTTTACTTTTGCTCATCCTCCTCTCAAATGGATGATATGTGTCTATGAAGGGGTATATTTGTCCCAAGAGATGACAGTGTTTGGATAAATTTACCCCCTCTATAAAGATGTGTAATCCTTTTGAGAGGTAAGGAAGGTTATGGGGTGAGTAAAAATGGACTCTCCCAAATTGAAATCAACTTTGGAGTCCACTTAAAACTCTAAACTTTAATTTTGGGTTAGAATTTATTGCATCCCCGGTACTGATACCAACAGGTTGTGACCAAGTCAAAAAGTTTTTAATATTCTATCCAAAACTCATTAATTTTTAAAAAGAAAAAATATATCATAATTTAGTTTTATATGGAAATATTAAAAAAAAAAAACAGTAATTGACTTTGTAGTGAGAATATAAAATATGTTACATCCATTTTCCCTTTTTGGCTTATTTATTTATTATTATTTTTTTATTTTATAAGGGAAATCTTTCTAAAGTTGTTGAAAAATAATAGAAATAATAATAAACAGACAAAAAAATTGTTCAAAACTTGAAAATATTTTAATTTTACATAATTCAATAAAACACCAGCATCGAATTTCTAGAATTCAATGGCGTTAAAAATAAACATAAACATTGTCTCATATAATATATTCCCAAATCCATATGAAACATAAAATAACTCATAAAATATATTCTTCAAGCAACTTAATGTTTGAATAATTTGATTTTGACCCCTATAATTTTTTAATTCATATTTTGACCCAGTTTAAAAAATAATAATTGCAAAACTATCCCAACCGTATCCTTCACATGTCCCTACCATGTCCTCCGCTTGTCTTTTCCGTTAACTTTCAAAAAAGTCAATGGACACGTATCAAACCGTATCCGACATGGGCTACGTGCATTTAGAGAAGTGTTCGTGCTACACAAGTAATTGTATGGACGATTACGAATGACCTTTCATGGTGATATAGACAAAAACATGGATAGATAAAGTTTGGTTTCTTCAAAGGTTACCCAAGTCAGCAAATATTCCCCAATTATTCAAGAGTCAATTTTTGCTCACCCCCCTTCAAGTGGGGTAAACATTACCCCTCTCTCAAACACATGACATTTGTCCATAGAAGGGTAAAATTGTCTAAAAATATAGCAGGATTTGGATAAATTTACCCCCTCGATAGACACATATCATATTTTTGGGAGAGGGATAATGCTCACCGCCCCCCCCCCCCCCCCCCCCCCGGGGTGAGCAAAAATAAACTCACTATTCAAACCATGTGCAAAAATAAACTCACTATGTGAGCAAAAATAAACTCACTATTCAAACCATGTGCAAAAATAAACTCACTATTCAAACCATGTGTAGAGAATAGAAATTAAGTTGGAAATTGAAATAGAAATTAATGTTTATCTTGCTTACTGTGACTTTAATTTTTTAAGAGGGATGCTAGGTTGACACCTCTATCTTGAATTATCACCCATTCTTGGAAATACACTTCCCTTATTAGTTTTTATTTAAATCTTTATTTATTCAAATTTATTTTAAGGTAATTTGATTTGAGATGAATATTATAAAATTAAATTACAAATATTTAAATGATTATGATTTAAATATATTAATAATACATTGGTATTTTAATATGTTATGATGAATTTATTTGTTTTACGTCTCTTATTATTTAAATTATTGAATATTTATTATCATTTTTTTAATGTTTTAAAAAAGCTATAAAAATTTATATTTTTTTAATTCTGGAGACAAGAGTATTGCTGCTGAAGAAGAATCACTTTAACGAGATAAGATTGATCAAGTGGAATATCTTTCGTATCTACGCCACGAGGTTGTGGGTTCGTCAAAAAAAAAACCAGAATTTGTGTAATACTTTAAAAAATAATAATAATAATAATAATAATAATAATATAAATAAAAAATAAAAAATAAAATCACTTTGAATCCTTCCATTGCCATCCCTATCAACAAGACACATCACACCCTTATAAATAGACACCAATTTGTTTTGGGAATATCATCGCATAGAAAACCAAATTAAGAGAACTAATAAAAATAAAAATAAAAATAAAAATAAAAAATGATGGGAATGAGAGAGTTGGGGATCAATGTTGGTTCAGTTTTAGCTAATATCATTATCAGTTGAGGGTTCAGCTGCTATATATGATTGTGTGATTGTTTTAAATTGCAATCCAAGGTATATATAAATTAATGATTTATAAATTAAAATAATTATAAAAATAAAAAAAATAATAAAAAAATAAATTTTCACTCACCATGCCTGTCAACAGTATTCATAAACCCCACCACCAACTCTATTTTTTTCTCAACTCTTTGCCAATTTATTCATATAAAGCAAAGATATATCATAAAATATTTCTCATAATCAAAACTCAAATCAGCTTCAATGGATCAATTTCCTGCTGATCCACCACCACCACCACTCAACCCAGTCTCGATCATCGGTCCTCAGTACTGTGTTCCTTATCCTGTTGATCTTGCAATTGTGAGAAAGGCCATGACCATAACCGATGGCAACTTTAATCTTCAGGACATCAGTGGTGTTAACAGGTAGAATTTGTTAACACTAAGGTCAAAGATTCAATCCCGCCATGTGAGTAATCTTTGAAGAGTCAGAGAAAAAAAAATGTGCGTTAGGACGGATCACGATGTTATGATATTTTCTACTAAAAAATCTTCAAAAATCCAGTTCGAGACTGAACTTGATGTGTACTTGGCAAACAAAATATACGAATATGTTTCTGATTTCAAAGTTAAAGGAAGTTGGTTGGAACAATCTTGTACTGTTTATGCCAGAGAATCCAACACAATTGTTGCCCAAGTAAGATTTTTTTTATTTTTTTATTTTTTTATTATTTTTATTATTTTTTTTTTTTTGGGTTTAGAGATGTTTGTGATCTTCCTAATTATAGGTTGAGATGATTAAAACTGCCAACATCTCACCGAAGGATTTCAATTGCTGTTTGTCTCTTGTTGGGTTTTTTGTGCTGCCTGTGGCTAGGGTTGTTGCTTATATATGGGCTGTCTGTCAATTTTCCTAGGTTTTCTTGTGTTTTTTGTTCAGCTTTTGCCTTTTGGGGTGGTTGTTGGCTCATTGAGCCGTTGATGTTTTTGGTTGGTGTTGCGTTGTTGTTTCTTCAGGCCTTTGGCTTTGTTAAATAAAAGTTTTATCGTTTGAAAAAAAATTAAAAAAATAACTTTCCACGTCAATAAAGGCGTAGTTCAGCCGGTAGATGAACGAGCTTGAGTCTTGAGCAAATGATTCGTAGGTTAATGACACGAATCTTACCGATGACAAAAACTTTCAAAAAAATACATGGTCTGGAAAAATAGCCGATTTACATCCCTGAGTATTGGGACTTGGTTATAGCAAGTGATATCTTGTTGTGTAAGCTTCTGATCTTTTGGTTTCTGCAAAATGATGTACTGTGTGTGCCTGATCAATGATCATCAGCACCGGCTTGATTTCCCAATTAAGCTCAACATTGTGTGAGAAACTGCTTCCACTCCAGTCTCCATAAATAACACCGAAAAGATTACAGATAAAATAACCAACTAAAATATTTAATATGAATGCGCGTATTTGGATAGGTCTCTAGCTCCTAGTGGAAAAAGATACTGAATATGTCTTGACTTTGGTTACACAAATGACAAACCATGCGCGCACCTCCAAAAATTATTGATATTTGAATTGATCAGAAAAGGCAGAGCACCGTTATGTATTTTTCGCATGTAAATGTTGACAGAAGCTGCTCAATACAGGTAGGGTGACTCCATTTGCATGGAAATGGAGTCCAAATACTTACAAGAAATACGTGTACTGTAGTCCCATTTGGTCAAATATGTAGGACCTACCAAATGATAAAGTGAACTTTGTGTGGGGCTCTCATGTCATCTCATCAACACTTTCAAACCCTGTAAGGCTGTAACCATTTCCTCAGATCATTTCTGGGCCAAATGCCAATTCAATTGATACTCAAATTTCATTGTTCACAATTTTTCTTATATATTATAATAATTTAGGGTTTAAAGAAAGATAACTCGAACCCATGGTCTAGGTTTGATGGCATATCAACCGACTAAACTCAAATGCCACATTGTTAACAGTTTTGACAAAAGTAGAAGTATGTTTGGAATTGTATTTTTTTTTTTTTTTTTCATGTTTTAAAATAAATAAAGGATGTATTTAGTGTTACATTATCATGATATATAAAAGTAGAATCTAAAATCTCTAATTAGCTCATATAATTTTTTTAAAAAATTATAAACTCAAACCTGTTTATTTAAAAAATAGGATCTAAAAAAAAAAAAAAAAAAAAAAAAAAAAAAAAAAAAAAAAAAAACTTTTACCAAAAATATCATGACAATTTCCTACCAATTACTTTTATTTTATTATCTTTGTAAAATTGATTTTAAATACAATATCAAATATAAACTCAAATCTTTAAAATGTACAATAATTACAACAGCTCTTAAAAAAATCTATTTAAAGTAATAATATGGTTGGCAGTTGGCACAAAGATTTAAAATCAGCTTAGACATATAATTGAATTAATACATCAATCTAAATAAACATTTCTTAATAACCAAACTTGTAATGGTATAGTCGAGTAGTACAATTACACTTTTCAATAAATATTGAGGTCTTATGTATAATCTGCTTCCTCCAGGTAATAATAAAAAACATCAGAAACTCACTAAATTATATGAACATGACGGTACATAAATTATATAGTTTCAAATAGGTTGTACTTATACTAAAATAAGTTAATATTGAAATTAAATAATTAATCAGCCTCAGCAAATTAAAGTTATAGTCAAATATTAGTTTTGAATTCTTCCTATACTGATGATTCAACGTTGAGTGATATAATTTAATATGGCATTTAAAGCCTTATCCAAGTCCTCCGATTGATTAAACCGCAAATTTCTTTTTTAATGGAATTTGTATTCTCTACTAATATGATTTAATCATGATTTACATAGATTTGATGATATGTGTTATAAATAGTTTAGATTTATTTATTTATCAATTAATTTATTTATTTTACTTCTATTATTTTAAATGCAAATTATTATCTTCAAGTGTTTTAAATCATGAACAAATTAGATAAATCGAGAATCCATATCCAAATGATTCTATTTTTATATAGATTTTCGCTGAGTAGAACCCATATTATCTAAAGCGGAAGCTAGGGAGACATTTTTTATTTCTAATTTTCCCCATTTTTGTAGCCTTTGCTATTCTACTTTTCATGTTGTAGAGGAAAAGAATATTAACGCACTTGCTTTTTTTCCAAGCTTCATCATTGATCGAGGAATTTTCATTTTATTTATTTATTTATTATTTGGATTTAAAAGCCATTAATGGGTGCTTTGACCTTTGTAACACATAAGGTCCCGATATTATTATCCAGATTGATTTACATTTTAAACATAATAAAATTTTAAATTTTTGATAAAATGTTGAGAAGAAGTGAATATAAAATACTGAGATAAAAACTGATCTGGGAAAAGATGATTGCGGCGTGGGTTGGGAAGATAACAAAGGTTTTAGTCAAATTTTTTATTTTTGCCACATGTCCTTGAATGATTGGAAAATGAAAAAGCAAATTTTATTTTTAATGTCTTGCCATATGGCACGTTTTCATTGGATCCGTCTCACCACCATCAGATATGAGACGCATCGGTAGAAAATTTTCTCCAAGTTACATCACACTTGCTTACATCACACCACTTGCGCTCAACTTACATCACTCAACTTACATCATCACTTACATCACACCCACTTGCATAGTTGCATTTGTATTTTCTCGGTTGCAAAGAGCATCTTCAATTAGCTCTCAAAATTTTAGCTAAATTTAAGAGTGTTCGGTATGGTCTTTCAATTTGAACTTTTGGAGTAGAACTTTTTGTAATATAGCTTCTAATGAAAAAAGCCTTTAATTGTGTAAATTATAAAAAAGATGTTGATAATATAATTTTAGAAATAGCTTTTAGTTTGAGTGAATTACAAAAAAGGTTTTGACAATGTATTTATAATGAAAGAGGAATACTAACCGATCAGTATCCAAACATTATTCATGGGTTAATTTACTAATTTAATTATACTAACTTACGATTAGTATATTAAATTTATCCACCACAAAGGTTCAACACTTTACTGTGTATGTATATATATATATATAAATATAAATATATATATATATATTATAGTCACACCTTTGGTCTTTAACTCTCAAAGTGTGGGTGCCGTCTCCCGTTTCTATGGAGTTAGTGTTCTCTCCGGTGGTGAGAATTGTATTTCCATTTGTACCATCTACCCAGTAGTTGGAGTAATAATCCGGACCGTGTTTATAGTGTATGATCTTATCTAGTCCTTGCAAATTATAAAATAAAATAAATTAAAAATAATAAATAAATAAATTAAAAAAAAAAAAAAAAAAAAAGATACCATAAATGAGACTTAAAAAAAATGGTAATTAATGAGAACACTTTTTCATGCAAACAAAAAAAAAAAAAACTAATTGCAATAAATTAATATCAGTTTTTGTAAATCCAATATCGACTTCTCATCCACTAAACTTAAACCTAATAAAGAGTTTTGTGTTGTTTCAATTTATCAGCTCACCCACCAATCGGCAATCTCCATACTCAGTTACTCACCAGTAATCGGTGTACAGACTCATTACAAATTTGGTGACTCCAGAAGAATCCATTGACCAATGGCATGCAACTCCTTCTTTGGGAGTTTGTCAGACATGTGATATTCATATACTGATATGTGAAGGAGAAAATGATAAGGTTTGCGTGTAAAAATAAAAAGAAGTAATTGCACAAACATCCCCGAGTCTAGGTCTAATTATCTAAATATGGACTTTTTACCAAATATTAAACAAACATCCCCTACTATCAGTTGACTTCCACTAAAACTAATTGTTGACCGGATTTTTAGTATTAAAAGCCCAAAATACCATTAGTTACTTATTTATACTTTATTTTATTCCCCTTAAAATAAAATAATATAAAATATTTAAAAATGCAAATAAAAAACCTTTAATTATATATTTTTCAAACAAAATTTAAAAGACAAAAATTTATTAAACAAAAAATTTAGACTTAAAAAAAATTAGAAAAAGGAATAAAAGAGAATTTGTAAGAAAAGGAATGGAGAACGGATCTCAAATAGTACTCCATTACTAGGACTTGGATCCATAATCATAAAAAACAAAACTAAATTTTAAGTTTTTGACATTAAAATACAATCATTATTTTGGGAATATCATCATAGAAAACCAAATTAAAAATAGGCACTGATTTGTTTTGGGAATATCATCTCATAGAAAACCAAATTAAGAGAACTAATAAAAATAAAAATAAAAATAAAAAATGAAGGGAATGAGAGAGTTGCGGATCAATATTGGTTCAATTTTAACTAATATCATTATCAATTAAGAGTTCATCTGATGTACGTAATTGTTGGGTCAATTTCTATCGGTTAAGTTTTAGCTAATATCATTATCAATTAAGAGTTCAGTTGCTGTACGTAATTGTTTCTATCCTTTAAATTTCAATTAAAGGTGTATATAAATTAATGATTTATAAATTAAAAAAATTAAAAAAATTAAAAACCAATTTTCACTCACCATTGACCATACTTGTCAACAATACGTAATCATAAACCCCCCACCATCAGAGTCTCTGACAACCCCCCAACTCTATTTGTTACTAGTCTTTCACTCTTTGCCAATTTATTCATATAAAGCAAAGATATTTCATCAAATATTTCTCATAATCAACACTCAAATCAGCTTCAATGGCTCAATTTACTGCTTATCGACCACCACCACAACCACTCAACCCGGTCTGGATCATCGGTCCTCAGTATTGTTTTCCTTATCCTGTTGATCTTGCAATTGTGAGAAAGGTCATGACCATAACCGATGGCAACTTTGATGTTAAGGACAGCAATGGGTACATCCATTTTAATCTCAAAGGATTTCTCATGACGCTTCACGATCGTCGTGTCCTGTCTGACGCTGCTGGAACACCCCTTGTCACTCTTCGAGGAAAGGTATGTACAGTATCTTTAAAATTATACAGGTAGTTAACTGGGATTCTGTAATGTCCGAGTAGTCAGGGACGAAGCTATGAAGGGATTAATTTACGTACGTTTGAATAGTTTCAGATGATGTATAGTGCGACTTATTTATGAATATGTTAAAGGGACTAGTTAACAATTTGGTTTTTGTTTACTGCAGTTCAGATCACTTCATGATAGATGGCAAGTTTTCAGAGGAGAGAGCACAGATTTAAGAGATCTGATTTTACTGCTAAGAAATCTTCAATGCTTCAGCGCAAGAACAAGTTAGATGTGTTCTTGGCAAATAACAGAAAAGAGAATGTCTGTGATTTCAAGGTCAAAGGAAGCTGGTCTAAAAAATCTTGTGTTGTGTATGCTGGAGAATCTGATACAATTATTGCCGAGGTAAGATTTATATATATATATATATATATATATTGCTCTTTTTCTACATTAAAATATCACTGAATTTTTTATTTTATTTTTTTGAAATGAAAAAAAACAAAAATATGCTTATAGAAGATAAAGATTTATATCTTATCAAGTTAGGTATCACTGAATTCTTGCTCTGTTTTGTGCTCCATTTTTTTGGTTTTGTGGTTGTTTTTTTCTGTTCTTTTTCTGTGGAGTTCAGGTGGGGATTCGTTTTCCTTCCTCCGGCTTGTTCTCCCTTGGCCGTTGCTCTGCTTGTTTCTCTTTGCTGTTAATAAATAAATAAATATAAAAAAATAATAATAAAAAATAAAAAAAAAAGTTAGAAATTTATTCTTTTAGTTTGTGATTAATTGACAATTACGAGGTTTTTTATTTTTATTTTTATTTTATTTTTATTTTTACAAGAATGGTAAATAACCCGTCTTTTAAAGAAAAACCAAATCAAACCCTTTGGTTTGAGAAATCAGCAAATAATCTCATAACGTTAGTCGTCAATCATTATTTGTCTTTGATTAAATTTAATAAAATATGATTATTTAGGCGGTTTTTTGTTTTTTTTTTTCAATATATATTTAAAATTAGCTGCAATTCATAATTACATTATATATATAGTGGTAGACCTAGAGATTTTAACTGGGTGGGGCATTTGAACAAAATAACAATTATATTATAAAAAATATTAAAAATCTAGATCATAGTAAAATGAGGTTTTTTTTTTATTTTTTATTATTAATTTATTTTTTATTTTTTAAATGCGTTTTTTTATATAAAGAAAAATTGATGATATATTGAAGTTTATATAAAGTAAAATAAATAGAACACTTATTCAAGAAGAATTAAATAATTTTATGTTAAAAAAAATTAAAGTAGAAACAAGAAACATAATATTAAAAATTAAATAAAAACAATAAAATTCGTAATATTTATTCTTCTTAAAATAATAAATTACAATCTAATTTTATAATAAGAAATTTTGGTTTATATTTATAATGAATTTACTTTAAATTTATAAAAAAATAATTGATTAATAAATAGTACTAGACATGTTTTATTTATTATTATTCTAATTATTGGTAAATTATTGATTTATCGATTCAAAATAAATAAAAAATAAAAAATAAAATAAAAAATACTAAGGATAAAATAAAATGAGTTATAATAATAAATGAACTATTTTAATATAATAAATTAAAATTTTAGAGTTGGTTTCCTCAAATTACCAACTCTGTAGTCTTCAGTAATTTCAGTGTTTGTGAGGAACGTTTATGAATTTTTTAATTTCTATAAAAAGGTAAATAGAGACCTATATGTTAATATTATTTAAATATTAGTCACCTAAATTGAATAGTATATGTTTGGACGATGACGTGGAACGGTTTGGTTTCTTCAAATTAAGGTCACCCGCCAAGTCAGCAAACATTCTGTAATTATTCAAACCATGCGTAGAAAATAGAAATAGAAATGGAAATTATTATTTATCATGCTAATTGAGACATTAATTTATAATTTTTTTTTTTAATTCAACATCTGATCCCTTTTTAAGAGGGATGCTAATTAAGTTGACATCTCTTTTCTATCTTAGATCAAGAGCAAATAAATAATTGGATGTTGAAGTAAAAAAAAAAAAAGAAGTTGATATTATAACTAAATTTTTTAGTTTAATTCTTCAAAGCCAAAAATATTTTTTATTGATTTACCACGTTTTAAAATCGGATTGAATCGGATTGGATTGAATTTCTTTGTACATAAAATACAATAATAAAAAGTGGGTTAGAATATATTAACTTTATTTTAATATTCATCCATTCATTTCCATTATGCAAGCTAAGGATTATTCATTATTATATGCTTTGAATTTGTTTACTTCTTTTTCACTGTTGGATTGCAAAAAAATGGATGGATGGAGGATGGTGTTGCTGTTACAAATTTAAATCAGAATTTAAACGTTAAATTAATAAAGTTTGATCTATGAAAAGAAGATTTTTTTTTATTTTTTTTAGTTATACAATTAATTCGGGATAAATTATATAAGGTTATGGCTCTCTAATTCTTATAAGTTATAACTAATGTAGAAATAATCTTCTAACCAAACCATAACAAAACCTGTCTCTGCCCCAGAGGCTTAGCTTTGCTGGTAAATGGACAAGTTCGGGGTTTGGGTAAATTACTCCTAAGTCAGCGGCTTGAATCCTATCAATAGCAAAAATCTTTAAAAAAAAATACATGGTCTAGATAGGTAGATAGACAGATACCGTGAACAAATAAATAAATAAATAACAAAACCTGTCTCTATCTCTCAAATTTATTTGGGGAAAAAATGTTAGAAAGGCAAAATCCTAAAAGCTCTCTCAAGTATATATAGAGGTGCAATTACAAGTGCATTTCTAGGTAGTTTAATTAGTAAAGTCTATGTTCTTGAGTTCAAATTAATCCTGAAGAGCTTCAATTTCATTGGCCATTGTAATGTTATATATATATATATATATATATATATATGGTAGGAGAGTCAAAGATGAGGGCTGATACTATATCTCTAATTACAATACTTTTTGTACGTTGCCGGTGAGAACAGACAGAGAAAAAAAAATATATACTGACCTAGAAAAGGACAGAAGATAATTCATAAAAAAGAATGACTTAAAAAGACTTGGAAAAAGGAAGCCTATGACAAGCTCAAGCAGCAAGTGGTTCATGTGTTAACTTGAACAACAAGGCACATCACACCCTTACAAATAGACACCAGTACGTTTGTTTTGGGAATTTCATCTGATATAGAATACCAAATTAAGAGAAATAGAAGAAAAAAAAAATGATGGGAATGCGAGAGTTGGGGACTAATGTTGGTTCAGTTTTAGCTAGTTTGATGTTTGTTTGGGCCATTTTCAAGGATCACTTCCCTTACCGCCTTCGCGGTCCTATTGAAAAATACATTCAGAAGTTGGTCAGGTTTGTGTATCCTTACATTCAGATCACTTTCCATGAGTTTGCCGGTGAGCATATCAAGCGCAGTGAGGCCTTCTCAGCTATACAAAACTATCTCAGCAAAAAAGCCTCCTCGCAGGCTTCCAGGTTCAAGGCTGACGTTGAGAAGGACAGCAAGTCATTAGTCCTTACCATGGATGATTATGAGGAGGTCCCTGATGAGTTCAATGGGGTTAAAGTTTGGTGGGTGCTTAATAAGCACACCACAAACTCACAATCGTTTTCATTTTACCCGAATCCTGATGAGAAGAGGTCTTTCAGGCTCAGCTTCCACAAGCGACACAGAGAACTCATCACAGGGCCTTATATTGAGCATGTGATGAAGGAAGGGAAGGCTGTGTTATTGAAGAATCGGCAAAGGAAGCTATACAGCAACAATCCAAGCAAGCATTGGTATGGTTGGAAGAGAACCAAGTGGAGCCATGTATTTTTCGAGCATCCTTCAACGTTTGATACGTTGGCTATGGAGACGAAGAAGAAGGAAGAGATCAAGAATGATTTGAAGAAGTTCCGTCAGGGGAAAGAGTACTATACGAAAATTGGGAAAGCTTGGAAGAGAGGGTATCTCCTTTACGGTCCTCCAGGAACCGGAAAATCATCCATGATTGCTGCCATAGCCAATTTTCTAGACTATGATGTCTATGATCTTGAGCTTACCACAGTCATGGACAACACGGAGCTGAGGAATCTCTTGATTGAGACTTCGAGTAAGTCAGTCGTAGTTATTGAAGATATTGATTGCTCGCTTGATCTAACAGGCCAACGCGTGAAGAAAAAGGAGAAAGATGGGGATGAAGAAGGGAAGGATCCAAAGATAGCAAGGTTACTCTATCAGGGCTGTTGAATTTCATTGATGGTCTTTGGTCAGCTTGCGGTGGGGAGAGGATCATCGTGTTTACTACGAATTACGTGGACAAGCTCGATCCAGCTCTGATTCGAAGAGGAAGGATGGACAAGCACATTGAGATGTCATATTGTTGCTTTGAAGCATTCAAGGTGTTGGCCAACAACTATTTGGACATCAACTCACATGACTTATATGCGAAAATTGAGAGTCTATTGGGTGAAACCAACATGACTCCTGCTGATGTCGCGGAGAATCTGATGCCGAAATCTGATGAGGAAGGTGTGGAGACTTGCTTGAATAGTCTGATTGAAGCTCTTGAGGAGGCGAAGGAGGAAGCGAGAAAGAAGGCTGAGGAAGAGGCACGGTTGAAGGCGGAGAAAGAAGAGAAAGACAAGGAGGAAAGTGCCCAAGAAGCTGTGAAAGTTGATGAAAATTCAGCTAATTCTGTGGTGAAAGAGAATGGATTTCACAAGTAATATGGAAGGCAAAAGAAGTGGAAAGAAAGTTGGTGTTGATTTCAAGTTTGCTATTAGTTGTGGAAATTGTTGTTCAATAAGTTACTCTATGTACAAAAGTGTGATTAGAAGTGCATTTCTATGTAAGTCAATAAATTAATAAAGTCTCTATTGTTGTACAAAAGATTATGAATTCAAGATCTGTTCATATCAAGTCTTGAAGTTAAAATTCTATTGATCATGGCAGTTTATGAAGGGATTTGGTTTATATTTATTGTAATATTGATGATTTTAGAGAGCATTCAAAAAATTATGTACCCTATAAGCTGGTTTAAGAATGTGTTCAAATTACAAGTTATATTTATCAAATAAAGGAAGTTCAAGAAGGGTACATACTTGAACTTCATTTCACTTCTCAAATCTCAAAAGACTTGCTAAGTTAATATAATTTCATGAACATCATATAAATTTGGTAGGTGGAGGTCAAAGATGAGGACTGATACTATAATCTATATATTAATAATTTTCTAGTAGGTCTTAAAAAAATTCCATTAACTTTGTTGTGTAAAAGTAAAACTAAACAAAAAAAAGTTTGGAAAGTCATAGAGCCAGCTTGGAAAAAGCGGGTAGATGATTCTTCAATAAAGGCAGTAGGTTATCGTAAAAAACAGAATGGAAAAGAATGAAAAATCAAAATAAAATTTTAAAATATAAAGGAAATGAGTTCTTTTGAGAGTGAATTAGAAATCCAAGTTTGTACTGGAATGCGGATAAAATATCTACCTATGTTATACTATTTAATTCTTGATGATGAATCGACTTAATAGTTTAGATATCGTTATTTA
The DNA here is from genome assembly GCA_035582765.1 of Acer negundo. Taxonomy (NCBI): domain Eukaryota; kingdom Viridiplantae; phylum Streptophyta; class Magnoliopsida; order Sapindales; family Sapindaceae; genus Acer; species Acer negundo. The sequence continues at coordinate 21,719,037 of CM069243.1, read as the reverse complement.
TGATACTGATCCGATTCAATATCATTAAAATCTAATCGATCCCATTTAATTGATAAACGAAAGATTTAACATCTCTATGAGATTAAATCCCGAGTTATTGCGAAGTATAAAAAAAAATAATAAATAAATAAAAAAACATGGTGAGATTATTAAAGTAAATATTCTTATAATTATTGTTACTGCATTGTTCAACATATAACATTACAGAACGGATTCTGTATCGTTATAAAACAAAAGTCCTGAAATTTACTAATCAGAAAGACCCATCTATATATATTACAATACTTTTTGCTGTTGACACGTTGGCTAAGATCGAAAAAGACAGAATAATAATGACTCACAAGTCGTCTGAATTTGGTATTTGTTTAATTTAATAAGGATTAGAAGTCTCTCTCAGAAACTATCAACCAATTAAACAATTGGTTAGGTTGCTTACTTGCTTTGGATACTTAGTGAGCAAGTTGCAATACAGAAACCATAGTTTTGATTTCATATATAAAATATACGAGGTTTTTACAATTTGGTAACAATCTAATTGAAAAAATATATTTTTTTATTTGTTAATTGAAATTTCAACAAATTGGTCATAATATAATTCAAAATATATCAAATTGATCCTAAAATACAACAAATTGATCCCAATATTTTACTCATCTTAAGACCAATTTATTGTATTTTGAATTATATTAGGATCAATTTGTTGAAAAATCAGTTAGCAAGTAAAAAAATGTCTTTTTCTAATTAGATTGAGACCAAATTATAAAAACCCTAAATATATATATATATATATATATTATTATTATTATTATTATTATTATTTTGTGATTTCATATATTAATAGAGCATGAAAGTGGAGAAAAAAAAAAAAAAAAAAAATGGTGAATGGGACTGTCGAAGAGTCGAGAGTTGTGGGGGACCAATCTTGGCTATCAGACAAAAGTTATATTGATTAACCTTAGAACAAAAAATGGACCATTCTCTAGTCCTGAAAAATGGATTTTTAATTTACTCTGTAACAGAAGTTCTGGATTTTTATTTTCAAATCCATCATGACTAGAAAATTATTAGCTTAAACTATAGTGCTTTAAAAATAAGCCGATTATTCGTTTTCTTAAAAAAAAAAAAAAAAAAAAAAAAAAATAAGCCGACTATTCAACTTAATTTCTACACATGGAGTTTAGAAGGAAAACCGAATCTTTCTCTGTCATGCTTGTGTGATATTGTCACTCGTGAAACGTCAAGGTCCTTACGTCCACATATAGAGTATTCTATATTGGAGAACTCTTGGATAACGACCATGTACGATCCGTTGATATCTAAAATACTGACCCATCGATTGAAGTGTAGTACGTGATCTTTTTTCTTTCACTTTTTATATTTATATCATTGTATTCTTCACAGATCGGACCATAGCAAATAATGTCGAAACTCTAAAGTCTAAAATCTGGATCTGGGTCAATTGAATGTTTGGAAAAGGAAGCATCTGGGAAGCTCAACAGCAAGTGGTAGGGTGGCTTCATGTGTTGTTTCCTTGAACAACAAGATCACACCTTATAAACAAACCATCAATTTTTTCAGACAGAGAAAGAAATTAAGTGTAGTCTTGTGTAGAACAAAAAAGAAAAAAAAATGATGGGAATGGGAGAGTTGGGGACTAATATTGGTTCAGTTTTAGCTAGTTTGATGTTTGTTTGGGCAATTTTCAAGGATCATTTCCCTTACCGCCTTCGCGGTCATATCGAAAAATACATTCAGAAATTGGTGAGGTTTGTGTATCCTTACATTGAAATCACTTTCCATGAGTTAGCCGGTGAGCGTCTCAAGCGCAGTGAGGCCTTTTCAGCTATACAAAACTATCTCAGCACGAAAGCCTCTTTGCAGGCTTCGCGGTTCAAGGCTGATGTTGTGAAGGAGAGCAAGTCATTAATCCTTACCATGGACGATCACGAAGAGGTCCCAGATGAATTCAATGGTGTTAAAGTTTGGTGGGTTCTTAACAAACATGTTAATAAGCCTCAATCCTTTTCTTATTATCCAGTTTCGGATGAGAAGAGGTCTTTCAAGCTCAGTTTCCACAAGCGACACAGAGAACTCATAACGGGGCCTTATATTGAACATGTTATGAGTGAAGGGAAAGCTGTGGTGGTTAAGAACCGGCAAAGGAAGCTGTACAGCAACAATCCAAGCAAGAATTGGCATGGCTGGAAGAGCACCAAGTGGAGTCATGTGTTTTTCGAGCACCCTGCAACGTTTGATACGTTGGCTATGGAGTCGAAGAAGAAGGAGGCAATCATGAAGGATCTCAAGAAGTTCACTCAGGGGAAAGAGTACTACAAGAAAATTGGGAAAGCTTGGAAGAGAGGGTATCTTCTTTACGGGCCTCCAGGGACCGGAAAATCAACCATGATTGCTGCCATGGCCAATTTTCTTAACTATGATGTCTATGATCTTGAACTTACTACAGTCAAGGACAACACAGAGCTGAGGAATCTTTTGATTGAGACTTCGAGTAAGTCGATTTTAGTTATAGAGGATATTGATTGCTCGCTTGATCTTACTGGCCAACGTGAAAAGAAAAAGGAGAAAGATGAGGATAATAAAGAAGAGACAGATCCAATCAAGAAGAAGGAAAAAGAAGAGAGTGATAACAAAAGCAGCAAGGTTACTCTATCAGGGCTGTTGAATTTCATTGATGGTCTTTGGTCAGCTTGTGGTGGTGAGAGAATCATTGTGTTTACTACGAATCATGTGGACAAGCTCGATCCAGCTCTGATTCGAAGAGGAAGGATGGACAAGCACATTGAGATGTCATATTGTGGATTTGAAGCATTCAAGGTGTTGGCCAACAACTATTTGGATATTGATTCACATGACTTTTATGTGAAAATTGAGAGTCTGTTGGGTGAAACCAACATGACTCCTGCTGACGTCGCGGAGAATCTGATGCCGAAATCTGATGAGGAAGGTGTGGAGACTTGCTTGAATAGTCTTATTGAAGCTCTTGAGGAGGTGAAGAAGGAGGAAGCAAGAAAGAAAACCGAGGAGGAAGAGGCGCGGTTGAAGGCAGAGAAAGAAGAGAAAGAGAAAGCAGAAAGTGCCCAAGAATCTGTTAAAGTTGATGAAAATTCAGCTAATTCAGTGGTGAAAGAGAATGGTTTTCACAAAGAAGGAGACACAGTTGGTGTTGATAGCAACTAGTTGTGGAAATTGTTGTTCATATTTCACTCTTTAGTCTTTGAAAATAAATTGCTGTGTGTAGATCTTATAGTTAGAATAACTGTTGCATTATGGTGGTTATTAGTGGTGGAAGCTGGAGCTCATCAGTAGCTGTTAGATTTGATTTCAATTCTGATGTTAATCAAATCAATTTAACTTTTAGAGTGTAATGCCTCACTTAGTATTTGATTATTTTCCACTGAGATCGCTTCGAGGTTCGATATAGTGAAATTATCATGCTTCCGCGCTCTATAATCCGCGTAAGTCATTGTTTTTCCCAGTTCTCCAATTTGTTCCTGCTTAAGCTTTAGAGAAACTTGTATTGTTTGTTATAAATCATAATTGGTTTTGTATGCTTGCCAGTGTAGTTGAAACTATAATGCCTAATTCTATAGCTCAATTTGCTAATGTTTAGAATATGATCATTTGTTGAGATTAATGTGATTTTTATCTTAAGATAAATGAATCCCTTCACCAGAAATTTATTTTGTCAACAATAGCATGAATTTTTGAATGCATGAACTTTCCATGTTGTGTGCAAAAATGTCATAACATTTTTGCAGGCTGTTGTTATCTGTATCTATTTTGCATGATTTGGTCTCTTTTTTCACACTACACAAAATTATAGTTGAATAAGGACTCACAAAATGGCTTCAAAAATCCAAAATCAGAAAAAGAGAAAACTCCTGCATAAAAAAACCATGATGTTCTGGTAACTGACATGCTGCAGTTTATGTTCAGGAAGTAAAGATTTTTCTGTTGAAGATTTGTTGGTCAAAGATTATGGAGAGAAAATCTCATGAGTATCCAAAATAAATGATAAATCTGTGAACTTCAGATATATATATATATATATATATATATATATATAAGAAACTTATGAACAGAAGAGAGAAATAGAAACACCAACAAGAATAGCAGCAGAGTAAGATTTTGTTGAAGAAAAAGAAAAGAAAAGAAGAAGACTCAATCAAGCTTGTTACAAAGATGTTTGCACAATTAGGCTCAACTTTTGGGAGCTTGTTCATTGTATGGACAATGTTCCAGAGGTATTTCCCACTTCATCTCCAGGCTTACATTGACCAGTACTTGAGGAGACTCGTGAAAGCTTTCGATCCCTACATTCATATCAAGTTTTACGAGTACTCGAGTGATCGATTCAGGCGCAGTGAAGCTTACATTGCCATTGAGAACTATCTTAGCTCCAAGTCCACTGATCAAGCTAAGAGGCTCAAAGGTGATTATGTCAAACAAGGGAAATCACTAGTCCTCGGTATGGACAACGAGGAAGTAGTTCTCGATGATTTTCAAGGCGTAAAGCTTTTCTGGTCTAAGTTGGAAACTCACAACAGATCAACAACAATCTCTTATTACCCTACCTCAGGAAAAATGTACTACAAGCTCAGTTTTCATAATCGTTATCGCGAATCTATCACTAAGTCTTACTTGAACTATGTCTTGGAGGAAGGTAAGGCGATTGGGGCTAGAAACAGGCAGAAGAAGCTTTACACGAACAACCCGAATGATGATAGGAGTTATCACAATACAAGATGGAGTCATGTTGTGTTTGAGCATCCTGCTACGTTTGATACGTTGGCAATGGACCCGAAAAAGAAGGAGGAGATCATTGATGATCTTATCACTTTTCGCGAGTCTAAAGAGTACTATGCAAGAATTGGCAAGGCCTGGAAGCGCGGATATCTTCTCTATGGACCTCCTGGTACTGGCAAATCAACCATGATTGCTGCCATTGCCAATTTCCTCAACTACGATATCTATGATCTCGAGTTAACAGCTGTGAAGGACAACACGGATTTGAGGAAGCTACTTATAGAAACTTCAAGCAAATCCATGATTGTGATTGAGGACATAGATTGCTCTCTTGCTCTCACGGGTCAACGTAAGAAGGCTAAACCGAAGAAGGAGGAGAACAAGGCGGAGATTGTGTGTCCAATCAAGAAAAAAGCAGACGAAGAAAACGGAGGTAAGAGCAGCAGCAGCAGCAAAGATGATAGTAAAACCAGCAAGGTAACTCTCTCTGGCCTATTGAACTTCATTGATGGGATTTGGTCAGCTAGCGGTGGAGAGAGGCTCATAATATTTACGACTAACTATGTCGAGAAGCTTGATGAGGCTCTCATTAGGAGAGGAAGGATGGACAAGCATATCGAATTGTCTTACTGTGATTTCAAAGGGTTTAAAGTGCTTGCTAAAAACTATCTGAGTATTGATTCACACCCTTTGTTCGAAAAGATTCGTAGCTTGTTGGTGGAAACAAAAATAACACCTGCAGATGTCGCGGAGAATTTGATGCCTAAGACTACCAAGGGAGATGCTGCTGAGAGTTGCTTGGAGAATCTTATTCAAGCCCTCCTCAAAGCTGCCAAAGAAGAAGCAATGAAGAAGAAGAAAGCTAAGGAAGAAGAGAAGGCTTTGAAAGAAAAGGAGAAATCGAACGAAAAGATCGAAGAAGAAGAGAAGCAGCAAACAGGTAGAAGAAGCTAATCCATTTTTTTTTTTTTCTGCTTTAGTTTTTCATTAATAAGTCTAGTTCTGTTTTCAGTGTCATTAGATATCAAACTCATATGAAATTGCTTGCAGAAACCAATTCGATCCTGAAATCTGATAAGGAAGATGCAGGGACTAGCTCATCGAATTCGATTGAAGTTATTTAGTAGATGATAGAAGGATGATGAAGCTAGCTCATTGAAGAATTTCATTAGCTGTGTTTTTTTTATTTTCTGTTTCAGTGTCATTAGGCCTATAGTTTGTGTAATAAATTAGACTTGTAAGAGCCATTTCTCTGCTTGATTTATGTCAAATTCTGATACTTGTAGCATTGTTGATTAATTAAGCTTAATTTTCTATATCATTTGTTGGTAAATTTTTTTATAAAAAAATCGTACTGAAAAGGTTTCTGATAAATTTCTAATCAATATAAAATTTTTCATGAATCTCTAAATTTAGAAGGGTCATTTCTCAAAAGGGCCATTGACACTTCTCATAGACATTGAAGGATATGGTCAACCAATAAAATTGTATAATTTTGAATTGAAAGGTCTTGACATCACTTCTTTGATGTAATGGTACACGCAGCTATGGACCCAAACTCCAATTATCTTGATATTTTAATCAAAACAAAACCATACTTTTTCTCAACTAATCACATGGTTTACTTAGCCCAAGAGGCCAAGTCATTGACTCATGTATGCACCCAACACATATAAAAATAGAATTTAAGAATAATGTTAGACGGTCTATTTATTTTTTATTTTATTTTTTTTTCTCTAAAATCATATCCGAATAATATGATACGTAAGTTGTCAATAACCTTTTAATCATGAAATTTATATAGAAAGTAATATAATTTTGACAGTACACGTACCACATCAGTCGGTCTGATTTGAAAATAAAATTATGTTTTTAATTAATTTTTTTGATCAAAATTTATTTATTTATTTTCTATTTAATTAAAATAGTATTTTTTGGATAAAAATTAATGAGATAAACACAAAAATGACTATTACTTTCCAAACCAGGAAAAGTGTTTAATAATATCCCTATAAAATTTTTGATCTTACCATGTGAATGCCAATGCACTAAAGATTTTTTTTTTTTTTTTTTTTTTTTGTGGATAGGACCATCCTCTACCGACTCCTACACTACCGTACAAATTCAAAGGTCAATTTTTTAATGTTCACACTAGAAAACATTTTCCTTATAAAAACTCTCTCTAACAATTTCAAAGAACCAAGTTGTAGCAAATTGAAAAATCATCAAAAATGGCTGCTAAAGATTTTTTAACCCATCTGGGTTCAGTAATTGCCAGTTTGATGTTCATCTGGGCAATGTTTCAGCAATATATTCCATACGAGCTTCGTAGTCATGTCGAAAAATATTCAAAAAGATTGGTCACTTTGATCTACCCTTATATTCAGATCACTTTCCATGAATTTACAGGTGAGCGATTCACGCGCAGTGAAGCCTACTCTGCCATTGAAAATTACTTGAGCTCCAAGTCATCTACACAAGCAAAGAGACTCAAAGCAGACATAGTCAGGAACAGCAACCAGTCACTGGTTCTAAGCATGGATGATCATGAAGAAGTCTCTGATGAATTTGAAGGGATCAAATTATGGTGGAGTTTGGGGAAAAACATAACAAGACAATCTCAGGTTCTTTCTCTTTATCCTGCATCCGATGAGAAGAGATTCTACAAGCTCACTTTCCATAAAGGGTATCGCGAAAAAGTCCTGGATTCATATCTCGCCAGTGTTCTCAAAGAAGGGAAAGCGATCAAGGTGAGGAATCGAATGAGGAAGCTGTATACGAATAATGGTTCGATGTGGAGTCATGTCGTGTTTGAGCACCCTGCAACATTTCAGACATTGGCTATGGAACCTGAGAAGAAACAAGAGATCATTGATGATTTGATTACGTTTAGCAAAGCTGAAGATTTCTATGCAAGGATTGGTAGAGCTTGGAAAAGAGGGTATCTTTTGTACGGTCCTCCAGGGACAGGTAAGTCAACTATGATTGCCGCTATGGCCAATCTATTAGGGTATGATCTTTATGATCTTGAATTGACTGCTGTGAAGGACAACACTGAGCTAAGGAAGCTATTGATCGAGACATCGAGTAAATCGATCATTGTGATCGAAGATATCGATTGCTCGCTAGATCTTACAGGACAGAGGACGAACAAGAAGAAAGAGAAAGTGGAAGATGGCGATGAGAATAAGGATCCTAGACAGAAACTTGTGAAAGAAGAAAGAGAGCCTAAGAACAGTCAAGTTACACTTTCGGGGCTATTGAATTTCATTGATGGGTTGTGGTCAGCTTGTGGTGGTGAGAGATTGATTGTGTTTACAACTAATCATATAGAGAAGCTTGATCCGGCTTTGATTCGAAAAGGGAGGATGGACAAGCACATTGAGTTGTCATATTGTAGCTTTGTTGCATTCAAGGCTCTTGCTAAGAACTATCTACACATTGAATCACATGATTTGTTTGAGAGAATTGGTGAATTGTTTGGGGAAATTAAAATGACCCCAGCTGATGTTGCAGAGCATTTGATGCCAAAGACAGTTCCTGGTGATGTTGAAGTCAGTCTAAGAAGCTTGATTCAAGGTCTTGAATTGGCTAAAGAAGAAGCAAAATTGAAGGCTGAAAAGGAAGAAAAAGAAGAAGAAGAAGAAGTGAAATCAGAGACCAAAATGCAGCAGAACTCAGTCATGGAAAATGGAGATGTGAAATGAGTAATGAAGAGTAAAGTAAGTTTAGATTAGAAAATAAGAATTGGACAAAAATGGGGTTTTGTTATTATTGTACAAGTCAAAAATGGTTCTCTAATCTATGATTTTTATATGATGATTCAGTTTTTGAATGTTAGGTTTGAATTTGAGTTATTGACTGACATGTTACAGTGGAGAAGAAGTAATTGCTATTGAAAAACCAACATTTTTGTTTTTGTTCTGCATTTATACACTGACAGTGTCTCCAGTTACTGAATTGATTTCATGTTCAGGTCTGGTTTGTGTTGTCGTTTTCTTATCGAAACGAAGACCTCCATTTTCTTCCATTTTTCATCATTTAATATACAACAATTTAGAAGATTGCAGGTTCAAAGATTTCGATTTAACTCGGAGTTCTACGGATATGAGTCAACTCAACCGATTCTGTGAGCGCGTTAAGCCTTTTGGCCGACGTGTTTTGACATGTCACCAAAGGAGGGTGGTGTGAGAAGCCACGTCATCTCAAAAGGCATGACGTGCCTACTCACGTCACCCGTGTTATGTGATGTTTCAAGAAACATCACTGATAAGAGTAATATGTCAAAACTCATCGCCCAGAAGGCGTGACGTGCACAGACATGTCACCAAAGGTCAAGACACATCATCCAAGGGGTCACTCAAACGGCCGGTGAAAATGCGTCGATTGGTTAAAACGACAGTCTGTTTCAGTTTCTTAGCTCACTTTCCCACCAATCGACACTTTCTCTCCTACCAAACAAACAGACTCAGTATTCAACAAAAAACTGTTTTCTCTATGTACGTAGATATATTACATATGTATGGAAGATGTTCGACGAAATGTTTGAATGAATGTGGACAAATTCAAATGGAAAATCTATGCATGGAAGCCAAATCCTAAATTAAGCGATGAGAAGACAATAGGTTTTCGAAAAGTGAATATAGAACAGCTTGAAAGTCATTTTAAGTATCAATTGGCAGTGGATGTATTCTTGGAAGCTATAGATTTTGCTAAGTAACACAAATACATGGAAGTTTTGTGAGTAATCATTTCTGGGAGGTGCATTGGATGGGTAAACGGTTGATATGGGAATTTGATGATGATGAATTTGGAAGTGTCGATTGGCTTGGTTGTGAATAGTGTGTGGAAGCTTGTTGATACCAATTAATTAAAAGTCATTTGCACACAAACTGGTTTTGGCTCCTAACAAATGTGAAAAGTTCAACATGTCTTGTCTTGAAAAGAGATCTGTATTGGCCACCTTGAGTTAGGGCACACTTGGAGGTATTTGTTGGGTTAATTATCATCAGTTTCTTCATGATTTAATCAAATTAATGACATGGTTGAATGTTATCTTCATTTCCTCTGTTTAACTTCAAAATTTCATGCAGGTTTCTGCATACATGATTGTTTTGAGGAGAGCTCAATGTTACTAATTACTTTGATGCTATTGCAGATGATGGTTCTGCGAAAGAGGATTAATGGAGATTTATATCCATGGAAAGCTGTTAGAGAATTCGAAAGAGGAGCACCAGGGATGGCTTTTTGAATCTTTGTTGAAGAATGTTCACATTTAGAGAAAGTGTGTGAAAGAATCTCTGAGATTTCCGGCAAGATGGGTGCAGTTGAGGCAGTTTGTATTAAATGTCTCGAAGAAATCAAGAAGAGGGAGAAAAATCCTGATCTTTCCAACCTCTTGTGTAAGCGACAAATTGTTCTATAAAGGAGATCATGATGACATTGCTAGTAGAATCAAGTAAGAAATCATATCCAATCTTTTGACAGATGTATCAGCAGCTGAATTACTAGTATATATTAGTAGCAGTTATCAGTCTGGATTGAGAACGCAAGAGCATTTGAAAAAAATAGACAGACTACATAAAAAGAGCACTGAAGATGCTGAAAATGAAATTACTAAAAGATGTTTCTGTGTCTGTCAACAAAACCAAGTTCAACAGAATGTGATGTTCATATGTTCATTTTTGTTGATGAAAGCTTTTTTTATTCTTGCAGTTGGCCTACCTGGATGCAATAGTCTCGCAGAGCGTCTGTGACATACACCAGTATGAACTAGTACTCGAGAAGACGTCTTTTTATGATTATCGGTCAATCATTGTACCCTTGTTGAAGTCATGCTTTAAGGTTTGATTCATCTTCATACCCTCTTGCTGTTTTCTTATTTATAGTTCAAATCCTGAGGTATTTTTTTTTTTTTTTTTGCAATCAACTGTCCTGTTTTAGAGAAAACTACAATATCTGATCTACAAAGATGCTAGAAAGAAGAAGTCTGATGCTGCCTTCAAGAGAAGAATATATTTTGATTTATCATAATGGTAGCTTGTTTCCACCCTTTTCCAAACAATGAGATCAGTGATTCTGTAAGTGTCGCAGTGAATTAAAAAAATAGAAAGCAATTGAGTAAAGAATGCTTGAGAGTTGACTCAAAAGAGTATTAAATTAGTCGCAAAGAGGGCTGTTGAGCCATGTTCGTTGGGCGACAGAATATAAGAAGGACACGTTTGAGAGTATAATTCCACTGTCACACTTGAGGAGTCATGGCCAGGAATCCCTTCAGATGTTGTGTTTTTTGGGATCTTCACAGTTGACAGAAGTCCTTAAATTCCTGGAGGATGGAGCCCATAATTGTGGTTTCAGTGAAAATGCTGAGATGGATGATAAGCTTATATAAGTGGTGATCACATCAGCAAGAAGGTTGTTCTCAGCAGTGAATTTTTTTTGTCTCTTTTTCGATGCTGTTGCAGATGATGGTTCTGCTGTCGAAGAGTGTGAAGATGATGTGTTTTGTGATAGTGATGATATCGTGTCATGGTTACTCATGGCGTCTAATTGTTGAGAAGCTTTAGAGTCATGGAAAAGTCTGAGAGACTTTCAAAGAGGACAATCATTGAAGTTTCTTAGGATGTATGAAGAACCTGTACATTTATCTACATTGTGCGATACGCGTATCAAAATTTCTAGAAAGTTGACAGCAGTCCAGGTTGTTGGTGGTGTGATTCTTGAAGAAATTTAGAAGAGGGTGGAAATTCCAGAGCATGAACCAAAACTCTATGTTGACATCCTGAAGAAGCGGCAAGAGGAACATCTAGAGACTGCTAATATTTCTATTAGGACTGAGTTAGATGTTATATCTAATGTCTTGGAAGGAGTACGCATAGTTCTGAGCTGTGATCAGACTGCATCCGATGAATGTTGCATAGAAGATGAATTGGGACTGCAAGAGTGCACGAAACTTGCAGACAGTGGTATGAAAACAACGTTACGTAGGTTGAAAATGCAGCTGCTCAAAGATGTAGGTTTTCCAATCATAGTTAACTAATCTAATCCAGTTTGATTGTATGCACATTGACATTGCTATATATGCTGATTCTAGCTGCTGTCTTTTCTTGATGTAATAGTCTTGTGGAATGAAGGAGAACTAGCGAATATATTCGTTTCTGATTATCGGTCAATCGTTGTACCCTTGTTGAAGTCATTCCTAGAGGTTTGATGTCAAACCCTCTTGCTGTTTTCTCATTTGTTCAATGATCTTTGTTTTGAATTAAATTTCCTGTTTGTAGCCACACCTACAGGATCTGTTTTACAAAGACGCCGAAGAGAAATCTGAGGCTGCAGCAAAAGCCCTTTTAGCAGAAGTTGAAGCTGAGACTAAGAACAACAACAAAGGTTGTGATAATATGAAACAAAAGCAGGACAAATAGAAGAAGAAGAAGAAAAACAAAAATAACAGAAAGGCAAAGAAAAAGTGCATGCCTTGAAGAGCAGAATGATGAGACAGGTGAATAGGTATTTCTCTACTGCCATGTTGCTCATGTTCATGTGAAGATTTGTATTTTGAATTGTTTGAATCTTTAAGATGTCTTGACTGTGAATTTCCAGGTTCTCTTAAAAAACATTATGGGTTGTTATTATCAACTGATGCAATGGATGAAACCACCACTTCTTGATTAGATGATGTACATTTATATGTGATTATACAGTTTGTGAGTGTGATTCCTTAACTAAATAAGTTTTTATGGACTATAAGGATTAACTATTCATCTGATAATATGTGATTATTTGTTGATTATGATGCAAGACTGTTTCAAGATGAGTTCATGAGGAGATCAGAAAGAAGCCACACACGTCACTAAAAGGTCATGACATGTAAAGACACGTCACCCGATATGCGCGACATTTCTGGACACGTCGCCCAAAAGGCGTGACGTGCTTAGACACGTCACTCAAACGGCTTGTGAAAATGCGTCATCGATCTGAGTAGCAGTTCGTCTCTATGATTCGTTAAAATGGCAGTTTCTTTTACTTTCTTAGCTCACTTTACAACCAATCGACACTTTCTCTCCTACCAAACAAACAGACCCAGTATTCAACAAAAAAATGTTATCTGTACGTATATATTTACACATGCATGGAAGGCGTTCGACGAAATGAATGTAGTAGACAAATTTAAATGGAAAGAAAGTGCATGGAAGCCAAATCCTTCAAATGTAAGAATTCCCTGGAAAGAATAGTAAAAGTGATGAAAATTTGTCATCGAAGACGTCCATGGATGATCCAAAATCAGGGCCGGCCCTCGAGTGGTGCACCAAGTGCTGCGGGCCTGGCCCCAAATCTTTTTTATTAAAGCCTATGTAGTTATGGGTTTTAGGTACATAAGTTGAAAAGCCCAATTTATTGTTAAAAAAACAGATAGAGGGCCCAATTCGTTGTAAAAAAAAAGGAAAAATTGCACAAACATACCCTGACTTTAACACATATATGAGGTATAATCCAGTTTTGCTAAAATTACAAGAAAATATCCTTGACTAACCGTTGACTGACAGTTGACTAACAGTTGACCATACTAAATAATAAAATTACCAAAATACCCTTATTCAATGTTTTATTAATTTTTATTTTTAAAAAATACTGTAAATATTAAAATAATTAAAAACTAATTAATTAACAATATAAAATTTAGAAGTCAAATATTACAAAATGTTCAAATTACCCCTCAATATTATAATATTTTAAATTTTTTAATTGTTTTGATAACTATTAGTTATATATTAAAAGCCAACTAAAACAATTTAAATATATATATTTTTAAAGAAAATCAAATCAAATTAAATGTTAAAAGCAAAAAAAAAATAAAAAATAGCAATTAATCTCTAGGGAGACCTACGAAATCTCCATTAGCGTAGGTCTCCATAGAGATCAATTGCTATTTATTTTTTTCTTTTAACATTTAATTTGATTTGCTTTTCTTTAAAATATATATATATATATATTTAAATTGTTTTGGTTGGCTTTTGATATATAATTAACAGTTATCAAACAATTAAAAAATTAAAAAAATTATAATATTGATGGGTGATTTGGACATTTTGTAATATTTGACTTTTAAATTTTATATTGTTAATTAATTGGTTTTTAATTATTTTAATATTTACAACATTTTTTTAAAATAAAAATTAATAAAACATTGAAGAATGACATTTTGGTCATTTTATCATTTGGTATGGTCAACTGTCAGTCAACGATTAGTCAAAGGTATTTTCTTGTAATTTTGGTAAAACTGGATTATACCTCATATATGTGTTAAAGTCAGGGTATGTTTGCACAATTTTTCCTAAATTTTATATTGTTAATTAATTGGTTTTTAATTATTTTAATATTTACAACATTTTTAAAAAATAAAAATTAATAAAACATTGAAGAATGGCATTTTGGTCATTTTATCATTTGGTATGGTCAACTGTCAGTCAACGGTTAGTCAAAGGTATTTTCTTGTAATTTTGGTAAAACTGGATTATACCTCATATATGTGTTAAAATCAGGGTATGTTTGTGCAATTTTCCTATATAAAATACGTTTAAAATAATTGTGACAAGCCTATAAAAATTATATTTATATCAATTCTTTGGTGGAACACTGTAGAAGCTGACAAATGACAAGCCACACTCTCTGACTCTAGCCTTTAAGCTGTTTTTTCTAGCTTTTGCATCGAGTCTTGTCTATGTAAAAAATTTAATTTTTTTAATGTACAATATATTAAAAAAAAAATCAGAAGTCATCTTTCAATAGATTTTCTTCCGTTACCCAGTTGAGATACTCTCATACTCACTACTTAGATACATTTCACTACTTAGATACATAAGTGTTTCACTGTTTCTTTTGACTGCCAAAATATTGTTGAAATTCAAAGGCTTTAATAATTTTCTTCCGACCTTATGTTGAATGTTGAGTAATCACTAATTTGTTCAAGACTTATTGTGGTGATCAATTATCTCAGAAAGAGATAAATCTAGAAAAATTGTAAAGAATCGTAGATTCGGGGCTTTCTGATGGTGGAGGTTCGAGAGCAACAATTTGGAAGGTAAAAAATTCTGTTAATTTTATGTTTTCTAATTCCGTTGATACAATTTCACAACACAGAGAAATAAACTATGCTTGTCTTAGGTGACACATTGTGATCTATTTGGTGTTAGATTAACTTATATATTGATAGATTAGGTTTTCAATAATGAAATTGTTATCGAAAAATTTACTGGTTTAATTCCGACAGGAGCACAAGTGCACAAGTGCATAAGAAATTTGATGCTGCTATCTCTCATATTCTTATT
This sequence comes from Acer negundo, assembly GCA_035582765.1. Classification (NCBI taxonomy): domain Eukaryota; kingdom Viridiplantae; phylum Streptophyta; class Magnoliopsida; order Sapindales; family Sapindaceae; genus Acer; species Acer negundo. Next base: position 21,703,945 of record CM069243.1, on the reverse strand, counting down.
TTGACATTCATTGTTCAAGTATTAATTACTTTTTAGAAATTAGATTAGGCATGTCATTTGAAAGAGAAAAAAAAAAAAAAAAAAAAAGATGTGATTATAAGAGAGTGGATTACATAGATGACTAACACTGGATTGAGGATTTCCCTCCAGCTGTGGAGTCATTGATTATGGGTGACTGCCCAATTTAGTATGTTTGTGTACTCTTTGTATAAAAAAAAAATTATGAATAAAAGGATTCTTTTCAAAATTTTCACCCCAGACCTCTAATACGTTAATACCGACTCTGTCCAAAATGGGAACTTTATGATGATACCGAGTGTTCTTAGATTATGGGAAGAATCCGTAGCATATTTCGGCTTGTTTTCTGAAAACAATCGCCTTCAAGTCTTCAACCAATTCATTTTCATTGGGCTAATCGAATATATACAAAGGACCAGTTACAGAGTGATATTTTCCACTGTCGCAGTTTAGAAATCTTGGCCCGGAAACCCTTCAGATCATATGCTTTTTGGGTTGGCCCAACAACGCACACACAAAAGGTTTTATTCTTGTATTTGACTATTGGTTTTAATTTGGTCTAATCATTTTTTTTTTCTTACGATTATTATTATAATAAATTCATGGTTTGGGGAAAAGGACACCGGAAGCAAGTCACTCAACACTGGAATTGGGACAATTACCTCATCTCACCAAAGTTTAAACACTGGTATTTGTAAATATAAAACCACATTTACCCATTAAACCTTAAAGTGTGGGGAGATCCCTCTCTTTAAGTGGGAGTTGCATTCTGTAGAGTATAATATTGTCAGGTCCGATAAGACCCTGAAGTTGAACTACCAAAACGCAGAAAAAACCTCATCTGGTGGGGTCGGTCTAATAATTTTTAATAACCATAATAATTTCATAATATATATGAATATATGATGATTAGTTGATTACACAAGCAAACACAATGTGGTGTGGACATTTTCCATGCTTCTTTCCTATACATTTCATTAGCAAGAAGAAGAAAAAAATCAAAGAGTGGTCGAACAGGACAAGGATTCAATTAATCACCTTCTTAGAAATTCCCTTAGTCATTAGTCAAGTCACACTTCCTGCATATAAATTTCTACTATCAATTCATTGGACATTTCATTGATCTGTCTGCTTGTTGGGTTAATTCCCATCAGTTTCTTCATCATTTAATTACAATTTTTATGTAGAAATATCTGAAATTCTTGAACACTTTCAAGAAATGTGAATTTGGTGCATATATAATTTCCAACTTATTTTTACTTGGAACTTTCTAAGGCCAATTTTCCAACATTTTTTATTTGTTTAATCAAATTAATGACATGGATGGATGTTATCTTCATTTAATTTCCTCTTTTTAACTTGAAAATTTCATGCTGGTTTCTACATATAAATGATTAACCGGAATCAACCCAGAAATTGTTTAATCTAAGTTTCAATCTACATCAATTGGCTCAATATCTTTGGAAAGACTCGAGTCTAGCTTTCTCTTTATGGGTTAGGTTTGTGTCTACACAATAATGATGTCTACACGAAATTTCAGAGTTTAACATTGAGTAAGTGTAAATTAATTAAGCACGTACTCAACTCTTAGAACAGGCGGGAGTGCATTTCCCCTTATAGTAGTGGTGAGGTTGTTTGAGAATTGAGATCATAAGCATTTTAAAATAATGTGTGGAGAGTTTTTCCTCGGGTTTCGGTGGATGCTAACCTGATCATTTAGTGTTAGAATTTATAAATATTGTAATTGGTTAATCAGTATGTATATATTCCTTAATAACTAATGATTAATAGCCTCCATGGGCGTAGCTTAGTTGGTATATGGACCAGGGCTAGTCCTGACTTTTTGGGAGTCTAGGGCAAAATTCTAAGATTGACCCATTTTCCATATTAATTTTAATACTTAAGAGAGAGAGATCGAAAGAAATCATTCGATGGTAACCGGAGAGAAAAATAAGAAACCCTAAATCTTTTTACTGTGAATTTTGAATACCAATGTCTCATGTCTAGGAAAAAAAAAATTCAAAATCTAATTCAGGCTTTAATATACTAAGCTAGCCCTATTTTATATTTTTGTTTTATTTTAAATTGTTGGCTTTAATGCTTTATCATATGGGCTTTTTTTTAGACTAATACTAAAAATAGAAAATTGGGTCTTTTATGAACTAAAATAAAAATAAAATTGGTCGCTTAAATTAATGTTGAAATCATGTATATATGGCAAATTTTCTCTAGTGAGCACACAACTTATAGTATACTTATAACACAAGTGTCACATCATCTACTTTTTAAATTATCAACCAATTATCAACCATAACTGGCTGTATGCACATGGCAAAAGTGATAATGTGACACTTATACTATAAGTATGATATAAGTTGTATGCCTATCAGAGAAATACCGGTAAATATGGACCCTTTTTTAGACTAATACTCAAAATAGAAATTTAGGCATTTTATGAACTAAAATAAAATAAAATTGGGCCCCTAAACTAATAATGAAATCATGTAAATATGGTCCCTTTAAAAAGAGGCTTGGGGTGGGCACCCCTTTTGTTAAAGCCTAAGGCCGGCTTTGATATGGACGAGTTTGAAGTTTGGATAAATGACCCTTAAATTAGCAGTTCGAATCTTATCAATTATAAAAAGCTTAAAAAAAAAATATCTGATCTAGATTGATAAATAAATAGATACTATTAGAGAAAGAAAAGAGAGAGAGAGAGACAAACCAAAAAAAAAAAAAAGGTGGAGGCAGATATGCCTGCTTTTGCTTTGTTTGTTTTGTTGTTTTTCGTTTGTCTTCTTGTTCGCTTTTCTGGTTGTATAAATAATAATAATCATAATAATAATAATAATAATGATTAATAATTAATAATTGTATTTGCATATCAACTTTCGTTGAATAGTCGTCCAACTTTGTGGTCGTCATTTGTGATGCGTTCGAGTTGGTTCGAACTCCACGCTTAGACCCTTAATCTAGTTTCGGTGTTTTTTTTTTTTTTTTAATATTTTAAATAAATCAATAAATAATGATTAATAATTTCCCTACGACTAGTCATAACCAATTTTAATGCCATATGACACTTGTGAAGAGATAATTATTTTTGAGAGAGTAAAAAAAAATATATATATAAATTAATAGATATTATCAAAATATATATATATTTTAGAGAGAGTTTGATATCAAATATTATAAACTAATAATTTGAATCAATAACTTTGCATCCGCAAGCAATTTTATTATTTTTATTTTTTTTTATATAGTTTCAAGATTGTATTGCAAGTTTGCAACTTGAGGGTCAAAATTATATATATATATATATATATATATTTTTTTTTTTGAGAAACGAGATTTTATCAGGCACAAACCAGAGGCAAAAAAAGAAAAACCACAAAAAGAACCCAGGCAACAGGACGCCAAAAACAGAGGCAAAACCCCAGACCAAGCAAAAAGAGAAAGAAACAGCAAGGGGGCTATATATATATATATTAGTCTCGATCTGGTTAGTGCGCACTGATATAACTTTATGAGGATATTGAATTTGAGTCACTGATTATGGAGAAGCTTTGACAAGTGTATATACACTTGAGTCAAAACATCTAAAACTGGTGACTCACATTCAATATCCCCATAAAGTTATATTAGTGTGTACCGACTTAAAAAAAAAAAAAATATATATATATATATATATTTGAAATTGATAAATAAGCTTTATAGGTAACCTCTATATCCTTTCAACAAAAAAATAATAATGCAATCAATTGATAGGGACCGGCTACCATACACAGTAAAATCAATAGGTATCATATCATGCCATCCATCAATTAATTATAACCATTGGATGAAGGAAAAAAATTAATCCAACAACTGAAAAAAAAAATTAATATATTAAAATAGGCAACCCATATAACCGGTCGAGTGATTCCCAGAAACCACTTCAATTTGATGTTGATTTTAACGTTAAAGTGGTTTCCATAACATAAAAGTTGTTCCCTTTGTTATAGTTGAATGGTTTCCGGAAACAACTACAGCATTTGTTAGAACGTTGAAGTGGTTTCCATCAACCTTAAAGTTATTTCAAATGGGTAATTGTTCTTGGAAACAAATTTGATGTTGATTTCAACGTTAAAGGTGTTCCCTTTGTTAAAGTTGAGTGGTTCCCGAAAACAACTTTAACGTTCTAACAACTTTAACTTTGGTTAGAACGTTAAAATGGTTTCTATTAATGTTGAAATTGTTTCCAATGAATAGTGTTCAGGACTAACTTTGACATTGACAACAGCGTTAAAGTGGTTCCTAAAATATAAATGTCGTTCCCTTTATTGACGTTGAGTGGTTCCTATAAACAATTCCGTTAAATTGGTTCCCAACAATATTGAAGTTGTTCCCATAAACAATTTCTCTTTTCTTGTTTATTTATACTTTTCATTATTATTTTTACTTCTCAATAAAATATAAACAATTATATAAATACTATAAAGATTATTCATATTTTTATACTCATATTAATATATACATTTCCAAAACGTTTGCAATTTATTAATATATTACAAATAATTACTTATTTTAACAATTTTCATTATATTATTTATGATAAATATAATTTTATTGCATATTAATAATATTATTTATTAATATTATTCTACAAATATTTACAATTCTACATTTTAATATAATTTTATTATTTATTAACTTTATTATAATAGTTTTCAAATTTTCTATATTTAATATAGTTTTATTATTCAATTAATATATAATAATAAAATGCTATTTAATATATTACTAATATATAAAATAAGACTAATATCTATTTTTAAACAAAATTAAAAAAATAAATAAATAAAAAAAATAAAAAAAATAAAAAAAAAAACCATTTGTTAGTGATGTTTTGGGGAGCTAAAGTCCCAAGCAAACTTTGATACCTATCACTTTCGAGTAGCTTGTATTTTGGAATATAATGCAATCAATCACTAGGCTTTTGGTCATGTGTAGTGTGTACATGTCCAACCCAAATGGTAAAAGTTTATTTGTTCAACTTTCACCAAACATGCGCACATATTCTTAAGCATTTTATATGGTCCCATTCTGACCATTGAAAATTTCCATCATGGACCACATCAACATGAAAGTATGAAACCTTGAATTTACAATATTAGATATTATTTTTCTTTTTCAATAAAACTAAGATATGGGTCACAACAGGGGTCAAATATATATCATAAAAGTATCACTCACTTGACCGAATAACACCCATCATTTTTTTTTTCATGAAATAAATGAGTATTTTTTTCTTCTTCTTCATTTTCATAATAAATACCGAATGAAAATTCAAATAGTGTTGATGATTGGAAATTTCTTTAACATGAGTGTACTTTCGTAGTCATTTCCATTCATAGATAAAGATATTTCCTAAGTATGTAGAAACCAAACATTTCCCACTTTTTGTTTCTCTATAAATACCAATACACATGAAGAGCAAGAATTCATATAGTTGCAAGTAAGCAAAATATCATTAACAGTAAAGAGAAGAGAGCTATATATCGCATTTGATAAAAGCAAGTTGTTGGGAACTACTGTCGCACGAGAGATGGTGCTGGCTATACTTGTTCGAATGATATGGTATGTCCGTTCCATTAAAGACGGGTGCAAGCACCGTCTTCCTGCGACAGCAGATCCCTTCAACTTTTGTGAATCTACAGTTTCCTAGTTTGCTGTTCAAGGTTTGTCTTCAAATTCCAGTATTTATCGCATTATATATATATATATATATATATATTTCATTAATTTGTGGTTCATGCTTTCATGATACATATGAAACCTTTAGCAAATTAATTTCTCTTTATCATGCATTTTTTTCAGTGTATATGCATATATATTTTGGAATTTGAAATTATGGTTTATATTAATAAATGTCGTTTAATAAGGCAGTGCAATTATTTTGGATAATATATTCGATAGTTTTTTTTTTTATTATTTTATTTTATTTTATTTTAAGTAATATAATATATACAATAGTTTAATAAGACAAAACACACACGAACATATTGTAAAATCCTTCTATACCAAGAAAGAACTCGAGTTTCAATCACCGCACGTTATGATAATACCAACCAATAGTATTATGGTCAGATAGACACATCGAAAACTGATTTACTATTAATTACAATTATTGACGTGAGTACGTGATATGACTAACTAATAATATTATGTTCTCATACCCATCATATAATATAATTGAGACCGGTGCCCTACCCTTATCGCATTCAAGTTTTTTCATCTTTTAGAGTATTGTAAGTTGTATAAATTTAAATTAATCAACTGTTTTATATATAATCAAAAGAAAAAGAGAATATAATTTAGTGGAAAGCATACTGTAAAAGTATGCTCTCCAAAGACTTCAACCAGAAGGACTTTTATTTTGGCTTTAGAATTTATTTTTAACAAAAGAAGAAATTAACAGAAAATCAAAATTCAGAAAATTGTATTCAATAGCGCAAAAATGTGTAAATGTAATGATTTATGATTCGGCTGGCCCAATTTAAAATACATATTTTATTTTATGGATCTATCTGGACCAATACAAAAAAGCATAACATGGGATATATATACCACTTACAGATATAATGATTCAAAAATTTGGTATTAAGATATTATTATATGTTATGATTATCGATTTATATATGAAAATTGAGGGTTGGTTGCTGAGTCAATTTTAAGACTATATGTACAGTGTACTGATTGGTGGAACCAATTTGAAACCTTTCTCGTTAACGAAGTTTGGTGACTTTTGCTTATCTGACAATTTCCGATTGGTTTGGCCTATAAATGAAAGAGTAACGTTACATTATCTAAATTTGGTGTCCAAATTTATTGTTCAAATGATGTGGCAACACTCTGGACTATTCATTTAAAACATGCAAATCTAATACAATTTAAATGAATGACTTATGGTGTTGCCACATCATTTTGGACACCAAATTTAGACAATGTAGCATTACTCTAAATGAAATTAGGAATCTGGACACACCACACACACATAATTAATGAATAGATAGTTTGAATTTTCTTGCATTTAATCATAATTTCCATGGACAAACTTCGGTACACATCAATATTTTTGTGTTAAGAAACACATGTTGCATACTTAGAAATTTCTAATTAATTAAGTTCAATTTCCCAACTTAATTATTTATTAGTATTATTTTAATTAAATGATATGGTTGACGAGACGATATTGGTCCAGTGACAAACTCATCACTCCTGTACTATAAGGTTACGGGTTCAAGTCATTCCTATTCTTAGAAAAACTTTAATCTATGTAATAGTGTAAAATTAAATGATATGGTTGACTAGTGTTCTTTCCTCTCTGCAGCCTTAATAGTTATGATATTTACATACTTTGCATCGATCCACATGACTACATGCACTTAATTTAATTTTTGATAGTAGCCAATTGCATTGAACCTAGAGCAACAAAATGTCAACGTGTCTTTTGTGAATATATAGAAGATAAATCTTTGGATTACCGTTAAGGGTCACCTCTCTCATCAAAATTTTAATGCAATTAACCGGTCATTTGCTAATCGTAATGCTAATCGTACTGGGATTCAAACTCCTATCATTAATGTAAAAGGGAAGATGCATTACTACTACCACGTAATACTTCAATTGATCCGTTAAGATATTGTAGCCGTACTAAATTATACAATTAATGAATTTTATTAGAATAAATAATTTTATTAATTAATTTTTTTTAAAAAAGTTGTAGTACTATACTATCGTAAACCCTAGTTAAAACAAATGATGAAAAGAGAGTACATTTCAAAAAACAAATAATGAAATGAGAGTACATTTCAATTTTCGAAAGATCAGTTAAAATGTAATATTTAATCTAATGATTTATGAGAGATTATTTTTTTTAATAATTTCATTCAAAAAGATTACTTCTCGGATAAATTCAAATGCTACGATGGTTCGTCCTAACTTTTATTAAAATAAAATTGAGTGTCTTTAGAAATTTAATTTTTAAATCAAGTGTTTTTAGAATAAGAGTGTCAAAAGATTAAAAAATAATAATAATCTTGAACCAAAAAGAAGTGTCTTTAATTTAGAATTTTTTTAAATTTAAATTTTAATAATGGAGTGTCTCTTAAAAAAAAATGTAAAAAGAAAAGATTGAATTGTTAAAAAAAAAAACTCTATTAGTTAAATAATCTCCTAATTAGGATATAAACATAAAATGACGGTAATACCCTTATTACTTTATTGCATTATGTCGATATATATATATATCACTATAAGATTTTTTTTTTTTTTTTGAAATATTACAATAATTCAGGGTTAATATGGGGAGAAGAAAGACTCAAACCCATATTCTCGTGGTGTGTGTAATGCATATTACTTGACAAACCTCATCTTATCGTATGTTTGGTATCCATATATGAGACAAACCATCAATTATATCGAAAGTCTATCTCATAATGTAACAACAAAGACCAAGACCATATTTGATTACCATGTGATTTCAAATGTTTCTCTCAAGCTGGACTATACTATTCCAAATTTCCAACCTCCGATATTTTCCCTTCTTTTTGACTGATTAATATATACTCAGTACTCACTTTAAATTTCTAAGAAATAATGATATCATTTTCTTAATTAAATTAGCTAGGCAAACTGTTTTAATTTCCAATCAATTGTTTAACAAATGGCAATGAATTACATGTACAATATTTTCCATTTAGAAATTTCCCTGTCGTTTCCATTCATAGCTAGAGATCCTTCCTAAATATGACACAAGTCCCTTTTTTGCACCCTATAAATACATACATATATGAAGAACATATATGCAGAGATGCAATAATAGAGGTAGCTACTGATAAAGAAAGTTGTTGGGAGCTTCCTGTCGCAGGAGAGATGGCACCATTCTTGCGAGGTTTAGTGGCCGAGAAAGTTTTCGATGAGACTGACATACCATGTTAATTAATTAATGATGTTATTTTTTTTTTTGGGTAAAAAAAGGTCTATTTCACAACATACATAATGATGATGTGATGTCTGTTTCATCGAAGATTTTTTCGAACCAGCTTGACTTGCCTTTCGGCAAGGTTGCCGTCTCCCTTCGACAGGAAACCCCCTACAACTTTTCTCCAACAAGAAGAGAACCGCATTCAGTACTTCTTAATTATTCTGTTGTTCAAGGTATATATATGTGATCTTAAGTTCCAATTTTTCTCTGAATTAATTGTACAGTGTAATCTATATATTATTATATAAATATTTATAACTTTATTGGAGTATATTTCTGTATTTTTGGATTTTTAATAGATATGTTACCTGTATTTAATCTTGTGGAAAATATATATTGCAACACCTGCTTTTCCAAGAGATAGAATTTAGTTTTACTTTTTCTATTTTTTTGTTTATAATTCATTATTTAACAGAGAATTGACAATATCTTCTCTGTTATATTTAATTTTTAGCTTTATGGAAACTGACCAAACTTTTTGTTTTATTACCTACAAGGCTACAATATTAGTTCAAAAAATAATATATATGAGAATTTCCTTTATATATTATATATTCAATATTTAATCAAAGAAGATTTTGTTTGACTAATTAACCAACTTATCATGCATATATAATTATATATGATAATATTTTAAACTCAAGAATATATGAATATTAGCCTACAACGTGATCAAGAGAAAGTGATATGCAATATGCCAAAGTAGTTTTTATTTTTTATTTTTTATTTTTTTACTTATGTATCTTGTACAAATAATTAAATATTTGAGTGCGTTATAACAATTTTTTAATAGAGTAATTTTACTATTTTAGATAGTCTAAAATTTTATCCAAAATTTATGTCCAAATAATGAAATATATAAGTCGTAAGTAATTTTACTATTTTTTTTAAAAAAAAAACTAACACATTGTACATTATTCACAAGTCACATAACAAGTTGTTAATTTGATGAGCATTAATTTTGACAAAACTTGTGGGCAACCTAAAGTTACTCTAAAAAAATGATTTGGCAGTTGACGCAGTAAAAACATGCCAATAGTAATTAGAACTTTGACACACTGTTTTAGATCAAAAGACATGCATTTTAACGTTGAAATTCATTAATATTAACCTCGCTTGAGTCCTAACTAGACTCAAATCAGGCTGTCCAAAAATAGTGTTTCAATTTGTGTTTAACCAACCAAATTGGGACACGTGTTTACATTTAATTATTGTTTTTCAACTTCTTTTATAAATGTAGACACATGTCCCAATTTGTTTTGTTAAACATAAATAAGGACACTATTTCTGGATAGCTGATTTGAATCCTAATTATTATTATTATTATTATTATTATTATTATTATTATTAGATATTCTTTCCACTTTTCTCAAAAAATGAAAAAGAAAAATAACAAGATCTCCAATTTGGTTTTGGAGGACTTGGTTCAAAGCCAAGCTGGATAGCTATGACATTAAAAAAGACACCTTATAATAATGTGCAATGAGCATAGAAACCAATATATTATATATATATACATTAACTCTAGATGATTATAATATATGAATGGTGGGTAGTGAGCCGCGCTTCACAACATTTTGATATTTGAGTATCATTAACTTTTCATTAAATTCATACAAATCAATCTCTCTCTTATATTCATATCACTATATAAATGTGTCATGCGCTTGTAACAAGATATGGCATCACAACTCACAATAAGGAGATAGATCATTCGAGAGAGAATCTTCAGTACACATGTGCACGTACTAATGTATGGTACTGCATTTGGTCACTGAAAATGTGGTATGTGATTGACATGTGTATATTTATTACTATATGTCACATTTTCAATGACCGAATGTATCATTCAGCAGTGCAATGAAGATTATTTTTTATTCTAGTGAGGATAATCATAAATATTTTTGAGAGAAGAAAAACCATAAGTGAGGTTGTAGTGGGATTCTGTCGCACGAGAGATGGTCCCTGGTGGTGCCTAGTTCATATGTGCAAATATATATGTAAATATGAATGGCATATGCAATGGGCTCCATCTCCCTGCAACAGAGTTCCCCTCCATCCTCTATCATCATTCATCAAGGTTGCGTTCAACATTTTCTTTGCAGAACACGAATTCATGATCTCAACTACGTGTAATTATGTATCAAAATCCTTTATCTTAAATATTATCATTTTGACCACAGTGATAGAGCTGCAAAAATTTCTTTCAAAATAAAGTTTTAATTTATAGTTTAACCCCATTTATTTATGGTTTTTTATGAATTGTCCCCTCCAAAAGACAATTTTCTGGCTTCATCAGTCCTGGTTGGGAGTTTGAAGTCTCCTCCATGCAACTTCTGTCTCTTCTTTCTCAATTCCTTGTTCGTTGACCATATTGCACGGTAAGGTATCTAACCTAGCTGTCGTATATACTATCTATTTCCGATCTATCTGGACATTGTACGTGAGAGGATGTGTTCTCTTAACGAAACTGACGACGAACTAAACCTTATTTACCCCAACTACATTGTATGATAAAGTGAATTTGGAACATAACGTAAAATTCCCTGTCGATTTTCCTCCTTATATATAATACATTTACTTGTAATAATTTCTTCTATACAGAACTTTCTAAATTAGGTCAATTTCCCACCTAATTTTCCCTATAAAAAAGTCTGTTTTTTAATTATAAATTAATTAAATTTCATGGTTGAATTTGTTCTATGATTCTTTCCTCTCTCCAGCCTCGAAATTACATGAAGGTTTCTGTATGCATGATTGATTATTTAAATCCAACAAAAGGTGGTTTCATTTTCAATTTCAAGCTTCGTAATTTCCAAGTAGATCTTCATATGAATCATATCGGAAACCCTAAAGTATATGAAAAAATTAGGACCATTTGCATATATATGCCATGAAATTTATCAAGTTGGACCATTCAAAATAGATTTAGCTACTATACATATACATTATAGTTACATGGTTAGTTTTTAATCATCAGATTTCAATCCAATGGTATATAAAAATTAAAGATTTAAAAATTAAAATAAAACTAAAAGATAATAACAGTCTCACATAACTATCCAACAAATATATATATATAAATATATATATATATATATATATATAGTGGTTCTCTCGTAAGGAATCCCTTATTTTAATTTTGTTAAGGACCTTGATGAAATCACTTCGATTTCTATGAATTTTAATACGAATTTTTTTTTTTTTGTGGATGATAAGTTCAATGAAATCTACATATCAATAAAATTTAAGAAATTTTCAAGCACTATAACTATTTATCTCAAATTTGTTAAATATGAAGGCATCAGAAAATATGCGAAATATAGGAAAATTCAAGAAAAATTCTCAAATTTTATTCATAGATAGATTTCATTGAACATACCATCCACACAAAAATTCAGATCAAAATTCATAAAAATGAATGTGATTTCATTAAAGTCCTTACCGAAAATATATTTATATATAGGCTAATTGACACAGATACCCCTGGACTCTTCAAAATGTTGCACTATGCCCCCTATACTTTTTTTTTCGGCACTAAACCCCCTGAACTCTCGTAAATTGGCAATCGCTAAAGGAATCTGCCCCCTAATTCCTTCAGCGATTGCCAATTTACGAGAGTTCAGGGGGTTTAGTGCCGAAAAAAAAAGTATAGGGGGCACAGTGCAAATTCGGCCATAGTTCATGGGCATCAGTGCCAATTACTCTTATATATATATAGAGGTTCTCCCATTAACCAACCACGGCTACATGTTTTAATAAGTTCAAATGTTTGTTAAAAAAAAAAATCAACCTTTTATTAAAACATGTAGCTATGACAATTATGTACTTTGAGATTTAATAGCCAAATGTGGGACAATTATGTATATATTAAGGTTTGAACCCTGGTGGTGGAACCTCTCTTGGGAGACTCTAACTACCAAGAAAAGATGCCATTGACTAAGGAAGTTGTCACATTTTCAAAGAAATTACTGTATCAATTAAATATTAAGAATAATATTATAACTTCAATGCATGAAAGATAGTATGTAATTTCCAAATCGTTGAATAAATGGAAACATTTATGGTTTTAATTTCCAAAGACTTTCTCAGTCATTTCCTTAGAATGACAAATATATCTAGTTTAAAATATCCATCAAAATATTATTAATAGATACAAAGAGTGAAAACATTTGCATACAAGCCACTAAAATTACCAAAAAAAAAAAAGAGATACAAAGAGGGCTATAGCATTTCAATGAAGAAAGTTGGGGATTCCTGTCGCAGGAGAGATGACACCTGCTCTTTTTTTGTTTTTTTTTTTCCAAAATATCATGTATAATTAATCTGTAGCTGGTGCCATCCTCCTGCGACATGAGACCTGCAACTTTTTTTTTTTCTTACAAAAAGGAGTCATATTCAAAGGTATATGTTCCAACGTACCAGAGTCCGTCCTGACTTTTCGGAGGCCCCTAGGTAAAATCTAAAAAATGGATCCTTTATGAGCAACTAAGCATACACGGTACACAGCACATGACTAATTTTTTTTTTTTTCGAAATTGATTCAAAAAAGGAAAAAAAAAAAAAAAAAAAGCTTTAATTACCTGGATAGGGGATCATGATCCCATATAATTGGGCCATTTGTTATTATTATTATTATTATTATTATTATTATTATTATTATTATTATTGATGTTTGGGCTTTTAAAAAAAATATTTGAGGCCTTTTTTACTGGAACCAAAATCATTCAATTCAACACTAAACACAAAAAAATAAAATATAATAGGCCCCTTTTGGGTCCTTTTTTCTTGCGCCCTGAGCAGGCACCCCGGCGCCCCCTCAGGGCCGGCTTTGCAACGTACTAATCATAATTTAATTTACCTAGCTAATTATTTCTCTCTATACATGTCAAATATTCATTTTCTGATTATCATTCTTTTATTTTTCTTGTTTTCTCAAACTTTTATGTGTATTTTGTTTTCAGTTTTATAGAAAATCATTTTCTCAAACTTAGAAATGTTTGTGACCAAATTATATAGTAGAATAATCATTTTAACTTGTTTCATGCTTTATCTATAAAAAAAAAAACATAATATGTGACCAAATTATTACAACTGCCTACACAAAATTTCATATTGATATTGGACATTTCCCTAGAATACTTTTTTTTTTTTAGAAACATCAATGAGTAATTCAAATCTATAACGGTAGTTTCAATTGATCATTACCTTCTATTAAATATTTTTAATTAATCACACAAAATATGTATATAATGGTACATCATCTCTTTGCTCCCTTTCACATTATTGGTGACAACCATACATATTTTACAAGTATATGTAAACAGTTTTTTTACATAGTTTTGTAGCCTTACTTAATCTCGACAAGTCTTGATTGACCCCTAACTTATATATTCAATAGAAACCAAAACGTGAAAAAGAATGAAGGAGACTATAATAATTCGATTTCCAATTTGTTTTGGTACAATTACAAATCAAGTTGATGATGATGATCTTTCACTTTGATCAGGACTTCAACGGGCGGCTATGATCTCTGTCTTGCATTATTATATTTACTTTCGGTTGAAAAACAATTAAGTTGTAAGGACTTAAGGAGAAAGATGTGCAATGAACATGATTTACACCAATGATAGTTATTAATACAGTATTATATATTATTAGTGGTGGGGTAATGAGCCTCGCACTTTTGACTATATAGAATTATTTTGACTATAATTAATTAATTGTCTGACAAAAGGGTATCAATTATCAAAGGTTAACTTAATTTGCTGATTAATCTCCATACTTTTTTTTTTTTGGAAGTATTATAAGAAACGTTACAATTATGTCCGAACGAATGAATTAGAGGACTTTTAAAACCTGCAAAGTCTTTTGAGAATTTTTCAAGCCTATAGCTATTTATCTCGATTTTATTTAAATATAAAGATATCGAAAAAAATTAAAAACATATGCAAAAAATTCAAAGAAAAAGTTATAATACTTAAAAATTTCTCAGATTTTATTCATATTTAGATTTCGATAAACTTATCATCCATAGAAAAAATTCAGATTAAAATTCATAAAAATCGATGTGATTTCATCAAAGTCTTTACCGAAATTAAAGTAAGGGATCCTTCAGTTAAAAGTTACTATATATATATATATATATATATATATATGTATATGCTTGTAAAATTAATGTGAATGGTGAGATTCAAACCCTCACCAATAACGTGGAAGAGGAGGTGCTCCAAATTAGCTAGATATCCGACATCTAATTTATTTAATCAAACTCGTATTGGGAATTGAAGATGATCATGTTCATGAATCCTCTAAGAGCATCTCCAATGCAGCTGTGGATTGTTAAAAAATTAGATGCTACATAGGACAAACAGAGATTGGGTGCAATTATGCTTCTCCAATGCAGTCATCACTTCTCAATGTCAAGCTGAGGTGGCAAAAAAAAAAAAAAAAGGCGGACACTATCAACATGATTATCTATTTTTACACAGTCCGTTGCACATCCATTTTGTTGCTGACTCATCATATATTTAAAATCCAAAAAAAAAAAAAAAAAAAATTCATATGCAGATTTTATTGAATCATTAAAAAAACAATTAACAAGCAGGTGTCTTAAGAGTGAAGCATTGGAGACCAATTTTTCAGTTGGCTGTCTTGTCAAGTATATTTTTATGATACATAGAAAGCAATTGTCTTAACATTGCTGTCATGTCAATAATTTTTGTCAGACAATCCACACTTGCATCGGAGATGCTCTAACAGTAGTGCAGTTATCCCTTCTCATCTCTCTGCTATAACACAGACACACACACATGCTGATTAGCTCTATCTATAAATACAAGTGTGCATATAATACACAAATCAATGGCATGCCATATAATTACATGAAGGAGATCATGATTTCTAGGCAGATCAGCACAGATCGAAGAAGGAAGATGATGATCGATCAACTAGTAAAGCTGTATATATTAATGAGGTTACGGCGGAGTCCTGTCGCGTGAGAGATGGCACCTCGTGCTTATATATATATATATATATATATATATATAGTCTTAGTACATGTGTGTAAAGTGAGGCAATAGGTGCCATCTCCCGCGACAAGACTCCCTAGCTCCATATCTGACCATCTTCAATCAGTTTCAGTGGTTGTGCTATGCTGATGATCATGTTCATGGACATGTAGATCAAAATTAGAGGTATGTTTATTTCATTATTTGCAAAGATTGATCATTCGATTCTTTTCTCTTTTAATTTGGGTTGCAAAATCTTGTTTACTTTGGTTGTCACAGGAAGAATCTATAGCACAATTTTAGCATTCTCTGCAGCCACCATGCCATTCAATAACCCAATTCCATGTATATATATGAAAAACAGAAGAAGAAATTCTCATGTTGTAGCTATTGGTCTCATGATAAATCAATTTATTTCCAATCTCTCTCTCTCTCTCTCTCTCTCTCTCTCTCTCCTCACATAGCCCTAGCCCTAACCCTAGATCCTCTCTTTCACTTCAAGTCTTCAACTCCACTTTTGTACAGAGAACTCACCTTATATATATGCCGATCGATACATCATGATCATGATCATTTGCTTCAGGAGTTTGATCCGAGGAGTTATTATAACCCTGGATCCACTCTTTCACTTCAAGTCTTCAACTCCACTTTTGTATAGAGAACTCATCTTATATATATGCCGATCGATACATCATGATCATGATCATTTGCTTCAGGAGTTTGATCCAAGGAATTAATAAAATTCACCTTTGTAATTTGTTCATATATATATACTTGAATACATATTCGCAAATATTGTTACTATTTTTAATCACTTGCTGTTTCTTTAATTTTTTGTTTTTTGTTTTTTGTTTTTTTTGTTTTCTAAATATGTATCTTTGCAAATTTTTAATATTGGTCTAGAAAGTATCCAGATAAGTATGTGGAGGTTCAAAGGGAAGGATATAAATGGTGAAGAAGACTCATCAGCTGCTGGTGAATATGGAGTGATCAATTAATTGTGTACTCCAAATAGATTTTTTTTTCTTTTCGCTTTCCATCTTATTATTTCACAGAAATTTTAATTATCTAATTCCATATCAAAGATATCTATCTTGAATTGCAATTGTTACATAATTATCTCCATAGCCTGTATTTAATTAGTTGTTTCCAAATAGAAGCTAATTAGATTTTGTGGCTACCCATAGGTCAAAAACTAGTTAATTAACAAAATGGATGAATTGATCAGGAACATCCCAAACATTAAGAAGAAACTCTTTAGTATATAAAGAATCGACCAAGGCGGATCATATATTCCACCGGTCGAAAGAACGAAAGTAGTTTAAACCGATGATATTATAAATATTAGCCACGATGTCCGCAACCTTATTGTCCTCTCTCTGTGATCGCGAGACACATGAACATTCATTTGAGACGACAAAGAGACACAATTAATCCAGCGAATACGAAGATGCCGATGAGGCCGAAAGGAATACTTGTTGAAACAATATATGGTAACTTTAGATGATTAATCTAAACTTCGTTAATCTTAGAATTGCTGATGGATCGGTGACAAAAACTTTATATGACTAGAATCCCCTAAACTTATATATGACTAGAATCCCCTAAGGCACTAACGGTTATTGTCGGTTTCTTCAATATTATTATTGAATCGAACTAATTAATACATTGTCAGATTGAATAAACTTCTTTCACCTTTATGGACTTTTATTCTTTTTTTTTTTTAATAAGAAAAATTTCATTAAAACAAGAACAAACAACACAAACTACCCACGATAATCATCCAAGACACACCGCTCCACACACGGAGGGTATGATTCCATCAAAAAATAGTCCTCCACAATAGTTAAGGTCATTTTAGAAAGAGTATGTTGTATGTATGACAACATTCATATTTCTATGAACAAATTAAAGACAACCAAAGACCTTCCATTTCCTTGCGGACTTTTATTCATACTGTCAAAATTTGTTAAACAAAAGTCCGAAATGCATGGACGACGACTTTTTTCCAACCGTTGTATTCACATGCATGTGAAAGAAATTTATATTGATTTTTTATAATCAAAATGCCTCTGCAACTTGAATATATTCTTTGCACTTATTGAGGTTGAATTGCGAGCAGGATAATCTAGACAAACTCAGCTAACCCACCACCAAATCATATCTCTCATCTGGGTCACTCTTTGAAAAGTACTTGTTTGGTCTTGGTCTCATGAGTCATAATGATGATCAATTCAATATAATTGCTAGAAATTTTCTAGTGCATTTAAGTATATTATAATTAACCTTATATGATGCAGTTCAAAAAATAAAAAAAGATGTTAGGTGATAACTTTAATTTGTTTCATTAATTAATTAACCACCGAAAAAGGGTCATAATATCCAATATTTTCTTTCTTAGTGACATGTTTTCGAACAATTATTTCATAACGGATTAGATCATATTATCATGTCGATGTCTCAATTTTTTTTAGAAATATGTATTACAATAATTCACGGTTTGGAGAGAGGGGAGAGACTCGAACCCAACAACTTTGTGGTATGGATATGAGAGGCATACCATTGGATCAACCTCTTCTTGTTGGATATCACAGTTTTACTTGTCAAATATTATGGATCACTTAAAACTCTAGTATTCTTTTAATGCATTTTCTTGGTAGGTTAGTTATCTACAAGACAAACAAATAATTGAAACCAGAAAAAATAACAAGATCCCACGAAATTTCTCAAGTTGAGAATTTTCAGCCTCCATATATGTATGTCTTTTTGACTGTCAATTTTCTTTTCAATCAACACATAGAATTATATATTTTCTAATTATAATTCTAATAGAATTATTAAATTACAATGAATAATATTGTCAATGCATGAAAGCTATTTCCATTTAATTGCTACACACATGACACATGGAAACCTGCATCACGCGCGGTTCAGTTTACAATTTTCTGTTATAAATACACATGAACAACAAGCTTTAATTTGTATTCCTGCAACATAAATTGTTGATAGCCTCCTCTATATATATATAATATTCTCATCACCACTCTAGCTAGCTCTAACACAGAAACAGTACTACATGCTAGCTATATAATTAAGTGTGTGCCTACACAAATTAATGTAATTACATGAAGCAGATCATCTCCAGAAGTTATCGATATATATATATATATATATGAGGTTATGGCGGTCTCCTGTCGCGGGAGAGATGGCACCCAGCGCCTCAATAGTCAATAGTACTTATTTGTGCGAAATTCGGCAATAGGTACCATCTCCCCGCAACAGGACTCCCTAGCTCCATCCTCGATCAGTTTCAGCCTATCAATATATTTTTTTTTTGAACAATAGCCTTTATAAAAAGGAGCCAAAGGCAACAAGAAACACAGCAACCACAACAAGAGCAAAGCAAAGGCACCGAACGCCAAAAGCAAGCAGCCCCAAAAACCCAACAGCCAGAAAAGAAAAGGCAACCAGCCCCATAAAAGAGGACGAACGAAGCAGAAAAAACAACACGAAACAAACAGAACCAAAAACGAGACAAAACGCCTATCAATATATTTATGGACGTGTAGATCAAAATCAAAGGTATAGTTTCTAAGCTATATATATATATATATATATAACTCAATTCTTTTCTCTTTTATATGTTGCAAAATCTTGTGATCTAGTATATATATAGTTAAAAAGTATTTCTTGATCTAGTAGAAACGTTGGGTGGCAGTGGCAGTATATACAACATACTGTTGATGAAGCTTAGATTTTGACAAGTTCGACGTGCTTTTATATATATATATATATACACGGTTTTGTTCCTATCAGAGAGCATCCTTATATAACTTTATAGGATATTGAATGTGAGCCACTCATTTATAAAAATGATTTAATAAGTGCATACATACCAAGTCAAAGTATGTAAAACGAATAGCTCACATTCAATGTCCTTATATAATTCTATCAGGGCATCCTCATAGGAAAATTTCCGTATATATATATATATATATATGAAAATTTTCAAATCAGTGCGTCCTAATTTAACTCTATCAGTGCGTTGGGTGTGGACCATTAGATTTACATGCTTTGACTCAAAGTGTATGCACTTGTTAAAACTTCTCCATAATCTATGACCTACATACAACATACTGATGAAGTTATATCAGGACGTACTTAGGAGAAAAAAACTGTATATATATAGAGTAACTTTTTAATGCGGGACTCCGTATGAAATTTTTGTGCAGTTTCATTGATTCCAATCAGTACGTTGAAATCAGTATAATTTTTTTTTTTCACCGATTAGAATCAGTGAAACCGTATAAAATTTTTATACAGACTGGATTTTTTTTTTTTTTGAAACAATAAGGACTGGGATTTTAAACTTGATATTTGATAATATATATATATATATATATATATTATTATTATATACAAATTGTTTATGAACAAATGTGAACCCGTTGAACAAAAGACATAGAAGACCACTTCAAGTGAATATATTCTTTGCAGTTATTGAGGTTAAATTTCAGGAAGACATAGACAACCCCAGCACACCCATCAACAATCATGTATGTCAATATCTCATGTGGGTCTCTTTGAAAACCTTTCATTCTGGTCTCAGATTCAATTACTAGTTGAAATTTCCAGTGCATTTGGCTAACCTAGCTATCTGGTTGTTGTTAATTAACTATAATAACCTAAAATCATGTTTAGTGATAAATTTAACCCATTGAACAAAAGACATAGAAGACCACTGCAAGTTGAATATATTCGTTGCATTTATTGAGGTTGAATTTCAGGAAGACCTAGACAACCCCAGCACACCCACCACCAATCATGTATGTCAATATCTCATGTGGGTCTCTTTGAAAACCTTTCGATTCTGGTCTCAGATTCAATTACTAGTTGAAATTTCCAGTGCATTTGGCTGACCTAGCTATCTGGTTGTTGTTAATTAACTATAATAACCTAAAATCATGTTTAGTGATAAATTTAATTGTTCCCTTAATTAACCACCCAAAAAAAGTGATAATATATCTTCTTTCATTATATATAGATTTTCTTTTGTGTTTATTTTTCATAATATTTAGATGCGGTAAATAAGCTGACCTTCATTTATCTACTCAAAAATCTCATACTCTTAAAATTTAACTAATAACAAGGCAAATTGCCTTTAGTTATCAAAATTTAAAATGAAGATAATATTATATATATATATATATATATAATGAAATTAACTTAATTGAAGATATTACTTTTATTGGAATATAAATGGAAAAATAAAAAACTATTTTTAAAATTTTAAATTGCCTTCATTTTTAAATTTAATATTTTTACTATTTTTAAAGTAAATAAAAATGTTTTTAATTTTTTTTAAAAGTATCTTCATTTTGAAACTAATTATTTTTACTGCTTTTTAAATTTTAAATTTATAATAATAAATTGTTTCTAAAATTTTAAATTATTTGTAATAGCTTTTATTGTTTTTTATATAAATAATATCTTCATTTTTGAATTTTAATAACCAAGGGCAATTTTGTCTTTTTATTTGTTCAATTTTAATGGTAGGGGAGGTATGAGTAGAATAATATATACTTGTTCTCTATGTGTATTTATGTCAAACTTTAGGGGATATCGACATATTTACCCCTATTTAGATTGAATATCTCTTAAATAAATAAAAAGTTAGTGACAATGTTACCATCATTTGACGAGTATTATTTAGTGAAGGGGTTTTTACAATTTGGTTCCAATCTAATTGGGAAACAAAACATTTGTACTTTTTAATTGATTTTTCAACAAATTGGTTCTTATATAATTTAAAATAACTCAAATTGGTCCTACGGTTAGTCAAACTAACGGTCAACCGTTACTTTTATTAAAATAATAATTAAAGTATTAAAAAGTAATAATAATAAATAAATTTATATAGTTACATTTAAAAAATAAAACTCTTAGAAAAATCAAAGAAATAGAAAAATAAAATCTTACAAAAATTAAAAAACAAATGCAAGATCTATGAAACTTCTATTTTTCCCTTCTTTTCATTTTATCACTTCCTAAACAAATTTCCAGATTTACAAAGCCATCTCCATCATCCAAAAATCACCAAACTTCATCACCCAAAATTCTCTCATTTTCCCATTTCCCAAACAACAATTTTCCAGATCACACTGGAAAATTTTCAAAATCATGGAGGACACTCAATTATATCAAAAACCTCTTGGCCAATGCCTAATCAACAACAAAATCAACATTATCCTCAAAATTAGGTAAAAACCCAATTGAAAAACCAGAAGATAAAAGCGAAAAGAGAGGACCTTGTGGGTTTTCATTTTGTAACCTTTGGCAGAGAAAACGGTGAGGGACTTTGAAGGAGGAGGGGTGAGAGTTGTAGAGGGTTTGTTAAGAGGAAAAAGAAAGCCAAAAATGGAGGATTCAATTTTCCAAGAATCATGTCGCTGTCGTCGTGCAATCTGCTCCTCCGTTGAGATCACACCAACAACCATTGTATCTCCAGATATCAAATTGGTTTGCTCCGAGGAGAAGATCTTCTCATATAGCAACTGTAACGAGATCGCGCGATGGCGGCGACATGATTCTTGTCGGAGCAGATCGCGCGACGGCGGAGTTTCTTTGGTGGACGAAGCGCTGCGACAGTGAGAGGGTGTGCCGGCTGTGCTGTGGTGGTTTTTGGATGATGGAGATGGTTCTTGAAATCTGAAATTTGTTGTTTGGGAAGTGAGAAAATGAGAGAAAGTTTTGGGTGATGGAGATGAAGTTGGGTGATTTTTGGATGATGGAGATGGTTTTTGAAATCTAAAAATTGTTGTTTGTGAAATGAGAAAATAAGCAAAAAATTTAGGTGATGATGTTGGGTGATGTTTGGATGATGGAGATGTTTTTTAAATTTGAAAAATTGTTTGGGAAATGAGAAAATGAGAGAAAATTTCTGGTGATGAAGTTTGGTGATTTTTGGATGATGGAGATGGCTTTGTAAATCTAGAAAATTTGTTTAGGAAGTGATAAAATGAAAAGAAGGGAAAAATAGAAGTTTCATTTTGTTTTTTATTTTTGTAAGATTTTATTTTTAATTTCTTTGATTTTTCTAAGAGTTTTTATTTTTTTATTTTTTAAATGTAACTATATAAATTTATTTATTATTATTACTTTTCTATAGTTTAATTATTATTTTAATAAAAGTAACGGTTGACCGTTAGTTTGACTAACCGTATGATCAGTTTGAGTTATTTTCAATTATATATGGACCAATTTATTGAAAAATCAATTAACAAATATAAATGTGTTATTTCCCAATTAAATTGGGACTAAATTGTAAAAACCCCTTCGGTGAAATATTAGATATCTATCAGACAACCAAATAATTGGAACCCCAAATAATAACACACATGAAATTTCTCAAGTTGGAATTTTTCCAACCTCCAAATTTCCCTTTTTCTTTTTGACTTCCTATTCATTTTTAAAGCAAATTAACATGAAATAATTTTGTCAATTCTAAGAAAAGTAAATATCTATTTTCTCATCTGAATTCATGAATAGACTTTACAAATTGATCAAAACATATATCGAAAACATTTATGGTTAAATTTCCAAAGACTTTCACATTCATTTCCTTAAATACCTAAACAAAAAAATTATTATTGATCCAAAAATACTAGCTAGCTTTTTCACCATTTCACTTTTTTCTACATGCATCTATTTATACGTAATCCTAAATTATCAAACCTGAAAATCACTGCCCTGTAATCCTGTATGTATATTCTAGAATTCTAAATTTATCACGTTGTTAATTTACATAATTTTTTGTTGTCAATTCAACTTCTTATTTAATTTGGTCAAAGTTAATTTGGCCAAACTACCATTTGTTCTTATTTAATTTGGTCAAAGTTATATATGCGTAACATATTTTTCTTCTGCTTCTAAATTTTTTTTTTTTTTTTTTTGAAGTATCTTATAATATTAATTTTTCTGTTATATATATGAATCATAGTAAAATCAGCATTTTGTAAATTTTCTTTTTATCACGTGATGCATGCGTGATGCGACGATGCGAGAAAAGATCAAAGGCTTTTCTGAGTTGGCAGGAAGTGGCCGACATTTCTACAGTTGATTTATGGTTCCATGTCTCATATATAGTACACTTTGTCTCTTGCATAGTTGCATATAATTGAGTAATTCAAGCTTTACACAGTACTATCATTTCAATCTAAGTGTTTTTATAATTTTTTTTTATTTTTTTTTATTTTTTATAGTACTGTTAAGCAAAAGACATGTTGTAGCCATGAGCAAACCAACAAGAATGCTCAACACGCTGAAGATAACAAAGCCATGTTTTACAGAGCATCAAAGCATTTAGCTATTGATGATTAGAGGTTGTTAATATGCTGATATGGCATTAAGTTGTTATCCTAGTCAGCCACAGTTTGTTAGAGTCAGCTAGTAGATTCATTGAATCTAGTCAAGATTAGTAGATTCATTGAGTTTAGAAAATATGCTTTGCATGTTATCAACTGAGTGTCATATATGGTTGTATTCAGAGATTGAGATCACAAGATCAAAAAATGGGATTTCCAAACCCAAAGTCTACTCCACTAGCTGTTACTTGGCAAATTCTGATCCCACAACAGCCAAGCTTGCTCTTAAAGATCCCAAATGGGTAAAAGCTATGCTTTAGGAATTTAATGTTTTCCAAGCTAATCACACATGGTCACTAGTTCTATTTCCACCGGATATGAATGTTGTTGGGTGTAAATGGGTGTTTAGGACCAAATATAAGCAAGATGGCAGCCTCTTAAAGCATAAGGCTCGGTTAGTTGTTAAAGGTTTCCATCAAACTCCTGGTTTGGATTTTTTGGATACCTTTGGCCCAATAGTCAAAGCCTCTACAATTCGGGTGATATTTTCTATTGCGGTCTCTTATGGTTGGCAAGCAGAATAGGTTGACATAAACAATGGTGACTTGGCTGAGTTAGTTTACATGTCGCAGCCTGAAGGATTCATTGACTCCTCTAAGCCTTCTCATGTTTGCAGACTTCTTAAATCCTTATATGGCTTTAAACAGGCTCCAAGAAGTTGGCTTCATAAGTTGAGGACAACTCTTGTGTCGTAGGGTTTCAAGAATTTAGTTTCAGACACTTCCCTCTTCACCAAGTTCTCAGGTTCGAATTGCTTGTTCATCCTTATCTATGTTGATGATATATTGATCACTGGAAATAACAAGGATCTGATTCAAGCACTCATTTCCACGTTACACAAGACTTTTGCTCTCAAAACACTTGGACCAGTTAACTATTTCCTTGGCTTTGAAGCCTATAGAGATGCCTCTGGTCTATTTCTCACCCAAGCAAAATATATTACTGATCTTCTTGAGCGTACCAATATGTCTGATGCTTATCCTTGTGACACACCTAGTACTGCTGAAACAAAACTCTCTTTGTCAGATGGTGTTGCATTTCATGACTCCACTCTTTATCGGAGCACCATTGGTGCGCTTCAGTATTTCACTCACACCAGGCCTGACATTTCCTTCATAGTCAACAAACTGAGTTAGTTTCTTGTTGCCCCTACAATGGTGCACTTCAGGCTTGCAAGAGAGTCTTGTGTTATCTTCAAGGAACTCAGCATCTAGGCCTTCACTTCAAGCCCTATCTGACCCTCCATCTTGAAGCATTTGTTAATGCCGACTGGGCCAGCTGTGTGGATGACAGACGGTTAACTAGTGGCAGCTGTGTTATGCTTGGTGGCAATTTGGTTAAGCAGAGGGTCGTTGCTCGTTCAAGCACTGAGGACGAATACAGAGCTTTAGCTCATGTTACAGTTGATGTACTTTTGCTCAGGTCTCTACTTACTGAGCTTCATATTCCAATTTCTCAGGGCTCTGTTGTCTGAGGTGACAACATAGGTGCCAATGCCTTGTCTCAAAATCCTGTCTTTCATCAGCGGACGAAGCACATTGACATTGACACGCATTTTATTAGAGAAATGGTGCTCTTTGGTGAGATAGATACAAGATATGTGCCTACTGAACAACAGGTTACTGATATCTTCAAGAAAAGCTTCACGCGTGAGCGATTTCGATTTCTATGTTCTAAATTAAAATTGGCGATTTCTCCCTAATTCAGTTTGCAGGGGAATGTTAAGCATAAGACCTATGATGTAGCCAAGAGCAAACCAACAAGCATACTCAGCACGCTAAAGATAACAGAGCTATGTTTTACAGAGCATCAAAGCATTTAGCTACTGATGATTAGAGGTTGTTAATATGCTGATGTGGCATTAAGTTGTTATCCTAGTCAACCATAGTTTGTTAGAGTCAGCTAGTTGATTCATTGAATCTAGTCAAGATTAGTAGATTCATTGAATTCAGAAAATGTGCTTAACATGTTATCAACTGAGTGCCATATATGGTTATATTCAGAGATTGAAATTAACAATATCAAAAAATAATACAAAACTCTATTCTCTCCATTTTCTATCTTCTTCAATGAAGATCATTCATGTTCTTCATTTACAAAGTTGAATCTTCTCTGTGTACTTTAATCAAACACATTGTAATCTTCACAAGTACAATAACTGCCGGAATCGGCGAGATTGAGCTCTACTAGAGCAGTCCGGACGAGTAGCTCCCACAAATGGGGAGAGGCCACCCATATACAAGTGGGACAACACCCACATTCATGGTGGGAAAATTGGCATATATCTATGCATGCATGACCACTTGAACCTTGGTGGAGAGGTCTCCATTTGGAGAGCTACACCACATTGACAAGTGGTCAAATGCAAGTGTATTTATAATTATATATATATATATATATTCCTTTTTATTTCGGTGTGCACTTATATAAAACACATCAGTGTATTGCATGTGGGTTATAGATTATGGATAAGTCTTGATAAATGCATATAGACTGAGTCAAAACAATTAAATCTAATGGTACACATACAATGCACTGATATATATTTATCAGTGCGGATTGAAGAGAAAATTTTCAATATATATACACTACATGCAATGCGGTATTTGATATTATGATGTAGAACAATTGACATTAGAGTTTGAAGAAGAGATGGACAGAAAACTGGCTAAAATAGCTGCCCCGAAACGGGCATAACTTTTAGTTCGGTTATCAGATTTTCTATTATAATATGTTTTCGGAAAGGGTTTTCAATGCTCCATACTGTTGCAACCCAGGTTTCCCTGACTGACATTGTTTACATCCTCAATAGAGCTATTTAAGTTAGGTTACCAGGAAACCGAAGATTTTAGTGTTTTTTATTTGTTTTCCGTTTTTGGTTGACTTTTGTTTAGTATGAGGATATTTTAGTCTTTTGCTTATTTTAGGGTTTCCATAGACTATTTAAGGCCTTTTTTTTTTATCAGTTTCAGATCATTGAATAATATTAGCGTTTTTTGTTTCAATTCTTTTTGGTGGATTCCAATTTATGTTACTTTAGGGTTTACGATGGTAACCCTAGAACTTCCATTCTGCGTCAAGTGGTATCAGAGCCAAGGACTTGCCTTGTTCGTTGTCTCTCAACGAAGCCGGAAGAACTAACCCTAGCGACACTGGTCGTATGGATGTCGATTTATGGGTAGCGATTGACGAACAACAACAATCGGTAGAGAGATTGGAGGCTAAGATTTAGAAACTGATAGAGCGGCTGCCTACTCCCAACGCTCATGCTCATGTTCCTACCCCTGCCAACAGAGATGGAGTCGAGTGATTTGCCCTTGGCCACCCTGAAGGTAGACGTCCGCCTAGAGCTGCGAGACACGTGCCGTACGATGATTTCAGTGATAAAGATTCTGAAGAGGATTTTGTGGGTTACCAGAGAGATCGTCAATAGAACCGAAATCAACCTGACTATAAGATCCGTGCAAACATACCCCTGTTCTACGGTAAGCAACATATTGAAGAATTCCTGGATTGGATTTATGGGGTTGAAAGGTTCTTCGAATTTACCGAAGTTACGCCGGAACGACAAGTCAAACTGGTAGCAGATAAGTTGAGAAGTGGGGCTGCTGGTTGGTGGGAGAAGATGTAGATGGATAGGCAGCGACAAGGCAAAGTTGTAATGCGATTCTAGAGGCGAATGAAGCAACTTCTGATGAACATGTTTTTACCTCCAGATTACGAGCAATTTATTTTCCAAAGTTATCAAAATTGTGTGCAGGTTAACAAGTCTGTTGCAGATTATATAAGGAATGGTCCAGATTGTCGGTTCGTAACAATCTGAATGAGACTAAGGGACAGCAGGTTTCCAGGTATTTAGAGGGATCAAAATCGACTATTCGGGACAAGATTGGGCTGCAAGCTCTTTGGACAGTAGATGAAATGTATAACATGGCTTTGAAGGCAGAGTTGATAGAGAAAACAACCAGTCGGTATTCCCTCTAAAAGAAGGATATGAGAAAGTCGTCCTATGCAGCTGCAATACGGAACAGGTTTACACCAAGTGATAGACAGGATCAGGTCAGAACTGCTGCAGATCAATTCAAAATGAGTGTGATTCCTGGTAATAACCTTACTGGAGTCTGTCCAATAGTGGCAGGTACGAAGAAAACCCCACGAGCTCCAAACCCGTATACGAGAACATACGGTATGAAGTGTTACAGGTGCGGCCAACCGGGCCACAGTTCAAATGAATGCCCAACCCGAAAACCGGTGAACTTAATGGATGTTGAAGAAAATGAGGAGAATGATTAGAATTTTGAAGACGAGGGAATCATTGACGAATTCTTTGAGGGTGCAGATATTGCAGAGGAACAAGAGGAACCTGTAAACTATGTGATTCAGCGAGTCATGTGTGCAACAAAATTGGAGGGTTTATCGTAACGAAACAGTATTTTCAAAACTTGCTACAGTATACAGGGAAAAGTTTGTGATGTTATTGTCAACGGTGGGAGTTGTGAGAATTTTATGTCCAGAAAACTGGTCGAACATCTGAAACTACATGCAGAGAAGCATCCCAAGCCTTGTGCGATTGGGTGGATTCAAAAGGGTCCTAAGGCGAACGTGACAGAGGTGTGCAAAGTTCCTATTTTGATTGGGCAGTACTACCGAGAAGAAGTGGCATGCGATGAAGTCAACATGGATGCTAGTCACTTATTATTGGGGCGTCCATGGCAGTTTGATATGGATATAACCTACAAAGGTTGTGACAATGTTTTTGTTTTCAATTAGGGTGGTAGGAGGATTGCGTTGGTTTCGAAATGGGGTTCAGTCAGGAGTTCAACTAAGGCCACGGTAAATGAGCAGTCTTTGGTAACCTTAATCACGTCTGTAACTGATTTAGAAGCTGATATTAAGGAGGCACATAAGGTACATGTTGTAGTTGTGTGAGCTTTGGTGATAGAAGGCGAGGAAGAGCAGAGAGTTTTAGTACCCGAGAAGGTGCAGACCCTTCTGACCGAATTCAGTGATTTGGTGTCAGAAGACTTACCGAATGACCTTCCGCCGTTGAGAGATATTCAGCACCATATTGACTTAGTTCCTGGAGCAAGCTTACCGAATTTACCACACTATTGGATGAATCCCAAGGAGAATCAGATTTTACAGGGAAAAATGAAGGAGTTAAAAAAGAAGGGGTTTATTTGAGAGAGCATGAGTCCATGCGCAGTTCCCACATTACTTGTTCCGAAGAAAGATAGCAGTTGGAGGATGTGCGTTGAGAGTCACATGATTAACAAGATAACTGTTAGGTACAGCTTCCCTATTCCGAGATTGGATAACATGCTAGATATGTTGGAGGGGTCGAAATTATTCTCCAAAATCGACCTGAGAAGTGGGTACCATCAGAATCGGGTCAAACCTGGTGATGAATGGAAGACAACCTTCAAAACTAAGGATGGACTCTACGAGTGGTTGGTGAATCCTTTTGGACTGTCCAACATGCCGAGCACTTTCATGCGGCTTATGAACCAAGTATTGCGGTATTTCATTGAAAAATATGTAGTTGTTTATTTCAACGATATATTGATTTACAGCCAGAGTGAGGAAGACCATATGGAGCACCTGTGGGCTATGTTAGAGGTATTGTCCAAAAACAATTTGTTTATTAAATTTTAAAAATGCAGTTGGATGACAGGGAAGTTACTATTTCTTGGGTATTTCATTGCGGTATTTCATTGAAAAATATGTAGTTGTTTATTTCAACGATATATTGATTTACAGCCAGAGTGAGGAAGACCATATGGAGCACCTGTGGGCTATGTTAGAGGTATTGTCCAAAAACAATTTGTTTATTAAATTTAAAAAATGCATTTGGATGACAGGGGAGTTACTATTTCTTGGGTATGTGGTTAATTCGGAAGGAATTTTGGTTGATAAAGAAAAGGTTAGAGCCAATCGTGATTGGCCTACACCGAAGACGGTAGGAGAGGTGAGGAGTTTCTATGGGTTGGCGACGTTTTATCGCCAATTTGTGAGGGATTTTAGTAGTATTGTGGCTCACATTATAGAGTGTTTGAAAAAAAAGGAAAATTTCAATGGAGTGAGGTAGCCGACACAGCCTTCGCAGTCATCAAAGAAAAAATGTGCACCACTCATGTTCTTGCTCTACCCAGTTTTGAGAAGTTATTCGAAGTGGAATGTGATTCTAGTGGGGTTGGGATTGGAGCAGTGTTGTCATAAGAGAAGAAACCAGTGGCGTTTTTTTAGTGAAAAGCTGAGTGATACACGCCGAAATTGGAGTACCTATGATCAAGAATTCTATGCAATTAGTCGTGCTCTAAAGAATTGGGAGCATTATCTAATTCGACGCGAGTTTATCTTTTACACTGATCATCAAGCTCTGAAGTATCTGAACAGCCAGATAAGCTTAAGTAATATGCATGCTCGGTGGGTAACCTATTTACAGAAGTTTTCGTTTGTTTTGAAGCACAAGTCTAGGGTTCTAAATAAGGTGGCAGACACGCTGCGTCTACGTGCAAGCTTATTGGTTATTATGTAGCAAGAGATTATTAGGTTTGAGTTTCTGAAAAAATTGTATTCTGATGATGAGGATTTCGGAGAGGTATGGGAAAAGTGTGTTCTGAAACAGACCGACTGGGAGTTTCATATGATCGAAGGCTATCTGTTCTGTGGCAATCAGTTGTGCATCCCGCGGAGCTCTCTGAGAGAGAAACTGATTCGAGAGTTGCACGGTGGAAGTTTAGGTGGTCACTTGGGGCGTGACAAAACTATCAGTGGGGTGGTTGAACGGTATTATTGGCCTTAGTTGAAACGCGACGTTGGTAACTTTGTTGGCAAGTGTTACGTCTGTCAGACTACTAACAGACAGGCTCAAAATACGGGCATGTACATGCCACTACCTGTTCCGAATGCCATATGAGAGGATTTAGCAATGGACTTCATTTTAGGTCATCTACAAACTCAACGTGGAGTAGACTCCGTGTTTGTTGTGGTTGACAGGTTCTCAAAGATAAGGCATTTTATACCTTGTCGGAAGACATCTGATGCATCACATGTGGCTCAACTGTTCTTTCGGGAGGTGGTTCGTTTACATGGTGTACCCCAGTCTATCACATTTGATAGGGATTCGAAGTTTCTTAGCCATTTCTGGGTTACATTATGGCGGCGAATGGATACTACTTTGAAGTTCAGTAGCACTGTGCACCCACAGACTGACGGACAGACGGAGAACCTAAACCGAACACTGAGAAATTTAATTCAAAGCATCTATAGTGACAAGCCAAAACAGTGGGACGTGGCTCTAGCACAAGTTGAATTTGCGTATAACAATGTTGTTCATACTGCGACGGGTAAGTCTCATTTCGTTTTAATGTATCGGCAACCTCCTAAGCATGTGTTGGACTTGGCAAGACTTGCCAAGGTCACTGGTATGAGTGTTACTGCTGAGACCATGGCTGAGCAGGTTCGTGATGTTCAGGCTGAAGTGAATGCACGGTTAGAAGAGAAGAATGTGAAGTATAAGGCTGCAGTAGATGTTAAAAGGCATGAGAAATTATTTGCTGAGAGTGACCAGGTTATGGTGTTTCTGCGTAAAGAGAGGTTTCCAGTTGGTTCCTATAACAAGTTGAAGTCAAGGAAGTATAGACCGTACAAGGTGATCAAGGAGATCAACAAAAATGCATACGTGATCGACTTGCCTGCTGATATGAACATATCCCGAACTTTCAACGTAGCTGACCTTTATGAGTTTTGTGATAATGTTCCGCTTTATCCAGATTATAACTCAAGGTCGAGTTCTTCATAGGTGGGAGGGACTGATGTAGGACAATTGGCGTTGGAGTTTGAAGAAGAGATGGAACGAAAACTAGCTAAAAGAGCTGCTCCGAAGAAACGGGTATAACTTTTAGCTCGGTTGTCAGATTTCCTATTATAATATGTTTTCGGAAAGGGTTTTCAATGCTCCATACAATTGCAATCCGGGTTTTCCCGATTGACGTCGTTTACATCCTCAACGGAGCTGTTTAAGTTAGGTTGTTGGACAACCAAAGATTTTAGTGTTTTTATTTGTTTTCCGTTTTTGGTTTACTTTTGTTTAGTATGAGGATATTTTAGTCTTTTTGCTTATTTTAGTGTTTCCAAAGACTATGTAAGGCTCTTTTTTATCAGTTTCAGATCATTGAATAATATTGGTGTTTTTTGTTTCAATTCTTTTTGGTGGATTCCAGTTTATGCTACTTTAGGGTTTATGCTGGTAACCCTAGAACTTCCGTTCTACGTCATATTATCATTCCGAATGAACACATTTAATTATGAGGTGGCCGGTATTTCGAAGTTGATTTATGATTCCATATGATATTATCGTACTTAATGAACACATTTAATTATAAAGTGACCGACATTTCTAAGTTGATTTATGGTTCCATATACATGGTCTCATATATAGTACACTTTGTCTCTTGCATATAATTGAGTAATTCAAGCTTTACAGTACTGTCATTTCAATCAAATTATGTATATATATATATATATTTATATACTACTAGTAATGCAGTATGTGATATTTTCATGCTGAATGAACACATGTCAGGTTATATTCAACGGAATTATATGGCCTATTACGTACTATGCCAAAAGTTGAACAAATAAAATGACCATATTCTTACTCCGTTTTCCAATTTGGTTTATTATGGTTTTTATTTGACTGAAAACAATACTAGCTAGTTGTTAATCATTGTTTCTTAACTGATTGATTTTGTAGTACGAATCTGACCTTGCTACCTACTTTCATAGTACCGAGAAGATATATATCCTTACATATTTAATTTTTTATAAGTAAGATATAACTCGATTTCATTCCAATATATATATAATGCATAACTATTAATTAACCTAGAGTAGACATCGTTTATCATGCATTGTACAACTGTACTGAGGCTTCAAGAATCAAATAACATAATTATAAACTAATGGTGGGGGTATAAGGAGCCTACAAATTTTGACCAAAACTACCTAAAAAAGCTGCTGAATTGAATTGATTCGTAAATCTCTCTCTCTCTCTCTCTCTCTCTCTCTCTCTCTCTCTCTCTCTCTCACACACACATCACACACACATTATACACTCTCTCTCTCTCATTATACACACACTTGCACAATCAAAAACTTGCACACACACACACTCATCTGATCTTCTATATATACGTGTGCTTCCACAAGATTATAAGGCACAAAATGAAGGAGATGATGATCAGAAGAATATATAGCAATCAACAATATTGAGGTTATAGTGGGATCTTGTCGTACGAGAGATGGCACCTAGTGCCTGCAATATGTGGCAATATGTGCCATCTCTCCTCGGTAAAGACTCCATCTATCCTCGATCTTTTTTATCAATTTATGTGGATCAATGCTTGCGCTGCTACTACTTTTATTTTGAGATAAATATAAATATCGATTAAAGGGTATGTTATTTAATTTTTGGGTATCGGTTAATTCAGTTGATATTTTGTCAATTTATGTGTATTAATGTATGTCCTGCTACTCTTTTTATTATGAGATGAACGTTCATATCGATTAAAGGATATGTTAATTTTATTCGTTCGGTTGATAAGATCTTTTATTAAGGGTATTTTTAATTCGTGGTTATGTACCGATCAATATTAAAGTCATTATTGTTTAATTTTTTTTGCGTGAAAGGGTCATTTTTGTTTGTTTTTATATTTGGTGCGTCTCTGTCAAGTTGGTCAACCCATTGATGCTGCATGCCAAATTGCCAATTATCCAATTTGAGGCCACAGTTTGATCTCGGAGAATGAAGATAATGTATATATATTAAATTATTAATTAATTAATGTTTTCATTTATTTTCATTTTATTTTGAGTTAAATTTTATTTCATCAACTATATAATATACTTGACATCATCACCTGAAATAATTATAGGAATTTCTTAAAATTGAAAAGGTTCTTTTATATATATTATTTTATGTGACGAGTTGTGTAAACACCATACTTAACTAAATATATGTATTTTGAGATCATACTCAAGGACGGACCTTAGACTTGGTTAGGGTGGGCTTGAGCCCAACCTAGCTTTTTTTTAAAAAGAAAATTGAAAAGTTAAAAAAATTAATATTTAATACATATTTTCCTAATATAAATAGATTGTAGAAGGCTGTAGGAATTATTTGTACTGTTGCTGACTTTTTTTAGGCTTCACAACTCACGAGGTTTGAGTTATTTATTATTTATTCTTATTTCTTTAATAATTATTACCTCCCTTAACCTTTTCTAAATTTACTTAAATGTTAACTAATCTATTTATCGAGAATTAATATTTCAATCAAGTATATTTCTCATCTTCCTATATTATGTCAATTATTAATTAAAACAAAAAATTCACAGTACTTTTTTTTTAATTGACAAATAATATTCCTTATTATTATTATTATAGAAATTATTAAGCGCGGGACCCTATACAAAATTTTCGTGTGAAATCGAGGTTTATCAAAACGTATAAAAAAAAATTACATGGTTTATCACATATGATAAACTTTATTCTCATACGAAAATTTTATCCAGGATCCAACATCAAAAATTGAAAAAATATATATGTCGATTGTTAATTGAAACAAAAAAGATATAACTATTTTTTTAACGACAAGCTGATTCATCTAGTCTTGACTCTCTTTGTTTCCACATCAACAATAGAACCGAGCTTACTTCGCAATAAGATGAAAAATGATTTTTTTAACAAACTCCACGTTTGTCTACATTGAAAGAGAAATTTTTGTGTTATTGATCCTGTTGATCTTTTGAAAAATCATAGGATACAACTTAATTAGAATTTGATTGTATTTGCATTTCATGTTTGTTTTATAATTTGTTTTGACTTTATTTTTTTTTATTAATTTTGTTAACATATTTATTTAGAATATACATTTACAGGGTAAGCGTCGTTATGTCTTATTAAGTTTCGTTTATGTCTTATTAAGTTTTGTCTTGACTAGGTGTGTCTTTATTTTTAATTAATACAATTTTCTCGTATCGTTAATGATCGGCAAAAGCAAATTTATTCTAGCCCACTCTGGTGTTTAATCTTGGTTACGTCCCCGATCATACTTGAAAAAATGTTTACATCATATCGAGTAATAGAATATTTATATTAATAAATGTCGTTTAATAAGGCAGTGCAATTATTTTGGATAATATATTCGATAGTTTATTTTTTTATTTTTAAAGTAATATAATATATAAAATAGTTTAATAAGACAAAACACACACTGCGCATACATACATACATATATATTTTCTCAAAGAAATTATTTATTATGTTGATAGATGAGAGGATTAACGTATTTAAAACAACATGCATAATCATAATATATATATACATATATATATATATATCAAAATGTGAACTTATATCGACTTGTAACGATTTTATCACGATTATATCTACTAAAAGAAATATTTTATATTATTTTATCAAAATTAGAATTTTTTTTTTTTTTTTTCTAAATATGTATCTAGTAAATGTGTTACGCGGCTACTGGCTCTCACCGCTCACTTTGTATTCCTTACTCATTAATTTAGGGCAATTTGAAACGATAAATCGACTGGGCTTTTTATACTACCCAACCTCTGACAGCCTTTGCATTATTTCTCGATGTGGGACACTGGGACTTTGGAGAATTTATCTCTTATTTACTGGTAGTTATGGCAAAGTACACTAGGTGTGTTCAAATTATCTAACAAACCAAGAAATTTATTAGATAATTTATCTAATAAAGTGAAAGACAAAAACTTGACAAATGACTAGCTTAGGGTTGAGAGTCATTATTTCTCCTGTTCTGTTAAAGCCCAGGGCCAGCTCTGATATGGACGAGCTTAGGGCTTGGATAAATGATTCTCAAATCAACCGTTCGAATCTTACCAATTACAAATAGATACTATCAGAAGAAGAAGAAGAAGGAAGGCTGGAAGAAAAAAAAAAATGCGGAGGCAGATATGCCTGAGTAATGTTGTTCATTGCTTTTGCTTTATTTGTTTTGTTGTTTTTCGTTTGTCTTCTTGTTCGCTTTCCTGGTTGTATAAATAATAATAATAATAATAATAATAATAATAATAATAATGATTAATAATTGTATTTGCATATCAACTTTCGTTGAATAGTCGTCCACCTTTGTGGTCGTATTTGTGATGGGGTTCGAGTTGGTTCGAATTACATGCATAGACCACATTTGCATGGAAAGGTACACAGGAAACAAGTCGCACAACACTGAAATTGAGACAATTACCTCATCTCACCAAAGTTCAAACACCGGTATTTGTAAATATATAACAACATTTGCCTATTAAACCGTAAAATATGAGTTGACATCTTCTCTTGAATGGGAGTTATAATTTTGTAGAGTGTAATATTATCAGGTCCGACAAACCTTGAAGTTGAACAATCAAAACCGAGAAAAAACCTCATCTGGTGGGGTCGGTCTAATAATTTTTAATAACCATAATATTTTCATCATATATATGAATATATGATGATTAGTTGATTACACAAGCAAACACAATGTGGTGTGGACATTTTCCATGCTTCTTTCCTCTACATTTCATTAGCAAGAAGAAAAAATCAAAGAATGGTTGAACAGGAAAAGGATTCAATTAATCAACTTCTTAGAAATTCCCTTAGTCGTTAGTCAAGTCACACTTCTTGCATATAAATTTCTACTATCAATTCATTGGGCATTTCATTGATCTGTCTGCTTGTTGGGTTAATTCCCATCAGTTTCTTCATCATTTAATTACAATTTTTATGTAGAAATATCTGAAATTCTAGAACACTTTCAAGAATTGTGAATTTGGTACATATATAATTTCCAACTTATTTTTACTTGGAACTTTCTAAGGCCAATTTTCCAACCCTTTTTTATTTGTTTAATCAAATTAATGACATGAATGGATGTTATCTTCATTTAATTTCCTCTTTTTATCTTGGAAATTTCATGCAGGTTTATATATATAAATGATAACGGGAATCAACCCAGAAAATGTTTAATTTAAGTTTCAATCTTCATCAATTTTTAAATTGAAAAATATTTTGGCTCAATATCTTTGTAAAGACTCGAGTCTTGCTTTCTATTTATGGGTTTGGTTTGTGTCTACACAAAAATAATTCTCTTTTTGTTTTCTAAATATGCACCTAGTAAATGTGTTATGCGGCTACCGGCTCTCACCGCTCGCTTTGTTTTCCTTACTCATTAGTTTAAGGCAATTTAAGATGATAAATCGACTGAGCTTTTATACTACCCAACCCCTGACAGCCTTTGCATTGTTTCTCGATGTGGGACTTGGAGAATTTGTCTCTTATTTACTGGTAGTGTTATGGCAAAGTACACTGGGTGTGTTCAAATTATCTAATAAACCAAGAAATTTATTAGATAATTTATCTAATAAAGTGAAAGACAAAAACTGGACAGATGACTAGCTTAGGGTTGAGAGTTATTATTTTTCCTGTTAAAGCCCAGAGCCGGCCCAAATATAGACGAGCTTAAGGTTTGGATAAATGACTCTCAAATCAACCGTTAGAATCTTACCAATTATAAAAAGCTTTAAAAAAAATATCTGATATAGATTAATGGATAAATAGATAGTATCAAAAAAAAAAAAAAAAAGGTGGAGGCAGATGTGCCTGAGTAATGTTGTTCATTGCTTTTGCTTTGTTTGTTTTGTTGTTTTTCGTTTGTCTTCTTGTTCCTTTTCCTGGTTGTATAAATAATAATAATAATTGTATTGGCATATTAACTTTGGTTGAATAGTCGTCCACCTTTGTGGTCGTATTTGTGATGGGGTTCGAGTTGGTTCGAACTCCACGCATATACCCTTAAATCTAGTTTCGGTGTTTTTTTAATTTTATTTTAAATAAATCAATAAATAATGATTAATAATTTCCCTACGACTAGTCATAACCATTTATAATGCCATATGACACTTGTGAAGAGATAATTATTTTTGAGAGAGTAAAAAATATATATTTATAAAAAAATTAATTGATATTATCAAAAAAAATATATTTTAGAGAGAGTTTGATATCATATATTATAAACTAATAATTTGAATCAATAACTTTGCATCTGCATGCAATTTTATTATTATTATTATTTTTTATATAGTTTTAAGATTGTATTGCAAGTTTGCAACTAGAGCTTCAAAATTATATATATATATATATATATATATATATATTAGTCCCGATCTGGTCAGTGATATAACTTTATAAAGATATTGAATGTGAGCCACTCATTATGGAGAAGTTTTGACAAGTGCATACATACTTGAATCAAAACATATAAAATTAGTGACAAGTGCATATATACTTGAAAATTTATATATATATATATATAAATACACATTTGAAGCGATAAGAAGCTTTAACAGGTATATATACACTTGAAAATTTATATATATATAAATATATATATTTGAAATTGATAAATTAAGCTTTATAAGTCACCTCTATATGTCCTTTCAATAAAAATAATAATAATAATGCAGTCAATCGATAGGGACCGGCTACCATACGCAGTAAAATGGATAGGTATCATATCATGACATCAATCAATTAATTTTAACTATTGGATTAAGGAAAAAAGTTAATCCAACGAGACTGAAAAAAAATTAATATATTAAAATAGGCAACCCAAATAACCGGTCGAGTGGTTTCCAGAAACAACTACAACGTTAAAGTGGTTTTCCATCAACATTGAAGTTTTTCAAACAAGTAATTGTTCCCGAGAACAAATTTGACGTTGATTTCAACGTTAAAGTGGATTTCATAACATAAAAGTTGTTCCCTTTGTTATAGTTTAGTGGTTTCTGGAAACAACTACAATGTTGGTTAGAACGTTGAAGTGGTTTCCATCAACATTGAAGTTGTTTCAAATGAGTAATTGTTCTCGGAAACAAATTTGACGTTGATTTCAACGATAAAGTTGTTTCCATAATGTAAAAGTTGTTCCCTTTGTTAAAGTTGAGTGGTTCCCGAAAACAACTATAACGTTGGTTAGAACGTTAAAATGGTTTCCATTAACGTTAAAATTGTTTCCAACGAATAGTTGTTTTTAGGACTAACTTTGACATTGACAACAACGTTAAAGTGGTTTCTAAAATATAAAAGTCATTCTCTTTATTGAAGTTGAGTGGTTCCTAGAAACAATTATATTAAATTGGTTCCCACTAATGTTGAAGTTGTTCCCATAAACAATTTCTCTTTTCTTGTTTTTCTTTAATATATTACAAATAATTACTTATTTTCACAATTTTCATTATATTATTTATGATAAATGTAATTTTATTGCATATTAATAATATTATTTATTAATATTATTCTACAAATATTTACAATTCTACATTTTAATATAATTTTATTATTTATTAATTTTATTATTTATTTACTTTATTTTAATAGTTTTCAATTTGTCTATAGTTAATATAGTTTTATTATTCAATTAATATATAATAATAAAATGTTATTTAATATATTATTAATATATAAAATATAAAAAAAAATTAAATAAAATAAATAATAAATAAATAAATAAACCCGTTTGGTAGTGATGTTTTGGGGAGCCAAAGTCCCAAGCACACTTTGATACCTATCACTAACCAACTCCAATCAAATCAAGTAGCTTGTATTTTTGAATATAATGCAATCAATCACTAGGCTTTTGGTCATGTGTAGTGTGTACATGTCCCACCAAACATGCGCACATATTCTTAAGCATTTTATATGGTCCCATTCTGACCAATGAAAATTTCCATCATGGACCACATCAACATGAAAGTATGAAACCTTGAATTTACAATATTAGATATTATTTTTCTTTTTCAATAAAACTAAGATATGGCTGGAGTCACAACAGGAGTCAAACATATATCATAAAAGTATCACTCACTTGACCGAATAACACCCGTTATTTTTTTTTTCATGAAATAAATGAGTCTTTTTTTTCTTCTTCTTCATTTTCATAATAAATACCTAATGAAAATTCAATTAATGTTGATATGAAATTTCTGTAACATGAGTGTACTTTCGTAGTCATTTCCATTCATAGATAAAGATATTTCCTAATACGTAGAAACCAAACATTTCCCACTTTTTGTTTCTATATAAATACCAATACACATGAAGAGCAAGCAAAGTTGCAAGCAAGCAAAATATCATTAACAGTAAAGAGAAGAGAGCTATATATAGCATTTGATTAAAACAAGTTGTTAGGAATTACTGTCGCACGAGAGATGGTGCTGGCTATACCTGTTCAAATGATATGATATGTCCATTCCATTAAAGACGGGTGCAAGCACCATCACCTTGCGACAGCAGATCCCTGCAACTTTTGTGAATTTACAGTTTCAAAGTAATTTGCTGTTCAAGGTTTGTCTTCAAATTCCAATATTTATCGTATTATATATATCGGTCACATTCCTATCAGGACATCTTTATATAACTTTATTAGGATATTGAATGTAAGTCACCCATTTATAAAAGTGATTTAACAAGTGTATATATATAACAAGTTAAAGTATGTAAAACAAGTGGCTCATATTCAATGTCCTTATATAATTCTATCAGAGCATCTTCATATGAAAATTTCAGTGTATATATATATATTCCATTAATTTGTGGTTCATGCTTTCATGATACATATGAAACCTTTAGCAAATTAATTTCTCTTTATCATGCATTTTTTTTTTCAGTGTATATGCATATATATTTTGGAATTTGAAATTGTGGTTTATATTAATAAATGTCGTTTAATAAGGCAGTGCAATTATTTTGGATAATATATTCGATAGTTTATTATTATTTTTTTAAAGTAATATAATATATACAATAGTTTAATAAGACAAAACACACACCGCATGCACATATATATATACATACATACATATATATATTTTCTCAAAGAAATTATTTATTTTGTTGATAGATGAGAGGATTAACGTATTCAAAACATCATGCATAATCATATATATCAAAATGAATCTTATTAATATTGTAATTTGAATTTTTGTTTTTACTGTTGTGAACTTATATCGACTTGTAATGATTTTATCAAGATTATATCTACTAATAGAAATATTTTATATTATTTTATCAAAGTAATATTTATAGATCTAATTGTTTTTATAGAGTAAATGAATCATATTTTTTTGTTTTTTTCACGATCTCATTATATTTTCAATTGCCCTGTCTTCAGACATTTTTTTTTTCTCGTTTTCCTTGTTATGTGGAACAGGGACAGCAGCTCCTGCCATATTGTAAAATCCTTCTATACCAAGAATGAACTCGAGTTTCAATCACTGCACGCTATCACAATACCAATCAATCGTATTGTGATCAGATAGACACATCGAAAACTGATTTACTATTATTTACAATAAGTGACGTGAGTACGTTACATGACCAACTAATCATATTATGTTCTCATACTCATCATGTAATATAATTGAGACCGGTGCACTACCCTTATCGCATTCAAGTTTTTTCATCTTTTAGTGTATTTTAAGTTGTATAAATTTAAATTAATCAACTGTTTTAAATATAATCAAAAGAAAAAGAGAATATAATTTAGTGGAAAACATATTGTAAAAGTCTGGTCTCCAAAGACTTGAACCAGAAGAACTTTTTTTTTTTTTGGCTTTAGAATTTATTTTTATGACTACAAAAGAAGAAATTAACAGGAAATAAAAATTCAGAAATTAAGTTGTATTCAGATCTATGATTAGGCTGGCCCAATTTAACATGGGATATATATACCACTTACGAATACGACGATTCAAATATTTGGTATTCAAATATTATTATATGTTATGATTATTGATTTATATATGAAAATTGAGGGTTGGTTGCTGATTCAATTTTTAAGAAGATGTGTACAGTGTACTGATTGGTGGAACCAATTTGAAACCTTTCTCGTTAACGATGTGAAGTTTGGTGACTTTTGCTTATCCGACAATTTCCTATTGGTTTGGCCTATAAATGAAATTAGGAATCTGGACACAACACACACATATAATTAATGAATAGATAGTTTGAATTTTCTTGCATTTAATCATAATTTCCATGGACAAACTTCGGTACACATCAATATTTTTGTATTAAGAAACACATGTTGCATACTTAGAAGTTTCTAATTAATTAAGGTCAATTTCCCAACTTAATTATTTATTAGCATTATTTTAATTAAATGATAAGGTTGACGAGACGATGTTGGTCCGGTGGCAAACCCATCACTCCTGCACCATAAGGTTATAGGTTCGAGTCATTCATATTCTCAGGAAAAAACTCAAATTTATATAATAGTGTAAAATTAAAAATAAAATAAAATAAAATAAAATAATATGGTTGACTAGTGTTCTTTCCTCTCTGCAGCCTTAATAGTTATGATATTTTGAGCTCGCACGACTAATTAATAGAACCAATTACATACTTTGCATCATGACCACATGCATTTAATTAATTAATTATTTTTTTTTTTTTTGAAAGCCGAGACCCAGCGAAGATAGACTTAACTACAAGCACAGCCCGGAAGTCTTCTCCCACAAGGGGTGAGGGCTACTCCCACGGAAATAGGGAGAGGGCACCCTCACTTGGTGTTAAACCAAGGAGGGACAAGAATAGCATATATATATATATATGCATAATATGTGCATGCCATGGGTATTGAACCCGGATGGTGGATGGTTCCAAAGGAAGGTCATAGTAGCCAAATTGCATTGAAACTAAAAAGCAACAAAATTTCAACATGTCTTTTGTGAATATATAGAAGATAAATCTTTTGATTACCGTTAAGGGTCACCTCTCTCACCAAAATTTTAATGCAATTAACCAGTCATTTGCTAATCGTAATGTGAATGGTACTGGGACTCAAACTCCCACCATTAATGTAAAAGGGAAGATGCATTATCACTGCAGCGTAATACTTCAATTGATCCGTTAAGATACTGTAGCCGTACTAAATCATACAACTAATGAATTTTATTAGAATAAATAATTTAATTAATTAATTTTATTAAAAAAAGTTGCAGTACTATACCATCGTAAACCCTAATTAAAACAAATGATGAAATGAGAGTACATTTCAATTTTTGAAAGATCAGTTAAAATGTAATATTTAATCTAATGATTTATTAGAGATAATCATTTTTTAATAATTCAAAAAAGATTACTTCTCGGATAAATCCAAATGCTACGACGGTTCGTCCAACTTTTATTAAAATAAAATTGAGTGTCTTTAGAAATTTAATTTTTAAATCGAATGTCTTTAGAATAAGAGTGTTAAAAGATAAAAAAAATAATAATCTTGGAAAAAAAAGAAGTGTCTTAAATTTAGAATTTTTTTAAATTTAAATTTTGAGAATGGAGTGTCTCTAGAAAAGAAGTGTAAAAAGAAAAGATTGAATTGTCAAAAAAAAACTCTCTTAGTTAAATAATCTCCTCATTAAGATATAAACAAAAAATGACAGTAATACCCTTATTAATTTATTGCATTATGTCCATATATATATCACTATAAGATTTTTTTTTTTGAAATATTACAATAATTCGGGGTTAACATAAGGAAGAGAAAAACTCAAACCCACATTCTCGTTGTGTGTGAAATGCATATCATTTGACCAACCTCATCTTATCGTATGTTTGGTATCCATATATGAGACAAACCATTAATTATATAGAAAGTCTATCTCATAATGTAACAACAAAGACCAAGACCATATTTGAATACCATGTGATTTCAAATGTTTCTCTCAAGCTGGACTATACTATTCCAAATTTCCAACCTCCAATATCTTCCCTTCTTTTTGACTGATTAATATATACTCAGTACTCACTTTATAAACTGTTCTAAGAAACAATATTTTCCATGTACAAATTGCACAGTCATTTCCATTCATTGCTAGAGATCCTTCCTAAATATGACACAAGTCCCTTTTTTGCACCCTATAAATACATACATATATGAAGTACATATATGCTGAGATGCATAATAGAGGTAGCTACTGATAAAGAAAGTTGTTGGGAGCTTCCTGTCGCAGGAGAGATGGCACCATTCTTACGAGGTTTGGTGGCCGAAAAAGTTTTCGATGAGACTGACATACCATGTTAATTAATTAATGATGTTTTTTTTTTTTTTTTTTTTCGGAAAAAAAAGTCTATTTCACAACGGACATAATGATGATATAGTATATCTGTTTCATCGAAGACTTTTTCAAACCAGCTTGACTTGCCTTTCGGCAAGGTTGCCGACTCCCTTCGACA
Organism: Acer negundo; assembly: GCA_035582765.1. Taxonomy (NCBI): domain Eukaryota; kingdom Viridiplantae; phylum Streptophyta; class Magnoliopsida; order Sapindales; family Sapindaceae; genus Acer; species Acer negundo. Next base: position 21,659,153 of record CM069243.1, on the reverse strand, counting down.
GGAAACCGCCTACAACTTTTCTCCAACAAGGAAAGAACCGCGCGCATTCAGTACTTCTTAATTATTCTGTTGTTCAAGGTATATATATGTGATCTTAAGTTCCAAAATTTCTCTGAATTAATTTTACAGTGTAATCTATAAATTATTATATAAATATTTATAACTTTATTGGAGTATATTTCTTCATTTTTGGATTTTTAATAGATATGTTACCTGTATTTAATCTTGTGGAAAATATATTGCAACACCTGCTTTTCCAAGAGATGGAATTTAGTTTTACTTTTTCTATTTGTTTTGTTTATAATTCATTAATTTAACAGAGAATTGAGAATATCTTCTCTGTTTGATTTAATTTTTAGCTTTATGGAAACTGACCAAACTTTCTATTTTATTACCTACAATATTAGTTCAAAAAATTCGATCGAATTTCAGCCGACCCCATTGCAATATATATGAGAATTTCCTTTATGTATTATATATTCGATATTTAATCAAAGAAGATTTTGTTTGACTAATTAACCAACTTAACATGCATATATATGATAATATTTTAAACTCAAGAATATATGAATAATATGATCAAGAGAAAGTGATATGCAATATACCAAAATAGTTTTAATTTTATTTATGATCATAGCTTTTATTTATTTATTTATTTATTATTATTATTATTATTTACATATGTAGCTTGTATAAATAATTAAATATTTGAGTGCGTTATAACAATTTTCGAATAGAGTAATTTACTATTTTAGATAGTCTAAAATTTTATCCAAAATTTATGTTCAAATAATGAAATATATAAATCGTAACTAACATTTTTTTTTTTTTAAGTAACACATTATAATTTCATGATTTATATGGTATACATTATTCACAAGTCTGCATAACAAGTTATTAATTTGATGATCATGAAGTTAATTTGACAAAACTTGTGGGCAACCTAAAGTTACTCTAAAAAAATGATTTGGCAGTTGACGCAGTAAAAACATGCCAGTAGTAATTAGAACTTTGACACACTGTTTTAGATCAAAAGACATGCATTTTAACGTTGAAATTCATTAATTTTAACCTCCAAATATGCTTGAGTCCTAACTAGACTCAAATCAGGAGTCCAAAAATAGTGTCTCAATTTGTGTCTGACCAACCAAATTGGGACACGTGTTTACATTTAGTTATTGTTTTTCAACTTTTTCCATAAATGTAGATGCATCATGCATGTCTCAATTTGTTTGGTTAAACATAAATTAGAATATCATTTTTAGATAGCTAATTTGAGTCCTAATTATTATTATTATTATTATTATTATTATTATTATTATTATTATTAGAGATTCTTTCCACTTTTCTCAAAAAATGAAAAAGAAAATTAACAAGATCTCCAATTTGGTTTTGGAGGACTTGGTTCAAAGCCAACTTGGATGGTTATGACATAAAAAAAGACACCTTATAATAATGTGCAATGAGCATAAAAACCAATATTATATATATATATATATATATATATATATATATATACATTAACTAGATGATTATAATATATGATTGGTGGGGTAGTGAGCTTCACAACATTTTGATATTTGAGTATCATCAACTTTTCATTAAATTCATACAAATCAATCTCTCTTATATTCATATCACTATATAAATGTGTGTGCTTGTAACAAAGATATGTCATCCCAACTCACAAGAAGGAGATAGATCATTCAAGAGAGAGAATCTTCAGTACACATGTGCACGTACTAATGTATGGTACTGCAACTGGTCACTGAAAATGTGGTATATTTATTACGTGTCACATTTTCAATGACCGAATGTATCATTCAGCAGTGCAATAAAGATTATTTTTCATTCGAGTGAGGACAATCATAAATATTTTTTAGAGAAGAAAAACCGTAAGTGAGGTTGTAGTGGGATTCTGTCGCAGGAGAGATGGTCCCTGGTGGTGCCTAGTTCATATGTGCAAATATATATGCAAATATGAATGGCATATGCAATGGGCTCCATCTCCCTGCAACAGAGTTCCCCTCCATCCTCTATCATCATTCATCAAGGTTGTGTTCAACATTTTCTTGGCAGAAAGCGAATTCATGATCTCAACTACGTGTAATTACGTATCAAAATCCTATATCTTAAATATTATCGTTTTGACCCGTCATAGAGCTGCAAAAATTTCTTTCAAAAAGAAGTTTTAATTTATAGTTTAACCCCATTTATTTATGGTTTTTTATGAATTGTCCCCTCCAAAGACAATTTTCTGGCTTCATCAGTCCTCGTTGGGAGTTTGGAGTCTCCTCCATGCAACTTCTTTCTCAATTTCTTGTTCATTGACCATATTGCAAGGTAATTAGGTGTCTAACCTATGTCATATATAATATCTATTTCCAATCTATCTGGACATTGTATGTGAAAGGATGTGTTCTCCTAAAGAAACTGAAAACAATCTAAACCTTATTCACCCCAACTACATTGTATGATGAATTTGGAACATAACATAAAATTCCCTGTCGATTTTCCTCCTTATATATAATACATTTACTTGTAATAATTTCTTCTATACAGAACTTTCAAAATTAGGTCAATTTCCCACCTAATTTTCCTTATAAAAAAGTCTGTTTTTTAATTATAAATTAATTAAATTTCATGGTTGAATTTGTTCTTTGATTCTTTCCTCTCTCCAGCCTCGAAATTACATGAAGGTTTCTGTATGCGTGATTGATTATAAAAATCCAACAAAAGGTGGTTTCATTTTCAATTTAATTTCAAGCTTCGTAATTTCCAAGTAGATCTTCATATGAATCATATCGGAAACCCTAAAGTATATGAAAAATTTAGGACCATTTGCATATATATACCATGAAATTTCTCAAGTTGGTCCATTCAAAATAGATTACTATACATATACATTATAGTTACATGGTTAGTTTTTAGTCATCGGATTTCAATCCAATGGTATATAAAAATTAAAGATTTAAAAATTAAAATAAAACTAAAAGAAAATATCAGTCTCACATAACTATCCAACAACTATATATATATGGAGGTTCTCCCATCGACCAACTACAACCAAATGTTTTAATAAGTTCAAATGTTTGTTAAAAAAAAAAATCAATCTTTTATCAAAACATGTGGCTGTGGTTGGTCGTCTTGAAATTATAATTTCAGAACGACCTGATAAGAGAACCTCTCTCTATATATATATGTCCTAGATAGTAATTAAATCCGTTCAAAATTAATTAATTGACTAAGGAAGTTGTCACATTTTCAAAGAAACTACTGTCTCAATTAAATATTAAGACATTATAAATTAGAATAGAGTTTCTTATATATATATTATATATAATAATGCTAAACATCCCACCTACAATGATTTGCTCACCCAGCATTATCCCCTCCCGAACACTTGACATGTGTCAAGGGAGGGGTATTTTTTTTTCCAAAAACTGTCATATGTTTAGACAAAAATACCCCCTCCCTGGACACATGTCATGTGTTGGGGGGTGAGCAAAAATGGACTCACCTACAATCCCACCATTTTGAGTCCATTTTTGCTCACCCCACTACAAGGGGGTCGGGTAAGCATTACCCCCTCCTCCATAGATGACATGTGTCCATAGAGAGGGTAAATTTATCCAAAAGATGATCGTGTTTGGAGGGGGGTAATGGTTACCATGTCATCCATGCAAAATGGGGGGTAATTGTTACCTCCCTTGTTGGGGAGTGAGCAAAAAATGTTCTCCACCATTTTCATCCCAACATATGTGGCAGCTGAGGTGTCACTTGGGTGGGGGGTAATGCTTACTCCCTTGAAAGGGGGTGAGCAAAAACAGACTCACCTACAATCCCACCATTTTGAGTCTATTTTTGTTCACCCCCTACAAGGGGATAAGCATTACCCCCTCCTGCATAGATGACATATGTCCATGGAGAGGATAAATGATAAATTTTTCCAAAAGATGATCGTGTTTGGGGGGGGGGGGGGGGGGGGGGGGGGTTAGGGAGTGACCAAAAAATGTTCTCCACCATTTTCATCCCAACATATGTGGCAGACGAGGTGTCACTTGGTGAGTGAATATACATTAATTGATACTTATCTCTCTTACCTATATATTCACTCACCAAGTGACACCTCAGCTGCCACATGTGTTGGGATGAAAATGATGGAATTCTAGGTGGGATGTGTAGCATTACTGTATTATATATGACTTAAATGCATGAAAGATAGTATGTAATTTCCAAATCGTTGAACAAATGGAAAGATTTATGGTTTTAATTTCCAAAGACTCTCTCAGTCATTTCCTTAGAATGACAAATATATCTAGTTTAAAATATCCATCAAAATATTATTAATTACTTCATTTTTTGGCCTATAAATAGATGCAAAGAGTGAAAAACATTTGCATACAAGCCACTAAAATTACCAAAACAAAAAAAGAGAGAGATACAAAGAGAGCTGTAGCATTTCAATGAAGAAAGTGGGGGACTCCTGTCGCAGGAGAGATGACACCTGCTCTTTTTTTTTTTTTTTTTTTTTCCAAAATATTATTTTATTTATTTATTTTTTGAAACGGTACAAAGAGTGAAAACATTTGCATACAAGCCACTAAAATTACCAAAACAAAAAAAGAGAGAGATACAAAGAGAGCTGTAGCATTTCAATGAAGAAAGTTGGGGACTCCTATCGCAGGAGAGATGACACCTGCTCTTTTTTTTTTTTTTTTTTTTCAAAATATCATTTATTTATTTATTTATTGAAACGGTACAAAGAGTGAAAACATTTGCATACAAGCCACTAAAATTACCAAAACAAAAAAGAGAGATACAAAGAGAGCTATAGCATTTCAATGAAGAAAGTTGGGGACTCCTGACGCAGGAGAGATGACACCTGCTCATTTTTTCTAAATATCTAGTAAACGTGTTACGCAGCTACCGGCTCTCACCGCTCGCTTTGTTTTCCTTACTCATTAGTTTAAGGCAATTTTAAACAAAATATCGACTGGGCTTTTATACTACCCAACCTCTGACAGCCTTTGCATTATTTACTGGTAGTGTTGTGGCAAAGTACACTGGGTGTGTTCAAATTATCTAATAAACCAAGAAATTTATTAGATAATTTATCTAATAAAGTAAAAGACAAAAACCGGACAAATGACTAACTTAGGGTTGAGAGTCATTATTTCTCATGTTAAAGCCCAGGGTCAGCCTTGATATGGACAAGTTTAGGGTTTGAACAAATGATTCTCAAATCAACCGTTCGAATCTTATCAATTATAAATAGATATTATCATAAGAAGAAGAAAAAGAAAAAGAAAAGAAAAAAAAAAGGTGGAGGCAGATACGCCTGAGTAATGTTGTTCATTGCTTTTGCTTTATTTGTTTTGTTGTTTTTCGTTTGTCTTCTTGTTCGCTTTACTGGTTCTATAAATAATAATAATAATAATAATAATAATAATAATAATAAAAATGATTAATAATTGTATTTGCATATCAACTTTCGTTAAATAGTCGTTCACCTTTGTGGTCGTATTTGTGATGGGGTTCCAGTTGGTTCGAATTCCATGCATAGACCACATTTGCAAGGAAAGGTACACCGGAAACAAGTCACACAATACTGGAATTGAGACAATTACCTCATCTCACCAAAGTTCAAACACTGGTATTTGTAAATATAAAACCACATTTACCTATTAAACCATAAAGTGTGGGTTAACCCAAGGGGAGTTGCATTTTGTAGAGTGTAATATTATTAGGTCCAACAAACCCTTAAGTTGAACAATCAAAACGGAGAAAAAACCTCATCTGGTGGCCTGGGGTCGGTCTAATAATTTTTAATAACCATAATATTTTCATCATATATATGAATATATGATGATTAGTTGATTACACAAGCAAACACAATGTGGTGTGGACATTTTCCATGCTTCTTTCCTATACATTTCATTATCAAGAAGAAGAAAAAAATCAAAGAATGGTTGAACAGGAAAAGGATTCAATTAATCACCTTCTTAGAAATTCCCTTAAGTCATTAGTCAAGTCACACTTCTTGCATATAAATTTCTACTATCAATAAATTGGGCATTTCATTGATCTGTCTGCTTGTTGGGTTAATTCCCATCAGTTTCTTCATCATTTAATTACAATTTTTATGTAGAAATATCTGAAATTCTAGAACACTTTCAAGAATTGTGAATTTGGTACATATATAATTTCCAACTTATTTTTACTTGGAACTTTCTAAGGCCAATTTTCCAACCCTTTTTATTTGTTTAATCAAATTAATGACATGAATAGATGTTATCTTCATTTAATTTCCTCTTTTTATCTTGGAAATTTCATGCAGGTTTCTACATATAAATGATTAACTGGAATCAACCCAGAAATTGTTTAATTTAAGTTTCAATCTTCATCAAATTTTAAATTGAAAAATATCTTTGGAAAGACTCGAGTCTTGCTTTCTATTTATGGTTTGGTGTTTGACTGTGTGTCTACACAATAATATTTCTCCTTTTGTTTTCTAAATATCTATTAAATGTGTTACGTGGCGACCGACTCATAAGTTTTAGGCAATGTGAAACGATAAATCGACTGGGTTTTTATACTACCCAACCCCTGACAGCCTTTGCGTTATTTCTCGATGTGGGACTTGGAGAATTTGTCTTTTATTTACTGGTAGTGTTATGGCAAAGTACACTGGGTGTGTTCAAATTATCTAATAAACCAAGAAATTTATTAGATAATTTATCTAATAAAGTGAAAGACAAAAACTGGACAAATGACTAGCTTAGGGTTGAGAGTCATTATTTTTCCTGTTAAAACTCAGGGGTGGCCCTGATATGGACGAGTTTAGGGTTTAGACAAATGACTTTCAAATCAATAGTTCGAATCTTACCAATTATAAAAAGCATTAAAAAAATATCCGGTATAGATTGATGGATAAATAGATAGTATCATTAGAAGAAGAAGAAGAAAAATTAATAGATATTATAAAAAATATATATTTTAGAAAGAGTTTGATATCAAATATTATAAACTAATAATTTGAATCAATAACTTTGCATCCGCATGCAATTTTATTATTTTATTTTTTTATATAGTTTCAAGATTGTATTGCAATTTTGCAACTAGAGCGTCAAAATTATATATATATATATATATATATATATATATTAGTCCCGATTTGGTCAGTACGTACTGATATAACTTCATGAAGATACTGAATGTGAGTCACTCATTTTGGAGAAGTTTTGACAAGTACGTACACACTTAAGTCAGACATGTAAAACTAGTGACAAGTGTATACACACTTGAAAATTTATAAATATATATATATATAAATACACATTTGAAGCGATAAGAAGCTTTGACAAGTATATATATATATATATATATATATATATATTTGAAATTGATAAATTAAGCTTTATAGGTCACCTCTATATATCCTTTCAATAAAAAAATAATAATAATAATGCAATCAATCGATAGGGACCGGCTACCATATGCAGTAAAATGGATAGGTATCATATCATGCCATCCATCAATTAATTTTAACTATTGGATGAAGGAAAAAAGTTAATCCAACAACCGAAAAAAAATTAATGTATTAAAATAGACAACCCATATAACCGGTCGAGTGGTGTCCAAAAACAACTACAAAATTGGTTATAACGTTAAAGTGATTTCCATCAACGTTGAAGTTTTTCAGACAAGTAATTGTTCCTGGAAACAAATTTGACGTTGATTCAAACGTTAAAATGGTTTCCATAATATAAAAGCTGTTCCTTTGTTATAGTTGAGTGGTTTCTGGAAAATACTACTACGTTGGTTAGAACGTTGAAGTGGTTTCCATCAACGTTGAAGTTGTTTTAAATGTATAATTGTTTTCAGAAACAAATTTGACGTTGATTTCAACATTAAAGTTGTTTCCATAATGTAAAAGTTGTTCCCTTTGTTAAAGTTGAGTGGTTCCCGAAAACAACTTTAACGTTGGTTAGAATGTTAAACTGGTTTCCATTAACGTTGAAATTGTTTCCAACGAATAATTGTTTTTAGGACTAACTTTGACATTGACAACAACACTAAAATGGTTCTTAAAATATAAAAGTTGTTCTCTTTATTCACGTTGTATGGTTCCTAGAAACAATTATGTTAAATTGGTTCCCACCAATGTTGAAGTTGTTCCCATAAACAATTTCTCTTTTCTTGTTTTTTTATTTTTATTTTTATACTTTTCATTATTATTTTTACTTCTCAATTAAATATAAACAATTATATAAAAACTATAAAGATTATTCATATTTTTATACTCATATTAATATATACATTTCCAAAATGTTTGCAATTTATTAATATATTACAAATAATTACTTATTTCCACAATTTTCATTATATTATTTATGATAAATGTAATTTTATTGCATATTAATAATATTATTTATTAATATTATTCTACAAATATTTACAATTCTATATTTTAATATAATTTTATTATTTATTAACTTTATTATAATAGTTTTCAATTTGTCTATAGTTAATATAGTTTTATTATTCAATTAATATATAATAATAAAATGTTATTTAATATATTACTAATATATAAAATAAAACTAATATTCTATTTTTAAACAAAATTATAAATAAAAAAACCCATTTGTCAGTGATGTTTTGGGGAGCCAAAGTCCCAAGCACACTTTGATACCTATCACTTTCGAGGGAGGTATACTAACCAACTCCAATCAAATCAAGTAGCTTGTATTTTTGAATATAATGCAATCAATCACTAGGCTTTTGGTCATGTGTAGTGTGTACATGTCCAACCCAAATGGTAAAAGTTTGTTTGTTCAACTTTCACCAAACATGCGCACATATTCTTAAGCATTTTATATGGTCCCATTCTGACCAATGAAAATTTCCATCATGGACCACATCAACATGAAAGTATGAAACCTTGAATTTACAATATTAGATATTATTTTTCTTTTTCAACAAAACTAAGATATGGGGTCAAATATATATCACAAAAGTATCACTCACTTGACCGAATAACACTATTATTTTTTTTTTTCATGAAATAAATGAGTCTTTTTTTCTTCTTCTTCATTTTCATAATAAATACCGAATGAAAATTCAATTAATGTTGATTTGAAATTTCTGTAACATGAGTGTACTTTCGTAGTCATTTCCATTCATAGATAAAGATATTTCATAATACGTAGAAACCAGACATTTCCCACTTTTTGTTTCTATATAAATACCAATACACATGAAGAGCAAGAATGCATATAGTTGCAAGCAAGCAAAATATCATTAACAGTTAAGAGAAGAGAGCTATATATAGCATTTGATAAAAACAAGTTGTTAGGAACTACTGTCGCACGAGAGATGGTGCTTGCTATACCTGTTCGAATGACATGGTATGTCCGTTCCATTAAAGACGGGTGCAAGCACCATCTCCATGCAACAGCAGATCCCTGCAACTTTTGTGAATCTACAGTTTCAAAGTAATTTGCTGTTCAAGGTTTGTCTTCAAATTCCAATATTTATCGTATTATATATATTGGTCACATTCCTATCAGGACATCTTTATATAATTTTATTAGGATATTGAATGTAAGTCACCCATTTATAAAAGTGATTTAACAAGTGTATATATATAACAAGTTAAAGTATGTAAAACAAGTGGCTCATATTCAATGTCCTTATATAATTCTATCAGAGTATCTTCATATGAAAATTTCCGTGTATATATATATATTCCATTAATTTGTGGTTCATGCTTTCATGATACATATGAAACCTTTAGCAAATTAATTTCTCTTTATCATGCATTTTTTTTTTCAGTGTATATGCATATATATTTTGGAATTTGAAATTGTGGTTTATATTAATAAATGTCGTTTAATAAGGCAGTGCAATTATTTTGGATAATATATTCGATAGTTTATTATTATTTTTTTAAAGTAATATAATATATACAATAGTTTAATAAGACAAAACACACACCGCATGCACATATATACATACATACATACATATATATATTTTCTCAAAGAAATTATTTATTTTGTTGATAGATGAGAGGATTAACGTATTCAAAACATCATGCATAATCATATATATATATATATATATATATATATATATCAAAATGAATCTTATTAATATTGTAATTTGAATTTTTGTTTTTACTGTTGTGAACTTATATCGACTTGTAATGATTTTATCAAGATTATATCTACTAATAGAAATATTTTATATTATTTTATCAAAGTAAGAATCTTTATTGAGCTGATATTTATAGATCTAATTGTTTTTATAGAGTAAATGAATCATATTTTTTTTTGTTTTTTTCACGATCTCATTATATTTTCAATTGCCCTGTCTTCAGACATTTTTTTTTTCTCGTTTTCCTTGTTATGTGGAACAGGGACAGCAGCTCCTGCCATATTGTAAAATCCTTCTATACCAAGAATGAACTCGAGTTTCAATCACCGCACGCTATGACAATACCAATCAATCGTATTGTGATCAGATAGATATATCGAAAACTGATTTACTATTATTTATAATAAGTGACGTGAGTACGTTACATGACCAACTAATCATATTATGTTCTCACACTCATCATGTAATATAATTGAGACCGGTGCACTACCCTTATCGCATTCAAGTTTTTTCATCTTTTAGTGTATTGTAAGTTGTATAAATTTAAATTAATCAACTGTTTTAAATATAATCAAAAGAAAAAGAGAATATAATTTAGTGGAAAACATATTGTAAAAGTCTGGTCTCCAAAGACTTGAACCAGAAGAACTTTTTTTTTTTTTTTTTGGCTTTAGAATTTGTTTTTATGACTACAAAAGAAGAAATTAACAGGAAATAAAAATTCAGAAAAGTTGTATTCAATAGCCCAAAAATGTGTAAATGTAATGATCTATGATTAGGCTGGCCCAATTTAAAATACATATTTTATTTTATGGACCTATCTGGACCTATAAAAAAGCATAACATGTGATATATATACCACTTACGAATACGACGATTCAAATATTTGGTATTCAAATATTATTATATGTTATGATTATTGATTTATATATGAAAATTGAGGGTTGGTTGCTGAGTCAATTTTTAAGAAGTTGTGTACAGTGTACTGATTGGTGGAACCAATTTGAAACCTTTCTCGTTAACGATGTGAAGTTTGGTGACTTTTGCTTATCCGACAATTTCCTATTGGTTTGGCCTATAAATGAAATTAGGAATCTGGACACACCACACACACATATAATTAATGAATAGATAGTTTGAATTTTCTTGCATTTAATCATAATTTCCATGGACAAACTTCGGTACACATCAATATTTTTGTATTGAGAAACACATGTTGCATACTTAGAAATTTCTAATTAATTAAGGTCAATTTCCCAACTTAATTATTTATTAGCATTATTTTAATTAAATGATAAGGTTGACGAGACGATGTTGGTCCGGTGGTAAACCCATCACTCCTGCACCATAAGGTTGACTAGTGTTCGAGTCATTCATATTCTCAGGAAAAAATCTCAAATTTATATAATAGTGTAAAATTAAAAAAAATAATAATAATAAAATAAAATAATATGGTTGACTAGTGTTCTTTCCTCTCTCCAGCCTTAATAGTTATGATATTTTGAGCTCGCACGACTAATTAATAGAACCAATTACATACTTTGCATCATGACCACATGCATTTAATTAATTAATTAATTTTTTTATTTTTTAAAAGCCGAGACCCAGCGAGGATAGACTCAACTATAAGCACAGCCCGGAAGTCTTCTCCCACAAGGGGAGAGGGCTACTCCCACGGAAATGGGGTGAGGGCACCCTCACTTGGTGTTAAACCAAGGAGGCTCACTTGGTATTATGCATATATATATATATATATATATATGCATAATATATGCATGCTATGGGTATTGAACCCGGATGGTGGATGGTTCCAAAGGAAGGCCATAGTAGCCAAATTGCATTGAAACTAAAATGCAACAAAATTTCTCTTTTGTGAATATATAGAAGATAAATCTTTTGATTACTGTTAAGGGTCACCTCTCTCACCAAAATTTTAATGCAATTAACCAATCATTTGCTAATCGTAATGCGAATGGTACTGGGACTCAAACTCCCACCATTAATGTAAAAGGGAAGATGCATTACCACTACAACGTAATACTTCAATTGATCCGTTAAGATACTGTAGCCGTACTAAATCATACAACTAATGAATTTTATTAGAATAAATAATTTTATTAATTAATTTTATTAAAAAAAAGTTGCAGTACTATACCATTGTAAACCCTAATTAAAACAAATGATGAAATGAGAGTACATTTCAATTTTTGAAAGATCAATTAAAATGTAATATTTAATCTAATGATTTATGAGAGATAATTTTTTTTTTAATAATTTAATTCAAAAAAGATTACATTTCGGATAAATCAAAATGCTACGATGGTTCGTCCAACTTTTATTAAAATAAAATTGAGTGTTTTTAGAATAAGAGTGTTAAAAGATAAAAAAATAATAATAATTTTGGAAAAAAAAGAAGCGTCTTTAATTTAGAATTTTTTTAAATTTAAATTTTGAGAATGGAGTGTCTCTAGAAAAGAAGTGTAAAAAGAAAAGATTGAATTGTCAAAAAAAAAAACTCTCTTAGTTAAATAATCTCCTGATTAAGATATAAACATAAAATGACAGTAGTACCCTTATTAATTTATTGCATTATGTCCATATATATATATGCCACTATAAGATATTTTTTTTTTTGAAATATTACAATAATTCGGGGTTAACATAAGGAAGAGAAAGACTCAAACTCACATTCTCGTGGTGTGTGAAATACATATCATTTGACCAACCTCATCTTATCGTATGTTTGGTATCCATATATGAGACAAACCATTAATTATATAGAAAGTCTATCTCATAATGTAACAACAAAGACCAAGACCATATTTGAATACCATGTGATTTCAAATGTTTCTCTCAAGCTGGACTATACTATTCCAAATTTCCAACCTCCAATATTTTCCCTTCTTTTTGACTGATTAATATATACTCAGTACTCACTTTATAAATTTCTAAGAAACAATGATATCATTTTCTTAATTAAATTAGCTAGGCAAACTGTTTTAATTTCCAATCAATTGTTTAACAAATGGCAATGAATTACATGTACAATATTTTCCATGTACAAATTGCACAGTCATTTCCATTCATTGCTAGAGATCCTTCCTAAATATGACACAAGTCCCTTTTTTGCACCCTATAAATACATACATATATGAAGAACATATATGCAGAGATGCAATAATAGAGGTAGCTACTGATAAAGAAAGTTGTTGGGAGCTTCCTGTCGCAGGAGAGATGGCACCATTCTTGCGAGGTTTGGTGGCCGAAAAAGTTTTCGATGAGACTGACATACCATGTTAATTAATTAATGGTGTTTTTTTTTTTTTTTTCCGGAAAAAAAAGTCTATTTCACAATGGACATAATGATGATGTAGTATGTCTGTTTCATCGAAGACTTTTTCGAACCAGCTTGACTTGCCTTTTGGCAAGGTTGCCGACTCCCTTCGACAGGAAACCGCCTACAACTTTTCTCCAACAAGGAAAGAACCGCGCGCATTCAGTACTTCTTAATTATTCTGTTGTTCAAGGTATATATATATGTGATCTTAAGTTCCAAAATTTCTCTGAATTAATTTTACAGTGTAATCTATAAATTATTATATAAATATTTATAACTTTATTGGAGTATATTTCTTCATTTTTGGATTTTTAATAGATATGTTACCTGTATTTAATCTTGTGGAAAATATATTGCAACACCTGCTTTTCCAAGAGATGGAATTTAGTTTTACTTTTTCTATTTTTTTTGTTTATAATTCATTAATTTAACAGAGAATTGAGAATATCTTCTCTGTTTGATTTAATTTTTAGCTTTATGGAAACTGACCAAACTTTCTGTTTTATTACCTACAATATTAGTTCAAAAAATTCGATCGAATTTCAGCCGACCCCATTACAATATATATGAGAATTTCCTTTATATATTATATATTCGATATTTAATCAAAGAAGATTTTGTTTGACTAATTAACCAACTTAACATGCATATATATGATAATATTTTAAACTCAAGAATATATGAATAATATTGAATATTAGTCTACAACATGATCAAGAGAAAGTGATATGCAATATACCAAAATAGTTTTAATTTTATTTATGATCATAGCTTTTATTTATTTATTTATTATTATTATTATTATTATTTACATATGTAGCTTGTATAAATAATTAAATATTTGAGTGCGTTATAACAATTTTCGAATAGAGTAATTTACTATTTTAGATAGTCTAAAATTTTATCCAAAATTTATGTTCAAATAATGAAATATATAAATCGTAACTAACATTTTTTTTTTTTTTTTTAAGTAACACATTATAATTTCATGATTTATATGGTATACATTATTCACAAGTCTGCATAACAAGTTATTAATTTGATGATCATGAAGTTAATTTGACAAAACTTGTGGGCAACCTAAAGTTACTCTAAAAAAATGATTTGGCAGTTGACGCAGTAAAAACATGCCAGTAGTAATTAGAACTTTGACACACTGTTTTAGATCAAAAGACATGCATTTTAACGTTGAAATTCATTAATTTTAACCTCCAAATATGCTTGAGTCCTACCTAGACTCAAATCAGGATTCTAAAAATAGTGTCTCAATTTGTGTCTGACCAACCAAATTGGAACACGTGTTATTGTTTTTCAACTTTTTCCATAAATATAGATGCATCATGCATGTCTCAATTTATTTGGTTAAACATAAATTAGAATATCATTTCTAGATAGCTAATTTGAGTCCTAATTATTATTATTATTATTATTAGAGATTCTTTCCACTTTTCTCAAAAAATGGAAAAGAAAAATAACAAGATCTCCAATTTGGTTTTGGAGGACTTGGTTCAAAGCCAACTTGGATGGTTATGACATAAAAAAAGACACCTTATAATAATGTGCAATGAGCATAAAAACCAATATTATATATATATATATACATTAACTAGATGATTATAATATATGAATGGTGGGGTAGTGAGCTTCACAACATTTTGATATTTGAGTATCATCAACTTTTCATTAAATTCATACAAATCAATCTCTCTCTTATATTCATATCACTGTATAAATGTGTGTGCTTGTAACAAAGATATGTCATCCCAACTCACAAGAAGGAGATAGATCATTCAAGAGAGAGAATCTTCAGTACACATGTGCACGTACTAATGTATGGTACTGCAACTGGTCACTGAAAATGTGGTATATTTATTACGTGTCACATTTTCAATGACCGAATGTATCATTCAGCAGTACAATAAAAATTATTTTTCATTCGAGTGAGGACAATCATAAATATTTTTTAGAGAAGAAAAACCGTAAGTGAGGTTGTAGTGGGATTCTGTCGCAGGAGAGATGGTCCCTGGTGGTGCCTAGTTCATATGTGCAAATATATATGTAAATATGAATGGCATATGCAATGGGCTCCATCTCCCTGCAACAGAGTTCCCCTCCATCCTCTATCATCATTCATCAAGGTTGTGTTCAACATTTTCTTGGCAGAAAACGAATTCATGATCTCAACTACGTGTAATTACGTATCAAAATCCTATATCTTAAATATTATCGTTTTGACCAGTCATAGAGCTGCAAAAATTTCTTTCAAAAAGAAGTTTTAATTTATAGTTTAACCCCATTTATTTATGGTTTTTTATGAATTGTCCCCCCCAAAGACAATTTTCTGGCTTCATCAGTCCTCGTTGGGAGTTTGGAGTCTCCTCCATGCAACTTCTTTCTCAATTTCTTGTTCATTGACCATATTGCACGGTAATTAGGTGTCTAACCTATGTCATATTTAATATCTATTTCCAATCTATCTGGACATTGTATGTGAAAGGATGTGTTCTCCTAAAGAAACTGAAAACAATCTAAACCTTATTCACCCCAACTACATTGTATGATGAATTTGGAACATAACATAAAATTCCCTGTCGATTTTCCTCATATATAATACATTTACTTGTAATAATTTCTTCTATACAGAACTTTCTAAATTAGGTCAATTTCCCACCTAATTTTCCTTATAAAAAAGTCTGTTTTTTAATTATAAATTAATTAAATTTCATGGTTGAATTTGTTCTTTGATTCTTTCCTCTCTCCAGCCTCGAAATTACATGAAGGTTTCTGTATGCATGATTGATTATAAAAATCCAACAAAAGGTGGTTTCATTTTCAATTTAATTTCAAGCTTCGTAATTTCCAAGTAGATCTTCATATGAATCATATCGGAAACCCTAAAGTATATGAAAAAATTAGGACCATTTGCATGTATATACCATGAAATTTCTCAAGTTGGTCCATTCAAAATAGATTACTCTGCATATACATTATAGTTACATGGTTAGTATTTAGTCATCGGATTTCAATCCAATGGTATACAAAAATTAAAGATTTAAAAATTAAAATAAAACTAAAAGAAAATAACAGTCTCACATAACTATCCAACAACTATATATATATATATATATATATATATATGAAGGTTCTCCCATCAACCAACCACAATCATATGTTTTAATAAGTTCAAATGTTTGTTAAAAAAAAAATCAATCTTTTATCAAAACATATGGCTGTGGTTGGTCGTCTTGAAATTATAATTTCAGAACGACCTGATAGGAGAACCTCTCTCTCTCTCTATATATATATATGTCCTAGATAGTAATTAAATCCGTTCAAAATTAATTAATTGACTAAGGAAGTTGTCACATTTTCAAAGAAATTACTGTCTCAATTAAATATTAACAGTTTCTTATATATATATATATATATATATATATATATGAAGGTTCTCCCATCAACCAACCACAATCATATGTTTTAATAAGTTCAAATGTTTGTTAAAAAAAAAATCAATCTTTTATCAAAACATATGGCTGTGGTTGGTCGTCTTGAAATTATAATTTCAGAACGACCTGATAGAAGAACCTCTCTCTCTCTCTATATATATATGTCCTAGATAGTAATTAAATCCGTTCAAAATTAATTAATTGACTAAGGAAGTTGTCACATTTTCAAAGAAATTACTGTCTCAATTAAATATTAAGAGTTTCTTATATATATATATATATTATATAATAATGCTAAACATCACACCTACAATGAGATTACTTTTGCTCACCCAGCATTATCCCTCTCCCTAACACCTGACATGTGTCAATGGAGGGGTATTTTTTTTTCCAAAAACTGTCATATGTTTAGACAAAAATACCCCCTCCCTGGACACCACATGTCATGTCTTGGGGGGGTGTAATGAGCAAAAATGGACTCAAAGGGGGTAATGCCATCTTGAAGGGGGGGGGGAGGGTGCAAAAATGGACTCACCTACAATCCCACCATTTTGAGTCCATTTTTGCTCACCCGTTTGAGTCCCAAAAATGGACTCACCAATCGTTTTGTCATTTTTGCTCACCCGTTTGAGTCCGGGCAAAAATGGACTCACCTACAATCCCACCATTTTGAGTCCATTTTTGCTCACCCGTTTGAGTCCATTTTTGCTCAAGTCCAAAATGGACTCACCTACAATCCCACCATTTTGAGTCCATTTTTGCTCACCCGTTCCATTACACCCCCAACACATGACATGTGGTGTCCAGGGAGGGGGTATTTTTGTCTAAACATATGACAGTTTTTGGAAAAAAAAAATACCCCATTTTTGCTCACCCCCCTACAAGGGGGGTAAGCATTACCCCCTACAAGGGGGGTAGATGACATGTGTCCATGGAGGGGGTAAATTTGTCCAAAAGATGATGGTGTTTGGAGGGGGGTAATGGTTACCATGTCATCCATGCAAGAGGGGGGTAATGGTTACTTCCCTTGAAGGGGAGTGAGCAAAAAATGTTCTCCACCATTTTCATCCCAACATATGTGGCAGCTGATGTGTCATTTGGTGAGTAGATATACATTAATTGATACTTATCTCTCTTACCTATGCATTTACTCACCAAGTGACACCTCAGCTGCCACATGTGTTGGGATGAAAATGATGGGATTCTAGGTGGGATGTGTAGCATTACTGTAATATATATGACTTCAATGCATGAAAGATAGTATCTAATTTCCAAATCGTTGAACAAATGGAAACATTTATGGTTTTAATTTCCAAAGACTTTCTCAGTCATTTCCTTAGAATGACAAATATATCTAGTTTAAAATATCCACCAAAATATTATTAATTACTTCATTTTTTGGCCTATAAATAGATACAAAGAGTGAAAAACATTTGCATACAAGCAACTAAAATTACCAAAACAAAAAAAGAGAGAGATACAAAGAGAGCTGTAGCATTTCAATGAAGAAAGTTGGGGACTCCTGTCGCAGGAGAGATGACACCTTTTTTTTTTTTTTTTTTCTAAAATATCATTTTTTTTCCAAAATATCATTAATTATACATAATATTTTTTCCAAAATATGATGTATAATTAATCTGTAGCTGGTGCCATCCTCCTGCGACATGAGACCAATGGCGGGTTTAGGAATTTTAATCAAGTAGGGCACTTAAATATATATATATATAATTACTGAAAAATTAAAATCATATTAAAATTAGTTTTATTTTTTTATTTTTATATAGATAAAATATACAAATAGAACACTTATTCAAATGAATTAAATAATATTATATTAAAAAAGAAATAAAAACAAGAAAAAAAAAATGTATAAAATAAACTAAATAGAATACTTACTTAGATGAATTAAACAATCTTACATTAAAAAAGAAATAAAAACAAGAAAAAATATTAAAAAAATAAATAATAACAAGGAAAACAAAATAAATAATGAAAACAATTAAAAGAATAAATTACCATATAATTTTATAATAATAGATTTTTTTTTTTTTGCATTTATAATGAATTCAATTTAAATTTATACAAAAACAATTTATTAATAAATATTTCTAGACCTGTTTTTAAACTTTTTTTTTTTTAATTATTGGTGAATTATTGATTTATTTATTCTAAATAAATTAAAACTATAAATTAAAAAAAAAATGCTAAGGACAAAAGAAAATGAATCATAATAATCGATTGACTATTTTAATCCAATAAAGTAAAATTTGAGATTTTATGGTTTATTAATCGGACAAAGATTGTTTTGTTTTAGAAGAAATGAAAATTTAATAAATGAATTGCAAATTATGGTAAAATAAATAAAACGTGCAAATTTATAAGACAAGATTTAATTGATTGTTTTGTTTTAGAAGAAATGAAAATTTAAGAAATAAATTGTAAAAGATGGTAAAATAAATTAAACGTACAAAATTATTAAAAATAGTGGGGCTCGAACTCATTTCTTCTGTTAAGATAGATTACCAAAGTACTAACATGCTCAAGAAGATATAATATTTCTATTGTTAATGAATATTTATATATAAAGTACATACAAAATCAATTTTTTTTTTAAAAAAATTGAGGTAGGATACGGGCCCTACCTGGTCTCTATATGGGTCCGCCCCTGCATGAGACCTGCAACTTCTTTTTTTCCCACAAAAAGGAGTCATATTCAAAGGTATATGTTCCAACATACAAGAGTCGGTTCTAATTTTCGGAGATCTATTGGCAAAATCTAAAAAATGGGTACTTTATGAGCAACTAAGCATACACGGTACACAACACATGACTAAAAAGAAATTTTGAAATCGATTCAAAAAAGGAAAAAAAAAAGAAAAAACTTGAAATCAATTCAAAAAAGAAAAAAAAAAACTTTAATTACCTGGGTAGGGGATCTTAGTCCCAGATAATCGGGTCATTTGTTATTATTATTATTATTATTACTTTTGATGTTTAGTCTTTTAAAAAAAAAAATATTTGAGGCATTTTTATCTGAATCAAAATCATTCATTTCAACATTAAACACAATATATATATATATATATATATATATATATATAATATGGGCGCCTTTTTAGGCCCTTTTTTCTTGAGCCTGGGCAGGCGTCCGTGACGTCCCCCTTAGGGCCGGCTCTACAACGTATTAATCATAATTTAATTTACCTAGCTAATAATTTCTCTATATGCATGTCTGATATTCATTTTCTGATTATCATTCTTTTATTTTTCTTGTTTTCTCAAACTTTTATGTATATTTTGTTTTCAGTTTTATAGAAAATCATTTTCTCAAACTTAGAAATGTTTGTGACCAAATTATATAGTAGAATAATCATTCTAACTTGTTTCATGCTTTAGCTAAAAAAAAAAAAAAACCATAATATGTGACAAAATTATTACAAATTTACAACTGCCTACACAAAATTTCATATATATTTTTTTGAAATATCAATATCAAAATTTCATATTGATATTTGACGACACGTCGTTACAGTGTCAATCAAAAGATGAACAATTAAGTTCGACCTCACTAGCGGGTAAGTCACAGAGACTAGCACAGCGGCAAGTGAGGGTATTGTTCTGCAGGGAGGTGGAATTCGTCGACCGTTACTGGTTCTAGCTATTATTACAACATGCCGAGCGGACTCGTGTGTTGCAGGTTTGGAAAAGTGTAAATAATAATATAAATAAAATATAAATTACATAACATATTTACAAGGATAGGATGTAATGGAGAGATGGCATGAAATGTGATTACACTAGGGAAACAATTCAGCCGTAACAATCCTCCTAATTAAATGCTAGACTCACTTAGTCCCTCAATGTGCAAGTATATAATAAACTCGTGCCCCCTTAATTGATCTATAATCTCTCTCGAGTCTTAGAAATCGCATTCACACATACGTATAGATTCATTAAGTACCGTGGGACACACATACGAGCCCTATACGTCGGCCTAATGATCTCTCAACTTTCCGGTCAAATACATTGGTTATTTCATTAGGCATGTAATGCGCAATGCATGGGCCAAACTACAATCAATAATTCATCCACGAGGCTAACCAAATATGGGATGACAACCAAGTGAAAACATTAAGAATATGAGATACCCATATAACACGTATGTTATATGCTCGTGTCCCCTTAATTAATCTCTACCCTCTCTCGAGTGACATAAAGATTACATCCATGCATAAATACTTGGATTCATTAAGGACCACGGGACACACACACAAGCTCTACACGACAACTTAGTGATCTCTCATCTTTCTAGTCAAATGTAGAGGATATCACGTTGAGCATGTCAATGCGACACCATGCGATATATAACACACATCCTAAATATCATTCACAAGGTGGCTAATCAAGTGAAAGTATTAAGCAGTGAAATACCCCTATAACTACACGAGCACAAGAGGAATTCAATGGCCTTTACTCTAGATGCGGATTCAGTTTTATCAATCTCCTTAGGATGGCTAAAAATAAGAAACAAGTTCACCTAACACTAATATGCATCAATGCAATTGTTAAACATTAAGAATATTCAAATGAATTAAGGGTTCTTCTCTTGACCTGGGAATTTTCCCTAAATCAATTCATCATTCTTTCCGGCCAATTATGGGCAAATGTGTCTTAAAAAGACCCATTAAGTACAAGGATATGAACCAAAGCCAACTTAGCAGTTAAATGCGTAAACTAACATTTTCTACTCTTTGGGGATAAAATCACTAACACTTAAATTATTCAATAAATGATATTTTGGTCATCCATTAACATACAAACAATCATGGGAAGTTAAATTACATTACTCCTACATTAAATTACTCTACTCCTAATCTCAATCATGCATACATATCAATTTTTAACCTCCACAAACATAAATTTCACAATAAGAGATTAAACATACATAAATCAAAGAGCAAAACAAAACCCAAATGAATTTATGAACAAAATACATATATATAGCACATGTGAGGGTTTACAATATTCCCCAAATTGGGGTTACACATCAAAGACATAAGAAATACAAATAAATGAGTAGAAATGAGACAACCTTTGAAGACAAACCCTCCAAAGAAGTTCCTAGCTCTCCTAGCTCGAATTTGACTCCTATTTCATTGTAATCTAGCCTAAGATGGATGGATGGATGGAGTGTATTATGGTGTTGTGGAGGTATATGGGGAGCTCCCATGAAAGAAAAACCTCCATGGGAGCTTGGGTTCTCTCTTATTAGGTGAAGAAAATGAAGAAGATGAAGGAGATTGAAGAAAATCGGTTTTAGGTGTGAGAGAAGAGAAGAGAGATGTGTGAGCTTTTGGGATGTTAGGGATTGTTAGAGATTGTTAGAGATTGTTTAAGAATGGTGAGAAAATGAGATATTTATAGTGGGAAGGGGTTAGGGCAAGAATGGGGTGTGAATTGACGAGATTACCCTTCAAAATTTGGCTAAAAATCACAAATCTAGTGCAGGTCGGGGTACTGGTTGCTATACGCTTTAACGAGTCGTCCGACGAAATTCACCTAGGAACTTTTGCTATTCGTCTCGCTATACGCTTTAACGACCCGTCTGACGAAATTTGGCAGTGGATCAGGTCTTCAATAATGCGGTACAAGTCGCTATACACATTTTTGCCTGACGCGGTACGCTTTAACGAAAACCGGAAAATGCTCTTTTAACCAAAAAGTCTCGTATTTGCCCGAAAAATCTTCATTATCGCACGTAAACTCCCCAAAACAAAATGAACCTACACAAAGCTCACAAAATATATTATATTTCACAAAAACGTTAGAAAACGAGAACAATCGATAGGAAACAAGGACCTCAAAAGGTGTATAAATCGTTCCGATCAATATTGGACATTTCCCTAGAATACTTTTTTTTTTATATTTTTAGAAACAGCAATGAGTAATTCAAATCTCAAACGGTAGATTCAATTAATCATTACCTTCTATTAAATATTTTTAATTAATCACATTAAATGTGTTTATAATGGTACATCATCTCTTAGCTCCCTTTAGCTACCTTTCACATTATTGGTGGGGTTTCGAGTCCTAACCATATATATTTTGTAAATATATGTGAAGGGTTTTTTACATATTTAATTTTGTGGACTTGCTTAATCAATTTTGTGGACTTGCTTAATCTTGACAAGTCTTGATTGACCCCTAACTTATTTGTGTTAGATTTTTTTTTTAAAAAAAAGTATATATTCAATACAAACCAAAACTTGAAAAAGAATGAAGGAGACTATAGTAATTCGATTTCCAATTTGTTTTGGTACAATTACAAATCAAGTTGATGATGATGATCTTTCACTTTGATCAGGACTTCAACGGGCGGCTATGATCTCTGTCTTGCATTATTATATTTACTTTCGGTTGAAAAACAATTAAGTTTTAAGGACTTAAGGAGAGAGATGTGCAATGAACATGTTTTACACCAATGATAGTTATTAATACAGTATTATATATTATTAGTGGTGGGGTAATGAACCTCGCACTTTTGACTATAATTAATTAATTGTCTGACAAAAGGGTATCAATTATCAAAGGTTAACTTAATTTGCTGATTAATCTCCATACTTTTTTCTTTTTTTTTGGAAGTATTATAAGAAACGTTACAATTATGTCCGAACTAATGAATTAGAGGACTTTTAAAACCTGTCAAGGTCTTTTGAGAATTTTCAAACCTAGAAATACTTATCTTGATTTTGTATAAATATAAAGACATCGAAAAATTAAAAATATATACAAAAAATTCAAAGAAAAAGTTATAATACTTAAAAATTTCTTAAATTTTATTTATATTTAGATTTTGATTAACTTATCATTTACAAAAAAATTCAGATCAAAATTCATAAAAATCAATATAATTTCATGAAGCTCCTTACCGAAATTAAAGTAAGAGATCCTTCACTTAAAAGTTACTAAATATATATGCTTGTAAAATTAATGTGAATGGTGGAATTCAAACCCCCACCAATAACGTGGAAGGGGAGGTGCTCCAAATTTGCTAGATACCCGATATCTAATTTATTTAATAAAATTCGTATTGGGAATTGAAGATGATCATGATCATAAATCCTCTAAGAGCATCTACAATGTAGTGAATTGTTAAAAAATTAGATGTCACATAGGACAAACATAGATTGGGTGCAATTATGCTTCTCCAATACAACCATCACTTCTCAATAAAAAAGTGGACACTATCAACGTGACTATCCACTTTCACACAATCTGTTGCACAACAATCTTGTTGCTAACTTAGTATATATTTAAAATCCCAAAAAAAAAAAAAATCATATACAAATTTTATTGAATCATTAAAAAACAATTAATAAGCAGGTGCCTTAACAGTGAAGCATTGGAAACCGATTTTTTAGTTGGCTGTCAAGTATATTTTTATGACACATAGAAAGCAATTGCATTGACATTGTTGTCATGCCAACATTTTTTGTCGGACAATCCACACTTGCATTGAAGATGCTCTAACAGGAGTGCAGTTATCCCTTCTCATCTCTCTGCTATAACACAGACACACACACATGCTGATCAGCTTATAATACACAAATCAACGGCATGCCATATTACATGAAGGAGATCATGATTTCTAGGCAGATCAGCACGGATCGAAGAAGGAAGATGATGATCGATCAACTAGTAAAGCTGTATATATTAAAGAGGTTACGGCGGAGTCCTGTCGCGTGAGAGATGGCACCCAGTGCTTATATATATATAGTCTTAGTACATGTGTGTAAAGTGAGGCAATAGGTGCCGTCTCCCGCGACAAGACTCCCAAGCTCCATATCTGACCATCTTCAATCAGTTTCAGTGGTTGTGCTACTGATGATCATGTTCATGGACATGTAGATCAAAATTAGAGGTATGTTTATTTGCAAAGATTGATCATTCGATTCTTTTCTATTTTAATTTGGGTTGAAAAATCTTGTTTACTTTGGTTGTCACAGGAAGAATCTATAGCACAATTTTAGCATTCTCTGCAGCCACCATGCCATTCAATAACCCAATTCCAAGTGTATATATGAAAAACAGAAGAAGAAATTCTCATGTTTTAGCTATTGGTCTCATGAGAAATCAATTTATTTTCCATTCTCTCTCTCTCTCTCTCTCTCTCTCTCTCTCTCTCTCTCTCTCCTCACATAGCCCTAGCCCTAACCCTAGATCACTCTTTCACTTCAATTTTTCAACTCCACTTTTGTATAGATAACTCATCTTATATATATGCCGATCGATACATCATGATCATGATCATTTGCTTCAGGAGTTTGATCCGAGGAATCTATGTCCGTTGCTGTTAATAAAATTTACCTTTGTAATTTGTTCATATATATATATATATATATATATATACACTTGAATATATATTCGCAAATATTGTTATTATTTTTAATCACTTGCTGTTTCTTTATTTTTATTTATTTGTTTTTTGTTTTTTTTGTTTTTTGTTTTTTTTGTTTTCTATATATGTATCATTGAAAATTTTTAATATTGGTCTAGAAAGTATCCAGATAAGTATGTGGAGGTTCAAAGGGAAGGATATAAATGGTGAAGAAGACTCATCAGCTGCTGGTGTACGTGGTTGGTTGTCACCACAAAATATCGAGTGATCAATTAATTGTGTACTCCATATAGATTTTTGTTGCTGTTTCAAAAAATATGTATAGATTTTTTTTTTTCCTTTCGCTTTCCATCTTATTATTTCACAGAAATTTTAATTATCTAATTCCATATCAAAGATATCTATCTTGAATTGCAATTGTTACATAATTATCTCCATAGCCTGTATTTAATTAGTTGTTTCCAAATAGAAGCTAATTAGATTTTGTGGCTACCCATAGGTCAAAAACTAGTTAATTAACAAAATGGATGAATTGATCAGGAACATCCCAAACATTAAGAAGAAACTCTTTAGTATATAAAGAATCGACCAAGGCGGATCATATATTCCACCGGTCGAAAGAACGAAAGTAGTTTAAACCGATGATATTATAAATATTAGCCACGATGTCCGCAACCTTATTGTCCTCTCTCTGTGATCGCGAGACACATGAACATTCATTTGAGACGACAAAGAGACACAATTAATCCAGCGAATACGAAGATGCCGATGAGGCCGAAAGGAATACTTGTTGAAACAATATATGGTAACTTTAGATGATTAATCTAAACTTCGTTAATCTTAGAATTGCTGATGGATCGGTGACAAAAACTTTATATGACTAGAATCCCCTAAACTTATATATGACTAGAATCCCCTAAGGCACTAACGGTCATTGTCGGTTTCTTCAATATTATTATTGAATCGAACTAATTAATACATTGTCAGATTGAATAAACTTCTTTCACCTCTATCACCTTTGCGGACTTTACTGTTTTTTTTTTTTTTTTAAAGGAAAATTTCATTAAAACAAGAACAAACAACACAAACTACCTAGGACAATCATCCTGGACACACCGCTCCACACACGGAGGGTATGATTCTATCCAAAAAT
The DNA here is from genome assembly GCA_035582765.1 of Acer negundo. Lineage (NCBI taxonomy): Eukaryota > Viridiplantae > Streptophyta > Magnoliopsida > Sapindales > Sapindaceae > Acer > Acer negundo. The sequence continues at coordinate 21,632,655 of CM069243.1, read as the reverse complement.
AGTCCTCCACAATAGTCAAGGCCATTTTTGAAAGAGTATATACGACAACATTCATATTTCTATGAGCAAATTAAAGACAACAATTTCCTTGCGGACTTTTATTTATACTGTCAAAATTTGCTAAAAAAAAGTCCGAAATGCATGGACAACGACTTTTTTCCAACCGTTGTATTCACATGCATGTGAAAGAAAATTATATTGGTTTTTTATAATCAAATTGCCTCTGCAACTTGAATATATTCTTTGCTCTTATTGAGGTTGAATTGCGCACAGGATAATCTAGACAAACTCAGCTAACCCACCACCAAATCATAACTCTCATCTGGGTCACTCTTTGAAAAGTACTTGTTTGGTCTTGGTCTCATGAGTCATAATGATGATCAATTCAATATAATTGCTGGAAATTTTCTAGTGCATTTAAGTATATAATAATTAACCTAATATTAATTAACCTTATATGATGCAGTTCAAAAAAAAAAAAAAAGATGTTTGGAACCAGAAAAAAAAAAGACAAACAAATAATTGGAACCAGAAAAAATGACTAGATCCCACGAAATTTCTCGAGAATTTTCAGCCTCCATATATGTATCTCTTTTTGACTGTCAATTTTCTTTTTAATTAACACATAGAATTATATATTTTCTAATTATAATTCTAATAGAATTATTAAATTACAATGAATAATATTGTCAATGCATGAAAGCTATTTCCATTTAATTGCTACACACATGACACATGGAAACCTGCATCACGCGCGGTTCAGTTTACAATTTTCTGTTATAAATACACATGAACAACAAGCTTTAATTTGTATTCCTGCAACATAAATTGTTGAGAGCCACCTCTATATATATAATATTCTCATCACCACTCTAGCTAGCTCTAACACAGAAACAGTACTTCATGTTAGCTATATAATTAAGTGTGTGCCTACACAAATTAATGTAATTACATGAAGCAGCAGATCATCTCCAGAAGTTATCGATATATATATATATATATATATATGAGGTTATGGCGGTCTCCTGTCGCGGGAGAGATGGCACCCAGTGCCTCAATAGTCAATAGTACTTATTTGTGCGAAATTCGGCAATAGGTACCATCTCCCCGCAACAGGACTCCCTAGCTCCATCCTCGGTCGGTTTCAGCCTATCAATATATTTATGGACGTGTAGATCAAAATCAAAGGTATTGTTTCTAAGCTATATATATATATATATATATATATATATATATAACTCAATTCTTTTCTATTTTATTTTATTTTTTTTTAACAGCAAAATTTATTAAGAGGTCAAGGAGACCAAAACCAAAGCACCACAAACAAAGGCCAAAAAGGCCGAACCAGACAACATCTCAATTCTTTTCTCTTTTATGTGTTGCAAAATCTTGTGATCTAGTATATATATAGTTAATTAGTATTTCTTGATCTAGTAGAAAAGTTGGGTGGCAGTATATACAACATACTGTTGATGAAGCTTAGATTTTGACAAGTTCGACGTGCTTATATTTATATATATATATATATATATATATATATATATAGTTACTTTTTAATACGGGATTTCGTATGAACTTTTCGTATGGTTTCATTGATTCCAATCGGTTGAAATCAGTATAAATTTTTTTTTCACCGATTAGAATCAATGAAACCATATAAAATTTTTAGACAGACTGAGATTTTAAACTTGATAATTTATATATGTACATATACACACAAATTGTTTATGAACAAATGTGAATCCGTTCAACAAAAGACATAGAAGACCACTTCAAGTTGAATATATCATTTGCATTTATTGAGGTTGAATTTCAGGAAGACCTAGACAACCCTAGCACACCCACCACCAATCATGTATGAGTATGTCAATGTCTCATGTGGATCTCTTTGAAAACCTTTCGATTCTGGTCTCAGATTCGATTGCTAGTTGAAATTTCCGGTGCATTTGTCTAACTTAAAATAAATCGTTTAAAACAAATCGTTTTATGAATGATCTATTTAATAAAATATTTATTTAAAATAAATCGTTTATTAAAGAAGTAATCATTTTTTAAAAATCGCTTTATGAGAAAGTGATCTATTTAATAAAATGATCATTTAAAATAAATTGTTTATTAAAAAAGTAATCTTTTTTAAAAGATTGGCCACTTAAAATAAATTGCTTTATGATAAAAGTGAATTTTTTTTAAAGAAGTATTTAAAATAAATCACTTTCCAAAAAATTGATTTTTATAATGAAAATGATGATTTAAAATAGATCATTTTGAAAAAGTTATATTTTTTATTTAAATGATTTTTTTGTGATTTTTTTTATTAAAAAAAGTGATTTTTGTTTTATAAAGTAAATCATTTAAAGTAGATAATATTGAAAAAAATAACTTTTTTTTTTTAAGGTTCAATTAAGATGGATAATTTTTTAATATATATATATATATCTTTTACATCCTGTATCGGATTAATTTTGTTTAAAAGAATATCTTCTAAAAACTACAAACAAAATAATTACATTTTATTTTCTCGATCTCAAGATTTTTCACGTCAAACTCTATTTCTTAACACAATTCTGTAACTGCCATGCCATCTCTCTCCTGCCACCGAGACCCACTTCTTAAAACTTGTTCAACCACCAAACTTTAAACCATGATGTGGAGAATGTGAGTTTTTTTTTTTTTTTTTTTCCTCTCTCTCTCTCTCTCTAGAGAGTCTAAAAGGGATATTATCTGGGTAATTTTTTGAATTTATTGATCTTGTATGTGTATAAATTTGTGGGAGAGTTTAGGTTTTTTGAACTGTATGATTTCTTTGGATTATTCATTGTCTTTGTTACAGGCTATTCCTTATACTCTTCATCAGGTAATTTTTCTTTTGGAATTTTTGAAGTAATTATTATTATTATTTTTTGGTATATTTATTCAAAAGAGAGTATAATGATTTTTACCGAATCTCATTACATTACATATGCATTTGCAGTGGTACAAAGAAAACCGAGCATCCACACCTTAATTGGAAGAGATTAAGAGAAGCTAATTTGAATTAAATATTCTTTAATCCTTACCCTCACATGTGAGTACTTTGATTATATATTACAATTTTAATATTTCTTATCCAGTATATGAATTATTTAGAATTGGTGTGTTTTAGTTAATTTATATATTTATTCTTTTGAATCTTTTCGATAGCTTATGCATTTGTTAATTTTTGTTGTATTTAATATTGTGCAGTTTCAAGGAAAGATTTCATACACCCAAGAAGATATTAACATAATTAGAGGTGAATGATTGGCTTTTTGGAGAGTGAGACTACGAATGAAGATTGAGATATTCTGCAAGTCGATAAATATTGTAATGTTAAACTTTGATAAATATTAAAGTTAACTTTGTAGTTTGGTTTTGGTTATTGACTTTGAATTCGGATGAATAAAATTGTTAGAAACCTTTTGTGTTATGCTTTTCTTTTCTTTTTTTTCTTTTTTTTTTTTAATGAATGGTTGATAATTTTTGTTTGTGATCAATTTAAATAAACTTTCATGTATTGATCGATATAAACACAAACAAATTAGAGAATAATTATAATTTAAAATGAATTAAAATATTCTATTATATTTATATATAAAAAAAAAGATCATTTTTTAGAACTTAATACTAGTGGTTTTTATGTTTGTATAAAAGATCACTTTTTATTAAGTTATTATAAATAATTGCTTAAATAGAAATCACTTTTGAAGTTAAAAGTGATATTTATTGAGTTTTATATAATCATTTTATAATCGATTAGAATTATAATTTTTTTTTAAGATCATCTTAATAGAGATCACTTTTAAAAGCGATCTCTGAGATCATTAAAAAAAGTGATCTCTATAAAGTTTTTTTTTTGTAGCAGTGAACCTTGCTATCTAATTGTTGTTAATTAACTATAATAACCTAAAATCATGTTTAGTGATAAATTTAACCCATTGAACAAAAGACATAGAAGACCACTGCAAGTTGAATATATTCGTTGCATTTATTGAGGTTGAATTTCAGGAGGACCTAGACAACCCCAGCACACCCACCACCAATCATGTATGAGTATGTCAATATCTCACGTTGGTCTCTTTGAAAACCTTTCGATTCTGGTCTCAGATTCAGTTACTATTTGAAATTTCCAGTGCATTTGGCTGACCTAGCTATCTGGTTGTTATTAATTAACTATAATAACCTAAAATCATGTTTACTGATAAATTTAATTGTTCCCTTAATTAACCACCAAAAAAAAGTCATAATATATCTTCTTTTCATTATATTTAGATTTTTCGTTTGTGTTTATTTTTCATAATATTTAGATGGGATAAATAAGCTGACCTCCATTTATCTACTCAAAAATCTCATACTTTTAAAATTTAACTAATAAAACGATCAAATTACCTTTAGTTATCAAAATTTAAAAATGAAGATAATATTATATATATATATATATATATATATATATATAATGAAATTAACTTAATTAAATTATTACTTTTATTGGAATATAAATGGAAAAATAAAAAACTATTTTTAAAATTTTAAATTGCCTTCATTTTTAAATTTAATATTTTTACTATTTTTAAAGTAAATAAAAATGTTTTTAATTTTTTTTAAAGTATCTTCATTTTTAAATTAATTATTTTTACTGCTTTTTAAATTTTAAATTTATAATAATAAATTTTTTCTAAAATTTTAAATTATTTGTAATAGCTTTTATTGTTTTTTTTTATATAAATAATATCTTCATTTTTGAATTTTAATAACTAAGGGCAATTTTATCTTTTTATTTGTTCAATTTTAATGGTAGGGAAGGTATGAGTAGACTAATATATAATTGTTCTCTATGTGTATTTATGTCAAACTTTAGGGGATATCGATGTATTTACCCCTATTTAAATTGAATATCTCTTAAATAAATAAAAAAGTTAGTGACAATGTTACCATCATTTGACGAATATTATTCGGTGAAATATTAGATATATATCAGACAACCAAATAATTGGAGCCCCAAATGATAACACATGAAATTTCTCAAGTTGGAATTTTTCCAACCTCCAAATTTCCCTTTTTCTTTTTGACTACCTATTCTCTTTTCAAGCAAATTAACATGAAATTATAAGTTTCTCAATTCTAAGAAAAGTAAATTACTATCTACTTTCTCATCTGAATTCATGAATAGACTTTCCAAATTGACAAAAACATATATGGAAATATTTATGGTTAAATTTCCAAAGACTTTGGCATTCATTTCCTTAAATACCTAAAACAAAAAAAATTATTTATTATTAATCCAAAAATACTAGCTAGCTTTTTCACCTTTTCACCTTTTTCTACATGCATCTATTTATACATAGTCCTAAATTATCAAACCTGAAAATCACTACCCTGCATGTATATTCATGAATTCCAAATTTATCATATTGTTAATTTACATAATTTTTGTTGTCAATTCAACGTCTTATTTAATTTGGCCAAACTACCATGTGTTCTTATTTAATTCGGTCAAAGTTATATATGCGTAACATATTTTTCTTCTGCTTCTAATATTAATTTTTTTTTTTTTTTTTAAGTATCTTTATTTTTTATTTTTTATTATATAACAACTGTGGGGACCGTGAGATAAAGCACTACAAACACAGTTTGGAACGAAACTCCCACAAAGAAAGACAAGACCTACACTTATGGTGGGAAAATTTCCATAATACAAACCTAAATCAAGATTTGATCTTTGGTGGGGGAGAGTCATATAAAGACTCTCAAGCCACTAAGGCTAAGGGCCAGTGTGTTTGAATTATCTTTTAATATTAATTTTCCTGTTATATATATATGAATCATAGCAAAATCATCATTTTGTAAATTTTCTTTTTATCACGTGATGCATGTGATTATGCGAGAAAAGATCAAAGGCTTTTCTGAGTTGGTAGGAAGTGGCCGACACTTCTACGGTTGATTTATGGTTCCACCATATACATGCATGTTCTCAGGTATAGTACACTTTGTCTCTCGCATATATAGTACACTTTGTCTCTCGCATATAATTGAGTAATTCAAGATTTACGGTACTGTCATTTCAATCAAAGTGTATATATATATATATATATATGAGATCCGTTTCTATTAGAACAACCTTATATAATTTTATTAATATATTAAACGTGAATTACTCATTTATAAAAGTGATTTGACAAGTGATTCACATTCAATATCTTTATATAATTCTATTAGAGCATCATATAGTTAGAGTATCCTTATAGGAAAATTTTCATATATATATATACACTACTTGTAATGTAATATGTGATATTCACATACTATATGAACCCACATTTAATTATCGACAGGCTATATTCAACGGAATTATATGGCCTATTACGTACTATGCCAAAAGTTGAAGAAATAAAATGACCATATTCTCACTCCATTTTCCAATTTGGTTTATTATGGTTTTTATTTGATCGAAAACAAAACTAGTTAGTTGTTAATCATTGAGACTAATCACGTAACTCATTTATTAGTTAAAAATTGTCTCTCTTGTGTGGAAGATCTGTTTTAGCTGGAAGATTTCCCTTCTTATGCTAGGTCTGTTGTTTCGACTGAGTGTCGGGTTTGTTTGTAACTGATTGTTTCCTTTAATAACAAAAAAATCATTTTTTTTTAACCGATTGATTTTGTAGATTGATTTTGTAGTATGAATCTGACCTTGCTTCCTACTTTCATAGCACCGACAAGATATATATCCTTATCTATTTATTTTTATTTTTTATAAGTAATATATAACTCGAATTCATTCCGATATATATATATATATATATATTTATAATATACATAACTCTTTTGCTGTTCGCTCTTTGGAGTGTTTTTTTAATAAATTTCTCACTTCTCAAAAAAAAAAAAATATAAATAATGCATGATATTAATTAACCTAGAGTAGACATGGTTGATCATGCATTGTGCTACTGTACTGAGGCTTCAAGAATTAATCAAATAACATAATTATAAACTGATGGTGGGGTACAAGGAGCCTACAATTTTTGACCAAAACTACTTAAAAAATGCTGCTGAATTGAATTGATTCGTAAATATCTCTCCCTCTCTCTCACACATACATTATACACACACTCTCTCTCTCTCATTATACAGTACACAATTGCACACACAAGCACTCATCTGATCTTCTATATATATATATATGTGCGTCCACACGATTATATGGCACAAATTGAAGGAGATGATGATCAGAAGAATATATAGCAATCAACAATATAGAGGTTATAGTGGGATCTTGTCGTACGAGAGATGGCTCCTAGTGCCTGCAATATGTGGCAATATGTGGCAATATGTGCCATCTCTCCTCGTCAAGACTCCATCTATCCTCAATCTTTTTATCAATTTCTGTGGATCAATGCTTGCGCTGCTACTACTTTTATTTTGAGATAAATATACATATCGATTAAAGGGTATGTTATTTAATTCTTGGGTATCGGTTAATTCAGTTGATATTTTGTAAATTTATGTTGATCAATGCACGTCCTGCTACTTTTTTATTATTATTATGAGATGAACGTTCATTTCGATTAAAGGGTATATTAATTTTATTCGTTCGGTTGATAAGATCTTTTATTAAGGGTTTTTATTTATTTATTTATTTTTTATTTATTTTTATTTTTTTTATGATATTTATTAAGCGTTTTTTTTATTCGTCGTTGTGTACCGATCAATATTGTAGTCATTATTGTTTAATTTTTTTGCGTGAAAGGGTAATTTTTGTTTGTTTTCATATTTGATGCGTCTCTGTCAAATTGGTCAACCCATTGATGCTGCATGCCAAATTGCCATCATCCAATTTGAGGCCATAGTTTGATCTTGGAGAATGGAGATAATGTATATATATTGATTGATGTTTTCATTTATTTTCATTTTATTTTGAGTTCAATTTAATTTCATCAACTATATAATATACTTGACATCATCTCCTGAAATAATTATAGGAATTTCTTAAAATTGAAAAGGTTCTTTATATATATTACTTTATGCGACGAGTTGTGTAAACACCATACTTTAACTAAATAAATAGATGGTATTTTGAGATCATACTTGAAAAATGCTTACATCATGTCGAGTTTCTATGTGCAACTAATTATATAAAAGATGACCATGGTAGAAGACACAAGAAATATTTGTCTCTAAAACTGGAAATGGATTTATAGATTTGAAAGTTCAAATTATCTTCTTTTTTTAAAAAAAAAAAGTAAAATTCAAATTATCTTTGGTTCATCAAAACTGAGGCAATTTTAGGCCATAGATCTCTTATCTAACAAATTATATGGAACTTGCTTGTACCAGTTCCATATATATATGAAAAATATTGCCAAAAATTTAATTAAAAATCCAACATTCCCGTCTAATCGTATCAATTAATTATAGTACTATCTAAGATTCAATAAATATAATTAAGGAAGTAAACTTGATTATCACCTTTAAGAGATGAGGTTGACAAAGTGGTTAATAGGGATGGTTGGGGAATGCTTTTCCATCCCGATCCCCATCCCAGCCCCCCAAAACCATTTCCGTCCCCATCCCCGTATTAAAAGAAGTGGGGCCGAGGGCGGGGATTCCCCATTGGAGGGGCCTTCCCCATACCCACCCTATTTCCCGTCTAATATACATATATATATATATATATATATATATTTTTTTTTTGATAATATATATATTTTTTAATATAACGGCATATCACATTTTATATGCAAGTAAAAGCAATTAAATCCAAATTTAATAATAAAAATGCAGAAAAGTTCCAAACTCAGCATTGAACAAATACACTGTTCAACAACTGCTAATTAAAAAGCAATAATGAAAGAATTTCAACTCTCTAAAAATCAGCTCTACTTCTCTCTTACTTTCATTCTTTCTCGTAATACAAGACATGATAATTCAATAGAAACAAAGGTAGTACAGCGCAGAACAAAATGCTGAAATTACTTTGCATGACCTTTTCTTTTCCGGTTCTTCCCCATCCCGTGGAATTAAAAGCATTTCCTGTGAACAATGGATGGGTCTGATTCATCGTTAAAAGAAACTATTTATGTTAAATTAATATTAAATGATATTAAAATCTGAATATTATATTATATATATATATATGTATATATCGGGGCAGGGACAGGGTGGGGAGTGCTTCCCCCGTCCCCGCCCCGCTTCACCTTCGGGGACAAGACTTTGTCCACATCCCCGTTCCCATCCCCGAATATTATCTCCCATTCCCTCCCCGTTCAGGGTGGGGCCCCACGGGACCCCGGCCCCGTGGGGAATACTGCCATCTCTAGTGTTTAAACGCCCCTCACACGACATACGTCATTAAAGTTGTGGGTTCAAATCGTATCTCAACCTTCTCAAATCTCGAAATAGTTGGAATAATAAAAAATATATATATACATTCATGTGCTTCAAATCCTATCAGAAATTTCACGTTGGTAGATATTCGAATTTGAGACATTGTAAGGCTAAAACAACATCAGAGTACTTGATTGGGTGTCCTTTTGGAAAATCTTAGTTGCAGCCAGCCCTAGCCCTTTAAAAAAATAAGAAAAAAAAAAAAAAATGGAGCCTTCAATCGTAACACCACCTATGAAATTTCTGAAGCGCAACCTCGAGGAAACAATCATATCATTCTCTCAATTACTTATAAGCTACGTAAATGTGAATTTCCCTATAGTTTCATAACTATATGTGAATCAATGAAATCAAAATCTTAATTTCCATTAAATGTTGAAGACATGTATAGAAACATCATTTCATTCTTCCAAATACTTTCGTAGACATTTCCTTTTATGCTAATTAACTTTTCCTTGTCTGACCTATAAATACATGAAGACCAAGAATTCATGCTTGCGAGTCATGGAAGAGATAGAGAAAGAAACACACGAAGAAAAATTGAATAGAATAATGTCTACTCATATATATATATACAGGAAAAAATTTCAGAAATTTTCTTTCTTGCTTTTTTTTGTGGTGAACATCGACAGAGTTAAGATGGTTGCAGGGGGTTCACTGTCACAGGAGAGATTGCAGCGCAGCGCGCGGCTGCCATCTCCCTGCGACAGTGATCCTCCTTCAAGTAGTCTTCAACGATTGATGTCAAAAGCAGCCTGAAGTTTCTATGTATCCTTGAGAACTAATTAATCCAAGCCATGGCTTGTATAAATATTTATTTGTCGATATCAACTTTTAATCTTTTATCACACATTATATTTGTTCATGTTTTTATTTATTTTTTTACAATTTTAATTTTCTAGTACATATATAATCTCTCTTTGGCAGTCTGAGCCTCAAAATGGTATTTGATTCCTTCTTTTGCTTAATTAATTAATTTTGGAAAGTGAATAACCTTATCTAAACCATAAAGGAAATCACATGTGAGTAATGAGTACATAGAATAATGTTACACAACGTGAAAGGTTTTTTTGGAAAATCAACTAAAATGATACATATATATTTTATATATTTATTTATTTATTTATTTATTTTTAACGGCTAAACTTTATTTAAAAAAGGACCACCAAGACCAAGTAAAACAACAAGCGACCAGCCAAATTAAACCACACACCAAAGCTACACGAAAAAAAAAAAAAAAAACAGACCTAACAAGCCAAAACAAGTCACTATTGGCCAGAAACGAGTAACACAACGCCGCCTCCCTGAATAAGGTTCACCAGACGACCAGCTCTGAAGGCTACCCAAACCCCCGCTGGAGCATCAGGACACTGAAGGCTTGAGTTTGCATACCAACTCATGGAACCTATTATCATTCTCCTTCTTCCTAATAGTGATAATCTCCAACAACACCTTCTTCTTTCCATTGAATTCAAAGCCAAGGGCCATCCCTTTCTCAATAACCTTCGTGATTTCTTCCTCAAGACTCCACACCACCTTTTTCTTCACCTCTAGAATCTCCCTGTCCGAAAAAATGGCAGAGGTAGGCACCATCTTTGAATTTCTATCCAGCACACCACTGCAATTACTCCCTTCATTGATAACCAACATATCATTCTTTCCAAGCGGAGATGGGTTTGATGAGCCTCTGAATTCACCCTCTTCACAAACAGAAAAAAGGCCCATCAGACCTTTGGAAAGAACTGAGTCTCAACCCAAACATTCAAACTTGATTTTTTATATACCATCATCTACGGTTCAAACATTCAAACTTGATATATTGTGAAACTGACTGAATGAACGTCTTTTAATTTATCATCAAACATATTTAGCTGTCAGCTTCACGCCTTCACCCGTGGGGTGTAAGAAGCCAATAAATATCATTGTACATAAAAAGGGGAGGCTGTAAGGAGCCCTACAATTTTGACCAACACATCTTCAAAGTTCAGAAGCTGAAAAATGTTTAAGCAATTTGTCGAAGGCCCTTCATTTTGTCTCAAAACTATTGCATCTCCTGAGGTTGTTGGTCGAGATGCAAGTTGAGATATTTTTTTCATTCATCAATCATCAATAATGCTAGTTGAGATATAAATCATGGTAATTTTTCAATTGTCACATCATAAGTTAAAATGTTAACTGTGATATAAAAGCCAGATGTCCAATATTGCTACTCTTTCTTTAATTGTTGGCCGCCGAGGCCTCTTGACAGTTTATATGTCCCATTTTCTTCCTCAGAGAAAGATAGAGAAAGAGAGGCTAGCTTGGAAGCCATGAATGGACTTCCGGAGGAAACTATAGCAAGAAAGAGAAGAAAAGAAGTTCAGGGAGTCTTGTCGCAAGAGCGATGGCATCACCTTGTCAGGAACTTGTGGTAGGTGCCAGCACTCTGTGACAAGACACTCTGCAACTTCTTTACGAAGAAAAGATTTCTGAAGAATTCAAAACCAGTAAGTATTGATCTATTTACATACAGTACTTCAACCAAACCTAAGTTATGAAATTATCCATCATAATTATTTTTCCTTCTCGTATTGCTTCATGAATTGTTACAATCATATCTTCTCCTTCTATGCATTGATTTCAATCATCTATGATTTTCTCATATAACCAGATTCAGGTTTTCAAGCTATGGTGACCATTGTTGATCTGAGTATTCCAGTCCACTGCTGCAGACCTTCGATTTTTTTTTTTTTTTTTTTGGATTATATTTTTATTCATTAATTTTCTCGATTAGATTATGATTGCGTTGTTGTGGTCTGTCTTCTAAAATATTTCAGAAAATTAATTCAAGTCATTATCATTTCATGTGTGGATGGGTCATTTTTGTTTATTTTATTTAATTTATTTGATGTGACTCTGTCAAGTTTGGTTTATCAATTATTTAATATGGATCCAATTTGAGGCTATAGTTGGATGTCGGAGATGGATAATATTGTAATGAATGAATTAATTATTATTATTATTATTTTTTCATTTTGTTTTATTTAGAGTTTTATTTCTTCATCAACTACATATATGATATCATTGTATGAGATCATAAGAGGAATTTCTTGAAGTTTGTAATTTTTTTTGTGGCTATTTATCTTTGTATCGATCGAAGAAGTTATGTGAGGTACAGGTAGCTCTTTCATGTCGACAACTCATTGTATAAACCAAGCATTACATAACATTATTATTTTTTAAAATATTATATTATTATATAAATTTATGGGTTTTTTTATATTTTTTTTAAAGGATAAATTGAACCCACAACCTCGTAATATTGGTATGAGGGGTCTACCACTGGACCAACGCCATCTCGTTAACATTACATAACATAAAATATGTTGGGAAATGACATAAATTATAAGAAGCCAATATTAATCTACTTATTATATAATTGTTTGGGTTTGTGGATCGTTACACAATCGATCGTCACACAATCGATCGTCACGTAGAAAGATGAAGTCGGCCCCATCAATTTTGGAGGATTGTTTGTTTGTGAGTATATTTAAATGGTTTTGCTGAGTGGGGTTTTCTTTTGTAGTTTTGTGGTTTGGTTGTTTCGTGTTCTCTCTGTTTCTGTTTTCCTTTTTGTTGTGCTTCTGGTCTGATGCCTTTATGGGTTTTCTTACTTGCCGTCTCTTGTTGGCCGCTTGTTTCTCTCTCATATCGGTCTTTTTGGCCCTTAATAATACCTCAGTTTAGGGGTGGACCCTCAAACCCTCAAACCGATCAATCTGTTCAAACCAATCCGTTTTTGGTTTCGTTAAATAAAATAAACCGATTGGGTTGTTTTTGAGCAACCCAATTGGTTTAGGTTGATTTGTGGGTTGTGTTTTATCAAGTTGTATAACCCAACCCAAACCATTACATATTTATATATATAGGGTCTCGTTCTGGTCGGTATGTACTGATGTAACTACATCAGTACCAATGCATATGGAGCACTGATTATAGAAAAGATTTGATAAGTGTAAAGTATGTAAATTTAATGGTATACATCCAACTTACCAATAAAATTATATCAATGCGTACTGACTTGAACATTTATATATATATATATATATTATTAATTAAATTATCTGATAAAAGAAATAAAAACTAAAGTTAACCCAATGCAATAAGAAGTGAACTTTAATACTTCAAAATGGTTGCTTGGATGGTGGTGGATATTATTAATTTAGAAGCTTTAACGATTTAGTTTTATTTTATAAGTTTTATGTGTTCTACACTTGAGACTTTTTATTTTTTTTGCTTAACAATTATTGTTTTGCACATGAGTTAAATTTAGTATTATAAATTAGTATTATTATTTATTTTATTGATAATTGGTTTAACTACTTATATTGATAATTTGATATTATTAAATTTATTCAAATAAAAAATAATGTAATTATTTATCGGTTTGGTTCGATTTAACCTTATAAATGGTTTTGTTTGGTTTTATTTGGTTTGGGTTGTAATAAATTAAACCGATTTTATAATGGGTTGGTTTGGGTATAGTCAAATCCAACCCAAATCAACCCATGCCCACCTCTAGCCGCTCAGTTGTTCAAATAAAAAATCTAAAAAGTTATTGAAATTTTAATGAAAAAATATAAATAACAAAAAAAAATCGAGTAAACTTAAAATAAACCTTTTAATAACATGCGATAATTAATGAATCCAAATGTAAATTATGTTTGATGATTTGTATTTAAAAGACTCTCATATATATATATATATACACGATTATGTTCTTATCAGGGTATTCTTATATAACTTTATCAGGATATTGAATGTGAGTCACTCATTTATAAAAGTGATTTGACAAGTACATACATACCAAATCAAGATAGGTAAAACGAGTAGCTCACATTCATTCCTTATATAATTCTATCAAAGCATCCTCATAGGAAAATTTCTGTATATATATATATATAGATATATAATTATATAATTTACTAATAAAGATAATTTGGAAGTAAACTTGATTGCAACAAGTTTGGGGCGAGGCCTGGCCTTACGTCCATGGCAGTTAATTTGAAGATCTAACATAATAATAATAATAATAATAATTTGTTAGAAATTAATTACGTTGTAAAGTTAGTACTAATAAATGTTAACCATGATTGATCTAGTTTTGCCTCTTTTCTTGACTTTTTCTTAAACCTATAATACTTGTACTGATCGATCATCAATGATAATTAAATTTTCAGACAAATCATTATCCTTTCTTTGGAGTGTATTTTTGCTCAACCACATTTTTGTGGGTAAACATTACCTCCCTCCCAACACTTGACATATATCTAGGGAGAGAGTACTTTTGTTAATACACTTTAATAAAAGCACCCCCTCCTAGACACATGTCAAGTGTTAGGGAGGAAGATAATAGTTACCCGTAAAAAGTGTGGGTGAGCAAATTCATTCTTCTTTCTTTGTCAAGGGCACATTTATTTTTTATATAAAAATATATATGATGCACTATCAATCTAATCATTGATGGACTATTGGACTGGGTCAAAGGATGGATATTGAAATCCCAATTTGAGGCTAAACGGTTGTGTTTATTTTCTAACTAGCCTAATTATTTCTATGATCAGCCTAATTATTCCTATGATAATGTCAAATATTTTGAAATGTTTTGTGTGTTGGTTCATTTAACTTGATCATTTTTGTTAATACCAAATCCGATAATATGATTTTGACTAGTATAATCCTCGATGGATGAGTCATTGATTTTGATTTAACATGATCTAAAGGCTCTCGTCCCAACATATATACTGTATAGGCTGACCCATCTAACATAATCGGAAGGTCCCTACACTTGTCCCTAGGGACGTAAATTTTTCCCCGAAGTCTCAATTCACTGTGTTCTCATTTCCATTTGAAGAGTTTTTTTTTTTTTTTTTTTTTTTTTTTCCTTTTTATTTTGGGTGGAGGAATGAGGATGAAAATCATCACCAAATTAAAATGAGGATGGGGATGAGGGCCTCATTTCCTCTAAACATATATAAATATAATTATAATATATATATATATTTTATTCTTTGAAAACCTTAACTCCCTAATTAAGTATATATACATATTTTATATAAAATGCACTAATGAATTTTATTTTATATTTTTAATGGAAAGTTAGTTTTTTTAGTTTAATTTTTAAATTTTAGTCAAATGGAAAAATGTGGTAACGGGAGAAACAGGGAAATAGGGAAAAACGGAGAAAAAGGGGAAAAATGAAGAATTGGGGATGGGAATGGATATAGGTCCCCCCAAAATTCCCCATCTCCATTTTTCTCAAATGGGGAAATTGGGGGAATGGGGGAAGGATCTAGAAAGTGGGGATAGGGATAGAGATAGGTAGACCTATATCCATCCATATTTCTCAAATGTGCATCTCTACTTGTCCCACCAGATATAGGGCTGACCTATTGGGTTCACTAATCCATTCACTCTCTCTCATATGGTGGCAACCAGGATTAATTTCAAGTTAATATATATATATATATATATATATATATATATAATATCTCAAGCTTATAGATATTATATACATACATTGATGATCAACTTGCAAGGATATTGGGACGATAATAAATTGATAGTTCTACATCTCTATCTATACTAAGCAATTTTTAATTTTCGTTAATTAATTCATTCATTCATTATCCAAATGATACTGTATCAGATGAAGATATATATATATATATATATAAAATTGTTCCCCATATATTTTAGACCTGTCTGTCACCATCCCTACAATTAATTATTTATATATATATCCTTCACCAAATATCACCGGCCTCTCAATAATTCTGAATTGTAATTGTAGGTTCGTATGCATTTTATTAAAAAAAAAATGCAGATTTCAACCATCAATGTTGATTGTTGATAGGTTATACAAGAATAAAATAACACATTTTCCTTATAAATATTATACAAGGTTCAATGACTGAAATTTAATATTTAAATAGAAGTACATTAAACAAAACAACCACGTTTTTTAATAAATGATTTAACTCATAATGTTATAAAGTCGAATTTCATATATATAAATTAAATTATTTGGTAGTTCGACTATGTAATGTTATAGAATTTATTATTCTATAATATTAGAGAGTCAAATCTCATATGAAAAAAAAGGTACAGATCCCACACCAGATAATCTCTCTCTCTCTCTCTCTCTATATATATATATATATATATATAACAGGTTGCCTTGTGAGCATTCAATGGAGGAAGAAGCAAAGAATGAGCTGCCGATCAGCTTATATATATTGATCTGAAAAACATGATCAAAAGAGAGATGTATAGGGACTTCTGTCGCGGGAAAGATGGTGCCGAGCGATATATATATATATATATATATATATATATATCGAGCTAGAAGAAGCATTGCAGAAACATCTATATACTCTGATGATGATCATAATCATGATCATCCATCACAATTAATGGTAAGCTAGCTAGCTAGGCATTATCTTTCCTCGACAGAAGCCCCTCATTTTCTTTCCATTTTTGGTGCTCCAAATCGATCAAGGTAAGCAAATTTGTAATGTATTTTCTTGTTCGTATATGTTTTGAAGTCATACTTTGTTTTAGATATGTAAATCATTGAAAGTAGTCCATGGAAATTAAAGCTAGTTCTTGATTAATTGTATATCAAGGCAATTTACTACAGAAATCATGATATATATATATATATATATATATATATATATGGTCCCATATTGTTCCCTCTATTTTCCAAGTTCGATTGAATCTTTGAAAAAACCATGAAATATCTATATATCTTGCATGCCAACATATACTATTTTTCTACTATCCTATGAATCTATGATTGTATGTTTGATTCTAATTTTCTAGTTAATTAATTTGAAAATCTATCTAGTTAGAACACTTGTAAAGATGTTACTAATACTAGATATTGTTCACACGAATCTTTGAAGAGGATTTAATTTAATTTATGTTTGTTAGAAACAAGAGAAGGTATGTCCACTAAAGTGTTAATGATAAATACTCCTAATTAAAACACAAGTTTAATAAAGTTATGAGAAGAAAAAAGAAACCCAACAAAATTCATAAATGCTAACATTTAATCAAGTTAGGGATGGTTTCGGTTTCAAACCGCAATGACCGGGTTTGTGAAACTTGGGTTTTAACTCCGATTAAGTATGATCAAGTTATAAGAAACTAAAATGACAAAATCAATATCACCTAACGGTTATTATAAATGGAATTCAATTTTGATGGTTTTGATTTCAAATCGAAATGATAGAATTTGTCAAAACTTGTGTTCAGTCGGTTAGTCTTTTGTTAGGTTGTAAAACCGTCCTCGTTTTTTATTTAAATATTACATATTTGAATTTGGATCTTCTCACCTCAGTTTGGCTCTTCCTCACCTTTTGTTTTTTCATCTCCTTTTATCAATCTCATGACATAAAAATATTACAATAAATTGGTAGTGTGAATGTGATGAGTGTCATTGTTTTCAGCTATAAGTTTTTGTCCAAAAAAAAAAAAAAAAAAAAAAGTGGACACATTCCCTTTGAATGTGGAAACTTTTGGTTTTATATGTATCAATTAAAGACTTTATGAATCTCTGTATCAACTATGTCTTCATCATTTCCATCATTACTTTGTAGAGAAAAAAAAAAAAAAAAACCACTCTGAATTCCCATGTGGCTCACATTTTCTGTTTTATAGGATCAATCCAATAAACAATGATTGTGCTTTGTGCGGGCCTTTGTGCTGTTGCTGCCTGGGTGGCCTTTGCTTTGGGGTGTGTTGTTCTTGGTCTTGTGCTTTTCTCCTTTGTGCAGGCCTTTTGTGTTGTTGCTGCCTGGGTGACCTGTGCTTTGGAGTGCGTTGTTCTAGGCCTTTGCTGTTTTAAAAAAAAAAAACAATGATTATGTTTTTTTTTTTTAAAAAAAAAAAAATCTAACAATGATTATGTTTGTAAACCACAAACTAAAGGGTAATCTCTCTCTTGCTGATAATTATGTTGGAGATACATAGCACATGCATGTCTCCTCTCTATATTCTATATATGAGAAACACAATGAATATTATTCTTAAATGGTGAGCTCCTATTAATAATTATTAATTTGTTTACAAGATGGATTCCAAACACTTCCCTTGATGAAACCAACTGTAAACAATAAGAATATACTTACAGTTGAGAGCCTGACATCAAACAAAAAATATTTAAAAGACTAATCAGAATCTTTGCTGATCTGATCTATTGCCTTGTAACATTTCTCTGTTTTTGATTTATAACATCAATAGATTCAAGAACCAACCTCATAGAAGCTTAGACAAATTCAATTCAATTCAAATCAAAACAATGCTAAGGTATCACAATGAAGATGTCATTGAATATGGAATCAATTATCATACCATGTTGTGATTTCTGCAAAAGAAAAAAGCACTCTTGATACAAGCAGTGATACATCATCAAAACCTTCCCTCTATTTTTCCTATTCCTAAAACTAAATCTGCCGAATGTTCGTTCTTACAGTAGTAATAATAACCAAGAGAAGCTAAAAATAATTAGGCTACATAGACAGAAGATAAACTCAGTTGCGTATATCAGAATATCATGGCCGTCAAGTAATAATCCCAGCTCTGTACCTGACATCCTTTCAACAAATCCATATTACGTTCGTGCAACTGTATAAACCGGAAATTGCAACTCTGTAGACCGGAGAGATCATGTATACTTTAATCTCTACCTTTTTATCCACTACTAGAAGGGAGCTGATTACTTGGTCTTATAATCTTCCATCTTTGGATATTAGATATGGGAAGCACCACGTATAACACAGAGATTTTGGTTATTGCTATTTGCATTGCCTTGGCCGGAAATTCTCAGTTGATAATAGGGAGCTTATTAACTTCTCCAGCCTTTTTGCTCCAGGGCCAGGTCTAAGGACAGTGGTGTTACCAACAACAGAGCAGGGATCTGTCCCGTTTTCCTGACTTCCTATGCACCAACCACCAGGAGTAACCATTCCTGGACTACGAGACAAGAGCTCGCTATCAATTTTGTCGAGCACTGGGTCCTCACGAGGGAACTTCCTTGCGAACGGAGCATTACTTTCAACCATCTTCTGCATGTCAGCTAGGTTAAGGTAATGGGGATGCTGCTTAGGAGGGTTGTCCCATGATATGTAATGGAGGTCAGTATTTACAGTGGTGTTATGGAACTCTTGTGCGTTACAGACGACAGTGTGGAAATAGCCTTCAGGGGAAGATAAGAAGTTTGCATAGTACATGAGGACAGTCCGAGGTAGGTTGTCCCATCCCCATATGCAGTAATCAATAAAAGGCCGAGAAAGAGCCATCCAAGCAGAACCTAGGACAAAAAAAAAAAACAGTTGTTTGATTTCAGAAACCCACTGAAATTAATAGCCATAGCAAGTGTTTGTAAGGGTGAAATGGTGGGAGCTCAAAATGCAAACTTTCTATGTCCAAACCTAAAATATACACATTTCACAGCCACTTAGCACAAGAATTATAATTAATATTCCTTAAACACCACTACTTCAACAATATAATTTCATGTTCCAGCACCCAGGGAGATCTGATAGAGGTGGTCCTCCAGAAAAAAAAAACATCAAATGAAATATAGTAAAAATGGAAAACCTCAAGGCCAAGTCCTAGAAATACGGTAAAATCCAGCTATTTTGTCTCAATCATGAGTATCTAAAAGACCTAAGTTTGAACCCATGGCGTCACACTTGCTACAGAAACTAGACGGATCATCAATAAAAATATTTTCAAATGCTTAAGCAAAGAAAGAATGTAAATTTAATGTTGTGGAAACTAGCTATATTATACATATTGTACCCATCTTTGATTTAAAGCAAAGACAACGTTTCCCATTATAATTTCTAAAAAATTTCCACAAAACAACCTTATTATTAAACTAGGAATAAACAGATCAAAACACAACCAAACAAAATCTTTCAAGTTGCTCACAGCCTCAAACCAACCTTTTGGTTACCAAAGCAGCTTTTTTAAAATAGTAGAGCCATAAATTTTAATATTACAAATTCTCAGCAATACTTTTGGTAAAGAACAATATGCAAGACAGACTTATGTTCTAACTGTATTTTACTCTTCAACCAATTCTAAAACCTTTTTTCCTTCAAAGATTAACTTTTGACTAGAGTACAGTTGTATGGTTGTACATACAAATAGGTACTCCCTTTTAGGTAAAGCCTTAAAGTTCCAATTAAGATGTCAATGCAGTTTCTTCTGCTGCAAATGCAATTCAGGCCCTTACTCCCAATGAAGGAACACAGGGAAGAAGGACTTAAGAAGGAGGAAGTTTGGAACTATTTTGTGTCCAATGAAATTCTAAAATTTGTTCCAAACAACCATCCCATCTTAGTTGTGTAGCTCTGTGTGCATGGTGGCACTGAAATCCAAACAGTTTGACAACCCTATTTCCAGAATCCTAGACAAAAGTTAACCATTTCCTTCCTCACAAGCCACATGCTATTATGCTAATTACAATTGGGTAAAGCATATGTTTCACTACCAGCTGAATTTCTAGTTTAACTAAACCCGCCTTTGGACCTCTCAAATAAAAGAGCCAATGGTTGGATTAACTACCAACTTCTTTTTGAAGATAGATAACAAACAAGCACTGTTCAATTCTTAACATGTCACAGTAATTCTCTAAATCCATCCAATGAAACACACAGGTTACACAGGTACAAGCATTTTGACTATGGAAATGAGTAAAAGCAGTACTTGAAGCATATAAAAATCTTAGTAAATAAACTGTCATGACTGGTCATAAAAATAATTCCTGAGAAATATAGATATAGATAAACATAATAATCACAGTGCAACAACCAAATATGATGCCAGCATAAGCAAATTTTCTTACAGAAATAAATGCATCTAGAACCAAGAAATGTTATGATACCATTGAATTTTAGTTCACCCTTCCCCATAAAAATAAACAAAGCCATACTAAATTGTTGCCTGCCCTATCCTGAAGAACAAAGTTACAAAACCATAGTATCCAATGATATAACAGGTGAACAAGACTCTTCCAACTAACTTCAGGAAACAAGATAATTGACAATGAATCAACTAAACTCCTTTGTGATTCAACTCATTTTCCAAATACTTTCCCCTGACATTCTGTTTCATATAACTGACAACCAAACATTCAAACCCAAAAGTATATGTATGAATTTTTTTATATTGACGGAGGATCAACAAGATGTTACACAAAAGCACCTCACAAGAAGTATACATGTGAAATAAGTTTTCTACTTGAGGACTTCAAACCTTGATGAAAAGGAGTAAAATGAGAGAGTTCACGTTTATTCAATAATCTTGTTCCCTGGATTGTGTAAAAGTTGGTCTGATTTCAGCCATTTGTCTAAAGTCTAATACAACATAATCTCCTAGACAGACCCTGCTGACACTTCAATACTACCTGCATAACTTTCAATATCTAAGGTTGAATTCACAAACATCTCTACTAATTCAGGTAAAATAGCTAATTTGTACAATTTAACTAGCTTCGTAACATGGTTATCTTCTCTTCTCCATGGGAATCTGGACTTAATCCACAACTACAGATTCAGCTCAAAATTTTCACTTGAGATTAAGAGAAACACATCCCAACCATATTATGAGAAAAACCTTTATAATCTATTATGTTATGTTTCAGTTATTTGGCTCTAGAGACGGCTAAAACCTTTACAATCTATTAATTTGGAAAATAAAAAAGTTTGAGCAATTCAGAAGTTCAGCCAGCGAACTTATTTCAGCTCTCCATCTTCTTGAAGATCAAAACAACAGAAACATAAGTTCTAAAACTTCACTTTTCCTTTTCTTAAAACTACAAAAGCATTCAACATTTCAACTTACTGCAGTTCTATATCACTGCATAGTGCCATAGTCCAATTGGACCAATTCCATCATTATCAGAAACATAAGTTCTATAATAATCCAACAAACTAACTCATATCAAAGTCCAAACACCCCAGATATGAAAACTCAACAGATGATCACCTGACCGGATAGAACATGATCATACAATAAATTACTAAACGGGGCATAAGCACAAACATGTATGAAGAAAAAGCAAGAATTTGCACCTGTAAAGAGCTTGAATGCAGTTGGGACACTCCTCTTCTGGGTAACCCAAAAAACATCAGCTTTTTTTGTCATATACAACCCTGGATCAATAATGATCGGTTTCGCCCTCTGAAACCTGCCACACAAATACATCAAAACACCAAAAATGAATCACACATGTCACCTCCCAAAATGGAAACAAACAAAACAAACCAAACTAAAATCCATATCCACTCACTCTTTCCACCCAATGTTGCTGGTATGATCAATGAAATTCAGCTCTCTCGGCAAATAAGAAAACGTATGCAACAGATCTAATCAAACCAACCATATCACAAAATCCACACAAACCCAGATCAAATATTTCACAAAAGAAATCAAAATGTCAAAAAAAAAAAAAAAAAAAAATCAGAACTTTAAACTTTTGCCACTGACCATCTTGAGTCACGAGAGGATAATCAGACGCACTGAGATTGATAAACCAGTCCCAGTCTCCACCTTCCCTCAACAAAACGGCAGCAGCATGAAGCGTATTGGCCACCATTGTAGGTCCACGGTAGGTGACGAGATTGGCCTTTGTGATCATCTTCACATTGCCGAATTTGACGAACAATTCGTGTTCTCTAACGAACTTCTTCAGATCCAATCTCTCCGAATCCGGTGACTCGCGGTCGAGGTGGACGGCGTAGACGTTATTGGGGTGGTAGAGCGCGAGGAGTGTCCGCTTGATCATGTTACCATCGCCGACGGATCCAGAGATCAGGTAAGCGAAGCGCGGCGGCGGAGGGAGGAGGGATGCGACGGGGAGGGGTTTGAGCTTGGACTCAACGAAGACTGAGGAGGAGCCAGAGACGGTGTAGACGGAGCGGTAGAAGGGGAGGAACGGCGTGCCGTCCGGCGACGTTAGTGTGGTCAAAAATAGAAGAAATAGAGAGACTAAAGACCCGATAGCGAGTGGGAAAATCCACCTCCGCTCCACCGTTTGGTGGTTGGTGTGGTGGTGGCGCATATGCATGAAATAGCTCTTCAATCTCTTCATTTTTTTTTTTATAAAAAATATTTAATTTTGTTTGGTGGGTCAATCGATTGAGAGTCTTTTTGAGCTTTTAAAAAGCTCGTATATAGCTTGAAGAGAAGAAGACTGAGATGGGTCAGTGAATGTTAGTTGTATTGGGTCTCGGCGTGAATGGTGGTGGTGGTGATGATAGTGGTGGTCGTCTTCTTCGGTGAAGTCTGAGGAATTTAGATTTTTGTTTTTTTATTAAAAAAAATTTGGGTGAGACTTGAGAGATAGAGAATGGATGTGATTTTGTTAATTATAGATTAGATTAGATCAAGTTAGAAGTATTACATTTACACCTGACTTTTCTTTCCATTTATTGTATTATATTCAAACATTCTTTGATTATAATTAATTAACTCTCCTGAATTAAGTAATTATGCAATTTCTTTGGACATTGATCTTCCATTTAAGGACTTACAGATACAGTAAGTCAAAACTTTAATTTTTTTTTTCAACTTCTCTTTTTTTACCATAAATATTTTGAATCACCAATAGATTTACTAGAATCTATCGAGATTAAATACACTTGTCTAGCTCTTGAACACCAACAAAGAAATGTCGAGATTAAACACTATATGTAGATCATCGCTCAATATAGTTTAGTGGTAATAAAGTTCATTTAGTATAACAATATTCTATATTATATTCGAGTCGCCACCACTACATGGTATATATAAAATATATATGTCGTGCGATTCAAATATTCGCTAATACACAAAAACTATAAATTTCAGTTTACACTATATTGATTAAGAATTCAATTTGAACTCGTAACTTTAATAAATAAAAAATTCGGTTATATCTAGAAAGAAAGTAAGGATTAATAGAGAATGTTATTTACTTTTCTCACGCATCACTATACACTCTTTAATTTAATAAAAAAAAAAAACTCTCTAATTTTTTGCTGTAAAACTTGTTTACGTTTTTGTCTCGTATTAATACCAAATGACTTACCTGATGTCTGTTTCTTTCTTTTCTTTTTTTCCACCTCTTGATTTTCATTAGTAGCATGTGTACTTCAGTATTGGATGAAGTAAGAGGGAAAAAAAAAACAAAAAAAGGTGAGAGATAGAAGTGACCATCAGACAAAGTCATTTGGTATTAATAAGGGATAAAAACGTAAACAATCATTGCAGCAAAAGGCGAGAGTTTTTTTTATTAAATTAACGATTATATATATGTCAAGTGATGAATGAGAAAGGTAGATAATATTCCCTAAGATTAATTTGTAAACAATAAAAATATAGATGATAAACCTATATCAAAATCTACTTTTACATTTTAATACATATTTGTTAATATTTATAATATATATATATATTTATTTGTTAATGATATAATAGGAATGATTAGATGTTGAAGTATAAGAACATCTTTAATGCAACGCTAAATCAATGTGCCAATACTATAATTTAGCATAAAGTAAAAAAAATATGCTCCAATGCAATGTTAAAAGTTGTGCTAAATTTGACATATGCTATAAACTGTGCTAAATTTGGTATAGTATATAACATATGCCAAATTTGACACAACAATAAATATAGCTGTATTTGTTGACTTTTAAATTTTAAATAATAAAAATTTAACAAACTTGGTAGAAAAAATTAAGATTAAAATAATTCTAAAAAAAAAATTCAATGTATCGTTTGTATTTATTGATTTTTATAATTTTAAATAATTAAAAAAATAAAAAGTAGCATATCAAATAGAATTTTGAATTGGAATACAATACCAAAATGATATGTCAAATATAATATTTTACTATATTTCTTGTCAAATTTAGTATTAACATTGTCATATGCATTAAAAATGGTCTAATGCATAAGTATCACCGTATGACAACTCATTATCTTATTAAGAGAGCATCCTGAGGTCCAAATACGCTTAATAATTGCGTACAAATCCAATTAATTAAAGGTTAAAACATATGTGGAGACGTGGAGTTCCACTTTGTTTATGAGACCAATTTTTATATTTATTTAGATTGTGATTGAATAACCATAAAACAAATAAACAATCTTCTTTCAGTTAATTGTATGAATATATAATTGTAATTTACTTTAATCCTAATCAACGTTTTTCAAATTTTTTTTATCTGTAAATAAAAAAATAAAAAAATAAAAGCAGATTTCATTGACTGTTATGAAACTTATTGAAACAAATTTGTAGGAAATTTATGACAAGTTTTTTAATTAATAAAGTAGTTGGTCAATATTTTAGGCAATATTCAATGCAATTATGACAGATTAAAAAAGGGGTTTATTCATAATCAATTCTAAAACGTAATTAGTGCCAAGACTTCATTGAAAAAATAATAATAATAATAATAATGAAGAGTGGAATCATATGGAATGCCGGAAATTAGACTTTATTTGTAATTTGTGTGCAGATTTCACAGAAACATGATTGAATTCCAGAAATTTGTTTTTTTCTTCTGTAAAATAAATTTCTCAAAAGTAATATTATTGCATTTGTACCAAACTATGAAAATAGTCCAATTGTGGACCCAAATTCAATAACTATATATCACCAACCGATCCACTTACCAACCCCCTTAAATTGATCCTAACCATCCATCAACATTAAATTCCATGATTGAAAATGAAGTGGTACCCACCTAGGTGATGGCTATATCTTTTTTTTTTTTTCTTTTTTTTACATTACAATAACTGTCTAGAGCTGACGAGATGATCACCTGGAAGCATGGTCTGAAATACAGCTCCTATAGTCGGGAGAGGGCACCCTCATTAGGCAAGGAGTGACAAGGCAAATATATATAAATATATATGTACACCACCGGATTTAAACCGTGGTGGTGAAGATTCCCAAGGAATAACCTCACCACATTGGCAGGAGCCTGGTGTCAAATTGCATAATTATGATTAGATAGTCCTAATTTTTTAAATGCTGTAACTTCCAACTAATAAACCTAAATTTTGTTTGACCCTACTCTTATTATTTCCATTTACCGATATACATTGTTTTCTTCTGATAGTGAGTGAAAGAAAAGGAAAATAGATTGATAAAGTATAAAGTGATGAGAAAAAAAACTTGAACGCACCCGATTTAATGTATCCTAATATGTGTGTGCATCCCATGTGAAAAAGAAAACTTTGTTTGATTGATTCTCCTTGACATATGTCATACATCCATTGGACGGATGCATTGCATCAGGTATATATAAGATTTTCTCGCAAGTAGTAGATGAGATTTGATGATCCTCTAGTTGGTTAGGGAGATGGTGGCAGCTATACCCAGAAGTGGCAGACCGATAACTAAGAAGAATTAAAGGTCAAACCAAAAGCTACATAGATGTTAATGATGGGGCGGATTTACGTCTACGTTTACGACATGTTCAACCAATAACATTGATTATTTGGACATGAACATTAGAAAACCAAATCTAGAAGAAAGGTATTATTTAAGGGCTCGTTTGGTGCGCCGCACTGTATTCTATTATGAGTTTAAAATGTATTAGAATAATACAATTTAATGTTTGGTTTGTTTTGTACTGTTTACTGTATTGTATTAGTTAATACATTTTAATTGGTTTAATACGGTGGATATCGTATTAACTAATACAGAGTAGAGATGTTGTATTAATTAATATATCATAATACAATCTAATATGAAATATCACCAAATACAGGATTGTATAAGAATAATACAGTCCAATACAATATAACCCAATTCAATACAGTCTAATACAATACATCGTACCAAACGAACCCGAGATTTATGGAATTTAAAGGAAAAATTCATTGCTTCCATTCCACTCCTAACTCACTTCTCCTGACATAGCTTTTACAAAAGGCAGATAAAAACCAAGCATGACTGACATATCTATTCTATTTTTAACATATCTCTTTGGTTGCTTGTTTCAAGCTTGAATCAAACAGTTTTTTTTTTTTTTTTTTTGGTCTAGAATCTAGATCAGAAATTTCTGTTGCTTGTGGAAAACAAACATATCTATTTTATCTTTCATGGATGATGACAACTTAAATGCAGTAGTAAGCAAAGTGAATGCTTGTGCAAAAGCTTTTCCATCATCTATATAATCAATTTTCACATTGAGAAGATAAATAAATTACAAAATTGAAGTATTTGTGTAAGATGGTAGATAGAAAATGTACAGTTTAATCGGCTAAAGATGCACAACATAATGCAATTTACAACAGTAAGGAAGGAAGAATTTATGGGGTTCAAGAGCAAGAGTTATAACCTTTATGGGATTTCGGTCGACACTAGTGTAGAATGTAATTTTTTTTAACTTTATAAGGGTACCAATTGAGATCCTGTACGAAAAATTACAGGATTTCGTACGTTTTTTATGCGGGATTCAATTGATACCGATGTAAAATGTAAATTTTTTTAATTTTACACAAATACCAATTGAGATTACTCACGATTTTTCATACGAGATCCTTGCACTTATAATTTTTGTCTTTGTTATGTGACTTTTTGTGACCATACATATGGACTAAGGTTGTTTCAAAACCGGTACGATTCGTATGGATAAGAGACTTTTCGTAATATCTATACATGTATTAAGATAATTCATTGTTGAAAAAGGGCTCGGAAAAATTAATATTTAGTAGATTGACCAAAGCAACAAAGATGAAGAGATGAGAAAGAGCAACTTCACTAATGGAATGCTCTGCAGCCATATGCTTGCAGCTGCTGAATGGGAAGGAGTAGGAGAAGGAGAGGATCCCGGACGAGGGAACGCCGTCACATTTTCCTTTGAGCAAGTGTAGTTGCATCGACTGGGACGAACAATTCTATATACACCCTTGCTAGATAAGAAGTAGATGTCGCGCTGGTTATCCTGACCAAAAGATGTTATGTACCCTAGGGACGGGAAGGGACTCTCCGGTTTAGTGTCACATTGGATTGGAGAGTCGCCAGCACAATTGAACAGAACTTTAGTGCTAGTGAAGTTCCCACTATTTTCTGGTTGTTCTGCGCCTACCCAAACAGCACCAGCATTCAAATCTGTGTAGATATACCTGAAACAAACATTAGTCTATTAGACAATTGCTGCTATAAAATTGCATTTTATCAGTTTGATCAAGTTGATCAACTCACCTTCCATACAAGCATGGATCGGTCATGGATCGATAGAAATAGCCGCCTGTAATTGATGCTGATCCTTGCAACTTGTCTACATCAGAGTGGTTGTATCCCATTACAGGGAAGATTGGGTTTATAGATCTTGCAGATGTATTACCTCCCGAAAAAGTTGGAGGATTGTACAGAAATGGACCCTCGTAGACTCGCCATCCGTAGTTTCCGCCCTTTGTGACTATATCCACCTCTTCAAATTCCTCCTGTAAGACCAACAACCATTGCATTGACAGTAAAAGAAAATTAGCACAAACAATACTTGTACTGTACTTAAATATATCGTGAATTTGGTCAAGGAAAATCAGTAGCGGTTCATGGAAAATGAAAATTTGGACAAGCCAACCTGACCAACATCTGCACAGAGGAAGTATGAAGGCCTTTCCGCGTCAAAACTACATCGCCAAGGATTTCTGAATCCTAAGGCCCAAATTTCAGGCTCCAATTCGTTCTCCTCAGAAAATGGATTATCTGCAGGGACAGAATAGTTTCCCCATTGACCAAGGTCACTGATCTCTTTTGCACCTGCAAAGATGCAAAAATCAGGAAATTGTACACGAAAGTGAAGTCCTGGAGTTTTGAGAGCCTGTACTCACACATCGATGGGTTCGAATACTCAATATAGACTATGCAAGATGATAATAAGCTCAAATTGATGCAATCGAACATCATAAAATCCCAATTATAGTACGTACTTGGCATCTTATCCACGTCGAGCCTCATAATTTTCCCGAGCAAGGACTTCTTATTTTGTGAAAAGTTATAAGGATCGCCTATGCTTCCGCCATCTCCCATCATAAAGTATAGATACCCATCTTCGGGTCCAAATAGAATCTGACCGCCATGATGGGAAGTAAACGGGAGCCCCATCGTAAATATTCTTCTAACTTCCTGAGGACTGACTCTTGTAACCTGAAATTCATGTATTCAATCAACAACAACAACAACAACAACAATCTGGTAACAATGACAAATAGCTGCTGAAAACCATCAAATTTTGTGTTTTTTTTACCGAAGAAGGTTGTGATGTGGTACCATTAGCAGTGAACTCTGCTATGACACTGTGATATTGGCACGGTTGTGCTCCATTATCTGGTCCTAGCTTGGAAGGATCGCAGCCTACATCAGAGTTACATGAACATCTTCCTGAACATCCTGGCCATTTAACCTTGTCACAGTTGAGAGAAACGAAGAAGCGCCCATTGTGTAAAAAGTTCGGATGAAAAGCTATTCCAAGCATCCCCAGCTCAGTATCGACATGTACTATATCGGTCAAATCAAGAAAAGGATCTGATTCATTGAGCTGCAGTGTTCCTCCTCCTAAAACCTCCTCTGGAACAGTTGCTAACCATATCTTGCCTTCCAAGTTAGACAAGAACACGCGATTTGAACCATCAGGATGAGCCACCATGTTAATGTAGGCTCCATTGCCGATTTTTTCAATGCAAATACCACTTGGGGGACTTAAACTTTCAGTTCTGGAATTGTTTAGTGAAACCTGTCCACCATCAAAACACATTAGTCCATCATCTTCGGAACCCCCACCAAATTCATCGCAGAAAGCACTCTTCGACTGCCACGAATCAGCCCCACCTCTGCCTTGCAATGCGAAAGGAGAGTTGGATATTGAAACATTCTTGCATTCATCCCAAACCTTTGAACAAAAATCAACTGCAGCGCGTTGTGACTGCATTGAGTTTACTGAAACAGTCGAATTGCAAAGAACAGGGACTGATGTCCTTGGCTTTTTTGATTCAATTCTATATAACTCTGCTGAGAACTGATCACATCTCTGACAAGAATATTAGATTCCAAAGTCATGTAACACTCGAGTACTAGAAGGAAAGCGAGCACAACGACTAGGTAGATAGTCTTACCGAGCAGATTATTGATCTCAGAAGAGTTCCACAACTAGTATCAGAGACATTCATTGCTTGAAATTGGTTTTGCAATTGCAGATCATCTGTGGAATTACAGCAAACACTTCCATTGTATCGACAGAAACGAAGAGGGGTTTTCGGGGTAAACGGAGCTCCTTCAACCAAAAACATAGCAAAACTTGAGAAACATAGCAGCTTATCTTCATATGCTATCTATTTCTAAAAGCACTTTTGATTTCTTTTACCTAGATTAGCAATCAAACAGTGCATACATACATGAAAACAAAAATAGAAATTAATGGATACTACAAAAGAAAGAGAAAAAAAGAAAAACTCACTTAAATTAGTACACAAAGGATGTGAAGAAGAATGATCAGCAAGCAAAAGCAGGTTGAAGAAAATGAATATAATAGTGACACCATTACCATCACCAACCATCTTTCAAATTTGACAGTGTTGTTTACAAGCAACACTGAACAGATCACAATCCTAACTTTGGTCTTCTCTTCAACAACTGCCTTCACTGTGATCTATTTATCCATCTATCCATTTTTAGTCTATAGTGTTGTTTGTCTCTGTTAGATGGCTAACATTTTTTTGAAAATCAAGTACAAGTACTCCATGGTCAATCCTTCTTGGTTGACTTTACTTGAAGAATGAAACTTAATTAATGAAGTGACATTAAAATAAAATATTGAAGCTTCCAACATTATTGTATTTTAAAGGATAGCTTGCTTGAACAACAAGTTGGTTCGATTTTGTTTGACTAATGCAATCAAAGACAGCCAAAACAATGTAGAATTCAGAGTTTGAAAAAGAACCCATTTCGATTTTTTATTTTTTTATTTTTTATTTTTTAAAAATGAAGTAAACACATCCTAGATTGCTAGTAATTTCCAGACTATTAAATGAAACTTGATATTTGTATATACTTGAAAAAATAGTAAGCAATAATGCTAGGGCGACAATTGTATTCCTTGTATTCAATTTTATATTTCAACTAATAATTTGTCAATTGATCACAAACGAATACATATTTTAGGATACAAGCAGCCGTATGAAATGGTATGATTAGCATATTTCTGAATAGTAAGAAGACTATCCGTAATCAAGTTATTGTACGAGCGATTTGTAATTATTGTCAATTAATAATGGAATGGCATCTCACAAGTCACAAGATTGGAATATAAAATTAGAATAATTAATGTGAATTAATAATCGAGTAATAACACTTAACGAGGTTGGAATATAATTTTTTTTTTTTTTTTTATAAAAGTATTATATAAATTCGGGTTTTTTTTAGAGGGGGAGAAATCGATGTAAGGGGTTTACAACTAGACCAGATGTTGGAATATAAATTGAAATATAAGGATAATTATTCTATTCTATACAAGATGGGGTTAGTCAAGTGGTAAAACTTCTTACACCTACGCCACTGTCGCCACAAAGTCGTCGGTTCAGTCCTCCCTCTCCAAATAAAAAAAAAAAAACCTGGATTAATGTAATATTTTAGGACTACTTGCTGCCATTTTCATTATTATATATTGCTCGTAGGCGCGATGTCAAATTTCGGTGTGTTAATGAGCATATTCTCTGCGCTAATTAGCACATTTGTGACTTGCTTATGGCTTGCCATTTTTAGAGGAATGAATATTGATGTCAGATCAACCAAGCAATCAAGTCATTTTAATGGTACAAATCTATATTTTATTTACATAGAAATTAAGAAACAAAAGAATGTTTAAGCAGTAAAATTAAATTATTTTTTTTTCCGTAAGTGTTTCTTCCAATTTTCCAAATTGCAAGACAAAGATCTGATATATATATATATTACCTCCTAAAAAACTAAAAATTAACTAAAATCTCAGTAAGATCAAATCATCATGATAGAATTTTTTAAATTTTTTTATATTTTTTTATGTTTTTGAGCAAAATCCAACAAGAGTAGTTAAGAGGAGAAAAACATCAAAAAAAACTAAGGCATCCCAATTAGGTTGACACCCTAAAAGAAATTCAATCCCATGCCTTCGACCCTTCAAGTGGAAAAAATTTATTGAAGAAATAAATGAAAAATACAAATTAGAGGGGGAAACAAGAACCAAACCCCAAAATGATCTAAAACGATAAAAAGGCAATGGAGATAAATCTCTGAAAACAAAAGGAATTACCAGCTCTACTTCTTCTCACTGTAGTCCTCAGCTTTTGTGTGCAAAGCACTGCTTCCATGTGATCGAGCCTTGTTTTCCTTTGTCCCTTCAATCTTTTTCTCCAGTCTTGCCTTCAATATATAATTCAACTTCTCTGGAATTAAACATAAAAAGCCAATCATAATTCAATCATTCAATTTTCTGAAAAGTACATGATGGATATATAATAATTAGGGCACAAATAGGGCCGAGAATGAGGCAGGAAAGTCCATAAAATTAAAAAGCATTGCATGCATGTATGATTCTATTATATTGGACGAAGGTGCATAAAAAAGTTCGTTGCATGCATGATTTTATTGGATGAATGTACATGTATCTTTACGTTCCAAAATCGCTCTCCAATTCCCTATCTCATGAATGTACTTGCATTTGATATACGAAATGAAAGACTCTTTCCACCGTAGGCTCCTATTGAAATAATAAATGGCAAGCATGTACTTAGAGATTATAAATGATGAAGACAGTGTACCTTGGCTAGCTCACAAGCTCCTTTTGATTCAGTGGAGAGTTTTATGTGATCATTAGTTAAAAATATACTATGATCCAATGATTTGTCAACATGATAGTACTCTCCTTTTGACCCAAAATAGGGTTTTATGTCACCAATGTCTATTCTATCCAATGATGATTTATCATCAACATGGTAATAAGCTCTTTTCGACCCCGGATAGGGTTTTGTTTCACCAGCTATTCTATCCAATATTGATTTATCATCAACATGGTAATAAGCTCTTTTCGATCCAGAATAGGTTTTTGTATCACCAGCTATTCTATCTAATGATTCATCAACACAATAAGCTCCTTTCGATCCTGAATAGGGTTTTGTGGTGTCACCAGCTATTCTATCTAATGATTCATCAACATAATAGGCTCCTTTCGTTCTTGGATTGGTTTTTCTGTCATCAACAACCATTAAATCAGGGTTTCCTTTCAAAATAGGCATTGCTTGTGATACAAGCAATGTAGGCTGAAAAGGAATTCCCTCTGAAACTGGCAATGGATCAAGCTGCAGATAATTAGGTACTAATCCCTCTGAAACAAACATTAATGGAGGCTCAACAGGAATAATATTCTGATCTAGTGCAAACAATCCAGGCTGGTGAATAGGAATACCCTGTGAGAAAAACATTGGATTATCAAAATAGTACTGTTGTTCAGGTTTCATCAAACCTTCATTAAACTTAACATGATCAACAGCAGAATTTTGATAATCATAAACTTGGAGTGCATTATTATTATTTTTCTTAACTATACCTAGATCCTGAAACTGTTGTTTTCCCCGGAAAATTGCAAGCTTTTCTCTAACTTGATGGAGCTCTTCTACGGTAGCTTGAAACAGGCGCTGGTACTGAAGTGTCACACCCCAGCTTCCGAGCACAGGATTCAGCGCACGCAAATTGGATTCGTATATGATACTTTTAACGGTATCCTGTCTCTGATCTTCGGGAACTTCTTTCAGTAATCTCATGATATTTCCGACTCCAAAGAAACGATGTGCGTTCATGAAATCCTGTTGTTGATCCGCAGGAAAATAA
The DNA here is from genome assembly GCA_035582765.1 of Acer negundo. NCBI lineage: Eukaryota > Viridiplantae > Streptophyta > Magnoliopsida > Sapindales > Sapindaceae > Acer > Acer negundo. The sequence goes on along the minus strand of CM069243.1, from coordinate 21,598,337 downwards.
GGTGCAAAGACACAGTTATTAGCACACTTTCTCCTCTGATGTTTACAAACAGCACAGGCCTGTTTTGAGCAGCCGCTGCCGCCTCCTCCTTTTATGGTCATATAAACAAGAGGACATGATATAAACAAAAACAGAAACCAGAAAAATGGCTTGGAAATTACCAAGATATTGAGCTCGGAAAAATATGATGAAGAAGAAGAAGAAAAAACCTGGACTAATAAAGGTTGATTTCTAAATACAATGTCTCTCATTTTCATGCAAAAAACAACAGTTTGACAGGAATATATGTTTTGTTTGTTTTCATGTTGCTTCCACATATTGCAATGTTTTATATATAGAAGTTCTTTCTAGATTAAGATATTATTGTTTTTTTTTATTTTTAATATAAAGATTTATTTATTTATTTTTTATATAAAAGATTATTATTGTTGAAGTTTATGATATGGTTGAAAATTACATGAACTAAATGACTTACTGTCTTGTCTTGTAATTTACGTTTTTTTTTTTTAAATCAAACTTTTACGTATTTGAATGTGTTTTTATGGATAACTTTTTAATAAACTTTGCTGTTAAAAAAAAATAAAAAAAAATAAACTTTTTAATAAACTTTTCCCTCTAAACAATTGTGTTACTTTATTTAAAAATAATATCAAATGTATTTACATTGTTTGTAATTTTAGAAAACTACATTTAATAAACACACCATCGAAGGGATTTGCATTTTTAAAATATATTTTTCATTTTTGATTTTAATTTTCAAAAATATCATTTTAAAAAGATACCATATATCCACCCACATCCTCAATATATATATATATATATATGTATATATATTTATATATATATATATATATATATATCGGTTTACTTTTGTCAAACACTATAAAATAAATATAAATTATAGTGCTTTTACTTATGAATATTAAAAGCTTATAGCTCTTAATTAATCATACGAAAATGTCGCGGTATATATTTAAAAATGTCCATGTCCATGTCCTGTTTTTTTTTTTTTTTTTTTTTTTTTCTTTTCAAGTAACGATTTTTGTATATTTCTGCCAATTAACATTTGGTCTAATTATTATTATTATTATTATTATTATTATTATTATTATTATTATTATTATTATTATTATTATTATTATTATTTTGCTAATAATAGTTCTAAATAACTTTAATTCATAACAGATATATAAATAAATAACTTTCAAGTGAAGCTTGTTTCTATTTGATTAAATTTGGTATTTTTAAGTCTTTTATTTGGAAAGAAAAATTATAATTAGCTTAATAATGATAATAAGAAAAAAAAATTCATAAAAAAAAATCACAATTAGAATTCAAGTAGAATTATTTATTTGTGTTTAACACAAACATAGAGACATAGTATTCAAATTCATATATTAATAGGCAAGCAAATATATCATTAGTGGAAATTGCTAAAAATGACCACATACAAATTTTGTTTTTAACCACAAACGAAAATTTAATTGTTAATAATCACTTTTTTTATAAAAAAAAAAAATCAGTGTTTGTCCATCAATTACAAAAGTACCCCCGAACTTAGTTTTTATTTTTTTAATTATTATTTATGTAAGCAAACTTGAAATCATGACTAAAAACTTGAATGTTGAAAATTTAAATCTGAAAACAAACTTGAAATCTTGACTAAAAACATGAAAATCTTGAAATCTTGAAGAAAAACTTGAAATTTTTGAAACTTGAAATGTTGACGTGTTTCCCTTCTTCCCCAAATTAGGTGTTTTTTTTTATTTTTTTATTTTTATTTTTATTTCCCCCCCTCTTTTTTCTATAGATCACATTGTCGGCGAAAGGGGAGCTCCGATGGCGGTGTTGCACGCTCGTGATGCCTAAGCAAAGCATGACGGCACAACGGCGCTGTCGCCTAGGTGTGAAGCACGACGCCGTTGTTGCTTGGTTCGTGAAGCCAAGCAGCGCACGGTGGCACCATGGTGCAGTCACGAAGCCAAGAAGCACAACGACACAGCCCAAACAGCTCGTCCGACACCTTCGATGACGTCCGATGATGATTTTGACGGTGATGGTTTTGACGGGGAGAGAGAGAGGAGAGAAGAGGAGAGAGAGAAAGAAAAGAGAGAGAGAGAGAGAGTGTGTGTGTGTGTGTGTGTATTTTGGGATGGTTTTTATATGAGGGCATTCAAGTAATTTCATAAAAATATGATTATTAACAATTAAAATTTCAAATATGGTTAAAATTTCGGATCCAGTTTCTAAAAAGAAAGGGAAATTAAGCAATGGATCCATCACCAAACAGATAATGAAGACTCGTAATTCTGGTATCATAAAGGAAGAAGTGTCAAAAGTGATGAAGTTGAAAATTTGCTAAGTCTCGATTTTTCTGGTATTGAGCAAGAGGTGTCTGAAGTTATTGCCAGTCGAGAGGCAGAGTATATGGCCATAATGGAATATCAGTGAAGATCTTTCTTTGTTGGAGTGGTGGAGTGTGCTGTAAGCAGGCTTCTGGATTCAGAGGTTTTTAAAGCAATTTGGGAGCGGGGACTGGGGATGTTTTGTTGAAATGGAGCCTAGCCTGAAGGGGTTTTTGTATTTTAGTTTTCTGTTGGGTGTTTTTTTGCCTTTGTTTTTTTGGCTACCCTGTCAAAGTGCAGCGACAGAGTTTCTGTTAGTGCCTCTGTCGCGGTCCTTTGATGTGTGTTGGGCTGCTTCCTGTGTTTTTCTTGTTGCCTGGGGTTTATGGTCTTTGGCCTCTGCTTGTTGTCTTTTTTTTTTTTTTTTTTTTTTATGGTTTTGGTTCATGGAGTTCTTGTCTGTTGGCTGTGCTTTTGCTGTGTTTTGGGCGTGTGTTGTGAGCCCTTTTCTGGTCTTCTGTTGTTGGCTTCTGCCTTGGTTGTTTTCTGTGATGGCTTTTGCCTCAATAAAGTTCCTTTTGCCTTTAAAAAAAAAATGTTTTAGATGGTTAGTTTTTGTTCTCTCTCTCTCTCTCTAGTTTTTATTTTGCTCATGGTGTGACTAGTTAGGAGTTAGGACTCTCACACCATCGGATAACTCCTCACACATATCCACCACTAACGTAGAAGGAGATGCACACATTTTAGGCTATGTGTGAGATTGCTTTTACTTGAGAAATAAGTGATTATTTCTCAAGTTTTGAGCAAATAGGTGTTTGGTAAACTTTCCAAAAGCAACTTATTTTACAATTTGCTCCTCAAATAATCAACTTTTAAGAAGTTGGTAGAGGGGTGCTTTTGGAGGCAGAAACTAACTTATTGTTGTGCAATGTCATTAATACCCTCACTATTTAAATAGAAAGACAATAATACCCTCACATTAAGTAATTTTATTTCAAAAAAAAAATCTATAATTCAGAAAAAAAAAATTGAAATCTTTAATCCTTATTTATTTTTTGAGCGAGTTGACTCGGTCATAATTTTTTTTTTTTTTTAATGTTTAAATTTCTTATTTATTGTTTTTATATGATTTATATTTATATTGTTAATGATGTCTATTTTAGTAATTTTGTTCAATACATTTTCCATCCTTTCAAAAATTAAACACTTTTAAAATTTAGTTTACCAAACACTTACAAATTTTTTTCTAAAGTAGATTATTTCTTAAATTAAGATATAAGCAGATTTTTTCTAAAGCAAAGTAATCCCAAACATAGCCTTAATCATGTTGAATTTGTGAAAACTCACCTAATAAAATGTTGATAATTAAAGTCAAGTTTATATCCACCTTAATATTTATCTAAAAAATTAAATCATTTTGATAATTTCCTACATATTTACATAAGAAGAGAGGCATGATATACATGTTAATTTGTCAACTAATCAAATTATAATTATAATTCAAAATGATTTTAAAAAAATTTATATTTAACGAAAAACTAATCAAATTACAATTTATATATTAATAAACAAATTTCATTGTTAGATTGCAAGCCTTCTTACATATTTATTTTTTATGGATAGATTAATTTCAGCAGAATTTACAACTGAGATTTTCTTAGTATTTATATATTAAAAAATTGGTTCTATAATCTTCAACTTAGAAATCAAGATGTCATCTGTTCAAAAAAAAAAAAAAATTAAAGAAGAAGAAATCTAGATGTCATCACATTCATTCAATGTAAATGAAATTTTTTAACTACAAAAATATTCAAATTGAACTTGACAAAAATGTTAATTTTAACATATATTACAGATTAAAACAACAACAAAAATATATATATATTTATATATATATATATATACTGGTATAAATAATATATATCTGTAGATCACAACTAACAAAAAAACAAAAACAAGTATCATTAATACAAGTTGCTCACGTCTATACTATATCTCTAGACTCTAGAGACTTTTCAGATCTAAATAATTAGATGCATCAAACCCTAATTTTCAACTATATATTATATATTAACATCCACAATGCAAAAAAAATTTAGTACAGATCAGGTTGACTTTATAGTTGCAAAGACCTAAAATTTTAAAATGGCAAAAAATAAAAAAAAATAAAAAATAAAAAAAAATAAAAATAAAAATCGAACCTTATTAATATAGGAAAACTTTACATATATCATCCATCCACTTGACAAACTCATCCAAATAATACTATTGTTATATTGTTTGACAATTCAAAACTTTATATTTTATACATTTCAAATTTTCATCCCCTTAGGTGACAAACTCATCAATATTATTCAAAGTCAACTCCTCCAAGCAAATTCACTCTTAAATCACAGTGTCCGTGCAAAGAGTTTTCACGTATGTAGGATTAGATTTCCGAACAAGATTTCGGGGAGTAGATGTTTCCCATTGTTCGAGTAGAACATTTCTAGAATAGGTTCCGCTCATTATGGAAGTAGATTTCTCGAACAGGTTTTGTCCATTGTGGAAGTCGATTTCCAAACTGGGTTTCAACAGACCCTTATACCGTTAAAGTGTCAACAACTATTGTGAAAGTAGATTTCCAAACCAAATTTCAACTGACCCGCATCGTTAAATTGTCAACTATTGCACTAGAAATGGAGTGCATGTGAATGTATATATATTTTATTATGAATATATATGAACCAAAAATGTATACTAAATATATACAAATATTCATCTAACAAGAAATTTAATTATTTTAAACAAACAATTTGCATAAAACAAAACAAATAATCACCCATCTTATATATATATATATGTGTGTGTGTGTGTGTTCATCATTTCTTCTCCTATAAAAACCAGAAACAACTCCAAAACATTTATCGATCCATCGATGGAGTTTTTCAATAAAGCTAAAGCTGTAAGACTTCGCAGCCATCTCGGCAAGTACTTAGCCGCTGCCGAGGATGAAGAAACAGTCCGGCTGACCCGCGATGGCTCCTCCAGAAAAGCCAGATGGACCGTTGAGTTCGCAGAAGGTGACACCCACATCATCCGCCTGAAAAGCCACCACAACAAGTACCTCACAGCCAGCTCGGAGGAGCAATCCTTGCTAGCTGGCATGACTGGGAAGAAAGTCATCCAATCGGAGGAGAAAAAGGAGAGTTGTACGGAGTGGGAGCCGAGAACGGAAGGGTTATATTATGTGAAGCTGAGGACAAGGAGCGGGAAGTTCCTGAGAGCCAACGGCGGCTCTCCGCCATGGAGGAATACGGTCACCCACGACGTGCCACGTAGGACGGCTACGCAGGACTGGGTTCTGTGGCAAGTGGACGTTGTGGATATTCTCCAGTTGGATAATTCGTTGTCGAATGCGGTGTCGTTTTCGAGCTTCTCTTCTAGTACTACGTATTCGGAGGATTTTTCCGATTCCGACAGCGGGTCGCCGGTGGTTTCCTTGGGTTCTCCACATGCATTTTTGAGAGAGGTGTGTTTTTGTTTTTATTATTTTATTTTAAATGTTAAATATCCAATATACAATTTTTATATTGTTAGTTCGTTCTGTAATAAAATATATTAGGACGAAGAACGTGGACCACTAGATTTACATACTTTAACTCAAAGTGTATATACTTATCAAAACTTCTCCATAATATATGGTCCACATTCTTCGTCCTGATATATTTTATATCAGAACGAACTGACAGTAAAAAGACCGATATTATATATACATATATATATATAAGTCATGTTCTGGTCAGTGCACACTGATGTAACTACATTATTACCAATGCATGCGGATCACTGATTGTAGAGAAGTTTTGATAAGTGCATACACTTTTAGTCAAAGTATGTAAATCTAACAGTACACATCCAATGCACTGATAAAGTTATATCAGTATGGACTGACCGAAACATTTCTATAATATATACAGGGCTGTCTTCAGACATTTCGAGGCCCCATCCAATTAATAATATTAACAAAAATTGGGGCCCTATATAAAAATTATTATCATTAACATAATATATATATATATATATATATATATAAAATAAAATCCCTTTGGCCATAAAACAACCCCTTCTCCCTCATAAATGATTCAAGAAAAGCTTAACAAATTGACTACACAATACACATACAAATATGAGAACTGAGATCACTAAAACTTAAAATTAATGGATACTATTGTAAGTAAAATAAATAATTAAAAGATAAATCAAAATCAACTTATAGAAATTAATTGAAAACAAAAACCATACCTTCAAATGGCAATGACTTCAATATTGACAAAGATATAGAGTTTCAAACTTTCAAGAAAAAGAGAGCTAGAGAAGTTTTAGAGTCATCAGAGAGTTTTCTTCAAAGTAATCAAAAATGTTTTTGATTTGTTTAGCACTTTAGAGTTTAGCCTTTAGGACATTAGGTGGTGTTGTTTTTAATTATTTTACTGTTTGTTTCTGTTTTAAATAGTGTAGTCTCATAATCATAATTCAATTGAGCCTTTAAAGTTTATTTTTGTTTAATTGAATTGGTTCATTGGGCCTTAATTTGAAAAAGAAAATAAATAAATAAAAGCAATAAAATGTTTGGAATTGAGCCTTATTTAAACTTAAGTAGATTGGATTCTGAGGTCCCTAATTTTCCAAAATAAGAAGAAGTAAATTGGACCAGTTGAAGACTCCAGCAAAATGCTGAGTTTGCTACCCCCATGGGCCGACCCTCTCTCTCTATATATATATATATATAAATGTTCAAGTCAGTGCGCACTAATATAAATATATGAGCATATTGAATATGAACCATTCATTTTCCATACTTTGACTTGGTGTGTATGCACTTATCAAAACTTCATCATAATGAGTGACTCACATTCAATGTTCTTATATATATATTTACAGTGCATACCGATGTGAACGAGACCGTATACATAATGTGAAATTTCTTGTTAAGTTGTTATTATTAATACCGATAATCACAAAGATAACTCTCTCAAATCCTAAAATCGATGTTCTAATTAATATGTTATTGAGCAATCCTTATTCCTTACTATGGTTGATAATTTGTGCGATTTATCAATTGTTTGTGTTCGATGAAAAGTATAAAATGCTATTGTTTGTTACAACTCGTTAACAATTTTCTAAAAGAATTAGATTAACTAAAAAAGACCAACCAATAGAATAATCAAACGTGTAGAGGTTTGTATGTGGTGACCGTCCTGTTTAGTGTTAGTTGTCTCGTTTTGCTTTAATATATATTTTCCCTTCAAAATAGAATAATCAAACTATTAACCACACATTTATTTACCCAATTATAGGAGGTACAAAATTAAAGAGATAAACTTGTGCTTATATTTTCTTGGCTAGCAAACATCAATAAATGAATTTTCATTGAATGATTTTAATTAATTAATTAATTTATTTATTTGGTTTTCTTGCTTCATCAACAACCCCACATTTAGCTACCCTTTTCCAATTAAATTTGATTTTTTTTTTTTCTCAAATCAAAACCTTTTTTTGCCAAAATTTCTCCTCTCTATTCTCTACCACCATTAACATATAATTGTTTATTTTTAGATCTTTTTCCTACTTCATTTCAGGTAACTATAACCAAATCATCAATCACAAAATTTGTTTTTGATCAGCTTTTGCCAATGTTTCGCCTATGTTTAATGTGCAGAATTCTTCGTATGTTCTTGAATTTTCATGACAGATTCATGTTGGTTTTGGAAGTGCTTTAGCTTTACAATAAAAATAAATTTGTTTGATCATTGACAATTTGTGTTCATGATGTTAATTATAATGTGATGTTTACATTGCTATTATTGATCATTCAATTTAGAGTGGAATGGATCTCTTCCGAAAAGCCAAAGTAGTTCGATTTCGAAGCCACCATGACAAGTACTTATTAGCAGAAGATGATGAAGAGACTGTGTGCCAGGACCGCAATGGAGCTGTCAAGAATGCTAAATGGACAGTTGAATTTGTCGATAATTCCAACGTTTTACGCTTCAAAAGCTGTTTCGGCAAGTACTTAACAGCTTCTAACATGCCATTTTTCCTTGGAGTGTCCGGCAAGAAAGTCCTACAAACTGTTCCAAGAAGATTAGATTCTTCCCTGGAATGGGAACCCATCAGAGAAGGTATGCAGGTTAGGCTGAGAACGCGTTACGGCCTCTTTCTTCGTGCAAATGGGGGTGTTCCACCGTGGAGAAACTCAATCACACATGACATTCCTCATAGAACTTCAACCCAAGATTGGATTTTGTGGGATGTTGATATTATGGAGTTTCAAAAACCACCTCCAGCTCCCGCTCCAACTCCAGCTCCAGCTCCAGCTCCTGCTCCAGCTCCTGCTCCTGAGCCACGAGCACTACAGCAAAAAGCTCAAAGTTTCGACAGGATTCCATCTGAGTCTGGTCCTCTATCAATTTCTCTCAGGTCCTCAACAGCACAGGTCAGCTGTTGTTTGTATATATTTATTAATCTGATTGATCAGGTCTGTTGCAATTTGAGGTCTGAATTTCAATGTTTGTGCAGGAATCTGATGACTACTCGTCGTCTGTGACTTCACCTCTGAGAGAAGGAAGAGACATTATATATGAGGTAGTTGATGACAATGGAGATGTTGATCAATCAATTGGAAGGAACAAATTCAAATTCAAGGGAAGTGGGGTGCAAGATTTGAATCAAATGTTGAAGGAAAAGACTGGAGCCTTTGATATCACTGTCTGTTCTCGGAATCCTTTGAATGGGAAGCTTTATCCTCTTAGGTTACATCTTCCTCCAAACAATGCAGCTATGCATGTTGTTGTTGTTCCCTCAACATCTAAAGGTAACATTTGTCAATTTTCAATACCAAATATGTATTTTTGATTTCTTCTTCTTTTGTTTAACATTAATTGCTAATTGTCCTGTGGAATTTATCGGCAGCTGCACAAGATTTCAAGTAGGCAGGGAGTTTCTCAGAAAACTAATTCAATTATGCAGAGGATCCCTTCAGAACAGAAAACACTGATAAAATACTAAAATACTACAGATGTAATCGGCGATAGGAAACGTAAAAGCCGTGAGATATCTTCATACAATGTAGAAGCCAATTATTCATTTGCATACAACACTAATAGAGAAAACTTTTGATCCTATGTTCAAGTACTTTTTTGATTTTACACTGTCTGGGGTGAGAATGTTGCACAAGTAGAGAATATAATGCTTATTTTCATATGCAAGTCAAATGCGATTATTCTCTACTATCATCAACATCTTCTTTTGTAACTGCACTCCTCGGCGCATTGACATCCAGACTAGCTTCATCTTCATTTGTATCTTCACTCCTCTGCGCATTGACATCGAGACTAGCTTCATCTTCATTTGTATCTTCACTCCTCGGTGCATTGACATCGAGACTAGCTTCATCTTCATTTGTATCTTCACTCCTCGGTGCATTGACATCGAGACTAGCTTCTTCTTCATTTGTATCTTTGCTCCTCTGTGCATTGACATTGAGACTAGCTTCTTCTTCAAATTGCTTCTGATTCTCTAAATATTGAGTGAGCTTTCGTTCATCATCACTTATACTAGATTGTTTCGGTTCATCAACAGAATCCTCATTCTGAGCAGTTGGATCATCAGTCCTGAAGCAAGGAAAAGATGAAAAACACATCAAAAAGAATTTAAAATGGTTGAAAAACTGAGCAACTATCACCCAAAACTTCCAGAACAAGCAATCTAGATAATTTCAAGCAAAAACAAACAAGTACTTACTCTTGTTCTGCACCCATTTGATGGAGCTCAATGTGCTTACTATCATTATCGGATTCCTGAAATATACTTAAACATTAGCTTATTTATTCACAATAGTTTTATAGAAAGAAGAAATTGTTTCCACAATGAAAACTATTAAACCAGAAGCAATAATTAATACCTCAAATTCCTCAGCTGTTTTGGGAGTTTTGTTCTTCTTCTTCGTCTTGTTCTTCTTCTTCTTTTTCTTCTTTTTATCAGCATCTTCTTTGTCAATCTTCTTCTCAGTTTCTTCAAGTGTCAAATCTGCTAAAAGAGCCTCTGCTGCAGCTTTAGATTTCTCTTTGGCGTCTTCGTACATGTCTTTTAGACGTGGCTACAAAGCAAGGAATGGAATTCAACAAAAAGCACTGAACATACAAATAAGAAAACAGACAGAGGATCTAACACCAAACCTGCAGGAATGACTTAATCATCGGCACAATGATTGAACGATAATCATAAACAGATATACTCGCGAGTTCGCGTTCATACTGTCCCAAGGCAACAACAATCCGCAAGACTATTGCATCGAGGTAAGCCATCTACAACAAGAATGAGCAGAAAAAAAAGAGTAAAAAATATGACAGAATAATGTGAATGAACAACTTACGAAGTTTTAACTTGCATCTCAAGGAAGAAAATATTGCATAAACCAGAGAATTTGTGAACAATATGCAACTTCATCATAAATTTACTCCTGAAATCAAAACAGATGAACTGGGTTGAATTGGTTATGTAGCTATAATCGGAAAACTCACATCTGTAAGCATCTGCATTTTCAACCTCCGCGTCACAAATTTTATAGCATCGTCTGCTTGTTTCCATTCTTCTTCTTCAGAGCGTGCTTCAGATCCAGACTGATCATGTCTCAGAATTACTAGTGAACCTTCCAAAATACTAGAAATAACTTCCAACTCAGTCCTAACAGAAATATCATCAATATCATCTTGAATTGCCTTTCGCCGCTTCCTCAAGAGGTCAAGCAAATGTTGTGCTTGATAATCCTTTGGACTTTTCTCCCTCTTGTTAATTTCTTCCACAATCAGACTGCCAACCACATGAACTGCTTTCAACATCCTAGATATTTTGATGTGTCCATCGCACAATTTAGATACGTGCAACAGTTCTTCGTCAAACATCTTAAGAAACTTCATCGCTTGTAATCTTTGAAAGTCTATTAGACATGTCCATGACTCTAAAATTTCTACACAATTAGACCCCACATGTAACCATGACACTATATGATCATTACCATCGAAAAAGACACTACTTTCACGCTCAAGAGGCAACATTATGGCAGAACCATCGTCTTCAACAGCATCATCGAATTTATCATCAGGCTCTCCTTGCAACTCTTGCCAAAGGAAACAAGAACAGTCCTTATTGAAATCAATCCTCACAGCGAAAAATCTATCACTCTGCTTATATTCCATTGAGCTATCTATTTCAGCATCCTTACCTAAACCACAATTACGTGCCACACCTGCTAAGAATTCGAGGAATTCTGTCAACTGTGAAACATTCAAACAGCATATGATCTGAAGAGTTTCCAGGCCATGATGATTCCTATACAATGACAGCGGAATTGCACCCTCAAACTGATCTTTTGTATACTGTATTACAAAATTAATATGGCTTGATGCAAGACAATTGTTTTTCAGTAATAAATCAAACATGCCTCGGATTTTTGCAAGAAGCCCTGCACGTTGAGCATCATTACAAAATATCCATTTTGGATTATCCGCGGATGTCTTTGAAGTACTGCACGACTCTGATTTCCTATGATTGGCAAACATCTTTCTTGCCTCATCAATATCCACAGGCTTCCACGCACAATTCGTAATAATATCAACAGACTTCTTCGAGAAATCTAAATCCAATGCCAATTTCCACGCGGTATCCGCCCAATGCACCTCCCAGAAATGCTTTCTAAACGAATCATAATCGCCAAACTTCTTGACACAAACATAACACTCCCAGAACTGCAAAGTTTGCTCCTCCTTTGCAAAATCTATAGCTTCTAACAGATGATCCACCACCAATTGACAATCTAACGCCTTCAAATGATTCACAAGCTCTTCGATATTCACTTTCTGAAATCCCCTTTTTGTCTCAACACTCAACGAAACGTTCCAGAAACGCAAATACTCCACTATCGTTTCAATATCACCATTCAACTTCTTACTAATACCAATCATCTTCTGTTTCAACGCTCTACAGACCCGCGTTATGGCCTTAAACTGCTTCTTCCTCCTATCCATCGCCACAACTACACGATCTACGTCTACTTGATTATCTTCCTTTTCTTCGCTATCTTTCTTTTCTTCACTATCATCATCCTCTACATATACATTAGCCTCTTCAGCTAACCTCTTCTCAGCTAATTCACGAATCTTTCGCTTTGAATCACTCAACAACATCATAATTGTATCTTTATCCTCCTCAATTACTGATTCATCGGTTCCATCTTCACCGAAAAGCTCTGCTATCCCAGAATCATCTGGATTCTCCATTTCTAAAGCTTGCATGCATAATTCGATAACTCTGGGCCATTCTTGATCTACAAACGCCAATTGAAAGTGCAAATCAGCGAGCAACACAGCCGAATGGATCGATTTTGGCAAGAAATCTACCGCTAACTTAGCCGACAAAATTCCGTTCTCCAAGTGCTCGACTTGTTGATCAGACTCGTCCTCTGCATGATCAGCTAGTCTCAGGTGTATCATCGCTTCTACATGGTGAAGATGGCCGGAAAGTGGGTAACGAGAAACGGATTCTTTGATGAATTCCAAGGCCTTCTCGCGTACTCCGAGTTTCATTTCAGTTAAAGCCCGTGAGATGGCTTGTTTGATCTCCGATTCAGGGACTGGTTCAACGGAGGCCGGAGTTGGCAGTTGAGACGGAGAGGGCTGATCGGCGGCGGCGGAGAGTGGTAGTGGTGGTTGTTGCTTGTGGCGTGAAGCAGAAGGACGCTTTTTCTTGTACATGGTTTCTTGGTTTCCGTTTTTAGAAGAGAGATTTTGACGACGATACAGAGTAAAACGAAGAAATGAAACTGGAGGGAAAACGAACTAGGGTAAAATGGGAATTCTAAGGAAAGTCGGTTCGTATTAGTAGTCACTAGTCAGTGTCCATAGGGATCAGGGGTATTTAAGGTAATCTAGATTGGAGGGAAAATGAAGGAGGGTAAAATAGGAATTTCATTCAAAAAGTCGGTTAGTCGGTTGGTTACTTGGTTAGGTTCCCTTACATCAATAATGAAAATATTCATATCAGTGTAAATATATCGATATTATGATTAATGGAAATATCGATGGATAAATCAATATCAACAACTATTGATTTAAAATTTACGGAAAATATAGAAACTTGGTTAAAAATATTAAAATTTTTAATAAAACTGTTTTAAGACATAATATTTAACAATTATATAGTATAAATATGAATACATTATAATGTACATGATCAGTATAAATATATTACACTTCATATCGATACTCTTAAATTATGTAAATATCGACATATATATGATGGAAACTATGGATATTTTAAACTATGCTTGATATATAAAAAATTTTGGTTTTTTTAATTTATTTAATTTTAAAGAAAGGGATATATATATATATATATATATATATATATATTTTAAGTGCAAATACTAGACTAGACATGATTCGATGACTTACATTTGAAGGATTTGGCTGGGCCTGGGCTTTTTCGATGCTCTTTCATTTTGGATTTCTACAGACTACATTCATTCAAGCCTTTCGTCGAACGTCTTCCAACGCATGAACAATTGCACATTGAACTGTAACAAATTCTGCCTGTTTGGTAGGAGAGAAAATGCGAATGAGTGAGTGAGAAAGCGAAGGAAAGTGAAGGAAAGTGAGTGAATGTGTGGCCATGTGTACTACTGGGTTAATAAATTTGGCCAAAGTGTGTATTTCAGCCCTTAGTTTATGGAGAATGCTTCGACTTGTCCAAAAATGATCATTTAATATCATGTCGTATAGTATGGTTTCGGTGGTCAGAAGTATATTGAGTGATATAAAAAATTATGTGTCCGGATGGTCCGGATTTTGACGTGAAATTCTTGCCAATAGAAAATGTAATGAGACTGCAATGATTGTGTTACACAAATGCATAAAAAAGCTCAGAATCAGAGAAATCTTCATACAAATGTAAATTAGTATTCAAATCTAATTGAGAAGAATTGCAATACTATATATGTTCAAGAAATTTTTCCCTTTTCAAGTCGAATGAAATTATTATTCTTTACCATTAGCAGAGCTTCATTGCTGAGTCTACTCTTGACCTTGAGACAGGCTTCATTCTCGAATCGCCTCTGATTCTCTACATTCATCAAGCATCCATTCCTCATCACTTGCAATCGATTGTTTCAGTTCATCATGAGAATCGTCATTCTAGGAAATTGGATCGTCACTGAAGCAAGGCAAAGGTGAGAAAACACATCAAACATGTTTAAAGTGCTAGCTAGAAGCTAGAATAGGCAACATGAAGAAATATTCTCTAATGCAACAAATAGAACACACTGTTTCAGTTTAATTCATTGAATTAGAATGCTGAGATCTAGTTCAGTAGAAAGAACAATCAAAGTTGCTGGATATCATGTGAACAATCAAACTGAAAAGTGTATTATTACTCTAATACTCACCCACTACTCAAAGCCCTATGATTTCTCAATAACATAAATTGCCAACAAGCATGGCCTTTTGCCATCACAAACTTTAGATGAAATAATCCATGAAATAAGATAATTTATAATCATAGATGCCCTAAATTCGATGTCATTAAGTTGCAAATTTGTCTGGTTTCAACCATAATCCAATTTAAATCACAAACCGAAAAACCAAGAGACAGAGAGAATCAGAGGAACATCTACTAGCATCTATAGCCCTCAGTTTGGATGCTAAACAAATCCTCAAATACTATCAATTTCTCGTTGCTTGGTTGCCTAGAACAAAATCATCAACTATGCTTAATCAAACTGTTCTTTTTTGTTTTTTATTTTTATTGTTTACACATATCAAAACAACATAATAACACAAATAACTCCAAATTCACTTCAAATTCTCCAAATTTCTTGGAAACCAAACACAAATCAAAAACCCCTCCATCAGAAACAAAATAAAAATCCCAGAATCTATTTAGCTTGACTGAGCTGACTTTCCTAATATATATTAAAAAAACCCACAAATTTCACTCCTTTACATTATTTTTTTCTTCAGAACCAAACACAACACAGAACCCAGAAAACCATGCAACCAATAATAATCATATCAAGATCTAATTTTTCTAACCAACCAAACACAACCCCACATACAGATACAGATCAAAAACACACAAACAAACTTACATGGGACACGAAAGCAGCACAAGGCAGGTTGAGTTTGCTCTTGAGGAGAGAACCTGGCTTGAAGAGTCAACTTTGACAATATTCTTCTTCGTCTTCTCATCCTCTCCCTTGGAATCCCATGTCATGGATCACCGAATTTTTGGAGAGTCGATCATTGCTGCCGCCGTTGGATCACCGAGTGTTTTTTAGCAGAGTTGCTCGGGTGTATAGGCAAGAGAGCAGAACAATCTGTATGTGCAAATAAATCAGAAGTTTTAATATAAGAGAAAATGAATTCTGCATCTCTAGGAAGAATACTGCATAAACCTGAGAATCCGTGAACAATTATAAATTATCTTATTCCTGAAGTTAAAACAGTCAAACTAGATGATATAGTTAATTAAACCAACATCTTTAGTCAGCTACATTTTCAATCTCAGCAATGTTAGTTTTATATGATTGTCAGCTTGTTTTATGCACTCCTGCATTCTCAATTCATCTTCTACGCAGCATTCTTCCGATTTTGACCGATCAGAGTTCAGAACTTCTTGTGCTTCGCTCAGAACATAGGTTATAACCTCTAACTCACTCCAAATAGAAAATCATCAATCTCTTGAAGTTCCTCATGCAACTTTGTCAAGAGCTCAATAAATCGTTGTGCTTTGTGTTCTGGACTTTTCCAAGAAACACACTGTCAGCTTCCTCAATGACTTCCAACTTGCTTAGAACTTGGCATTTTTAACTTACAATTTAAGTAAAAATGAAAGTTCTTCATCAAATATTGTGCAAAATTCCACTGCTTGTCCATGAGTTTACATCTTCTTCACAATTGGAGCCCATATGTAACTATGACACGATATCATTTCTCTCAGGAAGCACATCATCTTGACACTCATCAGCAGCAAAAGTTACTGCAGATGCATCAACATAATTAGTAACATGAAGCTCTCCTCTTAATACTCGCTCATCCAAAAGGACAAAAGTGAAGTCTCTACTGAATAAAACACTCTTTGATGTCAAATACTTTATCACCACTAAGCTTACCATCCATGGATTCATCCATCTCAACATTTTCACTTAAACCACAAGAACGGACCACATCCTTCAAGAATTTAAGAACTTCTGTCAACTGTGAAGCACCCAAAAAGCATTCGATCTGAAGGTCTTCCTGGCCAAGATTTCTAAACTGTGGGAGTGGAATTATAATGTTGAACTGGTCCATTGTATATTCTATCACCCAACGAACCTGGCTCAATGCAAGGCATTTGTTTTTCAGAAGCAATTCAAAAATGCCACGGAATCTAACAAAAATCTGTGCTCGCTAAATATCATCACAAAATACCTATTTTGAATCATCCATGGATGTCTTCGATGACTCATTGTTATTGTTTTCACTAATCCCATCCAAGCCCTTCTCAGATTTCCTCCGTTTGACAATAATGTTTATCACTGCATTTATATCCACAGGCTTCCACACATCATGTACAATCATGTTGATCCACTGTTACTTAATTTCTTTATCTGAACTCAACATTACCTCAGGAATCTTCGAATGCACCAGCCAGAAATGCTTGCTAAACGACTTGTAGTCACCAAACTTCATAACACAATCATAGCACTCCCAAAACGTCCAACTCTTGTGTTGCTTAGCAAAAGCTAAAGCTTCCAACAGCAGATCCACTGCCACTTGATGCTTTATCGACTTAAAATAATTCTCAAGCTCTTCTATATTCACTTTTCGAAAACCCCTTTTCTTCTCATCACTCAATGTAATAATGTGATGATAGTGTGAGTGATGATAAATTGATTAGGTATAAAGTGATGAGAAAGCTAGATCAGCCATTGACTGTAATTGGATCACAGTATAAGTAGTAGGAGAAAAACTTGAATGCACTCGATGTAATGCATCATAACCGGTGTGTGCATCCCATATGACAAGGAAAACTTTGTTTGATTGATTCTCCTTGACATGTGTCATGCATCCATTGGACGGATGCATTGCATCGGGTACATATAAGATTTTCTCATCTAGTTGGTTAGGGAGATGGTGGCAGCTATACCCAGAAGTGGCAGACCAATAACTGAGAAGAATTAAAGATCAAACCAAAAGCTACAAAGATGTTAATGTATTAGAAAAACACTTGTATGTGATGGGTCGGATGTATCTACGTCTACGTCTGTGACATGTTCAACCAATAACATTGAATACTCGAGAGTCGCTGAGTTAGGACATGAACATTGGAAAACCAAATCTAGAAGAAAGGTATCATTTAGAGATTTATGCAATTTAAAGGAAAATTCATTGCTTCCCTTCCACTCCTAACTCACTTCTCCTGACATAGCTTTTACAAAAGGCAGATAAAAACCAAGCATGATTGACATATCTATTATATTTTTAACATATCTCTATGGTAATATGGTTGCTTGTTTCAAGCTTGAATCAAACAGTTTTTTTCTGGTCTAGAATCTAGATCAGAAATTTCTGTTGCTTGTGGAAAACAAACTTCTCAATTTCATCTTTCATGGATGATGACAACTTAAATGCAGTAGTAAGCAAAGTGAATGCAAAAGCTTTTCCATCATCTATATAATCAATTTTCACATTGAGAAGATAAATAAATTACAAAATTGAAGTATTTGTGTAAGATGGTAGATATAAAATGTACAGTTTAATCGGCTATAGATGCACAACATAGTGCAATTTACAACAGTAAGGAAGGAAGAATTTATGGGGTTCAAGAGCAAGAGTTATAACCTTTAACATTGTCATGACTTCCAAGTCGCTCTTTCGCTCAATCTGTTCATGATTCGGGAAGCATCGTTTAGTCTATTCGTTCTTTCGTAGATGCTGGCAACGACAAGATGCAACTCCTTCTTATTGATGTTGGAATCAGAATCTAGTCTCTCAAACAGAGACTCTACCATGTTAAAGTCTTTTCTTGCAGCGTACAGACTTAACATCTGGAAATGGACTTCATCGGAGAAAACACACCCTTCTTCCTGCATCTCCGTAAACACAGCATCCGCCTTCTCGAATTCTCGCAACTTCCCGTAAGCATTCAGTACAAGAGCAATCACATTGGAACCAGGGAAATATCCTACACTTCTCATCTTCTCAAACACCTCGATAGCGTTTGTATACCTTTTGTTCCTTGAAAAAAGATCAATCATACATCCAAAAACAGATATATCCTTTACTTCCCCAGCATCAAAAGCTTGACGAAAAACCCACATGGCTTCTTCTACACGACCAGCTTTAGCAAAAATCGTTATGGCAGTCTCCCTAGGGATGTTATCCGGTTGCTTGAGCTCATGAAGCAAACGCTTAGCATGAGCAACCAAACCTACTCTCTCATAAGCAACAATCATTGTCAGATAAAGCACTTGATCAATCTCAACCCCCGAGCTCCTCAGCTTCTGAAAGAGCATTGCAGCCCTATCCAGCTTCCCCGCTTTACCCCATATCGATATTATCGTTGAGTAGGTAATGGCATTTGGTTCAATCCCTCTATTTTGCATCTCTTGCAGAAGATTAGTCGCCTTCTCATGCTCAAGAGACTTCCCATAAATCTTCATCATTGTGTTATATGTAACAACATTCTGCTCAATTTCCTTCCTTTGCATCAATCTAAACAAATGAATAGCCTCACCGAAAAGCTCAGCCTCACCATAAACCCTCAAAAGGGTATTGTAACTAACAACGTTTGGTTCGATTTCCATCTTCCTCATGCTCCAAAACAACCTATCTGCTTCCTTAGCCATATCTAACTGCCCGTAAACATCAATCATAATATTACAAGTCGTAAGATCAAGCGGGCAATTTGCTTCATTCATCTCAGCAAACACAGAAAGCGCCTCAACAAACTTCTCATTCCCGACATAAACATTCAAAAGCGTGGAATAACTAACCGTATCCGGTTTAACACCGACCTCCGTCATCTCTTTAACAACCAACCTCGCCTCCCTAAACAACTTAGCTTTACCAAACACATTGATCATTGTATTATACATAACAAGATCAGGCACAATACCTGAATTCTTCAACCTGGAAAATATCGAAATCGCCTTTGAATAATCACTTAACTTCCTAGCAAGCTCAATCAAGTTGCTATACAACACAAGATCACCCAAAACCCGGTCCTGTTCCATCTGCTGCAACCAAGAAATCGCCGAATCAAACATGCCCTCTTTCCCAAAACAAGTGATCAGTGTCGAATACGTGTACCTATCCGGCGCCAGTCCTCTCTCACGCATTTCATCGAACAGGCCGTGTGCGAGCTCCCACTGCTTAGCTCGCAGCACATTGCGCAAAACAACGTTGTACGCGAACACGGAAGGCGAGTACAAGGCCTCGTCGTTGATCCAATCGAGAATAGCCACCGACCTCTGGTAGTCCTGCTCCCGCGACAACACGGAGACCATGAAGCGAATCGATAGCTGCCTGTCTTTGTACCGCGACAGCACGGAAAACAGCTCCTGCTCGTCATGGGTTTCGCTTATCGACGTCATGAGCTCATCCATGTCGACACTGTGGTCCAAGTAGAGTGGTGGTTTGTTGTGTCTGTAAAACTTCGTCGTTTTTTGAGGCGTTTTTCTCCAGACATCCTTTGTTTTTGGATAAGAAGAAGAAGAAGAAGAAGAAGATGAGGCGGTGATTGGTGGAAAACTGGTTCTGGGTTGTGTGGAGGTGTAAGTGTTTGATTTGGTGAGAGATAAAAACGGAAGAAAAAATGAAGATGAAGAAGTTGAAGAAGAAGATGGAAGTGTGTCTACTACATGCATGGGTGCAGCAGACAACGATAAGGTAGACATTTTTTGGACAGACTTTTACTTTACAAATGAATGTTATCGAGCAACTTCCGACATACAGTGTGGCTCATGTCTTGTTACAACTTACACAGCTAATAAGGTAGGGGATTCCGTATGTTTTTCGTACGGAATTTCGATCGACATCAGTGTAAAATGTAAATTTTTAATGTAAATTTTTTTTTTATTTCTTTATAAGGGTACTAATTGGGATCCGTTATAAAAAATTACGGGGTTTTATACACTTTTTATATTTTATATAGGAATCATGGGATTTCGATTAATATCGATGTAAAATGTAAAATTTTTTAATTTACAAAAGTATCAATTGAGATCGCTACCGATTTTTCATACGAGATCCTTGCACTTGTAATTTTTGTCTTTGTTATATAACTTTTTGTGACCATACATATGGACTAAGGTTGTTTCGAAAACGGTAAGATTCGTATGGATAAGAGACTTTTTGTAATATATATACATGCATTAAGATAATTCATTATCGAAAAAGGGCTCGGAAAAATTAATATTTAGTAGATTGACCAAAGCAACAAAGATGAAGAGATGAGAAGGAGCAACTCCACTAATGAA
Organism: Acer negundo; assembly: GCA_035582765.1. Taxonomy (NCBI): domain Eukaryota; kingdom Viridiplantae; phylum Streptophyta; class Magnoliopsida; order Sapindales; family Sapindaceae; genus Acer; species Acer negundo. The sequence continues at coordinate 21,577,436 of CM069243.1, read as the reverse complement.
ATGCTCTGCAGCCATATGCTTCCAGCTGCCGAATGGGAAGGAGTAGGAGAAGGAGAGGATCCCGGACGAGGGAACGCGGTATCTTTATCAATCAGAAAGTGATTTTACAAAATATTTTCAACTTTTATGCTTCATTTGAAGTTCCAATACAGTTTTCCTGAGAGTTTTACATCTTCTTCGTCTTCAAAATCCTTCGGCATTGACTGACTTCATGCTCAAATTGCCTCAGAATCTCTAAGTATCCATCAAGCCTTCGTGCCTCATCAGCTACAGCCGATTGTTTCGGTTCATCGAGAGAATCATCATTCTTACAATCTGGATTGTCACTGAAGCAAGACAAAGGGGAAAACACATCAAAATCATTTAAAGTAAAAGCAACTACAGTTTTATAGATGAATTCAAGAAAATATCAAAAACAAACAGAGACTTACTTCTGTTCTTCATCCTTCTGATGGAGCTCAATGTGCTCACAAGCATCGGTTGCCTAAAACATAGTTAAAAATTAGCTTATTTATTTAAAAACATTTTATAGATTGAAGAAATTGTTTTTCAGCAGTATTTAATACCTCAGATTCCTTAGATGTTTCAGGATTTTTGTTCTTCTTCTTCTTGTTCTTCTTTTTCTTCTTCTTCTTATCCTGATTTGGCGTCACATCAGCAGAATCCTTGTCAGCTTCAAGTGCCATGTCTACCAACAATTCTTCTTCAGCAGCTTTAGAGTTCTCTTTGGCATCTTTGTACAGATCTTTTAAATGTGACTAAAAACAGGAAATTTAGTTAAAACAAAGAGCATTGAACAAAATACGAAGAAAAAAGACCAGAGGATCTAACAACAAACCTGCAGGAATAACTTCAACATGGGCACAACGATTGATCGATAATCACAAACAGTTTTATTTGTGATTTCCTGTACATATTGTCGGAAGGCAAGAACTTTCCTCGTATTTATTACATCGTGACAAGACACCTGCAAGAATGAACGGAAGATAGAGTCATAAAAATGATCCTCAAACAATGTGAAAATGCAAATACATCAGAAGTTTTAATGTAAGAATAATAAATATGTTATGTGAGTTGAATTGGATTGGGTTGGTTAACTAAAATTGGGAAACTCACTCGTTTAAGCAGCTGCATTTTCAACTGGTTCAATGCTATTTTTATGCAATTGTCTCTTTGTTTCGCACCCTCCTGCATTCTCGATTCATCTTCACTTTGAACTTCTTGTGCTTTTTCCAGAATTTCTGATATTGTATCTAACTCACTCCTTTTATAAGTGTCTTCAATCTCTTGAAGTTCCGTTTGGCGCTTCTTCAAGAGCTCCATATAAAGTTGTAATTCATGTTCTTGACTTTTCTCCTTTATAATTTCTTCGAGAAACATATTTTCGAGTTTCTGAATTGCTCTCAACTTGCTTGAGATTTCATCATTTGTAGCACTGGTTTGGGGTAAAACTGAGAGCTTTTCAAGACATGCCGTTTGAGACTTCACTGCCTGACTTCTTCGGGATTCTCTTAGGCTTTCCCATGATTCTAAACCTTCCTGACAACTAGATCCCATATATAACCATGACACTATATCATCACAAACAGGAACATCAGCTTCACACTCAACAGCAGAAAGACTTACTGCAAAACCATCACCAGCAACTGCATCGAAATAATTAGTAGCATTAAGCTTTCCTCGCAATACTCGCTCATCCACAAGGAGACAAGTGAAGTCTCTACTGAAAAGAACCCTCTCTTTTATGTCAAATACTTGATGATCAAAACATAGTTTATTAAGCATGGAGTTATCCATCTCAATGTTTTCACTTATACCACAAGTATGGGAAACATCCTCCAAGAATGTAAGGATTTCTGTCAACTGTGAAGCACCCAAAAAGCATATGACCTGAAGTCTTTTCAGGCCAAGATCCTTAAACTGCGACAGTGGAATTATACTCTCAAACTGGTCCTTTGCGTATTCAAGTGCCCAACGAACAACAGCTGGTGATAAACATTTGGTTTTGCGAAGCAAGAAAAGTATCCTATGGATTCTCATAAGAATCTCTGTACGCTCAATATCATCACAAAATGCCCATTTTGAAGCATCCATGGTTGTCTTGGATGACTCCTTGTCATCACTTCTACTAATATTTCCAGGGAATTCTTCAATTGAAGAACTTTTACACTCATCAAATCCCTTCTCTGATTTCATTGGATTGACAATTAACTTGATCGCCTCATTGGTATCAAAAGGCTTCCACACACCTTTCCCAATCATATCAATCGACTCTATCCATAATTCTTCATCTATTTTCAATGTAGACCGAGAACCCAGCCAATGCACCAGCCAGTAATGCTTGCTAAAAGACTTGTAGTCACCAAACTTCATAACACAATCATAGCACTCCCAAAACGTCCAACTCTTGTGTTGCTTAGCAAAATCTATAGCTTCCAACAACAGATCCACAGCCAATTGATGCCTTATTGACCTAAAATGATTCTCAAGCTCTTCTATATTCACTTTTCGAAAACCCCTTTTCTTCTCATCACTCAATGTAATATTCCAAAACTGCTTATACATTGATATATCGTTATTATTGTCCTTCAACTTCTTCATTATTGCTTTTGACTGCTTCTTTCTCCTCTCTGTTGCCATGACTTCAATATCTTCCTTCTTCACATCAAATTCAAGATTCTTCGGACTCTCTATGTCTGCTAACCACTTCATATCATCAAATATTGATTCTTTAAATAGATCCTCACCAAAAAGATCTTTCATTCCATAATCAGTAGGACTCTCAGTCGCTAACCCGCGGTCGGATTCTGATTCTTTATTGAAAACCTCCAACTCCTTGTGCAAATCAACAAGCAAGCGGGCACATTGGGTTGAGTTTGGCAGAAGTTCTGTTGCCAACTGAGCTGAGCGAATTCCATCCTCCAAGTGTTTGGCTTTTGCATCATCATCTGTGGTGGCTAGACTCAAATGCATCCTTCCTTTAGCGTAGCGAAGCTGGCCCGACCGAGGGTGAAAAGAAATGTATTCGTTGATCAAATTCATGGCCTTCTGGTGCTCTCCGTTTTTTAATAGAACTATAGCCTGTTGAATCGCTTTATTGACCTCCGGATCAACTCGTTCAATGGATGGTGTTAGTCGCTGAGAAGGCTGATCTGGATTATCACTGAAGCAAGACAAAGGAGAAAACAATCAAATAATTCAAAGCAGAGTAACTAACAGTTTTATAGATAACTTCTAGAAAAAGAAAACTAACTAACTAACTAACTAACTAACTGAGACTTACTTCTTCTTCTTCGTCTTCAAAATCCATTGGCATTGACTGACTTCATTCTCAAATCGCCTCAGAATCTCTAAGTATCCATCAAGCCTTCGTGACTCGTCAGCTACAGTCAATTGTTTCAGTTCATCATTCTTGCAATCCGGATTATCACTGAATCAAGGCAAAGAAGAAAACACATCAAAATCATTTAAAGTAAGAGCAACTATAGTTTTATAGATGAATTCACGAAAATATCAAAAACAAACAGAGACTTACTTCTGTTCTTCATCCTTCTGATGGAGCTCAATGTGCTCACTAGCATCGGTTGCCTAAAACATACTTAAAAATTAGCTTATTTATTTACAAACATTCTATAGATTGAAGAACTTGTTTTTTCAGCAGTAAGAACATTAGAACAATACCTCAGATTCCTCAGATGTTTCAGGATTTTTGTTCATCTTATTCTTCTTCTTGTTCATTTTCTTCTTCTTCTTCTTATCCTGATTTTGCTTCACATCAGCGGAATCTTTGTCAGCTTCAATTGCCATCGCTGCCAACAGAGCTTCTTCAGCAGCTTTAGATTTCCTTTCGGCATCTTCGTACAGGTCTTTTAAATGAGACTAAAAATGAGAAATTTAATTAAAACAAAGAGAATTGAACAAAATAAGAAAACAGCAAGAGGATCTGACTTAAAACCTGAAGGAATGACTTCAACATGGGCACAACGATTGATCGATAGTCACAAACAGTTTCGTTTGTGAGTTCCTTTACATATTTTCGGAAGGCTATAGATCTCCTTAGGATTATTACATCGTGACAAGACAGCTGCAAGAATGAATGGAAGATAGAGTCATAAAAATGAACCTCAAACAATTTAAAGAACAATGTGAAATTCGAATACATCAGAAGTTTTAATATAAGAATCATAAATATGTTATGTGAGTTGAACAGGATTGGGTTAGTTAACTAAAATTGGCAAACCCACTTGTTTAAGCAGCTTCATTTTCAACTGCTTCAATGCTATTTTTATGCAATTGTCTCTATGTTTCGCGCCCTCCTGCATTCTCAATTCATCTTGTGCACTGCATCCTTCAAATCCAGACTGATCTGCACTTTGAACTTGTGCTTTTTCCAGAATTTCTGATATAGCATCTAACTCACTCCTTTTAGAAGTGTCTTCAATCACTTGAAGTTCCGTTTGGCGCTTCTTCAAGAGGTCCATATAGTGTTGTGATTCATGTTCTGGACTTTTCTCCTTTTCAATTTCTTCGAGAAGCATATTTTCAAGTTTCTGAATTGCTCTCAACTTGCTTTGGATTTCATCATTTTTAGCACTGGTTTGAGGTATAACTGAGAGCTTTTCAAGAAATACATTTTGAGACTTCACTGCTTGACTTCTTCGAGATTCTATTAGACTTTTCCATGAATCTAAACCTTCTCCACAATTAGATTCCATAAATAACCATGACACTATATCATCACAAACAGAAACAACATCAACAGCAGAAAGACTTACTGCAGAACCATCACCTGCAAGTACTTCATCGAAACAATTAGTAGCATTAAGCTTTCCATGCAATTCTCGCTCATCCACATGGAGACAAGTGAAGTCTCTACTGAAAAGAACCCTCTCTTTTATGTCAAATACATGGTCATCAACACTTAGCTTATCAAGCATGGAGTTATCCATCTCAACGTTTTCACTTAAACCACAAGTATGGGAAACATCCTCCAAGAATGTAATCATTTCTGTCAACTGTGAAGCACCCAAAAAGCATATGACCTGAAGTCTTTTCAGGCCAAGATCCTTAAACTGAGACAATGGAATTATATTCTCAAACTGGTCCTTTGCATATTCAAGTGCCCAACCAACAATACTTGGTGATAAACATTTGGTTTTGCGAAGCAAGAAAAGAATTTTATGGATTCTCCTAAGAATCTCTGTACGCTCAATATCATCACAAAATGCCCATTTTGGAGCTTCCATGGTTGTCTTGGTCGACTCCTTGTCATCCCTTTTACTAATTGTTCCAGGGACTTGCACAACTGGAGAACTTTTACTCTTATCAAAGCCCTTCTCTGATTTCACTGGATTTGCAATTAACTTGATCGCCTCCTTGGTATCGAAAGGCTTCCACACACCTTTCACAATCATATCAATCGACTCTATCAATAATTCTTCATCTAATTTCCACATAGACCGAGAATCCAGCCAATGCACCTGCCAGAAATGCCTGATAAATGACTTGTAGTCACCAAACTTCATCACACAATCATAACACTCCCAAAACGCCCAACTCTTGTGTTGCTTAGCAAAATCTATAGCTTCCAACAATAGATTTATTGCCAATTGATCATTTAACGACATAATATGATTCACAAGCTCTTCTACATTCACTTTTCGAAAACCCTTTTTCTGCTCATCACTCAATGTAATATTCCAATATTGCTTATACTTTGATATATTTTCATTATTGTCCTTCAACTTCTTCATTATTGCTTTCGACTGCTTCGTTCTCCTATCTTCTGCCATGACTTCACTACCTTCCTTCTTCGCAACAAATTCAAGATTCTTGGGACTCTTTACGTCCTCTAACCACTTCATATCATCATCAAATCTTGAATCTTGAGATAGATCCTCACCACAAAGGTCTTTTATTTCATAATCAGTAGGACTCTCAATCTTAGATTCTGATTTTTTATTGAAAACCGCCAACTCCTTATGCAAATCATCAAGCAAGATAACACAGTGGTCTGAGTTTGGCCAAATCTCTGCCACAATCTGAGCTGATCGAATTCCATCCTCCAAGTGCTTGGCTTTTGTAACATCATCATATACGGTGGCTATACTCAAATGCAGAATCCCTTTAAAGAAGTGAAGCCGGGCCGACCGAGGGTGACGAGAAATGGATTCGTTGATTAAATTCAAGGCCTTCTCGTGCTCTCCATCTCTGAGTAGATCTAATGCTTTTTGAACCGCTTCCTTGACCTCAGCTGGTTCAACAGACGGTGTTGGTGGCTGAGAGGGCTGACCAACTGTGGTGGTGGGTGGTGTACTTGGTAGTGTAGGTGGTGGTGCAAGTGGTGGTTCAATGGTGGTGGAGGAACCTTTTTTCTTGCTCATTTTTTTCTATGCTTCTGTTTTCTTTTTTCTGCAGAGAAACACTAATAGGCCTCTGAGAATGGAAGGGAAATGAAGAGGGTAAAATGGGAAATTAGAAGGAAAGTCGGTTAGTTAGTTTTCTTGATATCTTCAGTTATGGGTTGAAATTGGAGGGAAAATGAAAAAGGGTAAAAAGGGAAATTACATTTGAAGGATTTGGCTATTGAAAAGGCTCCCATGCATACTTCACTTTAGAATCTGCTACAGTCACTCAGACATTTCGTCGAACACATACATATGTACTGTATCTACATACGTGGCTATATCAGATTTGGTGAATACTGGGTCTGCTTGTTTGGTAGGAGAGAAAGTGAAGGAAAGTAAGCCAAGGTATAGTTTTTGGTTCTGGGCATCTGGTCAGTCTCTGGGATTTGGACATGTTTGGTGCGCCTATAGAACTTGGTGTTTGGTTGAAACGGGCTTTTACTTTTTGAAAAGATCTTATTAAATAGAAATCGACATTGTAAATTTTGTTAACATCTGGAATTTGAATTCTCATTCTAAATTCTGTTAACATCTGGAATTGACATTCTAAGCATCGTAGACTCATAGTATGTTTATACCTGTATTTGATCCCAAAGCTAAAAATTAAAAGGAAAAGAGAAACAAAAAACATTTCAGGCCACTCAGAATTGCAAGGCATCTCCTAGACTCAGAACATACCTCTTTTATTTACAGCTGCTTTAAGTTTCAATAGCAATTGTGTTATAACGTAAAATGGTGTCTTCATACGAACAAATTGCACTATTATTCAAGTACAATACGCAATTAGTTTTTACCGCTAGCAGTTTCAAATACCACAGATTTTTACTTCCAATGTTTGTCTATTTATTCCGATGCTTTTTTTTTTTTTTTTTTAAGTCAGCAGCGACCAGCAGCCCGACCCAAATTTATTAAAAGCCCTCACTTTTGGTGGAAGAACCAAGAAACAACCCCAAAAACAACACGAACCAAGAAAGAAAACAACCAAAACAAACCACTAAAAACACAAGAAAAAAAAAACTAAACTAAACATACCTAACATAAGCCATACCCAATTCATCCAAACGAAGCAAACATTTTATTTCTCTAGGAAGCTGACTAGAACATGTAAACAAATTATTCCTACCGCTGGCATCAAAACGAGCCAAGTTGTCCGCCACTTTATTACCTTCTCTATAAAAATAATGAATGGAGAAATCAAATCCTTCCAATAAATCTGTAAGATGGTCCCAGAAATCCCATAAATACCAAAAGATTACAAATCCAGAACCAGATCCAAGAGACCACAATATCAGAATCACTCTCAATGTCAATGCCATCATAGCCCAAATGTTTACAAATAGTAACTCCTTCCACCATCGCCCGCAGCTCAGCCTCATTATTAGAACACGAGCCAAAGAATTAAACCAAAAATGAAATCACATGTACTGTCTAGAAGTACGCCACCTCCACCAACGGGACCCGGATTCCTCAAATTGCTCCCATCCAGGTTGAGTTTTAATCTACCTCGACTTGGCTTAAGCCATCTCAGAACTTGAATTTTCTTCTGCTTCTTGAATAAAATCTGCACCTCCATATTTCTCAGAACCCACTCATCACTAGAATTCCAATGGCGCACCTCAGTCATAGAATTGCTTAAAATCTGAACCAAGTGCTTAATGGAAAGCCAAACATCATATATGCTGTCCAACTTCCCCTCCAGTCTTGCCGTACATCTTCTTCTCCACAACCTCCAAATAACTAAACAAGTGATTAATTCCATCAAAGTTCTCAATTGAGAAGACTGGCTTGCTCTATTAAACCACTGCTGGACTCTCTCTCCTTCCAACTCGGCCGAAACCTTTCTCCATAAATTGGAAGCAAAATCACATTTATCCAAGATATGATCTAGGTCCCCAATGCCTCTAAAACTACAACAATTACCAACCAAAACAATAGGAACCCCCACACTCCTCACCTTTTCATCAACACTAAGACAATTAAACGCAGTCTTCCACATACAAACATCAATCTTCTTTGGTAACCACTTGTGCCAAACCCGTTTAGCCCACTCAAAACTAGGAAGTCTAACTTTGACAACATCCCAAACAGATTTAGTGTTGAAGAAACCATTCTTCTCAATGAGCCATAACAGAACATCTTCAAAGTTTCTAAACTTTCCAACCCTTCTTATAACTTCATCTGTTTTGTTCAGCCTCAAAAGCCTTTGTAACTCCTCAACATCTCACACATTATCGATAACTAAATCCTTCAACCTGATTTGGGAATGTTTTCCCTCCGAAAACTCAGCAAATAAAGGCTTAGAACTCAAAAAATTATCATACAACAACCTAACATTGCCTTCTCTAACCTTCCAATTGGAGTTGTTCAACAAAACTAAAAAACACTTCATGATTTTTCTCCAAAATAGAGAATCAGTATTGTGAGCTTTGCATATAGCAACATGACCCCTTTTAATATACTTAGCTTTAAAAAATCTGACCCATAACGAATTTTTAGTCAATAACTATCAGCCAAACTTCATGAACAAAGACATTTGAACATCAGATATGTTCCTCACGCCTATACCTCCCTCTTCAGTAGGAACACACAACTTCTTCCAAGCCTTCTATTTCTTTTTATCTTTCCCTTCATGATCACCCTGGAAAAAGGAAGAGAACATACCTTGGATTTTTTTTAAAACTGATTTGGGCTTGTTCAAAACAGATAACAGATGCAGTGATATACTAGACTAGACATGTCTCAACAGCACTAACCGACCTCCCTGAGACAACAAATAACTCTTCCAACCCTCAATCTTCTTGCTTATTTTTTGAATCAAGGGATCAAACTGACTAACCTTCAACTTACCATCCACAATCAGAACTCTCAAATAAGTAAAAGGAAATTTTCCTTCAGCAAAGCGCATATCATTTAAAATCTCATTTTTTTCTGCTCCAACTCAGATGTTTAAAGAAAAAAATAGTTGACTTCTCTTAATTAACTCGTTACCCAGACCAACTTTCATATTTCTTGAGAACCTTCATCAAGCCACAAATAGACTTTTTACTAGCATTGGCGAAAAACACAACATCGTCGGCATATAACATATGGGATATGACAGGGGCATCGTATGGATGGGAAAAAGGCAAAATGTACTTCTCCGACATCTCAATATTAATCATTCTAGAAAGGAGTTCTTCCATTAAAATGAATAAGTACGGAGACAAAGGATTCCCCTGTCTCAACCCCCTTTCTGACTTAAAGAAACCCATGTACGTACCATTCATCATGACTGAAAACCACGAAGTAGTAATGCAATCTTGAATCAGCTTACAAAATAAATCCGGAAAACCAAAAGCATGAAGAGTATGGTCAACAAACTTCCACTTAACGCGACCATAAGCTTTACTCATGTTTATTTTTAGAATGACATTACCTTATCTAACCTTCCGATGTAACATTTTAGTCATCTCTTGAGTAAAGGTAACATTTTCAAAAATGCTCATTCCTCTCACAAAAGCACCTTGCTCCAGGGAGATTAAATTAACAATCACCAATGACAACTTATCAACCAGAATTTTAGAGAAAACCTTATAAATCACGTTGTAGAGGCTTATAGGATGAAATTTATCAAAAGATTGAGGGTCTTTCACCTTCGGAATAAGAATTATAAAGGAGGGACAATAAAAACGAGCCAAAACATCACCTCTAAAAAAACTCCTTCACAGCTGCCATCACATCCTCTTTTATAATCTTCCAACAAGTGAGATAAAAAAAGGACCCAAAGCCATCCGAACCAGGGCTGCTGTCAACCGAAATTGACTTCAAAACATCATAAACTTCTTCCTCTGTCGACTCCTCTTTCAACTGATTAATGCTCACATCCGAGATACTTTGTTGAATAAAATTCTCCAATTCTACACCCTGAACCGCAACATTTATACCCAGAAATTGTTCAAAATAATTAACAGCACCATTATGAACCATCTCCATATTATCAAGGGAAGTGCCATTAGGTAGAACCATGGTTTTGACGCAAGAATTACGCCTTCTTTGCGTAATAACAGCATGAAAAAACTTAGAATATTGGTCTCCCTCAGATAACCAATTTATCTTAGCTTGTTGAGCCAACCTCATCTCTTCTTTTCTCTTTTATACCAAACATCTAACTTCGCCTTGGAAACCAGAAACTTTTCTTCAATAGTCTCATAATACTCAGTCTGTAACAGCTCCTCATGATGCTCCACCATTTCTTTTGACTCTCGAATAAAACCATCTACACGGCCAAAAATCTTTTTATTCCACACTCTAAGTCTTTGTTTCATTCTTTTCAATTTACCAACCAATCGATGAAGACCAGAGTCAGGCACCATTGGCTCATTCCAAGCGTCACCCACCACATCCAAGAACCCCACATGCGAAGTCCACATATTCTAAAAAAAAAAAACGGGTCATGCCATATCTCTCCATTTTCGCAACAAATTGTAATAAAATAGGAGCATGATCTGAGGTATTCCTATTCAGCAGACACGTCTTAGCATCACCATACTTTACTACAAATTCATTATTAATCAAAACTCTGTCAAGCTTTGCCCAATTTCTCGCCAAACCTTGATGACCATTACACCAAGAGAGTTGTCTCCCTTTGAATCTGATATCCAACAACCCACATCTACTAATGCACTCATTAAAATCAGCCATAGATGAAGAAACATGAGGTCTACCACCCACCATTTTCTATATCAGAACGAATTGTATCTGCAGGTTTGTGGGAGAATATGGATGGATTTAAACAATACTGCAGAAGAAGTTAGAACAGATTGAGAGAAGAAAAGAGAATAAGATCTAAGAGAGAGAAGTCTGGACAGTGAAGATCAGAAGAAGCTGGAGAAGAACAGATTAAAAAAAGTTCGGATCTAATCCCACAAGTTGTAGGAAAGATGCTTTGATACCATTTGTCATGCCCTAGACATTTTAATTGATTTTTTAATGTGTTCTTGTGTATTTTGCAAGTTTGAATGTGGCTGGAATTGAAGGTTGAAGATGAAGAACAATGAAGAGAGAGAAAGATTAGATCGAGAATTGTAGAGAGAAAAGAGAAAATTTGTTAGAGAGATATTTGTTGTAAATTTGATTGATTCCTTTTCTCGGTTAAAGACATTAATATAAAGGAAATGCAATAAAGACTCCAATGTAATAAGGACTCATCACATAATCAGACTCTATAGAAAATTACTCCCTACAGCTGACCCATACCGCCCAGGGAGATGATTCCCTACAGCAAAACACACACTTATTATTATAGACTCACACTAAATCTCTAATTTTATCCCTAAATTTCCCAATCATTACACTAGGCATCTGGTCGGTCTCTGGGTTTTGAACATGTTTGCTACGCCTTTAGAACTTAGTTTTTGGCTTTTTGGACCCAAAAATGACTTTTGAAGGTGTTTGGTTGAAACGGGCTTTTCAATTTTGAGAACATGTGGAATTTGACATTGTAAGCTTTGTTAACATGTGGAATTTGAATTCTCATTCTTTACATGCATAGGACTGAAAGAATTTACGACTTATTAAACATGAAAGCGCTGACTCATGAATTTCATTCCATCTGATACATTTGTAAGAATTGAAACAAAAAAGAAAGCTTTGAGCTTCCCTCAGTATTCATGTCCAAAACAAACCGGACGAAAAAAACTACTTCTTCGAAAAACTTGGTTTGCTTTTGAGTAGTAGAAATGTCTGTTTATATCAGTATTATTTCATAACAACCCATGTATCATTATCAATCACAAAATGTTTTTTCAAAGTACATTCTAGTTTTATGTTTCATTTGAAGAATTCAAAACATATAAAGTGAAAACTATCTATTACAAGGCATCTCCTACGGACAGACCTCTTTTACAAATGCAATTATTCCCCGCTATCAGCAGCTTCATTTCGACTTCGCTGTTCGTTTAGGGATAGACATTCTAAATTTTGTTAACATCCAGAATGACATTCTAAGCATCATAGACTCGTAGTTCGGTAAAGATCACACCATTTCAGGCCACTCAGAATTGCAAGGCATCTCCTAGACTCAGAACAGACCTCTTTTATTTACAGCTGCTTTAAGTTTCAATAGCAATTGTTTATTAACATAAAATGGTGTCTTCATATGAACAAATTGCACTATTATTCAAGTACAATACCACAGATTTTTACTTCTTCTTCCTCGTCTTCAAAATCCATTGGCATTGACTAACTTCATGCTCAAATCGCCTCAGAATCTCTAAGTATCCATCAAGCCTTCGTGACTCATCAGCTACAGTCGATTGTTTCAGTTCATTGAGAGAATCATCATTCTTGCAATCTTGATTATCACTAAACCAAGGAAAAGGAGAAAACACATCAAAATCATTTAAAGTAAGAGCAACTATAGTTTTATAGATGCATTCAGGAGACTTACTTCTGTTCTTCATCCTTCTGATGGAGCTCAATGTGCTCACTGGCATCAATTGCCTAAAACATACTTAAAAATTAGCTTATTTATTTACAAACAATTTATAGATTGAAGAAATTGCTTTTCAGCAGTATTTAATACCTCAGATTCCTTAGATGTTTCAGGATTTTTATTCTTCTTTTTCTTCTTCTTCCTCTTATCATCCTGATTTTGCTTCACATCAGCAGAAACTTTGTTAGCTTCAAGTGCCATCTCTGCCAACAGTGCTAATTTCTCATCACTTGCAGTCGATTGTTGTTTTGGTTCATCAAGAGAATCTTCTTCTTCTTCATCCTTCTGATGGAGCTCAGATTCCTTAGATATTTCAGGTTTTTGGTTCTTCTTCTTCTTCTTGTTCTTCTTCTTCTTCTTATCCTGATTTTGCTTCACATCAGCAGAAACTTTGTCAGCTTCAATTGCCATCTCTGCCAACAGTTCTTCTACAGCAGCTTTAGCTTTCTCTTCAGCTTCTTCATACAGGTCTTTTAAATGTGACTAAAAACAGGAAAATTTAGTTCAAAAAACAAAGAGAAAATGAACAAAATAAGAAAAACAACCGGAGGATCTGACACTAACCTGCAGGAATGACTTCAACATGGGCACAACAATTGACCGATAATCACAAACAGTTTTATTCGTGAGTTCCTGTACATATTGTTGTAAGGCTACAACTCTCCGAAGGTTTATCACATCATGGCAAGACAGCTGCAAGATTGAACAGAAGATACAGTCATAAATATGACCCTCAAATAATTTACAGAACCATGTGAAAATGCAAATACATCAGAATTTCGAATATAAGAGTCGTAAATATGTTATGTTAATTGAACTGGATTTTGTTGGTTAACTAAAATTGTCAAACTCACTTGTTTAAACAGCTGCATTTTCAACTGTTTCAATGCTATATTTATGCAATTGTCTCTTTGTTTCGCACCCTCCTGCATTCTTGATTCATCTTCTACACGTTCAATTTCTTGTGCTTTTTCCAGAATTTCTGATATAGCATCTAACTCACTTCTTTTAGAAGTGTCTTCAATCTCTTCAAGTTCCATTTGGCGCTTCTTCAAGAGGTCCATATAAAGTTGTGATTCATTTTCTGGATTTTTCTCCTTTCCAATTTCTTCGAGAAGCATATTTTCAAGTTTCTGAATTGCTCTCAACTTGCTTTGGATTTCATCATTTTTAGCACTGGTTTGAGGTATAACTGAGAGCTTTTCAAGACACGCAGTTTGAGACTTCACTACTTGACTTTTTCGAGATTCTATTAGACTTTTCCATGATACTAAACCTTCTCCACAATTAGAACCCATATATAACCATGACACCATATCATCACGAACAGGAACATCAGCAACAGCAGAAAGACTTACTGCAGAACCATCGCCTGCAACTGCATCGAAATAATTAGTAGCATTAAGCTTTCCTTGCAATACCCGCTCATCTACAAGGAGACAAGTGAAGTCTCTGCTGAAAAGAACCTTCTCTTTGATGTCAAATACATGGTGATCACTTAGCTTATCATCCATGGAACTACCCAGCTCAATGTTTTCACTTAAACCACAAGTATGGGCCACATCCTCTAAGAATGTAAGCATTTCTGTCAACTGCAAAGCACCCAAAAAGCATATGACCTGAAGTCTTTTCAGGCCAAGATCCTTATACTTAGACAGTGGAATTATACTCTCAAACTGGTCCTTTGCATATTCAAGTGCCCAACGAACAAGGACTGGTGATAAACATTTGTTTTTACGGAGCAAGAAAAGTATCCTGCGGATTCTCCTAAGACTCTCTATACGCTCAATATCATCACAAAATGCCCATTTTGGAGCATCCATCGTTGTCTTGGATGACTCCTTGTCATCGCTTTTACTAATTTTTCCAGGGTTTTCCACAACCGAAGAACCTTTACACTCATCAAAGCCCTTCTCTGATTTCATTGGATTGGCAATTAACTTGATTACCTCATTGGTATCAAAAGGCTTCCACACACCTTTCTCAATCATATCAATAGACTCTATCCATAATTCTTCATCTAATTTCCATATAGACCGAGAATCCATCCAATGCACATGCCAGAAATGCTTGCCAAAGGACTTGTAGTCACTAAACTTCTTAACACAATCATAACACTCCCAAAATGTCCAACTCTTGTGTTGCTTAGCAAAATCTATAGCTTCCAACAATAGATCCATTGCCGGTTTATCCTTTAACGACATAATATGATTCTTGAGCTCTTCTATATTCACTTTTCGAAAACCCCTTTTCTTCTCATCACTCAATTTGATACTGTTCCAAAATTGCTTATACTTTGATATATCTTCATTATTATCCTTCAACTTCTTCATTATTGCTTTCGACTGCTTCTTTCTCCTTTCTGTAGCTTCATTATCTTCCTTCTTCACATCAAATTCAAGATTCTTCTTCACATCATCCTCAAATCTTGATTCTTTAGATAGATCCTCACCAAAAAAATCTGCCATTCCATAATCAGCAGGACTCTGAATCGCTAACCCAGCTGATTCTTTATTGAAAACCGCCAACTCCTTGTGCAAATCATCAAGCAAGCGAGTAGATTGGGGACAGTCTGGCACAAGCTCTGCCAACAACTGAGCTGAACGAATTCCATCCTCCAAGTGCTTGGCTTTTGAATCATCATTTGCGGCGGATAGACTCAAATGCACACACCCTTTAGCGAAGAGAAGCCTGCTAGACCTAGGGTGATTAGAAATGGATTTGTTGATTAAATTCAAGGCCTTCTTGTGCTCTCCGTTCTTGACTAGAGCTAACGCCTGTTGAATTGCTTCCATGATCTCTGGCTCATCTGGTTCAATGTATGGTGTTGGTGGCTGAGAGGGCTGACCAACGGTGGTGGTGAGTGGTGTAAGTGGTGGTTCAATTGTGATAGAGGGTTGTGTAAGTGGTGGTTCAATGGTGGTGGAGGGTGGTGGTTCAACGGTGGTGGAGGAACCTTCTTTCTTGCTCATTTTTTTTTTCTTTTTCTGGAGAGAAACGCTAATTGGCTTATTGTTGGCTGTTGTGGGAATAGAATGGGAAATTTACAGGAAAGTCAGTAGTCGGTTTGTTAGTTTTCAGTTAAGAGTAGAATGGAGGGAAAATGAAAAAGGGTAAAATGGGAATTTAACAGGACACTCATATATCAATTTTCGAGGGTTTCGTCTAACACCTTTTGAATCTGTCTCCAATCACTCAAACGTTTCGTCGAACACCTTCAGTATATAGATAGTATCTACATACATGGTTATAAAAAATTTGATGAATACTGGGTCTGTTTGTTTGGTAGGAAAGAAAATGTGAGTGGGTGGGAAAGTGAAGGAGAGTTTTTGGCTCTGGGTATCTGGTCAGTCTCTGGGTTTGGTGAGCCTTTAGAAGTTTGTTTTTTGGATTTTTGAACCCAAAAGTGATTTTGAAGGTGTTTGGTTGAATTGAAAGGCCAAAAAGGGCTTTCAGAAGGGCTTTTACTTTTTCAAAAGATCTTATTAATTGACTCATTGTATGTTTATACCAAAAATTAAAAGGAAAAGATCACTCAGAATTGTAAGGCATCTCCTAGACTCAGAACAGACCTCTTTTATTTACAGCTGCTTTAAGTTTCAATAGCAATTGTTTTGACTAGATGAAAACATTGACCCTCAACGAGAATCTTGACTCGGTTCTCAATAAATTTCATTCCAACCGATACATTTGCAGGAATTGTTTCATTACAACACAATTTCCAAACAAATTGGTTTGCTTTTTGACTAGTATCAATGTCTGTTTACACCTGTATTAATTCATAACAACAACAACAACAACAACAACAACCCATTCAGAAAGTTATTTTACAAAGTATCTTCAATTTTTATGCTTCATTTGAAGTTCCAATACAGTTTTCTGATATTTTTACTTCTTCTTCTTTGTCTTCAAAATCCTTTGGCATTGACTGACTTCATGCTCAAATTGCCTCAGAATCTCTAAGTATTCATCAAGCTTTCGTGCCTCATCAGCTACAGTCGATTGTTTCAGTTTATCGAGAGAATCATCATTCTTGCAATCTAGATTATAACTGAAGCAAGGCAAAGGAGAAAACACAACAAAATCATTTAAAGTAAAAGCAACTACAGTTCTATAGATGAGTTCAAGAAAATATCAAAAACAAACAGAGACTTACTTCTGTTCTTCATCCTTCTGATGGAGCTCAATGTGCTCACTAGCATCAGTTGCCTAAAACATACTTAAAAATTAGCTTATTTATTTACAAACATTTTATAGATTGAAGAACTTGTTTTTTCAGCAGTAAGAACAATACCTCAGATTCCTTACATGTTTCAGGATTTTTGTTCTTCTTCTTCTTCTTCTTATCCTGATTTTGCTTCACAACAGCAGAATCTTTGTCAGCTTCAAGTGCCATCTCTTCCAACAGTGTTAATATCTCATCACTTGCAGTCGATTGTTTTGGTTCATCAAGAGAATCATCATTATTGGAATTTGGATTATCACTGAAGCAAGGCAAAGGTGAACACACATCAAAATCATTTAAAATTGCTTGAAATGAAGAGCAACTATCTTCCTATAGCTTGAATAAGCACTTTTAGATAACTTTAAGAAGAAAAAAGCAAAGACTTACTTTTGTTCTGCATCCTTCTCATGGAGCTCCAAGTGCTTATTATCATCAGTTGCCTAAAATATAGCTTATTTATCGGCAGAATTTTTACATAAACATAATAAATAGTTTCTGCAGTAAAAACGATTAAGCAGAGGCATTAATTAAAACCTTAGATTCCTTCGTTTTTCTGACATTTTTGTTCCTCTTTTTCTTCTTCTTATCCTGCTTTTGCTTCATATTATCAAAACCTTTGTTAATCTTCTTCTCAGCTTCAACTGCCACATCTGCTAAAAGATCTTCTTCTGCAGCTTTAGATTTCTCCTGGGCGTCTTCGTACAAGTTTTTAAGACGCGACTATGAACAGGAAATTTAGTTCAAAAAAGAGAATTGAACAAAATAAGAAAACAGCCAAAGGATCTAACACCAAACCTGCAGCAATGACTTTAACATGGGCACAACAATTGACCGATAATCACAAACAGTTATATTTGTGAGTTCTCGTTCATACTGGTTTAAGGCATTAGTTCTCCGTTGGATTATTGCACCGTGAAAGCACAGCTGCAAGAATAAACAAAAGAAAGAGTCATATATAAGATGTAAAAATGGTGCATGGGAAGTTGCAATATAAGAGAAATCAAATTTTGCATCTCAAGGAAGAATATTGCATAAACCAGTGAATTCGTGAACAAACTGCAATTAAAGTAGTTGAACACTTGAACTGGATTGGGTTGGTTAATTAAAATTGGCAAACCCACATCTTTAAGCAGCTGCTTTTTCAACAGCCTCAGTGCTTTTTCTATGCAACTGTCTCTTTGTTTCGTGCACTCCTGCATTCTCGATTCATCTTCTACACAGCATCCTTCAGATTGAGACTGATCTCTACTTAGAATTTCTTGTTCTTTTTCCATAACTTCAGATATAAGATCGAACTCACTACTCAGAACTTGTTGTTCTTCCAGGACTTCAGATATATCATCAAACTCACTCGTAACAAAACTATTATTCATCTCCTGAAGTTTCTTTTGACGATTCTTCAAGAGGTCCATATAAAGTTGCGGTTCATATTCTGGACTTTTCTCCCTCTTTTCGATTTCTTGGAGGATCATACTTTCAACTGTTTGAATTGCTGTTAACTTGCTTGAGTTTTTTTCAGCATTTCTAGAACAAATATTAGGTAAAACTGAAAGTTTTTCAAAATATGCCCTACGAGACTTCAGTGCTTGACTTCTTCGAGATTCTCTTAGACTTGACCATGACTCTAAACCTTCTTTACAATTAGAGCCCCCATATAACCATGACACTGTATCATCACTATCAGGAAGCATATCATCTTCACACTCATCAGCAGAAAAACTAACTGCAGAACCATCACCTGCTACTGCTTTAGTAACATTAAGCTCTCTTCGCAAAAGGATACAAGAGAAGTCTCGACTGAAAAGAACCCTCTCTTTGATGTCATGGTGACCACTACGCTTATCATCCATGGAGTTATCTATCTTAAACTTTTCACTTACACCACATTTATGGTCCAAATCTTCAAAGAATGTAAGGAGTTCTGTCAACTGCGAAGCACCCAAAAAGCATATTATCTGGGGAGTTTCCAGGCCAAGATTCCTAAACTGCGACAGTGGAATTTCACTCTGTAACTGGTCCACTGCATATTCGATAGCCCAACGAAAATGAATTAGTGGAAGGCAATTGTTTTTGGAAAGCAAGCAAAACAAGCTATGGATTCTCCCAAGAATCTCTGAACGCTCAATATCATCACAAAATTCCCATTTTGGATGATCCATGGATGTCTTAGATGACAAATTATCATCAGTTTTACTATTCTTTCCAGGGACTTCTTCAACTGAAGAACTTTTACACTCATCTAAGCCCTCCATGGATTTCATTGAATTGACAATAAACTTTATCGTCTTATCGTTTTCCACAGGCTTCCACACACTATTCAAAAACATGTCAATCGACTCTTTCAAACGTCATCCTCAAATTCCCATATTAACAATTTACCAAGCCAATGCAGCTCCCAGAAATGATATCTGTATGACTCCCAATCACTAAACTTCTTAACACAATCATAACACTCCCAAAACTTCCATGTTTTGTGTTTCTTAGCGAAATCTATAGCTTCCAACAATAGATCCACTGCCGATTGATACTTTAATGACTTAAAATGACTCTCAAGCTCTTCTATTTCTATATTCACTTTTTGAAAACCTCTTTTCTTCTCATCACTCAATGTATTATTCAAAAAAGACTTGTACTTTAATATATCTTCTTTATTATCCTTCAACTTCTTCGTTATTGCTTTCAACTGCTTCTTTCTCGCATCCTGTAACAGCATTATTATGGATTGTTTCTCATCCTCAATCATTGATTCATCACCACCAAAAAGTTTTCTAATCCTATAATCAGCCGATTTCTCAATCTTTAACCCTCTCTTGCATGCAATCTTTAACCCGCTCTTGCATGCCTCAATAACTCTATCCCAATCTTGATCCAAAAAAGCCAATTCATAGACCAAAGCAATGAGCAAGCAAGCACAACGGAGTGAATTTGGCAAAAGATCCACTGCCAACTGAGCTGAGCGAACTCCATCCTCCAAGCGCTTAACTTTTGCTTCATCATCTACGGTTGCATTTTTGGCTAGACTCAAATGTATCCTCCCTTCAGTGTAGCGAAGCTGGCCCGAGAGTGGGTAAAAAGAAACGGAATCTTTGATGAAATTCAAGGCCTTCTTGTGCTCTCCGCTTTGCTGTAGAGCCATAGCCCGTCGTATGATCGCTGGTATGATCTCCGGGTGAACTGATTCCAAGGGCTGATCAACGGTGGTGGAGGGTGGTGGAGGGTGGTGTAACTGGTGGTTCATTGAGCAACTTTTTCTCTTGCCCATTTTTCTTTTCTCTTCTATTTTAGTTTTCTTTTTGTAGAGAGAAGGATTGATTACACAGAGAAACAGTAATAGGTTTGTGGGCGGTTGTGGGGATGAAGAACTGAAATTGGAGGGAAAATGAAGGAGGGTAAAATGGGAATTTTATTCAGGAAACACAGTTCGTTAGTTTTCTTGATATATTCAATTTTGTTTTCTTCTTTTTTATGAAAGAATGGATATATATATATAAATATATATATATATATATATATATATATATACATATGAAAAAAATAAAAAATAAAAAACATGGTTAGATAATTTACATTTGAAGGAATTGGCTTCACAGTCAACACCGGTGATGTTGAATTTGTCTACATTCATTCAAGCATTTAGTCGAACACCTCCCATACATACGTAATATATCCACATACATACAGATAAAAAAAATTTGTTGAATACTGGGTCTGTTTGTTTGGTAAGAGGGGAATTGTGGATCGATGAGAAAGTGAAGGAGAGTGAGCTAAGAAAGTGAAAAAAACTGGCATTTTAACGAGTCAAGAAGACAAACCGCTACTCAGATTGGAGAGGCATTTTAACGAGCTATTTGAGTGACGTGTGTGGGCACGTCTCACCTTTTGGCCGACGTTTTTCAACACTTCACAACCCATTGGCAACGTGTTTTGACACATCACCTTATGTGGGTGATCTTCCCAAACACGTCATGCATTTTAGGTGATATGGTTTGACACATCACTCCAATTGGGTGACGTGTCAAAACACGTCAACCAAAAGGCGTAACGTGCCCACACAACTCAAAATTCAGTGGAGTTGACTCGGGTTTGTTGAACTCCGGTCTTCGTTCCGATACGAAAGCGTCAAACACAAACCAGAGCTAGGGCAAAACAAAAACAATTTTCCAAACAAATGGGTTGAAATTGTTTTCAACACAAGATATTTTCTTCAAATGAAAAAATTCTACTTCTACGATAACATTAGAGGACTGTTGTGTGCTTTGAACTTGTTATGTGATTCCTCTTGAAAATTCTTATTGATGCATTTGTTGAAATTCCACAATATATAAAGGTTTGTTTCAAAGCCTACTCTATTCTCAGGTCCATGACAGCGGCATCGTCGTTTAGGTGGATACTGCAACTACACGAGGACGTCCCAAAAGCAGCTCGATTCTACTCAGAAGGGTTGGGCCGAGCTCTAGTCTGGTCCACTCAAGCACACTCTCATGCAGTCAGCCAGGTTGGTTCTTCCATCACTGCCTTTCATGTGTTTGATAATTTGTCTACGAGAACATCATATCAACTGCAGCACCCACATTACTTCTCTTTAAAACGTTAAACGTTTATGTGTCCATAATGCTCGTCATTTAAATATGATACAATTGAAAACTGAGACTCTTGTCATATATAGTTTTGGTGTGGTGTAAATTATAAGTTTCTGGGTCCTATGAATGTGCACTCAATTGTTGAACAATATATGAATGAAAATTTAAAAAGTGTGAACTATTAAAGAACACACGTTAACAGGATCGGTATATGAAAAATGGGTGCCTTGTTTCTTGGTATTAGCTATTTAAGGTTTGGAGTAGTTGAAGATGCAAGACGTTCTTGGTATTTTTCTAAACTAATATCAATGTACATACAAGGAATCCAGTAATCATAAAAAAAAATTCAAAATTGATATGTTGATGAAGTCTGTGTTTTAATTGTAATTGGAATTGCGGTTTCTAACCTAGTTTTACAGTGATCATGTCTCGCAGAAGGGATACTCGTCTCTGCTATGCACTTGTGATCAGGTTGCTGCCATGCGATGTGTTGATGGGCACATGTTAGGCCTCTATTAACCGGCATAACTCCCCAGAAACAGAACTCTTAAGAGCTTTTGTCATTGTGCCATGAAATCTTCTGAAGACACAGAGAAGACATGAGAAACTTGTCCGTTTTTGGGATTCCCTTCGATTATCGTTAAGAGTTTGTTCATCCAAGTCGATCACCGCTGTACATAACGTGTAAAGCATTGGACCTGAAATTAGGCCAACAGGCAATCAAGAGAATATCTAAGAAAAGAAGCTGTTCGCATTATCTTCCAAATTACCTGTCATGTAAATGGGGTATTTTGCATCGTTACTATCTCTGAGCAGTGACAGGAAATCATCCTTCGACCCTTTCAGTAGCACGGTTGCTCTCTTTTGCCTGCTTATTGAGCTCTCATGTTGTACCTGTATTGCAAACCCATGATTGTACTTAGATTTTAATGAAATTGACTATTTTTATTGATTGAAGAATTCAATGTTAAAACTATCTTCTGAGTCTGCACTGAATGTAGATTGTTAGTGATTGTCGTGGATAGCCAATCGTGTTTTATTTGATTTAATCCCTGATTGTTAGTGATTTGTTGGAGGTGCTACACAACAGTCCTCTAATAATTGTTTCGGTTCATAAAGAGAATCATCAATCAAAGAATTTGGATTATCACAGAAAGTAAATTCCACAAAAGATTTTTAGTAGACAAGAATCTCAGTCTCTGCGATAACATTGTGACCTGCAAGGAGGTCCTTTTGTTTATTAGCCTAATTAGTAATCTTAATCTGCCTCTCATGCTCCAAATCTTCAACAATCTTTCTTACCACCGTGACAAGACGTCGTTTCAATTCATTATCACTAGTAGAAACACCCATCTCTGCATCATCAACCGGATTTTCCAGGTTTAATTACAAAGGTGAAATAAATAAAAACAAGTGTCAAACACAATGAATTGCAAAACCAATTTAGAACCTGCATATAGATTCAAAACAGAATACCAACCCATTCCTTGAAGAAATCATAAACAGGGCGCAATGTTTTCGAAGAGAATGGCGCGACTACTTTTCCGGGCAATTCTTTAGTTGCTATGCGAATAGCAGCATATGTGTCACTGTATGCACACACAAAACAAGGGTCTCCAGCATGTGTGTGCTTTTTTTCTGATCTACTCATCAACTCATCTCGAAACAGTCGTAAGCGCCACTGGGACTGAATTAGCATTGCATCATAATCAACAAATAATCACATCACATACTGGTATAATCAGTAATTTAGTTTATGGAATGACATGGACAACCTGTATAATCACATATAAATGTACATCATCTAATCGAGATGTGGTGGTTTCAACCTTTGCATCAGTTGGCAATAACAACCCGTAATGTTTTTTAAGAGAACCTGTAATCCACAATGAAGAAATTTTAATGATATACACAATTCAAACTACAAAACTTCACATGAATATGAGCAACATGACAGAAGAGGAATAAGGTAAATACCAAGGCTTTGGCATACTGCTTTTTCAATGTCAGTTTGGAATCTTTTCTCATATTCATCATCTTTAATATGTTTTGAGTAGATAACAGATACACCCTCTATGTCATACTCTACAACAGATTCACCTGTATCATCGATTTTCTCTTCAAGGCACTTTTTCTTGTCCCCATTTTCAATTTGACTCTCATGTTCCAAATGTTCCTTTGTTATCAGTTTTGTCATTTCGTCAACGTTTACAGAATCACCAAGCTCAGTATCTGGACTGGCACTGAATGATCAAACACTTCACATTTAAAAGACTAAGAAACAAAGAGCAACTTTTGTCTACAAATCTGATTGCTTATAATTTTCATAAGTGTAGCTTAGCAGAATTCACAGCATAACAGAATCTTACTTGTCCTGACAGGGCTGATATTGCTTGCCGCCCTTAGTTTCCTGAAAAAATTTAAACATATGAGATTACTAGCTCATTTGTATTAGATACAGAACTAGTGATTTCCAAAGTAAAAGTAAGCATTGAAACCTTAGATTCCTTTGCCTTTCTGTTATTTTTGTTTTTCTTCTTTTTGTTCTTCTTCTTATCTTGTGTTTGCCTCACACACTCTGATGCATTCTCTCTGATACTTTCATCATTAAGGCATTTTTGCTTGGCCTCATTCTCAGTTCTCCTCTGATACTCCAAATTCTTCTCAAGCATTCGTTCCTCATCACTTGAAGTTAATTGTTTCGGTTCAGCATTTTGATTATCACTGAAGCAAAGAAAAAGTATAAATATATATATATATATATATATAAATACATCAAAATAACTTAAAAGTGCTTGAAACATAGAGCAACAAGCAAAGACTGGCTTACTAATGTTCTGCATCCTTCTGTGGGAGCTCAAAGTGCTTACTAATATCATCACTTGCCTATAACATACTCAAAACATTAGCTTATTTATCGACAAAAGTTAACAAGAGATCGTTTATGAAAAGGCAACAATTAAAACCTTAGATTCTTTGGTTTTTCTGAAATGTTTGTTTTTCTTCTTCTTCTTTGTATCCTGCTTTTGTTTCAAATTATCACAACCTTTGTTGTTCTTCTTTGTCTCAGCTTCATGTGCCTCATCTGCTAAAAGATCTTTTGCTGCAGCCTCAGATTTCTCTTCGCCGTCTTTGTGAAACAGATCATGTAGGTGTGACTACAAACAAGAAATTTAATTCAAAACAAAGAAGCATTGAACAATTAAGAAAACAGCTAAAGGGTCTGACACTAAACCTCCAGGAATGCCTTCAACAAGGGCACAATGATTGACCGATAATCATAAACTGATATATTCGCTAGTTCTCCTTCATACCGCAAGACTATTGCATCAAGAATAGACAGCTGCAAGAATCAGCATATATAAAAATGTCAATGTGCAAACAGTCAAACTGGACCCACTAGTTAACTATGATTGTAAAACTTACATCTTTGAGCAGCTGCATTTTTAACCTACGTAACGTTGTTTTTATATGAGTGTCTGCAAGTTTCATACACTCCTGCAGTCCCAATTCATCTTCTACGCAACATTCATCGGATGCAAACTGATCACAGCTCAAAACTACTCGTGCTCCTTCCAAAACATTAGATATAACATTAGAAATATCATCAGTCTCTTGAAGTTCCTCTTGCCGCTTCTTCAGGAGGTCAACATAAAGTTTTGGCTCATGTTCAGGAATTTCCTCCCTCTTCTTAATTTCTTCAAGAATCATACCATCAACAACCTGAACTGCTGCCAACTTTCTAGAAATTTTGATACGCGTATCGCACAATATAGGTAAATGTAAAAGGTTTTCATCAAACATCCTAAGAAACTTCACTGCTTGTCCTCTTTGAAACTCTCTTAGTCTTTTCCATGTCTCCAATTCTTCTCCACAATTAGACCCCATAAATAACCATGACAGCAGAAGCACATCATCACTATCGCGAAACACATTATCTTCACACTCATCGACAGCAGAAGCACTACCATCGTCTGCAAAAGCATCGAAAATGAGACAAGAAAATTCACTACTGAGAACAACCTTCTTGTTGATGTGATCACCACTTATAAGTTTATCATCCATGGAGTTATCCACCTCACCATTTTCTCTCAAACCACAATTACAGGCCACATCCTCCAGGAATTTAAGTACTTCTGTCAACTGTGAAGAGCGCAAAAAACACAACATCTGAAGGGAGCCATGATTCCTAAAGTGTGGCAGTGGAATTATACTCTCAAACTGGTCCTTCGCATATTCTATCGCCCAACAAACATGGCTCGATACTAGGCACTTGTTTTTCAGAAGCAAGTCAAACATGCCACGGATATTCACAAGAAGTCCTGCACGCTCACCATCATTACAAAATGCCTGTTTCAGATGATCATCCACCAATGTCTTTGAAGTACTGCTAGATTCTGATTTATTGTGATTGACAATAATCTTTATCACCTCATCAGTATCCACAGGCTTCCACACACCATCTACTATCATATCAATGGACTCTTTCTCAATTCCCACATCAGAAGTTAATTTCCAGTCAAGACCCATCCAATGCTTCTCTCAGAAATGAATTCTATACGATTCATAATCACCAAACTTCTTGACACAATCACAACACTCCCAAAACTTCCAAGTTTTATATTCATCAGCGAAATCTATAGCTTCTGACAAAAGTTTCACTGCCAAATCATATCGTAACCACTTACGTCTCTCAAGCACTTTTTTTCTTTTTTTTGGAAGGAAATGTCTCTCAAGCTCTTTGATCTTCACTTTTCGAAAACCCCTTTTCTTCTCATCACTCAACGAATCACTCCAGAACTTCTTACATTCCTCTATCTTTCTATCATCCCAATTACTCGTTTTTCGTTTCAACGCCTTACAGTCCCTCATTGTTTCTCTAAACTGCTTCTTTCTCCTTTTCATTTCCTCCACTATGAGATTGATGCCTACATCTGCATTGACCACCTCAACCACCCTCTTGGTGACAAATTTATGACCCTTTTGAGTCTCTGCAAAGTGTAACCACTCCATGATTGTTTGCTTCTCACTCTCAATTCTTGATTCATTAGACAAAAACACTTGATTCTTACAGAAAAGTCGTTCCACCCCGGATAAAGTTGGGTACTCGATCCTCAACCCGTGCTTGCATACTTTGATAGCTCTGTCCAATACATTGGAACACGGTAACTGAAAAAGCAAATCGACAAGCAACTTAAAGCAATTGATGGAATTCGGTAGAAGATCTACAGCCAACTGCATGGAGCCAACCCCATCCTTCAAGTGCTTGAGTGTTGAACCACAATTTTTTTCTACATTGTCAGCAATATATTGGTGTATCATCCCTTTAACCTGGTGAAGTTGACCGGAGCGTGGGTGACAAGAAATTGATTCTTCGATGAAATCCAAGGCCTTGTCGTAATCTTTGCTATCAGAAAGAGCTGCAGTTTGTAATATCGCTTGTTTGATCTCTGGATCAATTGGTTCCACGAATGGGGATGGTGGTTGAGAGGGCTGAGCAACGGTGGTGGTACTGGAGGGTGGTGGTTGTTTCCTGCCCGAAGCAAAGGAACGTTTTTTCTTGGCCATAATTTGTTGTGGAGAGAAAGATTGATGTTTCAGAGAAACACTATGTGGGTAGTTGTGGAGATCAAAGAGTTGGAAATTGGCGGGTAAATGAAGGAGGGTGAAATGGGAATTTTTCCAGAAAACTCAGTTAGTTAATATATTCAATTGAAAACTTACATGATTTTTTAGATGACTTGCATTTGAAGGCTTTGGCTGGGCTTATAATGCAGGCAAACTCTGTCCTTTTGCATTTCTACATGCGTTAAGGCATTTCGTCGAACATCTTCCAAGCATAGTAAACTACGTATACACAGTACACATAACCAAATAAAATAGAAATTCTTGGGTTCATGACTTCTCCGGTTTTTCTTGGCCATTTTTTGTTGGGTTTCTTTTTTGCGGAGAGAAAGATTGATGATACAGAGAAACACTCTGTGGGTTGGTGTGGAGAAGATGAAAGAGTTGGAAATTGGCGGGAAAACGAAGGAGGGTATAATGGGAATATTTTGGCCAAAAATGTGACACGTCACCTATTAGTAACGTGTTATGCCATGTCACGCATTAGGGTGGTGTCTGCGCACGTCACGGCTTTTGGGCGACGTATCTTGTCACGTCACGACCTTTCGACACACGTCACACTAATTTTGTGACGTGTGTTGGCACGTTATGACTCTTTGCTGATTTGTCTTGGCAAGTGACTTCCTTTGGATGACGTGGTATAACACGTCAGCAAACAGGCATGACGTGCCCAGACAACTCGAGAATCGACTCGTCTGTTGAACACTGAGTTGAGTCGAAATCGAAGTTGTTTATGTCGTAAATTATTGGAAGAAAATGGAGATCTTCGTTCCGATAAGAAACCGACGACAACACAAACCAGACCTGAAGATGAAAACATTTCAGTATCTGGAGACACATTCGGTGTATAAATGCAGAGCTAGGGCAAAACAAAAACAATTTTGCAATCAAATTGGGTTGATTTTTTCAATAGCAATTGTTTTCAAACATACACATCGACTTTTGCAATCAAATGAAAAAATTCTACTTCTTCTCCACTGTAATATGCAATTCAAACTCAAATGCTATCATTTGCAGCTGAAACAATTTTAATAGACGACAAGCTCATCTGTCTCTGCAATAACATTGTGCCCTGCAATCTCCTTTAGTTTATTAGCCTAATTAGTAATCTTAATCTGCCTCTCATGCTCCAAATCTTCAACAATCTTTCTTACCACTGTGACAAGATGTCGTTTCAATTCATAATCACTAGTAGAAACACCCATCTCTGCATCATCAACTGGATTTTCCAGGTTTAACTACAAAGGTGAAATAAATAAAAACAAGTGTCAAACACAATGAATTGCAAAACCGATTTAGAACCTGCATATAGATTCAAGACAGAATACCAACCCATTCCTTGAAGAAATCATAAACAGGGCGCAATGTTATCGAAGAGAATGGCACGACTACTTTTCTGGGCAATTCTTTAGTTGCTATGCGAATAGCAGCATATGTGTCACTGTATGCACACACGAAACAAGGGTCTCCAGCATGTGTGTGCTTTTTTTCCGATCTACTCATCAACTCATCTCGAAACAATCTTAAGCGCCACTGGGACTGAATTAGCATTGCATAATAATCAACAAACAATCACGTATTGGTATAAATATAATCAATAATTTAGTTGAAGGAAGGAATGACATTGGCAACCTGTATAATCACATATAAATGTACATCTAATCGAGATGTCGTGGTTTCATCCATTGATAATAACAACCCGTAATGTTTTTTAAGAGAACCTGAAATCCAGAATGGAGAAATTTTAATGATACAGGCTACGAAACTTCACATGAACATGAGCAACAAGGAAGTAGAGGAATAAGGTAAAAGATAAATACCAAGGCTTTGGCATACTGCCTTTTCAATGTCAGTTTGAAATCTTTTCTCGTATTCGTCATCATCGATATGTTTCGAGTAGATAACAGATATGCCCTCTACCCCATTCTCTCCTATAGATTCATCTGTCTCATCTTTTTTCTCTTCAAGGCACTTTTTCTTGTCCCCATTTTCAATCTGACTCTTGTGTTCCAGATGTTCATCAAGAATTCCTACCTTTGTTATCAGTTTTTCCATTTTGTCAACATTTACAGAATCACCAAGCTCAGTATCTGGACTGGCACTGAATGATAAAACACATCACACTAAGAAACAAAGAGCAGCTTTTGTCTACAAATCTTACTTAGCAGAATTCACAGCATAATAGAATCTTACTTGTCTTGACAGAGCTGAAATTGCTCACCACCATCATTTTCCTGAAAAACTATAAACGTATTAGCTCATTTTTATTAGATACAGAACTAGTGTTTTCCACAGTAAAATTAAGCAATTGAAACCTCAGATTCCTTTGCCTTTCTGTTATTTTTGTTTTTCTTCTTTTTGTTCTTCTTCTTCTTCTTATCTTGTGTTTGCCTCACACACTCGGATGCATTCTCTCCGATACTTTCATCGTTAAGGCATTTTTGCTTGGCCTCATTCTCAATTCTCCTCTGATACTCCAAATTCTTCTCAAGCATTCGTTCTTCATCACTTATAGTTAATTGTTTCGGTTCATCAAGAGAATCACCATTCTTGATATTTTGATTATCACTAAAACAAAGCAAAAGTTAAAAAAAAAAAATTAAAAAAAAAAAAATTAAAAAAAAAAAAACACATCAAAAATAACTTTAAAATGCTACAAACAAAGAGCAACAAGCAACGGCTTACTTGTGTTCTGCATCCTTCTGAGCAAGCTCAAAGTGCTTACTACTATCATCAGTTGCCTAAAACACACTCAAAACATTAGCTCAGTTATCGGAAAAAGTTAACGAGAGATTGTTTCTTCATTAAGAACAGGCAACAATTTAAACCTTAGGTTCCTTGGTTTTTCTGAAATGTTTGTTCTTCTTCTTCTTTTTATCCTGCTTTTGTTTCATATTATCAAAACCTTTGTTGTTCTTCTTTGTCTCAGCTTCACGTGCCTCTCCTGCTAAAAGCTCTTTTGCTGCAGCCTCAGATTTCTCTTTGGCGTCTTTGTAAAACAGATCATTTAGGCGTGGCTACAAACAGGAAATTTAATTCAAAAACAAAGAGCATTGAGCAAATGAGAAAACAGCAAGAGGGTTTGACATCAAACCTCCAGGAATGCCTTCAACAAGGGCACAATGATTGACCGATAATCATGAACTGATATATTCGCTAGTTCTCTTTCATACCGCAAGACTATTGCATCAAGAATAGACAGCTGCAAGAATCAGCATATATAACAATGTCAATGTGCAAACAGTCAAACTGGATTCCATTAGTTAACTATGATTGGAAAACTTACATCTTTGAGCAGCTGCATTTTTAACCTACGTAACGTTATTTTTATACGAGTGTCTTCAAGTTTCATGCACTCCTGCTGTCCCAATTCATCTTCTACACAACATTGATCGGATGCAGACTGATCACGGCTCAGAACTACGTGTGCTCCTTCCAAGACATTAGATATAACATCTAACTCAGTCCTAATAGAAATATCAGCAGTCTCTTGAAGTTCCTCTCGCCGCTTCTTCAGGATGTCAACATAGAGTTTTGGTTCATGCTCAGGAATTTCCTCCCTCTTCTTAGTTTCTTCAAGAATCATACCATCAACAGCCTGGACTGCTGTCAACTTTCTAGAAATCTTGATACGCGTATCGCACAATGTAGGTAAATGTAAAAGTTTTTCATCAAACATCCTAAGAAACTTTTCTGCTTGACCTCTTTGAAAGTCTCTTAGACTTGCCCATGACTCTAAAGCTTCTTTTACACAATTAGACCCCATAAGCAACCATGACACGATATCATCACAACCGCATAACACATCATCTTCACACTCAACGACAGCAGAAGCAGAACCATCAACTGCAACAGCATTGTAAAGGAGACAAGAAAATTCGCTACTGAAAACAACCTTCTTGTTGATGTGATCACCACTTATAAGCTTATCATCCATCTCAGCATTTTCACTCAAACCACAATTACGGGCCACATCCTCCAGGAATGTAAGGACTTCTGCCATCTGTGAAGTACCCAAAAAACACAACATCTGAAGGGATTCCTGGCCATGATTCCTCAAGTGTGACAGTGGAATTATACTCTCAAATGTGTCCTTTGTATATTCTATTGCCCAACGAACATGACTTGATGCAAGGCATTTTTTCTTCAGAAGCATGTCAAACATGCCACGGATTCTCACAAGAATTCCTGCACGCTCAATCTCATTGCGAAATGCCTCTGTCGGATGATTATCCACCGATGTCTTTGAAGTACTGCTAGATTCTGATTTCGCGTGATTGACAATAATCTTTATAACCTCATCAGTATCCACAGGCTTCCACACACCATCATCTACTATCATATCAATTGACTCTTTCCCAATTCCCACATCAGAAGTTAATTTCCACTTAAGATCCATGCAATGCTTCTCCCAGAAATGAATTCTATACGATTCATAATCACCAAACTTCTCAACACAATCACTACACTCCCAAAACTTCCAAGTTTTATATTCCTTGGCGAAATATATAGCTTCTGACAAAAGTTTCACTGCCAAATCATATTCTAACCACTTATAATGTCTCTCAAGCTCTTCGATCTTCACTTTTCGAAAACCCCTTTTCTTCTCATCACTCAACGAACCACTCCAAAACTCCTTACATTCCTCTATCTTTCCATCATCCCAATTACTCGTTTTTCGTTTCAATGCCTTACAACCCCTCATTAGTTCTCTAAACTTCTTCTTTCTCCAATCCATTGCCTCCACTATATGATTGATGTCTACATCTGCATTGACCACCTCAATCTTCCTCTTTGCGACAAATTGTTTAATATTCCTTTGAATCTCTGCTGCGTTTAAGCATGTCATGATTGTTCGCTTCTCCTCCTCAATAGACAACACATCCTCGCCGTAAAATTGTTCCACCCCAGATACAGTTGGGTTCTCGATCCTCAACCCACGCTTGCATAATTCGATAACTCTATCGCATTCTTCAATGGAATTCCCCTCCTGAAAAAGTAAATCCACAAGCAACGAAACACAATTGATCGAATTCGGTAGATGATTTACAGCTAACTGAAGGGACCTGATCCCATCCTCAAAGTGCTTGAGTTTTGCACCACAATCTTTTTCTACATTGTCAGCAATATATATGTGTACCTTCCCTTTCAGATGGTGAAGTTGACCGGAGCGTGGGTGACAAAAAATGGATTCTTTGATGAAATCCAAGGCCTTATCGTACCCTTCACTATCAACTAGAGCAACACTGCGTACTATGGCTTGTTTGATCTCTGGATCAATTGGTTCCACGGCTAGGGATGGTGGTTGAGAGGGCTGATAAACGGTGGTGGCGGAGGTTGGTGGTTGTTTCCGGCCCGAAGCAGAGGAACGTTTTTTCTTGCACATTTTTTTTGGGGTTTTCTTTCTTGTTGAGAGAAAGATTGATGATACAGAGAAACACTATGTGGGTAGTTGTGGAGAAGATGAAAGGGTTGGAAATTGGAGGGAAAATGAATGAGGGTATAATGGGAATATTTTCAGGAAACTCAGTTAGCTATTCAGTTTTGGGTGTTTTTTTTAATAGAAATGAATATATACTTTTTCATGGAAAAGGATATTTACAAACAAATAATTTATTAAATATAACTTGTAAAATAAATAAATAAATGACATCATTAAATGATTAACGTTTTAACGAGACAGAATGTTATATCAAACGGTCTTTTTGTATATGATTTGAATAGTTTTGATGTATATTGTACCCGACTCACTTAATCATCCTCCGATAATTTAGTAAGATGGTGTGTTTCATTTTAGGGTCTGTATAAGTTGCATTTTGCAACATTATAGAAAATTTTCATGTCAAGAGTGTTTGGACTTTTGACTCCAAATTCTCAGCTTTGAAGAAAGTTTCTACATTGCAACAAACACAACCACAGTATTTCAATTTGACTCCATTATGAAATTTATCACTGGAAACAAGAAAATATCATTTAAACTCATCAGGAAATTCTGCCAACCAAAAACTAGTACTAGTTCACTGGTACAATGATTGACCGATAATCATAAAAAAGATGTCTTCTCGAGTACTAGTCCATACCGATGTATGTCACCCAAGCTCCGCAAGACAATAGCATCCAGGAAGGCCAACTGCAAGAATCAAAAAGGCTTCCATCAACAAAAATGAACATATAAACATCACCTTCTGTTGAATTTGGTTGATTTTATAATCACACACATACATCTTTTAGTAGGTGCAGTTTCATTGTCTTCAGTGCTTTTATAATGTAGTCGTCTATTTTTCTCACGTGACCTTGCGTTCTCAATCCAGAACTACTCATAGATACTAGCAATTCAGCAGCTGATACATCTTTCAAAAGATCGGATATGATTTCTGACTCGATTCTACTAGCAATGTCATCATGATCTCCTTGTAGAACAATTTTTCGCTTACACAAGAGATCGAAAAGATCAGGATTTTTCTTCCTCTTCTTGATTTCTTCGAGACATTTAGTATAAACTGCCTCAACTGCACCAACCTTGCTGGAAATCTCAGATATTCTTTCACACACTTTCGCTAAATTCTTCAACAAAGATTCGAAAAACCATCTCTGGTGCTCCTCTTTCGAATTCTCTAACAGCTTTCCATTGATATAAATCTTCATTGATTTTAAGCCCAACATATAACCATGACAATATATCATTACTATAAGGAAGCACGCGATCATCTTTGCATTCATCAAAGGCTAAATTCACCGCGGAACCATCATCTGCAATAGCGTCAAAGTAATTAGTAACATTGAGCTCTCCTCGAAACAATCATTCATCCAATAGGATAGATGAGAAGTCTCTGCTGAAAACAATCCTCTCTTTGATGTTCCACTCATGATACTCCTTGGAGCTACTCATCTCAGACTTCCATGTTTTATGTTCTTTAGCGAAATCTATAGCTTCCCATAAGTATTCTACCGCCAAATGATATTCTAACAACTCCAAATGCCAC
This sequence comes from Acer negundo, assembly GCA_035582765.1. Lineage (NCBI taxonomy): Eukaryota > Viridiplantae > Streptophyta > Magnoliopsida > Sapindales > Sapindaceae > Acer > Acer negundo. The sequence continues at coordinate 21,543,144 of CM069243.1, read as the reverse complement.
TCAAGCTTTTCTATATTCACTTCCCGGAAACCCCTTTTCTTCTCATCACTCAACGCACTCCAAACGCTCTCACACTGGTGAATTTTTATGAATTCTCCCTTGAACTTCTTCATACTAGTCTCACTCTCTGTGCGCTTCAATCTACTCCACACAGTGAATGTTTCTTCAACCTTCTTCTCTCTTTTTTCCATCTCCTTAACATCCTCCTCTACTCTGCTACTTTCCTTTTCTTCAAATGGTTTCTCCGAATCATCCAATGGTGGTTGCTTCGAAGACAACAATATCTTGATAATCCATTTCCTCTCATCCGCGATTCTTGATTCTTTACTCCGCAACCCCATCACAAATTTCCCATAAAATCTATCAATTCCAGGATCATTTGAATTCTCAATCTTCATACCACGCAAGCATTCTTCGTTCACTTTGTCCCATTCATCATTGAATTCTGCCAACTGACGAAGCAAACCCACATGGACTGCAGCAAAATGGAGTGATTCCGGTAGTAGCTCTGCCACTGACCTTGCTGAGACAGTTCCTCTGCTCAAATGCTTGATCTTTTCGACACAATCTTTGGCTACATGATCCGCCATATGCTTGTGTATACAAGCTTCAACAAGGCGAAGATGATCTCAAATGTTTGGAGGGAGGATCACCGGGTTGTTCATGACGTGGAGTTGAGTGTGATTTCCTCCTCCTGCCCATTCTAGTCTCTAAATTGTGTTTGTTTGGAGAGAATGAGAATGATCGAGTGATTTGTATGTTTTCTTGTTTTGTTTGTGTTTTTGGAGGTTGGTTATGGAGAAGAATAACTGAAATTGGCGCCCAAGAGGAAGAGGGGTAAAATGGGAAATGTACTAGTAACTTAGTTATTAGTTGAATGTTTGGTTAATTGGGAGTTTAGTTTACATTTAGAGAAATAAAAATTTAATTGTCTGTATTTTAACAAAATCTAAATCTTAAATTTTCAATCATATCTAAGTGTCGAAATTTACTTCAAAGTCTTACTAAAAAGTAAAACATTCTCATTAATTAAATACATCTAACGGCTAAAATTGAATGATCACATTGAAAGAAAATAACATCTTAGCATTCACATTAAAGAATGTTTTTTATGATTCTTGATATTACTATAATGATTTTAGTGATAGAGTTCACAAATGTATACCGAAAGATAATTTAATTGAAATAGAGACTATCGATCACTAATTGTTTTTAAAAGGAATATTATCATTTTCATACTGTCAAATGATATTTCAACGACTACAAGATAATGACGTAAAAATTTCTAGCTCAGTCTCTGTGATAACATCTTGTTCATTAGCCTGATTCGAAATCTGCCTCTGATGCTCCAAATCTTCAACAATCTTTCTTACCACTGCCACAAAATGTTGTTTCAATTCATAATCACTTATTTCTGCATCATCAACCGGATTTTCCACGCCTAACTAGAAAGGTGAAGAAAAAAAATGAAAAGTGTAAGAATAGAATTGTAAAATCAATTTAGACTACATATAGATTCAAAACAGAATACTAGAATACCAACCCATTCCTGAAAGAAATCGTAAACAGGGCACAATTTTTCCGAAGAGAATGGCACAGCTACTTTTCCGGGCATATCTCTAGTTGCTATGCGTATACCAGTATATGTGTCGCTGTATGCACAGACAAAACAAGGGTCTCCAACATGTGTGTGCTTTTTTTCCGATCTACTCATAAACTCATCTCGAAACTGTCTTAAGCGCCACTGAGACTGCATTGTATAATAATCAACAAATAATCACATACTGTAATGGCAACCTGTATATAATCAATAATTTAGTTTAAGGAATGACATTGAGAACCTGTACAATCACATATAAATATACATCTAATCGAGATGTGGTTTCATCTTTAGCATCAGTTGATAATAACAACCCGTAATGTTTTTTAAGAGAACCTGAAATCCACAATGAACAAATTTTAATGATGCATACAATTCAAACTACAAATCTTCACATGAACATGAGCAAAAGAGAAATACCAAGGCTTTGGCATACTGCTTTTTCAATGTCGGTTTGAAATCTTTTCTCATATTCATCATCATCGATATGTTTCGAGTAGATAACAGATACGCTCTCTACCACATTCTCTCCAATAGATTCACCCGTCTCATCGTTTTTCTCTTCAAGGCACTTTTTCTTGTCCCCATCCTCAATTTGACACTTCTGTTCCAAATTTTCATCAAGCTCGGTATCTGGACTGGCACTGAAGGAAAAAACATCACATTTAAAAGACTAAGAAACAAAGAGCAAATTTTGTCTACAGATCCGATTGCAGAATTCACAGTATAACAGAATCTTACATGTCCTGACACAACTGAAATTGCTCACCACCATCAGTTTCCAGAAAAAAAATTAAACATATTAGTTCAATTTCACTAGATAAACCGTAAATCAACACAAGCAGCCAGCACAGTGAAGTGAATTTGGCAAAAGATCCACTGCGAACTGACCTGAGCGAACTCCATCCACCAACTGCTTAACTTTTTGACAAAGCAAAAGCTTTTCTCGAATCCACAAGAGAATTTTGCGCCACAAGAACAATTTTTATTAAAATCAATAAAGAGTAACAAGCAACTATTCTAGCTCTTGTTTAAATAGAAAAACAAACCCAACTCCGTTAGGATTCAGGATTCCTAAATTGACCAAAACTGGCAAAGCTCAAAACTAATCCACAAAAAAAAAGGCAAATTTGAGTTATTTAGAAAACTAATGGGCCATTCCTAAACCAACTCAAAGAAACAAAACTTTGACAAAAAGGAAAATTGCTAAAAGAAATTCAAGTCCTTCTCATGCTCTGCGCTTTTCAGTAGAGATATAGACCGTATATGATCGCTTGTATGATCTCCGGGTCAACTGATTCCAAGGGCTGGTCAACGGTGGCCGAGGGCGGTTCAAAACTGTTGGGAGGATACTTTCCGTTTGAATTTGTCTACATTCATTCAAACATTTCGCCGAACACCTTCCATACGTACGTGATATATCAACATACATACAGATAACAATTTTTTGTTGAATGCCGAGTCTGGCAGGAAAGAAAGTGTCGATCGGTGGGAAAGTGTGCTAAGAAAGTGAAACAAACTGCCATTTTAACGAGTCGTGGAGACAAACTGCTACTCCGATTGGCGACGCATTTCACAAACGTTTGAGTGACGAATCTTAACACCTCATGCCCTTGGATGACGTGTCTTGACACATCATGACCTTTGGTGACATGTCTGTGCACATTACGCCTTTTGGTCGACAAGTTTTGCCGCTTCATTCTATTTGGTGACGTGCCTTGACACATTACAACAAGTGGGTGACGTGCCAGGCAGGTGACGAATTTTGGGTGATGCGGTTTTGCATTCCACTCCACTTGGGTGACGTGTCAAAACACGTCAGCCAAAAGGCTTGACGTGCCCACACAACTCAAGAATCAGTGGAGTTGATTCGGATCTGTAGAACTCCGAATTTAATCGAAATCTTTGAGCCTGCAATCTTCTAAATTGTTGTAAATTAAATGATGAAAATGGAAGAAAATGGAGGTCTTCGCTTGGATATGAAAACGACCACACAAACCAGACTTGAACATGAAAACATTTGAGTATCTGGAGACACAAGTCGGTGTATGAATGCATAGCCAGGGCAAAACCAAAACAATTTTGCGAACAAATTGGCTGGGTTTTTTTTTTCAATAGCAATTGTTTTCAACATAAGAATCATATCGTCTAGAATTGATTATTTATTTTTATTTTAATTAAATTTTATGTTTAATTATTTGATTAAAGATGAATTTTTATTGATTTTAGAAATGAAAGGATTATAGTAAGTTCAACGATTTTTGTTAGTTTCACCGAAAGCATCTGATATCTATTTGTTTTCCATCCCTAACATAAATTTGGACTCGTCGATTTAGACAAGTAAATTTTAAACCCAAACAACCCAATTGGCAATTGTTAGAAAAACCAAGATAATCCAAATTATTTATTGTGTTTCATTTCTCTATAAAAAATAAAATAAAAAATTAACCGGAAGAAAATATACAACTGAAGCTAAAATATTTATAATTTCTATGTACGTATAGGTTTTAGTAAAATATTATATTTACAGCGACTCGAACCTAAACATTATTATGTTAAATGAACGTACAATATTTACCATTAAAATACGTTGGTCAGTGATCTAACCTCTAATATAATATCAAAGACATGGTTTTGAATCTTTTGATATGTGGTCCTAATATAATATCTAAGACATATCACATATGGTTTGATATGCTAATCCACTGCTTAAAGATTTTCTATCATATGTTAACATTGCAACTTATATACCGAAATTTATTTCAACTGCTAGATCTCTAAGGCTTTAATTAGCTAAAGGCTTCAATAAATATGAACGTATACGCTAAATCCATTTATATTATATCACGTTATATGCATCTCTCTTATTAGATTGGTTATTCATATCATTTGACGTTATTTAAATGATTGAGTTTATACATAGAGTACGACAGAACATTTTCCCGACTAAACTGTGCTTTTAATTAAAAGAACTAAATAATGTTTACAATATGGATTTGACAAATTAACAATCTACGTAATAAACAAGGCCTGGTCCCCAATTTTTTAATATCCAACCCATGCAACATGATCACAAGTTATGGGAAAATAAAAGAAAAATCTACCTATTTTGTAGTATACAGAAGGAGATTTGAAAAGTTGGGTGAGAAATGATTAAATGAACAAAGATAGGTGGAGAGGCTTGACATGACATTTATGGTTGAGGTTGATAGATAACTACAAAGAGTACAATCTCATCCACTTCTCGTTAGAATGTCGCAACCAATGAAAGCTGCACTAAGTCACTAACAACTATTATAATTATTATTAATATTATTTTTTTTGTTTTATTTTTTGAAGAAATAATAACAGTAAATCAATAATAGCAGAATTGAGCCAGAACTCAAGAAGAAAATGAACAAAAAGGAAAAAATATACTATTATTTTTATGTCCGAAGTATCTTCTCTACAAATTTAATGTCTAATAAATGTATACCTTGGCACTTATATAAATAAAGTGTATAAACTTTTTTGATGAAAGCATGAGGACAAGACTGAGAAATTCGAGCAGGAGAATGACCAATAATGGTTCCTATAAATGCTGGGGCCTGGATCTATAAAAGAGCTTATAAGCTAAAAAAAACAGGCCAGGGTCGGCAACATTTTTGGTTACAGATTATTAAATATAATAGAGAAATCTAAGGTGAATTTTGGAAAAAAAAAAAAATTGAAAATGAATTTTAAAAGAAAAAAATAATGTAATTTGATTTTATTATATTTTTAAATTTTTATTTTTTATTTCTTTTTCAATACATCCGAACCATCCAAACCAAAGAAGAATCGTATAATAGGATTCTAGACCATTTCCATGAATCCCACCGGCTCTAATAAGTTTAGATAACTCTAAGGGTGTGTTTGGTATGATTTTTCAAATAGAGCTTCTAGTGTAGATCTTTTTATAATAAAACTTCTAATAAAAAATAAAAAAATAAAAAAGCTTTTAGTTACATAAATTACAAAAATAATATTGACAATATATTTTTAAAAAGAGTATTAAAAAAGACGATTTTGATCTTTACAAAAGTCATACCAAACACAGACTAAACCCTTATTTTCCGATGCAAGAAAGGTCAGAACATTTTGGTGAAAGACAAAGAAAGCAGAACTGAAAAATCAAGCACCAAATTTCTAGGTTACCAATTGAAAACAGCAATTCAGATCAAGATTTAATCATCCTGAGAAAGTCCAAATCCAAGAGGTACACAAAGTGGCAAGTACCATTACTGATATGGGCCATATGATCAGTACTGCCTCTTGGACTGATTGAAGAAAGAGAGTCTGGCAATGATAGCTACTTCTCATATACTACTCATTATGAGAGTCACATTTCACTACCTACGTCCCAATTGCCCAAATTTCATCACTATACAAGTGAATTATTGCCTACGAAATAGGTCTCTTTTTTTTTACATAAATCTAACGGATAGTGAATATAAAGTCAAGATAGTAAAAACTGTTGCATTGTTTTGATGAATTATTGAAGAAAGATGTGAGAGACTAAGCCTTGAGCCTTGTCTATAGGCTTATGGTCCACCGTAATATAAGGATACACAATTATTTATGAATTTGTTTGTTTGACTAGTACATGTTATAAAATTTATCAAAATAAAGATCATGAGACATACGTGACCAACACTACCACCTAACAGCTTCTAATAATCAAGCAAATGATAGAACCTTGTGAGGTCTGCATCTTTTTGGATTCTTTTTCCTACTTAAATAATTAATATTACACCATGAAATGTGGAGAGAAGCTTCTTTCTTTTCTTCCTAATTAACCAAATATAAGCTATGAGTCTAATTACATACATGGTACGTGTAATACTATATACTTTTCTCTCTCTATCTATCTCTCTCTCTCTCTCTAGAAACTATCGCTTCAATTTGCATAATTTATTTCTCTTTTAGCTTCGTGGGTTTGTCTCTTTCTATCAGACTCATCTCTTTGGTGCATTGGCGATTAACACTATGGTCTTTGAAGAGTAAATTCTACGTTCAAATGTTGTTGACATAGAAGCAGATGCTAGGAGATAAAGAAGAGCTTTCAATGTCTTTGCAGAGGTAGTGTAAATTTGACTAAATGGATAACCAGGACCAGGACCAGAACCAGAACCAGAAGCCAAGACCTAAGAGGTTTGGTAAGTGGTTTAAGAGGAAGCACAGGAGACCAGACCCGTACCATTTCGGTGAAGTTTCAGTTTCAGGTTAGTGTCTCTTCCTCATAATATATCCTTCTTCTAAAGTGTTTGTTTTTTCATGGCTGGTGAGTGGACTACTGTGTGTTTGGTTTTTCAAGATTTAGATGTGGGTGATGAAGATGAAATTTATGATGATGACATGGATGATGTTTACGTTGGATCCATCTCCACTGATCCATGCACTTCAACCAATGAGTTAAAGTGAGTTTATATATACAATTATTAATTTCTTATGTGTTTTGATATGTTTGATGGGACTAAAATTTATGTCTTGTTTTTTTTTTTTTTTTTCTTATTTCAGAATCTTTGTGGGTAGTTGGAATGTAGCAGGAAGATCTCCTGTAGGGAGCTTGGCTGTGGACTTAGATGAGTGGCTAAATCTAAAGGATGCTGCGGATATGTATGTTCTTGGGTATGTGATAAATTGAGTGAAAGTTTTATATGGTCATTTTATGTTCAATATTGTCTCTACAAAATCATGAACCTAAAAGTTTTATTTGACAGCAAAACTATTCTACTAACAGATTTCAAGAGATTGTTCCTTTAAAAACCCGAAATGTGATAGGAGCAGAAGACCCAACTGAAGCAACAAATTGGAATCTACTTATAGGAAAAACACTCAACAACAAATATGGATGCCCTTGGTTGACTCCTATATTGAATCAAAACATCTCAAGTGACAACTACCAGTATGCAAGTATCAATACTGATTCAGAGAAGAGGAAAAGTAGTGTTAGCAGTCATACCGGGATTCCGCTGACAGACTGGGCGAGAGCTGAACAAGAGAAGTCATTTGGGGGAAGCAAGTACAAGCTCATGGCAAGCAAGAAGATGGTGGGGGTGTTTATAAGTGTGTGGATGAAGAAGGAACTGCTCAGAAAGTATTGTGTTTCGAATGTGAAAGTTTCTTCAGTGGCTTGTGGCATAATGGGGTATCTGGGGAATAAAGGTTCGGTTTCGGTTAGTATGTCAATTGAAGGAACAAGTTTTTGCTTCATAGCTGCACATTTGGCTTCCGGTGAAAAGAAAGGCGATGAAGGCAGGAGGAATCACCAAGTCTCGGAGATTTTTAGGCGAACATGTTTTCCTCGCTCTTCAAAAGATGATGACAATCCTCATCCTCTCACCATCTTAGGACACGAGTAAGTGGTCCTTTCAACAAACAGAAATTTTTTGGTCACCCACTTAAATGAGTCTAAAAGAGTGAATCAAGATCTGAAATTTTTTATAATGAATTATTCATGAAATCATAGAAAGGAAACAGTTTTGACAACCTATATCTTGGAATTAAGAAACTACTATAAGCAATTGCTGGGTCCTATTTCTCAAAGTAGATTCTAAATATCAAGAAAATCTCAAGTTATGAAAAATTTTCAACTAGCAAGCTTTAATTTCAAATTCCAGAAAATGTATTCACAAAAACTAAGATAACATAAGTAGATGCTGTGAATAAGAAATGAAAAAATAATTACTTGGTAATTAGCATTCTTAGTTGAGTAATAAAGCTTACCTTCAATGAAATCAAATGTTTGATGCTGAGCAGTCAAATATTCTGGTTCGGGGATCTGAACTATAGGCTGTACTTGGAAGACAATTTAGCCAGGCATCTGATAAAGAAGCATCACTGGAGAGCACTGCAAAATTTTGATCAGCTTCGCAGGGAACAAGAGGAAGGTGGAGTATTCCAAGGTTGGAGGGAGGGAAACATCGAATTTGCACCAACATACAAGTATTCTTCCTCAAACTGCAATCGCTACTCGGGTGGTGCTCCAAGCAAAACAGGAGAGAAGCAGAGGACTCCAGCGTGGTATAGTTAAAAAAGCCTTGGTTCCATTACTTGTTAAATTTTTTTTAATCATAAGAATGGCCATTAAAAGATCGACAATTATGCTAAAACTTTTAGTATGTGGACTCATCTAAATCCTAATTAATTTCCAGGCCTCGTGTTCTAGTCTAGGTTGTGGTTGAAATACGTAACATGAACTATGTTGCTTTATGTCTACATTGTATATGGATAACTTGGTAAAAATAATGCCTGATTCTGATGGCAGGTGTGATAGAATTCTATGGTACGGAAAGGGAGTAAAACAACTCTCCTATTTCCGCAGCGAGAGCAAGTTCTCTGATCATCGCCCAGTCTCTGCACTATTCTCTACCCAGGTGGAAGTTGTGAAGTCTATCAATCTAAAAGGTGTTGCTATACACCCCATTCTACCCAACATAGTGCCTCCCAAACAGACAGTAAGTTCTAGCAGTCTAAATACATACATGTTTTCTTGGGAATTGTATCACAAGTCACAACTACTCCTAAAATTTGAAAATTTGTGAAAGGAATCAAGTAATTATAATAACAATTGTTATAGTATTATCAAAACAACTATGGTTATAATTTTCATTCTCATCATTAGAATTGTCATCATTTTCCAGGGCCAAACAGAAACTGATGAAGGGACCAAATCTACATTGTTATCGTTGATTGTAAAGGATATGGAGTCATCACCGACACATAAGAAAAGTCTGTAGATAAATCAAATGAAAGTGGACAAAGGTGGCATCCAGCTAGTTATGTTCCTGCAAGCTGGATTGTGGGGATACACTATTGTGTCTTAAGAAACCTATACCATTTATCATTTTCTTGAGGGGGTTTTTTGACTTGACAATTGTAAGTTTGGAGCCGCAAATAGAAAGAAAAGCTAAAAATTAATTAATGTAATTATGTTGTCTTCTTTGGTTAAAATTTATGTGTCTTCAAACCAGCGTATAAGGAACCTCCACAGCAAAAGAATAAAATGTAACAAAGGTTCAAATACAGAAATTTTCAAACGTTATCAAAAATCAGCCAAAACAAATATGTATGAAACTTCAAGATGCAAAAGTCAATTCATAGCAATTAGCAAATTCTTTCTCACCTTGAGAACAAAACAGACTCTGTAACTCTTTGCCAGAACACAGGGCCTTATCATTGACTTCCATAGCCAATTGTGATCATACAATTTCAGTAGAAGTTCCAAAAAACTTTCAGTCTCCCAAGTTCTTATTTATAGTACATGATAGAGCCAGAACTTCAAATGCAACATTAACAAGTAAAATACTTACAGAATATCAATTTGCCTGAAGTATACCACCCAGGGCCTCCACGTTCAGTGTGGTACAGCAAGGACATATACACCTCTTCTGCAACTCCTCGCCAAGAAGAGCACATATCTGTTCCGATTCAGAAGTCTGCTTGTTTCAGGTTAAAGAAACATTTTTGTTACTGCAATAACCTCATACAACACCGCAATAACTTCAAGAAGCAACAAGACAAATAAACCATAAAATTTAACCTCACAATGGAAATATATCATGTCATGAAACTCTGCAAGTCGTTTTCTTGAAATGAAAGTTCCATTTGAAACAATAACAATAAAGGCTATTTTTATTTTATTTTTTCCTTTGTGCTATGTTCTCTTTGGTCCAGAAGAAAGTGTGTTTAAACCATGACCATTCAGTTGGTGATAGCTATTGTACTTGTTGACAAGGATATCTTGTTAAGTCCTGCAATGCTTTTGTTTCTTCCATTATTGCCTCCATCAAGAACATCTTCTTTTCAAGATCATTCAACTCCAGGTGGACCTGCAGGGGGACCATAAAATTTGTTCATTTCCAGAGAAACTTCCGTAGCAAGTACACTTTGATGAACTCTTAAGCTATTAGAAAAGGAAAGAAAAAAGATTGGAATAATGATCAATCTAAAATCTCTAAGCGTTTTAAGTATGCATTATACTGGCGTTTATTATGATCAGACAACAAACTCTTTACCTGCTTTTGAATATTTTCCTCTTCTAGGTATTCTTTCTCCTCCCTAGCTGTTTGAGAAACTGTATCAGCTAGCATATTCTCAAGAGTTGTTAGATTGACTTCTGTGACTTCCTTCTTGCTTAAATTGCGGTTTGCTTCTGAAACAGAGTCACAATGTTCTTCAAAATTTTATCAAATGCATGTGGACATGTGGTAATGAGTTCATCATAATTGTGACTGAACTGAGAGGAAAAATGACAGAGAAAAGAGAGGTTTGGGAATTTGGAGATCAGATAAAGCATAAAATGAGCTCTCTGTATGCACTATAGCATAAATTGTTGGGAAACTCCTTGAAATTTGATTTACATTCAAGCAAACAATGCTTGTCACCAAAATAATTGATATATTTCAATGATCTGACAGAATAAGGAATAGACTGAAAGTGTTTATTAGCACTCAGAATTTGAAAGGCTTTAGAAGTGCTTCAGTTTAAGTCCCCTAAAAATGAGATTGTCCATGACAAACTACTAAAATTTCAAGCAAACAATGCTTGTCACCAAAATAATTGATATATTTCAATGATCTGACAGAATAAGGAATAGACTGAAAGTGTTTATTAGCACTCAGAATTTGAAAGGCTTTAGAAGTGCTTCAGTTTAAGTCCCCTAAAAATGAGATTGTCCATGACAAACTACTAAAATTTCAAGCAAACAATGCTTGTCACCAAAATAATTGATATATTTCAATGATCTGACAGAATAAGGAATAGACTGAAAGTGTTTATTAGCACTCAGAATTTGAAAGGCTTTAGAAGTGCTTCAGTTTAAGTCCCCTAAAAATGAGATTGTCCATGACAAACTACTAAAATTTCAAACCAACAAATCAAGTTCATTCATCAAAGTTTGTACACCAACTTGAATTAAAATTTGAGACCTGACTGTATTATGGAAGTCTAAGACTGTAACTCTAGACATTACATTTTTCTGTTGGAACATGGAAGGGACTCGTTTTCAGAATTGTAGTTCACATTATTTATGGTTAAATCAAAGGGTTCATGCATGAATTAAGATCTTTATCCATGAAAAGTGGAAACAGGAGCCAATTTGCTTATAGGTTGAATAATTAGAAAAGTGGAACAGCATTACAGAGACATTCACCTGCTGCAGTTTCAACACTACTATCCTTTTGAAAATCAGAAGCCAATGTCCGTTGGAATGCCCTACAATAACAAGTAATTGGTTAAATAAATTAATTAATTCCAGGTGGTAATTACTGGATCCTTGAATCTTTTATTAACAGTATATAATGCAAAAGTGGAAAAACAATATCACAATTAAGTGTTGTTATTAGTAAATCTAGAAAGATGTGCACAGTGTATATAGCAGAATCCTCCACCATTTAACAACAAACAAACAATAGAAACAATTACAAGATCTCTTCCTTCACTTTCTGAACTAACCAACTGTAAGATAAGTCTATTGCAAAACGGAAATACATACATACACTGATACACACACATAAAACAACTCATATTTTGTGAAAAGGTATATTTAAAATCATATGCTAAGGCCTAATTCAATAAGGTTTTAGTCAATCTTTTCAAGAATTCACAAAAACAAGAAACACAATCAATAATGCAAGTAAAAGTACAATGGTCTAGATAAATGAGACCAACCTTATATTAGCATTCAACTGATACATTTGACTAATAAACCCATCTCTGCATAAAACCACAAAAAAGAAAACAGAACCAATTAAAACTTTCTTTTCAGGATCAATTTTTTATGTGAACAAACCTCGGTAAAAACTCATTGATGTACCGTAAAGCTCCTTGCTCATTCTTTACATGGTCCAAGCACAAAATTCCAGTCCGGTTTAGTACCAAAATAAAAAAAGGGCAAAGTAAACTACATGAGAACATGACAATTTATATATAGAATAACCAGAAACAAAACAACATCCCCTAATCAGTACTACCTTAAGAGCCTCTACTTCAAATCCAATGGCTGAAATTTCTTCTTGTATAAGAGAAATCCTTGACTGTAATTAGTTCAAACATAAGAAAATTCATAAACATAAACGAAAAAGAATCAAAATCACAAATCAAGCCAACCTCTAGGGCTTGGATCCCGTTGTCGATTAAAGCCAATTCGACTTCAAATCCCTTGAGCTCTTGCTCAGTTGTTTCCTTGAATCGTTTGGCCTCCTCTAGCTCCGCATTCACTGCCTCTAGCTCTGATTCAAGCTGTTTGATTCGCTGCGTCAATCCGACCACTCTTCTCTCTGCATGTGCCAATTTCAAATTTTAACATGCTGTTTGGTTGCCGAGAAAAATAGTAAAAAAAGATACACGATAAAAAAAAATACGGTTTCAGTTACATATTTATCTACACTTTTCAATTCTTGTGCCGACTAATTTCAATAGCCTCTAGTACTGAGTCGTTTGAATTTCACATAGAACAGAGTTTAAAACCTCCGATTGGTTGCCGAGTAAATGGAGGAAAATCGAAAGAAAAAAAAAAAAAAACGAGATTCGAAATTTTGTAACTTTGGTGGCTTATAGATCTACATGTCTCCAAGCTTCGTTTGGTTTCCGAGAAAATAAATGAGAAAAAGACAACGAAACTTTGAATCTAAGATTTATTTCAATTAAACGTAATTCCAAGAATGAAAGTAAATAAAATATAATCGAATTCTTCATCGGTCGTCTTTTTTCACTTACGAAACCGAGTTCGATTCAAGTTTGCCAGTGCCTCGATTCTGATGTAACTTTTTTCCTTCTAAATTATCTCGAGAACCAAACAAACAGAGATATATAGAGAATGTGTACGGATTACGAACCTCCATGAGATTTTTCAGAGGCGAAATCGCGAATCAGGTTCATGAATTGCTTATTCGTATCGTTTCCCGCCATTGTTGGCGCCCTAAACACTTCTCTGCTACGATTTCAAATTTTAAAAACTCTTTTTATTTTATTTTGTTTGAATTTTGAAATGACTCTGTACCAGTCATTTATTTATACCGAGATTGTGGAGAAATGATATCGAAGGCCCACACTTTGGCCCAAAACTAAAAATGAGTGGACACGTCATCACTATTTGCCGACGTGGCTGTACCGAGATTGTGGAGAAATGATATCTATCTGAGGCCCAACTTTTGGCCCAATAAATTTGAATTATTTGGGCTGAGAAGAAATGATAAGTTGAGGCCCAGATAAAAACCACCCAAAACTAAAACTGAGTGGGCACTAATTGCCGACGTGGCACAGCGCGTCACCGTCCGATTGTCTCATCATCACACATGCGATGACATGCCCGGGCACGTCATCACTTTTTTATTTTCTTTTATAATTAGTGGGCACTGTGCTGATTTCAATTTTCGAACACAAAGGATCTGATTACAAAATCGCCCAATACAAATCAAAGGTTATTGAGAAACTCTCTTGAAATTAATCCCCAAAAAACATTTGATTGAAGGGAAATTTCACACACAATCTGCTCTGCAACTAGAGAGAGGGAGAGAGAGAAAGGGAGAGAGAGAGATACAAGTACTTATATTGGAGTGCATTTTTACTAACCCACATTTTTGAATCTATTTCTTGTTTGGATTATGGTGAGTAGATTCAAAATCTATGATTTCAATTTATGAGTTTTGATTTTGATCAAAACTTTTTTTTTTTTTTTGAAGTAGCACAATTACAATATTGCTCTTGGTATTTCACGGTCAAACCATTATTTAACGAAAATCCTAAAGGCAGGAGGTAAATCTTTGAATAATTTGATTTTCAGGAGGAAAACCGAAGACTGGTCATATTTGAAACTAGAGGGGGCAAAGTTACAAATATGACAAACCTCGGAGGGGAGCGAATAATAATATCCTTCTTTTGGAAGTAGCACAGTTACAAGATTGCCTTTGGTGTTTTACATTCAAACCACTATTTAATGGAAATATGAACGACATGGGTAAATCTTTAGATAATTTTGCTTTCAAGGGGAATATTGACCATTTTTAAAACTATAAGAAGTAAAGTTATGAATATGGTAAACCTCGGGAGAGAATATAATAATACCCCTCTATTATATGTACCCAAAAATGGTGCTTATTTGTGTCTGGCCCAAATTTAGGCAATACTCAGTAATGTTAAAATCCAAAATGGTAATTTTTTGTTTTTTGAAATTTGACATCAAACGAATCAGAGGTCTGTTGGATCTGTTGAGGATGTGAGAGGTCTCCCCACACTTTGCGGATTTATGGACAAAGCCACTGCAAAGGTGGAACAATATATATAATGTCAGGGTTTAAACACCGATGATGGAGCTTAATTTTACCGTACTAAAGAATAACCAATATAACTATAATCAACCGATCATTTTAGGACTTCAGAATAATAGACATATAAGCATGAACAACAACGACAATTCAGATTCACTGTTTATTTGATGTGCCATTTGTGGTAGCTTACAGCTTGTGGTATCTGCCACATCAAAATTCCACAATGGTTGCACATTTTTTGGTATATATGTGATGCTACTATACAGCTTAAAAAAAAAAAAAAAAAAAAAAAAAAATCCCCTTTTATATAGTAATCGATGGCTTTGGCTTACACAAAACAAGCACGCTTCAAAAGTATATACCTAAAACAAATAAGTTGTGTCCTCATCACACTCACTCTCACATCCCAACTAGCACAATGCACAAACAATAATTGTCACCAAGCTCATAATTATACATGTTATGTGACCAAATGGGCTTGGACTAGTACTGAAGATGATAGTCACATCCAGTACTCAGGAATCAGAATAGATAGATCGATCGATTGAGGACGAATTCCATTAGGGTGTTTGAAATCGACTAGTCAATCCATACGGAAACCCCGGGAACGAGACAGAAGTCACAGTTTTCAGCCCTCATTTGGGCAATTTGGTCATGATCTTGTGGATTGAGAACTTTGTTCATTGTTGGAGGAGAATTTTTCTCGGACGAACATGATGGTAATGATGAGAGCGTGTACTCTATACGACTATACTCACTTGTTATGATAAAGAAACACTTTTTTATATAAAAAATAAATAAATAAATAATAAGTTTCTGTAGTTGATCAAATCATGGCATACAACCCATTTGAGAATTTAGTGGGTTTTGATTGAAGCAATTGTGATGATGTGATTGTGTGTAGTATATATGGTGGAAGGTAAATGAAAAGAGTGAAAATAACAGTTCATGGAGGTCCAAAGATATATGGAAGAATTTTATTTTAAAAAAAATCTGACATCAGACGGGGCCTGATGGGGTCGGATGGCTGTTAGGACCTACCAAGATCAAACACAGCATCGCAGTTCAATATGAATGACTACTTTTATAATCGAAGGAAGCCGGTTTCCAATACTAGAAAAGATCTTTGTACACTTATTACGGTTTTATAGACAATTTGTACAAAATGTACATTTGAACCTCAATGAGTCGATAGAGATCGTGAAATCTTTGACCACCGAGACGAATTGAACAACAGAGAAAATATCTGCAACATATATATAAATATAATAAAGGATTTTGAAAAAATCTAAATAAGTAGACAATTGTCTCTATCTGACTGTAGAGGAATATTTGGGATTCATTAGTGACAGTACTGTATAAGCATAATCGAATATAATAATTATTAATACAATAATACCCAACACTATAATAATTAATTATTACAATAACATTGAAGTCACACCATTTAAATCGGATTTTTAAATTGATAATAGACCGATTCTTAATCATATACCCTAATCAGCTGGCTTTTTTTTTATGTCCTAATACGAAAGAGTTTGTATATTATTGGATAATAGTCTTATAACTCTATTGATATATGCCTATATATACCTTGTTCTTATTTATTTATTTATTTATTTGTATGGAAATTACATAGATCATTCTTATTTATTTATTTATTTGTATGGAATTTATTCTCACTTTCTTCCATCCTGATTAGTGAATTATTAGCATCAGAATAACCTTTTAGCTAATCAACTTTTTTGGGGTTTGATTTTGATTTGATATCTTTAATCCATCAAGGATACTTGGCATCTTCGAATTTGACTAAAGAAATTAATACTTTTTCCAAAATAGTGATATCTTCTTATTGAAGATTAATCAAAGCCAGCAATTAAATTTATAATTTTTTTTTAAAAAAAAAAAATTACATTTGAAATAGCTAGGAATATCATTTTTCAAATGAACAAAATATGGGAAAATGTACTACTACATATCACCAATGGACCAATCTTAAATTATGATTATTATTTATTGGGGGTTAATCTGAGCATATCATGTTTAATTAAATTATAATGTATAAACATTAATTTGTTATTTGTGGGTCTAGCTACTTTATGAGTATGCACTTATGTATCGATGCAATCTTCATGAGTACTTAACTATATGATTGTGTTATTATATATGACCAATGAGCATGTTTACCAAATAAAAATCAAAGGGAATCAACTTTTATTTGAAATGAACTTAATTCTTCAGACAAGGTCAGGAATCAAGTTAATTTTATTATATATGGGTGGATTAAGTTCCATTTCCTTTCAAGAGGGAACTTTATATATTCCTGATGTGTGTGTAGTGTGCGTAAGGTTAATGTAACTTGATTTTTAATCGTTTTTAGGACAAGTTCACATTCTCTAGTTAGGATTCACGATATAAACATGACTTATATAATTATAGTAAAAAAAAAAAAAAAAAATCATCAATTTTTTATTTACTTATGACTTTATCCTATAATTAAATTTAGAAAATAAAAGAATTCATAGATGTTGCAATATATATATATATATATATATATATATGATCATAGGGTCCATCTTGTCCGATCATATTTTAGTATATAGAATGTGAGAGAAATAAAATCAAAAAATCTGTGTTCATGTTTTGAAATGAATTACTCAAAACATATATTTAAATTTTAATATTTTTTTTTTTTCTATTGCTTGGCATGTTAGAATATTATTAAATATTATTATCTAAAGTGGATTAGCTAATGTAAGGAGCGTTTATTCAATCTTATAATATCTTATGTTTATGTTTTCAATATAATTAAATGAAACGTATATATTATATATGGAAGTTCTAAGATGGTGCATAGATCCTTTCGCATTTGATGTTATCATAAACTCTCATCTCATATATATATATATATATATATATATATGCACATCAATTACTAATATTGGAACTGTTTCATAAGCACTTCCAAGTAAAAAAAATAAAAAAAAAAGTGCTTCTCTCTCTCTTCCACAAAAGCGAAGGGTGCTTCTGCTGGCTTCAATATAAATCAGTAGAAGTGCTTATAGATGAGGGGTCCCTTCATGCTAGTCCAAGAAAGGAGCAACAATGCAATATATCTGTCTATCCAAAGGTCCACCACCACCACCACCACTATAACCTAATCTTTGGAAGAAAATAAAAAAGCTGCTGCTAGCTCTCTCAGCGTTCATTCGCCATTTATAGAAAGTCAAATTTCAGCTGGATACTGTAAAATTTTTAGCTTTTAAGATAAGAACACCACCACCATGGCACCATCACCATCACAACTATGTTTGCCATAAAAATAGTAGGTCTAGGCGTCTAGCTATCACCTATGTATTTCAAATAGTTCTTTCACTTTGATCTTTTTTTTCCTCATGCAACTCTTGTGCAATTTTTGACCTTATAAAGATTATATATCTCTCAACATAATATTGTTCACATGACCCATCTTATATAATGGATTCCTTACTGGAATATATTCAATCAAGAACAAAAATATCCTTAAAAAAATAAAAAATAAAAATCAAGAACAATGACAAGTACGGTATGAAAGTTAAATGGAACCATATATATTATATTATTTTAAGAAAAAGTATTGACAAAATTAACATCATCGTTCAGATATGAAAAGGTTTTCAATGAGAAAGAGGTATCATATGTATAACCATTGATGTTTATATAGTGTATATACATACCCACACAATAAAAGTGATAAATGTATTTAAAAACCGTATGTATACATAATAAATTAAGTTTTATTTAACTTATTGATAAAATGATATGTCGGATTTCTCTTAACCACGCAATAAAAGTGATAAAAATGTATTTGAAAATCATACGTATATACATAATAAGTTTTTATCGAATTGATCGATGAAATGATATGTCGGGTTTCTCTTATTACTTCTTTTTGCCGAGGACACTTAAGTTCGTTTTATTGTCATTGTCTTACACCCATAATTCTTAATCTGGACTGGTTGAAGAGTTACAAACCCACTTGAAAGCACAGAGAAAAGGACCTAAATTTCGATGAGTAGAATAGCATAATTATCACTAGGACACATGTCTATAGCTATCGGAGCTCTTGGCAAATAAGTATTACCAACTAAAAGTTTTGATAACTGTATGGGGAACCGGTACTCATGATTAGCTTCCATTATTATATTCTTTAATCATTATTACTATTATAAATCCGTCTACGGATCTTGCACGAAAAAAACTGTATTGTCATTTAATATTTTGAGTCTTTTATTGCAAATTATATTCCAACTTTTGGGTTTAGCTGAATATCTATCAATCATCGGTGTAAATCATCAACTAGTCTTATTAATTTCTATGTGATATCATTGATTTTAAGACTTTGGTTTCAAGACATTTGTAAGTGCATGTTGTATCATATGGAATTACGGATATATGCTTCATGCTTGCTTAGTCATGTAAAAGCAATTAAAATGAATAGTATTTTGGATTAAAAAAAAAAATTGGCAAATAGTAAAAGTTCTTTATATTGGAGAAAAAGAAAGTCAGATGTATTCATGATAAAAAGATGTATTCAGTCTATTGACTGTTTAGAAGTACTCTTGACACTAAAACTGCTTTTTAATTTGTTTTTTAGCGGTTATCCTGGCTAAAACTAAACAAAATTAACATGTTTATTAAAAGCACGTCCCCTTTTAATATAATTGATATGCACTTTCCTCTTACGCTAATGATACTGGATTCGAATCTTGGTATACAAATTTTTTCGAATATATATGGAGAGTTTTCTCTTTTAGATGTTGTGAAAGTAGATACTCGATTATTCGAACCTACATACGTAATGTTTGATCTCAGTGAACGTACCCCTACCGGTTCGACGTAATTATTTTTTTTTTTATTATTTTAAGTTTTCAATAATAATAATATAAACTACACGTTAAAACATATTATTAACAACATAATTATAAGTACATAAAACTGTTTAAAAGTCACGCTAGAAATGATGCCTTCTGCTTTAATATTTTGTCCATACATAATCCATAACGGACAAGTACTGTATACAGTTGAAACTATTAGGATTTATAAGTGATTTCCAATGAAGCATAAAAGTGCTTCTAATAAGTACTTTTGTTATAGTCAAAGATCTCATGCAAACAAATTAAGATCATAAATGATTAAATGGAAGTGTTATTTGTATATTTGTCCACTGAAATTATATTATATAAACATTTAAATTTAGTTATTCTCGTAATTAATGGTTTTTTTTTTTTTTTTTAAGAAATATACATATTTATACATATACATATATATATATAATAACTTTATTAGATTCATCCATATATAACGTATTTTCAATTTTTTTAATAAAATATATATTTAATATTGGTACACCAATGTCAAAAAAGATATAAAACTATCAACTCCCATTTATAAGGCAAAGTCATCTAAAAATAAATAAATATTTTCAAGTATTTAATTTGTACATTCTTCATCTCTTTATTTGTTTATAGGGTCCCACTAAACAAGAGGTTCATTTTATTTTTTAAAGTGTGAGTGAGAATGTGATAATATGAAGTCGTTGAAAGAAATTAATTAATCGAGATTAGTTGGTTATACTCCATTTACCAGTTTTTATTTTGTATAAATTAAATCGAGCAATCAATTATTTAGACTAATAAACCAGTTTTTTTGAATCATTCAAGCAAGTTAAAAACCATAATCCGGCCAATGGATTTGGATCCTCTGTTAATATAATTTTTTTCATTAACTTTTTAAAGCATGTGATTGTTTGTTAATAAAGTTGTTGTGGAAATCAATCACATTTTAACCACACATTTATAGGAACAAAATTCCTGTGGAATATAGTTCTGTGAATCAGTGATTTAAAAAAAAAAATCATATGGACCAATTTGCACTTAATAATTCCTAAATTCCTAGTTATTTGTAATTGACTTTTTTCTCTGATAATTTGTAAAATCTGTAAAATAATATATATATATATATATAATCTCGTTTTGGTCTGTACGTATTGATATAACTACATCAGTACGACAGTACGGCAGTACCAATGTATGTTGAGAAGTTTTGATAAGTGCATACACTTTGTGTCATAGTATGTAAATCTAATGGTACACATTCAACGCATTGATGAAGTTATATCAGTGCATTGATGAAGTTATATCAGTGCACACTCACTTGAACATTTATGTATATATATATACACGGTCCCGTTCCTATCAGGACGTCCTTATATAACTTTATCAGGATATTGAATATGAGTCACTTAATTTGACAAGTGTATACATACCAAGTTAAAGTATGTAAAACGAGTGGCTCACATTCAATGTCTTTATATAATTCTATAAGGGCATCATGATAGGAAAATTTTCGTGTATATATATATATATAAATATATAAATATATATAAGGATGAAATTTGTTCGACCCTTTATGTTAATGGTTTATTCCGTTGCTATATCCCATGACGGGAAATGTATCGTTCATATTTTATTAAATTTATGATCTAGTAACGATACCATAAACACTCAAAAGAAAAACTTTATATTGAAAAAGAGATATATTTCTAATTATTTTATACCTCTAGATCTATAACTATATAAACGCACGCCATGACGTTTTTGAGTATATGAAATGATATCATCAAGAGTAGAGTTACTCAGAGAAATATTTAATTAATTAATCACTGATTGTCAAATAATTAATAATTAGTTCTTTTAAAAAATAGTTAAAAATTAACAATTAATTTATATGTATAACTGTATGAGGTCCAGATTTTGTTGCTACTTTCCGACATATAAAATTAACGTGCATGCACGGTGTTGATGGTAAAATTATTATTATTTTTATTTATTTTTTAATTAGTTTGTGAAATTAATGATAAAATTAATTATAATTGCGAATAATGGTGAGATAATTTAGATTTATTTGGACTTATCTAGAAATTTGTATTGGATTTCAACATCTACAAATTATATAGTATGCGACATGTGTTACTAAACCGATTAGGATTTATTTTTCTCATTTGAACTTGTATTCATTATTCCACAAAGATAAATTTCTTTGAGACACGAATTTCCAATGTCCAATATTTGAAATTATTCTTATCCAACTATTATCATCTCCAACTTCAAATAATTCATATCCAATGAATATATATGAATTATTCAAACTTTGTTATAAATATATATATATATATATATTTTTATTTTTATTTTTATTTTTTGAAGAAGTTGTTATAAATATTCTTTGATGGAAATTTTTTTTTCCCAAAACAATTAGATTATAAAAAAACATATATTTCATTCAATAATCTTTAAAACTTTCATCATCTTCATTTATCAATCTATTATGGAACATTAAAAAAATAATTTTATTACTTAAACTACTGTATAATCAAATCAAATTATAGCTACTCCTTATTGGGATTAATGTAACCAAAGAACTTGATAATAAATTAATATTTATTAGGATTTTCAAACACAACCGTGAACAGTCCAATGAATTTATTATATTAAATTTTATGCTTGTTCGTATGCATGTTCGTATGCAAGTACGTCACCGTTTCCATCGATTCCAATTTCTCTCCACCTCTACCTTGGTCAAACAGGAAGGCACCAACTCTCTACGGTTCCACCATTACAATTTACAAGCATGAAAAATCACCATTACTTCTTCTTTTCCCCGTAATTAACTAAGAATATGCCGTTAACAATCGTATCCAGAAACCCCTAAAAACTCCTAAGATACAGATCATAGAATAAATACATAAATAAATATATATGTGAGGGATTCAAACTCATACTCCTGGATCCAGCATGCAGGGGTGGAACTCTGTAGAGGCCAGTGGGGTCATGAACCCACCTTGGTCCACTTAAGAAAACAAAATAGATAAAAAAAAGTATAAATTTTTTTTAAAAGAATTATAAATTTACAATTTAGCACTATTAATTTCACATTTTTATAAGTTGACCCCCAACAATTTTACACTCCAAGTTCCACCCTGGCCTAGATCAAATCAAAACTATAATACCATGTCAATATGGGCAAAACCCGGGGGCAGACCCCCAAATAAAAAATAAACAAAAAATTTCTTTGTAAAATTATGTATTTAATATTAAATTTTGTTAAATTTCACTTTGGTCTTATTTTTATGGCTCCACCCAACATATCAATAAGACAGTGATCATCGTATCCAAAAACTTAAGCTAATATGATAGAACCCTACAATAATATTTAATCACGTGAGTATATATTCAATAATATTAACTTAGAAATTAAAATATACATATATCTTTTAGAGATATATATATATATATATTTTTTTTCCATTGTCAGTTTGAACTAATATAAAACATATTAGTTCCTTGTATGTGGACTATTGAATTTAAATACTTTGACTTAACCGTATGAACTTGTTAAAGTATCTTTTAAATCCAATTGCCCACATGCAAGGAATCAATGTGTTTTATATCAGTTCGAACTGACAATAAAAATAATGTGTATATATCATATATATATATATATACGATCTCGTTCTTATCAGAACATCCTTATATAACTTTATCAGAATATTGAATGTGAGTCACTCATTTATAAAAGTGATTTGACAAGTGCATACATACCAAGTCAAAGTATGTAAAACGAGTGGTTCACATTCAATGTCCTTATATGATTCTATCACTGTATCTTCATAGAAAAATTTCCGTATATATATATAATATAGTAATTTTTTGGAGAGATTTTCATGTCTGACACGTGTGAGATTTTGGTGAGCTGCTGCCTGCCCAAATTAGATGTTTTTTTTTTAATACACGTTTGTGCTAATACTATTAGAATTAGTGAAAAATCAAGAGGATTTCAAATTTGGGTAATTGGGTGTCTCCATTTATTTTGTAGTGCTCTACCATTATTATCACATTTTTCAAAGACTTCAATTTCCTAAAAAACCATATAGTCATCATCAGTACTATACTTTCTTCTGATATTTTTGTTTTGTTTATTTATTTTGTAAGATCTTTCTTGTACCGTTAAAATTGCTTTGAGATGTAAAGCTCTTCTGGAAGCACTTTTTTGGTGTAATAATTACACACGTTCTAATTAATATTCAAAGGTCATTAAAACCTAATAAAAAAATAATTAACTTCTCTTAACCGTTATCTAATAAAAAAATAATTACTGATATATTTAGTACCAAATATGTATATATACAGTAGTAGCAAGCATGACCCTTTTAATAAATAATTATTAATAGTTAAAAAATATATACACAAGGTATGGATTAGTCAAGGTTTCTTGTTTGGATAAACTTACAATGAGCATGAAATCGTGTGGCTTGTGGAATTGTCCAAATAAAGATTTTTTTTATTATAAAAAATTATTCAACTCCATTCTTTATCACTCAATCTCGTGGGACAGTCTTTGGTGATTTTTAGCTTTGCACGATTTTCCGTAGCTAATTGCATGCTTAATAATTATTGATTTTCCTTATTATTGTTGACTGATTTCTAAGTAGAAGAGGATTAATTGGTGTTTCAAGTGAAATTAAAGGCCATGTAGACATGTAGTTGACAACTTGACATTAGGTAAGGTAACACATCAGCATCAACCCAACATTTTATATTCATAATTTCATCTTCCATTTGCAAGAGATTATCACCGCAATCAGAAATAACTAAGAGTATCTTTAATTCAAATATGCATTTTTTAGTTTCTACGTAGTGCCACATCAGCATTTCTATTTATTATGAACCCACTTTTGAAAAAAAATTAAAGAAATACATATTCACATCTCCAATGTAATTATCTAAAGTCAAATATGCATCAATTTTATGTCCAATCATAATAAAACAATTATTATACTCTCTCTTCTTTTATTTTATAATTAAATGAGGTTTAATCTCATTGGTGGAAAAAATTGAAAGCTTTAATCTTATCGGTGGAAAGAGTTAGAAATCTTAGTCAGCATTTCCAGAAGAGTTTGTAGAATTAGAAACTCAACTCCATATTCTCTAACTTTTTTTTGGTCATATCATCTCCATATTCAACTTAGATAATAGTATTAGAGAGAGTATTTCTAACTTTTTTTAATATCTATCCTATGTGGTACTCTATTTTCTCTAAATGCATAATAGCATTGGAGACGCTCTAAGGTTTAAGGGTATTAATATCATTAATGAAATTCATTCATGTTACTTTTCTATTTAATTTTCGATAAACTCAAATACATTCTATAATTTTTTTTTCCCTTTTAATCTTGTGATTAAATGGTAGGGAATTTCATAAATTCATAGTCTTAATTGGCTTCAAAACTTTTTCTTAAAAAAATGTATTTTGTTTTTTTGTTTTATTTTTTTTTTTGGCTGAGAACACACACCATCAGTAGCTTTTTCTTTTTATCTTTTTAATTTGGACTACATCTTATCATAACAAAGAAAATAACAAAGTATCTTTGTGTTCCTATATATAATTCTTTTTAGATATTTAGAGTCATGGCTCATGATGTCATTACTCAATAGCACCACTTCCATTTTTATTTCTTTTTACTATTACAAATTTTAGAGTTGATTTCAAACTCAAACCGTAATAGTTCTAGTAAATGTAAAAGCTTTTAACATTTTCTTAAAAAAATTATCTTAATTAATTTTTAAACTACCATTTCTCACTCATTCCCTAAACTTCACCCCAAATTATCTTAATTAATTTTTTTAAAAAAATTTAAATAAAAAAGTTTTATTTTCTGTTTTGCTCAAAACACTCATCATTCAAAGCTTTTTCTTTTTATCTCTTGCTTTCGATTACATCTTATCATGAAAAAGAAAATAACAAAGTCTCTTTTTATCATTGCATCACTATAAATCTTTTTAGATATTTAGACTCGATCTTGATGCTCTATTATATATATATATATATATATATATATATATATATAACTATTACAAATTTGGAAGTTCGTTTCAAACTTAAGTAGTAATCAATCCACTAATCATAAAAGATTAAACATTTTCTTAAAAGATTATCTTAATTAATTTTTTAAACTACGCTTCTCACTCATTTCATAGACTTAATTCACCCCAGGTTGGTTTCTAAATTTTCGAAAAAAAATTATTTTATGTTTTGCTCAAAACACACACCAATAAACCATTCATAGGTTTTTCTTTTATATTTTGTTTTCGGCTACATCTAATTATCATGGACAAGAAAATAACAAAGTTGCTTTCTATACCTTCAACCCTAAATTTGAGTTTTACTTTCTATCATTAGATTCATTACGTTCCTATAATTCATTTTAAATATTTAAAGCTATCATGCCAATAACACCATATTTTTATTATTAATATATTTTTTAAAATTTAAACTGTTATAAATTCAAGAGTTAAAAAAAAAAAAAAAATTTACAATCACATTCACAGTCTCTGTAAAAGACCTAATATTAATTAAGTGATCAATTCTAATTAAATAATTCTGATTTACTTGAATGGAATGTCTATTAATTAGAATATCACCATATATTCTTTAGCTGCATAGTTGTAATAGTGTGGCTCACGCCATTGCTAAATACAATTGTTATTTTTAGATTAGATTATTCTGTTTGTTAGATTAGATGATTCTGTTTGCTGGAGTTTATTTTTTCGTAGCTGATACCGATGTAATGGTTGTAAATTGTAATTAAACAAGTATTTATTTTTAGCATTACATTTACAAGTCCCCAACTGGGTCCCGAAATCGTCATTAATGACGCTATCTCTAAAATGTACCAATTAAAGTCAACCGTGAGATTCTCTCATATGCACATGATTATCATCATCAATCAATTTCATCGAACCTTTATTATACATATTATGATAGACCTGTCCACACGATATTTTAACCATCTAATAAAACATCTCTCACTAATCTCTATATATAGCACACCAACACATGTTTGTTACTACACAACATCGATCTCTGTCACGTTTTTTTTTTTTTTTTTTTTTTGGGGTTCTACAAGAGTCAAGAGATCATCACCGCCCTTTTGGAAGCTGAAGTGAAGTGGTAGTGAGAATATATCTTGGTTGGTGTTGTGACTTGTGTGTACGTGTTTGTTTGTTTCTTGGGAAAGTTTTGTTGTAATGGGTAAAGAGGTGATGAGGAAAGAAAGTGATCATGATCAGAAGGAGAGGAGGAAAAACGGGTCGATACGATCCATTATCATGCATGCGGACGGTGTGGATATGTTCTTGATGGTTTTAGGGTTCATCGGAGCCGTTGGCGATGGCTTCACTACTCCTTTGGTGTTGTTCGTAACCAGTAAATTGATGAACAATGTTGGTGGTGGCTCATCCGTTGATTCCTTCACTCAAAACATCGACAAGGTCTCTCTCTCTCTCTCTCTCTCTATATATATATATATATGTATATATATATATATATTAATGTACATGCAGAGAATTGTACATGGTGTAACTGGGTTAATTTGTTGTCCTTTTCTTGGTTGACAGAATGCAGTGGCTTTGTTGTACTTAGCTTGTGGAGGATGGGTTACTTGTTTCCTAGGTAAATTTTATTTTGGACTTTTTAGTGAGAACTTCAATGGAGAGAATTCATAAAATTTTAATGGTTTTTTTTTTTAAAAATTATTTTATTAATTTGTCTCTTTTTTTTTTTTTTTGGGTAAATTTGTAGAGGGATATTGTTGGTCAAGAACAGGTGAAAGACAAGCAACAAGAATGAGAGCTAGGTACTTGAAAGCAGTTTTAAGACAAGATGTTGGTTACTTTGATTTGCATGTCACAAGCACCGCAGAGGTCATCACAAGTGTCTCTAATGACAGTCTCGTAATTCAAGATGTTCTCAGTGAAAAGGTAATTAAATTAATCTGAAAAAATTAAGTGCAGCTAATTCTTTGAATTTATTAACAAATGTTAATTTTGTTATGGTATTGATTGATCAACAGATCCCAAACTTTCTGATGAATGCTTCACTGTTCTTCGGTTGCTACCTGGTTGGTTTACTGATGCTATGGAAGCTTGCGATTGTCGGATTTCCCTTCGTCGTGCTCCTGGTGATTCCTGGTTTGATCTATGGAAGGACTTTGATGGAATTGGCTAGAAAAATCAGAGAAGAGTACAACAAAGATGGCACAATAGCAGAGCAAGCTATTTCTTCCATAAGAACTGTCTATGCTTTTGTTGGTGAAACCAAAACCATCACAGAATTCTCTTCAGCCTTACAAGGATCAGTCAAATTGGGACTCAAACAAGGCTTGGCCAAAGGCCTAGCCATTGGCAGCAATGGAATTGTGTTTGCTATTTGGTCTTTCATGTCTTATTATGGCAGCAGAATGGTCATGTACCATGGTGCTCAAGGTGGCACTGTCTTCGCCGTCGGCGCTGCCATTGCTGTTGGTGGCCTGTAAGTCTTTTTTCACCTTATAAACTTCATATATATTATTTAGAACTAGTTTTGTTCTTTTTAAAAAATAAATTTTTTTTTTACAATAATTAAGGATTTGAGGAGGGAATGGACTCCAACCCACGATCTTATGATATAGGTTTGAGCTTGTTTTAATTCTTCTTTGTCACCCAATCATATATGGAGGGATTATACGGAATCCCTAATTGCTATACGTGGTAATTGGATTATACCGATAGCAATCAGAGATTCTTTACGAAAAATCTCACACCTGATAATCCCTGATCATATATGACATGGTATATTTCCTATATGCTTTTAAATAAAAAAAAAAAAAAATTAAAATAAATAAATAATTAAAAAAAAAAAATAATAATAATAATAATAATAATAATAAAAAACATATCATATCTGATATAGTAACATTCTTAAAACAGGGCATTAGGGGCTGGTTTGTCAAACGTGAAGTACTTCTCAGAAGCAATGTCAGCAGGAGAAAGAATAATGGAGGTGATCAAGAGAGTTCCAAAGATAGATTCAGATAATTTATCAGGCGAGATCCTGGAAAACGTTTCCGGTGAAGTTGAGTTCAGGAATGTAGAATTTGCCTACCCATCAAGGCTAGAATCCAAAATCTTCCAAGATTTCTGCCTCAGGATTCCTTCAGGAAAAACTGTGGCCTTAGTGGGTGGCAGTGGCTCAGGAAAATCCACAGTGGTCTCACTGTTACAGAGGTTCTACAACCCACTTGGTGGAGAAATCCTGCTTGATGGGGTTTCTATTGACAGGTTACAGCTCAAGTGGCTAAGGTCACAAATGGGGTTGGTGAGCCAAGAGCCTGCACTGTTTGCAACCACAATCAAAGAAAATATACTGTTTGGCAAGGAAGATGCAACCATTGAAGAAGTCATTGAAGCAGCTAAAGCTTCTAATGCTCATAATTTCATCTCTCAGTTGCCTCAACAGTATGATACTCAGGTTAGGTTTTTTTTTTTTTTTTGTCGCCTAGCTAACCTACCCAACTAGGGAATATGTTACCTGTGCGGGATTTAGCATCTTTTTTTTTTCGTACGTACCTGTAGGATGCGATAAATCACGGTCCCGTATGCCCGAAAAATTCTTTAGAAGATAAATCAAATACGAAAACAGGGTTGTTGTTATATAATGGACAAAGGAGGGGTTGACCTGGCCGGTTAAAAAAATTCATAGGAGGATTATATTCACTAATTAAAAAACTCAAAAACTCACTCTAGTCTATGAAGAATATATAATTATTTTAAGCATAAAATAATCAAAGATTGAGTACTCTTTCGTATATATATTTTTTTATATAGTTGTAGGTCGTATCTATGATTATCTATCTAATCAGGATATACATTTTGTTTGTATATGTATATATCATTTATAATTTTCCATATTTTGAATGTAAAAATAATTAGTTTATAATCAACCTACTAACATGATAATTAGATTAGCAGGAGAATTCGAATTCATCATTCAATTTAGTTGCTTTTGATATCCACCGTAAGGTAATTATCATTAACCTAGCAAGATCAAGTCTCGATGATACAATGTTGATTGCATAAGATCATATGTCTTTAAAGTACAATTAAATAGTATTTTTGAATCTCAATCAAACTATAATTAAGAAAAAATTTATTTTAATTAAATTCTGTATTTTTTTTCTATTAAGTTTCGTTTATTTTCTGATTCTCGTGACAGGTCGGTGAGAGAGGAGTTCAAATGTCAGGAGGACAGAAGCAGAGAATCGCCATTGCAAGAGCCATAATCAAAGCACCAAGAATCCTCCTTCTTGACGAGGCAACAAGCGCATTAGACTCTGAATCCGAGCGTCTCGTCCAGGAAGCCCTCGACAAGGCAGCGGTGGGACGCACCACCATAGTCATCGCCCACCGCCTCTCCACCATCCGCAATGCCGACCTCATCGCCGTTGTCCAGACCGGTCTTGTCATGGAGACCGGCTCCCACGAAGATCTCATGCAAGATGAAGACGGCCTCTACGCCTCCTTTGTTCGCCTCCAACAAAGCAATGATCAGGACACCAACAACAACAACAATGGCTCGTCTTCCATATCGAACACGGACGTGAACAACACAAGCAGCCGTAGACTCTCAATGGTTAGTAGATCAAGTTCGGCGAATTCTTTCGTCCGAGATCAGAGAGAATTCAATGCAAATGAAGATGACGACAACAACGATGATCAACAGCTACCAGTACCGTCATTTAGGAGGCTATTGGCTTTGAATCTCCCGGAATGGAAGCAAGCGAGCTTGGGTTGTTTCAGTGCAATCCTGTTCGGTGGTGTGCAGCCGCTTTTCGCCTTCGCGATGGGGTCGATGATATCAGTCTACTTCTTGAACGATCACGACCAGATCAAAGAGAAGACGAGGTTTTATGCGCTATGTTTCACGGGGTTGGCTGTGTTTTCTCTGATCATCAATGTAAGTCAACATTATTGCTTCGGTTACATGGGTGAGTATCTCACGAAGAGGATCCGAGAGAGGATGCTTTCGAAGATTTTGACATTCGAAGTTGGTTGGTTTGATCAAGATGAGAATTCGAGTGGCGCCATTTGCTCTCGACTTGCCAAAGATGCCAATGTGGTACGTAACTATTTTGTATGATTAAGTACTATTCTTCTCTATTTAGGTCGATCTTGAAAAGAAAAATATATTTACACTTTTTGGTCGATGTAGGTGAGATCTTTGGTGGGTGATCGGATGGCTCTCATTGTACAGACCTTCTCTGCTGTAATTATAGCTTTCACAATGGGCCTTTTCATTGCATGGAGGCTTGCTATAGTGATGATAGCAGTCCAACCACTTATCATTGTATGCTTCTACGCTAGGAAGGTGCTACTAAAAAGCATGTCACAAAAGGCCATGAAGGCACAAGATGAAAGTGGAAAGCTAGCTGCGGAGGCCGTGTCCAATCTCCGGACAATCACCGCCTTCTCGTCTCAAAACCGGATCCTGAAAATGCTCGACAAGGCACAAGAAGGCCCTCGGCGAGAGAGCATTCGACAATCGTGGTATACGGGTATGGGGCTCGCTTTCTCTCAAAGCCTTACAACATGTACTTGGGCTCTAGACTTTTGGTACGGTGGTAAGCTTATCTCACAAGGCTACATTTCCGCTAAAGCCCTTTTTGAGACCTTCATGGTCCTAGTGAGCACGGGCCGGGTTATAGCGGATGCCGGTAGTATGACCACAGATCTTGTTAAAGGGTCGAACTCTGTTGCGTCGGTCTTTGCAGTATTGGACCGGTGCACAAGAATTGAGCCGGAAGACCCGGAAGGTCACCAACCCGGAAAAATTACAGGTCACATAGAAATTATAGATATACATTTTGCATACCCTGCTAGGCCTAATGTTATGATTTTCAAAGGTTTTTCAATCAACATCGAAGCAGGAAAATCAACAGCATTGGTTGGACAAAGTGGATCCGGTAAATCAACAATCATCGGTTTGATTCAACGATTTTATGATCCCCTAAAAGGAGTGGTGAAAATCGACTGTCGAGATATAAGGTCATACCACCTTAGGTCACTGAGAAAACACATTGCACTAGTCAGCCAAGAGCCTACATTATTTGCTGGCACCATTAGGGAAAACATTGTATACGGGGCCTCAGATAAAATCGACGAATCGGAGATTGTAGAAGCCGCAAAGGCGGCCAACGCTCACGATTTCATCGCTGGATTGAACGACGGTTACGACACGTGGTGCGGTGACAGAGGAGTGCAGCTATCAGGAGGCCAGAAGCAGCGTATTGCCATAGCCCGTGCCATATTGAAAAATCCAGCTGTGTTACTGCTTGATGAAGCGACCAGTGCTCTTGATAGTCAATCAGAGAAAGTGGTTCAAGACGCGCTTGAGCGCGTGATGGTAGGGAGGACAAGTGTGGTGGTGGCCCACAGATTGAGTACAATACAAAACTGTGATCTGATTTCTGTGTTAGATAAAGGACACGTGGTGGAGAAAGGGACCCACTCGTCCTTGTTGGCAAAGGGGCCCAGAGGAGCCTACTTCTCATTGATCAACGTCCAAAGGACCCCACACAATAGTCAACCAAGCTTCCAGTGATTGGTCAAATTAGTGTTTTTTTTTTTTTTTGGGAATTTTTCATCTGTAATAAGAAGGTCTTCATTTGTCTTTGATGTAAATGTATATAACAATTAGCAAGAATGGTAACAATATTTATATATATATATATATATATATATTTCAAAATCATAATTTTCTTGAAGAGTTTTTATTTATTTATTTATTTATTTATTTTTTATCTATGACTATTTACATGACATGTATGCAATGAGGCATATATCCATGGACGTACCTATACAAGGGTTAGGGTAGCCAATCTCGAATTTATAATTTTTTTTTAATAAATCTTGATTTAAAAAAAAGTTTTAAAATATATTGAATTTTATCAAAATACTCCATATACTTTTTTTTTTTCAGAACCAAATAATACTTATAACAGAATTGTAATATTAATTGAATACATCCCATCTCAATCTTGAAAATATCTTATTCTTTTTTTTTTTTCATTTACTTATTTTATCAAAATTGAGTTCAATTTCTTTGTCAAACATACAAAATTGACCTTCAAATTACGTGTGTTATGGTTAATTATATGAATTTGATTTATTTTTTTTTCTTAATTATTTTGAAATATCTCACCTTTAGTTATATTTGGACATCAATTTTTTTTTTTTTTTTTAACAAAATTTAAGAGAAAGACATTGTTTGAACCCGAAATCATTAATATGGGTGTGAGTGAATTATCATCCAATCACTCTTAATGACGATTTAAACATCTATCAAGTATTATTGTATAAGCTGGGGCTGAACATCGTGAAGGCCAGCAGGGGCCATGGTTCCCCCAAGATTTTGAAAAAAAAAAAATATTATTATTTTATTAATTAAAATAATAATACTAGTTTATACTTATAGTCTATACACATTTCACAATAGGGGTGTGCAAAAAACCTCCAAATCGAACCAAAATGACCAACCCAACCCATAAAGTTTGGATTTGTTCTATTACAAATATAAAAAAATGGATGGTTCGGGTTATTTTTTGGACAAATC
Source organism: Acer negundo (assembly GCA_035582765.1). Lineage (NCBI taxonomy): Eukaryota > Viridiplantae > Streptophyta > Magnoliopsida > Sapindales > Sapindaceae > Acer > Acer negundo. Next base: position 21,509,727 of record CM069243.1, on the reverse strand, counting down.
GATTAAATGTGGTTTTGTTTGGGTTGAGTGAAATAATTTACCAACCCAAACCAAACCACATATTTTAGAAAGTAAAACTAAAATATAAAATCCACTTAAGTTTTCTATTCGGTTCAAGTTTTATAACTTTTACCGATTACTTTAGCATGTTACGGTTTATTTATTTGTTTTGAGAAAAATTCAACGTACACTTTACGTTATATGATATGAGTCGACCGACCAATCTTTATCTATACTTGCATCTTAAGATGTGAAGTGATTGAAACAAACACCTGTCTCACGTGTTAAATTATTAATCTATTATAAATGACTGGAAAATGTTAAATACTCTCTCTTTATTGTTAAGTATATTAACACGTGTTCTAATATCAATAATTGAAAAAGTATATACAAAAAAAAAATTTTTTAAAAATGGTCAAATGACATTTTGACTTGAATTTGTTATTTCGACAATCATTCAAGTTGGTTCCTTCAAAAAAAAAAATTTTTAAAAAATTAAAAATTAAAAAAAATAGACAATCATTCAAGTTGGGTGATATTGGAATTTATAATTTACAAATGTAATTCAAAGTTGAATGAAGTAGCTTTTGCAAAGTTTGAGTTGAAGAAGCAAGCCGAGTTTGTACTTGGTACTTGGTTTCATGTTGAGACAATGTTGTTGGACAAAGCCCAATTCAAATCCTATAAATAAAATTGTACTTAGTTTGAGCCCAATTAGTTGGACTCAACTTTCACTCTTGTTGGACTATGTTAAATTATAAGGTTGGTCTGGTGGTAAATCTCTCACGTTTGTACTATGAGGTTGCGGGTTCGAATCATCACTCCAAAAAAATCTCGAATTTATGTAATACTTAAAAAAAATAAAAAATTCTATTATACATATATATATATATATATATATTTTTTTTTAAGAATCGTTGAATCCAATTTGAAAAACCATCAATTGTGACAGCATTGAAATAAATTAAGAATTTTTTTATTTTTTTTAAATCTAAATACATAGACAGTATTATTTTAAGAGTAATGTTATCTTACCTAAATTTGGTGCTTAAATGATGCAGTATGATTATAATTCATTTATTTAAATCATGTAAATTTAATACAGTTTAAATGAATGAATTACAGTTATACCATATCATTTGGACAAAGTAACGTTATTGTTATTTTAATGTACCGATGTATTATTCAACATAATTTTTCTAACATAATTTTTGATATAATGAATTTAAAACCATTTTATTGTGATTGTAATAATGGGTCATGTTATTTACATGATCCGTATAGTTTACGTGATTAGTTAATGGACATTGAATTTTAATTTAAATAGTCATAAAAATTAAATTTTTGAAAAGAAAAATAAAAAATAAAAGAATATTAGGTCCTTCACATAAAACCCCTGATTAAGTATGTAATCTTGTATAATAGCTACATTTTATAAAAATTACCTAAATAAGTGCCTGTTTATTACCAAACCAGCTATTAATCTCAATTCTCAAGTTATTTTTCAGTCTTTGAACTACATGTTTTAGGGTTTCTTTGAGGATGAGACTTTTTTTTTTTTTTTTTTTTTTTTCTCAAACAAATAAAATATCATTACTTTATATGATACTTAACCTTTTATATTGGTATTCCTTCCTTGTTTATGCTTGAATTCTATTAAGTTTCAATGAATCAATATAAGATCTTTCATTAATTCTTTAATTTCCTTAATAGTTATTATTTATTATTACCACCACCCTCTTTGATTTTTTTCCATTTTTTTTTTTGGGACAGTGAATCATACTTATTGTTATTTCTTATAAGACTTTTTAAATCAAATGTAACATAAAATATATCCAACCAAATTGACTAAAAAATGGTACAAATAAACCTAAATTGCTTATGAATTTTCAACTTTGTTGCTCCTCTCAAAATTAACCATTAAGAACACATGATCTATAATAAAGGAATGGTAAGTGCTGTTGAGTGATTATATCAATTGTATATTTTAAATTAAATGAGTGATTGACGAGATGATGTTGATCCGATGATATACCCTTCATACCTTATCACGAAGTTGCAGGTTCGAGTCTCCCTTAAAAAATAAAAATAAAAGACTCCAAATTTATATAATACTTAAAAAAAGAAAAGAAAAAAGAATGTGATAGTTTATAGTTCGATAACAAAAATAAACGCACTAAAATAAGTGATGATTTATAGTAACTAAATAAATGCGCTAAAAGAGAGACAGTTTATAGTTTTATAACTAAATAAACTATATTGGTAGTGATAGTAGTGGCAGGGTTTTGGCCTACCTGTGACGGAATGTGAAAGTGAGCTACCATCCTCAGATTGCAGAAGCTTTGGCTATCCTTGCTGGATTGAAGCTGGCTGTCGGCAGAAACTTCTTTCAGGTAATCTTGGAGTTTGATGCTCTTAATGTTGTGAATACTATCATCAGTAAGGATCCTCTCTCTTCGGAGGTTGGCGTGGCAGTGAACAATATTCTTATGTTGGCTGAGAAGCTTCCTGATATGTCTTTTTTGTTTGTACCTCGACTATTAAATAAGGTTGCTCATGGGTTAGCTAAGTTAGCTTTGAACTTTGATGGTGAGTCCTTGTGGTTGGATGATTGTCCTCTTTGTGTGGAGAGGTTGGTTTTGGGGATGCCCCTATTTCTTTGTAGTTCCTTGTTGAATGATGTTTAAAAAAAAAAAAAAAAACTATATAGTAACATACAGTTGAAATATATATATATATATATATATATATAAACATGCTAAATGAGTGGTAATTTATGATTGGGATATTATCAAAATCCTTCCTCTAGTTTTATTAATGACTATGGCCCTCTCTGGTTCACATTATTCGTCATTTCCCCCTTTTTGTTAAAAAAAACACATTGGATGTTAACATTGGAGGCCAAAATAGTAAATGGATATTAAGGAATTATATAAATATTTATAAACTGAAAAACCTAAATATATATATATATATATTTTCATTTAAATGGATTTCCATTGTCCATCTCAATCCATGGATGATAGAGATCCATTTAAAACATATAAATTATAAAAAGTCAAAAAGAAAAAATAAAAATAAGAAATGTTGGAGCTAAAACGAGCGATAGTTTATAGTATGATAACTAAATAAATGCGTTAAAACTTTACCAACTAAATAAACGAGCTAACATGAGTGATAATTTGTAGTTTGGTAACTAAATAAACGCGTGCGAGTGATACTATCATTGATACGGTTATCTTTAAACTTTCTATTGACCTTTTAAGTTTATGACCAAAATTTCATATTAAAAAGTACACATAATTTTTAAATCCAAGGAAACAAGGAAAGATTTTCAATCAGTTTGAGCTCGATAGGTCTACACAAATTCCCGATCTCAGTTGCAAGTCCGTGCATATTCAGATATTTTCGATCTCAGTATCAAGTCCTTACATATTGAAATATTCTCGATCCCTGCATATTTGGATATTCTCGATCTTACTGTTAGGTCCGTGCATATTTCGATATTCCCGATTTCAGCATCAGACCATGCATAAATTAGAAAGATTTTAGATCTAAGCTTGATAAATTTTAAATTTTAAAAGTAAAGAACAGGAAAAATGAAATAAAAATGGAAGAACACTTGATGGACCTTTGTGATTCAAATGTATAAACCAAAGCCTTATTAGTAAAGAGCGTGAGAGAGAGAGAGCCCATCGGAGAAATAATAATAAATAAATAAAAAGCAAAACGCGAAAAACACAAAAAACTCTGTTTCTAAATTTAGAGTTCACCTTCGCAAAAACCCACAGAACTCAAATCCAACCAACCCTCTCTCTCTCTCTCTCTCTCGTTCGCTCTCTCTCTCTCTCTCTTTTCTCTCTCGAACAAAAAAAAAATAAAACACTATTTTCGAATTTATTTTCTCAGATTTTGACTAGAATTTTAATCACTTGCAGGATTACTCATTTCCTCTTTCATTTTATCCTATTCGAATTTCCAAACTCGTTCACCAAATTTTATTGCCTTTTGTTCTTTTTGCACCGATCAGACTCTGGTTTTCAATTTTTTGTTTTCGTTTTTCGTTTTTTTTTTTTTTTTTTAATATTTTTTTTGTGTGTGTGTGTCTGTGATCTGCTCTGTTTCCTGGAATTGAGTGACGACAGAGAAGTAAGGTTTCAGCTTCTCGTGAAAACATGTTGTAGTATTTTTTTTATTATTATTATTATTTCTGTTCATGTTGTGTTTTATTTATTTATTCGATTTATCGTTTTTTGTTCTTTGTTTTTTGCTTTACAGGAATGAAGAGAATAAGAGACGACGTTTATGGTGGCGGCACTGGCAGTGGCGGTGGCGTTGGTGGCTCGCAATTTAAACGGCCGTTTAGTTCTTCTCGCGGTGAATCGTAAGTTTTTTTTTTGTTTTTGTTTTTTTTGTTTCCATGCTTTCCATTTTTGTTTTGTTTGATTCTGTGTTTTGAGATTGCTTTTCGGCTCAGTTGATTGTGGTTTTTTTTTTGTGAGTGTTGTATCATGTGTGATGTTGTTGGTTTTTAATAGTGGTATTTTTAATTTCTAGATTAGGTGTCGTGAATTCAAATGCTTCTTTGGGTGCGTTGGATCATACTAGGGTTGATCAGTTATCTGGATTCTAAAATGAAAGATTTTGATGAACTTCGTGAAACTTTGTAGTTTGGGAGATGTAATTATGTGGTTTCTATGTCTAGGAAATAAACCCTCGATTTTTTAGGGTGTAAGTTTGAAGAATTCTTTTCTATGAAGAGTACTGTGGGTTCAGTATGATTCTTAAGGTTCAGTATGATTCTTAAAGTTTTGTATGTGTCAAATCTATGTCCTTTGGGATAACTCGGGTATTCTAATTAGGTGTTGTTTTGTGTTATTTTCCTTGTCTGTGAAGCTATGTGCAATCACAACTGCCTGGGACAGCAGAAGGAGGCGGAGGAGAGGGAGGGGGTGTCGGTGGCAGCGGTGGAGGAGGAGGAGGTGGTGGTGGTGGTGGTGTTGGGGGAGGAGTAGGAGGAGCTTTGACAGTAGGTGCCTCACAGAAACTAACAACAACTGATGCCTTAACCTATCTCAAGGAGGTTAAGGACATGTTTCAAAATCAAAGGGAAAAATATGACATGTTTCTTGAAGTCATGAAAGATTTCAAGGCTCAGAGGTACAGTCTTTGCCTTGCTGAAGTTTTGTAGGTGATGGTGGAGGCGTTGCTTGACTTTTTCTCTGTTTCTTGCAGAACCGACACTGCTGGTGTCATTGCAAGGGTGAAGGATTTATTCAAAGGACACAATAACTTAATTTTTGGATTTAACACCTTTCTGCCGAAAGGATTTGAAATAACCCTTGATGAGGAGCTCGAGGCTCCACCAAAGAAAACCGTTGAATTTGAAGAAGCAATCAGTTTTGTAAACAAGATAAAGGTAAAAAGCTTGTCTCATTGTCTTATTTGAAAGTGAAAATGTTGGTTACGAGGTTTTTGATTGATGGCTTTTATTCTTTCAGAGACGTTTTCAAAGTGATGAACATGTCTATAAATCATTCCTGGAAATTCTGAATATGTATAGGAAGGAGCACAAGGATATAAATGAAGTCTACAGTGAGGTAAATACTTGTCAAGATTTTTTATTGCCTTGAATGAATAGTATTCTCTGAATATTGACCAACTGGATGTTATATTTTATTAAAGGTTTTAATATTCTAACATCCACTGTGTTATTAATTTTTTCTATTTGAATGCTTTGCAGGTTGCTACTCTTTTTGAGGACCATCATGACCTGCTTGAGGAATTCACCAGATTTTTACCGGATTCCTCAGCATCATCTTTAACTCATCATGCTCCATATGGCCGAAATGCAATTCAGCGTCAGAATGAGCGAAGCTCTGCTGTACCAACATTGCGACAAATGCATATGGATAAGGTAATTGCATTCCTCCTCTTTTCCCCTTCTTTATTCTATGGATTCTTATGGTGAGCTGGTGAATCTGCTGCTTTTTCAGCAACGTCGCCGAGATAGGATTATTACTTCCCATGCTGATCGGGATCTCAGTGTTGATCGTCCAGAGACGGAGGATGACAAAGCGGTGATGAAAATGCAAAAGGAGCAGAGGAAGCGTGTGGAAAAGGAAAATAGGGATAGGAGAAGTGATCAAGATGATAGAGAAGTTGAGCACGATAACAATAGGGACTTCATGCAACGATTTCCCGACAAGAAAAAGTCTGCCAAGAAAAGTGAAGGTCATGGAGCGAACTCTAATTTTTCTTCTTATGATGACAAAGATGCCTTAAAGAGTGAGCCAATCATGCTATTTTATTTACAGATGCCACTTGTCAATGTACATTCCCTTATACTTATTTTTTTGGTTTATATTGCTGGTAATGGAGTTGTGTGTCTTATATTGTTGTGTATTTTTTTTTTCCAGCTTATCTAGCTGGAGTACTTTATTTTATCATGTTAAACATTATTATTTTCTTATCTGTATTGCCATCTTAAAATTTTTATTGTTTTGTTTAGTAAATTTTGTGGGTCACTGTCTTCCTCTCTAAAGAGGGGATTTGGGAGGGATATATCATTCGACTTGACACTTGTGTTAATGTGTAGAAATGATTTAACTTCTTATTTCTTTCATGATAAACATATGTGCCCGTTAAGTATGAAAATTTACTCTACTGCATTTTACATAATTTTAGAGGGTCTATAGTCAATCATAAGTCAAATACTGGTATCTTAAACTAAGTCAACTTCTATTATATCTTATTGAGGAGCTAGGGGATATCAAAAGCTGTTCCATTTGAGGCTGATTCCTATCTCAAGGGAAAGGAATGCGTGTTTCTTGTGTGGCTCTTTTACAGTGATGACTAGCATCATTCCCTCTTGCACCAGCCTTTTTGGATTTCTAAATATCTCATATTTGAATCTTTTTGATAGTTTTGGACTTAATTTTTTTGCTCTTTGATGTGTTACTATTTCCCTTTTGTTCTAAAGTTTCTCAATTATTTTGCCAGGCATGTACAATCAAGGGTTCATTTTCTGCGATAAAGTTAAGGAGAAGTTGTGTTCAGATGATTACCAGGCATTCTTGAAGTGTCTCAATATTTATAGCAATGGAATAATTAAAAAGAACGATTTACAAAAATTGGTATGTATTATGCTGTCTCTGGCAGTTATCTGAGTCTTTAAAGTTGTTTAAAATAATCTATTCATTTTCATAGAGGACTGTGTTGGCACATATTTGGCTATCTGTTTTTTCCCAAATATTATCTAGAAATAGAAGAATTTTTGAGGATGCAAGAGAAGAGGAGACACTAGTATCATCTGTCAAAGCTAGATTATTAGCTTCTGAGGAGGCTTCGTTAACTAAAGAATTTCAAGATATTTCTTTGTTATTCATATTAATTGGGAGACTGTTTTGTATTATGTTGTCTTTGTTTCATTCCAGTATGTACTTTGAGGTGGACTGCTGGTTCACATTCATTATGAAGAAATTGATAATTAACAAAAATTATTTTTGTTTTTTGTCACAAAAAAGAGGAAGTATTTGTATGATTTATGTTAACCCAAAGTCTTTTCGTTTCAGGTTACTGATTTACTTGGAAAGTATCCAGATCTTATGGATGAGTTCAATCACTTCTTCGATCGTTGTGAGAGTATCGGTAATTGTTGAGAACTATCGTTAGCTTAAGTTTGTTGATCTTGTTCTTTATTCCTTATAATTATTATGAAGGTTTTTGTGAATTGTGATAAAAAACTTTTTTGCAGATGGGTTCCTTGCTGGTGTCATGAGTAAAAGTATGTAAATGATGTTTATGCTTCCTTGTTTTTCTGCTTGTTCTTAACTAATATTTGTAAATCGGAGAATAGGTTCTATGTGTGATATGATATAAGCTGCTTGATGATATCTCATCACTTTTTTTTTTCCTGTATATTTAATATTCTGATGTTGCTAACTTTTGCTGATTGTAGAATCGCTGTGTAGTTATGGAAATGTATCTAGATCTGTGAAGGTGGAGGACAAGGATAGAGAGCAGAGGCGCGAAATGGAAGTAGCTAAAGAAAAGGACAGATACAGGGATAAGTATTATGCAAAATCCATTCAAGAGCTCGACCTTTCCAACTGTCAACGCTGTACACCCAGCTATCGTCTTCTACCAGATGATGTACATAAATTTTATCATATGTAGTTTTTATGTTCTGAATCTTAATATGTTCGGTGCTTATTGGAACTCTTTGGTGCTTGTCATTCTACAGTATCCAATACCTTCAGCAAGCCAGAGATCAGAGCTAGGTGCTCAAGTGTTAAATGATCACTGGGTTTCTGTGACTTCAGGAAGTGAGGATTACTCTTTTAAACATATGCGCAGGAATCAGTATGAAGAAAGCTTGTTCAGATGTGAAGATGATAGGTAAATACTGCATGATCTTGGGTTTTCTTTCTTTTGGTATTTATTTATGTTTATTAAGCAAAAATTGGAGAAAAAAGTGAGTTTCCAATAGATACTGTAGTTTTTTTTTTTGTCGTTTCCGTTGATGTATCCTGTGGGGTACTTTTTCAAATCTATTAATTGAGGCACCGGATTCATAACTGTTGTCATGGTCTATACTGGGAACTAGATAATCATCATTTTTCCAAATTTAACTGAGAAGTAATGATGGACTTGTTATGCTTTAGATTTGAATTGGACATGTTGCTGGAATCTGTGAGCTCCACTTCCAAGCGCGCGGAGGAATTGTCGAATAGCATCAATGAAAATAAAGGCACGCCGGAGGCCCCCTTTCATTTAAAAGATTACTTTACTGGTTCGTATCTATGTCTGATTTGGGAATTAGTTCTATGTCCTGCTGCCTGAGTTTTATTTTCTTTTGTTGACTTTTTGTCAGTTTGTTATGTATATTACAGCTTTAAACTTAAGGTGCATTGAACGTTTGTATGGTGATCACGGTCTTGATGTTACGGACATATTGCGTAAAAATCCAGCTCTTGCACTACCAGTTATCTTAACTCGTCTGAAGCAGAAACAAGAAGAGTGGACCAGGTGTCGTTCTGATTTTAACAAGGTTTGGGCTGAAATTTATGCTAAAAACCATTACAAATCGCTTGATCACCGAAGCTTCTACTTTAAGCAGCAAGATTCAAAGAACTTGAGCTCAAAATGTAAGTTGAAATTTCAGTTGTAAATGTTATATTTATCTTTGATTATTTAGGGCCATCTGTGCATATCTTCTTTTGCCCTTCAGATCTCATATTAGGGCATTTTTCTGTTGAAGATGGCAAAGCCAGTTATGATTCTCTCTGGCCAGTTATGGGAATTATGAGGAAAACAAATACTCATTGGAGCATGCATATTGGCTACAGATGTGACAGGAGTAACCAATACTTCTTAGGAGCTATTATTATTGGGCATATACAAACTAATCTGATTTTCGTAATAAACTGAAAATTCTCGTACAAATATCATTTGTTACTATTTTAAGAAAGATCAGCTCGAGCAATTTAATTGAGATATAATTGCAAAGGATGTGTTCCGTTGCTTATGTGTTACCGTTGATTAGTTGTTATATTCTCTAAATCCTCATTTTGATTTGCAGCTATGGTGGCTGAAATCAAGGAGTTGAAGGAGAATAAGCAAACCGAGGATGATGTCCTTTGGGCTATTGCTGCTGCTCATAGACAACCTGTAATTCCACACTTGGAATATGAGTACTCTGATATCAGCATCCACGAAGATTTGTATAAACTGGTTCAATATTCCTGTGAAGAAATGTGCTCAACTAAAGAACAGGTGAATAAAGCTATGAAGCTTTGGACAACTTTTTTGGAACCAATACTGGGTGTACCTCCTCGTCCTGATTGTATGGAGGGTGCTGAAGATGTTGGAAAAGGAAGACATTCTGCTATTAATAATAGTGCATCAAGTGTTGTGGAAAGTGATGGAAGTCCTGTGGCTGATGAAAGTACTGGAGCTGATTGTACTGTTGTGAATTCTAGGCAAAGAAAAACTTCTGGCAATGGAAATGAAAATACTTCAGCAGAATTAAATAATTTATGCCGGACTGCTTTGGCTAATGGGGATACTGTAGCCAAAGAAAGTTTTCAGGACTTGGATCGTGCCTGTAGAGATGACCTGACAAGTAGCACTCGTCAGTTAGAGAAAGAGCAGAAAGATGCTGATGCTGCTGATAAAAGATCCGGAAATAGCGTACAAGTTGCTTCTGGTGAACGAGTAGCCAATTCAAATGCATCACGCCCAATAGGTGCAGAAAACGGTCATGGGAGAACAGGCATTGAAGCAACATCAGGTCTATAATTCAGCATCAATTACATCACAAATTTATTTATATGATCTTTGGTACCTTTCTTGTTTTAGTTATTTTTTGCGATGTCTTCTGAATGGTATATAAATTTATTTTAGAATTGCAGTCTTATATATTTATGTATTCCAATCCTGCTACAATACTGAGACTATTTTAAATTTTAAGCATGTGCAACTCCTTTGAGACCCAGTGATGCTACCAATGAGGATCATAAACCAGAAGCTACTGTTGATGCAGTCCCTTCATCAGAGGTATGATCCTATCTTTTTGGCAAGTTTGAGATCCTAGCTGATATAGATATGTATCTCCAGTTAGTATGAGGAGGGGGGTCGGTTCTTTTCTCTTTTTGATGTTAATGTGTTAGCATAAATCTACTTCGTGATTCAGGGCGGTGATTTTGCAAAACCCGTTTCATTGGCAAATGGAGGGTTTAAAGACGGTGCTAAAGTTAGTAAATATCATGAAGAATCTGTTGGGCCCTCGAAAGTTGAAAAAGAAGAGGGTGAGTTGTCACCTAATGGTGATTTTGAGGAGGACAATTTTGGTGTCTATGGAGATGCTGGTATGAAGGCTACACCTAAGGCAAAACATAGTGTTGAAAGTAGAAATGAAGAAGGATTGCGTTGTCAAGGTGTTGGAGGAGAAAATGATGCAGATGCCGATGATGAGGACAGTGAAAATGCTTCTGCGGCTGGTGATGATGCCTTGGGCAGTGAGTCTGCTGGTGATGAGTGCTCCCGAGAAGAGCATGAAGAGGAGGAAGATGTAGAACGTGATGAAGTTGATGGCAAGGCTGAGAGTGAAGGTGAAGCAGATGGGATGGCTAATCAACATTTTGTGGGAGGAGATGGAATGCATTTGTCAGTGTCAGAACGTTTTCCTTTTTCTGTGAAGCCTCTTGCGAAGTATGTGCCAACAACTTTACTTGGTAATGAAAGCAAAGATTCTCGGGTTTATTACGGAAACGATGATTTTTATGTGCTTTTTAGGCTTCATCAAGTAAGGAATTGTGTTATGTTGATATTTTTAGTATGTCAATCATTTTTACTTTATGAACTATGCTTACTGCTTTATTTCTCTTTGAATTGCCAGATTCTATATGAAAGAATTCAATCAGCAAAAATGAATTCGACAGGTACTGAAATGAAACAGCGAGCTGCTAAGGATGCTGGTGGTTCCACAGATCTCTATACCAGGTGGTTTAACATTGCATTTGTATTTATAATCAAATCGGTAAACCCTAAGACATTCTGAAATTGGATATATTATAATCTATATATTTTGCAGATTTATTACTGCATTGTACAATTTGCTTGATGGATCAGCTGATAATGCAAAGTTCGAGGATGAATGTCGAGCTATATTAGGAAATCAGTCATATGTGTTATTTACACTGGACAAGTTACTTTATAAATTGTGTAAACAGGTTTGTTCACTTAAATTTGGTTGTTTTTGTACCTTCACCTCTTGCATTTCCTCAAAGTTCCTGATATGTTCCTTGCTGCAGCTTCAAACTGTCGCAATGGATGAGATGGACAGTAAGCTTCTTCAGTTATATGAGTATGAAAAATCCCGGAAACCTGGGAAGCTATTTGATTCAGTCTATCATGAAAATGCGCGAGTCCTACTCCATGAGGATAACATATATCGAATGGAATTTGTTAAGTCCTTTGTACTTTCCTTTTTCCTTGTCCTCTTTCCTTTTCGATGCACACATGGACACCACACAGACCCAAAGTAAATACCTATAGTTTTTAATTTCATCATATATGTAAGTATTTACGTGATTTCTTCTCCTTTTTTGGTTCTTTTGCAGTTGTCTTCCCCATCACATTTGTCTATTCAGCTGATGGACAATTTTATTGAAAAACCTGAGGCATTTGCAGTTTCCATGGATCCTAACTTTGCAGCTTATCTCCACAATGATTTTCTGCCCAACTTTCATGGCAAGAAGGAGTTACATGGCATTGCTCTGCAGAGGTGATTACTTTACAGTTCAGATTAAGTAGTTTTGTTATCACTTCTTTTCTGCCAATTTGACATGGGGGTTAAAGGGTTTTTTTATGCAATCAAAGATAGCAGTTGAATTCCAGTATTCAGTGGCTATAGGTTATATGCGAGCATGTGTGGTGGTATAAATTTAGGCATCGTAATTAGGTACATTGTAATTGGTCTAGCAGACTAGGACCAACCACTGTTTCGGTTCCTTTCTCTATTGGAAATCATTGAATCATTGTGGCTGATGCTTGGAACTCATTGATTCTTATGCATTTTCTGCATTTTCTGGTCTGTTGAGAAGAAAAAATAAGGACTTAAGAGTTTACATATCTGAAACTTCTTGCTCTGAATAAGCATGATAGGTTCAATAAGAATTCTGAGATTTATGAATTAATTAGTAGTTAATGATATACTATTGATATACTATTGATATTTGCAGAAACAAGAGTAAATATGCAGGCCTAGATGAACTTTCTGCTGCATGTCAGGCCATGGAAGATGTCCAATTGGTTAATGGTTTGGAGTGCAGGATTGCTTGCAGCTCATACAAGGTAATCTGCCATTGCTCCAAACTGGACCTCTTCTTGTTCATACTCGTACCTCTCTATTTTAGCAAGTTTCCCTTGTCGTATAATTATTGCCCATTTGAAACGTGTGTATTTCATGTCAGATCACCTATGTTCTGGACACAGAAGATATCTTCTATCGCCGGAAAAGAAGGTCCTCATCTCGGGCTAGGTCTTCGTATCTTAACCAGGCAAGAATACAATGGTTTCACAGGTTTTCAAAGCCGTCAAGCCCGGAAAAGCTTCCGAAAGTTCCTGTTGAAGGGTATCCAGGGATGTAATATACATGTTCACTTACTGTTGTCTTTTAAGTTTAGGTCATATGAGCAGCATATGAGTCATTATTCTCTGTAAATAGGAAATAGGATTACAAATGATATAATCTTTTGTAAAGATATGATTTGCTTTTCTTGTTCTCTCATTTCTTTATAGATGGCAACTATTCCATTTCATTTCTCCTTTCCCTCTCCTCACGGCCTCACCCAATTTACAATCCATGTTTGGTACTTAAGATTAGATAAAATCAGATTATTTTATCGGTACATTTGAGGTTGCATTATTATTTTTTGTGACAAAATACGGTTATTATAAATTTTTTTTTTTTTTTTTTTTGTTGAGAAAATAGGTATATTTAAAGACTTATTCAAGTAAAACTAGTTCAATATAACTTTAAAAATAAAATTATAAGAAATCGTTTATTCATAAAATGATTAAATATTAAATAATGATACAACTCTATTGTAAATTTGAACTGAATTTTGATTAAGCTGCATAACCTTTTTGATATCTTAAGTTTTAACATTAAATTACCCATGTTTGGATTAACAAATTAAAATTATCTCCCGTGAATTGATGAGATTAGACTTTACGACCATGTCCGGAAGTACAACTCTCTTCTCCTATGAAGTCTTCCCACACTTTGGTGTGTAAATTAATTTTTACTGTATAACAAGTTCAAACCATGTAAAATTGTGATTTGTGAAGAAAGAAAACCAACAAAATGCCAATGGATTGGATTGCAATTTGCAAACATGTCTAATATAGTAAATATCGATTGGACCCTTTAATTGAAAATAATCCAAATTCTCACATTCTTTAGACTGCTGCCCGTATTTTATCATATCCGGACGAAAATACCCTCGTCAACACCAATTCAAAGTTCATCACTTTCCTCCTCTCTTCACCGAAGAGCTCACAGACATCTCTCTGTTCTAGTGATTTGCTTGGTGGGTTTCTTTCTTCTCTCTCTTTTTAAGTTTTTCAACAAAGAAAAGTATTGCAGGATAATTTATTTATTTTTTTGAGTTACGTTAACTGTATTATCATTTGGTTATGTCATCTGTTCTGTTCCTGTTATTTTAATTTTATGGATATTTCATTATACCCTGTTATATATGCTTCACTCATCTCTACGATGAATTTGGTGAAGTGAAAAAAGTTTGAAAACAATTTTTAATTTTTTATAATGTTTTATTATGTACTTAATTGTTGGAGTTGAGATTTATTGAATGAATATTTGTTTATTTTACAGTTGAAGAGTGGTGGTTTAAGAAAAGATGTCAACTTTTGATGTAAAGAGCTATCTTGTACATGGGTTATCAACTGTTGTTGCTGTTGTTGTGCCTGCTCCAAGTTTGAGTTTTTTCTGCACCAATTTCTGCAATGTTGTGGGGAATTCGAGAGGAAGAAGTGTTGGGTTGTCAGTGAGTGGCAAGCACTTGAAAGTGAGGACTTGTGTGGTGGGCTCAAAGCAAGTTGGTCACTTGCGGACGCGGCAGGGAAATTGGGAGGATCCAGATGATGGGAGTGGTAGTGAATATGACGATGATGATGATGATGGTGAAGAATATGATGAGGAAGTGGTAGAAAATGACTTGGATTTTGAGAGTGATTGGGAGGAAGAGAGAAATGGTGTGGAGGCTGTTACAAGTGATGATAAGTCTACAACAAACAAGTATGAGGAGGAGCTTTTGAACGGTAATTTTGGCCCCCCTTTAATGTCTGGTTTTCATGTTTTTTTTTTCTGAAATGGATAGAATCTTGTAACTGTTCATTTAAATAGACAAAAAGGGATTGAAACTGAAAGGACTTTGATGTTGAATATGATTAAGAATAAGTTTGTACTAGTTTAGTTTGTTGAATATGGTGTGTATCAAACTACTTGGTTTGGACCAATTCGTAGGAAAATTAAGCAAATTTGTCCCAATGATTGTCATCTGGGTTTGTCTCTCACAACACACTTGATTAAGTTGAGCCTTTTAGTGTCTATTCTTCAAATTCATTTGAAAATGATGATAAGTTTACATTTGCAACATATATAAGGATTTGTATCAATTCCATGGTGTGTTATTGTTTATCTTTCTCTGACAAAACTCGTAAGGGATCCTTGTTTTTCTTATCCACACCTGCCTTTTGTGAAGTTCAAGCTAATGCCCGAGTGTTTTCAATTATTGCAGAGGTTGAACAGCTTTTGGGACCAGAAGAAAGAGCAATTTTACGACAGAATGCCACTCCTAACTTGGAAAGAATTTCAACTGTAAATTGTGAATACTTAGTGCTGCTTCTGTGTCTTGTCTATATGAACCTCTTACGTGTTCTTCTATACTTTTATAATAGCAGTCTCCTGCTTGTTACTTCTAGTTTCTTATTTTTATTGATAAAATTCATGAACTTTATACTACTCTTGTTAGGGAATTATTCGAAGGCATAGAGCAGGATTACATTTTGAATGAGACTGATTACTTTTGTTATTCAGGCAAAATGGAAGCCGCTGCAGACTCTCGCACTATCAATGCAGATACCTCTCATGGACAAGCTGATTGCAAATGGTGTTGATATTGATAGTGTTGACAAGGTATGGCTATGATTTATTTCTTGTACTTCTGTTGTATTTCTTGCTTCTTTTTGCCTTGAGTTTCAAATTTTCGTATTTGTCAAAACAGGATGGTCTCACTGCTCTTCACAAGGCAGTTATCGGTAAAAAGGAAGCTGTAATTAGTCATCTCTTAAGAAAAGGTGCAAACCCGCATGTGAAAGACCTGGTGAGAATAACTTTATCGGTATTAGAAATCCATCCCAGCTTCCCCATTGACGCTTGTTGACTTAAAAGCTATGGTTTTATATATTTATATTGATAACAGGACGGTGCTACTCTACTCCATTATGCTGTTCAAGTTGGTGCTTTGCAAACTGTGAAGTTGCTGATCAGATACAAGGTTGATGTCAATGTTGCGGATAATGTGAGTACAGTTTTCAAATCTTCCTGTTCCCTAATTTTTGTTGATCTAATGTTTCTCCAAGCATGTTGATGACCTGTTCTTACAGGAAGGATGGACTCCATTGCATATTGCCATACAAAGTAGAAACAGGGATATATCAAAAGTTTTGATAATCAATGGGGCAGATAAGACAAGAAAAAACAAGGTAAACTTTGTAGAGTTTATTACACTTAAAATTGCAAGCATATGCCGATTTTGCCTTTCTTTCATCTATCATCAAATTTGTATTCACTGCTTTATAAGATATAATTGGAGTAAGTAAATATGTTTATATTGTCATTCTGTAAACTTGGTAAACATTGTAACAAAATGCACAGAAGTACTGCCCCATCTTCATGCTTGCCTTTTGTTTGAGCTGTGCCTGTGCGATTGCCATATATCTTCTTATCTTTGCGTTGATGTTGGAAAATTAGTTATCGTGATTCATCTACGACCATCAGGTAGTATCAACTCTGAATTTAACGATGTTGGTTCGTTGTATTTCAGGATGGCAAAACAGCTCTGGATTTGAGCTTGTGTTATGGGAAGGACTTCAAGTCTTACGACCTTGCCAAGTTACTGAAGATTCTACCAATTGAGCAAGATCTATGACGGTCACTGGACAGTAAATCAGTCCAATGAGAGAGCTACATTGCATTTCAAGGTGGTGCAAGTCTTATCTCCCATTCGCGGAACTCTTTGATAAGCTATTTATCTCTACTTCATCTTGCATAGGAGCAACCCCCCCTGCATTTTTTTGATTCATTCATATGCCCATATCAGCAGACTGGATATGGATATGCATTAAACATGATTGAGTGCGCTGAAAGCCTGAAATGCAGACATTACAGAGATGTAAAGTGTTTTCGACTACTAACAGAAGCAAAGCCTGAACTGTTGTCGAATATCGTCAACCTTCAGCCTTCAGGAGGAGGTTCTTGAGTATATATTTTTGTGATACTTGATTTTATTTAAACAAGTTTGTAGATATAGCAGAAACATAATACTATCTAGTTTCAAATGAACAAAACCAAAAACGTTTTAATTATCTTCCATCAATAATTAAAATAAGGACTTTTCTACAATTTTGTGACTGGAGTTAAAACAATTTCCTGAAATTTTTTTACACTTTTTGTTTACTCTTATGATTGTAATTTTTGAATTGTTTTCATGCAACTATAGAGGTTCTCAAACCCCTATTAAACAGGTAAATGTGTCAAATTGGCAGAGCCGGATAGATTTGTACGAAAACGGACAAAACGCTCTACAGCCTCTAATTAAACTATCAAGAATTTAAGAATCAAAATGGTAAATATGGACGACACCTTCTTATATGTTAGAAGTCTATGGGTGGGCAAAACACCGATAAACGGAGCCGAATCGATTAAATCGGTTTTTTTTTTTTTTTTTCTTTTCGGTTTTCTTATATTGATCAGTTCAGTTCGATTCATTTTTTTGAAAACCGATTGGATCAATTTTTTTACCGGTTCGTTATCCCAAACCAGAAAATCGAACCGAGATCCAACATATATAAAAAAAAACCTTGGTTTAATGTTCAACGGTCCATGAAATTATAAAACTATGAAAATGTCATATTGTATATCTATATT
Organism: Acer negundo; assembly: GCA_035582765.1. Classification (NCBI taxonomy): domain Eukaryota; kingdom Viridiplantae; phylum Streptophyta; class Magnoliopsida; order Sapindales; family Sapindaceae; genus Acer; species Acer negundo. Next base: position 21,491,987 of record CM069243.1, on the reverse strand, counting down.
TTTTTTTTGTTTTTTTTTATTTAATATTATTTTAAACTAATATTTTCAATTTATTCAAATCCTTTTTTCAATTTGGTGGAAGGATTAAAATATGAAAATATGTTTAATAATTAAAGCTAAATAAATTTGGCCCGGTAGATACTCGAACACATTTAAAAAAAAATTGTCCGAGACAAAAGACTACAAGCTTTGAAAAAAAAGACAACTTTAAAATTTGAACTTACACACAATCTCTCTCTGTTTCACCTGGTTTTGCTCTAAACTTTGCAGTCTCCAAACTTGGTTCTTCCCTATTGAAATATTTTGCGTGATTGTCACTTTTGTGATTCTGGTTTTTTTTTTTTAGGTTCACTGGTCTGTGTAGTGACTGTTGGGTGATCAATCAATGGAGGAAGAGAAGGACGCGTTTTACGTTGTTAGGAAGGGAGACGTTATCGGCATATACAAGACTCTAGACGATTGCCAAGCTCAAGCTGGATTTTCTGTGATTTTTTTTTTCTTTTTTACTTTCTTATATTATTATTAAATTTTTTGATATGTTTTTGTTTTTCAGCTGCTACATTTTTGTTATTGTCCATTTGGGTTTGTGTTCATGTTTGCGCTTTCGTTTCATAAACCATGAATTCAATCAATTATCCAGTTGATTTTAGTTTCTGTTTCTGGTTGTTTTATTTTGTTTGTTCTTTCATTGTGTTCAATTATTGAATTTAAATGAAATGAAAAAAGAAAAAGAGAATTCTTGATTGCTAATTGATTGTCTTGCCACTGCTTTGCTTGTTGTCATGCTGCATTGTTGAAGTATGAGTTAGTAATTAAAGTTTGAATTACAAAAATATTAGATTATGGTAGTTTTTCTTTGAATTCTAAACCTGGTTTTTGTGACAATAATCTACATGGGATTTGTGTTGTAAATACATTAAACCAACGGGTCTTGGAATTTGGTTAGCTAAGTTGTATCTGCACCGATCTTGAGGGCCATTTTCTGTTAATTTTAAAATTTTGTGTTTCATCATAACAAAGCAGTAGTCTCTAAAACTTCAATTGGCAATTGGTCTGTGTAGGAGTTCTTTTCTTGTTATGTGAATCAGGTTATTAGCATGACTTCAGGAGGTTTCAATGACGTTGTTGTAATCCGTTAGATCATTAACTTGACGTGGACAACTGAAATCATGTTAGTTTCTTTTTATAGGTTTGCAATCCTTCTGTAACTGTGTATAAAGGTTATGGTTTGCTGAAGGATGCTGAGGAGTACCTCGCCTCTCATGGGCTTAAGAATTCTATCTATTCTGTCAGTGCCAGTGATGTCAAAGAAGATCTTTTTGGAAAACTTGTTCCTTGCCCATTTCAGGTTAGATGATTAAGCTCTTTATTTCTAAATGTTATAATATTTTTTATAAGATTTGAAGTAGTCTTTGTTAGTTTTAAGAAGCTTGACGATTGATTTTATTTGCTTGAACTTTTGCATATTATATTCATCATTTTTTAAAATCTTTTTATAAGAGTCTCAGCATATGTTGTTATTAAGGCTTCATTATTTGAGTTGTCCTTTTCATTTATTAATGTATTTTTACTGTTATTATTTTCTTTCAGCAACCAGCCTCCTATGGAGGAACAAAAACTGTGAAGGTTTGTCCTCCAAAGAGATTGAAAGAGGTAGTTGAATCAGATTACATTATCCATGCTAAAACTGTTAGGAAAATTGTTGAGAACATAGTCGGTGCATATTTTGTGTGATCAAGTGGAATAAGTAAACTCTGAGCAAACAGGTGCCTGTTACCTAATGTTGTGAGTACTGTATCAAGAATCTAATTTTACTTGCAACAGTTGGAAGTCCATGAAAATCACCTTTGAAACTAGAAGAACATAGTTAGTCTACTGGAATTTTGTTGTTTACTCATTGTCTTGTTTTTTGACAATGGTGAAATGTCATGAATTAGATTCAAGTTGTTTGATGCTGGGACCCGATTTGAACTTGAATCTGTTGTGGCAGTAAACATATACTTGGTTTTTTTTTTCCTGCAGGAGGCATTTGGATCAACTTCGGTTTCAAGAGCTCCTCAACAAAAGCAGTCAAAATTAGATAATTGTGTTGTCACTCAAACAATTTCTTCAAATTGTGTGAGTTACTTTCTGACTTGCATACTATAATCACTGCCATTACAACATGTATTTTACTTTTCTATCAGAATATAGAGTCATAAATGTTTGAGTTTCAGCTGTGTGTGTAATTACCTACCAAAATGATTGTATATGGTAGTAGAAACCTATAATGTGCAATTATCTACCAAAAATCAATAATTGAGTAAAATGCTGATGGCTATTCGTGTTCTTTGGTTTTGGTTGAACCAAATTACGTGACATAGTTTAATATTTGTGTGACTTGATGGCACATGAAGATAATCTATGTTTATGTCCAGCAGTCCTGTATTCTTGAGTTTGACGGTGCCTCAAAAGGAAATCCTGGACAAGCTGGTGCAGGAGCGGTTTTGCGTGCTGAAGATGGCAGTGTGGTATGTAGGTTCTCTAATTATATGTTAAGCTTCTAGGTTGCTTTGCCTCCTGTTAAATATAGTTCTCTCTAATCCTGAGCTTTGGTAGGTCTGGCGAATTCGTGAAGGAGTGGGAATTGCAACAAATAATGTTGCTGAGTATAGAGCTTTGATTTTAGGATTGAAATATGCTCTTAAGAAAGGGTTTAAACACATTCGTGTTCATGGAGACTCAATGCTTGTGTGCATGCAGGTTTGCTTTTTCATTTTGTAGCATGCATTTTTCTTTGATCTTCCTTAAATTGTTTTTTAACAATTATAAAAGAAGTTTCTGCCTGTAAAAGCAGTTTGGTTTATGCTAGTCGGTTGAAAAAAAATATCAAAAGAAGGTTATGCAAAAATAGTAAAAGAAAACCGAAACCTCAATACAAATGCCTTGGGAGAGGAGATGTGAATTATTTTTTTGGTGTAATATTAGTCGGCATGTTATAATTATTCTTACAAGAATTCGTCTTGGAACAGATTCAGGGTCTATGGAAAATCAATAAGGCGAATTTGGCTATGTTGTGTAAAGAGGCAAAGGAGCTTAAGGATAAGTTTCTCTCTTTCAAGATCAGTCATGTTTATAGGGTACACTCTGATAATTTGCTTCCATAGTTTAGAATTGCTTTCTATTTGTTCTTTTCATTTGCTATTTGTTTTCTATCATAAAATATGAAGTGTTTTGTTGTTAAGGTATTTTGGTATATTTTCATTTGCTGTCCACTATTTATCTCACTTATCAAGTATTTGAAAATCTTTTTCATTAGTTGTCTCTTTTCTCACTACTAGGTTTGTTTGTATAGAAACCTTAAAATGGTTACGATAAATGACATTTTCTTGTTCATTTTTAAAGGAATCAAATGCCGAAGCTGATGCTCAAGCAAATCTGGGTATTTATCTTAACGGTGAGGCCCTTCTAGCTCCATTGAAACTCTACATATACTTGAAATCTTAAAAATTCACAATGTTCTTCCATATCTTTGCTGAACCTTAACAGATTTGCTTCGATGCTTACGCAGATGGTCAAGTTGAAGAAGAAGGTAACTAGAAGCCGCTCAAATGTTAAGAGGCAGGTTGCGATGTTTTCTACGATGACAAAAGTACTATTGCTAGACGGGTTTGGACTTGCCATCTGCAAAACCATTATCATCTTCTGTTCTTATTAGGTTTAAGTATATTAGATTTGCTAATGTATTTTGGAGGTTTCAGGTATTGACAATGGCCAGCTTTGAAGCAATTTTGGGAGAAAAAGTTGTGTTTTTCTCTTTGCTTGTGATATATGACTTAAATTCTGTGAATGAAATGTAAATGATTTGAAGAACTGTGATGGAAACCTTTGTACTCTCCGGTATTTTATACGTATGACGGTCTCACTGTCGTCGATCAAGTTGTCTAATCTTTATTGGAAATCTAAAAATAAAATTTAAAATATTAAAATCGTATAAAATTATGAAATTTGATTGGACGGTGAGATTGTTCCATATATATATATATATATATAATTATATAATTTATGACTCTCCAAATGATCATTTTATCTCCCTTTTGTGCCATAAATATGTTTCTAAATTAGAAATCATTAGATTGTATTTAATTACATTGAAAATAATTGATTACTTTCCAATTGTTTTGATTTTAATAATTTGAAGTAATTAAACATTGCCAAGCATGTACTGGTTCTTTCCAAATCTCATCTTAGTTAATAACTTAATATATAATTCTTATAACAAGGACTAAAAAGATCCCAAAATATTTTCAAATTTAATTATTTGCAATAATTAAGTTATTGTATACTGAAAAAAAAAATATAATAAAATAAAATACAAATATCATATATGGTAAATAAATTTGGAGATCATATTTACATACAAAAGAATATATAACAATATTTCAGGATAAAGATAATTTGTTTATAAAAATAAAGGATTATTTTGATTTGTATCATTGCACTTATTTAGTAAATAAATAATGTATAACAATTAAACAGATTTTAAATTCCAAAGTCCAAACCAAGTGTAAGCGGTCGTTTGTTTTTTTGTCTGAAGACTGAATAGTTTTAAATTTTTCTAAAAACTGAATAAGGACTGAAATTTGAACTTGAATGACATGTTTTTTTTTTTTTTTTTTTTTCCTCACATCTGAATGTATTGTCAGCACATTTATTTTTTAAAAGTAAAATTGTCTAAAAATAAGTAATTTTACATTTATACCCTTGTTAAACAATTATACATATAATATGGAATAAAAAAAATCCAAAAATAATAATTATATATGAACACATATGATCATGATTTTCTTCTTCGATTACATACAAACTTTATTTTTACTAAGAAGCGAACACACAAAACATTCTAAAAAAAATAATATATAAATACATAACCCTAATATCATAATAAAATATTAATATTAAACACCAATATGAGAAGTGATCAAGTTTCTTTTTTATTTTTAAAGCTATTTAAAATAAACAATATATTAAAATAAAGATTTATATACCATATATAATTATGATGAAATTAGAAATATGTTATATATGATGATAGTGTCGAAAGAAAAGATTTTGGATTGCATTTAATGTAATTAAGTGATTTGCAATTAAGTGACAAGTCATGATTTTTTACTTTTTATTTTAAGTTATTTTTTATATTTTTAAGTTGTTTAACAATTAAAAAAAAAAAAAAAAAACTTAATATTTATGTTTAAGACCCATTAAATTTTAAGTGGAAAAAACAAGCGACCCCTTAAAATTACTCTATCTTATATGTTTTTAGGGTAGCGAAGTCTCCTCCAGCATTACTAAAATTAAACAAATTAAATAGATATTCATATAACTCTATGATCCTAGATTATCAAGTCAGGATTTTCTTTTTACTCGATTATATTTACATGATAATACATCGACACGACACATTGTAACCCAATGGACTTGTAACTTGTTCAATGGGACAAATACTATAGCTGATAAGACATAAGCCAAATTAATGTTTCCTTGAATGTGATTTTATTGATATTGAAACTTCAATGTTGTGCAAATTCATGAAGCAAGCCATGGCCATTGGCTAATATAATAGCTAGGCTGTTGGTTTTGGTATTCATTTACACATGTCCTCATGTATTATAGTTGTGTGACAACTGACAACCTTTTGCTAAATTTTCCATCTTTTTCACAGAAAAATATCCTTTTGCTAAATGAAGAAAGAATAATTTCATCATCCTCCCAGAAACATAACGGTACATACAGATCATTCTTATAGAAAGGGAGGTCTGATATCACAATTCTAATCCAAATTCCTTTCACGGCTTCCAAGAATTCCGGTGAATGTTCAGAGTAGTCTTCGAAGCTTACACAAAGATATTCTCCAACAACATTAACCTTGCAATGCCAATATCGAGGAGGATTTGGAGGCCTCGGAATATCAGGTAAGGGCAAAGTTCTAAACTTTTCTTCGGCCAAATCAAATACAGTGATCACTCTTAGATTATCAGGATAACAAACGGTAGGCCAATGAACTACTCCATTTAGAGAGACTCCGTGGATAAAGTTAGGTTTCCTAACAGGAAAATTGCCCTCAACAATTTTCCATGAATTGTTTCTTAGAGAGAAAATATGCAAGATGTTTTCATCATGAATGACTCTCACAAACTTATAGTCATCTATAGACTCTACATAACCAAAGCCAGCAAAGCTAGAATAATAAAATGAGTTTGACTCTTTATTGACGGGTAGGACATCAGGTATCTCCCTAGAGAACTCTCTAGTAGAAGGATTGTATATGAAGAAAAAAATATCAGCATATCTAAATTTAATATAGAACAAGCCATTGCAAGAACCATAGATGGCGTCAAAAAAAGGGTTCAAAAATTTATTGTCACTATTTGGAGGGACTTTTGTGAGAATGTCACCGGTTTACTAATGTAAGTTTAAAAGGCACCTATTTAGGTGATCAGACAAAAATACCCTCATTCTTGTCAGTTTGCGTCTGAAGAGAAAAAAGTTGAGAGAGAGAGAACAGTGGAAAGAGAGACCAAGAAATCCGGTACTAAATCTGACTGGAAACCTGCCGGCGGTGGCGATACAGTCTTGAAATCGACGAGAAGGTGATATGATTTTCTGACGCGTTTTTGTTGTTGAAACTTTTATTTGCGTTTGATGTTGGATGTTCGTTTGATTTGATTTGTTGTTGATTAGGTTTGTTTGATTAGGTTAGGGTTTAAATTTATGAAAAAATTCTGTTGAACACGATGAAGTTCTGGGTTTTCAAGCCTTTTCCGAGCTTTTCACATGTAATCCGAGCCTTTTCCGAGCTTTTCACATGTAATCCGAGCCTTTTCCGAGCATTTTGAATAGGTTTCTGCTATCTGAATCTCCGAGCCTTTCACAGTGGCTCCGAGACTTTTAAAATAGGATCCGAGCCTTTTAAAACATTGTCCGAGACTTTTAAATAGTAATCCGAGCCTTTTAAGGAATATGAATAGGTTTCTAGAATTAGAATCTCCGAGCCTTTTCATATAGTTTCCGAGCCTTTTAATATATTGTCCGAGCCTTTTCATATAGTTTCCGAGCCTTTTCATATATTGTCCGAGCCTTTTCATATAGTGTCCGAGCCTTTTCATATAGTTTCCGAGCCTTTTCATATAGTGTCCGAGCCTTTTCATATAGTTTCCGAGCCTTTTCATATATTGTCCGAGCCTTTTCATATAGTGTCCGAGCCTTTTCATATAGTTTCCGAGCCTTTTCATATATTGTCCGAGCCTTTTCATATAGTGTCCGAGCCTTTTCATATAGTTTCCGAGCCTTTCCATATAGTGTCCGAGCCTTTTCATATAGAGCCTTTTCATATAGTTTTCGAGCATTTTCATATAGTGTCCGAGACTTTTCATTTAGTGTCCGAAACCTTTCATTTTTATATTATTTATTTTATTTAACTAGATATATTTTTTTTATGTCAATATGCAGATGAGGAATCAACTAAAAGATTCGCTTAAAACTCCAGAGGAAGAAAGGTATTCGGGGAAAATAACTCGACATGACCATTTTGATGACCTTACAGATATCGACAACGCACTTAACAAGGTACCTGAACATCTTGCGATCGAAGAACGACGTCGGTATACTGAGTCGTGTTTTGGACACCTCCTTCGGATGGATCGTGGGATGAAGTTTTCAGCTGGCATTGTACATCGGTTGCTTATTCGCGAGTTGCATCACGATGGGCCTGAAGATGAGATGAGATTTTTGTTAGGAAGGCATTCGGTCCGGTTCTCAAAGGTTGAGTTTTGTCTAATCACCGGATTGAAGTTCGGAGAACTTCCTGACACGTCGACCTATGATATGGTAGAGAATGGCATACACCAGCGGTACTTTGAGGGTCGAGATGAGGTCGAGTATGCAGAGCTGAAAGCCGTTCTACGGATTGGTGTTTTTTCTGAGCAGTACGATGCGGTTAAGCTTTGCTTATTGTATATGCTTAACTGGATACTGATGGGGTTGGACGAGAGAGAGAAAGTTCCAGTATGGCAGTTTCGCCTAGTCGAGGACTTGGACGCTTTTGATGCGTTCCCGTGGGGTGCACACGTGTATAGGCGGTCTATATACGGTTTCAAGCATGCGTTGGATGGTCGACGTAGGCGGTTTGAACAACGCCAGCGGTTTGAACAACGCCAGCGACGAAAGGGCGTTGATGTACACACCACGGAGACATATAACATATATGGGCTAACGCACGCCCTGTTGGTGAGAATTTTGAATTTGTTATTTTTTTCATATGACTTATGTATTGTATTGGATTCTTATCGTTCTTAGCTGTTTTGTAGATATTTGCTTTCGAGGTTATCCCCGAGCTTGGCAACAGCGGATGTGGGAAGCGGAGGGAAATCGAGCTCTCCCCCCGAATTCTAAAATGGGAGTTGAGTACGCGACCGAGGGGGGAGAAGTTGAATAGCATTTTCCTTGAAAGTGTAAATATCTATATATATATATATATTTTTTTTTTTATGTTCATAACTATTAGTATGTATACAATTACAATGGTCTAACTGCAATTTCAGATGTTTGCGAGGGTGAAATTGGTGCCGACGGCAACTGAGAGGGCTGAACGGTACTTCGAGGGCATTTCCCAGGGAGGCAGTTTGTATGATGCTGATCTCGGTGATATACCTGTTCCCGTCTCTGACCCCGAACGATATACAACTGCTGGAACCAGTGACACTGAGGGTCCGTCTTTCGAACCCAGTGATACAGAGGGTTCTGACTCAGACGGTCGTCATATTCGTCTCGCGAGGACTAGGCGGGTTCGATTCACGTTGCCTAGAGAGCCTCGAACTAGAGATGACTCTCGAACTGGAGATGACTCACGAGGAGGCATTGGAGGGCAAACAGAGGTACGTATAATTCTTTTTACCGTATTATTTAATTTCAATCGAGTGAATGGTTTTAGTACTGACAATTTCGAAATCCTTTCAGGACCGTCGGTATACTGAAGTAATGGATGCGTTACGCGAGTTACAGGAGGAGGTGCGAAAGAGTAATGAGAAACGAGATCAACAGCATCAGGAGTTGCTAGATTTGATTCGAGGGCTTCAGGGTTCGACGTCGCACGCCCGTACTCGAGGTACACGGTTCGATGACCCACCCTTCGATGACCCACCCTTCGATGACCCAGACGGACACCGAGACTTCAGTCCCAGAGGGAGGACAGGTAGTCATCAGGGTGATCAGCAAGGGCCTGGTGTGACACCACGAGAGGAGGTTACTGGTGGTACTAGTGGTACTGATACAACACCTATGGAGATAGAGGAAGAACCTCAGCAGGTTTTACCAGAACAACCTGTTCATTCTCAAGAACTGGTACAGAGCACCTCCTTACAGCACACCCCTCCGGTCGATCCTCGTGCAGAGCACCCCTTCATTTATTCCACAGAGACAGAGATCCCCAGTCTCAGTGCACCCAAAGAGCTTACACCTGCAGGCGATCGACGGCGCGATCGACGGCGACATAGTTCCAATGTACAGCGCACCCCTACAGGCGATACAGGGGGACATAGTCCGTCAACACATCGCACCTCTGGAGGCAATACACGGGAACAGAGTTCCTCCTTACAGCTCAGCCATCCAGTGGATCACATCCTTTCTGTGGACCGGATTACCCCACCCCTTCAACGTCAGGATCGGGTTCGCAGGGCAGGTTGGCAGCAGCGGACCCCATACACTGACCCCTGTCGGCCGAAGAGGCCAAGGATTAGGCCACAACCAGCACATGTATGGGCGCCCCACGCATTGATAGATCCTGACCACCTTGCGGCGTACCAAGCCTATAAGAGGAACTCGACTGGGGAATTGTAAGTATAATCGCAGATATTACAAAAATTATTTTGTATTTTGAAACTGCTAAGTAAAATGACTTTCTTATATAACTTCTTCAAAAATTATGCAGGCGTGATGTGGATCTACTCGAGCCAGTTGGTGTCCCCTGGTTCCATCGATTTCAAACCAACACCATGGAGTTGGAGGATACGGTATGGTCCTTACCTGAACATTGTGTATAAGATGTTTCTGAAATAGTAGAATGCTAACAATACAAAATGTTGAAATTGTCAGCATATGGACGCGTACTTGCATATTCTGCGGAAGCGTCAGAGATATTACTCCACTGTCTACGGTCCGAGGATCAACATACAGGATTCACAGTTCTATGTAAGTGTTTAATTTGTACGGCTTTTGAACATCTATTTATGTGTTTCGTACATCTTTTATCTAACGTTTTATAAATTTTCTTTGTACAGTCATGGTTATTGAATGACTGGGAGAGATTGATGGGAAGTGGGGCCGACAAACCCCGCCGCAGTTGGTCTATGTTCAAGCATCAGTGGTCCGCTGAGGACCTTGCGGTGGTACGTGGATTGGTCCCGGTAGGAACCAAACCATGGAACGAAGTTGACGTGGTCAGTGTTTTATTTACATTGTTTGAATTTGAATTTTAAATACATTTCTCATTGATAACACTTTGTTGAAACACATACAGGTTTTGATTCCTTGCAACCTTGGACGTACGCATTGGGCACTAGCCAGCGTCGACCTCACAACAGGGAGTATTTACCTGATGGACCCGTTCAGACAGGAGGTACCATTTCGCCATAGGAAAATGCAGCTCGCTTGCTTACGATATTTTTTACCGTCGATGCTGCATGCGTTGGACTTTCACGGTCGCAGACGGAGGGGCGATATGACGTATACATTGCAGAATAAGCCCTTTCCACTCAACATTGTGTCTAGAGACCGTGTACCCCAACAGGATAGAGGGTATGACTGTTTAAAGATCGTATTCTATCCTAATCGGTTTTAATAACATTCAATTCTAACGGTTGTTTTTGTGGTGACTTGCAGTGGTAACTGTGGTGCCCATACTTTGAGATTGATAGAGTACCTGGCAGCGAACAGGGATACGTTCGACTGGTCAGAAAACGAAATGGGCACCATCCGAGAGAAGATGGCTGTGGAGGTTTTTTGTAACTCAAAGGATTGGTCTTCCAGTTAGTGATTTAGTTGATGTACATAACATTTGAGTAATAAAATGAAATTATTTTTTAAAAAAATTTAGTTGTTTGCAATTAACACTTGAACACACATTTGATATATTGAAATCCATAAACAATACAATGAATTGTAGACACTATAACAAAAGATACAGTATGGCATTAAACGAACAACCAATAAATATATCATAATAGTTCAACATAAAAAAGCATAATAACCAACGGTCTCATTCCACGGTAGAGTCTTTCTCAGGGCACGTTTGTTTGTTGTGTCCAATTGAATGACAGATGCTGCACTTGCGACGGTATTCATCGGGAACACTTATGCTGGGACCTTCATTAACCATCGGTGGGTTGGAGCACCGCCTGCTATTATGTCCTGATTGTCCACATCTTCTACACGACTGTGTGGTTGTCCTCTCCGAAGACGAGGCATGTCGACCCTCCATCGGGCGACCTGATTGTCTCTTCGACTTTGGATTTAAAACCACCCGAGATGCGATGTCGGATGGCACTACCCATGAAGAAGGATGGCCAACAGGCATAATAGGAACCGAGTATGCATCAATAAGTGTCTCTCTCTTGTAATAGTCCGCACACAGAGATGTGTAATCCAAGTTTCGCTCCCTACAACAATGAAAACAATGAGATTCACGAACCCAAATAATATAAATCGTTAACTGTAACATCTCATGTACCTTGCCGCTGCGAGTGCATGAGAACATGGGAAATGGTCCATTTGGAATTTGTTGCATGTGCAAGTCTTCAAGTGTAAGTTAACCGTCCATTGGTTTCCCTTCAATTTGACGGAGAATATGTTCCAGTCAACTGGATTTACGGTCATATAATTGCACTTCTCGACACGTTTTAGGATCACAAGATGTGCTGCATCGGTCAGTTGATGACGCATGGACCGTGCAGCTGCATGACGATCGTAAAACCACTTTTGTAGCATATTCCTAATGAACTCCGCCAGTGTCATCATTGGCAGTTGCCGTGCGAATTTTAGGCATGAGTTTATGCACTCAGCAACATTTGTGGTCATCAGCCTGTACCTTCTTTGGGGACAGTGTACGCGAGACCACTTGTGTGGACCGGCAGCAATGGCATATTCGAATGCACCCTTGTGCAGCCTATGTAACTCCTCCATGTGCCTGTTATAATTGAATTCACTGTACGTCCTAGCTGCTGAATCCATTATGTCGGCAACATCCTTTCTGTGGAATCGCTTCTTCATATTTTCACCAAAATGCCAGCAACATATCGTATGGGTTGCATAAGGGAACACTTTAGAAATCCCCGCTTCAATGCTTGCATGGCGATCGGAAATGAAAACCAGATCATCTATATGACCAAGGGCACCCCTCAAGCATTCCAAAAACCACTCCCATGAAAGGTTGTTTTCTGAGTCACCGTACCCAAAAGCAATTGGATACACCTGTTCGTTTCCATCTTGTGCAGTTGCAACAAACATTGTACCCCCGAATCTTCCCTTCAAATGGGTACCATCAACTGCAATCACAGGACGCATACACCTCCGAAAACCTCTAATTGAGGACCCCAACGACATGAAAAAGTACAAAAATGTATCATCGTCTGCGCATTGTAAGTCGGTGATTGTGCCAGGATTTTGCTGTTCCAAAACGTACGCAAACGATGGTAACAATTTGAAACTTTCTTCATGCGTTCCATAGGTCAAGGACAATGCATATTGCAAGGCATCATGTGCCTTACTGTACATGACTTGGATGCCATACATTGTTTTCATATCGGCGATTATGTCCTTCGGACGCATGAGACGACCATCATGTTGTTGAAGTCTAGGTGCAATGACTTCTCCGATTATGACTGCACTAGCTTGTCGGTGGCGACGGTGAACCTCCTCCAAAGGACAACTGTGTTGGTTGACAAAACTTCTGACTTGGAAGTAAGTCCCTTCATCTCTCCTCACCGCTCTTAATTTCCACGTACAGTTGTCAATGATGCAAACTAGATGTAACGTTGTCTTATTAGACCTTTTCACCTTCCATTCAAAGTTCTCCCGCATTGAAAAAAGGCCAACTAGCCTCTTCAAATCCTTTTTACTCGGGAAAAATTGACCTTTATAAATCATGCATGTAGGTTCTTGCGTTGCCAAGGTGCTGCTTCTACCAATACCAAACGAGTATGAATCTGCTCCGGGAATAACCCACGTTATCGTATTATCAGAATCAGATACAGTTATATTATGTCGGACCTCGGAAGTCCCAGGCATATTTGGTACAGTGCAACTAACTCCTTGTACATGTCTTCCTTGTGTTTGAATTTGTGTACGCTCTTCATCCACATTTTCTAGATCATCTACATGTTCATTATTTGCCTCATTATCCACCTCATGGTACTGCTCAATTCGACAACCAAACACATCGCCAAATTGAGGTTCAACTACTTGGTCAACCGCTACCGGTGGGACACCACACATGTTTTCCCCACTTTCGGCGAAACTCCTTTGGGGATATAGTTGGTTGCTACCGCTAAAGGATCCAAATTGTTGGGTATTTTCAGGAGGAGGAATATCATTCCCTATCACATCTCCAGGTGTCCTCTGAGTTAGACTTACACATACTTGAGGGATCACCCGATCTTCCCCTAGCATAAACTGAACATCATCGTTATTTCTTATAAATGTACGACATGTACTGCCAGGAACGATTGATACTGATGCCAGATCAACATTGAATTTGTTTACATCATACTTCACAATGGTATGCACGATCGCCACCAATTCTTCGTAAGTCATATTCTTTGACACATACATTCCCTTGTTATCGGATCCAACAAACCTCTGACTTCCGTCGGGTAGTTGCTCCCATTGACCGTTGTAAGATATTACTATTCTAACCCGATTCATGATGCTGTCAAATTAATCAAAACTATTAATTAAAACTCAGGAGTACAAAATATTTTCATAAATTACATTTACAAAGGCTCGGGTGAGGATATTTAAAAGGCTCGGAGAACACTAGCAAAGTCTCGAAGAATACATGAAAGTTTCGAAAAAGACATTTTTGGTCTCGAAAAAGTCTTTAAAAGACTCGATTAGTAATTCAATAAAAAGTCTCGGAGAAGACCTAACAAGGCTCGATTAGTGATTATTTGAAAAGTCTCGGAGATGACTTGAAACGTCTCGGAGAAGACTTGAAAAGGCTCGATTACTAATTTTTGAAAAGTCTCGGAGATGATATGAAAAGGCTCGGAAAAGACATGAAAAGTCTCGGAGAAGACATGAAAAGTCTCGATTGGTTATTTTTGAAAAGTCTCGGAGAAGACATGAAAAAACTCGGAGAAGACTTGAAAATGCTCGAATAGTTATTTTTTAAAAGTCTCGGAGAAGACTTGAAAAGTCTCGGAGAAGACATGAAAAAGCTCGGAGAAGACATGAAAAAGCTCGGAGAAGACTTGAAAATGCTCGAATAGTTATTTTTTATAAGTCTCGGACAAAACTTCAAAAGGCTCGGAGAAGACTTGCAAAGGCTCGGACAACACATGAAAAAGCTCGAATAGTTATTTTTTAAAAGTCTCGGAGAAGACTTGAAAAGTCTCGGAGAAGACATGAAAAAGCTCGGAGAAGACTTGAAAATCGCTCTCGAATAGTTATTTTTTAAAAGTCTCGGAGAAGACTTGAAAATGCTCGGACAAGACATGAAAAGGCTCGGAGAAGACTTGAAAAGACTCGGAGAAGACTTGAAAAGGCTCGATTACTGAATTTTGAAAAGTCTCAGAGAAGACTTGAAAATGCTCGAATAGTTATTTTTTAAAAGTCTCGGAGAAGACTTCAAAAGGCTCGAACAAGACATGAAAAAGCTCGGATAAGACTTGAAAAGACTCGATTAGTGATTTTTGAAAAGTCTCGGAGAAGACATGAAAAAGCTCGGAGAAGACTTGAAAAGGCTCGATTAGTGATTTTTGAAAAGTCTCGGAGAAGACTGAAAAAGCTCGAAAACTTGAAAATGCTCGAATAGTTATTTTATAAAAGTCTCGGACAAAACTTCAAAAGGCTCGGAGAAGACTTGCAAAGGCTCGGACAAGACATGAAAAAGCTCGGAGAAGTCTCGGACAAAACTTCAAAAGGCTCGGAGCAGACATAAAAAGGCTCGGACAACACATGAAAAGGCTCGGACAAGACATGAAAATGCTCGATTAGTGATTTTTAAAAAGGCACGGAAAAAGGTGACAAAGTCTCGGAGATCCACAATTGTCACAATGAAAATATGAACAAATGAAAAGAAGTATTTACACGAAATATTACCTTGTTGTAATGAAGCACGTCCAGTTGTTTTGATCTTGAACTTCTATTTGTATTGAGAGAGAGATAGAGAGAGAGAGAGTAACCCCGTTATCGTTTTTGTTGGAAGTGTGGAGAGAGAACCAGACAAACACAATAACATAAATGATTATCTAAGGGCAATTTTGGTAGTTCACCATAATAGGTGCCTTTTAAACTTAAGTTATTAAACCGGTCATAGAGTCACCAAATCAGTTGGAAAAAGTGATACTTTCCACCAAATCAGTTGGAAACAAGCCATTGCAAGAACCATAGATGGCGTCAAAAAAATTGTATGTTAGGTCTTATAACATTCAATTGATCAAGCTTTGGATGAACATGATCGGTCTCGAAATGTTGAAACTTATCCTTAAGCTCCCTTGCCTCTCCACACAATCTGGCTAAATTTGGTGTTCATGAGTCCTTCATTTATGTCTCTACATGTTCATGTTTGTAAAAATGTTGAAAGAGCTTTATGATATTTAGTGAGAAAAGTAGAATATTTTGATTAAACACATGTAAATGTCAATACAATGTATATACTAGGATTTGGAACGTAAATCATAATAGAGTGAACATGAATTCAACTAAAGGAAAGAAAAGATCGATATTTTTGGTAATATTTATTGTTTGTAATTCAAGATCTATCATCTTTCAATTAGAGAAATATTGTAGAGCTGAAACCTGCTGTAAAGATCATTTGGGTATCCATACTTTGATTTAAGACAAGAAGAGTAATTAATTTGCATATCATCCACATACTATTTACAGGACATAAAATGTGAATCACTCACAAGCTGCGACAAATTAAGTTGCTCTAAAACTGGCAATGCCATTAGCAGAACTTGATGCTTGCACTGATAAGTATGTATATATAGCTGAAACTATATACTATCCGGCTAATCGTCTGTTGGGTATTATTTACTCCAATTCCCCCAAAATACGTTAGCAAATCTATTACACTTCAACCTACTAATAAAACAGAAACGTAAAGCTAATACTTTTTTTTTTTTGAAAACATAAAGCTGATACTTTTGACACCATACAAAACATTGAAACCCGCCTGCCTGGAGTATCTCTTAACGGAATTCTTGTTCAACTTCACCATCTGCAAAAGCATCAAACCATACGGTCAAGCTTCAACGAAGATGTGAAACAAAATAAACTTGAAGCTATAAGTATTCATAGACTTTAATAGTATCTTGAAAGGACTCACCTTTGAGATAAAGACCCTTGTTTGCTAGAGCATCGGCTTCAGAGTTGTACTCCTAAAAAACGGACAAGAATGTGTCATTAACAAAAAAAAAAAAAAACAGAAAGGCAACGAGTATATTTGAATTAATGACAACATCATTACTACCTTCTAAACTGTGTAACACATTCACTGAATTCACAACAATAAAGGAAAAAGAGAAACAAAAATGCAACTGCGACTATTCAAATCACTGGTTGCCGGCGTTTAAGAATAAATTCACACTTGACAACAAGACGCTCAATATTTTTATAAGGAAATAGCAAATTAGAATATACATATCAATAGTAGAGCAATAAAGTTAACATATTATGATAACGAAGAAATAGAAAATGAAAATATCACCCACATATCACAAAGCAATAGACTCAAAACCAGTGATTTAAAGCAACTCAAAACCAGACACCTTGGTCCTTGAGCCAGTGATGACATTACAATCAGAAAAACACAGTAATATACCAGTTCATTTTGCTATTTAAAGTCATGTACTAAAGAACAATGGTCATGAGGACCACAAATTCTTTAGTAAATAATTATACATTATCATTTTAGGCAACAGAGCTCCAAAGTAAGAGAGTAGTTATCAAAGTGTACCCTATGAATATGCTCGATCTCAAAAGACACAAACTGATCCATAAACTGTCTTGCCTCTTCACATAACATGGCCAAATTCTCGTTCCTGACTTGCCATTCACCCGGAATCTGTTTTATGAGTAATTCCAGTAAGATTAAAGCATGGGAAACTAATTAATCAACAGAAAAATAGAAAAATTAAGAAAATGCAATTAAGTAATATAAAACTGAATACATGAATACAACATAAAACTTCAACGCATAAATTGCCTTTTCATAAACCAAAACTGGCAGAAGTAGCAAAACCTTCTTTCCCACCATTTTCTCTTCTATTAATTACACTAGAAACGAATTAACCAAGATAAAATTTAGATACATACAGCTACAGAATTTAATAACAGAGCTGCTTGCAGACAATCATAGAGTATCCTTGAACACAAATGTTCTCAAAATCATACTCCAGAGCATATTTCAATCCTAGTATTACAGCTCGATATTCAGCAGCATTACTCGTTGTATCACCAACCCCTTCCCAAAGTCGCAAGACCTACCAAAACTCATTCAAGATTAATTAGAGAGAACTGCATTTAAAAGTTGATAAAGCAACCTAGATGCTAAGGAGCAATTACATACAAAATCGCCATCTTCAGAACGCAAAACCGCTCCTGCACCACCTCTTCCAGGATTTCCTTTACAGCAACCATCAAACTCGAGAATACAGGAACTTTCGTACTGGAAACAAACAAACATAGATTATCTTCTTGCATCATCAAATCAACAAGTATTAAACTAGGGTCTATGTCACATATATTGACTCAAACAAAAATGAGACGTCATCACAGAAAAATGATTGCCATTTGCTTGGTCTGTTAATTTATAGGTTTTTTGCGAAGATCTTTTTTGTCTCAAGATTTACATATATGAATTGAAAAGTTCCAATACATGCATAATTGTAGCAAATCTTTAACACGATAATGATGGGGTATGATTGGAGTTTAAAGTAGATAATTAGACATGGGTAATTACTAATTAACAAGTAAAACATAAGAAATTGTTTATAATAATGATAGGAAACTAAAAGATTAGTGCCTGCCAGTTGCAACATTGCAAGTATATCTCAAAAAGCAACTCAAAGAAAACCACATTCAAAGTGCTCATTCTGATGTAATGTTGAAGACAAAGTTGTTCAACAGCATAATAATGCATATAGCCAAAAATAAGTCAATAAGTTTCAAAAACAAAATTGAGTTAATATGAATAATTAATAACAAAAAAAAAAAAACCCACTTTTCTCTTCCTCCCTTGATCGTAATAGTCACTGTCGGAATAGTCACCTCCGTAGTACACCATTGATGGTCCCAAAACTAAAAAAAATTCAGTCAAAACGAAGTTGCGTGAAGTGCAAGTGAAAGTAAATCAGGAATGACTACTGTATATATATAGAGAGAGAGAGAGATTAGAGAGAGACGAACGTGTTAGTATTGGGCTCTGATCGAAGAGGGTTTTTAGGTTGAGAAAAGCTGCGCAGCGGTCGGTCTAATAAACCTATACTAACAGCCCTTCTATCACAAGCTGACACACCAACAAAAACACAATAAGGGAATTAGACCTCACCACACATGATCCCATCTCATCTCATCTTTCATAACTCTCCACTCCAGTTTATGCTTCTCTCCACTCCGGTTCCCACACGCCGTCGTCGTCGTCCTTTTCCCTCCATGGCGAGAAGACCCATCTCCTTTCACCTTTCATAAATTCTTTTTATGGTCTATGGAGGAAACCCAACCAAGAAATCTGGCTTAATCTCTTCAATTTTCTAAAAAGAATACTTTTGTTTGTGTTTTTTTCTTTGATAAAAGAAGATATTGTTGGTGAATACTTTGGATTGATTTGAGATATTTTTGTTTATTTTTTTGTTGGGTGTGATCTGGAATTTTTTGTGTCGAACTCCAACAGTTTTTCTTTTTTAATAAAAAAAACTCTTGTAGAAAATTGCAAATCTTCATTTTGGGAAGAAATATGTTCAAGAAAAGATGTGCAGATATCCATTTTGGGAAGAAAATTGTAGATTTCCAGTTTTTCTTTTGGGAAAATCGTTGGATTGATTTGAGATTTTTTTTTTTTTTTTTTGGTTTTTTTTTTTTTTTTGTTTATATAAAAGCAGAGGTGTGTGTTGAATATTTAGGACTGGTAGCAGATTTCCAGTTTCTCCGGAAAAGGACGACGATGGTAGCGTGTAGGAACCGGTGTGGAGAGAAGCATGAGAGAGATGTTGATGAAAGTTGAGATGAGATGGGATTATCTGTGGTGCGGTCTAATTCCCTTAGTGTATTTTTGTTGATGTGTCAGCTTGTGATAAGAGGGTTGTTACTGCTGTGCAGCTTTTCTCTTTTAGGTTTAGTGGGGTTATTGGGGTTAGTGGGGTTATTGGGGGTTAGGGTTTTGAATTTTGAATTTTGATTGGATTGTGTTTTGAGTGACTGAAAAGACAGTTCTCATGCATACAGACGTTGGACTTCGTCAATTGGGCTTTTTTCCAGCCCATTGGGCCTTAAAGTCTATATGGTCCACCCATGGGCTAGTTTTTATAAACATGAAGTAAAGAGCCCATGTTATTTGTGGATGTTTTCTGTCCGTCGTATATCTCGAAATCAATCTCTATATGTACAGTCTAAATATTTGCTCTCACGATATAGGTTTCCACTTATAGCTGTAACTTGTAAAATCCATACGGTGAGATTCAAATTTAAACCTTCTATTGAGTGTTGTTTATTACTAAATCACATTAAAGGGATTTAACATTAAAATTTATTATTTATTATTTATTTTTTCAAAACTTCTCATTTATATGATATTTTCATACCAAATGAGCATAGATTACTACCGATAAAGGGACTTAATAGAAAGATACATAGGTACTTTTTTTTTTTTCCAAAACTTCTCATTTATATGAATAAAATTTAAGATATCTACAATTATATAAACTAGCATAACCTTTGTTAAATACATTTTTTGTTAGAATAATTAAATTTTTCTTAGTTTATAATTTTTTAAGAAAAAAAAAAAATATATATATATATATATATATATAAAATGAACAATGAGTAGTGCTGTTCTCAACTCTCAATACAATAACAACCACAAGATGAAGAAAAGAGACAAAAACAGAAGAGATCCAAGGGTTTTACAAAAATTCATACCTTGAAAGTTACGTCTGAATATTCATACGCAAGAACAACCCAATCAGTGGATTAGAAACCAGGACACAACACCCTTCTCTGCTGCTGTTGCTGATGATAAGTTGGAAGACATAAGAGTTTGAACTCAAAACACTGAAACAAAAAAAAAAAATGGCCACTATCTCTTCATTTTCATCTCTAAACTTGATTTGCAGACCAAAATATCAAATTTCCCAGATAGTCCCTTGTCATTCTTTGACTCTTCCCAGAAAAAGCTTCCAATTTCAGACTGAATTGAGGCTGAAATGTGACCAGAAGAAGAGGGGTTTTGGTGGGTTGAGAATTTTGAGGTCTAGTGAAGAAGAGACTTTGGTGACAGAGACAGAGCAGGAGAGTGAAGAAGGAGGACAAGAAGAGTCTGTGGCTTCAGATGAACAACAGCCTGTTGCTGTTCCTGTCTCTGCTTTAGACAAGCTCACCATGTTCTTCCAGGTAACATGTTTTGGTTTTTTCTTTTGTTCCTTGCAAAATTCTACTAAAAATGTTCATGTTTTTGAGTTTTTCATTGTTTCTTTCTATTGGGTGTCTGTGTTGTAACTTATTTGATTCATATTTGGTGAAATGTATTTCATTCCTAGTCATTGTTTTTGCTATTTATTTCATGCAAACAAATGGGGTTTTGATGGAGCCCAATAGACTGCTTTGTGGACTCATTTTCTTTTGTTTTTTGGTTTCAAATTCAATGCTTTATAGATTACTAATGGTTGTTTGCTGTTTGTATGAAGGCTGATGGAATAATGAATGAAGCAGCTATTCCTAATATGACTAAGGCATTGGAGGTAAACCATTGCTGTCCTTAAAACTGTTTTCTTTGTGATTATATCAGTGTGAGAATGTTCTCCTTCCTTGTTTCCCTCACTATAGAATTGTCAAATTGCAAAATAAAGGACCTCCTTTTTAATTTTGTAAGTGCATACCATGCTGTGCATCTATGCATATATTAATCTTTAAAAGTTAACATGTTGTCATTGGTTTTGTGTTGTGTGGGAAGAGATGTCTGTAAAGAGATGGATAGAAGCAAAGGGCTAAGTCAAGTTATATGCTTTTAGTTGACATTGATGTTGAAGTGGTTGTTAAATGAAGAATCTGATGCATAACACCTAAGCCTAACCGAAAAACTTGCTTTTATATTAAACTCATTTTAATCTGATGTTTGTTATGAATGAGGAAAGTGAATTTTTGGTTTTAAATTCACAATTTGGTTTAATGCTGATCATGGAATTTGATCTACGGTATACATTTGTAATTGTGGGGAGAAGGAATCAAATTTTATCTGGACTGAAACACAAAGCTGGTCATGATCCTTTTGAGGATCCTGAATCTTTTGAAAAAATGGCCTGATAAGATGTTCCATAATCTGTATTCTATCCTTCTTCGACGAATAAGTGGAGCAAATTTATGTTATCTAATCAGCTTACATGCTTAAGAGTTACCTCTCTTTGTTGCTGGACTTTCTCAATATCAACTTTACTTGTGTGGGAAAACTGCTGTAGTAAAAGCACAATTATTGTCTCATGTAGAAAGTCATCTATTATTTTGTTAGGTTGGGAACTGCTTATTCATGTACTTATTTTTGCAGGGAACTGAGGGAATCTCCGATTTAAAGGTTCTAGTCCTTGAGGGTATTGCCACTGTTGAGGTGCGTATTTACAAACTTTCATGTCACATTACATATTTGAGTCATTTGACATTGCAGTCCAATTGAGCACAGTGTTTTTATGTTGTTCATTGAATTGAATATCTTGAGAATCATGCAATTATGGAAATCTAAACATATGGAAAGACATATGAGTATATGACCTGAGTATTTTTTATCTTTAATTGCTCTTGCTCTCATAAATTAGCCTGATAATTATCCAGTTTTTTCTTAATCAGTTTTGCTAACGTAAGTTGGCCTCCCCATAACTATTTTCTGGTTCTATTCTGATCACCTGTCAAGTTTTGAATTCTGTTCCGAAAATGCTTTGCCTTAGCCCTTATGTCTTGTACATTTGGTGCATTTATAAGAGTCATAAGACTTCTGTGTACTTTATTAAAATGTCTATCCATAAATCATGAAGATATATTGACACTTATTTCTAATGTAAATGGTAACTTTCTGTTCTCTTTGTTCAGTTAAAGAAGCAGACGACAGTTCAATCTACAGGGGTGGCTGCCAGCTTGGTTGAAATTATACAGGGTTCAGGCTTCAAGTTACAAACATTGAATTTGAGTTTTGAGGATGAAGAGGATGTTGTTCTGGCCTAGATATTATATGTTGATTTTTTTTTCAAATTCAGCTAGGAAAAAAAAGAGAGAAGAGAAAATTGTATATCTTTTATGTCCTTTTTCCCCAAAATTCCTGGTACTAGGTAGGCATTTCAATTTAATTGTATTTTTCTTACTTTATTTTTTACCCCAGCTGGTTGATATCAGTAAAGTTGTACTTCATACTTTGTTGTGAACACTATGCCTGAGATTTTTTCGGAAATTTAAACGGTGGTGTTTGTGCAGTGATTTTGCTTTTGCAATTTACATATCTAATGAAAATATCACTGTATCTTTATTGCAAGACTTAAGTGAACTGAATCCAAATAACTGATGTAAATCTATGCTAAAGCTTTTGCTGGTTCATAGGTGCAGCCTTGCAGGTGATATCTCGACAGGTGCAGGTGATATCTCAATATGTGACGATAAACATCTGGACTGGTTATGTCTAATTCAATAATTGAAAGGTGAGCATAGTAAAATCCTGATCTAGATTTGGTTATTTGCTTTCTCACAGGAGTTGTATATTGGTTTTGTTTGAGTAGCTTCCTTCTTAACAGGCTGTATGTTAGATCAAGTTGACTTCTAGGATAGCATGAATTGCTTGAAAATTTGCAGTGATTCAAGTTGTAAAAACTAGAAGATTCTGCACAAATTTGGCTATTAAATTCTTATTATAATTTGGTCCACAGCTATTACCGTCTATTATTGCATGTATCATTGTACCATGAAATGTTTCTGGTGCATATTTCTGTCCTGTAAAATGCAAGTTGAGGAGTGGACCTTACTGAACACTCTGAAACATTAGACATTTTTTTTTTTTACAGCAAATTTGATTGGCCTTCTATGAGGCTTCTTCACTTAGAACACAATCAAATGTAATGTTAAGAGGTTTTTGACTAATCTTACAGGTTCTTAGGTTCTTACGGACTACTTTTGTCTTTTTATGAATGTTTTATTCATCAAAAATAAAAAGTCCCCATTATAAGAAAATGTTATAAGCATTGATTCAAATCAATCATTCAAGAAATTCATCATGATTTTCTTTACCTGTCATCAAACAAAGATTCACATGTTGCATATCTGTTGAGGGCCCTAACCAACTGAGCTGATGTCCATTTTTTGCTGGAAGTTCCTAGAGCAATAGGACATTTTTGGTGCAATCAAAGCTGTGGATATGGTACTGTGTGAGTAAAAAGAGAGAGAAAAGGAAAAAAGTTTGAGATGACAACTTGTATAAAGAAAAAACAATGCATGGGAATATGCCTTTTCCATCAGACTTGTCACTTGAGGACATAGTCCTCTGCATTCTCTGTTTTTTATGCATAAAGAAAAACAAAATATAAGTGACAAAATTTCACAGTTTGCATGATATTTCAGAGATCAGTAATGAGTTCTGTTAGCATATTTTCCTTACCAATTTTTTATTAGAAGTTGATGCAAATCTTCATTGAAGTTTATTAAAATTTTTAAAATGAGTCGAAACTGTTAATCTATAACCTATTACTTATTATTTTAGGGTTGATATTGGGAAATGTAAATAATAAATGCAGATCTTGTTATATAGATTAGAGCATCTAGTACATACATGGATGTTTCTAGGTCCAAATTAAATTGATAAATCTAACATTTTGACACATGTTTTTAAACATAGCATGTGATTTTCCATGTGAAGATGATGAAGAAATCTCACTGGCACCGCTTCATTACTATTATTATTATTATTATTATTTTAAATTTTCTGGGTAAGATTTGTGAGCAACTTGTATTTAATTAGTCTTTCTTCCCTGTACCATTTTATTGTTTTTTAACATTTTAACATTCAACTATACAAACTTAACGTAACTGTGTCGGTCCAGGCCAAACTGTAGTAAAAAAAACACACCAATGGTTATACAAAAGCGAAAGTTCATCATCAGGGATGTCTTGTGTTCAATTCAAAGACATGAAAAAAAGAAAAGACATGCCTCGTGTGATGAACATAAATAAATCAAGATGACATGTGATGTGATGAGTTACAGAGTACAAGTAGTAGTAGTTGTAATAGATGCATATGATATAAGAGATAATAAACCTAGTCTGTTTCTTTTGCTTCTAGAACGGCTAATCAAGTAGCTTATGTATTAGCTAAAAACGATATCTTTTGTGTTGAGAATCTGTTTTGGTTTGAGGAATTTCCTTCCTGTGCTGTTTGCTTAGTTTTGGTTAATTGCCGCGTTTGTTTGTAATCTTTTATTTCTTTAAGAAATAATAATAATAATAATAATAACTAAATTAATAATTAATTTAAACAGCAGACATGTTTGAAACTTTGAATTCACATTTTTAAAATGAATGAACTGGTATCCAACTAGCCATCAGTGTTGTCATCACTGATCTGGTGAGAGACATTTATTGTACCAATGTATATTGAATTTGAACCCCATACAGGCATACAGCTAGATAGACAGACACAGTAAACGACTATTAAAAAAAAATCTCTCTTGAATATTGACCTGTCTCTCTCTCTCTCTCTCTCTCTCTCTCTCTCTTTTTCTGACCTTTTTGTGTGTTGTGTATATATATATATATATACACTGTTAAGAGCTTCAACTTGAGAGCACTTCACTCATAAGTGACTTGCTAGTTCTTCTACTTTTTGGGACTTTCAATGGCTTCCAGAGCTCTGCTACTTCTGTTGGTGGTCACTACTTCTGTTTTAGTTGCTGCTACAAGGGTTTGGCTCTCTCTTTTTTTTTTTTTTTCCTCTAGAGATCATCAGATCAGCTGTTGAAAACTTCATATTATTATTTTAACATGTTTTTGATGTATAAAGATTGCATTTTTTTTTTGTAACATCATTTATTTGCATTTTTAGAATGTGTTTTATGTTCAGACTTTGGTTTTGTTTGACATCTGAATAATGTGAGTGCATTTTGTTGATGTTGGTTTTGTAGATTTCAGCAAATAATGAGCAATATGAGCAGGTAAAGGTGATTTATTGAATAAATTAGATTGTTTGATTGGCTGGTTTATATTTTTTAAGTGTTTAGTTATGATTAAACTGTCAATTTTTGCAATTTTTGTGTAGGATACTTATCTCAAAGTCTCTCCAGCAGCTCCACAGTCTCCAGTGAAACCAACCACTCCTCCACCAGCATATAAGCCACCCACCACCACTCCACCACCAGCATACAAGCCACCCACCACCACTCCACCACCAGCATATAAGCCACCAGCCACTCCTCCACCAACATACAAGCCTCCCACCACCACTCCACCACCAGCATACAAGCCACCCACCACTCCACCACCAGCTTATAAGCCACCAGCAACTCCACCACCAGCATATAAGCCTCCCACCACCACTCCACCACCAGCATACAAGCCACCCACCACCACTCCACCACCAGCATACAAGCCACCAGCAACTCCACCACCAGCATACAAGCCACCCACCACCACTCCACCAACTCCAGCAATGCCTCCAGTCAGATCAAAAAAGGGTAACATACATACATAGATACATTTTCTTCCTTATTGTCATGTTAAATTGTTAAAATGCAAACAAATCTGATTAGTTTAATTATTGAACTTCTTACTTACATCATACACAAACACAAAATCAATTAAATTTGATCGTAAGCTCGAGACACTTGAAATAAGCCTAATGGGTTGATTTATTGTACAGATTGTGAACCATTGTGCAAGGAAAGGTGCAAATTACATTCAAGGATGAACCTATGCCTGAGAGCTTGCATATCATGCTGTGATAGGTGCAAATGTGTTCCACCAGGGACTTATGGCAACAGAGAGAAGTGTGGAAAGTGCTACACTGAAATGACCACCCATGGAAACAAACCCAAGTGCCCTTGAACTTGTTTGTTTCAAACTCAAAACATCTTTCAAGACTTGTTAGTTTCTAAAGTATGTATGTAATAAGTTTGAGAGAAGAAGAAGAAGAAGAAGAAGAAGAAGAAGAAATGGTTTTTCTAGTGGTTTTTATTATGTTCTATTAGTACCAGAAGTTGACTTTTTCAGTATCTAAAGTAGTCTCAGCCATGGCTGCCTGGCAATATTACCTTGTTCTGTTGTTTCTCTGCTGTACTGAGATTTTTCTCAATGTCAATGGAATACTATATAGAGAGAGTACTTATTTTTTTTTATGGTTCTTTGACTTCTTGTTGTTGGAATATCTTCTTAATTATTTTGATTTGCAAGTTATATATATATATATATAGATAATAATTTAATAAGGATTTGATCATTAATTCTGGAATATCAACATTTAAATCAACATTAAATCATAATTGATGTACTGGTACAACCCCAACTTTGTATGAAACATAGTCTGGTTTTGGTGCAGAGCACCGACTAACCTCGTCTTATCAATTACGAGGAACAAATGATATACATTTATCATTTTCTTGTTGTCTTCTCCAATCCAGAAAATTACCATTGTCAACAACTCTGCAGCTCATCCCATCTATATTGTTTCTTTGTGCTGATAAATTAATGGTTGAAAATGCATTAAAAGACAAGAACTACTTCATAGGTTTCATCTTCCAAAACTATCTACAAAAGCTGGCACACTTGTAGACTCTTCTCTCTCTATATATATATGACTAAGACCATGAATTATAGTATGTACTTTTAGATTGGTTTAATTAATTAAACTACTTTGTATCCAATGAGCATGAACAAAGGTATTTCATGTTTTGTAAATATGTTTAGATTTAATAATGGATTTAACAATCAAAACTCAATCTATTCCAATTTTAATTGGTGGGACATTTTTTTAATCCAATCCCAAATTCATATCAATTACAACTTTTAATTGTGTTGTTGTGATCAAGACATCATTGTAAACTGCAATTTGTCACTTGGGTTGCAAAAACCAATGAAAAACACTAATTGCTCCAATTTTAATAGCATTAATTATTTAATTCAAGAATGAGATTCATGAACCAAATAATCAAATAAGCTTTCTAGCTTGTTCACGTCAAACCAATTAAAACACAAGCTAATATATAAAACAAAAACATAAATAAGAGTAATGCTACATTGTCTAAATTTGGTGTCCAAATCTGGTGTCCAAATGATGTGGCAACACTCTGAACCATTCATTTAAAACATACAAATCTAATACAATTTAAATGAATGGTCCACTGTGTTGCCACATCATTTTGGGCACCAGATTTAGATATCAAATTCGAGCAATGTAGCATTATTCCATAAATAATTCGAAACTACCAAAAACGGCATAGCAAGTTTTCATGATCCGTGTATTATGGAACACTTTGACTGTAACCTCCCTTCCCCATAGATATTCTTAAGATCAGGATATTCTATGAGTGGAAATGGTGGAAAATGTCACATTTTGAACTGATTTGATGACAAAGTCATTGCTTTAATAAGTTAAGTTTAAAATGCATCTATTATAGTGAACTACCAAAATTGCCCTTATTTTACACATACTCTTTCTTACTTTAAAGTTTTCTGATATTTTATTATTTCACCTTCCTCTATAATAGACCTCCAATGGAGGTTGAACATCATAACATTATCAATGCAGCTTCATTGGATAATTAGTTTTATGGCACTACGCAGACGCATTCATAAGCTGGTTGTGTGAATTTTGAATCTAATCGAAAAGTCTCGGAGGACAAATGAAAAGTCTCGGAGGACAAATGAAAAGGCTCGCCTCGGAGAACAATGAAAAGGCTCGAAGAACAATGAAAAGGCTCGAGCATTTTCATTTAGTCTCTAAGACTTTTCAATTAGTCTCCGAGCCTTTTCATTTGTTCTCCGAGCCTTTTGTAAACGTTAAGCTGGTTGTGTGAAACAAATTGAAAAGGCTCGGAGATTATTTATAAAGTCTCAGAGATTCAAAATTGACAAACCTGTCATAAAAATGAAAAAGTTTGGATTACCGATGAAAAGACTCGAACAATGTATGAAAAGACTCAGAGACAGTGTTAAAAGGTTCGGAGATTCAAAATTAACAAATCTATTCATAAAAATGAAAAAGCTCGGATTACTGTTGAAAAGGCTCGGAGATTCAAAATTGACAAACCTATCCATATTCCTTAAAAAAACTCGGATTACTATTTTAAAAGCTCAAAGATTGTTTGAAAAGACTTGGAAAAAGTGTTAAAATGCTCGAAAACCCAGATATTCATCGTCTTGCAGATTCTCGTCGACTTTAGGACAATAGCACCACTGTCGGTGAGTTCGCCGAGAGATTTTCAGTCGGATTTCTTATAGACGTGAGATTTTCAATCGGATTTCTCTCTCTCTCAACTTTTTTCTCTCTAGGTTTGAAAAGATACAAACTGACAAAATAATGGTATTTTTGTTTGATCACTTAAATAGGTATCTTTTAATCTTGAATTAGTAAAATAGTGATATTCTTACAAAGTCAGGCCTAAATAGTGACAAATTTTTTTTTAAAACCAACATAGTTAAAGATAAACATTATATCTAATAGGTAACAACATGGTAAGAAAGTTCAAAGTCAATTTAAAAAAAAATATTTGAATTCAAGTGTAAACTAAAACAAGTAAACGGGTTAATTTCATAAAAAGTCCTGAATTTAGACATAATTTCACAAATATTCAACTTTTTCATCTCTACCAGAAAATGTTTACCAATAAAATGTTCACTTCTATACGTATATAATATAATAAAAGGGAGCCGATATTGACACTCATAAATATAATAAGTACACCCATATTTTAATACAAAATTTAATTATAAAAATATCTCAATAAGAATTTACCAATAAGGAGAAATTAGTTTAATTAAAAATAAACAAAATACTATTTATACTCATTAATTACACTCATATCTTTAACTATATCACTTTATTAAAAATAAAAATAAAAATAAAAGCCCTAATTCAACCTTAATTCTATTATTTTTTTAAAGAAGAACGAGAGGAACATAAGTCTATCGGAGTCAAAATCTCCCATTATCATATAATAAAGTCACCAACAAAACCATCTGCATACATACCCACTTACCGTAGTTGATCATCAACTGGTTTTGCTTAAGACTTGGTGCTACCATTGTTAATTGTTCATAAACTTGTGATTCTGAAAAGGGTTTGAAGATCAACCTTTTGTCATGATTGAAGAAGAAAAGCAAGAAGGGAGAAATGAAATTGACCTAGCTACGGTATACGTTGAAAGTGTTTTATAAAGTTTAGTCATATGGTGCGTTTTGTGTTGTAGTTGTAATGGCCTGGTTATGAAATGAGGTTGTTTTTCATAACGGTCAATATTGGGTCAAGTCAAATCACTAATGGTCAATTGAGTTGTGTATCGGTAGGTTTTATGGGATTAATTGAGGTGCACACAAGCTGACCCGGACACCTACGGATAAAAAAAAAAAAAAAAATACTCTAGAACATTACACCTTTCTTCTCTCTATCTATGCACAGATTGCATGGTGGGTGCAATTTAATATTATGTACAATCAAAAGGTCATTAATGCACGTACCGACGAGGAGAGTTACAACATATGCGTTGTCATTCTACAATCAAACCAATCAATGCACCAGCCACGTCTTGCTATGATAATTAATGTAAAAAAGTATATGAGTGACGAATTTTAATATGGCAAAACATGCTAGTCTTTTAGAACCAATCCTTTATATTAAGGTTACATTTTACGTTATTACCAAAATCTCCTAAAATCTTTTATTATTACTCTTAATATTTCTTTTGGTAAAGAACAATTAGCAGAACTCTGCTCTTTTTAGCTGCACGCTCAAACACTCTTATTCATATAATAAATATAATAAACATGCCTTAGGTAAATATGTAACTAATTGCGCTGAAGTATAGATTCTTAAAATTTAAGAATTCAAGAATTCCCTGACCCAAGAATTCAAGAATTCTCTCTCTCTCTCTCTCTCTGACCTTTGTGTATATATATGTACTGTTACGTGCTTCTACTAGAAAGCACTTCACTCATAACTGACTTGCTAGTTCACCCACTTTGTTTTTGGTTTTTGGGACTTTCAATGGCTTCCAGAGCTCTGCTACTTCTGTTGATGGTCACTACTTCTGTTTTAGTTGCTGCTACAAGGGTTTGGCTCTCTCTTTTTTTTTTTTTTTTTTTTTTCCTCTAGAGATCATCAGATCAGCTGTTGAAAACTTCATATTGTTATTTTAACATGTTTTTGATGTATAAAGATTGCATTTTTTTTTTTTTGTAACACCATTTATTTGCATTTTTAGAATGTGTTTTATGTTCAGACTTTGGTTTTGTTTGGCATCTGAATAATGTGAGTGCATTTTGTTGATGTTGATTTTGTAGATTTCAGCTAATAATGAGCAATATGAGCAGGAAAAGGTAATTTGTTGAATAAATTTGATTGTTTGATTGACAGGTTTATATTTTAAGTGTTTAGTTAAGTTTCTAGTACAAAAGATGACTAAACTGTCAATTTTTGCAATTTTTGTGTAGGATACTTATCTCAAAGTCCCTCCAGCAGCTCCACAGTCTCCAGTGAAACCAACCACTCCTCCACCAGCATATAAACCACACACCACCACTCCACCACCAGCTTACAAGCCACCAGCCACTCCACCATCAGCATACAAACCACCCACCACCACTCCACCACCGGCATACAAGCCAACCACCACTCCAACTCCACCAACTCCGCCAACTCCGCCAACTCCACCCACCACCACTCCAACTCCACCAACTCCTCCAACTCCGCCAACTCCACCAGTCACCACTCCAATAACTCCGCCAACTCCACCAACTCCGCCAACTCCACCACCAGCATACAAACCACCCACCACCACTTCACCACCAGCTTATAAGCCACCAGCCACTCCACCACCAGCATACAAGCCTCCCACCACCACTCCACCACCAGCATACAAGCCACCCACCACCACTCCACCAACTCCAGCAATGCCTCCAGTCAGATCAAAAAAGGGTAACATACACACATAGATACACTTAGATACATTTTCTTCAATTAAATTTGATCATAAGCTCGAGACACTTGAAATAAGCCTAATGGGTTGATTTATTGTACAGATTGTGAGCCATTGTGCAAGGAAAGGTGCAAATTACATTCAAGGATGAATCTATGCCTGAGAGCTTGCATATCATGCTGTGATAGGTGCAAATGTGTTCCACCAGGGACTTATGGCAACAGAGAGAAGTGTGGAAAGTGCTACACTGAAATGACCACCCATGGAAACAAACCCAAGTGCCCTTGAACTTGTTTGTTTCAAACTCAAAACATCTGTTAAGACTTGTTAGTTTCTAAAGTATGTATGTAATCAGTTTGAGAGAAGACGAAGAAGAAGAAATGGTTTTTCCAGTGGTTTTTATTATGTTCTATTAGTACCATAAGTTGACTTTTTCGGGGTCTAAAGTAGTCTCGGCCACGGCTGTCCGGCAATATTAGAGCATATCCGATGGTAATATGACTTGTATTTGAAAAAATGGTGATATGTCAACATTGTCAAGCCAATTACTTCATATATGACATATAACTAAACTTGACATACATCCAAATAAAAAAGTGGTCTCCAATACTTCACTTGTAAAATATATGTTTTTAATGACGTGTTAATTTATTATTGGTTTCCTTAAATATACTTTTGAATTATTGAATAAAATAAGGTAAAAGACAAGAGTGGTTGCTGATTGGACCAACAAGACGGCCGTCCAACATACCGTCTGAAATCAGAGAGTCTTGTTGACAGTCTCTAAACAAAAGTTGTTACCTCAACTTGAAGTTGTAATAGAGAGATTGCATTGGAGATGAATTTTTTTAACAAAATGGATGTCCATCCTATATGACATCTAATTATTTAGATTTGCAAGTTATATATATATATATATATATATATATATGTAGATAATAATTTAAGAAGGACTTGATCATTAATTCTGGAATATCAACATTTAATTCAAAAAATTAGGTTCATCTTCTAACATCTAATTTTTTTTCTCTTCCAAAATTTCTCCTTAAATTCTCTTACCGACCTTCTTTCCAACCTCCTCTCTAATCTCTCTTTGACTTTTTCTCACAAACATTAAAATGGCGTTGACCTGTTTAAGCGCATTTTTGTCCAAAAATATATTTTTGGCATAAAAACGGAAAGCTTTTTTAGTTTTACTGAAAGGGTTATGAATTTTTGTCTTTTTATATGTTGCATGTGAAACCTTATATACGGACAGCTTATTCACATTTTTCTTCCATTCTCGATATTGTTAAATCATTACTACCTAGCTATCTGCACCCACCAGTATCTCAAATTTCAAGTCATCAACTTCCCTTTTTCACCCACAAGGATCCATATGTTTCTTACTAATTCATTGCAGGAGAAAGCTGATCATCGTCATCATGAGCTTGTTGAAGGAAAGGTGGATTGGAAGGGAAGAACAGCTGTGAAGAAAACACATGGAGGAATAAAGACTTCTTTGCCCATCCTAGGTAGTATATATGTCATATAATTGTCAACAGTCAACAGTCAGCAGTCAGCGGTAGAAATTATGGAACTGATTATCAAATGTGAAACGGTGCACGAAAAAAAAAAAACTTTTTGGATACCGTATTAGAATTGTCCTGATCTTGTTTAATATATTTCGTTTTTTCTTTTTCGATTTGGTTTAATTGGGATAATTTGGGTTCAGTCCTGGCATCTAGTACTCAAAGGTTTGAGGTGGTTTATTCTCCTTCGGTAGCAGAAGCTTTTGGCAATTTTGCAAGGTCTAATCTTTGCGAAAGAAACTGGTTTAGTGTTGATTGTTATAGAGTCGGATGCGTAGGCGGTAGTCAATATGATTAATTATGATACTCAAGTTTCTGAGGAAATTAGATTAATTATTGCTGATATCAAAGATTGGTTGTAGGAAATGGAAGGATCTTTGGTTGTTTTTGCTTATAGCGAATTTTGTCGCTCATACACTTTTCTAGAATGCCTGTGACTATTGTGGAAGACTATTTTTGGATGGAATCATACCCTCCGTGTGTGCAGCGATATGTCCGGAATGATTGTCCCGACTAATTTGTTTTATCTGTTCTTGTTTTAATGAAATCTCCCTTTAAAAAAAAATAATAATAAACTACTTTGTGTCCAATGAGCATGAACAAAGGTATTTCATGTTTTATAAATATGTTTAGATTTAATAATGGATTTAACAATCAAAACGCAATCTATTCCAATTTTAATTGGTGGGACATTTTTTTTTAATCCAATCCCAAATTCATATCAATGGATCAAAATCCTCTTTTTGGTTCTTGTTTTTTCTTGGTATTTTTCAAGTGTAATTAAAAAACCAAGTTGTATGAGAGAGAAAAAAATGATCAAATCTTGACAATGTATTTTTTATTTTGCTTAGGTATCATTAAATTATGAAAAGTCAAGGAAAAACAAGACAATAAGATCCTGATCCCATATGAATTGCAACTTTTAATTGTGTTGTTGTGATCAAGACATCATTGTAAACAGCAATTTGTGACACTTGGGTTGCAAAAACCAATGAAAAACACTATTTTTTTTTTTTTTTTCTCTTCTCTCTTCTCTTCCTCCTCGTAGTGTTGGTGTATAGGTTTGAGTGATTTACCATTAGACTAACCTCATAATTACTTCAATTTTAATAAAATTAATTATTTAATTCAAGAATGAGATTCATAACCAAATAATCAAATAAGCTTTCTATTTTGTTCACATCAAACCCAATTAAAACACAAGCTAATATATAAAACAAAAACATAAATAATTCGAAACTACCAAAAACAACATAGTAAGTTATCACAGCCTGTGTATTTCTTGAAACACCTTGACTGCAACCTCCCTTCCCCGTAGATATTCTTATGATCAGGATGTTCTAGAATACTCTCGAGACGTATAGAACATACTTGAAGATAAACATTAGATAGAATAGGTGGCAACATGGAAAAATTTGAATTAAAGTGTAAACTAAAATAAGTAAAGGGTTAATTTCATAAAAAGTCCTGAATTTAGACATAATTACACAAACATTCAACCTTTTCATTTATTAAACAAACCTTTACCAGAAAATGTTTACCGGTAAAATGTTCACTTCTATACGTATATAAAAATATAATAAAAAAGTTAGAAAACAGAGAACACAAAGATCGAAAACAAAAACAGAATACCCAGAAAACATGAGAGTTGATGGGATCTTGGGGACGAGAGAGACATCAACAACAACAATAACGAGAAACAAATGGCTCAAGAGACGAGAGATGGTGCTTGTGGTGCTGGGTGTGGTTCTTCATGCAGTGTACATGCTCAGCATATTCGACATCTATTTCAAGACCCCAATTGTTCACGGCATGGATCCAGTGCCTCCTCGCTTCGTCGGACCCGCCAAGCGCCTCGTCCTCCTCGTTGGTACTGTCTCCACCATCTCTCTCTTGCTTGCTAACTGTTTGTTGAAATGTCCCATTGAGAAGTTGGAAAATATTATGTTATGCATATCGGTCTGTTTAATCTTCGTGTATGTGTTTACATGTGTTTAAAAGTTTTGGGTTTGTTTATCTAGTCTTTTTGAGCTAATATCAGAACATAAATGAGTTTATTAGTTTACTCTGTTTAAGTTCACCCATTTTAGCTTACATTAGATGTGTAAGGTATTAGCTCTTAATTGCAGGTCTTGGGTTGTTTATAACAATTTAAAGTGGTGCTGGGTCATACTGGGTTTTGAAGGTTTAGTTTCTTATGGTATCTTCTATATTGAGTTGTAATGTAAGCATGTGTCAAAGTGATTAAGTTGTTGCAGAAACAGTAGTTGCTTTTGACTGTGTGATTTTATTTAGGTTATTTCAAAAACGTCCATTAGTGCAGAAAATAAAGCTGGGACATGTTGAAAAATTGAATCTTTTTTCATGTTTAATGTCTTGTTCTGTATTCTGTCCTATTGTGCTAATTTTGGTGGAAATTGTTGATACAGCGGATGGTTTACGTGCTGATAAATTTTATGAGCCGGACTCAAATGGAAACTACAGAGCACCATTTTTGAGAAGTGTGATTAAAAACCAAGGTCGTTGGGGAGTCTCTCATGCTCGGCCTCCAACCGAATCAAGGCCTGGACATGTTGCCTTAATTGCTGGTTTTTATGAGGATCCTAGTGCAGTTACAAAAGGTCAATTTTATTATTTTTCCTTTTTCCCCTTTAAGCCAATTATAATGCCTGTAAAAAAGCAATGGTTACCGGTCTTAGGTCTTGTCTGCTAAATAAATTTTATTGTGTTTGTACTTTGTAGGATGGAAAGCTAATCCAGTTGAGTTTGATTCAGTTTTTAACCAAAGCCGGCATACAATTTCTTTTGGTAGCCCAGATATTGTTCCAATATTTTGTGGAGCCTTGCCACACAGCACCTGGAACACCTACCCTCATGAATTTGAAGACTTTGCCACTGGTTAGTTCAGTCTCAATCTCTTAGCCAAAAGTAACGTTTTAGAAAGCATAAACTGCATTTGTCTTCTTAAAGTTACGAAGTAGACACTTAAAGGAAAAAAGATCTTTGAAAGAAATTAAATATCTCAGCCAGCATGTATTGTTCCATTTTTCTCCTTCATATTTAATAGTTTCCTTTTTCTCGTTATATGTAATTAACCAGGTTGGATTCATCATTACCCACATGCAACCTAATTTTTCTACTTTGTTATGTTTGTCCTGGCACCAATCCGGAATGCCAATTTTTGGTAAATCTCACTATTGACTGCTGGTTATGTTTATTTTGCTTAGTGGTGAAGTTCTCTTTAATGTCTTTTTTACTCTTCCTAATTGCTTCATCATGGTGATCTCAATGATATAGTTCAATACATGTCAAATATTTCAATTTTTTTGGCTTCTATTGCAAGTAGCTGTTTAACAATGTTGATTTAAGCTGGCTAGTGTGAGGAAACCTACTGACACCGATACTACTAAAAGAAAATTTAATACATATTAATATATTAGCTTTTATAGTTCTCACTTTTGTTCAAATCTTTAGCAGTTTGATAGTGTCCATGCAGATGCGTCATTTTTGGATGAGTGGTCTTTTGATCAATTGCAGAGCCTTTTTAATAGGTCCAATCAAGACCCTAAGATAAAAGAGTTGCTTCTACAGGATAATCTTGTGATATT
The DNA here is from genome assembly GCA_035582765.1 of Acer negundo. Classification (NCBI taxonomy): domain Eukaryota; kingdom Viridiplantae; phylum Streptophyta; class Magnoliopsida; order Sapindales; family Sapindaceae; genus Acer; species Acer negundo. The sequence goes on along the minus strand of CM069243.1, from coordinate 21,455,192 downwards.
TCTACATCTACTTGGCTGTGATTCGAATGGACATGCACATCGACCTTTTTCGTCCATCTATCTCAACAACGTGAAGGTTGTTGACCATATTGCCGAGCGTGTTTATTCTCTTCTTGAAGGTTATTACAAGGACAATCGCACAGCCTATATTTTTACAGCTGATCATGGGATGAGCGACAAAGGTAAGTATTAATTTATATTTGTATAAATTTTAACATGTGTGGAAATTCTTTTCTTTCTTTTCATTCATGCAAAAATTACTGGAAGGGTCTCTCTCTCAACAACTTCATCAAATTGATGACTGAACCAGAATTTAAATCAGTGGATTCATGGCACTGAACCGGATGATTTGCCAGGGTGTTTTCACATTTCAGTATTTATGTGGTTATGGTGTTGTGTTTTTCAGTTTTTATAGAAACAGACTAATTCATGCTCTACTTCTAAATTTCTCCAAAATTTCTCCATCTTCAAGAAATTTGTTAAGCTAGTTGCTTCTGCATTGAACTCCTGACACGATTGTTGTTAAACTGACAGGTAGTCATGGAGATGGCCATCCTACAAACACTGATACCCCCCTTGTTGTTTGGGGAGCGGGTGTTAGATATCCCAAGCCAGTCTCCAACACCAACCATTCTGATCATGTTTTTCGTTTCGTCGATGAACATGCACATGACATGCCAACTCCTGCAGAGTGGGGCCTTGACGGCATTGAGAGAGTGGACGTTAATCAAGCTGATATCACACCGCTCATGGTTGCTCTTGTTTTTGTGCTTAATATTATTTGTTCAGAGCTTAATTACTTTCTTTAAAATGTTCACAGTTTTGGTTGGTCTGATAAGCTAATTGGCTCTTTTGGCAGTCATCTCTCCTTGGTTTGCCATGTCCTGTCAACTCAGTTGGGAATTTACCACTTGAATATATTAACATGAATGAGGTGAGTTAAGTTGATTCTTTGGAAAGAGGACTTTTCTTTTTTTTAATTAATGGTATGAATGATGTAATTAATTGTAGGCAGGCGATGTAATTTATTTTCCCTAAAAGTTTAATTTCATTTGAACTGGTCTGAATTGGAAATTTCTTGGTAGAAAACTGACAAATTTCATTTTTATGTCAACTGCCAGGCTGATAAAGTAGAAGCTGTGCTAGCCAATACAAAGCAAATTCTGAACCAGTTTCTTCAAAAATCATGTATCCTCTTTTTAATTATGTGTTCTTTTTAGTCTTATGGATCATATCAGGATCAGCTTTTGCAACGAATTACATCTTTTAATCTTGGAAAAATATTGACTCTTGGTGCTAAGTATAACTTAATTTACCCTTAGAATAATCGATTGCTCTGAATTTTAAATTTAGACATAATGACCTGGTTGTTTTGCTTTCTAATTTTGATGATTATATTGCTAATTTTTTTTTTTTTTCTAATAGAAACTGTACACTCTCTTGCCCCTGTGATTTATTAGCCGTGCAAAATTTGTCTGCAAAGAGAACTTCAATATCAGCTCCTTTTGATACTTGTGGAAATATGTAGAAGGGGTTGGACAGAGCAATTTAGTTTGATGTTCCCAATGTTTTACTTGACAAACTTAGATATAAAGCAGTCAAACTCATTATATTTTAAGCATTTCAAACCTCTGGCTCAATATTCCTCTATATTAGACCGGATTGAGAATCTAATATCTATTGGAGACTATGAAGCGGCATTGAAGCCTTCAGAAAATCTAAGAAGTTTGGCACTTCAAGGACTTCATTATTTTCAAACTTACGATTGGTTGATGCTGATGTCTGTGATTACTCTTGGGTATATCGGTTGGATGGTTTGTCTTGTTCTCCATGTGTTGCAATCTTATACTTCATTACCAGGACATATATTAAAGATGGAACCAGCATTCTCCCACAGAAATAATTCTGGAAAAGTAATGTCTAAGTAAGCTTGATCTCTTGTAAGCTGTTGTTTTTATTATTCAAGAGAAGGAAAAGAGAACAAAAATATAAAGAAAAGATTTTGTGGGTAAATATATCAGGTTTGAACCCTAAATAAGTTTTCCAAATCCATTGCTCTTGTCACATTTATAGATTCTCCCACCTGTGCTCTTGAAACATGAGGCTGCAGCATGCTTTACATTTTATTTCTGCTCTTCTACAATGAACATTTAAAGTTGCTCACCTGGATACATCTTTAGATAGGGGAAATAATTTTGCATCGGAAACAGCACATGCTTGAGCAATGCCCACACCAGTCATTCTCATGTTTTCTTAGATTTAAATGATGTAACATCTGTTTACGACTGCTTATTCCATTCTTTATCAAAGTTGAGCTTTTTAACTTCAAATATTGATTCTATAAAAATACATGTTATTCTTAGCTGATGAATATACATATTTCATGTTATACATGTTATTTTACCTATCTGATTCTGTGTGGCAGGTATACTTATGTGGATGTTTATTGATGGGAGTAATTTGTATTGTATTGATTCTTGAACACTCCCCGCCCCTTTATCATGCATACATTGCGATGACAGTGTTTTTGTGGACGCGAATACTAAGTGAATACAAGTTTATTCTCTCATTATGGAGACACTTACGTGGGAGAAAATTCAACTATATTGTCCAACTTCTTTCTATTTCCATTGTGTCAATATTTATTCTTGAATTACTGGTAAGAGTATAAACACACCACTATTATCCTGTCATTTGTCTTGGAAAGTTGTAATTTAGCATATTGAATGATGCTATTTGTACCTTTTGCAGGTGCATAGCTTCACTAAGAGAGAGCTCTACACTTGGTGTTTTTTAATTACTGGGGTTGTAGCTTGTTTTTATCTTTTTAACACAATTCCAAAGAGATCTGGGATACCGATTTTCGTTTTCGTTGCATGTTGGTTTCTGTCTGTCTTCACTTTGATGCCAGCAGAGATTCCTGATAATAATCAGTTGGTGTAAGTTACTTGCCCTGAATATTTCCTTTTGTTGAGTTGATGGCTATAAAGTCATGGTTTGGAAAATGTGTTCAAAACTGAAGTTTTAGTAGCTAGCATGAACACCAATGCAGATTAACATGCCCTGATTGCATTTATATGCTAGGTAGACATGCTGAACAAGTGTAACATGAAACTTTGTTTATTTTATGATACTAAAGTCATTGATTACTGAAAATATTGATGTTCTAATTGAAATCTGGTTTTTTCTTTCCTTTTCATATAAGGATAGTGAAAGGAGTAGACAAACTATGGTATTAACTACCTTTAGTTTAGTGTCATATTTGAGTGAATAATGGTAAACTATGCTGCAGAATTGTGAGTGGAGCAATGATCATAATAATAGGAGCATTTGCAAGGTGGCTAGATTTGCATTCTGAAAGGAATAAGTATTGGCTAAGTATCTGTTGTCATGAATTGAAGAAGTCCAGATTCCCGATGCTCTTTCACTTACAGGTACACAAAATATCTATACCTTTGTGATTAGAAGTTAAAACTGTTTTGATAAATTCTTATAGTTATATTACTTTCTACATGAAAACCAGGCTCTATTGGTTGGGTTAGCATCAGTAATGGTATCGTTATCGACCTCTCACAGAACAGAGAATAAAGAACTGCATGGAGTACACCAGTTAATAAACTGGTCAATAGCTGGTGTGTTTTTGGATGTGTACCTTTTCACTTAATTTATATTTGCATCATACAAGAGTTTTCTATAAAGCTCTGTTATTTTATTTTATTTAATATTTTTCGTTTCTAATTTCATCTCTGTAAATGTTGACATGCTACAGGATTCAAACTGATTTGATGTGGCCATTGTTTAGGTCATTTTTTCTTTCATGGTCTCTGATCACACTCCTGTATAATGGGTCCAATCAATTTTCTTGTTTTTGGTTTGTAGATGAGTGTGTCTCTTTAAGGCTGAACATATGGGTTCACTAGATTGTCTAAAACCTTAAGCAAAGACGTAACTTGAAAGATTACATTACAGCTTACACAAAACAATGAAGTTTGTGTAATTTAGAAAAAGGAATTGAGAATATTGTAATGTATGGTCTGCATACATTTAGATGCTTGACAAATTTTTAAATTGTCTGTTTGTGTAACATTGTATCTGACATATAATGGATATATGCTGCAAATAGGCCATTGATCAAATGTTATGGCTTCGGAACATTATTTGTTTCTTATCCTTTATTTGTTGTAATATTGAAAAGTTTGTTAATCTTACATGTTTATTTCTATTTTCTAGTTTCTTGCCTTGCATTATATAATGTTCATTCATTCTAGAGTTTAGTACTTTATAGTCTTCTACCCAATCCCTTTTGGTATTAAGGCTTATTGGAGTTTATTAGCTTGTATTATTCAAAGTTGCGACAGACCACTTGTTAGATACATTTGCAATGGCACATTACATATCAAAGGATGTTTAACTAATGGAATTGTTTTGTCATAGGTTTCTCTCTGGTTCTGCCATTGTTTTCAGAAAATGGCCTCTTGTCACGACTGACTTCTATATTTCTCGGTTTTGCACCAGCGTTCCTTCTTCTATCAATTGGGTATATTACATGTTCAAGCTACTCTCATCATAGTTTACTTCTTTTGTTGGATATAGTACTAATTCAAATGTTTTTGTGGACCTGCATTGATAGTCTTTTTGTATTTTTTTGGCAGATATGAAGCTGTCTTCTATGGTGCACTTGCTCTTGTACTTGTGTCATGGATACTATTTGAAAACTCACTGCTGCATTTCAGTACAGATAGAAAATCATCACTTCACATGAGAAACAAGGAGGAACATAATCTTGAAAATGACAGTAGAGACTTGCAACTGTCTGATGTGAGAATTCCACTAGTTTTTGTAAGTTCTTTTCTCTCTTTATATTTCTTTTTCCTTTCTGTCATATTATCAATTACAATCAACATTTGTAGTGCATATTTCTGCATAAAATATATGCATGGGATTGAAGTAGTGATCTTCTTGACATATCATCCCAAATTTTGTATGCAAGCCAATAGTAGTGACTAGTGTAGAAGTTAATACATGAATTCATTGGTTATTTGACTTGTTTCATTATATATTTTTCAAGTTAAATCTTTTTGATTGCATGAAGTAGAATTTTTATGATATATGTGATATGCATGGATGGAGCCTTATTATTAATCTAAATGGTCAGAAATTTATGTGGCTCTGGTTTTTCCTGCTTTCTAGATGGTTTTATTTAATGTCGCCTTCTTTGGAACGGGGAATTTTGCAAGTATTGCTAGTTTTGAGATTTCATCAGTCTACCGGTTTATCACTATCTTCAGTGTAAGTAAAGGTTAATCATAAAGATACAGTTCGGCTACTTACAGGATCTTATAAACTTATCTGACATATCTTGCTTTCAATTGCAGCCATTTCTAATGGCAGCCCTACTTATCTTCAAGTTATTCATACCGTTTGTTCTTGTCATGTAAGTTACAACTTTTTTATTTTATAACTAAACTATTCATGCTTTAATCCCACTCATCTATTTCAGTATATATAATTGTATTATTCATTTTGAACTTAAATGCAGATGTGCTTTCAGTGCAATAACCAAACTACTCCGAGTTCCACGGTTGGGATTGTATTTTCTTGTTATATTACTTTCAGATGTAATGACCATACACTTCTTCTTCCTGGTACGATCGCTGTATACTCGGATGAGACTTTTTATTTTATTTTATTGTAGTTTTCGTCCATGAGTATTAACCGTAAAGATTGTTTGATATTCAAAACGCAAAGTTACATGTTTTCTTATATGGAAATGTTTGATCATATTGCATTGTTTGAGCTTGATCGACTGTTTGATATTACCTGAAGTTCTTATTTTATGTTGCACTTTGCAACAACTCAAAATTTATCTATTTCTTTTCAAATTTACTTCCGTCTATCTTATTTTGCCTTTGAAGAAAATATCAGGTCTTTATGAGGAAAGTACCGGTCATATGTTTTCTATGAAGCTTACTTTCTATTCTGATCAGGTCCGAAATAAAGGAAGCTGGATGGAGATCGGCAATAGCATCAGTCACTTTGGAATAATGAGTGCCCAAGTTGTGTTCGTGCTATTACTTCTTGCGGTCACAAACATCTACACAAAAGACATCCAAATTAGATCAACTAGTCCTTCCTCTCGGAAAGCAAGGTAAGTCAAATCAGAAGTTTTAAGCAGTGAAATCAACCTTCTGGGTTCTTGTGGGAGAGAGTTTACATCAGTACAGCTGCTTTCTTCATCGGTTAAGCGCAGCTTGCACTTCATTTTGCACTGTATTGGCTTATTTTGCACTCATCAGTGCAGCTGAATTTTGCCATCGTTTGTGTAATAACTCTTATATAAGGGTAAGTTTTACTAGTTTTGTACTTATAGATCACTCTCTTTATCTTTTTTTTTTATTGAGAAACTCCAATCTTGGATATATACACCATCTTCAAGTTATACACTTTAATTTATGTTGTTCGAGTTGAATCCAGTGGTTGAGCATTCTTCTCCAGGACCTCAACCTCTTTTCGTCTACGACTCGAATCAACCTCTACTTTTCTGTCTTTTCCTTGAAACTTCAATTTTATTTAGACATACTTTGCATTTTTCAAAATTATGAGAAATGTAGATTGTCTAAAAGGAAGAGGCTTTACCACTTATGATAGATATTCACATTAGCCTGTTTGACAAGTAACTTGTTAGAAAGAATTAGAAGTATAAAATAGAACAAGTTTTTGGGTTATATGGATCAAATTTGAATTAGCCTTCATGATGTTTGAAAATTACATAAGAGTTTCACTGCCTTTTTATATGGTTGAAACTATAATTTGCAATATATGTATTTAATTTGAAGTTACATCAAATGAAAGTTTGGAAAATATTGTCAGTATTTGACATAATACAGTAGCTTTTGTGTTGGTGTATACTTGGGCAATGGACTTTTTTTTTTAAATTTCAAGTTGTTTACGATTTTTATAAAAGTGATCGAATTGGTCCTTACATTTTTTTCAAGTGTCAAATTAGTCTCTTTTTTTTTAAAAAGTGACTAAATTGGTCTCTCCAATGATATAACGGTATTAAATATAACAATTGATTTTAACAATTTTAGTTCAAGTACGTAAAAACCCTTTATTTGTCATATTAGAGCAAAATTGTTTTGTCTATTGTACATTAAATTCACTATTATAATTACAGTAAAATCTAAAAATATTATTAATGAAACTCTATTTGTACACATTCATTCTTGATTTAGTCTTTTACCATTTTTATATAATTGTTTTTTTGTTAATATTATATAAGCATCGTTGTTAAAATTATTTAAAAATCAAAACCCATAAATAAAATAAATAAAAATATAAATATGTTAAAAATAAAAAAAAATAAAAAAACCGAGCATGAGTAATTATTATATTGTTTAAGAGTAAAGTATAATTTTACCTCTACACAGTTAGAGTTGATTGACGGAACTTATTTAGAGGGATTAATTCGGCACTTGAAAAAAATATAAAGACCGATTTAATTACTTTTATAAAAGTCGAAAACAAATTGAAATTTTTTTATAAAAAAATCCAAAACCTAATTGGTAATCGATCCGTATACTTTGATCTTCGAATAACCAAAATACTCCCGGGTTCCACCATTGACCATTCAGATGCTATTTTCTTCTTGTTACATTGCATACCTTGGATTCGTTGCGTTTGTTTTCTTTTCTTTCATGGTTTGACAAGATAGAATAAAATGACTTCAAAATGAAATATTAAAATTCAATTTTGATGGATACGTAAGTGGGTAAGCACGTGTAGTTCCATTGCATCTACAAAACAAATCATTTTTTTCTTTTTTTAAGAGAAACAAAACAAGTCATTGAAAGTTTAATTTATAGACATTTTCAACTTATTGACAGATTCCGTCTTACGTGGTATTTGAGGCGTCTTACGTGACATTTGAGGTGTCAATTTTATATAAATCATCATCTCACATGTTATATCATTTAATACAAAATTAAAAAAAAAAAATGAACTACTAACCTATGAGTTATTTACTCAAACCCTAAACTCGTTCGTTTACCGGCTGAGCTATGCTCTTGTTCACCTGTTGGCATGCAAATTTAAACTTGTTCAAGAATTTGATAAACGTTCAAGGAGAGATTAGTGTTAATAGCTTTAATACTTTGCCGCCTAGAAGTGCAGAATATTTCGACTATATTTGAAACAACTTGCAAAGGACGCAGTCACCAGAAAAGGCAATGGGAAGTTTCTTCGTTCATGCATGTTTGATTTTTTTTTTTCGCATTGACCTACTACACATTGACTTGCATACAATTTCCCAAATTTTTTTCCTTTAAAAATTATATATTTCATGATTATCTTCATTGTAAACAAACAAACCCAGTTCTCCATAGATTCTCCTGTTGCTGTGTTTGTAAGCTGAGAGTTAATAGAACAGAGAAAATGAAAAACTCACCTCCCTTGTGAGAAAATTTTTCCATTTTTATTTATTTTTATTACTTCATACATTCTTTACTTGTTTTGTTACATTAAAAAAGCATACAAAAAAATTCCAACTTGGATTGATATGAACAGTTCTTTAAACTTTTTCTTATTTGAGCTTTTGTTGTTTTTGGTTTTGATTGCAGATTTGGCAGTGGTTTAGAGTTGGCAAACTTGGTGGTGAGCTCTGGACTTCTCAGTCAATCATGGGATTTAATTTATGAACTTTCAAGGGAATTGAATCCAAGTGAGCAGATTAGATTCGGAACTTTTCGGCAACCAAATTGTACAGTGATAGTTTTTGTGACTTCAGCAACTCTTACAAAACATCATCTTCAAGAAGTTGAAGATGAGCTGGTTTCTTTATCACTTCCTTCTCCTTTTCACTTCCTGTGCACCAAAAGTAATCCAACATTCGCCATCCACAAAGCTGCTGTGACCCTTTTCAGTTCTTTTATTGATCAGCTCACTATTCTCAAAAATCAGGTATTTCTCTGTCTCTCCCTTGAAAATTTAATGTCTTTTTAAAACATTTTTGACATTTCCCAGATGGGTTTGAACCCTAATTAGAGAATAAAATTTCGATTGTTTAAAAGAAAGAGGCTTTTGAGAGATTTATATACTGTTTAATTATCATATACCCAAATTAGAGAGAAAGGTACTTTTTTTTTTCCAATGTTGAGGACATGATTTAATGTCTTTTTACATCTTTTTTTGACATTTCCCAGATGGGTTTGATCCCTAATTAGAGAATAAAATTTAGATTGTTTAAAAGGAAGAGGCTTTTGAGAGATTTATATACCCAAATTAGAGAGAAAGATACCTTTTTTCCAATGTTGAGGACATGATTGTTGTTGTATATGGAAGTTTTTGGTTTCTGTGAATGAAATTTGGAAAATGTGTGATTAGCTTGAATGATGTTTGATGATAATTAATCTGTCTATTGTAGATAAGCAATTCGGTTCCATTAATCGTTACTGGACATTCTGTGGGAGGATCTGTTGCCTCTCTCTTTACATTATGGTTACTAGAGAGCATGAATAAAGCGGATGCCAAACGTGTTCTCTGCATTACATTTGGTGCACCACTTATCGGTGACAAAGGCCTTCAACAAGCCATATCACGAAACTCGAAATGGAATTCTTGCTTTCTCCATGTTGCGGCTAACCAAGACTTAGTCCCAAGATTGTTTGTTTCACTTTCACCCCAAAATCCTAATGCGAGGCAAATTGATTCTAGAAGTGTTGCTTACCAGCCTTTTGGTACATATCTGTTATGTTCTGAATCTGGATATACTTGTATTGAGGACTCTGAAGAAGTGTCTAAATTATTGGTGACGATGGGCTCAGAAACACCCAGAAACCAAAATCCTAGTGTGGAATTGGAGATTTTTAATTATACAGAGACTGTAAAACAAGTTGAGAAGATTGTGATCTACCAGGGAATTTCAAGGCTTGGTGAAGCGGAGGTGCATCCACTTCGAGCAAGGACAATTTTGCAACTTGATGCCATTGGAGTTAAGAGAACACAACAGGTAACTCAGTTTTCCTTCCACCCTCTCGATTTTTTCGATAATGCTCGTTGTTTCCATTCCATGCCAAACAAATTTGGAAGCATGACATTCTTTAGCTGTCTAAGAGCCGAAAATCCAAGCTTAAGACCTTAGAAATATAGACGTGATCTTTCATTTGATTTTATAAGTCATTGAACTTCCCTTTTAAACATGTTTATTTTTTTTTCTGGAGTTATTCGAATATCTAATTTGTATCAACCTCATTGTTGGTGACAGGCATGTAGTGAGTTTAATACACTGATTACAAACATGGAAAGAAGGGAAAAGTTTCGTGTATTGAAGCAGAAGGTTTTTGATCCTGATAAGAAACTGAATGAAATGAAGGTGTATATGGCCTATCTAGAATGGTACAAGAAATCCATGTCTGAGAAGGAAGGCTACTATGACAGTTATAAGAACAATAGATTTCCGGAGGACATGGATGTTAAGAAATTTAAAAAAAAGCTAAATGACTACTGGAAAAAAGTGGTTGAAGAGGCTGAGAGAATGCCAATGAGAGAAAATGCACCTCTCCATATTAGGTGGTTATATGGTGGGACTAATTATCGAAGGATGGTCGAACCACTTGACATTGCTGAGTACTACAACAAGGGTTTAAAGAATTACAAAGCTGATGGAAGATCTGAACATTACAAGAAGTTGGAGGAATGGCTAGAAGTAGATCTACACAGAAGCAAACCGGATAACAGGAAGAAACTGAATGTTTCCAATAGTCTAACAGAGGATTCTTGCTTCTGGGAACGTGTGGAGGAGGCTTTAATGTTATGCAAATCTCTGAGAAATGAAGAGGGGGATAGAGAATTAACGAAAAGGAATCTAGTTACGTTTGAGGTGTATGTAATGGAACAGATCAAGAATTACGCGGTTTCTCCGCATATTTTCTTGGAAAAGAGCAGTTTTATGAGATGGTGGGGAGAGTATGAATCAATCATAGAAACCTTTTATATATCAGAAGATTCAGAACTCATCGACCTTATGAAGACCGGCAAGTACAAGAAGTATGCTGATGGAAAGATTTTTTAGCTGTATCATGATCATCATTGTCGGTATGGTTTTTCAGTTCATGCATTACAATTGCTTCTCAAATTGTAGAGTTCCACTGAGTTCTTCCTTTCTATGAAAGACTTACGAGATATGGAGAAGACAATATGGAAGTGGCATGAAGAAAGTGACAGTGGGGCATATAAAAGATGAGCTAAGATATAGCTGTCTATTTGTTGTAGACAGAATGCAAAGTGTTAATTGTATGTCTGCATCGAGACAAGTTCCATAAAAAAAACACCACCACTTTGATTATATATCTGTGTAGGACCGATCATTCATGTTCCACCCACATGCACATGTATGGTGTATCTAAATAACACCTATTCTATTCTCTTCTTCATTCTTCTTAGTTTGATCCACAACTACTTACTGATCTTGTTTGTGTTTGTTTGTATTAGGAGATCTTTCACCGACACTTGTTTTTCATTCTTAAAAATACGTATGATGAGACTCGATTCTCAAATATCCGGTCACCGACGTGTAAGGGAAGGTGTATATATCACAAACAACAAAGAAAGATGGGACCCAATTAATGCATTGAAATTGGCAGCCTGAGTAAGTAAACACACATGAACATGATCCCTCTAAGTCATGTGAGTAGCTAAATCTCCGCCAATGAAACCGTTACGCGTTTTAACTCTATTAAATTAGATATTAGTTCATATTAATATGGCGCCGTTGTACCATAACCGTTTGATTGATTGACCTGTGCATGTGGTCCACATGATCTGTTATCCACTCCACCACCATCTCCTTCCGAATCCAATCTTTTTCCACAAATCATAGTCATCCTTTCCCATACTAATTTGGGATTTAGAAAAATTTGATGTGATTTAAACCCACATTTATATATAAATCTTGTATAACATACGATCTTTGGATAAAAATATTATTTACTAGACGTGATTTGAATGAAAGAATCGGAAAGGTTCAAACTTTTCTCCACATTAATGTGGGCCCTTATCATTACAGCAAATCGTCCCGTGATTGGTGGTGCTTTTGCCAAATAAGCTTTCTCTGTCACACCATTTTACAGACAAAACTGGTAAAAAAAAAATTTGAAACTTTATCTGTAAAAAAAAAAGAACCCTTGCAATCTACCCCACTTCGCTTGCTCTCACTCACTCTTCTTCTTCAAAGTGCTTTATTTTTAAGCTCGAAAGCACTTCTCTCCCTCTCTCTCTCTCTGTTTTCAGCTTCAGCAGAACAGAACAGAGCAGAAACAGAGCAACCTTCAAAAATGGCGAAAACTCCACCACCACCATTTCTCTCGATTCTCATCTTCCTCCCATTGTTTACATATCTATCAGAATCCAGACTCGATCTCAACTACTACTCCAAATCCTGCCCTAGATTCAACGACATCATGCGAGACACAATCACAAACAAGCAAATTACCACACCCACCACAGCCGCAGGCACACTCCGCCTCTTCTTCCACGACGCCATTCTCAACGGCGTCGACGCCTCCGTCCTCATCTCCTCAACCCCATTCAACAAAGCCGAGCGCGACGCCGACATCAACCTCTCTCTCCCCGGAGACGCCTTCGACGTCGTCACACGAGCCAAGACAGCACTCGAGCTCAGTTGTCCCAACACCGTCTCCTGCGCCGACATCCTCGCCGTCGCGACTCGAGATCTCGTCACCATGGTCGGAGGACCTTACTATAACGTCGTACTTGGTCGGAAAGACGGCAGAATCTCGAAAGCTTCCACCGTCGACGGCAATCTACCAAAACCGACCATGCCCATGTCGCAGATTTTAGAGATCTTTAAAAATAGAAACTTTACAGAGCAAGAAATGGTGGCTTTAAGTGGGGCACACACCATTGGATTCTCTCACTGTAAAGAATTCAGTTCCAGTATCTACAACGACACAAACCATTACAACCCAAGATTTGCTCAAGGATTGCAGAGAGCTTGTGGAGATTATCAAAAAAATCCAACATTGTCTGTGTTCAATGATATTATGACTCCAAACAAATTCGACAACTTGTATTATCAAAATCTGCCAAAAGGGTTGGGGCTTTTGGAATCAGATCATGGATTGAACAGTGATTTGAGGACTCAGAGGTTTGTGGATATGTATGCAAGAGATCAAAATCTCTTCTTTAGGGACTTTGCTAGAGCTATGGAGAAGCTTGGTGTTTATGGTGTTAAGACTGGTAGGAGAGGTGAGATTAGACACAGGTGTGATGCTATCAATTGATACTTTTGAGCTCTGTTTTTGTTAGATGAAGATGATGATGATGATGATTTTGGTTTTGATTATTATTTGGGGTTTGTGAGGATCTGGTATCTGATATTTGATAAATGTTGTTATGTATACATGTTTTGTTGTACCAAATTATCATATCAAGCATAATTATTATACACTGTTTAATTTATTGATTCTGTGTTCTGGGTTCCATTGATCTTTCTGTGTTTTGGTGTTTGAGATGTGATTTTTTTTTGTTGGATTTAATTTGAAGATGTTGCATAGAGATTATACAGATTGATTGGGCGGAGGGAAAAAGGTGCTGTTCTTGAGATTTGAGTTTTGTCTCTTGATTGTGTCTTGTCAAGCCTTTGTTTAATAGTATAGAATAATCAATATATTTGATATATATATATATATGTTGTTTACTGATTTCTAGGCAAGTCTGTCTATATAATTCAGACCAGACACATTAGTCCATGCGAGTCATGTGGATTTTGATTACTTTCAAATGGAGTTTAACCAAACAATAAGGAACCCATTTTAGAGGGAAAAATTCTTTATACAAACAAAACAAAACAATGATCAATGTGTTGTTGCGTTTGTGTCCTTATTTTCTGCTGAATACCCGGTTCTTACGAATGGTATCAGAGTCGGATCCTGATACCCCCTCGCGTGGACTTCCACCACCGTGAGGGGGTTGTTGGTGTTCGTAAGAGTTCCACCTGAAGAATCGGTTAAAAGGGCATCTTGGTGATGTCTATAAGTAGGATGGAAATGGATTCCTGAATAATATTCCTTAAGACATTCCCAGTTGTTTGAATGACTGAATTAATGTTATGATTTGGAAACTCTGAAGAAGAGAACATGAATTAATGGATTATTTTTCTGCTTTGATTCTTAGACCTAGCTTTTGCTTGGAAACCAACCATGGATTAGAATAGGCTTGCAAAACTTTTGAGCCCAGGAAGTTAGTTGCCCACATACAACCCAATAGACAAAACAAAAAGGACCCAAATTTGGCAAAAGTGGGGATTCAATTGGCCATTTGATACCAAACGAGTCGAGAGTATAAGGATCCGATGAAATCAATTTTTTTTCTTTTTTTTTTTAGTGGCAAACAAAACATTCCCATGCAAGCATGATTCATGAAAAAGGCACAAATATATGAAAGATAATACAGAATAAATTCTCAAAATCACTTTTTTAAAAGAACTTCTTTACACCTTTTATCATAATATATATCACTTTTGACAAAGAAGAAATAATAAAAGACACCAAAAGCTAAACCAAAAATGTCAAAAACCCATCTACATAGAAGTTTCACTTATTCCCTTGTACTCTCATTGATCGGTAGATCTTGAGTGCGGCGGGATGCATATGCATCCCCATTGGGATCTTGCCACATGGCAAATAATACCATGTGTCAAGATCGGAGCGGGGATGCATGATTCATACCGCTATATCCCTATTTAATGATAAATAATTTTTATTTTTTTTTATCAAGAGGAAAAATATCATAGAAGGACAAAAGAAAAAAAAAAAAAAAAAACTTCAATAATTACGACCCAAACCTAAAAATTAAAAACAAAAAACAACTAAAGAATCAATAATTCCAGAAGCACTGTACTCAAAACTCGGACGAGTTCACACTCGACTCACCACCGTTTCCACAACCGGGTCGAAACCGAGTCTGGCTGCTTAACCCTGAGTCAAGCAATTCTTCCCAATTCACCTCCTCCTCCTCCTCCTCTCCTCTTGCTTTCATCATTTCCAACATCCTTTTCACCTTTGCCCTCGCACGCTCACCCGCCACCCTCTCCACCTTCCGCAGCACCTCCTCCATGCCCACCACCTTCGCCAACCCCTTAAACCGTAACCCACCATGACTCAATCCGTACAAAACGGTCACACAACTCTCCTGAGTCGACTCACCCAACTCACTCACCCTTCTCAACATATCCACCAAACACTCCACCCCACCCGAATCCAACACCGCAGCCCGCCCCTCCGAACATGAAGCCAAATTACCCAAAATGATCAAAACCCGGCTCAACATATGACCCGACTTGACCATCCCAAGTAAAACCGGAACCGACCCGAGTTTAACCAACTTTGTCCGATTACTCCTCACAAGTGAGAGATGGTATAGAGCCAGAGCCGAGTCATGCCGAGTCCGCTCACTCTCGGATCGTAGCAAATGCAAAAGTGGCGGCAAAGCTCCCAAAACACCAATCGCTGTCTTGTTTTGATCATCAAGAGCTAAACTGAAGAGTGCACCGCAAGCATGCTCCTGCGCTTCAGGTGATCCTGCCTTCAACACATCGATCAACGGTGGAACGATTCCTGACCGTACGATCTTAACTTTGTTGATTTTCTCCAATGACAGATTAACCAAAGCTGCAACCGAGTTCACTTGAATGTTTGTGTATCTTGACACGATCAAAGATCGAACAGTGGAGAGTACCCGAGTTGTGCAGAGACTGACTCGGGTCTCTTCTCTAGTTCTTGTGATCTTTCGAAGCGAAATTACAGCTTCTTCGATTTCATGGACTTGCTGGCTCTTCAGTTTCGATACGAACTCTTCTTCTAGTTCTCCGTTCGAGACAAGGTTTAGGGTTTCGGGTCCTGTACAGGACGAGAAGGAACACGAAGAAGAGTAACAACTCGGCCGAGTCGTGAGTTGAAGCGGAGTGGATGCTGGTACGGATTCATGTGAGCTTGTATAAAAGTGACTCGGCCGCCGAGTCAACTCAGTAACAGCGTGATTTAAATTCACTGTAGGATTCTCTTTGACTCCCTGAATCAACTCTTTCTCATTCTTCGACGCCATTAACGTCCTTACAAGCTTCTCTGCAGAAGAGAAATCGAGGGGTTTTGGTGGGTCCATCGCGTGCTTCAAACACCAGTTAACAATGGTAGATTTCAAAGCAAGGTTAGGGATGACAGTGGAGAAATCCGGCGACGTAGTGTCCATTAAAACCGGCGTAAAGCTTAGAACTTTACAGGCTTGAACACAAGCTCGTTCGAAGGTGTGACCAGAGGAGACAATTACAGGGTCTGCCATTAAAGACCCTGAAATTGAACAGAGAAACTCTTCTGGGGTCTCCTTCTTCTTCTTGATCTTCTTCGTCGTCGTCGTCGTTGTCGTTGTTTTCAAGTGGGGTTTTGTTGAAATCGAAGAAGATGATCTATAAAACGAAATCTTCCATTTCTGCTTCGAAGAAGAAGTAGTACTAGTCTCTGGCAATTTGTTGACTGGTTTTTCAATCATAACTTTCATTAAAGCTTGCTCGATCTCCATTAAATGAATCTCCTTTCGATTCTCTGTCTGTTTTGATCAACACAGAGGTATCATCATCAATCCAAAACTTGAAAAAATACCGGTTGAAATTCCATCATATTCGGAGAGAATAAAAAGAAAAGGATATTTTGGATCGTTTGACTCGTAAAACATCTTTGAAGAAGTTACTGAAATTTAGAGCGATGAATCGGAGACTGACTAAAGAATAAATCCATGAGAGAGGGAAATTGTGGATTCTTGGGATTTTTTTTTAGTTGAAAAGGAGAAACCAAATGTGTTCATGCTGTTTCTTTGTTGTCATTTGAGTTCATAAAACATTTTGAGTGTACGTAAAGTGTTGATAGAGTAATAGAACTTATAATTATAATAAATAAATGGTTCAAGAATGTCTAAGTAATTATTGAGTTGAGTACATATACAATAATAAATTGTGTTTAATTAATTAGGATCATCTCAAGATTCATGAAAAATATTCTTTAAATTTTGAAACTAATATCCAACTTATGATCATCCTAAAGATAGTTAAAATTAAATAAATCCTTCCATGCATTTTAATATTTTATTATCCTGAAATTTTATAAAACTAGAAATCACAATAAATAAATTAATTAATAAGCTGGTTATATATATATACGGAAATTTTCATATGAGAATGCTCCGATTGAATTATATAAGGATATTGAATATGAGCCACTCGTTTTACATACTTTAACTTTGTATATATGCATTTGTCAAATCACTTTTATAAATGAATGGTTCACATTTAATATCCCGATAAAGTTATATAAGGACGTCCTATTAAAAATAGGACCGTATATAATATGTGTACAAAAGTTAGGGTTTTTGGCTTTATAAGACACGTGGCCATAAAGCGATTGGGTGATGGTGGGACCAGAGAATCTATAGTGGAAAGTGAAACCCACCTCACTTCATTCGATTATTGAGTTAATTACAACTTAAAAGTTAAAACAAGATCGCCTATGTATAGGTATGTTAGAACAAAAATCTAAAACCTCGTAGTTCAATTTAAAAATGATTTGGATTCACATTAAAATCAACCAAAAATGATTCTCAATTTTTGGTGCTATTATATCTATGTTGATAAAGTAATTGGCGGTTCCGTTCTGATCCGTACGTACTGATATAACTATATTAAACATACATTTTTAGTCAAAATATGTAAATTTAATGATCCACATCCAACGCACTATTGAAGTTATATCAGTGCGCACTAATTTAATAATTCTATAGTAACCGGTCCCAAATTCCCAATTAAAACACAAAACAAAATTTCGAGTAATATCAAGTATAATCTCGAGTTGTAATCAAAATAATCGTAACTTTGAAAGGTGGTTGATCAATGCAAACTATACTTTATAAAATTTTGAAAAGCGTTGTTTTTTTTATCCGTGAATAAATAGTCTATCGACAAAAGATAATTAAATTTTAATGGCGTTTTCTCACCGTCGGATCTGAAAATGGAACTCTTTTGATTTGCTGTTTATGCAGACAATTCATAGTGCTGTTTGCTTTATAGCCTCTCTCTCTCTCTCTATTAATTCCAAAAGTTAAAGCAAAAAGAGAACTCTCTTCTCCAACTTTTTAAATTTCTTCTCAAAAATCAAAATTCTATATTTTAATCTATGAGCAAAGGGATTCATTCAACGATATAAATCTTACGCGAAATAAGATTGGTTCAAAGGTATATCTCTCATAATTACACCGTGAAAATGTGAGTTAAAAAATAAATCATGAGTTTTTCTGTCGTAATCAGATTATCCGATAAAAATATGATTATATATTTTATTTTTTACTACTCTACAATATGCATGGAGATAGATGATAATAGACAACTCCACCAGGACCACCACAACATCATCATTGCTTTGCTTGCTTGCTTCATTGCTAAGTTTTTTTTTTTTTTTTGTTTAATTGACTTTTTAATCATAATTATGTGTTCTAGGCTGGATATGTCAACAACCAATAAGCTATCTTTCTTCTTTTCTTTTTCTTTTCTTTACCTGCAGAGTGAGTGTGCATGCTTGATTCTCTTTTTAATTATTCTTTCACTACTAATAAAGTAAGTATAGTTTTACAAGTAATTGAATTGTACAAGTCATGATAATATATAATATCACTTACTATGCATGTTTCAATCTAATGAGGAAGTTTACAAATAAAAATAAAAACATTAAAAAAAAAAAAGGATAATAATCATCTTGTAATTACCATATATTGTTAATCACCAGAAGCAGTTCATAGATGCCCTACACCAAACCAGATATGATCCTCTTTTGAGGAAAAAGCAACATAAACTAATGTATGTGTCATATCATTTTTATCTCTAGAAATAACCTGACATGAAACAACATCAATATCTTTATAAAGATCATTAGTATCATTTACAATTAACCCAGCAGGACTAAGCAAATTATTCATAGAATTAACACCTGCTATAACATTGACGATCACAATCTTGATTTTTTTTAATTTGACCCAAAAAAATAAAAATGAAGAAATGTTAATTAACTAATACTAATGGCGTGTTTAATAATCAAGAATCCTACTTAAGAAAGGAATTAAGTTCCTGAGTTCTGAATTCCACTAGTTGTTTACCAAAGTTTTAGGGAATTATATTTCATAGACCCCACTCACAAATCAGGAATTAAGTTCTTGATGGAAAGGGAACTTGATTCCTCCCACCCACCCTAAGAATCAAGTTCCCTTTCCTGATTAAAAAAGGAATTCATGATATATTTACTGAAACATTCTCATTAAAAAAAAAAAACAATTTTCTTCATGATTATTTACTTTTTTTATTTATTTTCGTAAATCATATTGGTTTACCTTTTTTTTTTTTTTTTTTTTTTAATCTTCATATTGCTTTACATAATTAATAATTTATATTATTCTAGTCGTGTGATTTTTAAAAATTCTTATATATATTACAACACCAGTTATGAACTAAAAATAACTACTGCACTTAAAAAAATAATAACCACCGTATATTCATATCTCTTATATGTTTATATATTTATTTATTTATTTATTGTTAAATATATATATATATGTTATTGCGGCTTCGATTTTTTTTAATCAAGTTATTTCTATAGTTCTCTATCTAATTAGTTCAAATATTACAATATAAAAATATTAATTATTATAATTATAGTGTTATGAGTAATATAAAAATATATTTTTTCATACTAATAAAAAGAAAAATTATCATACTTTATACACAAGGGTATTTATGTAATCAATTATATATCATTTCAATTCCTTAGTTTATGTAAACACTAAAAATATAATAAATTTGATTATGTTTTCGATTCTTTTATTGTTAGTAAACACTAGAATATAATTTAGTAATTTGATTCCGATTCCTGTCAATTCCCTTTTCCAATGGAATTTGATTCCAATTCCATTCATTCATGATTAGTAAACGCGCCTTAAGCACTAATTAAGATTTTACATCTATTCAAACATTATAATTTGTATGATATATTATATATCAATAATCCATTGAAAACTTTATTAAAAATTGTTATTACAATATATTTTGTTTTTTTTTTTTAATAAATCACCATTTAAACATCGGGTGATTTATTTAAATAATAATAATTAACATACAGTTATGACATACGTGTCATTAGTTGATTGGGCACTAAGTGAAATATAAAATCAAAAACACAAAATCAAAAGTCAAAGTCAAAGGTCAACAAAAGCCTGCCACATAAGAATCCCATATTCCAACATGGCAGTAAAAAACCGACCGCATGTCCAGGCGCGTGGCGTGGAACATTCTAGTAACATCAACAAACAAAACAAAATTGTCACACGGCATTCATAGCTATACGCTTTGCTTGGCTTGGTCACCAAGCCAGCACCGAACCCTTTATATACATAGAATTACAAGCTCTTTTCTTCAACTTTGCTTTGCTTTTCTATCAAGATTTCTTCAGAGACAACATCAACATCATCAACAACAAGAAGAAGCAGACATGGGTGGAGGAACAGAAGCTTTTCCAGATTTGGGAAGACATTGCCAGAATCCGGATTGCCGGCAACTCGATTTTCTTCCTTTTAAATGTGATGGTTGTCACAAGGTACGTTTTTTTTTTTTTTGTTTCATCATATGTTGTTTGGTTAATGTTTTTAGGATTGTGAAAAGTGCTTTTGATTCCTATGAAGTGATTTTGAAATATGTTTCCAGAAAACGGTTATTGGGAAAACAATTACTAACCCACCTGGAATTTTGGTTGCAGGTATTTTGTTTGGAGCATAGATCATACAAGTCACATGAATGCCAGAAATCAGACATCAAGAGTAGGAAAGTCATTGTTTGTGATGTATGTTCGGTTTCAATTGAAACCACAGGATGCAACGAAGAGAGCGAGAAGACTCTGTTGGAAAAACACATAAAGTCTGGAGATTGTGATCCGAAAAAGCACAAGAAACCTACATGTCCTGTTAGGAGATGCAAGGAGGTACTAACATTTTCCAACACAAGTACCTGCAAGACTTGTAACTTGACGGTCTGCCTGAAGCACAGGTTCCCTGCTGATCATGCCTGCAATAAGAAAGACTCGAAGATGGTCGGAAAAGAAGCTGTGACGGCAAAGGGGAGATGGCAAGACAGGTTTCTGGTTTCTTTCGCGTCAAGAAATGGGAAAGAATGTAACAAGACTGATCGGAGCTCCTCGCAGGCTTCATCCTCGAAGAGTACTCCGTCTGTTAAGGCTTATTGAAATCTGTGGGGGAAATGTTATACATGTAATTCATTTTCAATTACAAACACATATTTCACTAATTCTGTTCATTAGTGCAAATACTGTTCCTCATATCAACAAAGCAATCAATAGATATCTATTTTTTTTTTTTGGATTAAATAGTACATTCTCAGCAGCACTATAGAAACTCAATTCCAGATTAAACCTAGTCAATCTTCTATGCTATCATATCCTTGACATATGTTCTCCATAGTACACATATAAGTGATGTGTCTTTACGATGTAGCCCTTTACCATTACGGAGGTTGTTGTTTCGTATGGGGCTGAAGAGCAAGCAGAATCTTCTTCCTTGGTCCCTGCATATTAAGCACAGCTTTCGTGAGAACAATTGAATTACTCATGCCAATGTACAATGATAGGAAATACTTCTGAAGTCGGTTCATGTTAGTTGATGCCAAAATGCTCTTCGGTTTAATTTTAATGAACTTAGATACTAGTATATGGGATGGAGCCTAACATGTTTAGTTTCACACTGAACTATAATTTCAACAAAGAAAGACGAAAAATTGTTCTCGACAATAACAACTTCTACCACATGCCCATCTTCCCATTTTGTTCCATGCCTTTTACCCGTTAAGTTTGTTTTGTTTTCTTAATGAAGCTAAAACATGGAATAAAACAAAACAAAAGTATCTAAATTTGCAGGGTGTTACAATTTGCAGACAATAATAGATTCGAAAAGATGGACTACATAGGTAACAACAATAGCAATTTTCTTCATAGCCAAGAAAATCGTTAAGAGTATACCACTGTAGAAAGAAAGTCAAATGACCATACCATTGGTACCCCCAACTCTTTAAGGTCCTTATCGGTCATTTGCTTCAATGCAGTCATGTCCACCTGTAAACCAGATTAATTGAAGCATTGAGGAAACAGAAGTTAACCATCAAAAGTCCAAATGACTAGAATTAAATACATTATACATGTAAATCACATAGAAAATTATAAAGATATTGACCCAATGAAATATGTCTCCCTTGGATTCACAGATCAACAAGTAAGAATACCAACTTTCTTGCTAAGAGAAAACGTTTTTCATATATTTTACCCCACCCTCCCTTGACACATCCAAATTCTTGCTAAGAGAGGCAAGAAAGTTGGCATTCTTACTTGCCATGTCGAGCCACGGGGCAAAGCCAGGGATATGAATTTGGATGTGTCAAGGGATGGTGGTGTAAAATATATGAAAAATGTTTTTTAAAGAGCTAAAATATAGGTATGAATGTCCCTAGTTGAAGAAAATTCTGTGGGGCTGGGAGGTGGGGAGGAAGGGAAAAGAGAGTGGCGGGGGCACATGCTCATGTAGTTCAGCCACTGCTTATATTGTGTCATATTGAGCATGTAGTTCAGCCACTGCTTATATAGTGTCATATTTCCAAGGTTCCACTCAAGATCCCCCAATCACCGATACCCCAAGACCGATGTCATCATGAAAACTGTCAACCTTTATATTTTTTCTTTCTTCTTTTTATAACTAGACACACATAATTATCAAATCAGATTTCATTTGCTCTCCAAATACATAAACTAACTAATTCCAATCAACAAAAAATTCAATATGTAAAGGACCCTTGTCCAAAGATAAAAAAACTATCTCTGTGCATCAAGCAATTTGAAACATTCAAAATGAGTAGGTTACTCACTTCCTCTGCCTTAAAAAGAATTGCATATTTCCCCAAACCAACTGAATGCAATAAGTTAGGAACTGTGAGAATATCCACGCCCTGTAGAAAAGCCAGTTAAGAGCAGCACAAGTACTAAAGACATTCAACACTGGTGAGTCAAATGGTTACATAAAGCAGCTCCATCAAAATAAATTGATTTGGACCCAGAGCAAGGATAAAAGATACCATGAGAGAACTTTGTGGCATGACGCGACCAATCGGTGCGTCTGGCTTGGCAGTGGGTGTTGGCCTAGAAGCATGAAAAACTTCATTGCTCATAACCCGATTAGCTCTTGATACATCAGCTCCCCTTATGACTGGTAGTTGTCGCAGTCCATCAAAAGTTCCAGGTGGTGAGCGCCTCCTTGAAGAGCTCAAAGTTCTACCGGGAGATATAATCCTTGAACCGTGCTTAGTCCGAGAAGGGTAATATTTCTGCATTGAGTTGTCCAGGTGATGATCACCCAAAATCTCTTTTGGGGGATATTTTCTCAAAAGCCTACTTCCCTTCGGTTGATGTTCATGCAGAAGCGCATTAGCATTTGCTGGTCGCTGAACAGGTTTCAACTGCTTATCACGAAAATCCCTCTTCCGCTCTTCAGCTCGCCTTTTCCTTATTAGCTTCAACCGGAGATCATATTGATTATGCCGAGAATCTTCACTCATCGCAAAACCACAGAATCAGTACAACTAAAACAAATAATAACACAGTAAAGGTCATTTTAAAAAAACACAAAATATTACTTCTTACCTTCAAATCTACTGCCACCAGGACTCCATTTAGACTCATCTACTCGCTGCCTGAAAAATGATACCCAACACATCAATGTAAAGCTCTAAACAAATTGTCTAACTTTAAAACAACAAAAATAACAATTCCAATACCGATAGAATCAAAATCACACCCACCCATTTCATATGCAACAAGTGATCCAACTTAAACACCATGTTCTCTATTACATAGCAAAGATAAGGCAGAAAAAAACCAAAACTTAAACTTGCCTTTGTTTCTTATATTGACTACTATCCCTTTCCTTTTGCTTGTTTTTTTGACCTTTTCACTTTCCTTTTTTTTTTTTCCTTATACTTACTATTATGCAAATCTATGAAATAAACAAAACTTCTAATTAACAAAACCAAGTACATAAAACCTTTAAACCCCAAATTAAACATACCAGAGAGAGAGAGAGAGAGAGAGAGAGAGAGAGAGAGAGAGAGAGAGAGAGAGAGAGAGAGAGAGAAATCCAACAACAGAGAAAGCAACAAGAAGGCAAGACAAAATGAAAACAAAAGCATGAAGAAAAACGCACCGTTTGGTTGCAGACAAAAAACCATCAGAGAATCGCTTGCTTCCACCCCTTTTGACCACCTGAAAAGAGAACCAAAACAAAACAAAAATGTTAAAAATCAGAGAAAAAACACACTAAACTTCCAATTCCAAGCTTCCAAAAAATGGGAAAATGATACCTGGCCAGTGCGGCCCAAGGTGATAGTGAACCGGGGCTCAGACATTTTTGAGAGATTTGATCAAATGTTTGAAATAAAAATGGAGTCTTGGGTCGAAAATGACCATGTACATGAAAATTGAAACAGACCCTTTTCTATTTAAACAGAGAAGAATTGTAAAAAGCAAGCAGCGTAGAGAAGTGAAGAAGAAAGCGAGAGGCAATTGCTTTGTGCTTGCGCTGGAGGAAGACGCCTATACGGTGTCGTTTTCTTGTCTTTTTTTGTGGGCCAGTGTGGACCCCACGGTAGACTTTATAACAATTGAAGGAAAGACTTGACTTAAGAATGTTGTATGATGTATGATTAGAGTTTAGAGAGTTTAAATTAGAATAATTAAATGAGATGGTTGATAATTGATGTAAAAGTATTATAGTGTTTAATTAGTTTCAAGATGTCTTAAAATTTGTTGGCAATCCACTAATGATCTAATAATACCGGATCTTTAAAATTCAAAAATTTATTTGATATATTTCCAAAACTGTCCTTTTTTATTTATCTTCCAAACTTAACTTATCTTATAAATGCTCTATATATTTCCAAAAAAAAAAAAAATGATATAATTAAATTCTAATAAAACACCGCATCTACAAATAATATGTTTATCCGAAGAATTTTTGTTTCTTTTCAAACACTTTAAACCCTAATTTTATTTGTTTAATTTCTTACATACGACTCGTTATTGAAGAAACAGATAATGTTATCCAAATCAATCATTATTTAAAAGTAAAGTGTTTTGTTTTTTTTTTTTTTTTTGCTCTCTAATGAACACAATATGATTAAATAAATTTTTATTTTCTTATTTTTATCTTCCCTAAATGATAAACGACATAAAGGAAAAAAAAAATACAATAGGTGCCGGATGTGAATAAAAGAAATGGAGGAAAACGGTAAAGAACTTAATATATATTTATGGAGAGAGAGAGAGAGAGAGAGAGATTTTTTCAATGAGAACTTTTTACAATGCACATTTTAAGCATTTTTGATGAAATTACATATAATATATTGAATTTTGATTTGATTTTTTGTATGGATAGTAGAAACATTGAAATACATTTATGAAAAAAAAATTTAAAAATTCAGATGCAAGAATTTATTTTTTTCGATTTTTTTGAAGATAAAACATTTAAAAATAAGAAAATATAAGAAAAAATAGTTTTCAAATCCAAAAAAAAATTCAAATTTTTACCAAATGTGTATTTTAATTTTCTTAAGATGCATACAAAAAGTTTCATCGAAAAACATTTAATTACATGCAATTTCATCAAAGGTGTTTAAAGTATGTATTGTAAAAGTCCTCATTGAAAAATTACTTTGTACGTGTATATATATATATATAGCAGTTAAATTTGAAATATATATATATAGAGAGAGAGAGCATTTATATGGTGAGTTAAGTTTAGAATATTAATAAAAATGATAGTTTTGAAAATAAATCAAATAAATTTTAAAATTTTAAAAGACGAGGCATTATTAAATTATTAGTGGATTGCCGTTAGTTGATTAGTTTATTAAATCATTTGAATAATAGATTTGTACAAAACTTTAGACAATATATCAATATTCACAATATAAGAAAGATTTTAATGATTTTGAAATATGTATACACCTTCCCAAACATTCTAATTTTTTTGTCATGAATATATCTCAAAATTCGAAAGAATAACCAACCTAGGAAACGTGAAATTTACCATAAAGAAAACACAAATATACATACAAAATGGTAAATGTTTTTTGTTTTCATCCCCTCAATAAGAATTACATTTTTGTTATTGATGCCTTCATTTCATGTCATGGTCTACTACTCATGAACTCTTTCTTCTTCTTTTTCCCCACATACATGTAAAGAAGATGACTGTTTAAGTAAAACTCCGATATGGGAAACTACATATTTTCTATTGATGTTTTGATTTCATCCAAGGAGATGGTCTGCATAGGAAGACAATCAGACAATAAGAGTTTTGGCAAGAAAACAATATGCACATCCTCTGTGTACGTGTGTGCGTGTGCACTCACAAGCATGCACTGCAGATAATGAATCTCAACAAGAAAAGTTGTTTTCTTCCTATGCTCCAATCATAAATGCAGTAATTCAATGCAGTGATCATCAATATGTTGCTATATAATAGTGGATGCGATTACATAAAATTTTAAAGCATTTAGCGCTGCCTGATATATATATATATATATATATATATACATGTGAGAATTTGACTTTGAGTAATAGGTTATTAGCATTACCTGATCCTGGCCAGCAAAATCATTATCCGGAGTGAGAAAGAGCATGCAGTGGCACTCCTTCCTGCCAAGACAATAAAACGGTTAGATATCACAACTGATATTCACATTTTTCAGAAAAAGGGACGAGTAAATGAAAATTTAATGAAAACATATATAAAATATTCGATCGAGGTAGCAAATTGTTGTTCTCAGCCTGAAGTTGAACCAACTAAACTTGAAAATCATAAAGTTTTAGATGATTCTTCAAAAATAGTTACCTCCAATAGGGAACAAAGTATCATACAAGACCAGAATGTTGAACTTTTTGCTTTTTTCGGGCCAAGGCAAAAACTGAGCTAGCATTTTTTATTATGATTCTTTTGAAAGGAACCAGTCTCAGGAATATAATGAACTACAATACTGGCAATCTATCATTTAATTCCATCTATTTTTTTTTATCCTTTTCAAAATAAAACTACAATAAACTATACAGATACTTCTATGGCCTTACTACGCCATGCCATGACTGACAGCTTGGAATAAATCAAGCCTCAAACAATAGCTACATATCTTATTTACTGGACTCAAAGGTTTTTCTTCTTTTTAAAAGCGATTCTAGAATCCAAGACAATTTTCTAAGCAATGTTTTTGCCATTCTTAATTCATTTAAGCTACATAAGCCAGCATTATACACCATATGCAATAACTTGTCTACAGTATCTCGTATAAAACATTTCCTGCAACAAGCATGCATTACACACACAATAGCTAGAGGCACGTATCCATGTCAACAAACCCTATCGACTTGATCTAATCAACTTGCAATATTCTGTCCAAAAATATTGCAAGTTGAAAGTATAAGTATAACCAAAAATAACAAAATTTATATTCCAAGCAGAATCTCTATGACACCGATATTTCCAGTAGTCTTTACTCTAATTATACTAGTAGACTGGTAGTGAGATGTATCTTTTCCAAAGCATTAATTGATAATTCTATGTGTTCATCCTTTGCATGGTCGTGTTAGTATTGTGCAATCATACATGGTAACATGGATAACCCCCGTCTTTCGTATGCCTGTGATTTCATTCATACTAAGATGTTAGCTCTCAAGTTAGCATTTCACATAAAGCTTTTGGTACAGAAAACTTGTCTTTGCTTCGCTAGTTATTATGGTAGTTAAAGTTCTAAAATAAATGTCCTATGTATAAGGTCGATTTGATTATTTGATACCACTTTCCGGCTTCCAGTAGTCTTTACTCTAATTATACTGGTAGTGAGATGATATCTTTTCCAAGCATTAATTGATAATCCTATGTGTTCATCCTTCGCATGGTGTGGTCATGATAGTATTGTGCAATCATACATGGATAACCCCCATCTTTCATATGCCGATGAGTTCATGTATACCCAAAAAGAAGAAAGAGGTAATAGCTCTCAAGTTAGCTTTTCACTTAAAGCTTTTGGTACACAAAACTTGTCCTGGCTTCACTTGTTATTGTGGTAGTTAAAGTTCTAATATAAATATCCTATGTATAAGGTCGATTTGATTATTTGATACCACTTTCTGGTTTCCCACGTGCCCAATTATCTCAAATAACAGGAACACGGCAAAAGAAGCCTAGTGCTAAGTAATTCCAAAATAAAATTTCCACACTCGTAAATCTAAACAACCATCCGGCAAAAGAAGCCTAGTGCTAAGTAATTCCAAAATAAAATTTCCACACTCGTAAATCTAAACAACCATCCGGCAAAAGAAGCCTAGTGCTAAGTAATTCCAAAATAAAATTTCCACACTCGTAAATCTAAACAACCATCCGGCAAAAGAAGCCTAAAGTAATTCCAAAATAAAATTTCCACACTCATAAATCTAAACAACCCCTCTGTCCCCGCCCCACAAGAGGATCCAACAAGCCAATAAACCAATAAACCAAAAACTTTATTGCTAGATTAAATATGATGCATAATTGGATATAAGTTTATAGTTGTGAAAATAGAGCATATACCTCTCTCTCATAGGAACACATGGGCAGTTCCAAAAGCCCTGCGAGGCTTCAGCAGGTTTGTCATCATAATGCCTGAACAGAATGGGTCCAAAGTTGAAAAGTTACAATTTGATTTAGATGTAAATCTACATTTTATCTCGACAAAACATATATTTTCGGTAATGACATCCAACAAATACGGGATATTGCTAAAAAAGTATAAGATCACAGGTGAAATACTTACCTACATGGGCAAAGAGGAGCACCCAATGAATCTTTATGGTCTGCCAATCCCTGTTCAATTTTAGTAGCATTAGTTGTATTATTTTAAGAAAGATTATACTGTTAACTAAATTCAACAAATGGAAATACATGGTAAATTCAAGTCTTCAATCGAGATATTTGACAAGGAAATTAAAATCCTATAAACAGGTTTAACATAGAAAATTAAATTTGAAATGCCCGCATTAACATTCTCATCAAGTGGACATCAATAACTATCAAGTGGAAAGATAAACTACCACAATGCATCAATGTATACAACTCAAGATGATAAATCCAACTAAACTGAAGTTACAAGACCCTCAAGTGTCAAACAGAACCAGTGATTTAACACAAAGACAAACACCTGACATGCTTCGAGCACACAAACAACAAGTCAACAACACAATCAAACACCTCATACAAGAGAAACAAATTCAGAACTTTCACGTAGATATATTTACACAGAACACAAGTAAAACAATGCAATCAAAGCCCACCAAAACAACAACACCCTCCAAACCCAGTTCCAGAACAAAGTAAACTTTTTTTTTTTTTTTTTTTTTTACAATTTTGCAAGAAATGAACACAACATATGGCATTAGAAACAACACCGACACATATCATAAAAAACTAATCTTGAACTAAAAACAACATTTTAATTTCATATTATAGAGAAAATATACCTTGATAACAACAGCAGTGACACCCTTGTCAGAGCAAAAATAGGTGCCCGATCTTCTAGCATACTGTTCAGAGAATTTCCTCATGATTTCCACTGACTTCTCCGATGGCTCCACTAAAATTATCAAAATCAAAATTCCCATTTAGAACAATAAACTTTGAATCAAATTCTAAAAACAAAAACTAGAAAGTGAGTGAAAAAATCTGACCTATAGCTCGAATTTGAGTCAGAGAGCGTTGAGAGGTGGTTCTGGGTCTGTGGGTAGGTGGAGAAACGAATGTGGAAATGGTGGAACCGTGAAACGACGACGCTTGAAGAGTCATGGTTGTTGCAGTTTGAAACAAGAACATCAACTAAGAAGAAGAAAAAGAAGAAGAAGAAAGAAAGATCATTGTGTCTGTCATCTGCTACATATATTTTCGATTTTGTCGTTCTGTCTTGTGCCACTCGTTGTGGTGAAATTATCTGGTCTTTGAAATTACACGAGCCACTCGGTTTTTTTTTTGTTTGTTTTTGTTTTTGGTTTTGGATTAACTAGATATTTTCTTAATGGGTCAGGCTTATTGGGCCTATTGGGCCTATTGTTTAGTATTACTAAGTACACCCGTTAAGTGCTCTGGCCAACTCGAAATTAATGGACTTAACTTAAAGTGGGCTTCCAGTCCACATTGGCCCATGCCCAAATTGTAAAATTCCACCCTGGTCCAGACAAAAGACATCAAAACGGTGCGTTTTGACGTCTAATGTTTTTTATATATCTGGAACCTCTATTGATCTGATTTTTTTTTTTTTTTTTTTCTGACCTAAAACACTTGAAGATAATGAAAGTAAAAAATAAAAATAAAAAACAAATAAATCTCGGTCATTGATTACACATATCACCAGATCTATATAGGTCAGCACAAATATCAAATTAGTAGATGATTCAAATTCCTCCACGTGTTTTCAAATTATTCCATTTTGGAGACTCTTGCTTTCTCTGCTGATGGTGGAAATATATCATATAGAGAAAGTGAAGTGGGTTTATCATTGCTTTAATTTAGATTATTGTTGTTAATTAATTACTCACTCTCTATGAGATGATTTACTAGGCCGATCCATCAAAGCCTCAAAATTTTGTTCATGCATGATTCATTGGTGTTGCACTTCTGTTTGTGTGTGTGGTGTCACTGATTTCTTTTAAGAATAAAAAGAGAAGAAGAGGATTAAAGATCACATTTGAGTTATTGTAGGTTTTCACTTGAAATGTGATATATATAAATATATGGGAGGGATCGGGGACACAATTTTTAACACAAGATTTAACATGATTTTTCAGTCATCAGATCCATGAGATTTGGATGGCTTAGATTTAATAAATTGGTGATTTTTATTATTATTTTAATATTCTTCTTTATCTATCATTAATTTATTTACTTTTCTTTCTTATATATTCACTTTCCTAATTAATATTTTCTCTTCCAATTTATAATTCTTCTTCCCCTGCCTTGCGTTTTTCTTTTCCTCTTTATTTTCTTTTCTTTCTCATGATATATAATCTGCATATTTAAATCATTGAAAACAGGAGAGAAAAGAATCATGAAAAATTGCTAAATAAATTTGTAATAAACAAAAAAGGAGTTTGGATGTGACTAACTAGAATGACGAAATTTTTGAATTTGTCCATCTGCAGGAAGCCAGGAACCAAGTGTGTTGCATATATATATATATATATATATATATTTAAGGTTCCGTTCCTATCATGACATCCTTATATAACTTTATCAAGATATTGAATGTGAGCTACTCATTTATAAAAGTGATTTGGCAAGTGCATACATACCAAGTTAAAGTATGTAAAACGAGTGGCTCACATTCAATGTTCTTATATAATTCTATCAGTGCATCCTTATAGGAAAATTTTCATATATATATATACATACACACAGTTCTTTTCTCCTCAGTGCGTCTTGATATAACTCTATCAGTGCATTGCATGTGGGTCATAAATTATGGAGAAGTTTTGACAAGTGCATATATTTTGAGTCAAAGCATGTAAATCTAATGATTCACATCCAACGTACTGATGGAGTTATATCAAGACGCACTGACTTGAAAATTTTCCTATATATATATATATATATATATATTTGAATTACAACAATTGCCGGGACTTGGCGAGATTAGACTTTACTAGCACAGCCTATAATATTACTTCAACTATCGGGGAGACGGTATAAATGGATTCACTACAAAAAAAATTGTCTATTGGGACGTTTTTTTTCATTCCTATAGGCCTAAAAACGTCTCAAGAGGTCTATTGGGACGAATAAAATTCGCCCTAAAATATGTTGCCTCAAGTGGGTCGTAATAGCTTCTTTTGGACGAAAATTGAAATACGTCCCTTAAAACTACCTATAGGGACGATTTTAGAATTCGTTTCAATTGATAATGTATAGAGACGAAATTATTCGTCCCAATAGACAATTTTTAGTGACGAATTGTATTTTCGTCCCCTTTGACAACCAATAGGGATGAAATAGTTCGTCCCTTTAAATAATTTTTCATCCTATAGAGTATCTATATCTATAGGGATGAGGACAAAAAAACAATAAAATTACCATTGCAAGCCACCGACACACACACGCACCTAGCGCACGCCCACCAGCCAATTAATCAATTAAATCAAATTAATTGGCATCCTCCCTCACTCGGAAAAAAATTTATTATAACATTTAATTAAAAAACGTTTATTATAACATTCAATCTTTAATCGTACTTGAAATAAAAAAAGCTGAACAATGGAATATTCAAAACTAAAAAAATTATCCAATGATTCAAAGCCAAGATTCGACCCTCGCGTAGCGCTACTAAAATAATTATCCAATGATGTTCAACCTCCATTGGAGGTTTGTTAAACAGACCTCTATGAAGAAGATGAAAGAATAATAATAATAATAATAATAATAATAATAATAATAATAAAACTTCAAAGTAAGAGAATGTGTGTAAAGTAAGGGCATTTTTGTCCATTCACTATAATAGGTGCATTTTAAACCTAAGTTATTAAAGTGGTGATTTTTTTACAAAACCACTTTAAAAAGATGACATTTTCCACCATTTTCACTTTTCGGTTTTCGATTCGGAACCAGCGGTTTCGATTTCGATTTCGGTTTCGGTTCCAACAGTTCAGTTCCTTTAAAAAAAAAAAAAAAAAAAAAAAAACCTTTTAAGACTAATAGTTATTGATTCTTATGATGAACTTATTGGAAAAAAATAAAATTCATCTCGATGGATAACCACTTTGGACAAACAAAATGATTCATATTTCATCATTTTCTAATATATATGGTAATTTAATTATTAATCTATCTTTAAGGAAAAACTTAAAAAAAAAATCAAGAATTTTCAACAAAATTAATTAATTATTTTTTTGTTTTTTTTTTCAACAAAATAATATATATTTTTTTACCTCTATTATTTACCTCAGTTTCTCTCTTTTCATCTTAAAGTAACATTTTCTTTATCTTCATCTTCGTCTTCGTCTTCTAATACTTTTTTCACGTTTCTTTTTTCACTCACATTCATCTAAGCCTTTTGATGATTAATTGAAAATAATACAAAAAAAGGGCTATTGGGACAATTTTTTTTTCGTCCCAATAGCCCTAAAATCGTTCCTATAGACCTATTGGAACAAAATATTGAATTTGTCCCAATAAGATGTCTATTGGGACGAACTAAATGTGTCCCAATAGGTAGTCTATTGGGACGAATTCTATATTTCATCCCAATAGACATCCTATTGGGACGAAAAAAATTCGTCCCTTAAGATCTTACCACAATAGACATTCTATTGGGACGAATATAATTCGTCCCAATAGAAAGTCTATTGAGACGAATTATATATTTTGTCCAAATAGACACCCTATTGGGACGAACAAAATTCGTCCCTAAAAGTCTTACAACATTGGATAAAATTTGTCCAAATAGATATTCTATTGGGACAAAATCTATATGGACGTTTTTTTTCCATCCCAATAAGATGTCTATTGGGACGAAATATAGAATACGTCCCAATAGACTTGCTATTGGGACCAAAAAAATTTGTCCCAATAGACTGCCTATTGGGACGAAAAAAAAAACGTCCCTATAGGATTTTTCGTCCCAATAGGCCATTTTTCTTATAGTGATTACAACTCTCACAACTGGAGAGAGGGTTACTCCCAATAGAATTGGAAGAGTGCATCCACACTTGAGATTTAATAGCCAAGGTGGGACAAATTATATATATACATACCAAGACAAAGGCTTGAACCTTGGTGGTGGAGCATCCCTTGGGAGATTCCAACCACCAAGGCAAGGGGCCATTGGTATGTGTTGGATATTGATATTTGAAAATCTGTCTCCATTATTTGCCTGTAAAAGGGGAAAATATTTATAAAATTTAACTAAAGCAAATTCCATCAATTAAATATTTTGAATATTAAAATGTTCAATGTTGCAGCCAATAGCTATTAGTCAATGTAACATTTTGATATTAATTAGATTAATTAAAAAAAAAACGCAAGACAGGGAAAGAGGAAATATATATTGAATTTTAATTAGGAAAGTTAATCTACGAGAGAGGATGGAAATGAAAATAAATTAATGATAGATAAAGAAGAATATTAAAATAATAATAAAAAAAATCATCAATTTATTAAATCTAAGTCATCCAAATCTTATGGATCCTGGTTAAAAAATCGTATCAAATTTTGTGTCAAAAATTGTGTCCCATGATCCCTCCGATATTTGTGTATATATATATGAGGATATTGAATGTAAACCACTCATTTTCCATGTTTTGACTTAGTGTGTATGCACTTGTCAAAACTTCTCCATAATGAGTGACTCACATTCAATGTCCTTTTATATTTATATCGGTACACACTGATGTAAACAGGACCGTATATATATATACACTATGATTTTATTTGTTTTGATATTGAATTTGGTCTTTTCAAGTTCAATGATGAGATGAGAGTTATATATGCTAAATTAAGATGAAAAGTATATAATTTTACAGCTATTTTTTTTTTTTTTTTTTGAAAGAACACATACGTGTGGCGTCGGCGACTTGAACCTGAAACATTCAAATGGAATGAATGTTCTTACCATCAAATCATATTAGATGGTGGTAATTTTACAGCTAATTAGGGATCAAAATCTTACTCAAATAATAAGGATTTGAACGTTTAAATTTAATCGTACTTTAGTTATTTTGTTATCTTCACAGACACTTTAATTAATCATCAAAATATTTTCAGCTAAATAACATATATCAAATCTAGCTAGTATTTATATTTACTTGAATTTAATTTATGAATTTGTCTGAACTCTAAATAAATCAAATAAGATCATGATGAGTTTCCTTATAAAACTCAAACAGTAATATATATTTCCTCTATATAATATTAGAAAGCTTTTTAGGGTTTCACCTGGAAGCATATAAAAGGCACTTTTTTAATATGCTTTGAAAAACTTAATCTTTTCGACACAATGAGTGTCTCTTTTTCTCTCTATATAATTAGACTTGTAGAGAGAACTTTTTGACCTATAAATCGTTATTGTTCATATGATAACAAATTTCTGATTGTAATCCAATAATTTCCGGACATGATGTTATTGATCTCAAAACGCCTAATTATGATGTTATTAGCTTTCAAAATACTATTTTTTTTTTTTTTTAAAGAAAACACTAATTAATTAAAAATAACATTTTTAATCTGAAACATAATTATGGTTAGTGTATTTTCAATATGTAACAGAAATTAACTACAAAAATCTTATAGGACTTGTCTGAAATTGAATAAATGTAATGGCCTTCTTTTTCTTTTTTTTTTTATAATTTAAAACATGTAATTATCAACTCATAGACGATTTTTACATGCAATTATCAACTTAGATACAAAAACAGTAAAACACAGATCACATAATTGCCAACAAGAAATAGTTTATTTTTTATTTTTAATGGAAAATTATGATACAGATACAAGGTAGCTAGTTAGCAATATAATATAATTCGATGTATATATATATATTATGATGGAAAATTTAGTTAATTAAAATCCTAAGAAGAATACCAAAGTGAAGAAACAAACCCTAATATGTAATAAAAAGCTAATACAATATATGATCTATACAGTCAATAATAATAGTAATAAAGTTGGGAGATCTAGCTATGACCTTCAATTAATTATCATGAAACATTGCGGATCTACTGTAGAAAAATAAAAATAAAAAATTATAATCGTAGAAGAGAGAGAGAGAGATCAGATCGGTTTTGTTTTGTTGATGATCATTTTATTAGTTTCATGAAACAACAAACAAAGATTTCACAAGATATATTAACTACTAATCAATCAAAAACAAACACGCATAGCATATATATAAAATAATTAATATCACAAAGCTGGTAAGAAAAACCAGAAGTGGTAGTAGTTGAAGACAGTAATCAACAAGAAGTAGCAAAAAATGAAAATAAAATATAATTATAAAGGCTTGATGCTCTAGCAAATCATGATGATCGGACCAAGATGCTTGATTCCCCACAAAAGCAAATAAAATAAAAGACTTTGATTTTTTGAACCTTCACTGAAAAAACACCAAAAGCTTATAATAAGCTAGCTAGCCCTAGCTGAAGCTGATCATCATATACATACATACATGAAAATCTTATTGTAGCAGCTTGGCTTATAGCTTGTTCATCAGCAAAGTAAGTGATAGCTTCTTCTTCTTCTTCTTCTTCTTCTTCTTCTTCTTCTTTTTGTTGGTTTTTGTTGTCGGTTGTTGATGATGATGATGGTGGTAATGATGATGAAGAAAGAAGAAAAGGGCATGGTGGTGGTGGTGTGGTGGAAACAATGATGATGGCGATGGAGAGGGTGAAGTGGTGGGTGGGGGAGACATGATGATTGTTGTTTGTGTTCTCGCGTTGAAACTAACGCATTCTACACTACCTCTCTCATCACTATCTAGGGTTTTTTTTTTCTTTTCTCTCTCTCCACTTTGTCAGAGGAGAGAGAGATTGATCAGTCAAGTACTATTTAGATTACAAAATAAAATTATTAATATACATTTGAAGTGAAGAGTGACTGGCTCTAGTTACTCTAACCCTACAGTACTACTACTGCATCACATATATTCCATGGAGATTGTTCCACCACCACCAAGTTTGTGAAAAAAAAAAGCACCTTTTTTTTTTTTTATTTCATCGATAGTATACACTTACAAAACACTGACCACAACAGTGTTTTTCCAGTTTAGCTCACTTTGTACTTTGTTTGTTTCTTCATTCTTGTATATCAAAAGCACGCTTGTAGGACGATATGAGATTGGTTCGGTCATAAACCCCTCGTACCTACATGGCTATATTACATCTAAGAGGTTGTAGCCATTTGTAGATTCGAGTCATATCACCCTTCTCCAATCCTGAAATAATCAGGATTTATAGTTAAAAAATAAAATAAAAATAAAAAAACCATTCTTTCAGATATGAGATCCAACACGTTTTCATACAATTAAGATTCCGATTTTGTAATGTTACAGAATTAAAAACTTAAAATAAGCTTTCTAATGTATGTTATAGGGCAAACTTTATATTATTATAGAGTCGAATGCGGTAAAAAATAAATAACTTACAGAATTCCGCACCAGATTATTATCCATATATGAAATAGCCACAGCTATTTTTTTTTTCTTCTCAAAGATTTAGGTATTACAAAACGAGTTATCATTTTGTTTGTTGAATTTTAATTAATGCACGCGACAACCAACAATTCCCAAGAGTAATGATGTAGAGTCTGCAATTCATCAATTTGTACACTTACAAATAAAAATCCAAGCATGAACATAAATCAATGTCTCTGCAGAAACCCAGAAGATGATCAGACTTTAAAAATCATTAGGTGATGACCATTAAATCGTTGTAGAATATTTACAATTGAATGGCTGCAGATTTTTCCCAGAACCCAATCTTCCCATTTTTCACTGGGGATTTTTTTTTTCTGCATGTAAACTTATATATTCTCTGTACATCTATCTGTGATAGTCAGATACTAATTAAATCCAAAATGTTAAAAAGAAAAAGAAAAAGAAACTAATTAATGTTGATTACTTGATTTAAATGCATTACAAAAGTTGTCTTTAACTGCACAGTCTTTTTCTCAATTGGTATTACATTTTCGTAGGTTTGGTATCGATTTAAAATTAATTTCAAAGCATAATTATAAACTTCTTATAATCATAAACATTACTCTTTACAAAATTAACCACCTTCAAGCACTGAAAAATAAGTATGAATATTAAAATAAATAAATAAATTAAAAAAAAACAAAAAACAAAAAAAACATAGTACAAAGTACAAAGTTGAGTAATATATATAAAGTTGGTTGATTCTCCAAAAGAATTGAAGTGAAAACTTTTAACAAGTAGGATAGAACAAACATTTATGCTTCACTCAAAACCAAGAAGAATTCATTTTCTCCTCATCATATATATATATATATATATATATGTATATTGAAAAGGGTGGTTGTGGATATTGGTGCCAGCCTCGTACAACTTGTGTCTTTTTTGTTTCTGATTTTTATTTCTTCTTCTTCAATCTTTTTTTTTTTTTTTTTGGTAAAGATAATGTATACAAATGGGAACATGGGTGGTGATGATAATGATGGTGCATTGAGGATTGTGGAGTAGTTGTGGGAACAATCATAGCCATTTATTCAGGAACATATGGTGGTGAAAAAGAGAGAGAAAGACATTATCATTGCTTGTTGAATCACATGAAACTCTTTTCTTTTGTCTTTCTCTCTCTATCTCCTCTGACAACAAGAGAGAGAAGAGAGAGAAGACAGAGAAGACAGAGAATGGCTTGAAGAACCACATTGTTTAATCAAAAAATTACTTTTTTACTCTGATACAGATTAAATATATAAAGTGATAAGTGATTTGGCATTTGGGTTAGCAAACATTTCTTGATGGTATTCAATTGTTTTCCTGTACATATTTACACAAATATTTCCTTCTTCCAGCTACAGAACTCTTATCAGCTATCTATTATGAAGGATGGGCCATTCTAGCAATTCTTAACGTTACAATAAAAACAAAGAAATATATTCCATGTGTAGCATTTTTGCTTTTCTTTGTTCTCACATCACAGCCAAGAAATTATCTGAATCCTGTGAAAAAAAAGCTGCACCAACTTCTTTGAACATCATAGTGAGTCTTAGACATGGCTCTTAGTTTGTGATATTTGAAGAATGAATCTCATGCTTGGTATCACTTGTGCTGTGTGCCATCTCCATTGGGACCATCATGTTGAAAGTTGGGCATAAAGTGAATTTGGTGTGGTATCATCAAATGATCCTGAACCATCTGATTTCAAGACTTTCTCAATCATCATCATAATCATAATCATAATCATAATCATAATCATGTAATAAATGGCAAAAGCAGCACTAATTTACCTTTTGCAAGAGCTCTAAAGTGAATTTGGTATCATCATGTGATCCCGAACCATCTGATTTCAAGACTTTCTCAATCATCATCAACATCATAAACATAATCATAATCATCTAATAAATGGCAGCAGCAGCAGTAATTTATTATTTACCTTTTGCAAGAGCTCTAATTTCCGATTTATGAGGTAGTCTCTTGCTCTTGGTGACCTTTTAGCCCACATTCAAGTCTGATTGCTGCAAGTAGCTCAGGTGACACGGCTGGGGGAGGCGCAACCTCTCTGCGAACTGATGTTTTACTTCGTTTATTCTTCTCACCGCTGTGCACATATTCCTCATCGGCGCCCCATCCCCTGTATAGTATGACCTTACTAGGCTCCTGAGACACTAGAGCTGCTCCAGTAGCTTCCTGAGTAATCAATGAAGGAAACAATGTCATTGCAGCCATTGATTTATTATACTTAGTGTATGCATAAATAAAGCTGTATTCGGGGTGCAAACCTGCAGCTTTGAAACTACTTCCTGGACTGAAGTCCCTTTGGCTCGGCCTTTGACACTTACTATAGCAAGAGGATGCTTCTCAAAGTGCGATTTGATTGTCTTTGCAACACCAGTGACAATATTGCTCCTCCCTAGTAAGTCACAAAACACATTACAACTGATTGCAGGAAAGTAAATGGGAAGCCAGCGATAGCTTGTATTGAAAAGTAGCAGCAAGGGTAAATGGGAAGTGTAGCAAGAAAATAGAATTCACCTACTGCAAGTACCGGGCGTTTCCTCATTCTTAGAGCTTGCTTCCGGAGGAGAAGCCTGTCCCTATTTGAAAGATTTACAGGTCTGGAGGCCATCTCATTCCGTCCTTTTTCAATCACTATCGAAACTGGTTCTGATCCATTTTTCGCTGATTCAACTTCTGACCTTATCGGCTCATCACTGGACGGACAATTCTCAGCACCAACAACTGAATGGCTCTTTTCTTCCTGCTGAAATCACACATAAGGTGCAGAAGATCAGAAAATCAAGAATATACAAACAAGAAACAGAGATTGAAGGGATTCTAGGTATTAACACAAAATTATCAGGGTACGCTTACAGATTCAGACGATGACTCAATTTCGGATTTAGTAATTATTGTCTCCTTGTATGTTGAAGAGAGATCAACTGGATCATCCTGTTTAATGGCCTGCAGACTGTCTATCATCGCATCCATGGGCTGATTTGATTCTGTAGAAGCTGAATCAGCTCCATGTTCCTCTCTCACCTAGAGCAATCACACCAAATACCATTTCAGGCATATTTGAAGAAATAATATTAAAATCCATATGATGCAAAGTGAACATTTTTGTATGCCCTGCAGAAAAGATCTCCTAGTAAATCTATACATGATCAACTTCAAAGGAATTAGATGATTTTATTCTTTACCGATCGGCATTGTTACGAAAATATGAAGGGTTAAGAAAGGTGTAATACTTTATGATATTGAAGTTGAAAAAGCATAGAAACGATAATGAGTAAGTAATCTAGCATGTATGTTCATTTTTAAAAATTTACCAAATACACCTACCTCTACATTCACTCCAGAGGAAGTAGGCACTACTGAATGAGAGCTTTGACCAGATTCCAGTTCACTATCTGATGTAACACATCTGGCTGATTCTATATTTCCCATGTCCTCTTTGACCTACATTTTAATACCACAATGTGATTTTTACTTGAAATCATTAATCTGCTTGGGCGAAAACGGCATAGAATTAACATAAACACAAGCCAGCTCACCAGCGGCAATATTGATTCATCAACCGATTGCATTGTCTTTGCCTCCTCGTCTTTGGCCTGTGTCAAAGCCATAGTGCATGACTTATCTCAATTTAACTGGTAATATAAGCACAAGTTATAAGGAAAGATGTAAAATTAAAAACTCACCAACTGAAATTTCAATTTATCTATGTTTTTGGCTAGTTCCAAAACATGTAGTTTCAGGGACTGCATAATCAAAGGTAAAATGAGAATAAGAAGCTGAAGTACATATCAATATATCATAATGGGTCAAAAGGAAAACAATTAAAGAAAGATCCTCCAAAGATGAAGAGCCTAAACTGAGTGACAATCTAGATGATTTAATCCAGTTGAAGCCTTGAAGGCTGTGCAGCCGATTAGTTTAAAAATACCAGTACAAACTGCTGGAAGTAAAAACTCCAAAACAAGAAGTCAATTCTACCAAGTATCTTAAGGTTTGTCTCCTAACTTTGAGTCTTTCACTTACAAATTACAACTGGAAAATTATGGGAACTCTTCTGGTTATGGATATTGTTTTCTCTTCCTTTCTGGTTATTTATTT
This sequence comes from Acer negundo, assembly GCA_035582765.1. NCBI lineage: Eukaryota > Viridiplantae > Streptophyta > Magnoliopsida > Sapindales > Sapindaceae > Acer > Acer negundo. Next base: position 21,413,680 of record CM069243.1, on the reverse strand, counting down.
AATTTTGTTGGATAGCGTGGGGGAAACAAACTGTGGTTATGAGTGTGCCAATTTTTACCTGACGACGCTGAGCTTCCAAGGAGCGCTTCATTGCTTGTCTTTTAGTCAGCAGCGTCTTAGGCCTCAAGCATGCAGGCCTTTCATAATTCTTTCCTCGATACACAATAATTGCATAACCCTTGCTAACTCTCTCAACTGATACTAATATGCCACCACTTTCTGTTTCTAAGATTTGTGCTTCTTGACGAGCAGCTTCCATGCTATTCTGCTTAGAGATTATCTTCACAAGTTCCCTATATTTCCAGTGAAGATGCATATTTTCAACTGTTCCATCAAATATCCCTCGTCTACCTGAGAACAGAAAGACATATAGCTTGTTATGGCCCACTTCTGTAGGAGTCACAGATTTGACTAATGTTTTAAAAACCCTTTAATAGATTCTTGATTTCAGGAAGAAATACAGTGAACCAATTATTTCTGTCTAAAATCCTATTGCTTAATGGCATGACTCACCCATTAATAGGAAAGCCTTCATTCTCAAGCCAACCTTCCTTAGCATGTATCTTTCTTCTTCTGTTATACCCTCTTTATCTAATTCGGGTTGTTGGGGGATATTGGCCTTCTCCAGCTCAGCTAAGAGTTTCTCCGCCTTATCTTTCTTTTCTAATGCCTGTAGATGGAAACATGTCATACATAACACGATTAACACTTGAACAAAGAAGAAGAGTAGACTCTAGGAACTTATTTGAAAATCATACCAAATACAACTTGATGTTAGTCCTTCTAATAGCTTCCTCAGAAGACCCTATTTTTTTCTGCTCTGACTGTAAAAAGCTTTTCTGGTCATTGGCACCACCAAATTTATCATCAGACTTGGATTCTATAATATCTCCGGAAGTAGACTGTATACTCCCAAGTTTAAGCTCCCCTGCAGCTTCACTTGATGTATTAAACTCTATCCTTCGTTTCTCAAGTTTAAGCTTCTCTGCTGCTTTATTTGATCTATCAAACTCTATCCTTTGTTTCTCAGAGAAAATAACATGCTTTCTCCTTTCTTCTATTGCAGAAGAAACAGCAGACGGCAAGAAATCCTTTCCTCTATATAGGACAATAAATTCCCTATCTCGGGCAAGCAGAGTCCCTCCAGTTAACCACTGCAATAAAGTATTTTTCCTAAATAAATGTCTTCTTCTTATCATGATTCAAAAAACAAAATCAATAATTTATGAAATGAACACATTTGAAAGAATGGACCAGCCTCTGACAATTTAATAACTACTAGCAATCATTCTAGCTTGCCATACTCATACAATACAAGGAACTCAACCTCTAATCTACTAAGAAAAAAAAGAGAAGAAATGATAAATAAAATTTGAAGACATAAATTTGGTGTCTACAAAGAAGTTTGAAATTTTCTAGAGCACCAAGAAACATAGTTCTTAAAATTCTGAAGAAATACTTTCCGACAGCATACTATGAATTCATAAATAATGTGGAATTTTGTAACAGTTTCCAAACATGAGAAAATTTTCTTGGCTTATAATAGAAATTAAAGAAGAAAAAAAAAATGCAACATCTAAGAATGGCAAAGCTATCATTAAATTAAGAAGAAAAAAAAGGTTTTCTAATATAAATCATAATTACTTGACATGATTTTAAACTGCTAGCAATTCATAACAACTAAAGATTAAAATAAATAAGAAATATAAACTTCCAAGTTTTCACTAACTTTTAATTCTTCAGTCATCAACTCACTGTTAGTGTTCTGTACTCCTCTCTTAACTGCAATCTTGGCAATCTCACATTTTTCCCAGAGCTTAACTATGGCATCAGCCAATCCTTGAAGTTTCCTATTTCTACCTGATATAAGGAGGAAGGCGTGTAAAATATATATTAACCAGCATTATATATATAAAAAAAGTTGATACATAATTTATGCTCACTTAGGGCAAAATGACAGGGTAAGGGTCGGCCAAGTCTCCTTAATGTGGTCATTTCATCATTTGTTAGTTTCGGCTGGACACCATAGGGAAGAAGGCGGAAGGGTCTCCTGTATCCAGGAACTATGGCAGGTAGAAGATCAGCATCAACAGGTTGAGGATCGTATCCCCACCAATCAGTGAACCGAGGGCCCAGTCCATCTAACAAACGATCAGCTTCTTCTGCAAGTTCTGCCTCACCCGGCTGTTGAAATCTTACTTTATCTGGAGAACCAACACCACGTATTAAGGCTGGTTGAGCCCTTTGGTTGGTAGGACTTGGTACAGGTGATTTTACACCATCCATGCCAGAAGAGTGTCCGTTCAATTTATCAAGTTCTCCATTATCCGCATGTTGATTAGGTAAACCATCAGGAGAAGCATCATGCATTGAACTTTGATCGGACAAGAAGTATGGATACTTATAATTGGGCCCCCTATACAATATTATTTTACTTCCAGACCTCCAAACAACCAAACCTCCAGTTTTCATCTGAAAGCATCAGAACAAAACTAACATTAAAGCACGATATTTGGGAAATGATTGACAATCACATGTTAAACATGATATTCAGATGACTTCATACCATACATTAAGATTCCTTTTCAACTTTCAACCAACTAATGCACAATGAACTTAAACATCTTACAATTTTGAGGTCAACCGTGACAGGCCACAGAGTTTGTCAAAGATCAGCATCTTAAGAAAACTTCGAATTTGGAGCAATCATAGAAATTTTCCAAAATTTTTAACTTTTAGCGTTACATCCATTCAGCAGGATTACTTATCTATAAAGATTTACCAAAGTGAATTTGTAGTCATTGTTCATTATAGGCATGGACTTGCTGTTCCTTACCAATTATTGACTCAAAAATTGTGAGTGGTTTTCCAACAAGAAATTCCTAGCCAAGCAAACTCAGGATTTCCAAATCCAACTTCATTTAAGCTCTTGAACTATATTTACAAGTAAATGCATCATTACAACTTACATTTCGCAATCCGTTAACCAAAACAATTTCATTTATTCTTTATTCCTTTCACATTTCTCCTATAGCATTCATAACCTTTTCATCCCTCTGATAATTAATTACACAATCAATTAATTTCCAGTTATTCGAATACTAATTGTACATACAAAACTCCCCAATACCAAGCCCTAACAGCCATCCAAATCAATTCGACAACTACTTTTATCACAACAAACTACACCACACAAGCAATCGCAGCATTAAGCACAACAAAAAAGGAAATTTTTACCTCCAACAAATCATGTGTCCTCTTCATATTTAACCTACAAATATCCTCACACACAATCTTCACCACCTCAACATTCCTCCACCTCTCATGTATTCCATTCACTATCCCCTCCGTAATTCCGGCTTTCCCGACCTTCAACTTCTTCCTCAATTCAATCCCAAGCGTCCTCAGCCTCCTCAACTCTTCCTGTGACAGTTTCAGCTCCGCCAAAGTCGGAACCAGAGCCTCCTTTTTCTCCTTCGTTTTCCTCTCCAATGCTTCCTGCTTCTTCACTTCATTTCTAATCTCATTGTACCTCACTATCGCACTTCCAGAACCCGGTTCAGGAACCGGGTTCTCCGGCGTGCTCCAGCTGGCATCAATAGTGTGCCCCACCCGGTACTTCGGTATCTTATCAGGAAGTGGAATAAATATCTCCCCAGCTGAGGTTTTGTCTCCGGTTTCGGTTTCAGGTTCAGACTTTAGGGTTTTGTCTCTGGTTTTCTCCTCAACAATGCCGAGACTCCGGAGCTTGTCAGCTATTCGTTGAATTGGGGACTTGGGAAAGTTCCGGTTTTGATTTCGGGTTCGCGTTTGCGAATGGTTATTGGTTCGTGGGGTCTGTGGGGTGGAGCATTGGATGAGGAATTTGGAGGATTTTGAATGACTTTGGAGGGTTAGGGTTTTGTGGGAGGTGAGGAATGTAGAAGAAGGGTTTTTTAGGGATTTTGGAGGGAGTATTGGGTTGTGGAAGTACAGAGACAGCAACATTTCATGAGTGAGACTGTGAGAGTGAAGAAGAAGAAGAAGATGAGAGCAAATGAGCTTCTGTTGGTTAAAAATCAGTTGATTGAAGGAAGAAGACAAGACCACATCAGTTTATATACATATCTATCTTCGGTTCACTCACGTGATTCGTGCGTGTTAAAAAGATCGACCACATCGACTCATACTGGGCCTTGACAACCCACTTCACTAATTTGGCCCACGAGCCTAATTAGCCCAAACAGCTTCTTAAAACGGTAAATAAATATGATAAATCCGAATCATCCTGTTATACGGAATTTATATAATTACACTAATTGTTATCCATAATTAAATTCTAAAAGCTTCCTTCAATTAAATTAAATAAAATTCCTTGAATCTTTGTAAATTATTAATAATCTGTTATAAAGTTCGTCTATAAATATCTATATTCGTTGAATTTTTAAAAAGATTTCTTATTCTTTCTTTATATTATCAAATATTGAGCTTGTAGGAATGTAGGTCATTTAAAAATGGTATGGATACCATTAATACACGTCTTCACGGTGAAAATTCTTGGTGTAACGGGATGCATCATGCATCTTCTGTTACGATTCTGCCATATGGCAAGCGCTCACATTTCTCTCCTTGACAGGTACTACCAGTGTGGTGGATTACATATTCCAACTTATAGAAGCTGATCATCTATGAGACAACTTATTTATCAGCATGTTGAATCCAAAGTAATAAGATAATGCGTGTGATGTATAATTGTATATCCAGTTATGATGTGCTCATCATCTGCTTCACCAAACTACAAAGAAAAAAAGATTTTCTGGTTTCCAGAATACCAATGACACCAAGATCACCAGTGTGTGAGAGAGAGAGAGTTACAACACACACGGGCGCACGGAAGGGGCAGGGATTCAACTGTTATGAATTGATTTTCAACAAACATGTAATGCAGAACATGAAAATCTTGTTTGCATTTGAGTTTTGCATGATATACCCATGAACTGGGTGATAGATCAACGGTAAAGGAACATAATTGTGAAGATGCAGTAAAATTCTCTGCTGCAATTGATATTGGATAACATATGATTATGTACAATAAACAAACGTCGATGATTCAGATGAAAACAACAGACAATTTAATTCTCCAACTACTTCGTTAGAGAAAAACTGTAATAGGTATACACAATTGCTATAAGTTCATTTACAGACAGTTTATCACACACTTCGACTTAGTATTAACTAAGTCCAACATAATCGCGTACGAGCAATGGAGATCAGAGAGGTTTTAACAGAATGGAGGCGAGTTGGTTCCTGCTGATGAAACAGACCACATGTTTGGGAAAATAAAAATAATGCATCAGCATAGTTAAATATAATCACTTGATATATGAGATAAATTTATTCATTTTCGATAGATAACTGGTGGTACAGAATTTATTATTATTTACGGTAACTGTGTTATTCGATTGCTAATGCAAACATGGTGTCACAGCTTTATTACTCACATTTTAGGATGCAGGTACTGATCTACTGTGAGAGGTTTCGGCCCACCAAACCAGTTAATCAGAAATATATCTTCGATCTCTAATTTGAAGATCTTGAAGTTGTGATCCTTAGGCCATTCTGTTGAGCAACAAAGAAAAACAAACAAAACTGGTCACTAAAAGAAGAAAATGTTTGAAGGCACTTCGAGAACATCAGCTTTTAAAATATACAAATTTAGGCGTAATTACCCATCATCTCTGGATGCTTCGTGAACAAAGCGCTTTGAGCGAACTCTGCTTCTTTAGAGTTATTGTCAACCAGAACCAACTAGCAAATCATAAGATGCATAATTAATCCAATTTAGTCCAAATAAACAAGGGTCGTCCCACATAAAAATGAAAACAAATAGAGTACAAACTTTGTCGGAAATTTTGTATTATATTTTTTTGCTTGCACACACCTTTCCCGTTAGTGTAATTTTGGCACAGGCTGGGTTTTCAGGGTCTCTTTTGCCACAAGTTCCAATAGGATACTCGCTGATCGTTAGCGAAGACCTATGGTCTTTCATTGCATAACGTGCAGTTGGGTCAAGAGCTGTCAAATAGAAGAACGGGATGCCACTACCTTTGTTAGGTAGTCCATCACTGAATGAAACAACATTCCTGCATGGAAAATTGATAACGTTTTTTAAGTTATAAACAGCAAACGAGAGTCTGAGAGTAGCATAACAAGTTCAGATATCTAGTTTTGCATGCAAGAGGAAAACAATACATTACTCTATTGTGAGTTAACTCAGCGAATAAACTACGACAAGGATTTGAATTTTATTTGAAGATGAAAGAAAAACATCCACGGGAACATAAACATCTTGTACTTCTGAGTGTTTCAGATAAAATACTCCCACCTTATATATAAGCTTCATATGATGTACAGCACACAAACTCACACAAATGCATGAAGTCATTATTTTTATGGTTCAATGGGGTTCGAGGTGCAGCACAATTCAAGTCCAAATGATAAAGCGAGAGCATTGGTTCTTGAACTTAAGAGCTTACAGATTTGATAAAATGAGTACAGAAAAGCTTGTGAAAATCAATTGTTCCCTTATGAGTTATGAGGTATCTCCTGATAAGCCGCAACATTCCCATACTAAAGCCGGTAGATACCAAACAATCAAAACATATGGAGCTTAAAATGGGGAAGAATTTCATTAATTTGTAGAGAATAAGTTAGAAAAACTTACCCAAAAGGTGCTCCTCCCAAATCACTTGATATAGTACTGCAAATTCAAATTACAAAACAAGCTTAAAATTCCACAATATCTCAGCTTCTCAACATAATCATCAAGCATGCCATAAAAGAAGTTGATCTATACATTTAACGGGGTTACGATACATATTATAGAAGATAAACAACATGTTCTTAACTCAAAATAAACAATTACATAAAAACATAATATTTTCACAGAAAAAATTCTGTAATTTGCTTCAAGGATCACCAAGAAAGAATCAGAAATTTTCCATTTTGCTCATTAGTTTTTCCATAAAAGTCAAAAAAACCAATCTTTAACCCAATTTAAGACAATCCAATACATCTGATTAAATTTCACAGCCACATATTCAACAATCCAAGATAAACCATTTATTGGATTCTCCAAATCAACACAAACAGTAAGTGACAAAAAATTTCAAGATCAAAACTTTGAAATGAAAAGACAAACCATTTTGCTCATTAGTTTTTCCAGTAACAATCAGAAAAACCAATCTTTAACCCAATTTAAAACAATCCAATACATCTGATTAAATTTCACAGCCACATATTCAACAATCCAAGAATAAACCCTTTATTGGATTATCCGATCAACACAAACAGCAAGTAACAAAATTTTTCAAGATCAAAACTTTGCAATAAAAAAACAAACCATTGACACAGACAAATAGAGTGGAATAAGTAAAGGAGAGAGATTATTACTTTAAGACCCCCCAAGAATTTTGAGAGACCAACCAACGAGCATGAGCTGCAGCATTTTTTGGGTCTGGTTTTGAGACTGGAAGCAATCGACCCTGCACAGAATCTTGGATACCCAGAAAAGAAAACAAGACCAAAGACAAAACATAAGCACAGTGAACAAAGCTTTTGGCTTTGGATTCCATCTTCTTTTGTTGTTTTTTTCTGGTTTCTTCTGCAGGAGTTTACAAGATGAACTGTACAGTTGCTTTGGATTTATAACACAGCTTTGTGGATTATCATCTATTATTGGGTTAGTGACTTGGTGCAGTTAATAACAAGTTTTCAACTTAGAAAAGAAAAGACAGCGTACTGTTCAAAGGAGGGTTTTTATTGTCTGTATTCAAGTACAAAGAAAGAAGAATTTTTTCATCGCTTTATAGGGCTTGTACATTTGAGTTGTACAAGCTTAGAAGGAGAGTTTTGGTTCCTATATTCGTGTATTGAGTTGCAGCAGAATATGAGTTCTTTGGGTACCACATTTTGGGCTTGAAAGAGCTTGGATGGTTATCACATAGGCTTTAATTGTGGACTTGAATGTGTTCTTATCAGCCTCACGAGCCACATAGATCATCTAGCTTCTAGTTGTTGTGTTGTTACTTGTATTATTGAGTAGAGTTACAAGCATTCATGATTCATGATGGATCGAATTTCGAGAAGATGAGGTTTATGGGTTCGAGTCATATCTCATCCACCAAATTTCGTTAGGTTCCAATAGTTCCTGAAGTTACGAATTTATCCAACTCAATAACAAGAGGATTTTGGTCCTACCAACAAAGGCCCTTTTAAACATGGGCTGGGTGGAGCAAAAATGATGACCCAACCCAACCCAACCCAACAACAAAAGAGAAAAAAACATGAGACCCAAATCAAACGCAACTGGTAAGAGAACAATGAACATCATTAAAAACGAGAAACTGCAAAAAAATTGGTGACACTTGAATCAAAATCCTTACCCCCAAAAAAAAAAAAGTCAAACAGTAGAACCGAAGAAAAACGATATCTTTGTCTACTGGATCGTTCTCTCATATGGTTTTCTCAGAACTACACCGAAAATTCGAAATCAATCTCTCAACTGAAGATTCACCTACCTTCAAAATTCAAGAATAAGAGAATCGACAAGGAAAAAAAAAAAATTTTTTTAGAGGAAAAAAAATCAAAAAGATGGGATTTTTCGCGCTCACCACAGCTGGTGGTGGTTTCATTTTGATCGGTGCTTGGGAATCTATATCGGCATCAGAGGATCCGACCAAGATTTCAGACCCATCTTCACATCTCTGTCAGTTTAACGACGGTGTCACAACAACAACAAAGATGGGGTCAGTATATGGAAAGCAAGAAACCGAAACACCATGTTTGTCTTCTTCTTCTTCTTTGAATTTTGTAATGATTGCTGTAATTTCATTTATGTTCATAGCCAACTCTTTGGTTTCTGTGTTTAATGCTCTTGATTCGAATGACCGAGTTGGTTCTGCTCTTCAATTGCAAGTTTTGGCTGTTGCTTCTCTGTTTTTGCTCTATTCGGTTCTTGGTTTGTTGATGAGTTTCAATAAATCGATTTCGTTGCCTTCGTTGATCCTAGATTTGATTGTGCTATTTGGTTTTGTGGAAGAATTTTTTATCTTTTACTTGCAAAGGAAGGACAAAAGTGGGATTGAGAATCGGTATTTTGATCTTTTGCTTGTGCCCATTTTGATATGTGTGGTTGGGACTATTTTAGAATTAAGTTCAAAGAAATCTGGATCAAATTACGCAAGATTGGCTCGTGGGATTGGATTGATCTTGCAAGGAATGTGGTTTCTGCAAATGGGTTTGTCTTTTTACACAGGTTTGATCACTCATGGCTGCTCGTTACACGAAAAGAGCCAAGGCAATTATACTATAAAGTGTAAAGGACATCCAGAGTATCATAGGGCCAGATCTATTGCTACGCTTCAGTTTAATTGCCATCTCTCGTTGCTTGTGATTTTGTGTACGGTTTGGTACTCAATCATGGCTAAAAAGAATGGGTACCGTGGTGGTGACTTCACGCATTATAGGCCGCTTGGAGCAGAAATGCATCAAATGGAGACTTTGGGTCATTTCACGTTGGATTCCGATGACGAGGACGAGATTAGAGAAGAGGACAATTTGGCGGAGATGAATGTGGAAGTAGGTGTCAATGGTCATGGTTCTCATGAGGTAAATAGTTCAGTCTAGTGCAATGAAGCCTTGTAGGAGATTCTTTTATAATTTTATTAATAGAGAATGATATTGTTTACCTTGTATAAACAAGTTGAGATAATGCCTAATGAGATTGTGGACTTTTTGCTTGCCTTAACACGGTTAATTTCTCTTTGTTGATATTAATGTTTCGTACTTATTTACACTAAATCATGTGAGAAGATAAATTATATGCCCCCTTTAAACTCAACTTTAACTCCCTTTCGGGATAGTATGGACCTAAGTAGAAGAAACATTGAGAAAAATAGATAAATTAGATGCTTAGCGTAAAAATGGGACACATTTTAAGTGCTATAAAAATATTAATTTGACAATTAATTGAGGGAGAACGGACTGATTAAATATCTGTGGCACTCCTGAATGAGTCATACAAGTTTAAATAGTTTCTTGCTAGCTGAGATTATCACTTTTTTGTTATATTATCTTCCATGGATGTTCATGAAGGAATGTACCATTCCTTGTATGCTCTAATTTTTCATCCAAATTTATGTAGAAAAATGAATAAGGTTTGTCATAGTGAAGGAAGAAACTGTGATTCTAAGATTTTTTACTTTTCAGAAATGCTTGATTCTTTATTTGTCATATTTTGTTTAGGAAGTTCTAGCTCTGTTTATGCCTATGTCTTGTTGTCATTGTTGATTGGTGTCCAAGGAGGTGAAGAAATTAATTAGGTTACCGGTGCTCGTAAATCTCTTTTTAATCAGCATTGCCAACTTCACTCAAGATGATGAATCTGCAATTGCTACCTGGAAAAAATCTGCTAACCACTATGCAAAATGCTAATCACATGATTGTCATGAAATCATCAAACAGGCTTTTGCATATGAAAATGAATGAAGAACTGGTCTATGTTCTCAAGGGAGTATTTTGTGAAGAGCTGTGTTTTTCAGATGTCTGTGTGTTTGATCTGGACTTTTTTGTTTCCATTCGTTTGTCAGTTGGTCAAATCATGCAAGTAATGGAAAAATGAATTGAAATTGAAAGTACTTGAGAGAAATGAAGTGAAACAGATGTTTTTTTTTTTTTTTCTTTTTCAATGTTCATTCCTGTCTAAGGTTTTGTATGGTTAACTCGGTTCTTCGTATACATAACAAAGGACTAGTTACCAGAACAGGTTTTGTCTTTGTAAATCTCACACTCACTATCAGAAGAAAACAATGTACATCAGTACATGGAAGTTATAAGAGTAGGTTCAAACAAAAATTAGGTTTGTTAGTTGGAAGTTAGAGCATTTAAAAAAATTAGGACTAAGTATCTAATCATAATTATGCGATTTGAAAAAAAAACAAAAAAACAAAAAAAAAAAAAAAAAAAATTAAAGATATAACCATCACTTAGGTGGGTACCATTTCATTTTCAATCATGGAATTTAATGTTGATGGATGGTTAGGATTTGTAAGTTGATCGGTTGGTGATATATAGTTATTGAATTTGGGTCCACAATTGGACTATTTTCTTAGTTTGGTACAAATGCAATAATTTTACTTTTGAGAAATTTAATTTACAGAAGAAGAAAACAAATTTCTGGAATTCAATCATGTTTCTGTGAAATCTACACACAAATTACATATAAAGTCTAATTTCCGGCATTCCATATGATTCCACTCTTCATTATTAATTTTTTTTTATTTTGTTTCAATGAAGTCTTATCACTAATTACGTTTTAGAATTGATTATGAATAAACCCATTTTTAGATCTGTCATAATTGCATTGAATATTGCCTAAAATATTGTCCAACAACTTTATTAATTTAAAAAAATTGTCATAAATTTCCTACAAATTTGTTTCATTAAGTTTCATAACAGTCAATGAAATCTGCCTTTTTTTTTTTTTTCTTTACAGATAAAAACTCTTTTGCTGTAATGTTTGTTTACGTTTTTACCTCTTATTAATACAAAATGACTTTCTCTTATGGCCGTTTTTATCTCTCACCATTTTCTGTCTTTTTTCTCTCACTTCACCTAATACTGAAGTACACATGTTGCTAATGCAAAACAAGGGGCAGAAAAAAACAAAAGATAGAAGCATCCATCAGGTAAGTCATTTGGTATTAATAAAGGGCAAAAACGTAAACAAGTTTTACAGCAAAAAGTGAAATTTTTTTTTATTAAATTAAAGAGTGTATATGTGTCAAGTGATGCGATGGGAAATGTAGATAACATTTCTGATTAATCTTTACCTTCCTTCTAGATATAACCGAATTTTTTATTTATTGAAGTTATAGGTTCAAATTGAATTCTTAATCAATATAGTGTACACTGAAATTTATTGTTTTTGTCTATTAGCAAATATTTGAATCACACTACATATATTTTTTATATATACCATGTAGTGGTGACGACTCGAACATAGGATATTGTTAGACTAATGAACTTTCTTACCATTGAACTACATTGAGCGATGGTCTATATATAGTGTTTAATCTCGACATTTCTTTGTTAGTGTTCATGAGCTAGACACGTGGTGCTTAATCTCAACAGATTCTAGTAAATCTGTTGGTGATTCAAAATATTTATGGTAAAAAAAAAAAATGATATTCTGGGTTTAGTCGAATCGAATCTGGGTATGGCCGAGAACAAGGAAATTGATGTTCTAGGTCATAAAATCTGGGTTTGTTGATGTTCTGGTCCTGCTAGATATACAAGCAATTGATTGATTGCTAAAACATACTTTTTCCATATCAGATGCATCAAAAGTAGGAAACACTATTTTTGGCACAGCCACAAAGAAATTGATGTTGAATTTTTTTTTTATTATTTGTTTTTTTTCTTTTTTTTTAACTAAAAAGATCTGGTGATGATGAAAAAAAAAAAAACCCTGAACATCAATGTTACACCATTTAAATTTGTTTTACACTATTATTATGATTGAAAGAGAGATTGGAAAAAGTGAAATGAAACTGGAAAACCAGGTTTATTGATGATCTGATTATTGATGAAATGAAATTGGTTTTGAAAGAAACCGAAAAAACTAGGTCAATTTTTTGGATCTGGGTTTATTGAAAGAATGTGTTTATATTATCAAATTCAAAATATTATTATATTTTCCTTTTTAAAAAATTATCAATTCAGTCCAATCCGATGTTTCACCAAACAAAACACAGTATTAATTCAGTCAAGTCCCATATTTCTCCAAACACGGTATAGTATTAATTTAGTTCAGTCTAATTCAATCCAATCCAATCCCATTTAATCTAAGTCTCATCTTAATCCAATCAAATCCCATAAAATAGTCTAGTCCAATCTTACATACCAAACGGTGCCTAAATGGAAGATCAATGTCCAAAGAAATTGCATAATTACTTAATTCAGGAGAGTTAATTAATTATAATCAAAGAATGTTTGATTAGAATACAATAAATGGAAAGAAAAGTCAGGTGTAAATGTAATACTTCTAACTTGATCTAATCTAATCTATAATTATCTTTAATCAGATCCATTCTCTATCTCTCACCCAAAATCTTTTTAATAAAAAAACAAAAGTCTAAATTCCTCAGACTTCACCGAAGAAGACGACCACCACTATCATCACCACCACCACCACCATTCACGCCGAGACCCAATACAACTAACATTCACTGACCCATCTCAATCTTCTTCTCTTCAAGCTATATACGAGCTTTTTAAAAGCTCAAAAAGACTCTCAATCGATTGACCCACCAAACAAAATTAAATTTTTTTTATAAAAAAAAATATGAAGAGATTGAAGAGCTATTTCATGCATATGCGCCACCACCACACCAACCACCAAACGGTGGAGCGGAGGTGGATTTTCCCACTCGCTATCGGGTCTTTAGTCTCTCTATTTCTTCTATTTTTGACCACACTAACGTCGCCGGACGGCACGCCGTTCCTCCCCTTCTACCGCTCCGTCTACACCGTCTCTGGCTCCTCCTCAGTCTTTGTTGAGTCCAAGCTCAAACCCCTCCCCGTCGCATCCCTCCTCCCTCCGCCGCCGCGCTTCGCTTACCTGATCTCTGGATCCGTCGGCGATGGCAACATGATCAAGCGGACACTCCTCGCGCTCTACCACCCCAATAACATCTACGCCGTCCACCTCGACCGCGAGTCACCGGATTCGGAGAGATTGGATCTGAAGAAGTTCGTCACATATCTCCCTCATGTCTGTGATCTCAATCACCTTAAGGTGCAATCTCAAACTTTGTTTCAAACCCAACAAAACCATCCAAAGTACATTCAACTCCGTGGTCCTGATGAATAAATTTTAAACACTACTTTCGTAAACAAAAGATATCAATTAGTTATGTAACGCTAATTAATTACTATTAAACTCACCATCTCCAAGATAAGGACTTCCAAATTAGGTGAGATAGCTAGAAAGCGCGGCAAAAGTTTCCGGCCAAAACATGCCTTGATGCCCAATTCCAGATGGATCAAATTCGAAAAGGTAGGCATTTCATCATTGATAGCCAAGCTTATAAACTGAAATGGAGAAAGTAATTACAATCCAAAATATTCATAATCAGAGTAAATGATAAGGAAGTGATATTTTACTTACCTCCATTGTGTAGGCTGTGAATGATAGACTCTTTGTGCAATTGATTCCTCTCAGGAGTTCCATGGCATGATTGACTTCAAGTTCATCAATAGTTACTGGCATTGTAAGGATGCAACATCTAAGAAAGGACTATCATTCACCAAAACGCTTGATGATGTACAGTCTTTAATGTACAGGTATTTGAGATTATGGGATGTAATTTCAAATTTGTGTTTGGAAACATAGTAATCCATACCTAACCAAATTCTAAACATTTTTAGAGTTGACACATTAATATCAAACGTCGACTCATCTTCGTTGTTCAAATTTGACCCATGTATCGATAAATCTTCGAGTATAGGGCAGTTTTTAAACAACTTTTTCATCAAGTTGCCGTCTGGACTCCTAATACTCATAAAAATTATTTTCAGACTCGGAAAACACACCACAGAGGACTCAGGAATATCAAATATACAATCACTTAGCATGGTTAACTCCACCAAGCTACTGCAAGTTAAAAGGCTTTGCGGCAACCTAACAAGCCATACACCGACCCTATCGATATCAACTTTGAGATTGAGATTCCGAACTTTGTGTTCTACTGCAAACGATATCCATGGAACCACATGAGATATTTCATCATCACTAATCATAGTACAGTCAAGATAAAAATTATGAACATCTTTGGACTGACAGACACTAAGTACACCATCCACAAATTTCTCAAAGCTGGGGTCTCTACCAAATGGATCATCCTCACCATCATCAAAATAAAAGTTGTAGATCAAAGTCCAGAGATTCCTCCACCTTGATGACAGAACCCAAGTTCTAACAGCATCTTTAGTTTGGAGGCGCAAAAGGATGTGAATAAGAACATCATCAGACAACCTGCTGATGATGTCTTCTTCTCCAAGCTTTCCAAGAGCCATGATTCTCTCACAACTGCATATGCTATATCATTGAAAAAGATAACATTGTAACAATTTTCTCATGGTCATTCTATCAAAAATCTTGCATGCATTAAAAAAAAGTTATCTTTTTTCTCTTTCAAATTTCACTGAAATCAAGGAAGTAAATATCGATACTATATTTCCAATATATCATCAAATTTTCCATATTTTGAAGATACAAAGATACAAACTATTGATGATCTGACAATATTTTAAAGATATTAACAACATTTCAGATATTTCTACATGCATTTTCAAAATCTGAACAGATATTTTCACTGAAATTGATATTCACTTCCTTAACTAAAACACAAACAAGAGAAAACAGAGCATACCCAGATGAGAATATTTGAGCGTACCTGCAAAATTGCAAACCTTGAGTGTTGATTTACAAAATTCACCTGATCATCAAATACTATTCTTCTATCTTTTTAGCGAATGATAGAGAATAAGAGAGCAAATGGTCTGTTTCATATAGGCCTATAGGGTACTTGGACTTTGGTACATGACATTGATATAGGGTTGGTAAAGTGATATTTACGGTACGGTATATGATGTTGATATGATATTTTATGTATATGATGTTGATACGTGGCTGGTATAGTGATATTTATGGTATACGACGTCGATACGATATTTCATGTATATAACATCGATACGGGGTTGGTGCATTGATATTTATGGTATATGACGTTGATACAGGGTTGGTACAATGATATTTGTGGTATATGGTATCGATACGATATTTTATATATGTGACGTTGATACGGAATTGATACAATGATATTTACGGTATATGACGTCTATATGATATTTTAAGAAATATGATGTCGTTACGAAGTTGGTGATATTTATAATATATGACATCGGTTCGATATTTTATGATATATGACGTCGATAAGAAGTTGGTCCAATAATCGTCTAGTTAGACCTCTCTCACTCACGTCAATGAAATTATGGGTTCGAGTCATGTCCGACTCTCCCAAAACTTTAAATTGTAAGGTTCAAAAAAAGTTTTAAAAATATATGATTGGGGGACAATGAAAACAATTTCGTTTCTGTTTCTAATTTCATATTTATACATAATATTTCGTATGTTACCACTTACCACCACTCACCAACTTATTTTTCTAAAAATCTTGAATGTCCAATTAATGTCATCTGGAATTTCTACCTCTCTTGTTTCAGAGTTTGAGAGAGGGGGGCTCAACTCAAAACCACAACCTGAATATTGTAGGTGTACGAGGCAAACTACTAGACCAACATCAAGCATTATCTGGTTTCGGTTAATTAAAGCAGCCTTTCGGCCTTCTCCAGGCAGGAAACATGCAAGACTCTGAAACATGATAGGAAAGTGAGAAAACAGAAAATATTACTTATCTTCTTCTCTTCTTGTATCAAAAATATGATCACAAGAATGTTTGGATATCTCCGGGCATTATAGGCCGCTTCGAGCAGAAATGCAGCAAATGGAGATTTCAGGTCATTTCACTGTTAAATTTCGATATTGTATTTTTTTTGTTTTTTTTTTTTGTTTATGAGAATGGGTGTATATATTGATGGATAGCCTTATAACTCAAAAGACTACTATAATGGTGACATCTATACCCTTCTCTTATTATATGTGTTTTCAATGTGGAATTCATTTCATCTTATTGAGTTTCATACGTGGGTTCTCTAACATTCACGTTGGATTCCGATGAGGACAAGATTAGAGAAGAGGACAATTTGGCGAAGCTGAATGTGGAAGTAGGTGTCAATGGTCATGGTTCTCACTTCTCAGGAGTGAGGTAAATGGTTCAGTCTAATGCCTGATTCCTGAAGTCTAGTAGGTGATTCTTTAACGATTTTATTAATAGAGAATGATATCGTTTACCTTGTATAAACAAGTTGAGATAATGCTATTGCCGTTTTGTTTGGATTTGCTTCCAGTTTTACGAGTTAAAACAATCTTTGGCGATGTTATGAGATTGTAGACTTTGTGCTTGCTTCAACACGATTAATTTCTGTGTTGATACTGATGTTTCGTACTTATTTACGCTAAGTCTTGTGAGAAGATGATTATATATAAATGCACCCTTTAAACTCAACTTTAACTCCCTTTTGGGATAGTATGGACCTACGTAAAGGAAACATCGAGAAGAACAGATAAATTAGATGCTTAGTATAGAAATGGGACACATTTGAACTGCTGTAAATGTACGAATTTGACGATGAATTGAGAGAGAACGGACTTATCAAATATCCGTGGCATTCCTGAATGCCTCGTAACGAGTGATGAGACATAGTGAAGGATGGAACCTTTGTGATTCTAAGATTCTTTACTTTTCAGAAATGTTTTATGCTTTATTTATCTTACGTTCTAACTCTGCTCTTCTTATACATAACAAAGGACTAGTTATCAGAACAGAACAGGTTGCACAATGCACCCAATTCAGATGGAATTTGTCTTCGTAAATCTCACCAGGTTCAGGCAAAGGACATGTATGACAAAGCAAATACATCCGCGGTTAATTATCACAACCACCAAACAAAAACATTTCAGGTTTCTGAAGTTGTGCCATGGTAATTTCATGAATAGGTTTTTGAACCATTTTCCTTCCGGAAACAATTTCTTGAGACAAGCATTTCATTGTAGGGCGAAACTTTGGTTCAGAGTGCAAACATGCCAATGCTATGCTTGAAGCAAGAGCAATATCTTGCACGACAGTATGATCTATTGGAGGCGAGAGGCGGGAGTCTAATACATCAATTAGCCTTATATTTTGATAAGATGACGAAGACAATGATGAAAGGAGTTCTTGCGGATGCTTCCCCATTAATACTTCTAGTGCCACCACTCCAAAGCTATAAACATCACATTTCTTTGTCACGGCCATAGTGTAGGCAAGTTCTAAAAATAAGAAGAAAAAAAAATAACTATCAAGTGATATGTCATTGATTATATCAGTTACATAATGATAAGAATGGCAAAGTAGTTTACCTGGAGCAATATATCCACAAGTTCCTGCTACTATGGTTCTATTAGATGAGTCGGAATGTAAAAGTCTAGCTGTCCCAAAATCAGCGACAAAGGCCTCCGATTCTGAGTTTAGTAGGATATTGTTGCATGATATGTCACGATGAACGATTGGTGGTGTGCAGTTATGATGCAAGTAAGTTAAAGCATGAGCTATATCCTTGATGATGTTCACCCTCTTAGTCCAATGCAATTCAATAGCTTCATCATCATTATGTAGACAATAATACAAGCTTCCCCTCTCCATGTACTCATATACCAAGAACATACATTGCTTGTGTAAACAAAATCCATAAAGCTTCACGATGTTTCGATGTCTTATTTCAGATAGTATACGTACCTCATTTTGGAAACTCTCGGCAAAAGTTGACTCCTCACTTTCAAAATGATGAAGCTTCTTCAAAGCAACTACTTTACCACTAGGAAGTTGTGCTTTATAAACGCTGCCATAACCTCCTGTTCCGATGCAATATCTTATGTCGAAATCTTCTGTTGATTCAATTATGTCCTCATATGCAATTTTGCCATCATAATTCCATATCGAGAACATATCTCCCGTCTTTGCTGTGAATGTTGATGTCTTTCTGATTGTTGATCTGAATTCGGATTTTTTATTATTGCATATACAGATATATAGGACTGAGGTGATACTGATAGTGTACAGAAGAAAAAGGATAACTGATGCAACAGTATCAACGGCAGTGGGTTCGTATTCATTGTTAGGAGGTGTAGCAGGAAGATTATGAGTAATGCAAGGTGGAAAACCACCAAACTCACTGCACAAACCTTTATTGCCAATGAATGCTTGTAGTGAGTATCTATTTACAAGATTCTCTGAAATTTCACCCCCCAAATAATTGTATGACAAATTGATGAAAGACATCCAGCTCATGCTATCAAGAAAATATGGAATGTCACCGGAGAGGTTGTTGTAGGAGACATCCAAGTATCTTAAGACTGGCATTTTTTCAAGTTCGAAAGGTATTGTCCCGTTAATGAAGTTATTGGAGAGCTCTAGATGTTCAAGGTTGAAGAGTGCTTCAATTGTGATTGGTATTTGGCCAGAGAGCTGGTTAGATGAAAGAATCAGATAATTAAGTTTTGTTAGCTTGGTGAGCCCATGTGGAATGGTACCTTGTATGTTGTTCCTTGACAGGTCCAGTGACACCAAATTCTTTAGGTTTCCAAGTTCTTCCGGGATATAGTCTGTCATGTAGTTAAAGAAAAAAAAAAAAAAAACAGAGAAGGTTAATACTCATTGATTGGTGTGAGGATGTTAGAGTGCTTAAATACTATTATTGGATTCTTTTCTATAAACTTAAATTTTTAGGTTTGATGGTTGTCCCGGAAGTCCAAAGTTCAAGCCCCCCCACATGCATTTGTGCATATATATATATATATATATATGAGAGAGGCCCACGTGAGGACGTAAAGGTATTGAAATACTATTTAAGTACTATTGTTAGTCTATTTCCTATCGGCATACTAACAGAAGATAGCTATTGAAATTGGCAACTCACCTGTAAGATTATTTCCAGAGAGGTCAAGGTGATTGAGTTTAGAAAGAGCAGCAATAGTTGATGGAATATATCCTGAGAGTGAACCTGACGAAACACTGAGATTTTCCAGGTTTGGGAAGCATGAGAAGTTGAATTTGTCAAGCTCCCTTTTTGTGCCATTGTTTTGCAAAGTTATCCGAGTGACGCTTCCTGCTTTATTGCAAGTTACACCAGTCCACTTGCAATGATCTGAAGTAGTACTGTTATAGTTGGCTGTGCTGCTGTTACTCCACCAACCGCATTGAAGTAGAGCTCCCTTTTCTAATTTTCTTGGTGATGATATTTCGGTTGCTGCTACTGCGGACATAGCAAGGATAGCCAATACCACCAGAATTCTGGCAGCGGCGAGCAAGGAGATCATGTTTGCGGTGTTTTGGTTGATTAATTTCTGCCTAGTGCAGCATGTTTTTTATATCAAGCTAGGTCAACTCGACTTAAAAGTCAAGTGGAAAACAAATTTATTATCATTAACGTGTGAATTGGACAATCTTGGATGGAAATATATGAATTTTCAAGTTGTTAGCTGTTATGAAATTTCGTCATTGGAAAAACAATGCATACGATTCCATCATTTTCAGTACAGAACAGAGAACCAGTCAGACTCTGTGGTTAATGGTGACAAACAACCACAAATTAGACTTAACAAGTCACGCTTTTGGACAATCATTGTCAAAGAGAATGGAATCTGATTAATGGTTGTCAAGCTGCGTTCATGGACCAACCTGTTTGAAAAATTCATTATTGACCGATAGAAAACTATCTCCACCCCGAAGCTCACGAATCAAGGTCTTTCAACCTTTCTTTAATTGACCAACTAGATATACCTACTGAACGTACTAACACTCAACTTCCACCGTCAAATACATATTTACAATAGTGAAATACTATTCTAAAAACCTATAATTAAAAGAGCATATATAATAAAAGTAGAAGCGTTAACATATCATAACTCATAATATTACGAATTCAGAGTTCACAACACGACTTTACATTGGAGCTACAGAGAAATTGATCATTTCCAAGTATACATCAAAACTTTATCACTTTGACTAGTAGGACTTGATAAAATATACAGAAATTTGCGTCACTTAAAAACCCTCAAAATCTACAAATGTTTCAGTCTCATTTGTTGTGTCAATTGTCATGAGAAGATTTATAATCCATCTTCAAGATGCTTGTAAGAAATAAGTTTTTTTTTTTTTTTTTCCTCAATTCGGTTTACCTTATTAATAAGGTTCAAACTTATTCAGCAAATAGAACTCCTAATGTTTCCATGCAAAGTTGAATACGTTTATTAATATTAATCTAGTGATAAACCCTATACGCCTGCATTAATGAGATTGTACATTCAAGTCATGTCGCTCTATCTCAATTCTCATATTTGTAATAGTTATAAAAATAAATAAATAAATAAATTGATACTAATAATCATATATGAAGACTATGCTCATAAAAGGTACCTTAGCAATTTAATCCACAATTTGGTCCACAACATAAAATGTAAACCAAAAACCAAAATCTAAAAAACATGAAGATCTGCTCAACGAACATGTCAAATAAATTTAATTTCACATGTAGGAGAACCCCTGTAGTAATTGAGAATTTGTCTCCGGAGATATTTCTTTTTCGTAGAAGAAAGAAAATTCACTTCAAGCTTCTCCAAGACTTCACTGTTTTTCAGCAAATACTTGATCACTTCCAGCTCGCCACACATCCCCCTCATGTCTGTGATCTCAATCTCCTTAAGGTGTAATCTTAAACAAGACGGCACACCCTTTGCTTCAAACCGAAGAAAACCTTGCAAAGCACATTCTACTCCGTGGTTCTGATGAAGAAACAAGAATAAATTACTACTTTCATAAACAAAAGATATCAATTAGTCATATAACGTTATATACTATTCAACTCACCATCTCCAAGGTAAGGGATTCCAGATTAGGCGAACTACCTAGAAAGTGCGGCAAAAGTTTCCAGCCAAAGCTAGCCTTGATGCCTAATTCCAGATCGATTAAATTCGGAAAGGTAGGCATGTTATCTTTGATAGCCAAGCTTAAAAACTGAAATGCAGATAGTAATCACAATCCAATATAAGTCTTAGAAAAACAATTAAAAGAATGATGATATAAACACCTCCATTGTGTAGGCTGTCAACGATAGACTCTTTGTGCAATTGATTCCTCTCAGGAGTTCCATGGCACGATTGACTTCAAGTTCATCCATTTCATCAATAGCTCCTGGCATTTCATGAACATCCAAGGATGCAACATCTAAGAAAGGACTATCATTCACCAAAAAGTTTGATGATGTATAGTCTTTGATGTGGAGACATTCGAGATCACGAGCTGTAATTACGAATTTGTGTTTGGAAACATAGTAATCCATACCTAACCATATTCTAAACATTTTTAGAGTTGGCACATTAATATCAAACGTCAACTCATCTTTGTTGTTCAAATTTGACCCATGTATAGATAAATCTTCGAGTACAGGGCAGTTTCTAAACAACTTTTTCATCAAGTTGCCATCTGGACTCCTAATACTCATAAAAATTATTTTCAGACTCGGAAAACACACCACATAGGACTCAGGAATATCAAATATACAATCACTTAGCATGGTTAACTCCACCAAACTACTGCAAGTTAAAAGGCTTTGCGGCAACCTAACAAGCCATACACCGACCCTATCGATATCAACTTTGAGATTGAGATTCCGAACTTTGTGTTCTACTGCAAACGATATCCATGGAACCACATGAGATATTTCATCATCACTAATCATAGTACAGTCAAGATAAAAATTATGAACATCTTTGGACTGACAAACGCTAAGTACACCATCCACAAATTTCTCAAACTTGGGACATCTACCAAATGGATCATCCTCACCATCATCAAAATAAAAGTTGTAGATCAAAGTCCAGAGATTCCTCCACCTTGATGACAGAACACAAGTTCTAACAGCATCTTTCGTTTGGAGACGCGAAAGGATGTGAATAAGAACATCATCAGACAACCTGCTGATGATGTCTTTTTTTCCAAGCTTTCCAAGAGCCATGATTCTCTCACAACTGCATGTTATATCATTGAAAAAAAAAAAAAAAACATTGTAACAATTTTCTCATGGTCATTCTATCAAAAATCTTGCATGCATTAAAAAAAGGGTCAGGCTAAACCAACTTAAATTTATGATTTAAAATTTTGACTTCAACATCTCAACCATCCATTTGTTTTTAATACAATAATTATAAAAACATTCAAATCTCAACCATTAAATTAACAGCACAAGAGTAGTTGAGATGTTGAAATCGAAATTTTAAGTCATAAATTTAAGTTGGTTTAGTCTAACCCTTAAAAAAGTGAATTTTTTTTTTCTGAAATATTATTCACAGAAATCAAGATTGATATACAAATTTCACAGAAATTAAGGAAGTAAATATCGATACTATTTCCAATACATTATCAAATTTTCCATATTTTGAAGATACAAAATAGTATTGATCTGACAATATGTTAAAGATATTAACAACGTTTCAGATATTTCCATATGCATTTTCAAAACTTGAACAGATATTTTCACTGAAATTGATGTTAACTTCTTTAACTTAAAACACAAACAAGAGAAAACAGAGCATACCCAGATGAGAATATTTGAGCGTACCTGCAAAAATGCAAACCTTGAGTGTTGTTGACAAAATTCACCTGACCATCAAATACCATTCTTCTATCTTTTTACTGAATGATAGAGAAGAAGAGAGCAAATGGTCTGTTTTATATATGGTACTTGGACTTTGGTAAATGATGTCGATACGGGGTTTGTACGATGTTTATGGTATATAACGTCAATACGATATTCTATGTATACGACAGTCGATAGGGGTTGGTACGATGTTAATGGTATATGACATCGATGCTATATTATATATATATATATATATATTAGTCAATACGGGGTTGGTACAATGATGTTTATGGGTATATAACGTAGATACGATATTTTATGTATTTGACATACTATGTTTTATATATGACGGTCGATATAAGGTCGGTATAATGATATTTATAGGTATATGACATCGATACGATTTTTATGTATTTGATGTCTATACAGAATTGGTACAGTGATATTTATAGTACATGACATCAATACAAAATTGGTCTAGTGATTGTCTAGTTGTAGCTCGTAGGCCTCTCACACTCACGTCAGTGGAATTATGAGTTCAAGTCATGTCTGACTTGATAAGATCCCACGGAATCAGGCAACAAATCAGCACTCAAGTCAAACCAAAAATCTTGGCAAAACTAATGTAATTAACAAAATGTTGACAGCTTGAATCCTTTTGTAATGGCTGTGCATTCCACAAGATTAGCTTCCAACGGCTTTATTGTTTCTAACATTCTTCCATTAGTTTTGCCAAGATTTTTGGTTTGACTTGAGTCCTGATTTGTTGCCTGATTCCGTGGGATGTTATCACGGCTCTCCTAACTTCAAATTGTAATTGTTAAAAAAAAAAAATTAAAAAATATGATTATGGGGACAATGAAAACATTTTCGATTCTGTTTCTAATTTCTTATTTATACATTATATTTCGTATGTCACCACTCACTAGAGGAGAGGCTTAGAAGTTTTATATTCAACATGGAATGCAAAACAAATGGACCATATACATTTTTGTTGCACGAGATTGTAGACTAAACCCAAGATTGGAGTCCAATCCTGTGTAGATAAATAGTCCAGTACAAGATAACATACTTTTCTTTCATTTTCTCATACATTCAAGTCATCAAGAATTTCTACCCCTCTTGTTTCCTAGTTTGGGAGAAGGGGACGCGACTCAGACGTGAATATTATAGGTGTAAAAGGGAAACCACTGAGCAAACCTCGAGTGTTATTCTGTTTCGGTAAATTAAAGCAGCCTTTCAGCCCTCTCCAGGCAGGAAACATGCAAGAGTTAGAATTTAGAAACATGAATGTTTTGAATAACAGAAAATATTACTTATCTTCTTCTCGTATCAAAAATATGGTCACAAGAATGTTTGGATATCTATTTTCATGACTGAGAAAATAGTGCCTTCACAAATCACCTCTCAGATTTCACTGAAAAGTGTCCATCAAAAAGCTACATTGTTGATCTAAAAGACAGAGAAGAACTATGTAAATCAGAAAACAAAAACTTAGAAGATCTGCAGAGCAACATGTTAAAGAAATTTAATTTCACAATCCACAGAACCCCTCGGATACAGAAGAATTTGTCTCTGGAGATTTTCCTTTGACTCGGCATTTGCAATGTCCACGGCAAACTCTTTCAAGACTTCACTATTTTTCAACATATAGCTGACCACTTCCAGCTCGTCTTCAACTCCTGTCATGTTTCTCATCTCAATCATCTTCACATGTAATCTCAAACAAGAGGGCACATTCTCCGATTCAAATTGAACAAATTCCTCCGGACTATATTCTTGATTGTAGTCCTAACAAAGAATGAAGAACAAAATTTAATTTCAAAAACGAAGTGTCGAAATCTATCAATCAGTTAAATATGTTGATTACGAACAACTGACCATCTTCAAGATAAGTACTTCTAGATTACTCGAGCTATTTAGAAAGTGTGGCAAAAGTTTCCAACCGAAGCGAGCCTCAATGCACATTTCCAGACGGATCAGATTTGGAAAAGTAGGCATATTATCATCAAAACCTAAGTTTAGAGACTGTAATGGAGATAATAATTATAATAATCAAAATATAAACTTTGCAGCTAAATAATGAAGCAACATTGAACAATGAAAGCAACATATAAATTCATAATCAAAGTAAATGATAAGGAAGGAATGTTACATTCATTGTGTTGGAGGTCAAAGATAGAATCTTCGTATAGTTGACTCCATTTAGGAGTTTCATTACTCGATTAGCTTCATCATGGGAGACTTCAAACTCATCTAATTGAGAATAATCTTTAACCAACGAACTATCTACTCCAACATCTAGGGATACTTGATTTAAGAGAGGTCTTTCATTCACTACAAAGCTTGCTAATAAATAATCTCCAATGTTGAGGTATTCGAGTTTACTAGATGTAACTACAAATTTGTGCTCGGAAACCCCTTCAAAGTAATAAAAATCCATGGACACCCATATAGTTAGCCTTTTCAAAGTTGGCACCATAATATCGAACACCAATACATCTTCATTGCTAACAAGATCCCCATATATGGACAAATCTTCAAGTACAGGACAACTACGAAACAACTTTTGTAGTAGGTCATCATCTGGATTTGTAATACTTATATAAAGTAGTTTAAGACTTGGAAAACACGTTGTTGAATCAGGAATATCAAAAACAAAATCACTTAGTATGCATAACTCCACAAGTGTATTGCAAGTAAAAATGCTTTGTGGCAACCTAACAACCCACAACTCATCATAATCAATAAAGACTCTAATATTAAGTTTGCGCACTTTGCGTTCTACTGCAAAGCATAACCATGGAATGACATGAGATAATTCATTGTCATCAAATACACTACAACTGAGACGAAAATCTTGAATATGTTTGCATTGACAAAGACCGAGTACTCTATCCACAAAATTCTCAAAGTTACGAGACCTACCAAGTTTATAATCATAATCATCAAAATGAAGATTGTAAAGGAACGTCCAAAGATTCTTCCACCTTGATGACAAAACACAGGTTTTAACAGCATCTTTGGTTTCGAGACATGAGAGGATTTGAACAAGAATATCATCCGGCAATCTGCTGATGAAGTCTCTTCCTCTGATACATTCTCCAAGCCTTTCGAAATCCATGATTCGTTCAAAAATGCATGATATTTTAGAGACTGAAAACAATCATAAACCATTCTCGTAGACATTCTTTCAAACATCCTACGTACATAAACAAAGCTATCAATTTCCAAATATAATATCATACATAAAAAATATATATATATCCTAAAACCAACAAACTCATGCTTCCACAACATCCCTACAATTAAAATTAAACTTAAAACATAAATGAAATCCATAAATTGCTCATATTCTATACCAAAAACAAATTCTTAACATAAAAATCTCAAATTTAAACAACACTTGCAGGAGCATTCCTTCAACAGGAAAATAAAATGTCAACACACAAAGACTACAAACTCCTAATCACAGAAAACAGAGCATACCCAGAACAGAATGTTAGAGTGTACCCACGAAAGGCCTAACCCAGATGAGAGTATAGAGCGTTGATTCACATACAAGGGTCAATACTCTCAATTTCTCTAAATTCGTATTTCGGTGAACAATACAGTTTATGGTGGTCTTTTTTTTTTTTTTCCCTCAAAAGTGGGGAGTTGTATACTTGAATGCAACTGGCAAGGAAGGAAATATCGAAAATTTCACTGATATATTGGAATATTTTTGAAATTTTGAGTGTTTCACTGTTTCTTTATCAAGACTTTTTGGTGGTTAATTTGCTTCAAATGGCCATTTTATATATATATATATATTTTTTTTTTTTTTGGTACAACCGGTGACACCCATAAAACTTATCAGTACACCTATTTTTATAAGCACACCTATGTCTAAAATTTAAAAATTAAATATTACTATAAACATTCATCATAATGCCAATAGTACCCTCATTGAAATAAATATATTCATTTTAATATATATTATTTATAAACACTCTTAAATTATTACCACACCCAATTTATATATATAAAAAATCATATTATTTTTGGAATCAAATCTTTTTTTAATGATGATCCAATTTACTTTTGAAAATATTTCGAATATAGGAGCCTTATAAAATGGAATATGTATATGGGGTCAAAAGATTTTCAATTTGGAATTCTCTTATTTATACATCTATTCAAAAAAAAAAATTCTTATTGACATCTATGGCTATCTTACCAAAAAAAAAAAAAATTTGTTAATATTTACGACTATAGTTAAAAAAAATATATTGTTTTTTTTTTTTTTAGAGTTTATAACTATATATAAAAGAAAAACAAAAACAATATAATAATCATGTGGTGATAAGAAAATTTGATATTTGAAATAAAATTAAAGTTTAATTAGGGTTTATCATAAATTTTTTTTTTTTTTTTTTTTTTTTGAAAGGTAAGTTTTATTTAATAAAAAAATATAGTTGAAGACACAAGTGTAATTAATTAGTATATATAACATTTAGTTTATTTTTAATTAAAGTAACTTATCATTTTTGGTAAATTTCTATTAGGATATTTTTGTAATTAAAATTTTTAATAAAATATGGAGGTACTAATAAGTTTTATGGGTGTCAATTTCAGCTCCCATTTTTTTTTTTTTATCTGTAATACATTGATACTTCAAAAAATATATTTTTTTTATTTTAAGAAATTTTAAAGAAAAATTAAACTTTATAAAATCTTTTTTTTATATATTTAATTTTAGTTAGTGGTACAGCAAGATAAACTTTATGGGTTTAGCTACGATACCGTGATACTAACTATTTTGTTAGTGGATAGTTATGAAAATTAAATATTTTCTTATTTTCGTTATTTTTTTTTATTGGGTTATTGGTACTAGTCCCCTCA
The DNA here is from genome assembly GCA_035582765.1 of Acer negundo. Lineage (NCBI taxonomy): Eukaryota > Viridiplantae > Streptophyta > Magnoliopsida > Sapindales > Sapindaceae > Acer > Acer negundo. The sequence continues at coordinate 21,385,399 of CM069243.1, read as the reverse complement.
GAACTTTACAGGAGTTTACATTTTAAACTCTGAACCTTTTTTTAGACGTTAAACCCTTTAAACTCTCATTAATTGGTAAACAGTTTGGTGTATTGCCCCATAAACTCTTATTTGAGAGGCATTTATAGTTAGATTTTACCAATAAATAATAGTTCAAAGGGATTAACATCTAAAAAAAAAGTTCAATGGGCAAAATATAAATTTACGTAAAGTTCAAGGGACTAGTGCCAATAACCCTTTTTTATTTCTAAATAAACTTTGAATTCGCATAATTCAACAAAAGTTGAAGCGGCAAAGAAGGAAATATGGATACGTACAAAAAAATATATATATATATATATTTTTTGAGCTTGTAGCAATATTTCTAATATTTTCACCGATAAATCCAAAATTTTGGACCTCAATATTTTCATCAAAACCTATATCCACTAACCTTATAATCACTAATAAGCCTCTCATATCTACATGAACTCGTCACATTCTAACATTGAAAACTTGAAATTATATCTACCAATTATAAACATCATGTGGTTTTTGCAAAACAGGAACTTGTCCTTCCTTTGAACATGACAATATTTTCTCCAAGCAATAATAGGCAAATACTATAGTGTCAAGAATGCCAAATGTATATGTATATCATGTCACATCAGAAAATTGAGCTACTTAATTAATACCAGAAAGGAGACCAAAAACATAAACTTGAATTGAATTTCACAATGTTACAAGCAGTGCATGGAACTCCATGAGAATTTGTATCTAGAGAGCTTTCTTTCACTCTGGAAATCATCTGGAAATGAAACTTCAAATAAGATGTTACCGTCTTTGATTCAAATCGAACAAAACGTAAAAGAAATATATATATATATCTATATATATATATATTTCTATGAATTTGTAACCACATTTCGATAACATTTCAGGTGAAACTGGAAAATAGTATCGAATTCGATACCAACACATTATTACATTGAAAATCGAAAACATATATACTTGTGGGCAGTGACTGTTCTCAATTGGTGAGCTTTGGTTACTAACCAACGCTAATAATTATCTCAAGATTGGTTCTTTTATAAATTAATTGAAAACTAAATCCCTTCAAAAATAAGCAAACCCCATCATGCAATAATTCAATATTGTGCCTGGTTGGCTGGTTTCTCTTGTGAAACCAAACAAAAATTAGATTGTTTGATAGACAAAGCTTGAATTTTGAAGTTGTCAGATCCATTCAAATACTGTAAACCAAATGAAAAGGTAAAAAAGATGGTATATTTTCCATTCACATTCGTAAATCTCTCAAAAATCAAACACAGGAAAACCAAAGAAGATTCAATAGACAAACCTGAGTGTAAAGTCCGAGAAAACATAAATCATGAACTAATAGAATTATAGAAATTTAATTTCACAAGCAGCAGAACCCCTTGGATACATAAGAATTTCTCTCTGGAGAAACTCTTTTGACTCGGCTTTAGCTGAAATATGGGCGTTAAACTCCTTCAAGACTTCACAATTTCTCAACATATAGCTAACAACTTCCAGCTCGTCTTCTTCCCCCATCATGTTTTTGATCTCAATCGTCTTAACATGTAACCTCAAACAAGACGGAACATTCTCTAATTCAAAATTAACAAAATCCTCCGGAATGTATTCTGTAAGAAGGCAGTCCTAGTGAAGAAACGAGAATCAGAAATTGCATTGAGAAATAAAAGCTATCAATTAGTTAAATATGTTGTTAACGACTTACCATTTCTAAGATAAGGACTTCAAGATTAGGCGAGCTCTCTAGAAAGTACGGTAGAAGTTTCCAGCCAAAGCGAGCCTCGATGTTCAATTCCAAACGAATCAAATTTGGAAAGGTAGGCATATCATCATCAAAAGCCAAGCTTAGAGCCTTCAATTCAGATAACAATGACACTCAAATTTAAATCTTGAAAGAAGAAAAAAACTAAGCAAGGGTGCAATATAAAATATTTCAAAAGCAAAATACATATTCATAATAAAAATAAATCATAAGGAAGCGAAATTACATCCATTGAGCGGGAAGCCAGTGACAGAATCTTCGTAAGGTTGATTCCTCTCAATAGTTCCATTACACGATTAGCTTCATCTCTGGATACTTCAAACTCAAGATCATCAATTAGCGAACTATACACTCCGACATTCAGGTTTACTTCATTCAGCAAAGGTCTTTCATTTACCACAACACTTGTTAATGAACCATCTTGAATGCAAAGGTATTCAAGATTACGGGCTGTAATCACATATTTGTACTCAGAAAGACCTTCAAAGTCTGAATAATCCACATCATGCCTTATATTTAACCTTTTTAGAGTTGGCACACAGATATCAAACATCAACAAATAATTATTAAGGTCAAGATATGATGCATGAATAGACAAATCTTCTAGTACAGGACAACCAGAAAACAACTTCTGCATTAGGCTGGCATCTGGAAACACAATGGTAATATGAAGGATTTTAAGACTCGGGAAACACATGGAATCGGGAATATCAAGAAAGAAATCATTATGAAGTGATTCAAGTCTTAACTTCACAAGTGTTTTGCAAGTTAAAATGCTTTGCGGCAAATCAAAAGGCCATCCATGCCAAGCCTCTACAATATCAACTTTAATTGTAAGATTGCGAACCCCATGATCAACTGCAAAGCATATCCATGAACTAACACGAGATAAGTCACTATCTACGATATCACTACAGTCTAGACGAAAATTCTGAATATCTTTGGATTGGCAACAACTCAGTACTTTGTCCACAAAATTCACAAAGTCATTAGTTGCAAAATCATTGAAAGAAAGATTGTAAATCCAAGTCCAAAGATTCCTCCATCTTGTTGACAAGATACATGTTTTAACAGCATCTTTAGTTTCTAAAAGTGAGAGGATGTGGATAAGAATGTCATCTGGCAATTTGCTAATGATGTCTTCTCCTCTAATCAAATCTTCATGCCTTTTGAGATCCATGATTCTCTCTCAACATTACAACTGACTGCAAGTTATTTAAGACATTAAAAATTAAATGTAAGCATTCTTTAATCAGCCAAAATAAGGTAGACTAACAGTGCTCATTAAGTTTGGTTTCCAAAAGTTCAATAACTTGTAACCCAATAAATCATATACATCCTTTCAGTGAGATTGAAAATCTTCAATATTAATTCAGATCTATCATGAGCAACAAAAGAGAAAAAGCAGACAAGCTCAACATGTCATATTCATATCATTTCTGTATTCTCTCATTAAATCAAACAAAGGGTAGTATTTCTAATAGGGAAATGACATAGCTGCTACAAGTTTTTTATGCATACGGATGATTTTTTTCCAAATTCAAGAAAGGTTTCTCACGGAAAACTCATTAAAAACGACATCTTCAGCGTAAAATCAACTCTCAAGCATTGAAGTTGCTTCCAGACAGTTTGAAAAAAAAAAAAAAAAAACAACACACACACACATATGTTAGTCTGCCCCAACATACACTGCCACATGAACAGACAAATTGTGACATGCAAATTTTAATGGCTATGATTCATGACCACATCCTCCCATACACAAAGTTGAGATTTTGATTAATACATAATGTGAATCAACTACAAATACAAATACAAACACATATATAATAAACATAAAAGAAATCTAAGAGAAGAATCTACTTTTGACACGGATGGAAACCCGCATAAACATCTCTCTTTTATGGTCATTCTATCAAACAACTTACACGCATAAACAAAAATGCTCACGTACCCATTACTATCCCTTAAATAAAAACCCTAAAATCTCACAAACCCACTATTGCAATTTAATTCCTTGAACATAATAAAATGAATGGACACAACAGGCAACAAATCCATAACAAGACCACAGAGAACTAAATTAAAGAATATTTAGCATAGCCAGAGGAGAATATTGGTGCATACCCACAAAATCACAAATCTTCTAGATTGTCAAAAATCATGTCTTGCAGGAGAAGAACGGTTTTTTTTTTTTTTTTTTTTAAAGCGCGAATATGCTTTTAACTTGAGCCGGAATTAATCGAAGAAGAAGAGGAGAAGCTACTGGGTTTTGCCGTTTTGGTGGATTTATAAATTTTATAGATTTACCCAATAGTTTCTTAATATTTTGTTTTCACCCTCTATAGTTTTGTCAATTGTCATCACTGGGTTGTTATTTATTTATGGAGGAACCCTCTAGATTAATAAAAAAATCTGGTCCCGTCTCGGACCAATGTTAAAAATTAAGAAAAAATTGCACAAACATATCCTGACTTTAACACATATATGAGGTATAATCCAATTTTGTCAAAATTACAAGAAAATACCTTGACTAACCGTTGACTGACAATTGACTAACCGTTGACTGACAGTTGACCATACTAAATGAGAAAATGACCAAAATGCCCTTCTTCAATGTTTTATTAATTTTTATTTAAAAAAATGTTGTAAATATTAAAATAATTAAAAACTAGTTAATTAATAATATAAATTTTAAAAGTTAAATATTACAAAATGTCCAAATCACCCATCAATACTATAATATTTTAAATTTTTTAATTGTTTAATAACTGTTAATTATATATTGAAAGCCAACCAAAATAATTTAAATAGATATATATTTTTTAAAGAAAAGAAAATCAAATTAAATATTAAAAGCAAAAAAAAATAAATAGCAATTGATCTCTATGGAGACCTACGCTAATGGAGATTCCGTAGGTCTCCATGGAGATCAATTGCTATTTATTTTTTGCTTTTAACATTTAATTTGATTTGTTTTTCTTTAAAATATATATATATATATATATATATTTAAATTATTTTGGTTGGCTTTTAATATATAATTAACAGTAACAATTAAAAAATTAAAAATATTATAATATTGAGGGATAATTTGGACATTTTGTAAATATTTGACTTCTAAATTTATATTTTTAATTAATTATTTTTTAATTATTTTAATATTTACAATATTTTTAATAAATAAAAATTAATAAAACATTGAAGAAGGACATTTTGGTCATTTTATCATTTAGTATGGTCAACGGTTAGTCAACTGTCAGTCAACGGTTAGTCAAGGGTATTTTCTTGAAATTTTGGTAAAACTGGATTATACTTCATATATATGTTAAAGTTATGGTATATTTGTACAATTTTCCCAAAAATTAATGAACCTTTTATTTGTTTAAACCTAGTGTAAAATTTTGGTCTTCATTGTCACATAAATTAATATTTTCATAAAAGTACAAAATATATTACAAAATATTCAAGAACTATAAAAATACTTCAAGATACCGGTTTGTATAAGGCTACCATGTTTGAGATTTTTGACTTCATCCTTCATCTTTTAAATTGTCCTTTAGAATTTATTGTGATCACCTTCTTGTTGTAGCCAAAAGGGTTGAATTTAACATTTTAACTGCCTTATTTGTATAGATTTTAGGATCCTCCAAGTCATGACTATCGTCGTCATAATCTATTTCAACCACACCATTATTATGCTACGAGAGCAAGAAGTATGATGAGATTTATTTGCAAGGAGATTTTTAAGTAACTTACTAACTAAATTGAGATTTTTGAGGAGATTAAATATTATAAAGCCGTCTGACGAGTTTAAAGTATGTGAAACATTATACATATGCATTTTTAAAGATAAAATATCAATTTACAAAGTAAAACACTTCAAATTAATAACTTCTCTAAATTAATACTCAATAGTGAGACCCAAAAATATTAATTTAGAGAGATTTTACTATATTTTTTTAATTAAATAGTTTCTTTAATTGTATTTTAGTAGCATATCTTCCTTTTTATTATTTGTTTGTGATCAAGAAAATAAATATTTGTAATTTCCTTGAATTTTTGGATTTTTTGAATAATGATATAAAAAATATCATTAAAATATCAAAATTCGGGTGATAATATTTTCATAGAATTGGATCCTTAGTGGTACAACTAAATAAAATTTATGGGTTGAGCTACCATACTGTTACACTAACTATTTTGTTAGTGGGTAGTTATGAAAATTAAATATTTTCTCTATTTTCTTTTTATTTTACAAACATTTGATTTCCGTGGACCCCTGGATTAAAATTTAATGTCTAGTTTCCCGTCCTGTAACTATATAGATACCGTGTAATATTTCCAAGAAAAAATACATATAACTTTTTTTTTAAAGTATTACACTATTATATAAAACCGAAGAATAAAACATCAACGTCAGAAAATTGTTTAAACCTCTCACACAGACGCAAATGAAATTGTGGATTCCAGTCATCTAAAACTCTCTCAAATCTTGAATTGTTTAAAAAAAAAAAAAAAAAAGCAGTTTTAAAAATATGATTTTGGGATAATGAAAACAATTTCATTATATATATTGTTAACATGAAAATCTTGAATCAAATTCAATTCGAAACAAGATCGAAAAGTGAGAAAACAGAAAATATTACTTATCCTATCAGTTTTCACTGAAAAGTGTCCTAATAAAAACTACATTGTTGATCTAAAGAGACAGAGAAGAAGTATGTAAACCAAAAAACAAAAACTAAGATCTCCAGAGCAACATGTTAAAGAAATTTAATTTCACAAGCCACGGAACCCTTGGATACATAAGAATTTCTCTCTGGAGATCTTCCTTTGACACTTCATTTGCAGCAATGTCCAAGGAAAACTCCTCCAAGACTTCACTATTTTTCAACATATAGCTGATCACTTCTAGCTCGTCTTCATCTCCCATCATGTTTCTGATCTCAATCGTCTTTCATATGTAATCTCAAACAAGATGGCACACTCTCCGATTCAAATTCAACAAATTCCTCCAGAATATATTATTGATTGCAGTCCTAACAAAGAATGATGAACAAAATTTAATTTCAGAAACGAAACCAATCAATCAGTTAAATATTTTGATTACGAATGACTAACCATCTTTAAGAGTTAAGACAAGGACTTCTAGATTACTCGAGCTGTTTAGAAAGTGTGGCAAAAGTTTCCAACCGAAGCGAGCCTCGATGCACATTTCCAGATGGAGCAAATTTGGAAAATTAGGCATATTATCATCAAAACCTAAGTTTAGAGACTGTAATGGAGATAATAATAAGAATAATAATCAAAATATAAACTTTGCAGCTAAATAATGAAATCCACACACATCATCTCATGGTCATTCAATCAAACACGTAGACAAATTGCTCATATTATACACCAAAAACGAACTCTTTTAACATAAATATCTCAAATTTAAACCACATTTGCAGGAAGATTCCTTCAAAAGGAAAATAAAATGTCAGCACATAATAGATAAATCCATAACTAAAGAGTTAATTTAGTTCAAAAGGCAGATTTATGAATTTTTATATTGTTTTATATTTAATTTCTATGTGCTTCAAAATGCACCGTTTAATGTCTCTAGTTTGGGCCGTATGGATTTTTACATCTGGCACCGGGCAGATACATTAAATTGGATCGATTAATACCGAGTTGACTCATAATATGTCCGTACAAGCATAGACAAGAATCGACTGGGTCGAGTTGTTAGACACAACACGAATCGACTCTATCAAATTGTTAAACGCTACAGGCATGCCCGAGTTGTTAAACGCTACAAGCATGCCCGGAATACAACTCACGCTAAAGGGAAAACATATAACAAGTTAAATATGAACTTTGTAGATGAGTAAAGGTAATACATACAAATCTGGATATATAACTAATATAATATCAATCAGTCAATCATTGACGTAAAATCCACGTGTTTGTCAAACAAAGAGTTCAAGGTGTTCAATGGCGGAAAAAAAAAAGTATAAGAGTCATAATGCATACTTTAGAAGAGTTTAGAGGGTATCAATACCAATTAGCCGTAAAAGTAATAAATACAAATTTGGATACATAACTAATATAATATCAATCACGGTAGTAAAAATTCCTGATAAAAAGAAGATGAGAGAGCAAAATCTGGTAAAATCAAAGAAGATAAGGATTTGGAATGAAGAAAAATATGCAAATTCTCTTATGTAAATGGCATCTGGATTGAAGAAAAGTGATTGAACTTCACGTTCAAACCAGGCTTACAAAATACCATCCTCTCAATTCCATCATCTTTGAGAGAAAAGGTAACTAGGGTGGAAGCACCACATCTCTTATCTTCAAAGATGCAATTGTGTTTACTTCATTTATAAATTCTTTCAGACCCTGTTAGAACACAGAAATCATTGGATATTAGATAAAGCACCAAGACATTCCCGAATTTTAGGAACAAAAGATGTTTAATGAAGCACTCATGCATAAAGGAACCGTTATTAAATAATTCATAACAATCTTGTTCAGTTAAATCAGCAAGCGAACAAAACATTACTTTCAACTGCTTCACATATTGCAATACCAACAGGTTTCATATTGATATACCATTGAATCGCCATCAGATTAAGTGCCCAATCACGTTCATGCTTTATGTTATATAAATTTATCAACAATTTAATCTGTCTTGTCAAACATTCCCTATGCGGTAAATATGATCAACAAAAATGTTAAAACAACGTTGTCTCCAATTGTAGCTATTATATTAGGGTGGTGAAGAATCAACAAAAGAAATATCATGTGGACATGCTTGATTATATCAATATAAACCATATGATCATATGTTACCTGAGCGGACGGGTTAAGGCAAGTAACTGTAGCATCAAACTTCTTTGAACTTGAAGCATCATCTCCGAAGGAAGCTTTATACATTACAGAAGAAAGACCTTCTGAAACACAACGGTCTGATTAGAAATTGTGGCAAGCAGCTGCAACTTCTTCATATGAAAAATTCAGTAGGAGGCAATGGCAAAGGTCCGGAAGCAAACAGAGGTCCACTGACATTCCCTGCCTTAAAGCTTCATGTAGTCTTAAGTGCAGCAGCACCTTGAGGTGAAGGAAGCAGAAGCGGTTGTGGACTTGAAGACCTTTGTTGTTCCTTCATCCATCCAACCCGACTCTTCGATTCTTCTTGTTCTTCATATTCAATCGATGCAAGAACATCTTGTTCCGCCACATCAAGACTGGATGGGGCAGATAATGCTCGAGTTCTATTACTAGTAACTGGGGTGCAGATTGAAAAGTGAAAATCCTGAATCAACTTCAAGTCGAAACATGATCGAAATGTGAGAAAACAGAAAATATTACTTATCTTCTCCTCATATCAAAAATATGGTCACAAGAATGTTTGAATATCTATTTTCATGACCGTGAAAATAGTGCCTTCACAAATCACCTCTCTAAGTTTTCACTGAAAAGTGTCCTATAAAAGCTACATTGTTGATCTAAAAAGACAGAGAAGAAGTATGTAAACCAAAAAAACAAAAACCAAGATCTCCAGAGCAACATGTTAAAGAAATTTAACTTCACAAGCCACAGATCCCCTCGGATACAAAAGAATTAGCCTACGGAGAATTTTCTTTAATTTTTCGTTTGCAATGCCCACAGAAAACTCCTCCAAGACTTCACTATTTTTCAACATATAGCTGATCACTTCCAGCTCATCTCCCGTCATGTTTCTTATCTCAATCGTCTTCATATGTAATCTCCAACAAGATGGAACACTCTCAGATTCAAATTGAACAAATTCCACCGGACTATATTCTTGATTGCTTTCCTAGCAAAGAATGAAAAATAAAATTTAATTTTAGAAACGAAATCAATCAATTAGTTAAATATGTTGATTACGAATGACTAACCATCTTTAAGATAAGGACTTCTAGATTACTCGAGCTGTTTAGAAAGTGTGGCAAAAGTTTCCAACCGATGCGAGCCTCGATGCACATTTCCAGACAGATTAAATTTGGAAAAGTAGGCATATTATCATCAAAACCTATGTTTAGAGACTGTAATAGAGATAATAATAATAATAATAATCAAAATATAAACTTTGCAGCTAAATAATGAAGCAACATAGAACATTATGAAAGAACATATATATTCATAATCAAAGTAAATGATAAGGAAGGAATGTTACATTCATTGTGTAGGAGGTCAAAGATAGAATCTTCGTATAGTTGACTCCTCTTAGGAGTTTCATTACTCGATTAGCTTCATCATGGGAGACTTCAAACTCATGGAATTGCGAATAATATTTGATCAGCAATATATCTACTCCAACATTTAGGGATACTTCATTTAAGAGAGATCTTCCATTCACTTCAAAGTTTACTAATAAATCATCTTGAATGACGAGGTATTCGAGATTACTAGCTGTAACTACAAATTTGTGATGGGAAACCCCTTCAAAATTATCCAAATCCATGTTCAGACATATAGTTAGCCTTTTCAAAGTTGGCATCATAATATCAAACGTCAATACATCTTCTCGCTAACAAGATGCCCACGTATGGTCAAATCTTCAAGAACAGGACAACTATGAAACAACTTTTGCAGTAGGTCATAATCTGGATTTGTATGACTAATATAAAGTAGTTTAAGGCTTGGAAAACATGTCGTAGAATTAGGAATTTCGAAAACAAAATCGCTTAGCAAGCATAACTCCACAAGTGTATTGCAAGTCAAAATGCTTTGTGGCAACCTAGCAACCCTCCATCCAATCTCAAAAGCATCGACTACAATATTAAGTTTGCGCACTTTGTATTCTACAGCAAAGCATAACCATTGACTGGCATGAGATACTTCATTGTCATCAACAACTAAACAGCAGAGACAAAAATCTTGAATATCTTTGCATTGACAAAGACCGAGTACTCTGTCCACAAAATTCACGAAATTCTCAAAGTTATGACGGTTATCATGAAAATGAAGACCGTAAATGAATGTCTAGATATTCTTCCATCTCGATGACAACACACAGGTTTTAACAGCATCTTTGGTTTCGAGAAGTGAGAGGATTTGAACAAGTATATCATCTGGCAATCTGCTCATGAAATCCATGATCCGTTCAAAACTGCATGTTATTTTATAGACTAAAAACAATTGTAAATCATTCTAATAGACATTCTATCAAATACAATCTCTTAAGCAAGAAACCAAATTCATGCTTCAACAACATTTAACTAAAGCCCTAACCACAGGGTCAATCAATCAATCAAAAAAACACCTAGACAAATTGCTCATACTCTACACCAAAATCAAAACTTTAACATAAAATCTCAAATTTAAACAACAGTTGCCGGAATATTCTTTCAACACACTAACAAATCCATAAATAAAGTCTAAAGCCCTAATCACAGAAAACAGAGCATAACCAGAACAGAATGTTAGAGCTTACCCACGAAAGGCCAAACCCAGATGAGAGTACAGGGCGTTGATTCACATACTCTCCCCAATCTAACAAGGTTTATGGTGGTTAATTTGCTTCAAAAGGCCGATTTCATGATTTTTTTTTTTTATATATAAAATTCTTTAATAAATTTTGAACTTCACAATAATCTCACCACACCTAGTCTGGGCCATATGAATTTTACAATCTGGGCCTGGACCTGGGCCGTGTACAGTATTGGGCCGATTAATACCAAATTAACACTTTCAAATCGGGTCGATAAATACTGAGTTGACTCGTGATATGCGAACACTTTAAATTAGATCGATTGATACCAAATTGACTCATGATATACCACACACGTCTGAAATGCAACTCAACTCGCACTACTGAGAAGAGGTATAGCAAGTTAAAAATGACCTCCAGAGATGAGTAATACAAACAAAATTTGATAGACATACAGAGCTGATAGAATATCAAGTAAAAATTCCTGCCAAAAAGAAGATGAGAGAGCAAAATCTGGTAAAATGAGAGAAGAAGAGGATTTGTAATGAAGAAGAATATGCAAATTCTTTTTATGTAACTGGCATCTGGATTGAAGAAAAGTGATTGAACTTCAAGTTCAAACCAGGCTTGCACTCTTTATCTACAAAATACCATCCTCTCAATTTCATCATCTTTGGGAGAAAAGGTAACTAGGGTGGAAGCACCACATCTCTTATCTTTTCTATATATGTGTTGAATCACAAAAAAAAAAAAAAAAAAAAAAAAAAAAGGGTACACCAGAAAACAAATGAAAAAATGCATACTATAAACAACACTCAAAATCCTTCTACACTAGCCCTTCTAACGGTTGATGACGATGATGATTTCCGACTTCCCTGCCGTTCGAGTTCCTCCAGAGTGATGGTGGTAGAACAAGCACGCGGTGGAAGAGTTAAGTTGTGCATGGCAGCAAGTGGCCTTGTAGGAGAAACGGACAGTCTGGCTGCTACGGATGGTGGGGATGGCGAAAAACTTAACCGAGGTGCATGGTTGATGATGATTCCATTAAGACTTGGTGATCTTGACATGTTTTTACCAGCGATTACTGCTGGATCTTGCAGAGGATATCGACTTGGGTATTTCAAGTCTTGAATGGTTTTGAGATGCTCGACGATGGTTCTCATTGTTGGTCGTTCTGATGGATCCTTTTGAAGACACTTTTGAGCAATGTCAGCCACTGTCCTGGCTGCTTTGGCTGGGAATCGGCCTTTTAGCTGAGGATCCATGATTAATGTCAGTCGACAATCATCGGCCAGGAAAGGCTTGCTCCACTTAACCAAGTTCCGCTCTTCCTTGGGATGACGGCTGTCAAGGTTTTTCCGGCCAGTCAGCAGTTCAAGAACAACAATTCCAAAACCCCAAACATTGCTCTTAGGAGTCAGCAATCCTCTTTCCAATGTCTCTACTGGAAGATTTGCCGCAGCCTTTACAGAAAAAAATATATATGAAAATATAATCAACACCCAATAACTAAACAGATGATTTCCAAATTTAAGTACATTAGATAACAAAATGTTCACAATGATAAACATTACTTACGATTGAACTATTAGAGATTTCTGTCTCGGGAATATGACACACACAACCATATCCTGAAAGCTTTGCACTAAAATCTTTGTCAATTTGTATGTTGGCAGTTGAAAATTCATTGTACATCGCCTGTAAACAAAAGTAATGCATATTCAATAACCAAAAACAACTAAACAACTACCGATCTTAGATTATTTTCAAAGTATATAACAAGAGGAAACAATGCACTGGAAAAATCATTCAAAATGCTACACAGGGCATCTTGTCATTTGATTTTACCCTTCTCAAAATTGAAGTTAAAAATTCCAATTACCTGAAAAGGCCCTTCTTCATGCAAGAAGGTAAGACCCTGAGCGGCACATAATGCGATTTTCATTCTAGTGTTCCAATCTAATAGTGGCCCTTCTGATCTCCCGTATAGAAGTCGGTCCAAGCTTCCATGAAAAGGCCTCTCATAGATCAACATTCTCTGTTCTGAACCCTCACGTGCATGAAAACCAAGCAATTTACAGAGGTTTGGATGTTGCAAAGATGCAATTGTGTTTACTTCATTTATAAATTCTTTCAGACCCTGTTAGAACACAGAAACCATTGGATATTAGATAAAGCACTAAGGCATACCCGAATTTAGGAACAAAAGATGTTTAATGAAGCACTCATGCATAAAGGAACCATAATTAAATAATTCATAACAATCTTGTTCAGTTAAATCAGCGAGTGAACAAAACATTACTTTCAACTGCTTCACATATTGCAATCCCAACATGTTTCATACTGATATACCATTGAAGCGCCATCAGATTAAGTGCTCAATCGCATTCATGCTTTATGTTATATAAATTTATCGACAATTTAATCTGTCTTGTCAAACATTCCCTATGCGGTAAATATGATCAACAAAAATGTTAAAACAATGTTGTCTCCAATTGGAGCTATTATATTAGGGTGGTGAAGAATCAACGAAGGAAAATTCATGTGAACATGCTTGATTATATCAATATAAACCATATGATCATATGTTACCTGATTGGACGGGTTAAGGCAAGTAACAGTAGCATCAAACTTCTTTGAACTTGAAGCATCATCTCCGAAGGAAGCTCTATACATTACAGATGAAAGACCTTCTGAAACACAACGGTCTGAATAGAAATTGTGGCAAGCAGCTGCAACTTCTTCATATGAAAAATTCCGGAGTAGTGTTCCAGTTTTAGTAGGAGGCAGTGGCAAAGGTCCGGAAGCAAACAGAGGTCCACTGGCATTCCCTGCCTTAAAGCTTCCTGTAGTCTTAAGTGCAGCAGCACCTTGAGGTGAAGGAAGCGGAAGAGGTTGTGGACTTGAAGACCGTTGTTGTTCCTTCATCAATCCAACCCGACTCTTCGACTCTTCTTGTTCTTCATATTCAATTGATGCAAGAGCATCTTGTTCAGCCGCATCAAGACTGGATGGGGCAGATAATGCTCGAGTTCTATTGCTAGTAACTGTGTTATTTGGTTGGATGGGCTTCACTCTGGTCCTAAAACTTGGGGGTGCAGATTGCAGTGAGCGAGTAGGTATTTGGGGTTCAGGCAGTGTGGTGGGAGTCTGTTCATGTGGATTTACGCGTTTTAAGGGAACTGTCTGCTCGGGTTTTTTCTTCTTACCCTTCAAAACTGTGAAACAACCCATCTTATATACAAAACTTCAAAGTTTCAAGGTTGTAATGACGCCGGCGACGTTTCTGCCAAAAGAAAATCAAAGAACAAACATATCAATCAAAGCCTCAAAAACTTAAACAATTTAAAGGCTAATCATCATCAGTAGTTCGTATAAGACAAGTCTCTGCAAGAATAAAATACAGAAACGAAACTACGGAAACAGCTCAAGAATCATGCAGGAATATTCACATTCACGAACAAAGTCACCAAGCAATCTACATTAATAGTCTGTCAAGTATCATTTTACATGAATCTAATAAATCCAACCTTTAACTAAACTACATAAAACCAAAATCCAGAAGACAATAAACAAAAAAAATTGTTCAATTAAAGACCAACACCAAAAAATTTAAATCAAAGTAATTAAAACCTGATTACACTCAAAAGAGCACAGTTAATTACTGGATAGATTCCGTCAAAAAAAAAAAAAATTACTGGTTAGGTAAAATTCCACCTAAATTCAATAATCTAACCATTTGCATCAGAATTACAATCAATTCTTATGAAACTAAAATCATAACCACAGAAATAACTTTTCAACCAAAAATAAAAAGCTTGAATCCAATTCATGCCATATCATCAGATACACAAATCAAAGGCAACATACTATTGTCTTTTCTGGATTGAGCCACCTAAACAATTAATGCTCTTTCGAAACAAGACAACAACTTTATAAATCGGCACCCCACCAACAAAAATAGCGGAACCCAGATTTTATTTAAAATAAATAAATATACCCAGATCCAAAATAACCAGAAATACAAAATTCATGCATCAACAAATCAGCTAAATGAAAAAAGAAAAAAAAATAAAAATGGTCCATTTCTGCAAATCGCCACAAACAAACATGCATATAAACATAATAATAAATAAAATAAAATCACATCAAGCAAAAACAAAAAATACGAACACAGATTCGAGCATACAAAATAATTCATGAATTAAAATTAAACAAAAAAAAAAAAAAAAACATCTGAGAAATTCAAAATTATAAAAACAAACATATGTAACATTAAAAAAAAAAACAGAGTAGTTATGGCTTACCTGAATATAGCAGCTCATACAAAGTCTCTAAAAAAATGGTGAAATGAAATAAAAACCAGAGAAGGTTGTGGGTGAGAGTTTTTGATTAGATGAAAAGAAAAAGAAAAGAAAAACCTTTCACAAGTCAAAGAAGAGAACTGTGATTGAGAGAGAGAGAGAGAGAGAGAGAGAGAGAGAAGTAAACAAAAGATGAGAAGAATATTTACTATTACTATTGTTATGAGAGAGAGAGAAAGAGATGGAGCTCCAATAAGCAGTAGTCAAACCAACCAAAACCCGGATTTTATTTTATTAATACTAAAAATAAACTATAATTATTATTATTAATATTTTTATTCTTTTATGACGATTTTGCCCTTCAGATTTCTATTTTATTGCATATCATGCTTCCAACTTCCAAGTTCCAAGTCTTTTTCTATAATTTTCTTTCCAGCTTCTTCTTAATTGTTTTTCATTTGTGTGCATATTTTTATTTATTCGGGTCAACAATTACGGTCTACCTTTGACCAATTTGTTGCAAAAATCCAGCTAATTATTGATATTGTTTAAATAAAATAAAAATTGTTTCATTCTACAATAAAAATAGTTAAAATAAAACTTAAATATTGTTAAAAATAGAGCTAAAAACATATAATGTAATATTAACCAAAAAAAGAACGGATAGGAGAAAACCAATTCTATTAGTTTATTTCCGTGTGTTTTGAATGTTTAAACATCAAATCTATATATAGACAATTAGATATCGGAAGAATTATCTATCATAATAAATATTGATTCAACGAATTATTAATATCGTATGATGTTACCATATTAAATTTAATTATTAAGGATTTATCGTATATCTCTCTAAATCTGAAATTTATTACGATGGTTTAATAAAGAAAATTGAGATTATTTTTTATTATTATATTAGATAAAATTTTGGTTATGCAATAATTAAATTACAATATAAAATTATAGGAGTGGCAAGCAGGGTGGATCCGGGTCAGAGAGACGGGGATCCGGTTTAGGTGATGGCGAAAATGTAATATTTTGAAATTTGATGACTACAATAGTCATTTCATAATGGTACCTCGAAATTCAACGAAGGTACCTCGATTGAAGTGACAATCCAGTCAAAGTTTGGAAATTAGTTTTTTTTATAATTAATTAATTAATTAAATAAAAAGGCATGTTTCCGGTGTGGTCAAACAGACCTATCAAGATAGGTCTTTGACTGAAAATCTAATCCGTTAGATCTGCGCGTGGCGGGAACATCGACGGCCACAACTCATCCATTTAAAGCGTCTTGGTGGGACCCACTGACATCAACAACTTTGTCTGAATCATATCATTTTAAAAAAAGTAATATATATATATATTATGTAGTTTCACACCACGCGCCTCTTACGCGTGGAGAGGAATTTCCTTAGCTATCACTCAGCAAGACAAGTGGGACCCAGTCGGTCCTTCACTTTATACTGTTCATTTCAAAGCTTAATTTTTTTTTTAATTTCAGATTATTTTTTGTTTTGTTTTATAATTTCGAAATTTCTATACCACGGACGGTTCATAAAATTAAAAAAAAAAAATTAAAAACTTGTTAATTACACATTTATTTGTCGGACTAAGTTTTTAAGTCGAGAGATTACTAATCTGGTATCAAAATTTAACTGTTTCGGATTCAAATCTTCTTTCTCCCATTGTCAGAGTTTGTATCCATTGGACGCATCACACATTAGGAGGATCTAATGTGTATTCAACATTCGTCTTCTATCTTTATGTGATACACGTTAAGAGGTGTTATAGTATAATAATTCTCGTCAATCTATATCTTAAATACCAGTTAAATGTCATATGGTTGGGGAATCTAATGTGTATTCAATATTCATCTTTTAAATTGACTTGATATACAAAGAGACGTGTTAAGGTATAATAAATCTCGTCAATCTATATCGGATATACCGGTCACATGTCATGCGTTAGAAGGATGTAATGTGTAACGAACGTCCACCTTTTGTCTTCAAGTGCCACATGAAGAGGAATCTATATCATATACACTAATCACATGTTAGAAGGATTAGAAGGATGTAAAGTGTATCCAACATTCGCCTTTTGTATTCACGTGACACACGAAGAGACGTGTTATGGTATAAAAAATCTCGTCAATCTATATCATATATACTAGTCACATATCAAACATTAGGTGGATATAATGTTTATTAGTGTTTATTTAACATTCGTCTTTTATATTCACGTGACACACAAAGAGACGTGTTATAATATAATAAATCTCATCAATCTATATCTTAAATATTAGTCACAAATCACACGTTAGAAGATCTAACGTGCATCTAATGTGTATCTGATCTTCGACTTCAGTATTCACGTGACACATTAAGAGACATGTTACGATATAACAAATCTCAACGGTTTATAAGATTGACCATCATCTATCATCTTCTTGGGACAAAAATATATAAAAAAGAAAGAACACAAATTGTAAAAATAAAAAATACAAAAAATAAAAATAAAAATAAAAAAATAAAAAAATAAAAAATTCTGAATTTGGAAATATTGTCCCGTGTCCTCATAAACTCGTAGAGTCATAGTAACACTATTGAAGTGTGAATTCGTGTCCCAACATATTTTTTGTTCGAACGTCCATATTAGAAAACCTTTCATATTTTTCACATTTGTTTCGTGTGGAATTCATCAATCATAATCAAATTGGACATTTTTACTTAGGCTAAGATGGGCCTGTATAATATAAGCCCAATTAAAAATGCGTAGGGACAAGTGGGCCCAAAGTTTCTTGCATTTACCGATTTTTCTCTGGTAAGTCTTCGGATTTAACTATTATACGACTTGTATAGTTGTGGATGGTTATAAGATAGAATTAATTATACAGAAATCGTATAGTAGTTGAACCCTTAATTAGTATGTAAAAATAGATATCTAAGAGGTTTCTGATAAATTTTACTAAATTTCACAAAAGGCTTTTGAATTTTTTTTAAAGTTCACAAGAATTTAAAGAAGTTTAAAACCAAAAATGTCACGATCCACTAGGGATGGCAAAATAACCCGTGGATACAGGGCCCCACATTTATAGAGTGGGGATGAGTTTTAATTTAATAGAGATGGGGATATATAGTAAAATCCGAAATGGGTATAAAGTGGGGATAAGTTTTATAATCTCCACCCCGTCTCGCTTAAAATATAATCTTTATTTATTTTATTTTTTATAGTTTTTCTCTTTTAATGTTATCTTTTAAAATTATTGAATATTTGTTTAGTTATGAGATTTATGTTTATTATAAGATGATTTTCAATAATTTTTTGAATTACTTTATAATATATATAATATTCATTAGGTTATATATTTTTTATTTTAATAAATAATTTTAATAAATATATTAAATTAGGCAAATGGGGTAAATAGACGGGGGATAGGCAAAACATACCCCACCCAGCTTCATATACTGTGGGATTTTATGTGGGGATAGTATTTCAAAAAATAAATATGATGGAATGCGGGGAGAGCCACCTCATCCCGAACCTACCTTATTGCCATCCCTCTGCCACCTCATCCCGAACCTACCTCATTGCCATCCCTCCCGTCCACCTTTATTTTAATCAAACACGTGGTAAGGTTAAGCCTTTTGCTTAATTGAACCCGTTTGCGATTCGAGTACTCAGAATTTACTAGTTTGAATATCATAATCTAATTGATCAGAATACTATAGGGAAAATGTTGAACAATATTCAACAAAAGATTTTATATCCATTTATTCAAAAAAAAATTAACATAACTGGAAGATGCAACATGTAAGTAATTGCAGACCTTCAAAACAAACTCTGCAATATAACAATTCAAAGAGGTGTCTAACCCAACTAAACAAACCAATGTTGCAATCACTGAAAATGCCAACACAGTGGTGGTAACTTTTCCGGTCACCATTTTCCGGCCATTCCAAAACACAAATGAAACCACCCATATAACCAAAGAATTTATAAAAGAATCCCTGTAATAAGCGAACAATGGGTTAATGGGGGATTTGATTTCCGGGTTTCGGTTCTTGACACGAAGACGAGCCCGAAATTTGTGAAAAGCTGAGAGGAGTCCGGATTTGAGAGTTGGTCGTCGTAATTGTTGTTGTCTGGTGAAGAAGGAATGTTGAGAGTTTGATTTCACTTGAAGGAGGAAATTGTGGAGCTTGAGCAAGATCGAGAGCCGGTGAAATTTCCAGGTGGGTAATGTTGTTGTTGTTGTTGCTTTGAGTTTGAAATTGAAGCTCTTGGATTTGGCTTGAACTCTGATCTTCCATGACTGCTGCTTCTCAGATTCTGATTGCATTGTTGTGTAGTGAGATTTGGGAAGAGAAAGATAGGTTTTTATTTTACTAGTCGTTATGTTTCCGTTATCGGCCCAAAAGGGCTAGGCGGCTCTAGCCCGGCCTGGTCCTTAAATTAAGGGTTCGGCCCATGTCCAATCTCTATGATCATGTGGGTTGTGGGTTGGGCTTGACTATTCGGACCCGTGAGTTCGGAGTATCGGATTTGAAGGTAAGATCGGGTATAAAATTCTCTATTGGGTCTTGAAATTACAATTCGGTCCGACTCATTTGGCAACTCTAAAATGAGTCTTAGGTTGTACTATGATGCGATGATGGAACGTGCATCATCCATTCAATCTGTGTCACGAAACGTTTAGGCTACTAGGGTTATCAAACGGATTCAAGGATTCAGATTCAATGTGAATCTAATCTATTTCCAACAATCCAAATCCAAAAATTTATTAATATAACAAAATTATATATATATTGAAAGCAGTTGGATACTTGGATCACCATCTCGGCGGTGGAGATCCGATTAAAAAAATAAAAAAAAAAATAAAAAAAACATTCATCAAGTTTCCAAAATACAAAGAACACCCACCAAGAACACACCATCATCATAAATTTTCCAGAAATCATCACCATTTACACCCTCAAATACAACCCACAATCGCCCACCGCCAAACATAACCATAATCTAAACCCAAACACAACCACCACCCCTAAAATCAACCATCAACACCCACTGTCAAACTCAACCACCAACACCCACGGCCACACTCACACCAACAAGAACACCCATTAAGGCCACACCTAAAAACACCCATCATGTTCATATAGGTTAGGGTTTCCCTATCTTCTGATTTCCGATTTCCTATTTGTAATAAATCCAAAAATTAATAATCCCAAAAAAATCCATCAATTCATGGAGATCAAATTACGCAAATTTGTAATTTGGAAAAAAAATTCTAATATCTTCATCTTCATTCTTACAACTCATATTCAACAACCCAGTTTGCACTGTAATCTCCAGATTCAACAACCCAGTTCTTACAACCCAGTTTCAACAACCAGTTCATTCTAATCACTGTAATCTCCCTACAGAAATCACAAATATATTGGTACAAAAATAAATTGTAGAGAAAGCGAGAGAACTGAGTTCTGATGCAAAATAGGGATCTTGATAATTTTTTTTTATTCAAAACACAATTCACAAAAGCGATCTTGCTAAATAATTTACAACAACAAAACCAACATAAAAAGTTTGAATCAACTGAGACAGTAGAGAAAGCGAGAGAGAAGCAACGAATGGCGACGACGGGAGGTGATGGAGTTTCTGGAGGTGGACGGAGATTCGAGGACTCGGCGAAGCGGCAGTGAAGGTGGTGGCCGATGTGCATCGACGACGGCGACGGCGACGCGAAGCCGGCTTCTTTAGGGGACTCAACGAGGCGGCGACGGCGACGCGAAGCCGGCTTCTTTAGGGGACTCAACGAGGCGGCGTCAGAGGAGTTGGAGTGAGTGGTGGTGGTGGTGGGAGCAGAGGGTGAGAAGAGAGTTTTTTTTTTTTTTTTTTTTGTGATATGATGATGATGATGATGATTTAGGGTTTGTGAGGAGAGAGTTTTTTTATGTTGGGATGATGATGATTTAGGGTTAATTTTAATTGGGTGTTGGTAATTGGAGATGAGATTTGGATGATAAGATTTTTTAAGAGATAAGATTTTTTTTATTATTCAATATTCTTTTTTTTATATATAATAATAATTAATATTTAATGCAAATTCGTAAATGTACATCTGTTTGCAAAATTTTAAATACATTTAATAATATTTAATTTTATTTCAATGTATTTTGTTAATATAATAGTTTTTAGGTTAATTGACACCGATACCCCCTAAACTCGTCAAAGTTTTGTACCGTGGGATGCACGTGACTTGAAAATAGACGGAATATGGCTTCCATTACCAATCCGTTAGTTTTTGTAAATTTACGAGAATTTAGGGGTTTAGTGTCAAAAAAAAATATATATAAAAGAACAATGTACAACTTTTTGAAGAGTTCATGGAACATCAGTGTCAATTAGCCAAACTAATATTCAAGTAGATTAGGTAAGATAAATATAACATTATCTTTTATATGTCAAAAATCATTTATAATTAAATTCATCTAATTTTTACTTTTATTTCCATGTTAATTACATAATCTTAGAGTCCCTAAGAAAATCATTTTTTTACCTTTGGCAAAACCGATGTCTAATTTATTATTTTTATATATATCCATGTCAATCTAAGCTTTTTTTGATAAGATATACTAAAATTTGAGCGTATCTATGGGAATGGAAGAATGAAGATGCTCTTATAAATATATAAATAAATAAATAAATAAATAAATAAATAACTCAAGTCAATCAAATTTTATTTAAATTTTTAAAAATAAAAATTACTGCACATATCATCAACACATTGCCCAAAATTATCTCTCCTCTCTAACAATAAAGATCTCCTTTACTTTCGTCTCTAACCTCTACCTCTAGAAATATTATCCTTTATTTTCGATTGCAATTTGATTTCCTTCATTTTCTCTCAAAGAGATCAAGTTAGAGAAGTAGGTTCGGTTTTGGTTCCGGTTCCGGTTTTGAAGGTTTCGTTTCGGTCAGGTTCTGACGGTTTGGGTCTGGCGGTTTCGATGGTTTGGTTTCAGTTCCGATCCGGTTTTCGACGGTTCAGTTTCGGTTCCAGTTCCGACGGTTTTGTCGATTTCGGCGCTTTAGTTCTGGTTCCAGTCCCAACGATTTTATAATTGAAATTAAAATTATTTATATTTGTTTCATTATATATATAATTATTGAAATTGATAATAATATATTTAAATTATAATAATTTAAATATAATTATATTGAAATTATTTATATTTTTTCATTATATATATAATTATTGAAATTAATAATAATATATTTAAATTATAATAATTTAAATATATATATATCAAATTTATTTATATTTTTTCATTATATATATAATTATTGAAATTAATAATTATATATTTTAATTTAAATTATATATATTTATAAGCCCAATTCAAATTCAATGATTGTGAGGTGTTGGGAACTGAATCCAATCATTGGGCAAGACCCAAATTGGGTTCCAAATTTGGAACCCAATTTGGCTCTTGTTGAGTGGAGTCCACAAATGGATCCCTTTTTTTAGGTTCATTTTCTTACCATTGTAGAAAATATTGGATCAAAAAAAAATTGGTCTTGTAAAAGTGAGTCTCTTTTGAGAACCAATGTTGATGCTCTTATAAGGCATTTTTTTTACAGTATTTGTGATATGCTGTAATAGATTAGCATTTTTTTACTTCCTTCGTAATGACATTTGTTAAAGCTCGTAAATATCACATTTTCTTGTAGTGTGTTTATGACCTCGATAATTACTTCTACAATACTGAGAAGAAATCTCTTCATATCAAACCGGTATATATTGATAAAATAAATTACTAAAAGTTAGAAGACATTCATGAGCTTGAAAAGTCCTCTTGTTACATATAATAACCCGATTGCCACACCACACCACCGGTTAACTGGCCGGTACATTACATTAATTGGACAACACAAAACCACCAACTTATTCTCAATACTATACTAAACATATATTGCACAAAAACATGACTCACACAGACGGCTGCACCATCGATCATCAACCCTCATGAATCCTAATAGATCATCACTTCACCCTGCAACATAAAACAAGATATCATTCAAGTCATAATTTTACATAATGCGAAAATAAAATACAGACATCTACATCAAAGAATGACATGGGCGTGTACACAGGCACGTTACGATGTGACTTGTGAGGGGGGAAGTTCACATATTTTTTTAAAGATTTATTTAAAGTTTATAATTTATTTACTTTTGTTATTTACATTTTTCTATTAAAAGTTTATCAAATTTTCAAATAGGCCCTCTGACATTCCAAATTTGATAAAGCTGTTTCGCAAATCGCAACTGAATGTGCAGCATATAAGAGATGATACCTGTCACAGTCGATAGAGGGGCTGATCTGGTAAGGAATGTTGTTGTTGTTGTTGCTTTGAGTTTGAAATTGAAGCTCTTGGATTTGGCTTGAACTCTGATCTTCCATGACTGCTGCTTCTCAGATTCTGATTGCATTGTTGTGTAGTGAGATTTGGGAAGAGAAAGATAGGTTTTTATTTTACTAGTCGTTATGTTTCCGTTATCGGCCCGAATGGGCTAGGCGGCTCTAGCCCGGCCTGGTCCTTAAATTAAGGGTTCGGCCCATGTCCAATCTCTATGATCATGTGGGTTGTGGGTTGGGCTTGACTATTCGGACCTGTGAGTTCGGAGTATCGGATTTGAAGGTAAGATCGGGTATAAAATTCTCTATTGGGTCTTGAAATTACAATTCGGTCCGGTCCGACTCATTTGGCAACTCTAAAATGAGTCTTAGGTTGTACTATGATGCGATGATGGAACGTGCATCATCCATTCCATCTGTGTCACGAAACGTTTAGTCTACTAGGGTTATCAAACGGATTCAAGGATTCAGATTCGATGTGAATCTAATCTATTTCTAACAATCCAAATCCAAAAATTTATTAATATAACAAAATTATATATATATTGAAAGCAGTTGGATACTTGGATCACCATCTCGGCGGTGGAGATCCAATTAAAAAAATAAAATAAAATAAAATAAACATTCATCAAGTTTCCAAAATACAAAGAACACCCACCAAGAACACACCATCATCATAAATTTTTCAGAAATCATCACCATCTACACCCTCAAATACAACCCACAATCGCCCACCGCCAAACATAACCATAATCTAAACCCAAACACAACCACCACCCCTAAAATCAACCATCAACACCCACTGTCAAACTCAACCACCAACACCCACGGCCACACTCACACCAACAAGAACACCCATTAAGGCCACACCTAAAAACACCCATCATGTTCATATAGGTTAGGGTTTCCCTATCTTCTGATTTCCGATTTCCTATTTGTATTGTGTTTGGTTGCTGAGAAAGTGCAGAAACTTGGGGCTTTTGTGATTTATAGGTGACAAATTTGGGGCTTTTGTGATTTTAGTTTTGATTAGGTTAAAAATGGAGTCACTTGTTTGGTTTTTTTTTGACAACCACTGATTTGGTTTCGATTTGGTTGAAAATGGAAGTCAAAGAACTTGAAGGAGTCGATAAACCCGAGTGACTGGCACAATTTGTAGGCGATGTTGCACCTGATGGCTGGTTGGAATTGAGAGAAGGGAGAGTTCGAGCTGAGTGTGAAGAGGAGTGTGGTGAGTGACTGAGTGGTGGGTTGATAAGAACAAGAACAGTAATTTAAGTTTGAAAAATGCACCTAATGGATTGTTACCAAGTCGTCCAAAACTCTTTCGCTTTTTACTTTTTTCTCCTCGTTATGGGTTACGTAACAACTAACTATTGGTTGGTCAGTATATTTGGGTGCTGACCGGTCAGCACCTAATCAATGTTCTTTAAGTTTTTAAAGAAAAATAATAATAACTTTTTGATGAAGATCAAGTTATGGGAGAATTGTATAAATCATCAACAACATGATTTATGTAATTTTATCAATTATCTATAATAAAGGAAATTGCTTAATTTATGTGATTTGACCAATCATAGAGATGATGGAGGCATATTGTTTAGTGATTAAAATTGTGATTTTTTTTCGTTTTCTTTTATATAATTTTCCTACTCTTGTAATGGAGCTTTGTTACCATTTGATAGCAGAATTGAGTTGATTAATAAAATTTTAGTTATAAAATTTCTTATGTTTGCTTTTTCGGTATTCACATGAATCAACGAGTTAACAATATATGCATAGTCCTGAGAATTCTCAAAATCAACCGGACATGATCACATCTATCGATGTTGCATTACTTTTTGTTGTGGGCCTATAAAAATGAGAAATTTTTTTGTTGTTTTTGATATGCCCCACTTTTTACGCTTTAAACTCAAAAAAAAAAATTTGTTTTCAAAAAAAGGAAAAAAACACCACTCAGAAACGACACTGAACGCCCCCTAAATTTCCGATTCGATTCAATCCTAATCCAATCTAATTCGATCAGGTTGGAGTGGATATTCGAGTTCTGTTGGCAAAACTAACATCAGCTTATCTTCTATATTTTCTTCTTTTTCTTATTATTTTATTTTACATTTTAAGCCTGTTTTGAGAAGGTAATGGGCTCAGGCTTGGAATTCAGGCCCATCTCACACATCTATTTACTAATATTGATTTTGGTTGATTTTGGTTTCGGTGGTTTTTTTTTTTTCTCCTGCTAGATAATTAAAAATGTCATGAATTATTGTCGACATGAAAAGACGAGACAAAGTTGGTCCCGTTGATAACTCTTCACATATGTACTACGAGATTATATATTCGAGTACTCTTTTCTAAAAAAAAATCCGAATTTATATAATAATATAATAGTTCAAAAATATATATATTAATTTATACATGGAAAATTTTCAACATTCCATAATTAATAACGAAATTGATGTGCATCAGTAGTAAGTCTTTCGCAACAAAATAAATAAAATTGTGGATTCAGAATCGTATCTTCTCTCTCGTTTTTCAAATTCTTAATGTAGTTAAAAAGGAAACCAGTAATGACTAAATTATTTTTGGTTGGTATAAGTACTATTCATATGCCTAACTTGGTCTAAAGACTACTGGTATGCCAAACTTTTAAATGCCGATTACGGTCAAAGGTTTGGTCAAAAAAAAAAAAAAAATGCACTGGATTTACTGTAGTAAGATAATAAATGTATTAATTGATATGTGTTTTTATTTCTTTTTATGGAAATAAAGTAGTTGTTATTAGGGTACATGTTAACACTACCCATAAAATAAAATAGTAATTCTACTCTTTTACAAAATATCTCAAATTTTTTAGTAGCAAACTAGTACTTCATTTGGTGGAGGTAACTCGTATCCAACTTGTATTCGGTTCGGATATTCCAGGATACGTCAACTGGTATTTCCGTTGCCTTTTTCATAATTTTGACGATATGGAGAGATACGAGAAAGATACATCGAGATACGACTATGATATGCTTGGGCTAATATTATAATTATTTTAATATAAAACAAGATCAAATTATAATTTTAAAAATTTAAGAGTCAAAATGAAATCGTAAAGAAATAGATCATATTAAGGATCTATGACTCATTTCAATTTCAATCAGCCGTTTAAAGGTTGAAAACGTATAAAGAAGAAAAAAGAAGAAGAGAAGAAGAAGAAGAAGAAGAACCAATTTAAAGATCGAAAAAGCTTCGATCTATATCACTTATTAGGCATGCAACCTAATTTTTCCATAATTTTTTCTAGTTTTCTAGTTTTCTAGTTTATATAATAACTAATAACGATGCTTGCAGCTTGATTGTTGACATTTTTTCTTTTAATTTTATTTTTTGATTTCCTGAAATAATATTTGAATATTATAATATGATATATTGTCATGACTTATGTAGTTATATGACATAATTTATTTGAATTATGAATATGTTTTAATTTTGAATGAATTATCAAATATATTTTTATATATTATTATTTTTTAAATATATAAATTATTTTAAGGGAAATGCTATCTACCTTTCTCATTTGCCTTCCCCATTTACCTTTCTCACTCATAGTTTGACACGTGTATACTTTTACGTTTAATAAAAAACTCTCACTTTTTGTTGAAAAATTTGTTTACGTCTTCACCCCTTATTAATGAAACGATAGAAGCAAACATTATGGGTAAAGACATAAACAAACTTTATTGCAAAAAGTGTTAGTTTTTTATTAAATGAAAAATTGTACACTCGTTAAGTAATGAAGGTGAAAGGTAAATGGGAAAGGTAAATATCATTCCCTCTATTGTAATTGACGTATTATATGACATATATATGGTATTCATATATGGTATTCATATATCTTAATTTTGAATTTGAATCTAAATCATCTGCCGAGCTAATTTTTATCTTGTCCAGTCCTAAATAGATCTTT
Source organism: Acer negundo (assembly GCA_035582765.1). Taxonomy (NCBI): domain Eukaryota; kingdom Viridiplantae; phylum Streptophyta; class Magnoliopsida; order Sapindales; family Sapindaceae; genus Acer; species Acer negundo. Next base: position 21,357,478 of record CM069243.1, on the reverse strand, counting down.
TGACATTTATAATCGATGGATGATATTTATTTATTTTTTAATTTCATTTAAATATAAAATTTTATTCTCAAATGCTCTAAATCATGAAAAAAAAAATAGTATATCCCTTAATTTTAATGGTCGAATATACTTTTCATTAATATGCATTAATTAATGATTTTCTATCGATATATTTTTTTTTTCCTTCGACCAATGCCACTACTCATTTGAATTCGGTGAAAAGATGAACAAACAAAACAACCCATTAATTGAGGTTGCACATGCAGAATTCAGAATTGGATAAGATATTGGATAACTACAAACTTGCTACCTACTAATCTACTATCAATTTATTATCAACTAAATATCTCAGTCACTTCCTCACATCAAAAGTAAATTATCAAAAAAAAAAAAAAAAAAAAAAAAAAACAGTAATTAAAAAAACCGTAAAACTTTAACCTATATTTGGTCGAGATTTGTCTATGTTGAAATTGTGCCGGTGCTAAGTCTCTGACACCAATATCACATTTGACAAGAAGATAGGTCGGAATCGTGTTAAAAATAATTAACTTTTTAACCCTCCTCAGTGACATTAATTACCACCGCCCCACTTGGCTGACCGGTACCGTTTTCCGGTGGTCGACCTCCGGCGACCTCCTCCACCATGGCTTTAGTTGCAGTCTTTTCCAGCAACGAATGGCGACAATTGGGGCACGAAGAATGTGACAATAGCCAAGTGTCTATACACCTCACATGGAAACCATGGTTACACTTTGGCAGCACCCGGACTTTCTCTCCATCTAGAAACTCACCTAAGCAGATCGGACACTCAGTGTCAGGAATATCCAAGCCGTCACTGTATACCGCCACTGGAATCTGCCGCAAGTCACGCTTCTTGAGGCCGGTTCCCGCCAGACGGGCCTCTGTCTGCGCTGGAGACTCCAAGTAGAACCTGTGGCTGCAACGCAACGCGCAACGAATTATCGAGTTCAACCCTAGCGCGCATATCAGCGCACACAAAAGTGCCGCGAGTATGATCACCATGTTGGTGTCGAAGCTCGTCTCATTTAAGTACCCGTCGTGAGTGCTGTTTCCATTCGTAGGAGCTACACTTAGCTCCGTTTCGAACAATCTTCGATGTAGATGCATACTGAAGTATCTCGAAGGATTACAAAAACTAATGTTTCGAAGTTTGATTAAAATCGAAAAAATAATCCAACCTGGAAAAATTAAAAAGGAAACTGGGAAGGGTTTTGAAAATCTTTTTGAGCTACAGGAAGAATGTTGTAATAATTCCAACTAGAAAAAGACATGGAAAAAGCATCTTCTACCTATCTATGTGTTCTAAGATGATGAAGAAAATGAATTTCAAATGGATGGAAATTTGTTTTTGTTTATGTGAGTGGCTCTGTTGATGGAATCGGGGACCTGTTTGTCTGCAAAGATTCTCATTTCTAATCATAAAATGGTCCTCAAGCTCAGATAATTATCTTATATATATAATATATATATATATATATATATATATATAATCCGATCGATTTGGTGGAAGAAATTTTTACCTACAATCTTTGAGAGCTAGTGAGACTAGAAATATCTATCAAGTGGGTAATTATATATATGTATATATCCTCTCTATCATTATCAAGATAATCGAAAAGTGACAAGTGACTTTTGTGGTGCTCAAAAGATTTAGTGGGAAACTAAGGGTTAAAAAAGAAGAGGCATTTGAAAAGACTTTCTAATTAGAAATGGGTTTATATTATTTTAATAAAAACACTCAAATTCACTTATTCCACTAATAAATCTAATTAATTTCTAAATACATTAGTTTAAACAGGTATTATTTTTAGATGGGTATAAAAGTTATTTTAATGATCTTTTAAACTATTAGTTTGTTATTATTAAATATTCAATATTAGTCTCATTTTAAAGATCTAGATAAGATATTTCTAATTATATAATTTTTATATTGAAAAAATTGATAAATTAAAATTTATTATATATTGATTGAATTTAATTAAAAAAATAAAAATAATATATGTATCTAATATTAACGATGATGTGATATAAAAAATAATATAAAGCAATAAAATTTATCCATTTGATTGAATGAATCATGTATCCCTGGCAGGGGTCATAAAGTTTTAAAAAGATGATTAAAAAAATAAAGATGAAATTAGTGTATCAGATTTGCCTAACTAATCATGATGGCCAAAAAAAAAATTAAAAAATTAAAAAAAAAAATCATAATCAGAAGACTCAATCAATGATTAACACTTAGAAAGTTTAATTGGTACCAAATCCTATCATAATCCTTGACTGCAAAAACCCAAATAATTCTAGCGTGGTTGGTGTTTGGATCAATACCAAACAGTTTGGTAATTTGCTGAGTGATTTTTTGTTTTTCTAAAAAGATATCAATAAGGTTGAACACATAGTGGAAAAAACTGTGTTGCCACTTTCTGATTTGATCATGTATTGCTTTTGACATCGTTATAGGTAGAGATAAGTACTAAATATATATGATTGTTAAGGCAAAAAGAGAAAATCTTCAATTTAATTCCCACAAAATATCTCACTGGAAACAGAGTTCAAAAGTTCAATGGTACATATATTAATTCCTTTTTGATGATACAACCTAACCATTCTAAAGTATAATTTTTTTTAGATGTTTAGATGAAATATAAGGACAAACTCTAGTGATGATGAAAATTTTGGGAAACTTCTCATATTTGTTTTTTAAAATAGGAAACTTCTCATATTCTAAAAGCTATGATATGATGGATATATATATTTCTCTTGGAAAATGTTGAAGAATAATCTACGGAGTTTCATAGAATTTATATTGAACAGTCCTGAATATATATTTTTTTAAAACTGAATAAGGATTGAAATTTGAACCTAAATGATATGTTTGATGTTTTTATTCTTCACATGTGAATGTACTGTCAACATGGTTTTTTTTTTTTTTAAAAAAAATTATCATAAAATAAGTAATTTTATATTTATACACATGCTAATTAAAAGAAGTAAATTAACATGCATCATTCCTTATAAGATTGTATGTTCTTATAAAAACAAAGTTCAATTTAACAAAAAAAAAAAAAATCCATCAAAGAATATAATTTTTTCATGTTCTAAAAACAAAGTTCAAATTCAATTTATTATATTAAAAAACAAAAAATGTTCAAATTAAATTTTGCACATTGTCCACCTTTCCGATATACATAATTCTGGAAACCCTATTTTTTTTTTTTTCCAGTTTCCTAGACCATGTGCACCAGAAACCAAAAAAAAAAAAAAAAGGTTATTGAATTTTTTTTATTTAAAAATAGGTTATTGAATTATATGCACCGGTTTCTATGCATATAATTATTACATAACATCTTCAAACCACATAACAGTTAAATAAAAAAGAGTGCATTTTTGCCCACCCATATTTTTGTGGGTAAGCATTGCCTCCATCCTCAGCACTTGACATGTGTCCAGGGAGGGGGTACTTTTGTTAATTTTTGTTAATTATTAACAAAAAAAAGAACATATGTCAAGTGCTGGGGATGGAGTTAATGCTTACCTACAAAAAGTGTGGGTGAGCAAATTCATTCTTAATAAAAAAAGTAAAGAGTTATTGTCAGGATTTAGTATAAGAGAAATTCAATTGTTGAATCCTAGGAAGATTTCAAATAGGTTATTGAATTATATGCACCGTTTTTTTGTTTTCCTTTCTAAAAGCAGTTTAAAATAAGAAATATATTAAAAGAAAGAATTATATACCATATCAAATTATGATAAATTTAGAAATATATCTTCTTTGGAATGATAGACCTGGAAAAGAATATTTTAATCGTAATCCAATGATTTGGAATTAAGTTGTTTTTTTATATTTTTAAGTTGTTTGACCACCTAAAGAAAGTTGTTTGACCACCTAAAGAAACAAACAAAACAACTTAATGTGTTTTATTCAGACCAATTAAATTTTAAATGAAAAAAAAAAACCAAACCACCTCTAAAAGAAACCCAAATCAGCAAAATCATTTCTTTAAAAAGAAAAACCGGCATCCAAACCCATGCACCTAGGAATTTATAGGATATCGATGAAATTAAACACTACTAGCTAGGTTTGAGTAATATAGTACATATTTAGACCGATTTATGTTTTTTTTTTAATAACGTGATGTTCAAATCCAGTCATTAATGTGAAGAAAGGTGTGTACAACTACCATGCATAGAGTAACTACACACGTCTTTATTTCATTATTCTACTTAGATGAATTGAAAATTCACACATGAATTTTCTTAAAACCATAACGTTTATTAATTATTTACTATTCAAATCAAAATACACAAACATATCCTCTAATTTTGATACAAAAACCAAGATATATATCCCAAAAAAGAATGGTACTAGAGAGCCGACACGAGAGGGTCCAGACGATGCCAATATGTTGTATGGTGACTGTAAATCGTGGTCCAATCATATAAAAAACAAAACAAAAAATGTGAGTTTTCCTGATGAGAGAAAGAGAAAGCTAGAAGAAGAAGACAGGACCTGTAAGTCTGTAACACGTTGATGGGTGGAATAATGTCGGATTTAAAAGATGAGAGATTTGAAAAAGAATGAGAGAATACGTGTAGTTTCATCATTCATGGTAGGTTTTGTGTTGCAATTCACGTTACATCAATAGCAATATTGAGTTAGGTAGAAGAATAATTTGTAATTAAAGCTGTTGGCAGTTGCACCAGTACTGTCCCATAATGCCTTTTTATCTCTATTATTGTTTCTTAATTATAATATCAAAGATCAATTTAGCTACTAACAACTAACAGGAGGGTCATTATTCATTTATTCATCGTTTATTTTAGCCATCGATAGAGATATAAACGATTTTAAACTATCCTATGTTATATATATATATATATATATTCTCTCATAAAGGATCACTTATTTTAATTTTGATAGGACCATGAGAAAAATACATTGATTTTAATGAATTTTAATCTAATTTTTTTTTTTTTATAGATAATGGGTTCAATGAAATCTACATATGAATAAAATTTGAGAATTTTTCGAATATTATAACTATTTATACAAACTTTGTTAAATATGAAGGCACCAGGAAATAAGCAAAATATAGTAAAATTCAAGAAAAAATAGTTCTAGTATTTAAAAAATTCTCAAATTTTATTCATAAGTAATTTTCAATGAACTCATCATCTACAAAAAAATTCATATCAAAATTCATTAAAATCAATATATTTCCATCAAAGTTCTTACCGAAATTAAAATAAAGATCTCTCATGAGAGATCCTATATATATATATATATATATATATACACACACTACTTAAACCATTTAATTTTGTGTTTTTAATATTAAGTTTGTTTATGTACATCACCTCTTAAAAAAGGATGGTTATACACGTACATCCCTCCATATTAGTAGTGGGGGTTCAAATACCACCATGCACATTTTAAAAACATATGTATGGAGTTTTCTTCCCAATTTGTATGAGTAGTTATCTCCAATTATGAAAGTAGATATCCAGACCATGCATACAGGGGCGAAGCCAGAATTTTAGTTTTGGGGGAACCGATACAAAAACTAATAGGCTAATTGACACATATACCCCGTAAACCCTTCAAAAAATTGCACATTGCCTCCTATATAAATATTTTTTCGACACTAAACCCCCTAAACTCTCGTAAATTTGTAAAAACTAACGGATTGGCAACGGAAGCCAAATTCCGTCTATTTTCAAGTCACGTGCGCCTCACTTGCCTCCTATAATACAAAATTAGGGATGGCCAATGGAGGAATGGGGGCGGATGTAGGTCCCCCCAACCCCATCCCCATTTGCCAAACCGTCCCTCCCCCCCCCCCCATTTGGGAGAATGGGGATGGGGTAGTTTTGGGGGGAGGTCCCCCCATCTCTATCCATATACCCCTATTTTAATTTGGGGTTTCCCCGTTTCCCCGTGTCCCTCGTTTCCCCATTCCCCCATATTAGTAAAAATTATATATTAAAAAAAACGTACAAATGTACAATCTATTAAATTCAAATAGAAAATAACATTTCATAAAAATTTAAACGTTTTAAGGAAGGAAATAAGGAATATGATTTAGGGTTAGGTTTTAAATTATAAAGATGTATATATAGTTAGTAAAATATAAATAATAAAAATATTAAAAATATAAAAAATATATATTAATATATTATATTATTCAAGGGAAATGGGGACGGGGGCACCTACCTCCGGCCCCATCCCCATTTCCAGATTTTTGTGAGGGAAATGGGGAAATGGGGACTGGGGGTACCTACGCCCAACCCCAACCCCATTTAAATTTAGGGTCAAAAAGCTCCCCCATCCCCCCCACCCCACCCTCACCCCCCTTTCCCCAAAAAAATTTCCCCCATTAAATTAAATAATTAAAACAACTTAAATTTTCTCTAGAACAACAAAATATTAAATAATTATAAAAAACAGGAAAAAAAAATTTTGCATCAGCAAAAAATTAATTAAGATGTAAATAATTAATATTAGCCGCAAAATAAATTCATATATATTTCTTCTTCAATCCACAAACCAATAATCCCAAAATAAATCCAAAAATTAATAATCCCAAAAAAATCCATCAATTCATGGAGATCAAATTACACAAATTTGTAATTTGGAAAAAAAATTCTAATATCTTCATCTTCATTCTTACAACTCATATTCAACAACCCAGTTTGCACTGTAATCTCCAGATTCAACAACCCAGTTCTTACAACCCAGATTCAACAACCAGTTCATTCTAATCACTGTAATCTCCCTACAGAAATCACAAATATATTGGTACAAAAATAAATTGTAGAGAAAGCGAGAGAACTAAGTTCTGATGCAAAATAGGGATCTTGATAATTTTTTTTTATTCAAAACACAATTCACAAAAGCGATCTTGCTAAATAATTTACAACAACAAAATCAACATAAAAAGTTTGAATCAACTGAGACAGTAGAGAAAGCGAGAGAGAAGCGACGAATGGCGACGACGGGAGGTGATGGAGTTTCTGGAGGTGGAGCGGAGATTCGAGGACTCGGCGAAGCGGCAGTGAAGGTGGTGGCCGATGTGCATCGACGACGGCGACGGCGACGCGAAGCCGGCTTCTTTAGGGGACTCAACGAGGCGGCGTCAGAGGAGTTGGAGGGTGTGGTGGTGGTGGTGGGAGCAGAGGGTGAGAAGAGAGTTTTTTTTTTTTTTTTTTTGTGATATGATGATGATGATGATGATTTAGGGTTTGTGAGGAGAGAGTTTTTTATGTTGGGATGATGATGATTTAGGGTTAATTTTAATTGGGTGTTGGTAATTGGAGATGAGATTTGGATGATAAGATTTTTTAAGAGATAAGATTTTTTTATTATTATTCAATATTCTTTTTTTATATATAATAATAATTAATATTTAATGCAAATTCGTAAATGTACATCTGTTTGCAAAATTTTAAATACATTTAATAATATTTAATTTTATTTCAATGTATTTTGTTAATATAATAGTTTTTAGGTTAATTGACACCGATACCCCCTAAACTCGTCAAAGTTTTGTACCGTAGGACGCACGTGACTTGAAAATAGACGAAATATGGCTTCCATTGTCAATCCGTTAGTTTTTATAAATTTACGAGAGTTTAGGGGTTTAGTGTAAAAAATATATATATAGAAGGATAATGTACAACTTTTTGAAGAGTTCATAGAACCAAACTAATATTCAAGTCGATTAAGTAAGATAAATATAATATTATCTTTTATATGTCAAAAATCATTTATAATTAAATTCATCTGATTTTTACTTTTATTTCCATGTCAATTACATAATCTTAGAGTCCCTAAGAAAATCATTTTTTTACCTTTGGCAAAACCGATGTCTAATTTATTATTTTTATACATATCCATAATCCATGTCAATCTAAGCTTTTTTTTTTGATAAGATATACTAAAATTTGAGCGTATCTATGGGAATGGAAGAATGAAGATGCTCTTATAAATATATAAATAAATAAATAAATAAATAAATAAATAACTCAAGTCAATCAAGTTTTATTTAAATTTTTAAAAATAAAAATTACTGCACATATCATCAACACATAGCCCAAAGTTATCTCTCCTCTCTAACAATAAAGATCTCCTTTACTTTCGTCTCTAACCTCTACCTCTAGAAATATTATCATTTATTTTCGATTGCAATTTGATTTCCTTCATTTTCTCTCAAAGAGATCAAGTCAGAGAAGTAGATTCGGTTTTGGTTCCGGTTCCGATTTTGAAGGTTTCGTTTCAGTCAGGTTCTGACGGTTTGGGTCTGGCGGTTTCGATGGTTTGGTTTCAGTTCCGATCCGGTTTTCAACGGTTCAGTTTCGGTTCCAGTTCCGACGGTTTTGTCGATTTCGGCGCATTAGTTCTGGTTCTAGTTCCAACGATTTTATAATTGAAATTAAAATTATTTATATTTGTTTCATTATATATATAATTATTGAAATTGATAATAATATATTTAAATTATTATAATTTAAATATAATTATATTGAAATTATTTATATCTTGTCATTATATATATAATTATTGAAATTAATAATAATATATTGAAATTATAATAATTTAAATATATATATATATATATATATATCAAATTTATTTATATTTTTTCATTATATATATAATTATTGAAATTGATAATAATATATTTAAATTATAATAATTTAAATATAATTATATTGAAATTATTTATATCTTGTCATTATATATATAATTATTGAAATTAATAATAATATATTGAAATTATAATAATTTAAATATATATATATATATATATATCAAATTTATTTATATTTTTTCATTATATATATAATTATTGAAATTAATAATTATATATTTTAATTTAAATTATATATATATATTTATAAGCCCAATTCAAATTCAATGGTTGTGAGGTGTTGAGAACTGAATCCAATCATTGGGCAAGACCCAAATTGGGTTCCAAATTTGGAACCCAATTTGGCTCTTGTTGAGTGGAGTCCACAAATGGATCCTTTTTTTTAGGTTCATTTTCTCACCATTGTAGTAAATATTGGATAAAAAAAAAATTGGTCTTGTAAAAGTGAGTCTCTTTTGAGAACCAATGTGGACGCTCTTATATGGCATTTTTTTACAATATTTGTGATATGCTGTAATAGATTAGCATTTTTTTACTTTCTTCGTAATGACATTTGTTAAAGCTTGTAAATATCACATTTTCTTATAGTGCGTTTATGACCTCGATAATTACTTCTACATTACTGGGAAGAAATCTCTTCATATCAAACCGGTATATATTGATAAAATAAATTACTAAAAGTTAGAAGACATTCAAGAGCTTGAAAAGTCCTCTTGTTACATATAATAACCCGATTGCCACACCACACCACCGGTTAACTGGCCGGTACATTACATTAATTGGACAACACAAAACCACCAACTTATTCTCAATACAATACTAAACATATATTGCACAAAAACATGACTCACACAGACGGCTGCACCATCGATCATCAACCCTCATGAATCCTAATAGATCATCACTTCACCCTGCAACATAAAACAAGATATCATTCAAGTCATAATTTTACATAATGCGAAAATAAAATACAGACATCTACATCAAAGAATGACATGGGCGTGTACACAGGCACGTTACGATGTGACTTGTGAGGGGGCAAGTTCACATATTTTTTTAAAGATTTATTTAAAGTTTATAATTTATTTACTTTTGTTATTTACATTTTTCTATTAAAAGTTTATCAAATTTTCAAATAGGCCCTCTGACATTCCAAATTTGATAAAGCTGTTTCGCAAATCGCAACTGAATGTGCAGCATATAAGAGATGATACCTGTCACAGTCGATAGAGGGGCTGATCTGGTAAGGAATGTTGACACCACATTTTCCCGGAAGCCCGGCTGCGAGTTCAAGGTTGATGTTGGTGTAGGGGACTCCATTAATAGCCTGTTTCAAGCACTTGCAGACAGTCTGGCGATCATCGGTGGTCCGTGCCGCGTTGTAGATAGTTCTGATCCCATTGCAGCACTCCGGTGGCACAGCTCCTCCGTTGGCAACGTAGATTATACACGGAGTCAGGCTGGTCACCACTTGCCCACATGTAATGGCAGCTTTGGTGCACTTGGGTGCTATAACCAGCATTGACACAAGCACCAAACAGGCCTGAAGTTTGAGAACATTGACAGAGCTAGCTGCTGCAGCCATTGAAACACTTGCAAGTTAAAAGCTCAAACTTAGAACCTTAGCTAGTGATCTCTTTAATTAGCGTGTATGGAGTAGTAGCGTCTGTCATTGCTAGGGTTAATATATATAGAAGAGAGAAACATGCTTTTGGTTGTTGGTTGAATTCATTGCTGCCGTGAATTGCGGTTGAACATGTTAACTAGTAAAATTGCTTTGAAGTGTGAACAACAAAAACATGATCATGTGCTAACGAGAAGGTAAAGTAGATTGAGTCATTCAACCAAAAAGTTAGTCTGAGCAAGATGGAGGAAACGTCTGCTGCATTTATGTCAAATTATTAAACATTGGTGTCACAGTTACTGAATAATATTCTAATTTTCTTAGTTGATTTTTTGTGGTTGTGTCTCATGTTTGGCTATTGTGTAATGTGTTTGAAGTGGATGTTATGTTTGTTTTTTATTGGAATACATGTTTCAATTTTATTTATTTTAAATAGCTTTTCACGGGTGAGCATTTTTTTTTCTTAAACGTTTTTTACACGACATTTTTTGGCTACAACTAAACGTTTTTTACACGGCGTTTTTTTTTTTTTTTACTATCCCAAAACCTCTCCTATGCTGCATTTTTTGGATGCCCCAAAAAGTCTCTTAAACAACACTTTTTGGCTCTCCCGAAATATCTCTTTAGCAGCATTTTTTTGCTGTTCCAAAACATATCTTACGGCGTCCACATTAGTAAGATCCAAAAATAAGACTCATTTATTGTCATATCATAAAAAATGTGTCTTCTTTTTAAAGAATAAGACTTTCCATTTGGGTCCTATTTATTTGAGTATCTTTTCCTCACAATGGGGCTAAAATGAAAAAGAGAAAGTGAATCCATTTTTTAAACTTTTTTTCAAACAATCATTACCCTTCTTTAAAATATTATATATATATATATATATATATATATTAATAAATAAATTATATAATATATTTTAAATATCAACACTATCGATAATTATTTAACTAATTATAATTAATTTTTAAAAAATTATTAATTTAAAATTATCACAACCGAATTACATCAACAATAAAAATAAATATTTAAAACAAAATATTGTATACGATTAGACATGGCTTCGGTTCAGTTCCGAACCTTCAAAATTGGTTTCGATACCATTTTTGAAGGTTCGGTTTTGGTTCCAGTTCCGGTTTTGAAGGTTTGGTTCCGGTCAGGTTCCGACGGTTTGGGTCTAGCGGTTCCGACGGTTTGGTTTTAGTTCCTATTCGGTTTTCGACGGTTCAGTTTCGGTTCCAATTCTGACAGTTTCGTCGGTTCCGACGCTTTAGCTCCGGTTCCGGTTCCGATTCCGACAATTTTATAATTGAAATTAAAATTATTTATATTTGTTTCATTATACATATAATTATTGAAATTAATAATAATATATTTAAATTATAATAATTTAAATATAATTATATTGAAATTATTTATATTTTGTCATTACATATATAATTATTGAAATTAATAATAATATATTTAAATTTAAATAATTGAAATATATATATCAAATTTATTTCTATTTTTTCATTATATATATAATTATTGAAATTAATAATTATATATTTTAATTTAAATTATATTTATATATTTATAAGCCCAACTCAAATCCAATGATTGGGAGGTGTTGGGAAACCAACTTAATCATTGGGCAAGACCCAAATTGAGTTCTAAATTTGGAACCCAATTTGGCTCTTGTTGAGTGGAGTTCACAAATGAATCATCCTTTTTAGGTCTATTTTCTCACCATTGTAACAAATATTAGATTCAAAAAAAATGGGTCTTGTAAAAGTGAGTCTCTTTTAAGAACCAATGTGGATGCTCTTATAAGACATTTTTTTACAGTATTTGTGATATGCTGTAATAGATTAGCATTTTTTTACTTCCTTCGTAATGACATTTGTTAAAGCTCGTAAATATCACATTTTCTTGTAGTGCGTTTAGGACCTCGACAATTACTTCTACATTACTGAGAAGAAATCTCTTCATATCACACCAGTATATATTGATAAGATAAATTACTAAAAGTTAAAAGACATTCAATAGCTTGAAAAGTCCTCTTATTACATATAATAACCCGATTGCCACACCACACCACCGGTTAACTGGCCGGTGCGTTACAACAACTGGACAACACATTGTGGGTTAATTGTCTTTTAATTTCTACATAAAAAATCATTTTTTTTATTTTCTCACAACATATATAACTCATGATATGTTATTATTTTTCTCTATGACAAGTAGCTATACATATTTGATATTTCACCCACGTACAACTACAAATTTCACTACAACCCATAATACGTACGGGTTCCTTTTTTCTTTTGACAACAAATGCATCAACTATGGACCATATGGCGGTCCATAATTCCTCAGGTTTTTTTTTTATTTATTTATTTATTTTTTTTTTTTATACGATTGTTAGAATATTGTTACAAGCACGGTCTAAAAGATTTTATTGATATAGAGGTGGTTATGGTTTCAGTTTAACCGGTGGTTTTACCCGCGATTTAATCGAAACCAGACTGCCAAAAACCGCAACAAAACCGGAGGTATCAAAACTGGCCGAAAACCGATCAAACCAGTTATAGTTATGGTTTCGGTTTGAGGGGTCAAAAAACCAGTACCGACGGTTTTAACCTTGGTTAAACCTCCGGTTTAAATAAAATAAAAATTAATTAATTAATTCTGGACGAATCAAACGATGACATGTGGTAGCCCGTTTGAAAAAGTTACCGTTGAACTGAACCGAAATGGTTAAACTGACAGTTAAATCGTCTGTTTTTTTTTTTAAAAAAAACGAGACCAATAAATGTATGACATGTGGCACCAATTTTGAAAAAAAAAAAAAGAAAGTGGCCGCTGGCCAATGGCATCTGGTGGTCTGCAGCTCTGCTGAATGCTCAGCCTAAGGCCAACAGCCATAATAATTTTTTTTTAACCCAAAACTTTTCCTAATTGCAAACATACCACTCTCTATAATCCTATAGATACCCCCCACACTTCATTATTCTTCACACCACTCTCAATCTCTCTCGATCTCAAATTCTCAATTATCTCTACGATCTACGATTTTATTTAATTTTCATTTCACATATAAATTCTTTCTTATATTTTTTAGTTTTTACTATCATTTGTTTTTTCAATCATCAAATTGATTAACAATATTTATTTATTCTATTTTTTACTATCAAAATTTTTTTTTCATCACTATTATTTCAACAATATATTTTTTTTCAAACCTCTATTTTTTTTTAAGTGTTACATTGTTACCACTATTATTCCAAAAATATTTTTTTAAAAAAAATCCATTTTTATTTTTTTTACTTGCTTACCACTATTTTTCCAACAATATATTTTTTTTACAATCTTCTTTGCTTTTTTTTTTTTTTACTTGCTTACCACTATTGTTCCAACAATATTCTCTTTACATATATCCATATTTTTTGTATTATTAATTTTTCAATGGCAAGTGGGGGAGATAGTTCAAGAAATTTGAACAAAGAAAAGGGTATAATGCAAAACTTGTTGGAACACGTTGGTGGTGATGTTAATTACGACCACCAATCATACCACGAGTTTCTTCAAGACCGATTTTGATCCGATCACCCTTCTAGTCCTAATCCCCCTATAATAATTTCCGAATTCGACGAACTCGACCACGATCCCAATGCCCCAAATACAAATGAAAATCTATCTGACCCCCCACCCCCTTCAGATGATTTTTTTGCAGGTGAAAGTGAAGAAAAGCCGATGAAGTCCGACCTTTTCAGATTGCATATGAAGAAAACAAAGTTAGATGGTGGAATTTTCCATATACAGTGCAATTACTGCTCCAAATCATACAAGACTGCCAAATCCTTCGGATATGGCACGTACTAGGCTCATATCAAAAGAAGTCACCCGTTCGAATTCTAGAAATCCAGTAACCAAGCCCAAATTGCCAGGTACACAACCTTCGGTAATCAATTATTTCATTATACGTCTGAAAAAAAAAGGGAAGAATTAACATTAATGGCTGCAGTAGAACACTTATCTCTTTGTTTTGGTGAGAAAATAGGTTTTGTTAATAATCATAAATTTACGTGAGTTTATAGGGTTTAGTGCCGAAAAAAAAAGTATAAAGGGATAATGTGTAACTTTTTGAAGAGTTCATGGGGCATCAATGCCAATTAGCCAAACTAATATTCAAGTCAGTTAAGTAAGAAAAATGTAACATTCTCTTTTATATGTCAAAAATCATTTATAATTAAATTTATCTAATTTTTACTTCCATTTCCATTTCAATTACATAATCTCAGAGTCCCTAATAAAATCATTTTTTTACCTTTTGCAAAACCGATGTCTAATTTATTATTTTTATACATATCCATGTAAATCTAAGCTTTTTTGATAATGTATACTAAAATTTGAGGGTATTTTTGGGAATGGAAGAATGAAGATGCTTCGATAAATAAATAAATTAAAACCCCAAGTTAATCAAGTTTTATTTAAATTTTTTTTAAAAAAATTACTGCACATATCATCAACACATTGCCCAAAGTTATCTCTCATCTCTAACAATTAAGATCTCTTTTACTTTCGTCTCTAACCTCTACGTCTAGAAATATTATCCTTTATTTTTTATTGCAATTTGATTTCCTTCTTTTCTCTCAGAGATATCAAGTCATCAAGATCTCTTATTTTTACAAGGCTTCCAAAAACCGTAATAATCTTTCCTATTTTATATTTGATATATGGTGCTTATTTTCTTAATCGGAAAATCAAAAACCAACCCACCCCCCCCCCCCCCCCCCCCCCAATTCGCTCTTGAGCGCATGTGTTGTTTGATATCGGTAAGTCTCGACAATTCTATTGTAATAATTGTTTTTGTAATACTTCAATATATATATACATATTTTCTATTATCAGTTCGTCCTGACAGTAAATATATCAGGACGAAGAATGTGAATCATTATATTTACATATTTTGACTCATAGTGTATGCACTTGTTAAAACTTCTCAATAATATGTGGTCCACATTCTTCGTCCTGATATATTTATTGTCAATAAGAATTGACAATAGAAAGACTGTATATATATATATATATATATTAACTTTGTTTATATTTATAATTCAAATAATGATTGACATATGCATCTTAATTCAAATAGCGGTAATAAATATCCGGGTCATACATTTAATGTAAACACATCCCATAATGTGTATTTTATAAATTTGTGTCGAGAATATGTTCTTTGAGTAAATATCAAGATTGTCAAACAGTCTCAACGGTTTTCAAGAAAGATTCAAATTAGTTATTAAAAAAATGGTACCCAATTTATGTTAAACCAATCAAATTGAGACATATGTCAATATTAAATTTTTTTTTTTTTCTATAATCATAATTTGATTGGTTAGACACAAATTGAGATACTATTTTTAGACAACTAATTTGAATCCTTTCGAGAAAAAGGGAACCCAGGTAAAGTTTTGTTTCCCATCAAAGTTGTTATCAATAAGTAATAACAGCGTGAATGAAAAGGGATTAAATCCTAATTATCTATTGTTAAGAATTCTGACGGGAATGGGAAACGAAATTTTTAAAAAATTTTTAATTTTCAATTATTTTTTCTTCTTCTTTTTCGGTCTTCGAGACTGGAATTTAGTGTCACGACTTGATGTGGAAAGGTTGGACACAAAACTTTTACAGGATGGGTTGGGATTCTTTTGAATAGACATCGATCAAATTTAGGCCCAACGAGCGGGCCCATTAAGTTCAATATAGTTTGTGAATATTTTGGACCAACAATATGGTCTAATTAAAAACTTTGTTTCCCAAACTCTGCATTATTTGCTTCTTCTTTTTGAATGGTTTTAGACTCCTCCGGTGTACACCAGTTTGGCTTCGTTGCACAGCTATGTTGGTGGTAAGCATAATATGTTGTGAGCTTGATGATATCTATGTTTTAAAAAGCTGAATTCAATTGTCATTAAAAAAACAGAGCTTTCAATTTTATCAAATGTTTGTTCATTTGAATCACTCCATTGCAATTTTCTTCATTTTTTTTTTTTTTTTTTTTTTTTTTCCAATTGGAATGAGGTCTTAATGGCAGATACACGCAAGGCAGGCCCAGACATTTTTGGAGCTCGGGGCGAAAATGTAAAAAATGGAAAAAATAGGTCCATGAAATGTCAAATGAGGAAGAAGGTATTGTCACAAAAGAGGTCCCACAAATTTTTTAATTTGTTCTATACATATAATTTAAAAAAAAAAGAAAAGAAAAAAGAATTGGGCCCTTCAAGTCACCTTAGGGCCGGTTCTGGGAAAATGGAGTGTTGGTTTGTTGACTCATTGAAAGCTGAGAGATTGAAAGAAATGAGAAATAGAAATTGGGAACAAGAAAGAGAAGAAACCCTATTGGACCTCTAGGTGATATACCAAAATCTTTAGACTTTGTTTATATGGGTATTTTTGATCAAAACATTTAGACTAATACCCAAAACAAATAGTTGGGCTTTATATAATTTAAAAATAAAAATAAAATAAAAATGGACTCTTAAACTAATCCTAAAATATGTAAACATGAAAACGGACCCCTAAATTAATACTCAAAATATGTAAACATGAAAATGGATCTCTAAACTAACCCTAAATTAATACTCAAAATATGTAAACATGAAAATGGACCTCTAAACGAATACACAAAACATAGAAATCTGAATTTTTTAAAATTGGGGCTCGAGACGGTTGCCCCTCTAACAACACAGAAGGGCTGGCCCTGGATACACTTACCGGACTAATTTACTGGCATTGCCCACATGGATCAAAATGGAGATGTCAATTTCTATGAATTTGTTACGGAGCTCGTTTATGTTTTAAATATTTTAGTCTTTTGAGTGCGGTACACACCATCTTCTCTCTATTTTTCATATGTGTGTTAGTGAATAATTTGGTTTGCTTTTTTGACTGAGTTTGTTGTGAGGATTTGACGTAGTATATTTAACACCATAAGTACCTTTAGCATTTATTATTCTTTCATTGGTCAAATTAATATTATTCAGTATTATATAATATGGAGATCGTTCTTGGTGAACTCTTTTCTAAATTTTTCACTACCTAGTAGTGAGTAGATGGAGAATTTCCTTGAGTAGTTTAATTTGTTTTGAGTTCTTGAATTGTCATGTCAAATTACATTCTTTTTGCAGGTGGGAGCTACTGTAGATTAACTTGTAGAAGAACAAGGCATATATGGATCCTTTGTTATCAGAGAAGTAGGTATCACCTAATCCGTCAATGGAGTGTGAAAATGTTTGGTTAACTTGTAAAATTGCTTTGAAGTTTGAACAACAAAAACATGATCATGTGCTAAAGGAAAGCTAAATTAGATTGAGTAGGTCAACCAAAAAGTTAGTCTGAGCAAGATGGAGGAAACATCTGCTGCATTTATGTCAAATTATTAAACATTGGTGTCACAGTTACTGAATAATATTCTAATATTCTTAGTTGATTTTTTGTGGTTGTGTCATGTTTGGCTATTGTGTAATGTGTTTGAAGTGGATGTCTAACTCTAAATTGGATTTTGTTTAATGTTACGATTTGAATATTCAATTTGATGTTATATTTGTTTTTTATTGGAATAACATGTTTCAATTTTATTGATTTTAAATAGCTTTTCACGGGTAACAGTTCTTATATTTGCGGCATTTTTTTTCTTAAACCTTTTTTACACGACATTTTTTGGTTATAACTAAACATTTTTTTACACGGCGTTTTTTTTTTTTTTACTATCCCAAAACCTCTCCTATGCTGCATTTTTTGGATGCCCCAAAAAGTCTCTTAAACAACACTTTTTGGCTCTCCCGAAATATCTCTTTAGCAGCATTTTTTTGCTGTTCCAAAACATATCTTAGATCATCTACATTGGTAAGATCTAAAAATAAGACTCATTTGTTGTCATATCATCAAAAATGTATCTTCTTTTTAAAGAATAAGACTTTTCATTTGGGTCATATTTATTTGAGTCTCTTTTCCTCACAATGGGGCTAAAATGAAAAAGAGAAAGTGAATCCATTTTTTAAATTTTTTTTCAAACAATCATTACTCTTCTTTAAAATATTATATATATATATATATATATATATTAATAAATAAATTATATAATATATTTTAAATATCAACACTATCGATAATTATTTAACTAATTATAATTAATTTTTAAAAAATTATTAATTTAAAATTATTACAACCGAATTACATCAACAATAAAAATAAATATTTAAAACAAAATATTGTATACGATTAGACATGGCGCCGGTTTCGATACCATTTTTGAAGATTCGGTTTTGGTTCAGGTTCCGGTCAAGTTCTGACGGTTTTGGTCTGGCAGTTCCGAAGGTTCGATTTCAATTCCGATCCAGTTTTCGACGGTTCAGTTTCGGTTCCAGTTCCTACAGTTTCGTCGGTTCCGACGCTTTAGTTCCTATTCCGGTTCTGACGATTTTATAATTGAAATTAAAATTATTTATATTTGTTTCATTATATATATAATTATTGAAATTAATAATAATATATTTAAATTATAATAATTTAAATATAATTATATTGAAATTATTTAAATATAAATATATTATTATTAAATATATAATTATTGAAATTAATAATAATATATTTTAAATTGAAATAATTGAAATATATATATATATTAAATTTATTTATATTTTTTCATTATATATATAATTATTGAAATGAATAATTATATAATTTAATTTAAATTATATATATATATTTATAAGCCCAACTCAAATCTAATGATTGGGAGATGTTGGAAACCCAACCCAATCATTGGACAAGCTCTTGTTGAGTGGAGCCCACAAATGGATCCCGTCCATTTTCTCACTATTGTGGCAAATATTGGATAAAAAAAAAATGGGTCTTGTAAAAGTGAGTCTCTTTTGAGAACCAATGTGGATGCTCTTATAAGACATTTTTTTACAGTATTTATGATATGTTGTAATAGATTAGTATTTTTTTATTTTCTTCGTAATGACAAAAGATTTTTACGACATTTGTTAAAGCTCGTAAATATCACATTTTCTTGTAGTGCGTTTAGGACCTCGATAATTACTTCTACATTACCGAGAAGAAATCTCTTCATATCACACCGGTATATATTGATAAAATAAATTACTAAAAGTTAGAAGACATTCAAGAGCTTGAAAAGTCCTCTTGTTACATATTATATAACCCGATTGCCACAGCACACCACCGGTTAACTAGCCGGTGCATTCCAACAACTGGACAACACTAATCCACCAACTTATTCGCAATACAATACTAAACATATATTGCATAAAAACACGACTCACATAGACGGCTCCACCACCGATCATCAATCCTCATGAATCCTGATAGATCATCACTTCACCCAGCAACATAAAACAAGAGATCATTCGAGTCATAATTTTAGCTAAAAATAAGTTTACTGGAAACATACCAGCTAATTTTATATTTGGGAGTTCTAAATTGAAGGAGATTTTGTTCCTCAACAATCAATTAACATGTTGCTTTCCAGAGGGTGCTGGTCTATTCTCTGAAATGCAAGTTTTTGATGTAAGTTCCAATTCATTGATGGATCATTTGACAGACACAATGTCTTGTATGACTGGGATTGAAGTTCTCAATTTGGCTCATAATCAGCTACCTGGGTCTCGTTTTCAAAAAGAAAAAAAAAAAAAAAAAAAAAAAGCCAATATGGATCTCTACCACACTTGGTTTGTTCGTTGAAAAGTTTAATGAATTTGACAATTGCTTTCAATTTCTTATATGGGTTTAGCCAGGAATGTGTAAAGTTGTTATTCACAAATGTTGGGTTTGATTTCTCAGATAATTGCATTCCTGGAAGAACCAAATTGTTCCAGATACGTTGTTCTTCAAAAATGTTGGTTCGATATCGCGAACAGAAGAGGCAGCCTCCCAGGCTCCCACAGTTAATTTTTTTTTTTTTTTTTTCAGTTTTTCTTTTTTTGAAAAGAAAAAAAAAAATTAGGTAATCACCAACCGTAAATTTTTTTTAGTTTTCAATTTTATTTTATTTTTAAATTTTGATATTTGATTTTCACCATTAAAAAAAGATTCTATTTACAAATAAATATTATATAAAAAAAATTATATTTACAAAATTAATATGATATAAAAAAATGTCACATGTCACCAAACATTAAAACATGACTTAAAGTACTGTTTTACCCTTGAACCAGTTAACCTTGACTAACAGTTGACTAACTGAAGGACCAATTTGATGTATTTCCCAAAAGATGAGGACCTAAGACACTAATACACCTAAGTGGGGTAAAAAAATGAGGTTTTCTCAAAAGATAAGGACCAAACTGTAATTCTCCCTTTTATTATCCTTACCATGAATAAATCGATAAATATTTTTATATAAAAAATTAATAAATATTTATTTTAATTAAAAAAAAATTTAATAAAATTTTCCTATGTATTATGAAATTAAAAAAAAAAATTAACAACATAACACATATTTTATCAATATTCCATATTCATTAAAAAAATGATTTTTCTAATACAATACAACATAATACCACAAAATATAATGTATTAATTAATATGGTATTTGCTATATTAGACAATTAAAATGTATTAAAATAATATAATATAGTGTTTGTGTTTATTATAAACACTATATTATATTATTTTAATACATTTTAATTATTTAATCTAAAACGATCGTAAGGGCTAGATTGGGCTCTAAAGCCCCAGCAGGCCTTTTGAAAAAAAATTTGTAGTATTACAATTTTACTTGACGCAACATGTAAATTACAATTCAACATTTATTTTAACAAACATTATAAATATGCTCATTCACCTTTTATTTAATTTCCATGTTTCACCATATGTCTCACCAATTTTTCTTTGCTTTGGTTTTTTATGTGGGTTTTCTTCATTTTAACATAAATTGTTGATTATTTTTTAAATGTTTATTTATTATTTTGTTAGGTTGGCTTGTTTTATTAATTGATTTGGGATTGGATTAGTTTGATTTGGAAAATTTTGTTTATGATTTGTTTAATACCGGAATAAAATAGGTATTCACCTATTATGTAGGTAAAGATAAAATTATAACTAATATTTAGTTCAGTCCCATTTGATATGAAATCATTGATTCACCCTTGCTCTGTCATGTTAAGCAACTTTTGACTCTAATCAAAGGGGAAATTGAATGATCAATATTATAGGAGAATAATTAATATAAATTGAGTTGATCAATAAGGTATATCTGATAAAGTTAACACTTTCTTATACTTTTTTATTTCCATTTTTTTTTTCTATGTTCCTTCATTTTTTTTCAAGGATATATAGTGTTTTATTTTATTATTATTTATTTATTTTTATTTTTTTTATGTACCGCCTGTGATGAAAACTCAAACCTGGTACAGTGTTATTTAGCACACGATAAGAACAAGAAAGATATTAATTACTAAGTAACTATATTATTGGTTACAAAAACACAGTAGATGACGACATATTTGTAATTCTAATAATAATCATAATGACTCTCCCAGTCTCCTATAGGAGAGTCCTTACAATCCACTTTATTATATTTTATGCTATTTCTTCACTTCGCAGGAAAGCTTCACTTCACGCTGTAACACAACAACAACAAAAAAAAAAAATTGTTTAATTGGAAATTAAAACTCCATAGTATGATAAATTATTAATGATACACAACCTAATTATACCAATTTAACTGGAAATTTTCAATATATATATAGAGAGAGAGAATCGTGTGTGCAAGCAAGCATCGTATATATGTATGCATGTATTTCTGTCTGATTTACATTGGATCGTGAAATTTTACACGTATGACGTAATTCTATTGGAAGAATGAAATTAAATTGAAAGGCAGGGCAAACCTGTCACAGTTAGTGGAAGTGCTGATCTTGTAAGGGATGCTGACGCCACACTTGCCGGGGAGGCCAGCAGCAGCATTACTGTTGAGACCGGAGATGCTGGAAGCCGCGGATTTCAAGCACTTGCAAGCTGCCTGGCGGTCAGGAGTGGTGGTGGCTGCCCCAGCAAGTCTCTTAATTCCGCTGCAGCAAGCCGGAGGCACGGCGCCAGTACCACTCCTGAGGTAGGGGATGCAAGGTGCAACGCCGCTTGTCACTTGACCACATGTTATGGCAGCTTCGGCAATGGGTGCACCCATCACCATGCACATAAGCACCACACAAGCTGCAAGCTTGAAAGCCATTGCAGAGCTAGCCATTTTGATAAAATTGAATAAAGAAGATTGTTGTTTACTGATTTTCAGAGAAGTGCTTTGCTAGGGAATTGCTTTTGAGAGTATTATGGTAAATGAGGTGGTATTTATAGCAGAAAAATTAGGGTTACGTGGACTAAATTAAAAACAAAATGCTGGATTTGATTTAATAGCTAGTTAGCGGTTGGGCCTTGATTTAATGCTATCTTCTTAAAGTCCTGATTGTGGTTGAGCATCTTAATTAAATACTCAGCACAGCTGATTGTTACATCTGTACATTTTGAAATTTGAACAGCAGAGATTGAATTTTACATGAGGAAGTCGTGTCGATCTTTATCTATAAATGGGTTCGAAAATTTAGAGCATTGCTACAAACAAAAAACCGGGTTCGCGGCACCGCCGTGTAGTGTAAAAAAAATAAAAAAACAGATAGGACCTGCGTAATAAATACATGAGTTTATATGTTTTTTTTTTTTAACTACAAGACCGCGGCGGTGCCAGGACGCTGATTATACAAAGTGTTTCTTGAAAATTTAATAGCACTTTTTAAATAACGGGTTTTAAAAATATCAGTAATTTGTTAACTAAAGTTTTAATAGCACAAGTGTGGATCTCAATGACAGACCTACTCTTCCATCCATCGGAGAAGATCGTCATGGAACTCTTCTAGCCATCAAGTGTATCAACATTCTTCGTCCTTATATAAATGAAAACGAATTGACAGTAAAAAAACTATATATATATATATATATAATTTTTTTATTGTCACTTCAAACTGATATAAAATATATCAATTCTTTATATGTAAGTCATTAGATTTAAAAGATGATTTGACAAGTTCATGCAGCTAAGTTAAATAATTTAAATCCAATGATCCACATATAATCAGTTCGAACTGATAATAGAAAAATTTTATATATATATATATATATTTATATATATTCTAATAATTAGGGATTTAAAAAGAGAGACCGACTCAAATCCACAATCTTATAGTGTAGATATTGATGGTAAACATCCGAATCAATCTTGTCTCGTCAATTTTATTTTTAGTTAATTTAAACTTTTTAATATGGTGATGTGTTAAGATTGGTTCAATATGTTTTTTTTCCCTTAATTATTAATTGACCTATTCAAAATGACTGAATTATATTTCCATCGTTAGGTCAAAAAGTTAGCTAATCAATCAATAGCCAACGGTAATCTGATTAAAGTTTAGAAAATGTTAGTACAATTTTCCGACAATATATAATATGAAGGCAATGGATTGTGAAATATGGGGTCACAACGTATCTGATCTGCCACCTGGTTAATTATTAACCAATATTTGTCACTGTCCAACTCCAATTACGCAATTAAGAACCCTAATTGATGGTCGGTTAATTTTTACATAAATTGGCATCTAACTTCAGATGCAGTTATCTTAAAAATAAATAAATAAATAAATAAATAAATATAAATAATAATAAATGAATAAAAAACTTCAGATGCAGCTAGATTAGGAATCAACAATTAATGAATACATTTGGTTTAATTTCCTCTATGTAGAAAGAAATACGTTAAGAATTTTATTTAATTATTAGCTTTCCCATTTGATTTTCATGTTCATTTCATGTTAATTAATTTACATAGTCACGTAAAATACCGTCCAATGTGGCTGATATGATAGATTCCCATGCACCAGGTCAGTGTAAATAAATAAATAAAAAATTACTGGCCACATAAAAGAAAAGAAATGAAAAGAAAATTACACACATTTAATAGAACGGTTTTACACTTCACCCTTCAATCTCGTTAAAAAAATTTGAGTTTCAAATTTATTATTAAATTGTTAACCGTAAAGAGACATCTACCTTGCAGATTGCAGTATGTAGGACCGTAGGAGTATCATTCTAAAGCCTACTTACAACTGTTGATCTTGTAAAATTCGATTTTTTTTTTAAAGAAAGTTTTAAATTAATGGGTCCAAGACTCCAGGTAGAGGCCTTACTGATTCCACATTTTTGGATATTATCATCCTTAGCAACTCGATTTTTGTAAAGCTTCCAGGAGAAAATATCACGAAAGTGTTATTTTGATCGAACAAGATTTTAATTTCCAGGAAAGTGGATGGAAAAAAAATACCACCATGTCAGATAATTTAAGTATGTGATAAGGATAATTTTTGAGAAGATAGAAAAGAAGAAGATTAGGAAGAAAATAGGAGATTAAGATTGCTGTATGACTTCTGATATCCTTTATTTAATCAACTGAGCCTTTTATAGACCCTTTACAGGAGATAGTTACACAACAACGAAACTAGAAATTAGGAGTACTTAGCAAAAATAAAGGAACTGCAGCTTACTCTAACAACCCACAACGTAAACATGAATGTAACTGAACGAAATATGTGCCACTACAAACTTATTTCAACACCACTAATTGACCAAGTCACCAATTTAATTTGCATGATAGTATCACGTTTGCAACCATGCAAATATGACCATATCAGTATGCTATCATTTCCAGTATCTTTTATATATCAATATCAGAAATAAAATAATTGTCTAGTTGACTTCGATTCCCTTTTATTAAATCATATGGAATTAAAATCGCCTTTCAATTAAATTACAAAAATAATATATGATTTTTCATAAAAAAATTTCAAAGTTGGAGGGAAAGATACAACTCTACCCTACAACCTTATAATAATAAATAAGAGAAAGTCCTTCCACGGCTCCTCAGATTTTAGAGGTTAATTAATGCTCTCCTTTGTCGGTTTGTCTTAAAGTTAACACAGATAAGGCTGCTTTTGATAGTCCTAGTCTTGCTGGTTGTGTAGAGGTTTTTCGCACTTGCAGAGGTTTTGTTAAAAGTTGTTTTACTATCCCTCTTGGTGTCTGCTTTGCTTTTGAGGCTGAATTGGCCGCTGTCGTACATGCTATTGATTATGCTTGGGCTTTTGGCTAGCGTCGGTTATGGTTGGAGAGTGATTTGAATTTTGTAGTGGATATCCTTCGCTCTAGGTCTCGTAAGATTCCTTGGCATTGACGCCCCGCTTGGGACAGGTGTTTGAGTTTAATCTATCAGATGGACTTTGCTGTCACTCATATTTATCGAGAAGATAACCAAGTTGCAGATAGTTTAGCTTCCAGGAGCCCCAATATCATCTCTCCTACATGGTGGTGGAACGCTCCGAATTTTTGCAACTCTGTTATTTTTAATGATTTTGTTAGCGGACCTTCTTTTAAGTTCTGTTGATTTGTTTTTTTTTTTTTCTGTTTTCTGTTCTCTTTCTTTTTTCTTTAATAAATTGTTGGGTTAGGGTTGATCTCGGCTCCAAGAACTTCATCAAAAAAAGAAAAAAAAAAAAAAAAGAAAAAAAAAGGAGAAAGAACTACGAGTACGGCACTGTCTCATCTTCATCGTCTCATTATCGTGTTGTATTAATGATTCTTTTGTCTTTAGACTACTCTTCTTTGTATGTATTTATATCTTTTTCCCTCTATAGGTCGCATTTACATCAGGAATCTAATAAGATAAATAATGGAGCTTAATTTCTGATTTTTGGTTACATTATTATTTACTAAAAACTGTTTAGAATCAAGTTCTCTTTACAATGAAAGTTAATTCTCTTTGATTTTCAATCTCAATTAGTAAACCAATTAAAAAAATTTCTCTTTAATCGAGGTCAGAAATTAAATATAAAATAAAATAAATGAAAGGAATGGAGTTTGCACACTTTAAAAGAAGAGCAAGAAAGTAAAGATATTATAAGGAATTTACTATTAAATAATTAATATTGATTACAACAATAAAGAACCCTGCGGATGACATTTTACACATACACTAATATAATTTAATGACTCTCCCAAGGAGATCCCCCTGCACCCACTTTTATTCCTTTCTATGCTCTTCAATTCTCTTCCCGGCCAGACCAAGATCTTCATTTCACGCTGGATGTAACATCAAATAAATTATAAACAAATTAATAATTAATTCACATACATAGGCAAGAGAAAACAATGAATAATAAACAAACTTTAATATCATATTTATTAAAAAATTATTCCACCAATTCATTAGTATATTGTGTGTACGTTAGGATTTAGGGTTTAGAATTTAGAACATTCTAAAAGGTTCTGATTTTTTTTTTTTTTTTTTTTTTTCAGAATTATTAGTCTTATATTTGTATTAAAATAGAGGTGGGAGCAAAACCTGTCGCAGTTAGTGGTAGGGCTGATCTTGTAAGGAATGCTGATGCCACACTTGCCGGGGAGGCCAGAAGCGACATTGTAGTTGAAACCAGAGATGCTTGCAGCGGCGGATTTCAAGCACTTGCAAGCCTGCTGGCGGTCAGGAGTGGTGGTGGCCGCCCCGGCAAGGGTCTTAACTCCACTGCAGCAGGCCGGAGGCACAGCGCCAGTACCGATCCTGAGGTAGGGGATGCAGGGACCAAGGCTGCTCGACACTTGACCACATGTTATGGCAGCTTCGGCAATAGGTGCACCCGCCACCATGCACATAACCACCACACAAGCCAGCAGCTTGAAAGCCATAAAACTAGCCATTATTTAAATTGCTTAAAACAGCAAAGAAGATTAATTACTTATAAAAAGGAAGTTCTTTGTTAGGAATATATTGATGTGTGAGTATTATGTTAACTGAGGTCTGGTAATTTTTATAAACACAAAAATTGGGTTACGTGGAGTGAATCATAATTATGTATAGTACAAACTTAGTTAGCAATTGGGCTCGATTTAATGCTAATGGTTGATCAATAAATTAAATTGCCGGATAATATGATCAAAATACTCATCAAAGCAGGTAATATTTTTAGGTTCAAGTCGTTACATAACATTCGGTACATAAAATTGTTTGTTACAGTGAAATAATGTAGGGTTACAGCATTTGAGAAATCGCTAACTGGTTGTGAGCTGATTCTGAACTGTGTCCAAGTGACGGTCCAACTACTCCAATAATAGGGCCCTCGCAAGAGATGTCAATTGTGTGTTTTCTATCGATTAATTAATGATCTGCTAATTTTTTTGTAAATTGATAGAACTGATACCTAACTCACTGTCTCTGTGTATATATATATATACACAAAAAAATAGAACTGATATCTAACTCAGTCCCGTTCTTATTAAGGCATCCTTATTATAATATTGAATATGAACCACTCATTTATAAAAGTGATTTGATAAGTGCATACATACCAAGTCAAAGTATGTAAAACGAGTGGCTCACATTCAATGTCCTTATAAAATTCTATCAGGGCATCCTCAAATGAAAATTTCCGTATATATATATATATATAATTTTTCTATTATCAGTTCGTCATGATATAAAATATATTAGGACGAAGATTGTGGATCATTAAATTTACATACTTTGACTCGAAATGTATACTCGAAATGTATGCACTTATCAAAACTTCTCCATAATCTATTGTACACATTTTATATATATATATATATATATATATATGAGGAATTCAATAATTAACAAATTGTACTAGGAAATATTTTCGAATCAATAACAGCTATAAACAATGACCGAAAAGGCCCAACTCCAAGATTCCGATTTTGGAGGTTGGAGTAGACAAGTTGGGAAAAAGATATTGATTGCTGCTGATGTACTTACTAAACAGGAATCACAATAAAAGAAAAGTTAATTTATGAATCATGACGTGTATGTGATTACTGATTACAATTACATTGTTTAGTAAAATCTACTTGCAATCAAATTGCATAGACTCCACACATAAATTAAGAATCATATATGTTTATGCTATAAATGGAATTTAATCACCCATTCTCATTCCAAAAGTTGATTCCTATTAATTTTCATTCTCGATCAGTAAACATGTCCTAAAAACTTATGTCTAAGACAGATGTATCAAAAGTGACGGGGCTGGGTTGGCCCAGCCTGAAATTTCCGAGTCCGTCGCACTTCAGATTCGGAATTGGATTGGGCCCAATTACAGTGCGGACCAGAATGGGCCGCACTTAAATTTCAAGATGAAGTGGTAATTCTAACCCTAAGGGGAATAGCCTTAAAAACTGGGACGGACTCGAATTGGCCCAAACAGGCCCAATCGAATTTGGGCTTTTTATAAAACACTGGTTCACTGTAGCAAGAATCACCACCAAATTTTATTTCCTCACTCCTACATTTTAAGTGTCTTGTCTTCGATCCATAATTTGTAATTTTGCTAGAACTAAAAGTCTGAAATCTTATTTCAATTGGATTATAAAGATGACAAGTTTTGTATTTATATATAGAATTAACAAAGCAGCTCAAAAATAGTAATGTTCAAACTCCATTTCCAAATTCCAACCATTCCAACCTTTATACAAATTTTTGAATTTTCGAAATCATTTAACCTACTACAACGTACGATAATCGAAATATTTTAAAACCTTTAAGTTTTTTATTTTTATTTATTTTTATTATAGATGAAACTCTCTTCTATTTTAGATTATATATCCCTTATAGCAATGCTTTAAATCCATTTATGACCTTATGTAACTTTTTAGATTTTCGAAATCGTTTAACTGTCCCTGATCGATAATAGCTCAAATATGTAATTATTTTGCTCTTTTGTTAGATTTAGGCTAAAACTAACATAAATTTAGGTTATCAATTATTTATAGTAATGTCGTAATTATCAAACTCCATTTCCAATATTCATATAACTTCTAAGTTTTTTGAAATCATTTGACCGACTATACCTATAACTTTGTGATCTTAAATATATATATATATATATATATATATATACTGTATAGACAAATTAAGGCGGCACATGATAAGAGGAGGATAAGAAACATAAGATATATATTATTAAGTAATTTTTTGTTGATTACAACAACTAATCAGTGGATAACATATTTGTAACACCCACTTTTATTCCAATCTTATGCTCTTTAATTCCGGCCAGTAGCTTGATCAAACCTTCTTAATTACTTCTCCAAGATCTTCACATGATCACCTGACCCTATAACACCAAAATAAATAAATTGATAAATAATTCAAATAGTAAGAAAGAGAAATCAATAAATAACACAAAACATAAATTTCATTTTAATGAAAATTTTGATCACCAACTGATTAGTAATACTGTGTGCTTGTGTGCAATATAATAAAATATATATGGAATTTGTCTTTTTTCTAAGTCAAATGATCAATTTACATTCAATACAATCATACCATGTGCATGCACACGTAATTTAGACAATTTAGTCTACATTAATCGGATATACGTGTGTGTATATATATATATTTATAGTTGAGAAAATGAGAGCAAATTAAACCTGCTGCAGTCAGTGTTAGGGCTGATCGTGTAAGGGATGCTGACACCACACTTGCCCGGGAGGCCAGAAGCGAGATTGTAGTTGATGGAGATGCCCGAAGCAAAGGACTTCAAGCACTGGCAAGCCTGCTGCCGATCGGGAGTGGTTCTGGCTGCCCCGTTAAGGCTCCTAACCCCATTGCAGCAGGTAGGAGTCAAGGGGCTAGTAGCCCTGATGTAACCCAAGCAGGGACTAATGTTGCTTGCTACTTGACCACATGTTATGGCATGGGCAATGGGTGCACCCATCAACATGCACACAAGCACTACACAAGCTGCTGCCTGCAGCTTGAAACCCATAGAGCTGGCCATTGATTAAAATTGCCTAAAATAGAAAATGAAGGAAGTTCTTTTGGAAAAAAAGTACTTTGATAGGAATTGGTGTACTGTTATATTAACTGGGGTCTGGTATTTATACAGAAAAATTGGGTTATGGGTACGTACCGGAACATAAATGTGTGTAAGAGGGTCTTAGATAGCAGTTGGGATTTGATTTAATGCTCTCAAAATGGGCATATAGTTGAGCAACTTAAAGGCCCTCAAAATGACCACGTTCAATCCCTCACATCAAATTGTGTATCCCTCTCCCAACGTTCATCGATAAGATTTTCCCATTACATAACTCTTCAAAAATTATATGTTTATAAAATACAATCAAGATCAATGCAAATTTTATTTAACACAATATGTGAACGGTTGGATCTTTACACAAGACTAAATTTATGTGATTAAATTATATATGATATAGCAATAAAAAAAATTCATTTGGGTTAAGTATAGTATTATTCAATATTTTATATATATGTTTGAGATATGTTGTACGTATATACACATACTAAATATAATTATTCGTTTCAAAAAATAAAAGAAAAAATTATAAAAGAAAAAATTGATTCTAAAAAACATTTAAAATATATTAATGACATCTCCAGCTTATTTACCAAAATACCACTCATTTGATAAATTTGATGGAAGTGGATGGAATTGTCATTAGTATCACACTTTTCTCCAAAAATAGCCATTTTGATAGTGTGTGATTAAATTGATGGCCACTGAGGTAATTATCCCTGAATTAATCTCCAATATTTTCTTGTACAATATATTCTTGTTTGTTATATTAGATTATGAATTTATAGTTCAGATCAAGATAGATAATCTCGATTACTTATCTTTCCAATTATCTTCTTTTTTAGCGATTTATATACAAAATTCAATCGAATATTGAAATATTGCAAGAGCATACGGAAAATGTAGGACAAAGAGAGAGATCATATAAGTATATAGCCATAAAAATAACTTAAATTGCTGGGAACAGATTTGGTTTACAGAAGACGAAGACACATAAAATTAACATACACAATATCACCACCCAAATTGGTTACAAAAACATCTTCTCTTATTTTTATTTCGACACCACAACACCATATTTTCTGGCCCAGAAACTTCATTCTTAACACTTCTCATCACCTGACCCTGCACAACAAATCAACCAGCCAAAATATTTTGAATATCTTGTAAAAGATTAAGTAAACATATTAAAAGAATTAGGGATGAGCATTTATCCCCATGGACCCAAATCCCCACATCCCCATCTCTATTTGGGGGAGAATTTTTGGGGAAAATTTGGGAAATGGGGGGATGGGGACGGGGGACCCCTCCTCATCCCCATTCCCCAATTTCCCCACTTCCCCACAAATTTATGGAAATGGGGATGGGGCCCCATCCCTGTTTCCCCAATTCCTGCAAACATTACATATAATATAATATATATATTTAATATTTTTATTCTTCTATTTTACTAAGTATATATACATCTTTTTCACATAAAAAACCTAACCCTAATTCATAAAACTTGTGTGATAGACTTTCTTTTGTAATGGATTAAAACTCTTTGATTTGAAATTGTAACGGATTTTATTTTGTATTTAAATTTATGATAGATTTTGTGTTTTTCTAGTTTATAATTTTTAGTTAAACAGGGGAAATGAGGAAACAGGTAAAATGGGAAAACAAGAAAAAACGGAAAAAATGGAAAAATGGAAAAATGGAAAAATGGGGATAGGGATGGGGGGACCTCCCCCCCAAAACACCCCCATCCCTATTTCCCCTAAATGAGGAAATGTAACAGGGGAAATGGGGAAACAAGTAAAACGGAGAAACAAGAAAAAACCGAAAAAATTGAAAAATGGGGATAGGGATGGGGGGACCTCCCCCCCAAAACACCCCCATCCCCATTTCCCCCAATTGAGGAAATACGTGTGTCCATTTTCCTCAAATGAGGAAATTGAAAAATGGGGATAGGGATGGGGGGACCTCCCCCCCCCAAAACACCCCCATCCCCATTTCCCCCAAATGAGAAAATGTGTGTGTCCATTTTTCCCAAATGAGGAAATGTATGTGTGTGTGTGTGTGTGTGTGTGTAAACAGAAAAAATTGAAAAAAATTGAAAAATGGGGATAGGGATGGGGGACCTCCCCCCCAAAACACCTCTATCCCCATTTCCCCCAAATGAGGAAATGTGTGTGTCCATTTTCCTCAAATGAGGAAATTGAAAAATGGGGATAGGGATGGGGGGACCTCCCCCCCCAAAACACCCCCATCCCCATTTCCCCCAAATGAGGAAATGTGTGTGTCCATTTTCCTCAAATGAGGAAATTGAAAAATAGGGATAAGGATGGGGGGCCCTCCCCCCCAAAACACCCCCATCCACATTTCCCCCAAATGAGGAAATGTGTGTGTCCATTTTCCTCAAATGAGGAAATTGAAAAATGGGGATAGGGATGGGGGGCCCTCCCCCCCAAAACACCCCCATCCATATTTCCCCCAAATGAGGAAATGTGTGTGTCCATTTTCCTCAAATGAGGAAATTGAAAAATGGAGGGGATGGGGGAACGGTTTTGAAAGTGGGGATGAGGGGATCTATATTCATCTTCATTCCTCAAATGTCCATCCCTAAACACAGACATTTTCTTGTGCAAACCTTCGCTTATATATATATATATATATGTATATATTAAAAAAAAAAAAAAAAAAAACCCTTTTTGGCTGGAGGCCTAGGCAGCTGAGGCAGTTGTCTAAGGCCCCGCCTAAAACTTCCTAAAATTTAGGCCTCAAATTTTTATTTTTAAATTATTCAATTAGATAGTTTCTTAACTCACACACTTTCATTTATTTTTAATTGAATCTTTTCTCATTACCACACATTCTCATTAATTTCCCAATTGATTTTTAATTCTCATTAGACCGTAATCCAACATTTGCTAAATTAAAAAATTTATAATTCCATAAATATTTGGAGTACAATATTTTTTTTATAATATATATATATATATATATATATTTATAGTGACACCAACTCGGAGAACGACTTTGATGCTCTTTATCGCAAATCCACATTGAAAAGTGGCCGTTAAGTACAATAAGTTATTAACTAAGTTATTAACTATTAAAACTCTACTATTTTTTAGTTCTTATCAAACTCTCTCAACAAGTTTTGTTTGTCTTTCATCAAATACCATCACATAAGAGTGATTACAAGGAAAAATAAAGTATATCAATATTAAAGGTAAATATTGAAAAAAACTTTGTTGGAAAAATTAGAATACAAAGTTTGAGTGTTTTTTTACTACAAAAATTAAAATAAATTTTATTTAAAAAAATTTCAATATTATATACAAAAGGCCTAATTTTATTTTTTTTCGTCTAAGGCCTCAAATACCATTGAGCCGGCCCTGGGTTCACGCTCTAGCTAAAAATATTTGCAAAATATTGGATTCGCTTCTCAGTTGCTAATGCAACGACTCGTAGACGTTTCTTTGATCATCGGAGTTTTACCACGTACATTGTTGTTTTTATTATTCTTGCTTTTATTACGCTTATATTTGTAGGTTTCATTAACCTAAATCGTTGAACGGTTGACCATCAAGAATTCACCGTCAACAATTGGCGCTAGAAGGAGAGGGTGATTTAACTTGACTCCAAAATCCCTTGTGAAACAATGGCTAATAACGGAGACGGTAGCTGTTCCAAAAGTAGCCAAGCCTTACCAGATGACGCATTGGGAGTTGACACCTCCCTCAACATCACATGACCCTCAGACGCCATTCTCATAACTGAGGATCAATTAGTGGTCGTGGCTAGCGTTCAACAGATTCCTCCGACCAGCGAGGAGATCGTCTAATGATTCCGGGAGTCTCTACAACAACTGTTGTGTAGAGACATTGACTATGAAGAAAAGGAGATGCACACTCAAAGGCAATCAACACACGATACACTCCTCAAGCTATCAACTCATAATCTACCCTCGGGCCTAGTGAGTCACTTTGCCTACTTCCTATCCAATATATGACCAACAAACCTCTAGGAAGCAACTTCTTATCCAAGATGCTCATGTCTCTAGGAAAATTTCTTGCTTGTTTATCCACTTGATCCTAGACAAGGTTTTTTGCTTAGTTATCTGGATCACTTTGATCCTAACTAAGACTTCTTGCTTGACTATTCGAATCACTTGTCCTAGTCAAGTCTTATTGCTCAAATCAAAGTTTCACTCACTTTGAAAAGAGACTTTCACCTTATGCAAGACAAATGATCTAAGTGAAATGCAAATGATAAAAATGCAATCAAATAGAGCAAGTAGATCACACAAACTCCATGAATATGCAATTACATAACTAGAATAGGATTTCAACAATCAATCACAAATTTATCTAGAAATATATGCATGTGAATCAATAAGAACTATATTAGAGTTTGTTTTTTTTTTAGTAAAAGTAAAAGTCATGGTTTGTTTTTTTTTCTTCAAAAACCTTCTAAAATTCAGTGATTGAATTTGTGTTGAGAGAGGTTTGGTTGAGTGATTGATATATGAGAAGATACTAAGATAGTAGGCATGGGCATGGGCCCACTTGGGCAGTGGAGGGTCCGCCCACAACTCCCCCAAAACACATTTGGGGGAACTGGGGTGGAGCATTTGAGGGGAGGTTTCCCTACCCCACCTCCAAACTCCATTTTCTTCATTTATTTTTTTCAATTTTTAATTTTTAATTTTCATCTTTGAAAGTTGAAATTTGAGAATTTGGAATCCGACAATCTCAATCTCTAATTTGACCATGTTATAATATCTAATATAAAAAGTAATCAAAATTATCCATTCTAAAATATATAATTGATTTAAAAAAAATCTAAATAATTATAATAGAGTATTACACAATAAAAATCAAAACAAATTTAAAGTTTACGTCTTCGACCAATCCAAAATGTAAGACAAGAAGGCATACCGAATCTAGGCAATCTCAAATCTTAACCAATTGATTTTTTAAACTTTATATATATATATATATAATAAAAATATAATTAACGTATATATATTATGGGGAAATAGGAGCCCCACCACCGGCCCAGCCCCAAAAACTATTTGGTGTAAAAATTTACCTCCAAAATCCTATGCGGTCGCTGGGGGGATGGGGGCTCATGGGGAAACGCCATCCCTAGAAGACAGTGAGGGGCTATTCGGTTTATATAGAAGAGATATATAAAGAGTAAGAACATGATCGGTTGAGTGAATTTGCTATTTAATTGGTTGTTGGATCAAATTAAATGCTGTGATCGTTTTTCTTGGCTTTATAAATAAATCTTAGAAACTTACAAATAAAAATGATTAATAAATGACTCGAAATCAGAATATTATTCCAGAAAGAATAAGAGCCATTTACGTATATCAAGTCACATTGTAACTTGCTGTAAAAGGTGATCATTCAGCTGGTTGATGTCCGTTCAATTCCATGGGTGAAGCTAGAAACTCAGGTTTGGATTGACCATTATAAAAAAATAAAAATAAATAAATAAACAAAAACAAAAATTTATGGGAGCCAAAATGAAAAGGGTTTAAAATTTAGTAATAATTTTATAGTTTTTTAAAATAGAATTTTAAAGATTTTTTTTTTACGAAAGGAATGCATGGCTCATGAGCAGGGGCGAACCCAGGAAAAATTAGCCACCCGGGCTAATATATATATATATATATATATATAAAGTATTTTGTTTCCCCATTACACAATAACATTAAAAGTCAATAGTTGGATCTATTTACTTTTGTTTAGTCAAAATATTATAATGTTTTATTAATGACTCACGAATTCTCACACTATATTTTTAAATTCGGTGTGTATAGTGAAAAAAACTTTTGTGATTTTCTTCCTCAATACATACATATATAATAAAGTCGGTGCGAGATATGCGAGTCGTTGATTAAAAATAATTTTTTTTATATATAATTCTCGATGAATATTTGTTTATTTTTTTAAATAATAAGATGACACCAATTTGATAATGGATTACTTAAACATATGAAATATATCGTAAAATTTATGTATAAACAATTATTTAAACTTGTAGTTAAAAAATTTATTTAAACTTTTGGATGATTTAATTATATTGTGTTAGAAGCCATAATATTATGTATATTTTTATAACTTACTTTGAAGAATAAAATATTTATATTACACTAAATTCATAGAAAATATCATATTTTTATAATATTATTAAACTTTAGGGGATGTTAGTGCAATTAACTATTTATGTATTGAAATTTTTTTTTTTTGGCTGCCCGGGCTACAGCCCGGGGCAGCCCTCTATTATGTCCGCCCTTGCTCATGAGGTCATTGTATTATGTGGTTTCACTGGTTTGTTTATATAACTCAATTGCAGAACCCTTCAAATTATAATTATAATTTTTATTTATATGTATTATTCGTTTTTTATTTAAAGGTCAATTTTTCTCCTACAAGTTTTTTTTATTACATTATAATTTTCCAAAAAAAATTCAAATACTTTTTATATTTTAATATTAAATCAAAATCAAGATTAAGAAAAAAAAAATTCTTAAAAAACAGGATTTTTTTTATTAGGAGTAGAATATTAATTTAAATATAAAAAATTAAGATTAAAAAAAATTAATTTTTTTATGAGATTCAATGGATCTCCAAATATTGAGAACCGGAAATTTCCAGATCTGCATCGATTCAACAAGGTAACCAAAAACAAAAGCTGGATTTGCATTGAGGATTGATGATGATGCCTATTGGATGGAAGAGGTCCCCCATTGTATCAGAAAGGTTGTTGAGGCTGGGTAGTGGTTTTCCTTTTTCTTTTTCTTTTGTTTGTTGTATGCCTTGTCTTGGTTTGTTTTCTTTTGCTTAGTCCTTGGGAGAATGAATGATAGTGCTCATTTGTACACTTGGTGTAGCCCCCATTTCTTATCAATTGTACTCGTTTTCAGGTGTATTTGTATATTTAAAGTGTTTGATGAGCTTTGTGTAGGTTATTTGTTATAAATAAGGTATTTGAGTTTAATAGATGAGTTTTGGAAGTTGAAAGGGCTGAAATAGGAAAGATTCATGCAGTACACCTACATTTCGGGGGCCATATCTCCCATCTCAGATGAAACTAGGTTTCTTGCTACCTATTTTTGGAAAGCCCCGGCTGTCTAATTTCCAACAGTTTTTACGGATCGCGATTCCGATATTCTCTAAAGGAAGTTATGACCGTTTCCGTAACGGTGCGCGCTGCTGGAAGCCACTGAAGAACAAAAGCGATGTATAAAAGGTTGTTCATACAGCGCCCAATAGCTACCCAGCCCAAAAAACCATTCCAGAGATATGGTGCTGTACAGGCGTTGTACGTACAATGCCCCTCACTTCCACATCAAAAATTTTAGGTTTTCGTGCTCTAATTCCCACACCCTATATATATTCCACTTCCTCTCTTTTTTAACACCTCTTGCACGACTTATGAGCTTCAAAACACTCCTAAAACATTCCAAACATTTCAAGATCAAATCTTTCACTCAAATACTTCACCAAATCACCCAAAACATCTATCAAATCATCATCTAAGCCCAAATCCCACCTCACCATCTCATTTCTTTGCCGAGACCTACCATAAAAATCCTACATTGGAGCACAAGAAGTCAAGAAGAGAAGAAGTCTAGCACAAGCCAAGCAAGAGAGGAGGAGTTCTTCATTTAGTTTACTCTAACCCCTTCTCTCTTTACATTTATTTGTCTTTATTTATAGCTTG
The DNA here is from genome assembly GCA_035582765.1 of Acer negundo. Taxonomy (NCBI): domain Eukaryota; kingdom Viridiplantae; phylum Streptophyta; class Magnoliopsida; order Sapindales; family Sapindaceae; genus Acer; species Acer negundo. The sequence goes on along the minus strand of CM069243.1, from coordinate 21,319,517 downwards.
TACTCATTTCACATATTGTGTAGCCATTTTTTGTATCATGAACTAAACTTCCTTGACTAAGACCAAGATGAAGCCTTTTCCATGAATTATTAACAAATGCCATCACTTTATCACAATTGCTTGTGTTGTGTACACTTATTTCGTGTTCTTAATTATTATTGAATGTCTAGCTAGTATTTGGTAATTATTTGGTTGTTGTGTGAAGCACCGAGAAGAAAAACACACAACGTGCTTGATGAAATGTGTGATAAAAGTTGGTAAGATAGAGATATGCGATGCTAGCTTCTAGGATTCAATTGTGAGACACAAAACTTAATGAATTTATATGTAGTTCGGATAGCCATTAAGAAATAGGTTGTTGGTGCATATAAATGTTGTCTTTATCACTTGAGAGAGGTTAGAGACTAATAGAAGGTGTCACGAATCTATACACACACTTGCATACTTTATTTCAATGATGTGCCTAAAATTAATGAGAATTGGATAGGTGGATTCGAAGGCCTTAGAATTTCACATAAGTATTAAAATCACTTGCTTGTGTTTGAGTTTGTTTAAGTTTATTTTCTTGTTTAGTTTCACTAATTGCATTTTAGTTGTAAGATTAATTTAGATTACTTTGAGTAGTAAAATCAAATCATTTAATCTTTACTTGTCTAAATAGTAGTTAATCAATTAATTGTGGTAATCAATACATCAATCCTTGTGGAACGAATTATATTCACCATTGTGTTATTCCTTCGGTTCGTACTATTGAGGGTGCTCATTTAGGAGTGGTCAATGAATAACTTAAATGCTCTCAAAATGACAATGTTGTTTATCAATTTTCCAATTACATATCGACCCTTGAAAGATCAATGCCGTTTATTTAACAAAATCTGTGAACCGTTGGATCTTCACACTTTGAACGATAAAGATTCAATTTAGGTGATGTTTTTCTTTCCATTTTTTTTTAATGATATAAGGTGATATATGTTTCAATGCGATGAATTATAAATGTCAAATACAATCTCGATTGAAAATATATATAGAGAAACTTAATATATATATTAAAAATTAAATTTCTTTAATTTCTACTTTACATTTACATTTCCACATAATATCTTTGTGTACTTAATTCTACACAATCCAAAAACCAACCCAAATATTATTGCAAGTAATTTGATTTTGGGTGTCGATATTGACACCCATAAAACTTATTAGTACACCCATATTTTATTAAAAATTTAATTACAAAAATATCTCAATAGAAATATACCGATAAGGAAAAATTACTTTAATTAAAAATAAATCAAATATTATATACACTTATTGATTACATCAATATCTTTAATTATATTTCTTTATTAAAAAAATCTTACCTTTCAATTTTTATTTTATTTTATGATAAACCCTAATTAAATACAAATTTTATATATTCATCAATTACATCAATATCTTCAATTATATTTCTTTATTAAAAAGAAAAACTTACCTTTCAAAAAAAAAAAAAACTTATGATAAACCCTAATTTTTATGATAAACCCTAATTAAACTTTAATTTTATTTCAAGTATCAAACTTTCTTATCATCACATGATTATCATTTTTTATTTTTTATTTTGTAAGATAGAAGTAGATATCAATAAACCTTTATTATTATTATTATTTTTAAGATAGCTGTATAAATAAGAGAATTCTGGATTAAAAATCTCTTGACCCCATATGTGGTTCCACATATATCTTTTTATAAGACTCCTATATTCGAGATATTTCCAAAAGTAAATTGGATCATCATAAAAAGATGATTTGATTCCAAAAATAATATGATTTTTTTTTTAATAAATTAGGTATGATAATAATTTAAGAGTGTTTATAAATAATATGTATTAAAATGAATATATTTATTTCAATGAATGTACTATTGACAGTAAGATGAGTGTTTATAGTAATATTTATTTTTACAATTTTAGAAATGAGTGTACTAGTAACTTTTATGAATGTCAATATTCGCACCCTTTGATTTTATAATAAAAATTTTGGGAAAATGAGGTGAATGATACAGTAAAAATACAATCACTTCACATATATCTAAATCATTTTTTGTTAAAATATTATTTTATGCGAGAATTGTAAATATGGCCTATCTTTTGAATAAAATCCAAATCAAACTCACTAGTTTGAGAAATCAACTAATAAGCCCCTAATGTTAGTTGACCACTAGTTGATTTTTTTTTTTTTTTTTGATACACCATTAGTTGATTTTTTTAAAATCTAAAAAATATGACTATTTAAGCGATTTTATGTATAAATTGAATTAAAAAAAATCAAAATATACAAAAAAAAAAAAATAGAAAATAGAAAATAGAAAATACACATACAGTCTTTATTTAAAAACTTAAAATATTTACAAATATACTATAACTAAAAAATAATATCATAAAAAAATATTTTAAATAAAAAATATATACAAAGGAGATGCTCACATACACATATTTATATTAATAATGTTGCATGTCTTCTCTATAGTTTTTTATACTATATTAAATATTGTTTGTTTTATTATTTTTTTTAAATTATATACATTTATTGTAAAATATTTAATAATTTTGTAAGAATTTAATATTATTATTATTATTTTCACTTTTTTATTTGATTTTATAATAAATAATCTATAAATCAGAAATGTTCAAGTCAGTGTGTACTGATATAACTTCATCAGTGCTTTGGATGTGGATCATTAGATTTACATACTTTGACTCAAAGTGGCACTTGTCAAAACTTCTCCATAATCTATGCTCCACATTCTTCGTATTGATATATTTTATATCACGGAAAGATTATATATATATATATAACATTAACTTTATGTAAAATTTAACATAAAATATATAATAATAGTACATATTAGTGAAGCAAAATCTTATCGAGCTGTGGTGCGGTTGGTCACTGCATTCCCAGTGAGGTGAATGATTTGGACTCTACATAAGTTTGAACCCAACTGGAAGTATATCGTGGCCAGGTTTTAATAACCTTCCAACCGAAGTTGGAATTAGACCTACTCATTAACAATTGGTAATTGATCAGAGTGAGGAATATCTCATGATTAACCAAAAAAAATCTTATCGAAATGGATAGGCTTTAATAAATTCCCAGTGGTTGCGTGTCATCACGATCGAGATATTGATCCAACACAACATAATCAATGACTACGTATTATTATTTAAACTGTTAAAGCAGAAAGCAGTAAATAGCCATGGAAAAAAATGTAGTAAAAGTCATGCAGAAGCCTTTTGATTATCTGTAGTAAACAGTACATATAAGTGACAACACTTTTTCTTTTTCTATTGTCAAAATCAAAAGTGATAAAAATCTTAAACTTTATGACTAATTTGATTCATTATTCTATTTCTACTACTGCTTTTTACGTGGACTCTTTTCTTTTTTTTTCTTTTTTTTTTTTTTTATATTTTTTTTGTCATGCTCTGTTTTTCTACGTTTTCCTGTTCCACTTTATTTTTATTTTTATTTTTTAATATTATCTATCTTTTCCATTTATCGTTCTCACTCTCATTGATCGATACGTTTATACTTTTTCATTTACTTTTTATTACCTTTTGCTTTAAAGCTTGTTTACGTCTTTATCTCTTATTAATAAAATGATAAAAACAGTCATCATTAGTAAAGATGTAAACAAGTTTTACAATAAAAAATGAGAATTGTTTATTAAATGAAAAGATATATACGTGTCAAATAATAAATAAGTAAGGTAAATGAGAAATACAAATGTGAAAGGTAGATAATATTTTTTTTTTTTTTTTTTTTTTTAACACATGAAACAAAGTAGGATCGAAAAACATTATATGTAGCGAAATTAACATAAATGATCAAAAATTCAAAGATATAAATTAACTATGATGGATTTTTTATTGGAAAAGACCAGGATCCTCCTTTCACCTTACCTTTAAAGTATGTGATTAGATGTTAATAAAGTGTTAATCATATTTTAACTATTAAGATGAGATGAGAAGATGATCGTTGTGCTATTGGAAAAGTTAAAATGCAATTATTATAGTGCATTAAATCTGCAATTGGACGGTTCGACCTATACGGGACAGTCATTGACCAGATCAACCCACATACACTATGACAATACACACTGCTCAACCATGTGTCTCATCTGTCTGATATCAGACACACGCGCGCACTTGATCAAGTCGAAAATGATAAACATAATTAATTTCTTTATCGGCTAATGTCCAAGAGTCGATATCCATCGCATATAATAATTCTTTACTCGGATTGGTCTTAAAAAAAAAATTCAAACATCAAAATTATATTACTATGTGAAATGATCGGTTCTATAATATTATAAAATTAAATATTTTTTATTATAAATATTATTTAGGTATTAATCAGTATCTAAAATACTGACCACACCGATATTACCGTATGATTTTTTTTTTAGAATACGTAAAAAGAAAATAAACAACATAATAACATCTAAATAGTATAGTTTGCATTTTGAGTACTGACCAATTAGTATCCATGTAATTTCCTTTTATTACTGTACATTCACCATGTAACTTTGCTCTTCTATTTTTGAAGATACAGATCAGAGAAAAACCCATTTCACATCTGTTTTATGTTAACAAGCAAAGGAACAAACTCAAGGATTAATCTCTATTTTCTTGTACAATTACACATTCTTGATTTATCATTAGAGTATGAATTTATAGTCAGGAACAAGAGAGATCTTGAAATTTCTTATTTTTCCAATTATTATTTTAATTGATTTAAAGTGACGTATAGAGATCCAATGGAATAATAATGAAATAGTACACATGAAGCATTAAAATAAAGGAGAAAGAGAAATAAATATAACCAAATTAAAATTAACTGAAATTACTGAGACAGATTTAGTTTTACATAAAATTAAAAGGCACACAAACACATAGACTGGGATAACTACAATGGGACTCGCGTAAGTGGAGACCACTCAACTTGGATACAAAACCATCCTCTTATTCTTATTTAAACACCGCAACACCATATTTTCTATCCCAGAAACTCCATTAATGTTGACACATCTTACCGGACCCTGCACAGCAAATCAACCAACCAAATTATTAAAGCATCTTCAAAAACATTTACCAAACTTATAAAAAATAACAATTATTTTTCTCTAGTGCAAACCATCTTACAAAATAAATAAATAAATAAAAGCAGACAGTTCCCGTACGTGGGAAAACGTTTTCTGGAACCGTCTGCCTGTGTTTTTTTTCAGAGAAAAAGAGGAGAAAGAAAAGAAGAAGAAGAAGACATACTTAGAGCAGTCGGTGGAAGGGCTGATCTTGTAAGGAATGTTGACACCACACTTTCCGGGGAGGCCAGCAGCAAGGTTAAGGTTGAGGCCGGAGATTTGCTTAGCAGCGTTTTGCAAGCACCTGCAAGCAGTTTGGCGGTCAGCAGTTGTGGCAGCAGCGGCGTTAAGACTCTTGATACCACTGCAGCATGCTGGAGGCAAAGCACCACTACCCCTCAAGTAACCGATGCATGGAGCCACACTGCTCGTAACCGTACCACATGTTACAGCGGCCTGAGCCATTGGTGCAACCACCAACATGCAAGCCACGAGAGCACATACAAGCTTAAGAGCAGCCATTGATGTTTCTTTTGAGAAAGCTTTGAAGATTCAGTTTGATGAGTTTGTTTTGAGAGAGATGGACTTGCTTGAGTAAGTTATGAGAAGAGTGAGGGGATCTAGTGTTTATATAGAGGATATAAAGAGTGTGAACACGATTGGCCGAGAGTGAAGTGAAAGTTAGTTGTTAGCTGGTAGTTGGGTCTAATTAAATACAGTGATGCTTCATTTTTTTTGATTTATCAATAATTTTTTATTTTATTTTAAATATTCCAATGATTCGAGATTCGAGGAGGGTACATACTACATATTTGAATCTACAATCTCATTGTATAGATGTGATGAACAAATTAACCACTGAACCAACCTCATCTTATCTTATCAACGATGAATATTATCTATAAAGAAATTAGAAATCACATTGAAACGGAGGTATGGTTATGCTTTTGTTGGTTTTATAATTATAAATTTAGAGAGGAGAGGAGAGGAGAGGAGAGGAGAAGAGAGGAGAGGAGAGGAGGGACCTCTGCAACCTAAAATAAATCCTGAGTAACAAATCAAGCAATGACGAGCAAAAAAATGAACTATAGCAATAGCATTACCTGAAACGTAAAGAACATCTCTAAAAGGGATTACATCAAAAAGAATAAGAATATTATTAGCAATTAATCCAATATTTTTCATTTAATTAATGTCACGTACAGTAGAATGTAAATAATATAATTAATTAATTATATAAAATTAAATGAACTATATGTGATATAGTAATATATCAAATCATGTTTCTAATAAGAAGTAATTTGGGGAAGAGAAGAACAAAGAAGAAACAGAGAAGAGGATAGGTTTAATCAATCATAATCCTTTTATTCAATCAATCGAATTCTTAAATAGGATCCTTAGCTAATGTCCTTAAGAAAGTAGGATAAGTATCAATTGTGTAACAACAGATAAACTTATCAAGAAAAGAAAAGGATAAGTATCAATTGTGTAACAACAGATAAACTTATCAAGATTCCTAGCTATTTAACTTAACAAGATTCCAGATAAACTTATCAAGACTCCTAGCTATTTAACTTAACAAGATTCCTAGCTAATTTACTCGAGACTCCTAAATCCAGTTGATGACTTATTGCACGGTTCACCACTTGGCTACGACCAACTCCTCCCTTTGCATGTCTTCTTTGCATGCGTAGTTTCACGCACCTGCGTGTGCACCCCACCTCTAGACGATGTTGGTATGCCTGAACCTTCATCCTGTTACGAGCAATCTGTAGGTTGTTACGTAAATCACGTAAAATGGTGTCTTTATCCCGAAGATATTCATCAATAGCCTGTATGTGCAATGTTCCAGGAACATACATTAGAAGGCTTAGTGGCGGGATGTTGTATACTGCCTCGAAAGGTGAGATTTTTGTGGACGTGTGGACAGTTGAGTTGTAGCTAAATTCCATCCATGGAATCCATTCCACCCATTTGCACGGCTGATCTCCTGTAAAGCAACGCAAGTATTGCTCCAACAAGCGATTGACGACCTACGTCTGACCGTCTGGTAACTCGAGCTCATATAGAGCTTGGTCCCTTGCAATTTAAACAACATTTGCCAAAAGGAACTGATGAATACCTTGTCACGATCACTTATGATTGATTTCAGAATCCCATGAAGTCGGACAACATAGTTGACAAAGGCCTTAGCCATTATCGTTGTTATAAGTGGATGTTCAAAGGGATAAAGTGGGTGTATTTGGACAGTCGGTCTACTACCACCATGACCACTGTGTTACCATTTGATGACGGTAAACCTTCCACGAAATCCGTTGAAATCTCTGACCAAATTCACTCCGGAATTGGCAGCGGCTGAAGCAACCCAACTAGCTCCATACAGTCGGTCGTGTACCTTTGATAGGTGTTGCAGCTTCTCAAGAATTCTTTCAACGTTCGTTGCATGTTTGGCTATGTGAAATCATGCTTCAGCCTAGCTAGAGTCTTGTGGTACCCAAAGTGGCCACCCATTGATGAATCATGATAGTCATATACAATTATAGGAACCAAAGCAAACGTGGGACTTAAGTAGGTCATGTTGTCTCTAAACCAAACTCCATCTCTAGTGGAAAATTTATGGCACGGGGAAGCATCAATTTTTTTAGCCAAGTGTGTATAAAAAAGGTCTGTCTGATCCTCTCGTTGAAGCACATGCCACCAGTCCGCTTCTGGCAAGGAGATAGCCATATAATTGAATTCGACTACCCGTGACAAAGCGTCCGCTCCCTGATTCTTTGACCCTTATTTGTACTCAATTTTATAGTTGTAACCGAGGATCTTTGGTAGCCACCGAGTCTGAGCCGAGGTTGTGATCCGCTGCTCTAAAAGATACTTGAGGCTTTGATGGTCTGTTCGAACCTTGAAAGGTTTCCCTAGAAGGTACGGGCACCATTTCCGAATTGACTTGACAACTGCGAGCATCTCCTTCTTGTATGTTGATAAAGATAAGGAGGAACCCTTCAGTGCCTCACTAAAATAGGCTATTGAGCGGTCATACTGTAACAAAGCGCTATGAAAAATCAAGTAAACATAGAACTGGTGGAGAGGTCAATACATCTTTCAGCTGAGTAAAGGCCCTATCAGCTTCAATATCCCATTTGAATCCATCCTTGGTTAGGAGCCGAGTTAATGGCGCAAGGATGCTCATAAAGCCACGCACAAATTTTCGATAATACCAGACCAACCCACGGACTGCCTTGACCGTGGCTGGTGTCGACCACTCTATGACACATTTGATCTTTGCTAGGTCGACTGCCACCCCTTCTTCTGATATTATGTGGCCGATGTAATCCATCTGTAAAACACCAAACCGACATTTCGACTCTTTTGCAAACAACTTGTTAGTAGATAAATTTTCAAGAACCAAGTGTAAATGAGAGAAATGGTCAATCCAGGTTTTGGAGTACACCAAAATATCGCCAAAGAACACAAGAATGGACCGCCGAAGGTGTGGTCAAAAAAAATCATTCATTAGGCTTTGGAAAGTGGCTGGTGCATTCGTGAGTCCGAAAGGCATCACTATAAACTCGTAGTGTCCCTCGTGTCCCTCGTGAGTTGGAAAAGAAGTTTTTTGTATACCTTTCTCATTGACACAGATTTGATGATAGCCAGATCGCAAGTCCAGTTTCGAATAGAATTTGGCCCCGTGAAGTTCGTCCAAGAGCTTGCCAATTACCGAAATCAGGTACTTGTCTTTGATCGTGATGTGATTCAAAGCCCGGTAATAAACACAAAATCTCCATGTTCCATCAGCCTTTTTTACCAATAAAACTGGGGAAGAGAAAATGTTGCTACTTGGCTGGATTACGCCCGATGTCAATAGTTCAGTAACCAATCTCTCAATTTTCAACTTCTGGTAATATGGGTAATGATAGGGTCTAACACTTACCGGAAGGAAATTTACTTGAAGTGGAATTCAGTGGTCATGTAACCTTTTTGGAGGTAAGGCAGTTGGTTCCTTAAAAACGTGTCGAAATTGGTCTAGCAACTTCAAGAGATCATGAGGATAATTGTCAATGCACATGTGTTGCCTACCCAATGCATTACAAACTTAGAAATTCACTGTCTGATAGCCCACCTACTTTTGTGTGACCTAAACCTTGAAAGGTGAAAGTATTTCCTTCATGCTCTAGGTCATAGATAACTTCATGTAATTAGTTTCAATGGGTCTTAAAGTCTCTAGTCATTGAACCCCTAATACCATTGGACACGTTGCCACTGGAAGAACGAAATAGTCGGCCGTAATTGAGTGACCTTGTACTGCTAACGTGAGAGCTTGACGTCGTCCCGCACATTCAATCCTTTCCTGGTATGCCACGAGTACCTATAGTTTCTTGTCTTGAGTCACTTGTAATCCTAGATTAGAGACCAAGGTTTGATTAATAAAATTATGAGTGCTACTGCCGTTGATCAATACCATCACATCCCGATTTCTCAATTTCCCCAAAACACGAATGGTTTGAGGATGATCCTTACCCGCTATTGCATGGAACGAAATTTCAGGGACGAGCTCTAGTCCTTCTGTACCGCTGTCGGTGTGGTTTTCATCTGACTCTATCGGAGGAGAATCCTCAATCATAAACATTTATGGACGTTTGCAACGATGACCCGGGATGAAACTTTCGTCACAATAATAACAAAGACCTTTCTCTCGATGTTCCATATCCTCCTGATTGATAATCCGACGGAAAGTGCCTTGTGAATTACTCAGACCGTGAGTTGTTCTTGACAGTGGAAAGGGTCCAAGCACACATGCTGTTGGATTGGTTGTGGTTCGCGATAGGTTATGAGAGCATAATGGAAACTAACCTTTTCTTTGGATCGAGTTCCTCTCTTCTACAAGTCGTGCCACTCCTATCGAATTGAATAACAATTGGAGCTGCTTGATTTTAACGTCCATGCGAATCTCTTCTTTAAGACCTGCAATAAAACAGCCGATTAGGAAATTCTCCGGTAGTCTATCCACTATATGTGACAATTTCTCAAAGGACTTTTGGTATATGGCCTCGATAGACGTTTGCTTAAGGCGTGTTAATGCTTTCAAGGGATCCTCGTAATCGGTTGACCCAAAACGAACCATTATTGCCTTGGTGAATTCGTTCCATGTAGTTGGTCCGCAGAACTTCGTGAGCCATCTATGCCATTGCAAAGTGATTCCTTCTAAGTGAACCAATGCTAACTAGACTTGTTGGTTTGGTTCAATATTCTTAAACTCGAAGTATTGTTCCACTTTATACACCCATCCTTGAGGATCGTCTCCGTTAAATTTCGGAAATGATAACTTTTGTGTAGATTGTTGCGATCTGTGGTGTAGTTAAAGCGTGAATGGCTAGACTGGTGTGAAGATTCAGCCTGTGCGAATGGGTTATCGTCTAACTGGAAGTTGTGCGATGGGTTGTGATATGTGGGTTGTGTGTTTGGGTTTGGAAATGGTTTCAATGCCTTAAGTTTCGCTAATATCGTTTGTAAGGCGGCATTAACTTGGTTGAAACTTGACTCATGTTGAGCCAAAATTTCATTCACCTCATTGCGAAATTCCGTTATAGATTTGCCACAAGTATCCATAACGATCTAGGGATCTTGAGTCTCTGATACCAATTGATAAGAAGTAATTTGGGGAAGAGAATAACAGAGAAGAAACAGATAAAAGAATATGTTTAATCAATCTTAATCCTTTTATTCAATTAATCGAATCCTTAAATAGGATACTTACCTAATGTCCTTAAGAAAGTAAGACTGCAATTACTTTAAGGAAAAGAAAAGGATAAGTATCAATTGTGTAACAACAAATAAACTTATCAAGACTCCTAGCTAATTAACTTCACAAGAGTCCGACCTAATTTACTCAAAACTTCTAAATCTAGTTGATGACTTATTGCTCGGTTCACCACTGGCTATGACCAACTCCTCCCTTTTGCATGTCTTCCTTGCATGCGTAGTTTCATGTACCTGAGTGTGCCCCCTATCTCATTTGGATTCATTTATTTGGCACATAACATTCCACCCCTCATAAATTATCCTTGTTCGCAGGGGTAAAATCAAGATAAGTATGAGAAAAACGCCTTTGGTTCTCCCACTTCAAGTCTTCTGCTGGAGCGCCCACCTATTTCACTAATATTTATGTTTTAGCTCAATAATGGCCCTTTCGAACTTCTCTTCAATCCATGATTGCTTCCGGCTATAAAAGAACCGTGATGTTATCAAAAACTGTAGGTAATGTCTGTGAAGTACATGGTGCAGGTCCCAAGTGCTTCCTCAACATACTGACATAGAACACATCATGTATCTGAGAGCCCTCTGGAAGTGTCAATCTATAAGCCACCTGATCCAACTTAGCAATGATCTGAAACGAACCAAAAAATTGAGGTGAAAGCTTTAAGGAGCTACGGAATGCTACTGAGTTTTACCGATAAGGTTGTAACTTTAAATACACATAATTGCCAACTGAGAAATTCACCTCTAGACGATGTTGGTATGCCTGAACCTTCATCCTGTTACGAGCAATCTGTAGGTTGTTACGTAAATCACATAAAATGGTGTATCTATCCCATAAATATTTATCTACAACCTATATGTGCGATGTTCCAGGAACATACGTCAACAAGCATAGTGGCAGGATGCCGTATACTTAAATTCCTCACACCTGTATCTATAAGGTTGCGGTTTATGTTTTAAATTTATTTTTCATTTTTCAAAATCAAATTTTGAGTTTCTTCATATATTACTATTGTTGACATCTCTTATCATGCGCGTTGACAAATTCACATCCGATAATAAAGTCCAAGGCCCCATGACCACGATTGGTGTTTATTCCCAATGTAAACATTAAAATTTACAAAACTCTACCTCTTTTGAAATATATACAACAATATACAGATACATTATATGCATAATAATTAAAAAGAAAATTTATTTAGTTAACATTAATTAAATTCCTCACACGTGTATCTATAAGGTTACGGTTTATATTTTAAATTTATTTTTCATTTTTTAAAATCAAATTTTAAGTTTCTTCATAAACTACTATTGTTGACGTCTCTTATCATACACGTTGACAGCTTCACATTAGATAATAAAGTCCAAGACCCATGATTGATGTCTATTCCCAATGTAAACAATAAATTTTGTAAAACTCTCTCTTTTGAAATATATACATTCAATATACATATACATTATATGCAAAATAATTAAAAAGAAAATCTATTTAGTTCATATTAATTAAATTCCTCACACTTGTGATTGCACTTTATGTTTTAAATCTATTTTTCATTTTTCAATATCAAATTTTGAGTTTCTTCATAAATTATTATCGTTGGCGTCTCATCTCATAACAATAAAAAAAAGTCATTGAAAAAACATAATCACGATCGACCATGACGATTAAAGTGCCGCCAACACCACCAGAAAAGCAACAAACAACCTACAAACACAAGACACACAGCTCGGAAACGACTAAGCACCTAGCAAACATGCCTCTACACAGCCAATGCAAACCCCTTTTTCTTCCTCTTATCGTCTGCACTAGATTGATCCAATCATCAGCACCAGATTCATCCAACTCAATTTCTTTGTCATTAAAGGCTTTTAGAAAGATTTAAAATAAGGTTATTTAAAATCTTATATATCTTATTTTAAATCTTATATATAAAAAATGATTTTTATTAATAACCTCGTATAACTAAGTTTGACATGAAAATGAATGAGTAGGAAAAAAAAAAAAAAACCTTGTATTTGATCATTAAGGATTCCGATAGTCTATTGATCTAAATTTGATTTGAACTTAACTTTGAAGGAACCCGAATTAATCAACCACGAACAAGTAATCAATCCATTACCATTATTCATTTATTCTAAAAGGAATTTGGAAAGTAATATGGATTTTATCTTATATTTCGGCGGATTAAAGTAATTACACAGTAGAATAATTATGGCAGGTGACCTAAATCATACACGTGTCACTCATCATCAACATGGCAGACATGTGGTAGATATACTAGATTGGATTTTCAGTATACGCCTACAAAGGTTGAACAAAAATGATTTTAATTATATTTTTTGGTGTGTGAATTACAAAAAAGTAAGACTAATGATTTTAAGTGAATCTTAACTCTATCTAAATTACTTATCTTCACGAATCATGAGGATACTATAAATATAATTACTGTTCATTAATATTAGTATAATATAATACTATAATATGAAATTGATTGAATTTCGCTCGAAAATTGAAAGCTGCATGCCTGCATGCATTGGGACCATATATTTCAACTATCATTTGTATGGCAGAGTCATTATTTTTCTCACATCACTACCAAATTTTTGGACCTAGATTCTCAATTGCTTACACTTCGCTAAGCGCAGTCGATGCAGATCAATTACACCATTTATATCAAATTAGGGTTTTGTTATGATTCATAATTTCATTTTATGTGATTCAAAAAAAAAAAAATCTTAATTATCTGTATATAATTAATGTTTTCTTTTTGATTTTTATATATAATTAATGTTATATTATGTCATATTTAATATCAAATATATGATAATAGAATTTTTTTTTTTTTTTAAATATGTTTCGTTCAATCCAATAGTTGTGTATTGTCATCCGATCAAGATGATGATTTAAAACCATATATGGTCTTGGAATAAAATGCAGTGAAAAGTCAAATAGAAATTGATTGAGACATTATATAAACATAAATCGTAGGATGCCCTAAAATAGAGGGTTTATATTGATTGAGACATTATATAAACATAAATCGTAGAATGCCCTAAAATAGAGGGTTTATATGAACGTGATAGTTACAAATCAATTTGTTATTTATATAAATTTTTGAATATAATACGCGTGTCTTATATCATAAATATATTAGAGAAGTGGTAGGTTAATCACCGGATTGAATTTGAATAATTTGCAAGCTACAAATCAACTACAAATGTTGACGAAAATGTATTGGACAATGTGCATCTTTCCATGATTGACATGCTCTATGATAATGTATTTATTTTACTTGTAATGTATAACATAAGTGGACAACACCGTGCCATACTCACCACCGACTTACAACTTATGCAATGGGGCCAATGACTTTCAAATCTCTCTTTAGGTTCAAATTCCTAGAACAGGATTGTAGACCCTGTATAGGCATGAGCCAAGTAGGTGTGCAGGTGGAGTGGGTGGTCACCGACGGAGGAGAAGAGAGAGAGAGACTATATAGGGAGACCAAGTGAAGATGAGATACGTGTCAGAATTTTGTGGTGGATCAGAATTCAGATCTGTCAGATTTTAATTTTGTAGGGTGTTTGGTCTTGTCAACATTTGTAATTGAACCTCTAGGTGGTTGCTTTGCCGCTTTGGTGGTCCAAGGCTTGAGATTAAATACTTAAAATCATTGGTTCTACTCCTGATAATTACCGGTTTTCATAGCGTTTAATTCTACATGTGAAAGGACGGATATTGGGTTAACGTCAGCGGTTCGGATTCTACCTAGACAGGGACAAGTTCTAATTTACCTGTTTGTATCCTTGTAAGGTGTTAGAGGTGTGGGCCGGGGTTTTCTATTTGTCCTACTTCACAATCCAACATACAGACCACAACGAGTCACATAGTTGAGGAGGAGGACAAGCTGATGGGTGTCCAAACGAAGTCCAAGATTCTCGATACAACAAAAAAATAAAAAATAAAAAATAAATTGTAATTGGTCAACAATTTGTGCCCCACCTCTCTTTGCTTCGTTATTATCTCTGGACCCAATACATTTATGTTCCATGTTCAATGTCCATGTTCATGTTCATCTCCGCTTTGTGACAATATATATGTAAATATATATATATATATAAATTTTCCTTTTCGGTACATCATGATAGAATTATATAAGAATATTGAATATAAATCACTGATTTTACATACTTTGATATGGTATGTATACATTTGTCAAATCACTGTTATAAATGAGTGACTTATATTCAATATCCTGATAAAGATAGGAACGTGACTGTATATATATACATATATATATATATATATATATATATATTTATGAACACCCCAAAAATTAAGCTCTTTATTTGGAGGGTATCCCCAGTACTTATTTATTGTTAGTATTTCTTTGCATTTGATTGATTAAATAGTTTAATCTTGTTGTTATCACATATGACTAAAAACAATATATATTTGACGTTAAATTACATTTAGCGTTTAACTAACAAATATAATATTAAACTTCGTTGATTTTACATATAATATCACAAGTTCAACTTTTAATTACATTTTTTTTTTTTTTAGAACAGAGAATTCAAACGATTAAATGTTTAATTACATAAATATAATACCTAACGGGAAAATATTAAAACTTGATTATTTATTTGTTTTGGAATTAGGCATTAAAAAGTTTATTTTTTTATAAAAAAAAAGGTATCAAAAGCATGGCCCAAAGGGAACTTCAATATGGTGTAGAATTACAGTGGCCCATTATATTTGGATCCTAAAAAATGAGCCCAATTAATTCCACATCACAACTATCACACTCTATATATCAGCTTTTGATGTTTGGGTTTCAAACATAAAGTGAGATTGGTTCAGTGGTATGTCCCTCACATCTACATTAAGAGGTTTTGGGTTCGAGTTTCTACCCATTCTTAAACCTCAAATTATTGTAATATTTTAAAACATAAAAAAATAAAAACAACCAAGCATTCTTGAATCTTGATCAAGTACGGAAAATTTGACATTACGTAACACATTATCCATACATATAAATTGACTCCTAAAATTTACTCGCTCTATACATGTAGCAAGGATTTTCTATCTTTCCCAATCATAAAATGCAAATCTCAAAATGTATATAATTATCGTGTGTCAATACTTCCAATGTTACTTATACCTCATCTTCTACGTTTGACGTTCGTGATTGAGAGTTCAAGTCGTAATAGTGTCTTTAGAGTCTAGTGTCAAAAGATTTTGTGATGGAGGGCTCGAGTTGAGGGGTTTCGAGTTAAATAATAGGGAAAATTACATTTTAATCCCCATAGTTTGTCTTAATCCGTATTTAATCCATGTTTTTTTGATATTGTAACTTTCAGTCCATCATTATTCTGACAATATGAATTCCAATCTCGACCGTCCAATCCTGTTAGGGTTCCGTCAAGTCATCGAGAGTCAACGTGGGTAAAAAGGTAAAATAACATCAAATATTCTAGAATCTTATATCACCAAAGGGTATAATAGTAATTTATAAATTAATTTTAAAAAAACAAATAAATATTATTAAATTTTAAAAATTTAAAATAATTAGTAAAATATACAAAAAATGATATATATATATATATATATAATTAATATATATATATATATATATTTATAACCAATTAAAAAATAAAAAAATAAATAAAACTAATTAAATTTATAATAAATTAAAGTTATAAATAAAACTAGTTAAATTTATAATTAATTAAATTATAAATGATAAGATAGATCATCAACCTATAATCAAAAAACAAAATTATTAAAAAAAAAAAATTAAAATAAAAAACTAAAGGCGAGAGATCTGGAGTTCCCAATCTTCTTGAGGCCTAAAGAAAGCAAATTTGGATCAAATGAAGATCTGCAAACAGAATACATATTAAACAAAACCTAATCATACAGTTTTACAATCTCGAATTACACTTCATCACCTCACCTAATCATTTTCATCACCTCACCTTCCACTAAAGAATTCCAACCTAATCATACAGCTTTACGACCTCGCCACTTGAAATAACCCACACATTCTTGAATTACACTTCCTCACCTCACCTTCCACTAAAGAATTTCGAAAATAACAAGAAGAAGAAGACGATTTACCACCAGCAGATCCGTGCATTTGAATCGGCAAATAATAGAATCTGAATCTCAACTCTTCGTCGAATTAAAAACAGCCTCGTCTCTCCTCGCTGACGATATCCTCACCGACGGTCTCCTCAACAACGTCGACCTCCTCGCCGGCGGCGCGAACGGTTGGTTTCAGTTAACGCAGCCTTGAGCGGTGATGACGATGATGGAGGAAAAAATTGATGGTGGGAGGGCTCTGGATTTGTGGTCTTTTGGTGTTTGTGTTTTGGGTTTGTTGTGGTAGATGGATAGATGATTAATTGATGATAGAATTTTGCGTTTTATTTTTCTAGGTTCGATATTGGAAAATCATCTCCCCCTTTGAAAATGTTTTTCTGGGTTTGATGATTTTTGAGTTTTATTTTTGGTGGGTTTGATTGATTGATGATTCTAGTGGATTTGATTGATAACGATAATGATGAAATGGGGATGAATTTTGGTGTTTGAGGATGAATTTTTGTGAATGAATTTTGATGAATCTTGGTGGAGTTGGATGAATTTTGGATTCAGAAATTGTGAATGAATGGATTCAGAATTTTAGGGATGAATTTTGAGGATGGATTTTTTTTTTGAAGGAAATGGTTTCTGGATGATGAGAGATCTTGAGAGAGAGGAGAGAAAATTAAATTTATTAATTTAAATGCATTTAATATACATTATTATACTTTAATGTATTTATTAGTTAGGGTAAAATTGTAAATTCCATTATATAAATTTTGTCCTTAAGGGTATTATAGTTTTTTCAGAGAGAGAAGAAATTATCAGGGGTATTATAGTCATTTAGGTCAACTGACACAGTAGAATCTGTCTTTTTACGGATTTTGTCACAAAAATACTAAAAATTACAATACTAAAAAATATGGACTAAACGTAGATTAAGGTAAACTACGAGGACTAAAAGGCAATTCTTCCTAAATTATAATACCCATTTAAGGGGTGACAGTCTTATCGGTGGGTATCTACATTTCAACTGTCACACTTTAGACATATGAGGAAGCTTCAATTTTTAGTTTACACATAAACCCCACAATAATAAATCCTTTTCAACGAATTATTAAACTCTTTTATTTTTATTTCAAAAGTATTAACACCAATAACCGATAAGTTTATTTTATTTTTTACTTTTTGATATACCATCCGACGATACTGCACTCTTTTATCATCGAACCATATTATACGGTACGTAAATATTTATTTATCGTCACTTTTATCTACGAATTCAATACGTAAAGATTTTCATTTGTTTACTTGCATTGTACAGTTGCTTCGATTAATACAAGTCACGTTCATAGATTTTCAAAATATATATAAACCAGAAGATCACAGTAGGCAAGCATGAAACCTATCGATACAAGTAAGCATGGACACGTCATCACTTGTTCTTATAAGACTCCTTATTTGGTCGGCCAGAATGTCAACGGCCACCCAATCAATCTCACTCACGTGTGACATAAACTGTTCAACAGGTAGCTGATGTGTCACTCTCCTCTACCTTTTATCTTCAACAAACATGTATTTATAATGTATGTACACTGTACACACAACAAGTCCCCGTGAATTTACTCTTCAAGCCTTTCTGGGGTTTTATTTTCGAGTTCGGATTTCCTCATAATCTAATTTTTTGCTATGTTTTTTTCTAATCTAGTTAATACTGAAATATAAAATAACATTACATAATATTATTAATTAGACAGACGAGTGTTTCATTTAAACTTGAGTACTTTATAAAAAATAAAAAATAAAAACTAGTAAAAACCAGATCAAGAGAGGATCCAAGCTTTTTCTTTCCTATGTATTGACAACAATATCCAAGAAAAAACGTAACGTAATTTTTTAATCATATTATGTGTTAGGTAAAATTCCTGTAAACTTTGAAAATTTTTGTAATACCGGATCATTATTGATTTTTTTTATGGTCAAGAATTTGTGATTATTTTTAAACACTGATATAGCTTAATTGATTGTTGTCTGTTGAGTATCTTCAAATACAAGCATTAAAAGAAATTAATCGACACCAACAACCAGTAATTGATTAATAATCAATAACTATTTAAAGGAGCAATTATTAGGATTAATTTTCCATCCCATGCATCGATATATATATATATATATATATATTTGATGAATATGATGTTTTCCATCCCATCGACATTAAAATTTATAATCATCAAATTCCTCCATCTAATTAAAGATAAATAAAAAGAAAAAAATAATAATAAAATGAGAAAGAATAATTTAATAAACAACGTAGACATTTCTATAATTATATGATTAGAGAAATAAAAAAAGTTGACATACATCAAGAATATGTAGAATAATTTTTTGTTATTCAAATTTTAAAATATTAACATATAAAAAATAAAAAATAAAAGTCAAAACAATAAATAATAGCAGAAAAAAAAAATGTGAGTCAGCCACAGACGTGAAGATATAGAGCTCCAATTTGAATGGTAATATATTTTAACATAATCGCATCCATAAAAATTAACAAGATTCAATTATACAACGCTGTGTATCGTAATCAACTCTCACTATATATAAACAATAAAATTTTTATTCTTTAAATCTTCATCTATATAGAATGATATTGTCAGTTTTGGTAGAGTGTACATGTCACTCTGTAACGTTACATATTCGATACGGAAAAGAAGATCAAAAAAGAAATAATATTAAACCTAACAAATGCATGAATACATTTAGATGCATATGGCATGATGAGCAGAAGCATTATATTTGGCAGTTGAGTTGGGTTGGCTACAACGTGATAACCGCTTACTTGTAATTGTATTCTCATAAAAGAAATCAAACCCACCTCCTTCTGCAATAATTTAATCACTTCTCTTCTTTCTATATAAATACATCATCTCTCTACTCACAAGAAACAACAACCACTTCTGTCCTTCTTCTTCATCACAAATTTGTACACAGAAGCAAACAATTTTACATCATATATGGCAACTAAAGCTATGCAAAATTTCCCATTTCTCTTTTTGTTGTTTCTATTGATAGTATCTAGTGTTCATGGAGACGACTATGGAGACAACTATGGTGGCAGCAGCTGGCAAACTGCTCATGCCACATTTTATGGTGGTGCCGATGCTTCCGGCACAATGGGTAAGCTTAAGCTGATATTCACTAAAAGATAAAATCCGTATTTTTATTTTACATGATACGAACGTTCTTGAAAATTTTTAATTTTTTTCGTGTTTTATGTATAATATAGGGGGAGCATGTGGTTATGGAAACTTGTACAGCCAGGGATATGGCACCAACACTGCAGCTCTAAGCACTGCTCTTTTCAATGGCGGCTTGAGCTGCGGTGCTTGTTACCAGATACGGTGCAATGATGATCCTCAATGGTGCCTCTCTGGTGGTACTCTCACGGTCACTGCCACCAACTTTTGCCCTCCTAATGAGGCCTTGTCGAACGACAATGGTGGCTGGTGCAATCCTCCTCGCCAACATTTCGATTTGGCCCAGCCTGCCTTCCTGCAGATTGCTCAATATCGTGCGGGAATTGTTCCCGTCCTCTTTAGAAGGTAAATAATACAGAAAATTCTCTAGTCCGGACAATCCTGTTTGATTTTTACAATGCAGACGTCCCACTCTAGAGAAAGACTGACCAGTAGCAAAGCAACCTTATGATGTGAAGGTTTTCTTTTATTTATATTTTTCTACTAAAATTTTATTAAATTTTCAAATTAGCCCTTCCAGACCGTCCAGATTTGATGAAGCTGATTTCGTGCCCCTAAGACCGATGAATTTTGTTTTGTTTTGTTTTGTTTTGTTTTTTTCCAGGATTCCATGTGTGAAGAAAGGAGGTATAAGATTCACCATCAATGGCCACTCATACTTCAATTTGGTGTTGGTATCAAACGTGGGTGGTGCAGGGGATGTGACTTCTGTGTACATCAAGGGGTCTAGAACAGTGTGGCAACAAATGTCAAGAAACTGGGGACAAAATTGGCAAAGTAATTCATATTTGAATGGTCAAAGCTTGTCTTTCAAGGTCACCACCAGCGATGGCAGAACTGTCACTAGCTACAATGTTGTACCTGGTAAATGGCAATTTGGACAAACTTTTGAAGGTGATCAATTCTAGAAAAAAAAAATAATAATAATAATATTTGAAGAAGACAGTCTCTATTTCGATTGTAAAGGAGAGAGAGGAAGATCAGATCAGATCAAGATCATCAAGTAGACATACATGTATGATGTATCTGGGGTTTATACTGTGGTGGAAAAATAGCACCCGCTAGGCTTTTTGTTTGTGAATTGTGAATGTGAAGATGGTTTTTATTTACATGTAATCATCTTACAAATTACCAACTTGTTTGTGTATGTTGAAAATTGAGTTTCGTAGTGATTATTATGATAATTTCTTTAATTGGAAAGATGTAAACATATGATTTAGGAGTTCACATCTAGATTTCCTTTATCACTGAGAAGAAAGTAAAAATCTCTACAAAATTCACAAGAGTTTCCAAGAAAACAGATTTTGCCTCCAAAATTGGATGAAACTTCCATTTCCCAAAAAGAAAAAAAAACAAAAAAAACCACCTCACCTCACCCATCCAACTCAGTTCATCAATCTGGAATTTGTTTACAAGCATGATGAACACAGATCCATATACATCTAAAACCACTACCCTCTGTTTTCTTGCACATTTTTATATTTATATCATATTCAAAACCATGTCATTACACTCAATAATTCAGCAAAGAATATTTTACTCTCAAAACAATCTTGCCTTTCTCCACCCCGAGTTTTCCGCCGGTAACCAACCAGTGACCTGGAGGTTCTTGCGGCCCTTTGCTCATCTCGGACATATCAATTAACTTGGCTAACTTGTTGCCGGCAATGTTTTCTCTTGAACCTGTGCTAGAGTCACCCGAATTGGTGGCAATTCCTACAGTGTTGACTTTCTTGGACTTTTCATTCGGGGTATGGTCCCACAAGGATCTTCGCATCGTGCAGCTTGGCAGCCGAGAATACAAAAGCTTCATGTACAAGACGTTTTTGGACCCAAAATCCCACACTCCAAGTTGAGCTCCGGTGACTATGTAGACACTGGAGTAGTCGCCAATAAAGGTCTCAGGGTTCTCAATTGGTGCAGTGCTCACATGAGAGAAATTCTTCCACTTTACTGGCTCAAACCATCGGCTGTCTTGCTCCTCCGGTCCCATCCACTTGGGAGCACCAATCGCCACATGGGTGTCCCAATATGGATGTAAGATCTTTGGAAGAGATACCAAGTGTTGAAGATGAATACTTAACCGGTTCTGCTTGCTTCCTTCCAGACATAACCGTAAACCTGTTACAGGTTTACGACCAACTGATATCTGCATTTATGCAAAGACATAGTTAAAAGCAAGTTTTTATAAAAGGTTTGAGTTGTTCCGAAGGTCCCATACTAGGTTTATTATCTAACATTCAAGTGAGAGCTGATGATTATAGCAACTATAGCTACGATAATTTTTACCTGCTCTTGGTTGACATAAAGCTTTTGCCCCATGAGGCTGAATTGCAGAGATGGGCAGACAGGTTCCTTTCTTTGATGGCCGGGAATCCTATCCTGTAACGGAGCCCATACCCTAGGAATCTGAAACTCTAGAAAATATCTCAGCTCTTCGATCTGAGGCTTGTCTGTTTACGGACATCCAGAAAATTTTTGGAAGCCCACAGTTAGATAAAATACATACAATTACCAACAAAGCCAATGAGCAGCAATGACTCAAACCCATGTACAATAAAGTTTTAATCATCTTACATTCAAGATAGAGACCAATGGCACGAGATAGATGATCCTTTCCGGGTATCCCATCGAGGAGAGCAGTGATAGGGATAAAAGTCATTTCAATGACATCAGGAGAGGAACGGACAGTTAGTGCCCACTGGGTATGATTTTGTTCCAGATCGTCTCCACCCCTTCTCCGGAAAATGACTGTAACATCCTGCAGCAACAAGATTGCCGAAAGTTTTGAGTCCAAGTCAAGAAAAATAATTAGAAGAATAAAGGTCTAAGAAATCAGTAATCAATACTAAGAATATATCAAGAAATAATCTTCTGAAAATAAGCAAATCTTTAGTTCTGCCACTCATTCAAACACCAGAATCTAGCCACCAGGGGCAAACTGCCACACGTATATTCTCAACTATTAGAAATAATATAAGAGTAACACACCTATCGAAGAAACCCTCAACTGAAAAAGAAAAAGGTCTTATATTCTGCACCTATAACGCTGTACACTCATTTAAAGACATAGTTTGAACTATAAATAAGATGTAAATCAATAATCAAAAATTAAGGCACATAAAATATTGTTCGAGTATCAACTGCAATGGGAATTATGTGAACATAAAAAGGATGTCAACATACTTCTTTTCCAGTAAGATATGGTGCATTCGTGGGTTGAGGGTATATCCCTTGGCTATTGAATAAACCAGGATCAAGACCCTGCACGGTTAAAAAATTACACATAGTAAGTAACCAGCAATTAAGAAGTTACAACACATTATAAAAAGACCAAATAATACATGGGAACTAGCCTTTTCCTTCATTTTCATTTGACCTGAACTTGTAAGATTGACTTTGCTAGAGAACCTCTGGTTTCCAACATCCTGAACATAATTCTTAATCTCCATGGCTGACAAAGGTGATGACTGATGTTGTTTAACATATATCACATCTTTACCACCAATAGTTACGGAAGTGATGATATGAGTCCCAAAATTTTCAATAAAGCTGTCAAAGAAGCAAATAATAGTTAGGTACAACATGAACTATGGGACCATAGTTTTCTGTTAATAATTTGAACATCCATACCTTGCCAAAGATGGTGGGTCCCAACATACTGGTATAGCCCGTTTGACATTTTCTTGCAAGACTAATGACGGTTTAAGCTCAACTTTGGCAAGTGGAACATAAAACCCATCCATTGATAAGGTCTTTGTTACTGCAGCATCAACATGCTTTGAGCCAGTAAAGCTAAATGCAGAATTGAAACTACCAAGAGCAAAACTTCCAGATAAATCAGCCTTTTGATTAAAATAATCCACCATCTGCATTCAAAAATTTCGAAAAGGCATATTTGAACAAAATAAAGCAACATGAAGTTCAGTTTGCTACTCTTGATACTATTAAGATATGGATAGTTGGATACTTCAACATTATGATTAGCATACATCAGTCAGATAAAATCTAAGAAAGTCATCTAGGCACATGATATGATTGAAAGACTATAAACTGTGGGAAGAACATGAAAGATAAATTCCATTCTCTAAACAACATAGATAGTTCCAACACGTTACGCAGAAGCATGATAATACAAGGGTTAAAAAAGGCCGAGCTAAGTTGTTTTTACAACCAGTTAATACTTACGCCAATGTAGAACTTAACATGTAGATTTGACTGCTCTCAAGCTAAAACAAGCATATTTATAGACCTATCAAAGCTCCTTCACAGGCTTAATGTGGCTTTTGTATCCATGTTGGCTTCTGAAAAAAAAGGCATAGAACTGCCTACTATTATCATTCTCAGAATTCATCTAACTTGATAATTTATCTTTCGATTTCTAAAGGGTAATATTCTTGTTGTAGCCACACAATTGCAAGCGCTATAGCTTTAAGTAATTCAAAGCTATTTGTTTTTTCAAGACCTCAAACCTTCAACTTGAATTCAACTAGCGCCAAAGATTCCAACTTCCACAGATAATTAGCACCTCGGTCTTCGGTTGCTATTAAGCGGCTAGCTCATATACCAGAATTCAAAGCATTACAATTACGAATCACTAATCGAATCAAAATTCTTGCTAGCAATTAGTATCACAGAAAATAAGTCAAGCAAGACAATAATAAAAATAAATAAAAATAAAAACATCAATTGAAAACAAAATCTGAACTCAACACAGCACAACAACCTAGTACATGAACGAGACACAAAAATTGAAGACATGCAGATAACAATAACAATAACATACCTCCTGAAAAGAGCAAACACCAGAGCTCTGTCTTCCAATAGTCACCTGAGAGTTCCTGATGTCTCTGGAAACATTAGGCAAGACTACGTCATCACACAAGAATAGATCCCTAGTGTGTTCTTCATCGACTTCAACAACTCTCGACCCCGCAACTCCTTTACAGTACAACAACCTCGTATCATAATTCACATCAAAACCTCTCCCAAGTGCCTGTACAGAGTTCACAGCTGTGTGCATAGCCGCCGCATTTTTTTCACCCATTATTTCATAACCCCAAAAACAAAAAAAAAAACAAAAATCTTCGACACAGAATTCTTGAAAATCTCAGTCGAATCAGAAGCCGACCCAGTTGTGGAAACACGAACAAATCAAAAACCCATATCTTAGTTTCTGCGTTGTTGCGCTCTCAAGTGTCTGAACCCCATCTCTCTCTTGTTGAAATTTTGTATTGACTTGGATAGAGAAATCTTCGAGGTGGGTACAGTTCGATGTACGATGAGTTGGTGCTAGTCGAACAAAAACCCGAAAACTGTGCTTTGAATCTCCTCTAGATCTTGAATCAAAATGGAAGATTTTATCTCTCTCTCTCTCTCAATATCTCTGTATCCGATTCTCTCTTCTATGGTAACTCAACAAAAGCATTGACATTTGACTCTCCAGTCTTTAATTTAATTTATTTTATTTTATTTTTTTAACTAGAAATAGCTTTTACACTGTGTTTTTGGCGTGTAAATTTGTCTAAAAAGCTTGACCATTGACATTGTTTCTGATTTTTACATTGACATCCAATGGTTGTCAAGTAAGCACGAAAAAAATAGCTAAAAAAAAAAAAAAAAAAAAAAAGATTTGATTTTTACCTTCTGATTTCTTTTTATGAAAAAATGGGACCAATCCGAAAATGGTAGAAATATGTAATACTGAATTTATTCTTTTATTTATTTATAAATAAATACTTAATTTGTACTTGTTAAATATTAAAAAAATGTATAAAAGCTTTATTCATATTTTCATAATATGCTAGTGATAAAGCATATTAAAATAACCTTTTAATATTACTTTATGCTGTTATATTTACGCGTTAAATATTAAAAAAGTGAATATAAAATTCATATTCACGTTTTTATAACATTATTAACACACCAGTTATAATGCATGTTAAAATTTTAACCTTTTAATATTATATTACAGTACATTTACATATTAAATATTAAAAATGTGAACATATTAAAAAAAATATATTTTAATATTACGTTACAGTACATTTACATGTCAAATATTGAAAAAGTGAATATATAAATGATAACACATTTTAAAATAATATTTTAATATTCCGTTATGATACATATATTTCGTACGGATGATATAGTACGGCTATCCCGTCAAGTATTTTTATCGTTTTAGTGATTTTTAGAATTTTAAAATATATAAAGACCTAAAAATTGAATGAGTTTTTTAAACACATTTATATAGAATCTCATCATATTCACCTATAGAATCTTATCGTATTAGTATTCGCAATGGAACTTATAGGATTGACTACTGTACCCAAATAGATATGGTAGTACCAAAAATTAGGAACCACTTTTTAGTTGATTTTATCCGTAAGAGTAGTTTCCAAATTTAACCATAAATGATTTTTAGATTTTGATCCTATCATACTCATATAGATACAGTAGCTAAGCCCGGAAACTTATAGAGTTACCATGCGTAGGTGATCATAAACTGTACTACATAAGCATAAAATTTAGTGCATGTTGAGTCCTTGTCAATGCACAGAGCCACAGAGCCACAGATTCACTCTTTTGTGAAGGAAAATCATCACCAAGTCGAAAACACTTTGGCAGATAACAATAATAGAGTGACTTTTTCAGACCAATCACCACTAGTCTATTTTGATTCTGATAATTGCTACCTTACAGTTCCAATTTGCTCTGTCACTGTACAAAATCATGCATACCTTCTACAATATTCTTCTATCATGGACATAGAAAGAGTTGTCATGAAAAGTCGTGACTCGACAAGGATTCTCTAATCATCTGAACTCTCGTTATTTTGAATTAACACATATTTACAACTAGTAATTAGAAAGCTGTGGGTAAACAGCTAGAACATCAATAATGTGCATGAATAGTCTCTGAAGTTGCATTTATCAAATAGAGAATCTGAAGTTGTATTTGCAATGTAATCTTGAAGAAACTGCTTGTCTAGTTTTCAGTTCTTTTGACCAAAAATCTAAAGATATCATTTTAAAAATCTAGAGTTTGATAAACAGACATGTTGTTTCTTGACAAAATACACCCTTTAAAGAATTGAGAAACTTTGCATAAATTTACAAGTAACCTCCAATCTTTTCCTGGTCCAAGAACGAAGACCAAAACTTTGATTAGTCTATTTCTCTGGTCAAGTGGTCAAACTACAAACTCTCTCTCTCTCTCTCTCTCTCTTCTTATTTTTCCACTGTAAATTCCAAACCTTGATTATCTAACAACATAGTATCATGTAATAAAGAGAAGACTTAAAAAAACATCATGAAACATCATGAAATGTCTTTGTAGAAGTTTATAATAGCTTGAAAGTTTTGAATATTCTTCCTATTAGAATCAAAGATTCAACCAATCATGTTTCCTGACTAGTATCAAAATTCGAAAGTCATTCGTCACATGTATGCTTTTTTTCTTGTTCTTTCGATACCAAGAAATCACCAACCTTTCGTTAATCTTCGAAGTCAATTATATGTACTGCATCCAACTTTTTTTAAACTGAAATATAACACATTATATAATGTCAAATATGTAAATTCAAAGCTATTGCATAGTATACACTATTGGTCAGTCTTGACAGCAATTTATTAATCTAGCATTATGTACACAATCTGGAAACTAAATTGATTGCTGATCTGCAGAAAGTTTCGAAAATGAGGTAACACTGGTATTAACATAAGTCTAAAACCATGTAGCTCTTTACAAAGTCAATTAGCCATCGTAAATGATCCTCTATTTGTGTTTTTTTTTTTTTTTTTTTAATTTCCGAATGAGTTCCCTCATCAACGTCATTCAACATTTTTCATCCTGAGCTAATCATATCGTCAATAAGGTAATTAACAGCAGGTTCACTAAAAATATACATCTACTGATGCGTACCAACTTTCTTAGAATTGGAAGAAAAAGGAAAAGTTTTCAAAATTTACCAACTCATTGTGAGTTTCTGGTCTTCTTAGCGGTGAAAAGTTGGCGAAGGAAGGAAAACTTCCCTCTTGCACGAGCAGCAGATATCTCAGTCATGGTGCCATTACTTGTAGCTGCTGCCTTGTTGGTTTCAGATTCTGGAACAGATTGTGGGGGCGGTGCAAGTGTAAAGATGAAGGCATTGAGCATGCGAATGATCTGGCTGAAGCTCGGCCTCATATTAGGATCCTCAACCCAACATGACTGTACGATAAATGCAAGTTCATGGGATACATCCTCTGGAAGAATAGGCCGTTCATGCTGCATTCTCAGACAACAACAATTAATTGTCAATATTTTCAATTCACAATTCTTTACATGTCATGAACAAATGCAATACGGAAATATACAGACAATTGATTCGTGCACCTTAAAAGCAGCAGCATAAGCAGCCTGTAAATTGGACATGCCTTCAAATGGCATGCGATTCGTTAACAGCTCCCATAAGACAATTCCAAAGCTGTAGACATCAACTTTGTTATTGTAATGTTTCTTCTCTCCCTGGCGCAATGTCACAGTGCTATACAACTGCGAAAGAACATATGGATCATGGGTAAAAGGAAAGAATGTAACTGGAGCAGGAAAAGTCACGTTAAACTTTAGCAAATCCTCAGTTTTTATTATCTGGAATGACGGAAAAAGCCAACTGGTTCAACACCAGCCATTCAACAAATCAATATATACAAGTCTTAACAGTTGATGGATTGTTGCCAATATATATTGTACTTGTTCATGTATTCTGCAATCATAAATCTGATTGTTTATAGTTCCAGAGCAGAAAAGAGAATAGCGAATATTTATCATAAGATTTCTGCCCAAATCCATATGTATAATTTACAACTTCATAAACAGTCACTATCCAGCACTTATTCAATATGATCTTTTAGCAAAAACATTTTAAGAAAACCTCTACTTTGTACCTACAAAGTGTGAAACAGATTGTACCAAAAGAAAAATATTGCAAAAATATCTCATAAATGCTCATGCAAAAGTTTTTCAAACCTCAGGAGCCATCCAACGATAAGTCCCAGTTTCGGCAGTCATCATCTCAGTCACAGATTCTTCTCTTGCAAGACCAAAATCTGCGAGCTTCAGAGATTGGTGATTTCCTGTAAGTAACAAATTGTCTGCATAGATACATTTAAATACGAATTTAGACATTGAATTTGAAGTACATTCTGCTTTCAATGGCAAAGATTTTACATTAACACTACAAGCCTCAATCATCCAAGCAGAAAAGAAGTCAATAAACTCTATCAGAAATGGTAGCAAACATCTTAGTACATGTCTAACTTACAAAATTGTTCTTACCGTACACATTTTGGACAGGAATAGCTTGGACTTATAAGCAAAAGCAGAGTCATAAAGAAGGAGAACAGGACAATAGAACTAAAAATTTACATATTGCAAAAAGAAAAGAATTTAGGATACCATCAATACAAACAAAGATGAATTAGGTCCCAAATATTGTTATCTCAGTTGTATTCACTTCAATTTTCAACATAATTTATACAGGGTTTTTGAAGATAACATGTCAGCTTTTACATTAAATGGATAAGGGGAACAAGAAAGTAGAGAAACAAGTTCAATGAGTACCGGGTTTCAGGTCTCTGTGTATAATCATATTGGCATGTAGACACTCCATCGCTCGAGCAATGTCAAGAGCAAAATTCAAAGCCACGTGAAGGTCCAACTTGTTAGGACGAATGCTAACTAAATACTTCCGCAGTGACATCCCTGGTAATAGCTCCGTTACTATCACCATGAGTGGATCCTTACAAGCTCCAATAAACTGCGAAAATACAAAATAGATTAACAAAGAAAGAAAAAGTTTGATCAGGTAAAATTCATCAAAGGCAAACAACAGAAATAGGTACAAATTATTTTGATACTAACCTTGACAAGATTCTCATGTTTTACTCTAGACATCATAATAACTTCACGAGCAAAACGGCTCTCAAGTGCAGTTTTTTCATCTGAAGTGCTCCCACGATGGAGAACTTTGATAGCAACAATTCGATCGCCATACCTGGAAAAAGTATTAAACTACACATTGTGCTGGCTCCACAGTACAAATTCATTCCATGACATTGTTGCTAGTTACGGCGGTTCATAATAAATAGAAAGATGTAATCTTTTCATCACACGTCTACACAAACACACTTCATCATTTTTAGGTACCATTTCGAAAGAATTAACAATTCAACACACAACTTACATGCCAGATGTATGTAAGCAAAAAGTAATCAAGAAGTAGCATTTGTACCTCAAGAAACAGACCCCACCTCCATTTTCAAAAACATTAGAAAACAGATACATTAGCTTCTCCAGTTACACACATACAACACAAACCATTACACATTTTCGACATAATAAACGAGTCTCTTGAAGAACACCATACAATCCAGCAGGCTCATTGCTTACATTATCTTCCCAAGACACACAAGCACATCCTGACTAATAAAACAACTTATATTGTTACAATGTTCAAGCAAATATTTTTTATAAAGAGACACTATTTTCGACCACCAAAAAGCGAAAAACGAATAAAGTCTTAAAATTTGAACAACTGACCTTCCCTCATAAACTTTTCCATGAGCTCCTTCACCAATTTTGTTGCCTATAAACAGCAATTTGGGGTCAACAAGCAGATTTTGGTCGATGGTCAACTCAGGAGCCGTTATGGATCCATTTTGCTGCCTGACCCTTTTAGATTCTCCCCCGACAGACCTCCGCAAATCATGCTGTTCTTGTTCCAAATCTTCTCCTGATCCTCTGCAACTCATTGTTGCAACAACCTCAAACTATGCCCGAATTCCTCATCTTTCTTTCTTTTTTTTCCAATTAAAAATCTCTACTTTAATAATAATCCAACACTTCTTTTCATGTACGACACACAGACTTATTACAATCAGCAACTAAAATCAGCTAAATAAAAACAAAATCTTTCCCTTTCTCTTTCAATTTCAACCTTGAAACCGCCAAGAATAAAACCCAGTTCTTCAAAATTCCAATCACTGTCCAAATTTTAATCCTCAAAACAAACAAATAAATAAACCCCACTTGTGCTATCAGGCTGTCAGATTTTTGAAGCCAAATTCTTCAATATAAATTTTTTTAAAAAAAAACCAATACAAAACAAGAAAAAACAACTTACGGTGTACGCTGAAAGCAAAAAAACAAAACAAAACAAAACAAAAAGTCTTTCTCTGTTTCACATAATCATCGTCAAGAAGAACGACTTTGCTCTATGAGATTTCAGACAAAACTCAGTTTCCGGAATTGCCAGAGAAACAAGTCACTTTTATAAAAATCTAATTTTTTTTCCGGCGAAGACAGTGTGGTTCTTCCGACATGGAGGCTTTATGAGAAATATTAGAAAAAGAATAGAGAGAGAGAGAGAGAGAGAGAGAGTGTAGTGTTGTTTCGGAGGAGGAAAAAAAAAAAGAGATGGCGAATGGGAAGAGGACACGTGTAACGCACAGGAATCAGACTTTTTTAGTTTTTTGTGTTCGTCGTAGTAGCATAAGCGATTTGGATGTTCTTGGTCCAGGATTCTTACACGACCTCTCCTTCTATTCAGACAAACTCATCCCCATCTCTCCTCCTCGGCTTGGCTCGGCTCGGCTCAGCTCAACTTCTATTTTTTTCTTATTCCATTTTTTCTTTTTTGAAAACAGCACCGGAAAGGATAAAGGGGTCTTTCGAGAACCTTCCAATATTAAACTCGAAAGTTAGAACTTAGAACTAATAAAACCTGGATAGGTATTACCTGCCCTTTAAACACGAAAGAGAGATCAAGTGCAACAATCAAGGATAGTGGATAGGTATTCTTTAAACATGAGAGATACGATCGTAATCGAAACTAACAAAACCCTAATAGCTACTTTTAAAACAAGAAAGAGTACTAATAGAAGATCAAACGATATCAGAAAGACCAAATAGCTATTCATAAAAAATATGAGATTACAAGAGAAGAGAAGTTTCCCCTCGACCCTCTTTACCAACTAAAAAAAATACACAACTTTGAATTATTATTGTAGAAAAATATAATCGAAATATAATCAACTTTATAGAAGTAATCACTCACATTCTTCTTAAAAGTTATTCCAAATTAACTCAGATTATTAAAGAATCACAGATGAAAGATTTGCCAACCATCCTTTTGCATATAAAAAATATTGAATAACCTAATTTTAATTTCTCAAAATTAATATCAAACTGAGTTTCAATATTTTTTATTTGTTATGTATATTCTCTTCTCAATCAGTGAAAAAAAGGGTCTAGTTTTATCATATGTATTTTACAGGTATGTATCAGAGTTTCTTTGTAAATATTTCGATAATAAAAATAGAAATGTACAGAAGGCCTCTTGCCTTGGAAATTGGACTCTTCTTGTGAGTTTCCATCAATAAGGTTCAACACCTTAGTGTGTATATATATATATTCATTTTTCACACCCTGACCTTTAATCCCCAAATGTGGGTTGTCCTTTTCCGATTATAATCCATTTATATTCTCTCTCCGATAATGGGAGTAGTATTCCGATCTATGATTACAAAGTCTAATCTTACTGGTTTTAAAAAATAAATAAATAAATATAATAAGCCGCTTATTTTGATCTTTGCAATTTGCATCCTACAAATCTCCTACACATTTGGCTTTGTGCCACGTGGCTGTAGAAGATGGGCCTAACTGTCTAGTCCTCCATCCCAATCTAATTTAATGTTGGTTTTGACGATTGATCAGAGAGTGTGGGTTTTTTGTCAAAACATCAGGAGATAAGTGGTCCCCATTGTGTTCATCACCGTCCGATTAAGAGTAGTGCGTGATTGTTTCTGACATTAACAAGATTCGTCAGTCTAGATGGGCCAGATTCCATTCTTTTCAGTTTTTAAGTTTTAACACATGAATCACGACCCTTAAATAAATCTGACCCAGTAAAAGATGCACACCTCCAATATTGAATAGAATAGGTGATATCCTCATCCATAAAATTTATTATTTTATTTATATTTTATTAAAAAAATTAATTATAAAAATATCTCAATAGAATTTTATCGATAGGTATAAATTATATTATTTAAAAATAAACCAAATATTATATATATTTATTAATTATACTTATATCTTCAATTATATTTTTTTATTAAAAAAAATTACCTTTAAAAACAAACTTATGATAAACCCTAATTTTTATGATAAACCATAATTAAACTCTAATTTTATTTTAAGTTTCAAACATTCTTACTATCATATGAATATCATATTGTGTTTTGTTTTTCTTTTATGTATATTTATAAACTCTATCGATTAATAAAAAATATATATTTTTTTTAACGATAGCTATAAATATCAATAAACTTTTTTTTTTTTTAAGATTGTTGTAGATATCTTTTTTTTCTTTTAGATAACCGTATAAATAAGAGAATTTCAAATTGAAAATATTTTGATCTTATATACGGTTCCACATATTTTCTTTTATAAAACTCATACATTCGAGATATTTCTAAAAATAAATTGGATCATCATTCAAAGATGATTTGATTAAAAAATAATATCCGTACCCTTATCAAATATTTCAATATCATATAATCATCTTATAAATACTGATAAGATATTAATATCAAATTATTTGATATTAAGTACTGTGATTCGTGATTATGATGGTTTTGTCATGGCTGCCGGTGGTCAAAGAATATCTGCTCACGTGGCTGCTGAAGCGGTGGCCTTCTCGTAGCTAGTCATACAAGGTTTTTGGCTTGTGGAGGTGTAATCAGATGCAGCTGTGGTGGTTGGTTGGGTTAATGATGGTAAGGTGATGGAATCAGAGGTGGGCTTCGTTGTTGAGGATATATATAATAACTATGTTGGTCTATACTGTCAATTTTGTGTCTAGGAAGTTTATCTGTGTGGCTCATTGTTTAGCAAAAGCTAGCTTTATCTAGCGATGAAGATCTTTACCGGTTGGAGAAGTATCCTCCATTTTTAACCAGATTTTTAGTGGTAGATTGCCCTAACAGTTTGTAAGGTTTTGTTTTCTTGATTAAGTTTTCATTTCGTTAAAAAAAATAAAACAATAATAAGTTTCTACTTAAATTGTTGTAATCTTAAAACTGCATATTTTCCCCTATATTTATATACAATATTTTTTAAATTCTTTAAAAATTTATATTATATCCCTTATATTTTTTTTTCAGCACTAAACCCTTTGAACTCTCATTTATTGACAAACGATTGGGTTTATTATCTCCTGTGAAGAGGCATCTACTGATCTACAGTCGGTTTTTACCAATTTATGAGAGTTCATATGGTTTAATACCGAAAAAAAATAAGTATATATTGCATAATATAAAATTTTGAAGAGTTTAGAGGTTATCGGTACCAATTAACCTTATTTTAATGTTACTTAGACTCATATTTTCAACGTGCATTTTAATATTTCTAACATGGCGGTTTTTTTATTTTCAAAGCTATTTTTAACACGGAGTTCTTGTCTCTCACTTGGAGATTTTTTTTATTTTTTTTTTTCCCTAAGCACAAAAATTTGGAGCCGACCTCTAGACAATTTGAAAATTAAAAAAAACGTGGGGCAACAACATTTATAACCAATCATAAAATTCGTGTGAAAACAAAAAATAAAAATAAAAATAAATAAAAATCGGGCCTCCTTCACTGTTTAGGCTGCTCAATCATTAAATAATAAATAGCTTATTGGTTGAAATTGAATACCCTCGTCCTCGGACATTGGGGGCATTAGACGGGGTCTCACGACGTTTTTCTTTTCGTATAATCTAACGAAAAAAAAAAAAAAGTGTGAAATAGTATATGTTTAGATATAATTGAATTAAATTAAAATAAATTTTAAAAAGTTAATACATTATTTATTTAATGGGAGTATGTGACCGATACAAAAACAATTTTTTCATCAAAAACACAAACATGACTAGTGAGATATGGCTAAACAATAAGAAATCTTAGGGGATGTTCGATATCATTCTTCAAACACTTTTTTGTGCTATTAAGTTTTATTTCTATGATGAGAATGTTTCCTATTTTTTTATTAACCTTAAAACTAGATCATTCAAATGGTTGTCAACTACTCAAAAGCATTGCGACCTTAAATTTCTACTCAACAATCATCAAACATAATCAATAAAAATGGAAAATTGTGTTAGGTTTACATCAAATCCTTAGTGGTTATAATACACATCAAAGAGTAAATAAAAACAAGAGTGATAGATAAAAGAAACCTTTCACCACGGGAGTATTGTCACCCAATTGTCTTTCGCAACTAAACGATAACGGAGATCCTTTTATCTTCATCCGTGCATAGCTCCATTTATAGAAAAGAAAGCTTCCTCATTTTCTTCCCTTGTCTCTCTAAGATTTATGGATTAAGAAATGTGTGGTGGTGGTGGTGTGTCAAGGGAGCAAACCCTTTTGGAGATTTATTTTCTCATAAGTCTTTTTATTTTATTAAAAAATTATTACTTAATTTTTATTTTTATTTATATAATTATGTTTTCAACCATTATCGATTGTTATGAAATGTAATTTCATTTTTCAAAAATATGAAAAATAATTTTTCTTTTTCAAGTAAAAATAGTAAAAAATAATAGTAATAATCGTATTAAGCCAATCAAATGATCAATCCACTTTTTATTGAATTTTGATAAATAAAACATCAGAATAGATGTTAATATTTATTCGTGAAAAAATATGTCAAAAGGTAATAAGCTGATCAATTGAAGGATTTCTTTGTGAAAAATATGTCAAAACCTAAACACCCACATGCTTTTTTTATTTTGTTGGGTTCGTTGACTGGCTCAAAAGGCCTAAACATAAAAATAAATAAATAAATAAAAATGGAAGTTGATACATTAAAGTCGATAAAATTATTGGAGTAAAAAGAAAACATTGGGAGCTGAAAAATTAAAGATGAACTTTGAATTCGTCAAAGTCACACTCTACACAAAAAAAAAAAAAAATCTTCAATGCAATGGATACGTTTAAACAATATAAACGTAATAATATAACACGAAAATCGTACGCGGTTTATCAAATATTGCCATGTATCATATTTTCAACTGTTAGTAGACCATTAGAAGATTTTGTCCGAACTTACAATCAGTAATTAAAGGGAAAAAAAAAAAAAAAAAATTACAAACGGCAGGCAACGGAAGCCAGAAGGCACTTTTGCTTTTGCTCTTGCTCTTTGAAATTTGAAAGTTCCACTTCTGAGTTTGAGTTTGTGAGGTTATATAAAACTATAAAAGGCAAAAAGTTTTTATATGGAGGGATGTTTTAATGGAGCAATTATCACTTTGGTGGTCGTGCCCCGGCTTTCTATGTCGGCTTGGCGGCTTCTTCATCGGTTTCATTGGGCTTCGTGTTTGGCAACTCATTTCTCCGCTGCCGCAGCCCCGGGTGAACGAGTGCATTTTTGTTCCGCTACAAAAAGTGTGGATGAACAAATTCATTCTCCGTACAAAATTATGATTTATTGTCCGAGCGGACTTAAATATAAATTTTGTTTTTATTATACCACTTACGTTATGAGATTCAAACTTAGTACATTATCATACTGGATAAACTTAATTCCCTACCTGAGTCATATTAGATATTAGTACAAAGTTTTTTTTTGAGTAAGCCTTACCATACAAATTTCTCAATTTAAAATATATATTTGTAAAAAAAAGATATAATAATATTTACCCTAAAAATATTTAAATGGTATAATAATAATATTAATTATATCACTTTAATGAATCTATTTATCTCAAATTAATTAAATTATAAACTACTCTATTTTTATGACTTATCAACTATCAAACACTATTAATTTTATCATTGTTTTATATTTTTATTTTTATTTTCTTAAAAACAAAGAAAATAACAAATTGAACTTTTTTTTTTTTCTTAATACTTCCACCCCGGCCACGATTTAGACTTTCTAATTGTAAATTCTAAGCTTGATTAACACAATTCATCGTAAATTTTCCATATAAACCTTTGTAAATTTATGAATTATGAATGAGATTAGATATGATTTGAATCCATAACGGAACTCAAACCTTATTAATAGGTAAATTAGCAAAGTGTACACCTTTCGTGGGACTAACCAGAAGAAACGAAAACATAAATTTAATTAATTATTCTTAGTGATGCCAATACGTCAACGCAGACAACTTTGAAGGGGTCAAAGTATAAAGTATACAAAATTAAACGACAAAAATGGAAATTATAATGGTAAGTGGTAACTGTAAGTGACAGTCACGTGAGCCAGAAGATAAAGAATGGAGGATGACGTGGCGGGAATGGAGGGATAAGATAGTTAAAAATTCTGGCTGCTTTCAAAGAACCTAAAACGACGCCGTAGTCTGTTTTTTTTTTTTTTTTTTCCCTTGTTAATTTAATACTAAACGAGTCAGAGATTTATTAAAATACTACCGTAAAAGTGGAGATGCACGACGCCTAAACTAAGCAAGGATATGCATAAGAGAAACACATTTCGTCAATTCTCTTCATTTTTTTGTTCTCTAATTTTGTTATATATTACAAGGAAACTACCTGTATAACAATTAAAATGGTTTGAAAATCAATTTTAATTATAAGTCGAATGATAATTATTCTCATAAGTTATGAGAAGATTTCTCACATTTGTACTTTTACAAGTAATTATATGTGACTTGAAAAATGAAATACATGATCAACTCAATTAAGATATTTTTTTTGGAAAGGGGAACTCAATTAAGAATTGAAAGGGTATTCTATGGAATTTTCTATTCAATTTTTGACTCTTAACACCACCACCAACAACAACAATCATAATGATAATAATAATAACTCACGATTTTTGTTGTTGTTCTATGTAAGAAAAACTACTATTCATTAAAAACATGAATTGAACTAACACCGATCTTTAATTACATAAATTAATAACCACAACTACTTTAGGAGCGGATAGTTGGAATAGTTGTAGACATCTTTTAAATGGTAGCACCGTCCTTTTATTATTATTATTATTAGAATTACATAATCACTTTTTATTATAAAAGTTTGACAGTGTAACGAGATCAAACACTGTATGTAAACGTGATTCAGATAGTTATTTTGACGAGATGAGATAAGTTATCTGTGCATTATTTTGTTTAGTGGGACTCCAACCTTACTCATCAATACGACCTAATTCGATATGATATTTTTCATTTTCCTTTTGCTATATAATAACTAATAAGCCATTTCATGAGAGACATACAAAAACAAAGTTGATAGCTTTCCTAGAGAAAAAACAACAAAGCCCATTTATTGGGAACATAACTTGAATGAGCCCACCAGGCTTGGCACTTGATCCAAATCCAAAGCTCAAAAGTTTTCACAAATTCTTGAGTATTCACACAATTTGAAAATCTAAGAGTTCGCTTTGGGTTTTACGCATGCACCCTTTACTCTTATGGATATGCTTTTGGATGGTAGGCTTCATGAAAGCATCTTTCATCCATGACCTAAAACATGTCTACTTAATTAAAAGAGACCAAGGTTTATATACAAACCATAGACCTTACTCTCTAATGATGTGAGATGTGACATGATTGTTATCAAAAACAAGCTAGTGAACTGATTGAAATTAGAGTGTCAATATTGCAACCTATAAATATGATAAGTACACATATTTTAAGAGAAATTTTCCTTACAATCCATAAATTATCTATTTACACTCCAATTTAATTTTTTTTTATTATTGATAATTTTAACATGAACTAAAATTATTAATCAAGAAAAAAAAAAAAAAAAAAAAAAAAAAAAAAAAAAAAACTTATAAATATTTTTGGTATTTTATTAACAGTAATATATATATATATATATATATATTAAAAAGTCAATTTTTTTTTAGAAAAATAGATATATGAAAACTTGATTTGTTACAACTAGATTCGATTAAACTCATAATTTCTAAGATTAATGAAAGAATTAAAAACAAAGTACTTGTTTTTTGAGTTTTTTTATTTTTTTTTATTTTTAATATATATATATACGATTCCTAAAAATCAAATTTATTTGTATCGTTTTTTTTTTTTTTTAACTGTTATTTTTACTTGAGAATAAATGGAGATAGAAAATTAAGTGTTCAAAAATTAAATAGCTCTTTTTAGGGGAGGGCTAGTGCAAATAGCACCACTTTAATAAATCTTGTTTAAATAGCACCAAAAAAGGTGATGAGACCAAAATACCCCCACTTACTCTTTTCTTTTTTATTTTTATTTTATCTCGAAAATTCGAGACTTATTTGCATTTTTGAGACTTATTCATGCGTTTTGAGACTTAATTCAAGTTTGTTCGGGACTTATTCTGTTCGACCTCCATCAATGGTGACAGTGACGATTCGACGACGGCGCCGGTTGACTCCGGAGACAGTTGGATTTGGAAGATCGAACGATGTCGAGTTCGTTGGCGCCATCGGTTTTGTTAGATTCATGACGAATCATCATAGATCGGACTATGAAGATTCGCGACGGTTAGAGTTTGGCCGAGTTCGTTGGCGCCATCGGTTTTATTAAATTCATGACGGATCATCATAGATCGGACGATGAAGATTCGCGATGGTAGGGTTTGGCTTCGTTTCTCTCTCTACACAACTCGAAAATGAAATCGAATACTTCGGTTACAATAATTGGCACTTGACGAACGTTTTCCCGGTGGTTTTGCTGGTCAACTTACCGGTCGGCCGTGGCACCTCCATTGAAGCTCTATCAATGGAGGTTTGGGAAAAAGGAAGAAGAAGGTGAAGGACACACAAGAGAAAAGAAAAGAAGCTGAGGGGTATTTTTGTCCAAATTCCATTTTTGGAACTATTAAAACAAGAGTTATTAAAGTATGATAGTTGTACAAGTCAAAATTAAAAAAGTGCTATATACCCTTATTTCCTCGAAAATTAAAAATATGTATCTGAGGAGAAAGAGTTTAATATGGTAATAAAAAAATTAGGAGCGAGTGTTTAATATGTAATATTTAATATAATGGTTTACGAGAGATAATTGCTTTTTTTAATTGGATGAATCCAAATGCTATGATGATGCGTCCTAACTTTTATTAAAATAAAATGAAGTGTCTTTAGAAATTTATATTTTAAACTAGAATGTTTTTAGAATAGGAGTGTTAAAAAATAAAATAGATAATCTTTGAACAAAAGAAAGTGTCTTTAGAATTTTTTTTAAAATTTAAATTTTGAAAATGGAATGTCTTTAGAAAAAAAAAAAGTGTAAAAAAAAAATGTATTGTAAAAAAAAACTCTCATATTTTAATAACAAATTTAATTACAAAAATATCACAATAGAAATTTACCAATAAAGACAAATTAGTTTAATTAAAAATAAATTAAATATTATATACACCAATTAATTGCACCTATATTTATTTATTAAAAATAAAAATAAAAACTAAACCCTAATTCTATTTCAAATATCAAAATATCTCATAATTATATAACAAAGCAATGGAAAAAAGAGGACTATGATCATACAGATGCACGTTTGTTTTTTTTATTTTATATTTTATATTTTATATTTATTTTTTTTAATATATGAACTCTATCAATAAACAAAAAGTGAGAAGTAATTTTTTTAAAATTAAAAAAAAGATAGCAGTATATCGCGTTGTGTATTCAGGAGATCAACGGTGGTTTGAGGATGTGAAATATGTTGTAATAGATATCAGCAACTTGATTATTATCAACATGGACGATATTTG
Source organism: Acer negundo (assembly GCA_035582765.1). Taxonomy (NCBI): domain Eukaryota; kingdom Viridiplantae; phylum Streptophyta; class Magnoliopsida; order Sapindales; family Sapindaceae; genus Acer; species Acer negundo. The sequence goes on along the minus strand of CM069243.1, from coordinate 21,278,540 downwards.
AGTTTTGTAAATGTTGAGAAGATATTTAATGCAGTTATTGATGACAAGGAACTTATTAAGACTATACTGTGTTTTTGGGTCTAGAGAACTTATCATTTGTGAAATTGAATGTGTTAATAACTAAAAAGAATTTATAAATAAATTGTATTAAAATGAATACATTCATTTAAATAGGGTACTATTGGCATTAAGTTAGGTGATTATAGTAATAATTTAATTTTAAATTTTAAACATCGGTATACTTATAAATATGAGCGTCCTTATCATATTTATCGGTGGCAAAATCTGCACCCTTGAAATTAATCATACCAAAAACAAAAATGTCCTGATGAGAGTTTGTATTTTTGCTAAATTCCCTATTCCCTTAATATAATTTCGATGCATTTGATGTCAAAATCAACATCAATTTGACATGATTTCTATTTCGTAATAAAAGAATAACACTTGAGTTTTGTAGATCATGAATAAATAAATAAATGACCAATTAACAGAGTGATAGTCATTTCTTTTTTTTTCCTTTTTTCATTGTCAAGAACATCGATGATCATTGACTTGGGCATTTTCTAGTCAGAAGAATGGACTTTCTGTACTCAATTATAAGTTATAATCTACCCCTGAAACTTGTAAAAAAAAAAAAAAAAAAAAGGTTATAACTATGTTCTCAGAACACACGATAAGAAAACCTGGAGCGTCAGTTTTCGCTGCTAATGAGGCCGGTTTCTAAATCCTGGTTGTCTCCTGCAGACAGAGTGAGCTCCTCAGCCCTCTTAGTCTGGTGCTTCCAATCTGTTTTCATCAATGTGTAAACCATCAACAACACGCACGAAATCTGCGCTGCCAGCAGCCCGAACCACAGACCCCGGAAGCCAATTTTGAATTTGAAAGTCATCAGGATTGCAACCGGAAGTCCAACAACGTAAAACGAAAACAAATTTATCCGGACACCGTCTTTAGGACGAGCAGTCCCGGTTAGCACCCCACAGGAAGCTGTTTGTGGGGAGTTTCCGATTTCGCATAGCCCCACAATCGGAAGTGCAGCTGAGATCATGTCAAGAATCTGAGGCTCCTCAGTGAACATTTTCCCCCACAGAGATTTCAAAAGAGACATTACAACAGCAGCCGAGAGCCCGTAACCAATCGCCATTATAATGCCAATTATGGTAGTCCATTGTGCCCGGGAGGGCTGTCGCGCGCCCAACGCGTGCCCCACTCGGGTAGTTAGGCTGCAGCTCAACGCGTAAGGAAAAACGTACAACAACGAGGTTGTTTGAACTAGTATTCCCATTGCAGCAACGCTTGCTTCAGGATTCTGTAGCAACCCGCATAGGAACAACATTATCTCGTACCACCACCACTCTAAGCACACAGAGATGCAGCTAGGCACTGACAGGGCCAGCAGAGGCCACCAGCCTTGGAAAAACGAAGAAATCGTGAAATTATGCCAAGGTTTCAGCGGAGTTTTCGATAACAACACGTAAATCAACAATCCCAAATTCAAGTTCACTGTGTTACAAGCCAGAGCCAATGCAACCCCTTTGATCCCCCACTTGAATTGTATAGTGAAAATGTAATTTATCGGTAGGTGAAGGACTACCGCGGCAATTGCAGCTATCGTAAGAGGACTAGTCAGGCCTTGTGTCCTCAAAAAAGCCCTCATAGGTGTCAAAACAGCTTGAGCTACCAATTCAGGAATTGTGAAGATAATGTAAGTCTTTGCAACTCTAGAGATTTCAGGATCCTGACCGAGCTTCAGGAAAATCAGCTCCGAATTGATCCACAAGAGCGAAATGGGTATGCAAACAAGCAAGAGAAGGCACAGAGTTTTCTGATAGACTTGGCTGAGGATATGGAATCTCTTAGCTCCAAAAGCTTGGCCGCAGATTGGATCCATCCCAATTGCCAAGCCTTTGATGATTGAATTTCCTGTAATATTTGCACAACCTAGTGCCAATGAGCCCCCAGCTAACTCAACCTTGCCTAGATGACTCAAAAACAGCATTGAAATCACAGATCTTGAATATATCAGTAGTGTTGTCATCACTATAGGGAATGCGATTTTCCCTAGAGACATCACCTCTTCTCCCACCTACATGTGATTCATGTAATTTAATTCAGGTTAATTACGATAATAATTACTGATTCAGAAAGTTCTCTGTGATGAATTGTTATTTCGCGGATTCCATTTAATATATGATTATGACTTTTGAAACATATATTAACTTCCTTTTCCATTGTTTTTAGGGTGAAAATGAATTGTTATAGGTCAATTTTGATGTATGACTTTATTTGAATAAAAACAAATTACACTCGAAAGAATAGAATATCAACAAAGTTGTTTTTGGTGATATGCAGTTAACTTCGGTTTAGTGCACACTTCACTAGTCATTTTTTCACTAAAAAGTCAAAACACAACTATTTCTCTCTCCAAGTCTATAGATACAACTCTTATTATTATTATTATTATTATTATTTTATAACAAAGTTTTAACACTAATTTATTTTTAATTTATTTTTAAAAATACCCTCTAATTTCAGATTTATACAAACACCCTTAACAATTCAAATATTTTTGATATATATATATATTAAAAGAATTCTAATCTAAATTCCACTCAAGAATTTTCCAAATTCTCACTTAATCACTTTAAAGAAATATATCTCAATACAAAGTGGAATCCAATATCCACCTGAATTATACTTTCTTATTCTTCATACGGGCGAGGCATCTCCTAACCAAAATTTATCAAAACTTTATTTTTATTTTTATTTTATTTTTTTTCTTTCTAGAAAACAAGAAATATCTATCTCTAACATAAATTTCAGTGTTCCCATTCACCAAACAAACACAAAAGAAGTGACAACCAAAAAAGAATGGAATCAATCAAGATTCAAAGAGCCAATCTTTACACAAGTCATTTATCACTAAGAACATCAAAATTTGAACCGTTGAATACATTTTTTTTTTTTTTTTTTTTTTAAATTGTAAATTTATTCTTATTCTTATGATTTTATTTTTTGCTTGAACAAAAAGATTACCTTTTCCTTACACTAAATAAGAAAAAAGGAAAAGTCAAAAGCATATATCTGGAATGAAAATCTCTTTCCTTGTATGTAAACTCTTACCATAAAAGCATTAAAACTAATTTTAGACATGTGATAATATTCGCTAAAAACACTTTTTGTAAAAACAGAGCAAAACAGAGAAAACAGAGTAGTTGTTATTGTTGTCTTGCCTCATGTAACGGCAGTCCACGGAGACCGTTCACCGGAAGTCGTCGGACACATCTTTGTATGAAATTCGATTCTGTTTTTCCCCTTTTCGTCTCTTCACTATTGTAATCTACATCTCTCGTAATCAAATGTTGGTCGCTTCCTGGACACATCTTTATCTGAAACACTTTCCTCTGCAATTGTCACTTATCAAATGGATTCGAAACCAAACCAACCTCTGTAATTGTCATGAAAAACAGAACCAAAACTTTAGCAGTGAAATCTTTCTATATATATGTATGTATAAATATATTTGTGATCATGTTGAATAAAACAAGAGAGGAAAACAGAACCTGAAAAATTACAGAGAGTGAGAGCAGAAAACAGAGAAGTTGTGATTGTGAATGCTGAGAATGAAGAAGATGGAAGAACAGAGAAATAACAAGTGCATTGGAACATGGAAATCAATGAATGTGAACAATTAACTAGGCCTTTGAATTGTATATATAAAAAATAAAATCCTCTATGTTATATAATATGTCCACTTATTTTTTTGCTTCTTCTAGATATTTTTTTTTTTCTTTAATTGTCTTATATAATGACAATAACTTAAAAAGATTTTTTATTTAGTGGACAAAGCAAAGTGATACTTAGGACAGACACTGCTTTTTTATTTTTATTTTTATTTTGAGTGTATATTATATATTTATTGATATTTGTTTCCTTTTTTTTTTTTTTTTTTTTTTTTTAATTTAATTTAATTTTATTTTATTTTGAGTCAATAAAATAGGACAATTCTACACTGAAATATATAGTATATTAATTTGTTCCACTGCCTTAGAAGCCACAAATTATGGATGCCATATTGAAGTGGGTACTTTTCATTTTTGAAATATTACAATAAATTTTGAAAATTAAATGGGTAAACGAATCTACTATCAAGATTGATATGTGGTGAAACCCGAACTGTAATTTGAACTTTATACTACTAACATGGATGGAAAGCTGTACCGAGCTGTACTGATGTGTTATAAAGTATATGTTTTAGTAATAACTCTTGTTTTTTTTTTTTTTTTCCATGATAAAAAGCTTGTAATTAGTGGTAAGTTGCTTATTCGGAAAGTGCTTATTATGGGTTTTTAGAGGGGGGAATTTCTTATTAAAACTTGAACAACATTTTCACAATTGAGGGGTGTTGTGTTTGTGTGGTGGTGGGCCTGAATAGCCATGAAAAGTTGGTGTAGAAAGTAACTAAAAGGTTTTAAAAAGCTAGATATTTTCAAATTGTAAACTTTTCTTTAATGTCACAACACCTAATTATTATCTTTTTTATTATTTATTTATTTATTTATTTTAATTATTATTATTATTTTTTTTTTACATGTACTGTAAAAAAATTAGCTTTATAGGATTGAGAGACTGAGGCATTAGGCTCAAAAAGTTGTCCTTCATCCGTGTGATTTTGATAACTTGTACATTCTATTTGCCTCCACTTATATTACTTTGATGCAACAAATTAAATACTAATTTCTGTAATTCAAGGTAGGTGTTGCGCAATACGACCTAATTATTCTGACGTAAGTATTATTGAAACATGAAATATGAAGATAGTAAATTTATTTATTTAGTTTTTTCAACTAAAAAGTATCTACATATAGCTGAAAATATAAAGTAATTAATATAACGATTTGAGGTTCTAAAAGTTTATATAAATGTATTTACATCACACGGTAATACAATAATTTAAGGTTTTAGAAGTCTATATGAGTTCCATACACTTTTAACCCTACATCAGTTATTTCAAAATAATTTCACATTTAGAACAAGATTCACGTAGAATTTCTGTAAGAACAATTAGAGGAATTAAAGTACATGCCTATTCATATGGTTGAATTTTTAATAAAAGGAATTAGACATATTTTTATCATTAATAATTAACTAATTATTAGCAATTAACATTGTTATTATACTTGATATTCACTAAACCCATTTCAATTAAAAAAAAAAAAAAAATCTTGGTTATATTATGTTTGTGTCAAAGTAGGTAGAATCAAAAGTACCATTTTAATTTATATAATTTAAATGAATCAAGAATCATATCTAATTGTGATTTGATAGTAAAAGATATTCATTGCCAAATAATGTCACATATTCGAGTCGTCGGCATGTGGTTTATTAAGGAAAAAAAAAAAAAAAAAAAACAATATAATCTAAAGGATTCTTTCAAGCACCTGTATAAAAATTGGATTTTACTTAGGTTTTTTCCTTGACACCATCTGCATTAGTTAAAAGGTTGTTTATGTTTAATTGAACCATGTATGTCCTATATATTAAACCATTTTAGATAGGTACAATTAACTTTGAACACCACACAAAATACATTTGGTTGTAAACATGAGAAATTAAAAATAGTAATTAATTAATTAGTCAATTATTAAAAGGGTATCTTCATTGCATTTGTGAAGGGGAACAAGAGTTAGGACACCCTCTATGCATTTGAGTAATGAAACATTCCTTCAACCAAGAAACCAAGAGTTATCAAGCTTTTTTTGATTGTTTGTTAATTATCTTCTTACAAAACCAAAATATAAAAACATAAAAAGGAAAAGAAAAAAGAACATGAACAACTTGCTTGTAAATTAAAAACCCCGATGAGATTCTTAGATATATGAAGTCGTGTTGATGAATTAAAAAACCAAGGAGGTGTTTTTCGAGTGTTTCCATGTGAAATGTTTTTGTTTGATTATGTTTTTTCATAAAAACGTTTTGACAACACATTCGATTCGATATGACTTTTAATTAGTTTATTTCTCTAAGAAGTATTTCAAGTGTATTGTATTAAATTTATTTATTTTATTTTGTCAGAAACTTAATTTTATGACATTACAGAACCATTACATGATCACCTTTAATAGCAATCATAATAATGGGTTACCGAATAATATGCTTGACATAAATATTATTATTTATTTATTTTGACGGTATCTATTTATCCATTTATCTAAACTAGTTTTTTTTTTGTTTAATTTTTATATAATTGATAAGATTTAAACCGTTGATTTGGAATTCATTTACCCAAACTCTAACTCGTTCATCTACCAACAGAACTACGCCCATGGGGCATGAATGTCATTATTATTATTATCATTTTGGGGAAATATATCTATCAACAATGCCCTAATATCTCCATTATTGCATCTTAATTTACCTAGAGTGATATATATATATATATATATATATAATTAAATCACAATAAAAATTTAAAGCTAATATTAATTAACAAATCTAATTAACCCTTATAGTGGCTCTATATAAACTATATAAACAATTAAATATTTTGAAGAAACGACAATAATATGTGTGGGCAGATTCAAACGTCACCTAGGGGCAGGCTAGGGCATCACATTTATAGAGAAACAAAGACATAGTCAAAAGTTTAAAGTCTTCACTTCCACTAAAAATTTTACATGTAAAACTATCACTTTGTTTTCCAATCTTTATCGGCTGAGAATTCTTATAATTTCACTTGCAGTCAAATCATGCATTCCATTGTTGCTGATTTATACCTAACTTTGATAGTCATGAGTACTCTCTCAACTATCACCATAAAGAATTGTAAACCAAACATAAATGAATTTTGATCTGATAGTGATCGATAATGCTTTAACTCTCTGGTCTGGTCCCATATACGAGAAACTACGAAATAATCTTTTTATTTATAAATATTATGTTAATTCAGGATTTAGAGGAAGGAGACAGATTCAAACCCATAACTTTATGGTGTAGATGTGAGGGACAAACCACTGGACGAACCTCATCAAAACCAAGAAATAATTAAACCTTCTTATGTTTGATTCGTTGCACGAAGAATCGTCAAGGATAATCATAATTACGACTACTAATGACTACATCAAAATAGAAAAGAAAAAAAAAAAGATACAAACGTTCATATTGAAGAATAGTTCTATACATCAGAAGATGTCTGACTAATTTAAAAAAGACAAAGTACATCGGTATGAGATTGAGATCAAGCCTTTTTGTATTTCAAAAAGCCGATAGTCATGAATAGATTATAATGAGAGTGATTAGTTGCATAAAGAATCGTCGAGGGTAATTTTAATTATGATTAATCACGACTATATCTATGTAGAAAAAAATAATTAAGATGCTAACATTCATGCCAGAGAATTATTTTAAATATTCGACAAGTAAAAAAAGATGAAGTATCAATTATGAGATTGAGTTTGAACCTCTTCATACTTCAAAAACACGATTATCATGATCATATATGATTAGTTGCATGAAGAATGTTAAAGTATAGTTATAATTGTATCCAGGATTATGTTCAAATAGAACAAAAAGATGCAGATGTCCGCACCGAAGAAGAATTCTAAACTTTAAATGGTCTCCAAGATTGAGATTGAGAGCCTCTTTGCACTTCAATATGTCATTTTTAACTTTCCAAGGTGGCTCTTGCAAGATTCAAAAGGGTTCAGAAATTAGAATATATTACAGAGAATCCCTTTTCATGACTTGGTTTGCTATAATTTCTTAGCTGTGTTTAAGTACGGTTTGTTTTTTTTTTTTTTTCATGGGGATCCAAGTCCAACTCAATTGACTGAGCTCACACCATTTATAGAAAAAGAATATTTCCACTTTTAATTCACACATTTCTCTATCTGATAGTCAATTAATTAATTATTTTTTTCTTTTCTTTTTTGAAGAACAAATAAAATGGTGGGTGGTGGTGGTGGGAGTTCTCTTTATACATCTAACTTTTAATGGTTTCTAAAGACCTTTTCAGCCTTTCAATTAAAATAAGTTAAATTGAAATTACACAAGAATCATTCGAGTACTTGTTTGGCTTATTTATTTATTTATTTTTTCAATTCTTAATTTTGAGATTAAAAAACTGGAGTTTTTGAGATCACAGACTTTAGTTCTCTTTACACCTTGGAATATTATAGCTTTAGGATCAATACATGCAAGAGCCAGCATTGATCATATATGTTTCTATGGCTTTTCCATTTGGAAATTTAAAGAACAAATAAAATAATTGGTGCTAGAAGTTATGGCTACTATAAAAAAGTAAGTTTTTTTTGGGTGGTATATATGGGCCATGACTATCTTTTCAATTTTGATTGGTTCAAAGAAACTTCAATTATATGAACAAAATGATCATGATTATATATGCCCATGTCTCCTTTTCTCCCCACACTAACCTAATTAATTTTTAATTAACTTAATTAAGGACTTCTAATACTCTCCTATTGGTTTAATTTCTTGATAGAGACAAGTAGCTAGCTAGTTCAAATAATATGGGGTGATTTCTTTTCTCCAACATCATTATAACAACACACATGGAGATATGCATTACTTTCACTTTGAAGCCAATCACAACTTTATATATATACTGATTAGTGTGTACTGATATTGTAACTATATCAGCACCAATGCATGTAGACCACTGATTATGGAGAAGCTTTAATAAGTGTATACATTTTGAGTCAAAAATATGTAAATCTAATGGTCTACATCTAACGTACCGATGAAATTATATCAGTACGCATTGATTTGAATATATATATATATATATATTTAGAACCCTAGCTAACTTACCTCCAGGGGCATAGCTCTCAGCTGGTAGATATATGAATTTAGAGCTTGGATAAAAGACTCTCAAATCAGCGGCTCGAATCTTACCGATAACAAAACTTTAAAAAAAAATACATGATCTAGATAGGTAGATAGATAAACTATTAAATAAAATAATAATAATAATAATAAATAAATAAATAAAATAAAATAAAAACTTGCTGCAATATTAGTGATCTGAGGTTTCAGATGATAATCCAATATTTTGACTAGGGTTTCAGATGGATCACACAGTATATGATATTAATTTAAGATCTTTAATGATGTATATTAATTTCTTTTGATTTAATTAATTTAGAAAGCAATTAAAGAGAGTGGATGTTCGTACACTTTTTGGTGTTGCATGCGTGTTATCTATCTGCATGTTTTTTTTTTTTTGATTCAATCGATCGGGACCAGTTTGAACTAACACACTTAATTGTACGAAAAGATGCCAATTTGAACCAACCAAATTTCCAGCATATGCCATCTCAAACATTAATTACCTCCAACTTGTTCACTTAATCGTATTGTTAATTGCTTGGTTTATTTACACAGCAAACTATACATTTTTCGTATTAAGAACTATCATGTGCTATGATCTGAAACAATCGGTATCATAACCTAGTAGATCTGTATTAAAATAAAGTGCAGACGTTCGAATCCGAAAAAAACTACTTAATTTACGTTAACTACCCACCAAACTAAAGTACTACTTTTTGAAAAAATGAATTCAAATTTTCTATACTGTCTCTATATCCATGTCCTTTGTTTGTTGTTCTTGATCTTCTTCTTCTAAAACTTTTTAAAGAACATGAAATGATGATGATCGGCATTACTTTAATTTTTTCTTCTTCTCAAAAGGGTACCTCTGGTAATTGATATATATTTATATAAACAGCACTATTTGAGTCTGCCATTGGCTGCTGCTTTTAACGCTTCAAATTTGTGATAGGGCCATTAGATATTATTCAATATATATATATATATATATATATATATAATAAATTTATATATGCTAATTAATTATAAGTTTCATGATCAATTTATTTATTTGGATAATGTTTTTTATCTTCTTCACAAGATAATAAAAACTAATTGCAAGAGTTTATTTTATTTTGATTGAATAAGGGATATTCTGGTCCCCAGTTGGTATCCACGTGGTTTTAACTCTTTCTATCACTTAATAATTAATTAAAACTTAAAATTCTTTAATTAAACTTTATTTTAATTGAGTGAGTTTAAACTTTTAATGGAGACAATGTATTCAAAATGTTATATAAATATATATATATATATTGAGAAGAATGAGAGACTAGGGTTGATTATCTTAGGTTTTGTTAGAATCACAGATTAAAATTATTGAAAAGAAAATCATTTTTTTAATATGCTTTGTTTTCTTCGATCTTTATTTCAACACAAGTATGAAAATTTTAATTTTTCTTAGTTGTTATCAAGTTTAAGCATATACTAATCAAATTATTTTTTGTTCGATCATACTAGTTTAATGATTTAGAAAGATTGATAAATTAGGTTAAATCACACGGGTGTTGTTATGTTATACGACAAACTTATATGGGATGAAATTGTTACTCTCGTTTGGTAAAAGATTATAGATCATCTTCTGTTAATATCAAGTCCAATTCATCGATAACAATGAACCCCATATAGTTTAGTCTTTACAATCACCACCCTTTCAAAAATCGGGATGGTTATTAGTAACATAAATGAGATTATTGATTGTCGTTCGTTCCGAAAAATTTATCTTGTTAAATGATTTACTAATCAAGTAGCTCGTGCTTTAATCCAATTTATTTTCACACTTCACAGTTAATCAAAATGGCTCAATCATGAAACATCTTCCAATTGATAAGTTTGTACCGAATGATATTTAGAATCTCGTTAAGTTCCGATTCTAGTGAATTTTTGCATTTCCGGTGGGAAGAAGAAAGAAATTGATACTCTTACTATTACCCGTATTTCGTTTTTCCTGTGCCAAAAAACTGTAAGCTGTAACGGGCAATAAAAAGTTGAAGATACTGCTGACAAAGGGTATTTTATTTTATTTTATATTTAATTATTATTCTTAGAATCCCACGAATGAATCTCACTAGTGGGGACCAACCAATCCTCCAATGTCCACGGTCGACCCACTCCGACCAAACTCTAGTTAAAAGTGGAGTAATCACTTTGATGCATCTTCTTACCCACTCAGATAGTGCCAAGTGGCACTTATGGTCAAAAGCCAATCTTAGACGCTGCCTTGCATTGTCACAGCAACACCTGTGCATGTCAAGAATTTGGTAGCAAAAACAGTTTGGTTTTTTGAATGTCAAACCCAGAAACAAAAACAAAAAAAACGGTCAGTCACCTCTGGAAAAATATCTTCATGGATTTTTGTTTTCTAACAACAGAAATTAAAAAGAAAATAACTTTGTCTCTAACACTATCACCAAATTGCAAAACTGCCCATGTAATAGTGGATGTTCATTTTAATTAACAACTCAAATTTAGAATATTACTCGAATCAAATTTGAGATATTATCAAATTAAAAAGCGTATTTTACCATCAAACCATATTCCACTAGGGTATTTTTATTGATCTATTTTAATTTATATGAAATAAATAAAAGATTATATATAATTAAATTCAATAAAGAATTGCATGAATTGAAGTATTGAAGTATTACCACTCGGGTCTAAATTTGGATTTAAGTTTTCTTTCATGGACTGTTCTTTTAGTTGAATCCATGGTTGGTTATAGATGTGAATATTATTCGAATTCACGATCTCAATAGAATGGATGTAACGAATTTACCATCGGACCATTTCAATTTTTGTCCGGTGCATGATATTTTAATAGTTGACAACTTTTTCGATTCTTATGTTGCCCAATTAGAATTCATATATTGTATTGGTGTTGAGAACATTTAAATTCATATCTACAATGGAAAAGGAAAATAGAGTAAAAGAAAATATGTTAGAAGAAGATTTCATTCAAATACTTACATATAGCTTTTTAGGAATTAAAAATAAAAACAAATCACTTAATTTAGGGTATTTAGATAAGATTAAATATCTACTTTTTCATGATAGGAAAAAAAACAAATAATAAATAACTAATTTCTTAGGGTGAGAAATATGTTACATTTTAACCGATAAATTTGTATGTTGGGTCTTCATAACTTTATCCAAAAGGTAAAAATAAAAATAAAACTAACATCGTTCATAGATTAATACCCATTACGAAGGAAAAATAAATAAGTGAAAAAAAAAAAAAAAAAAAAAAAAAAGAAGAAGGAAAAATTGAAAATTATATTCAAACAAGCTTCTACAGCTTGGGATGGGCTCATTTTTTTTTCTCTTCGGCCCATTTTAATGATTTGTCAATCTCGGCCCATTAGACCAAACACTAGCTATATAAGGCTCAATTATATTGAAATACGGAAGAGTAACGATATTTACACCCCTTAAAAACTGTATATACATCCTTAAATTAATATCTTTTTAAAAAGAGAGTTTCTTCTTATAATCTACAAATTATATATTTGCATTCCAATTTTTTTTTTAGTTTATTAATGATAATTTAAACCTGAATTAAAATTACTAAACATGACAAAAAAATTATAAAGACATTCCAAACTAATTAAATTATTAAAAAATGAATTTTGATATGAGTTTTAACATAAAAGCAAGAAAGTATCTTTTTACCGTGTAGAATTTATGATTTTTTTTGTCTCAGTAAAAGGAATCTGAATCACATGATTTATCAAAAAAGGAAATTAGACTTACATAAGGAAATCAATTTCTCTAAAACCGAATTTGTAATAGTTTAAAACTATGGAAGAAATTATTTATTTATTTATTTTTGTACAATTTCCATAATTGAATTATATTGTGATTGTAAAATGGGTACGGCTATTGACACCCATAAATATGATAAGTACACCCATATTTATAAGTACACCAATGTCTAAAATTTTAAATTAAAATATTACTATAAACACTCATCTTAATACCAATAGTACCCTTATTTAAATGAATTTTTTTTTTATTTTAATACAATTTATTTATAAACCCTCATAAGTTATTAATACACTCAATTTTACAAATGATAAATTTTTAATTTCTCTAGGCTCAAAAACACAGTCTCGAGAATTCTTATATTCTTAAATTTCGAGAATCTCTACTTCAAACCAATTTCAAGCTGTGTATTTATCTAAGACATGCTTATGATATTTATTATATGAATAAGAGTACTTAAGCGTGCAACTATGAAAAGTAAAGTCTTGCTATTTGTTCTTTACCAAAATAAATAACAAAAGAAATATTAAGAGCAATATCAAGGCTTTCAGCTATCAAACTTTCCTCCAAAGTAAAACCCTGATATTTGTTGTTTACTAACGGCAAATGAAAACAAAATTACACTATTACACTAGTAACATCACCATTATTAGAAAAATTAATATATATACATATATTCTTCATAGATTACCAATGTACCCTGTTCTACTAGCTTTTTCTTTGTTTTGGTTTGTTTTGGAGGTCGTTTGGTGTCTTGGTGCTATAGCTTTCTACATATGTTTTTCTGTTTTCTTGTTTTTTTGGTCTTTGTTGTTGTGGTTTGGTGTTGTTTTTGCCTGGTCTAGTGTTGTTTTCACTTTGTCTTCTATAATATATTGGAAAAAAAAAAAAAAGTTTTGCGGTTTAAAAAAGAAAGAAATAGAATTAGGGTTTGATTTTTTTTTTTTTTTTTTTAATAAATTAAGTGATATAATTGAAGATATGAGTATAATTGATGAATGTACATAGTATTTTATTTATTTTTAATTAAACTAATTTGTCCTTATTTGTAAATTCCTATTAGGATATTTTTATAATTAAATTTTTTATTAAAGTATGAATGTGCTTATTATATTTATGAGTGTCAATATTAACTCCCTTGTAAAATTTCCATTCTCCATAATTTAGAATCATATAATGATTCCATCTTAGCTGGCAGTACCAAAGGACAATTATTTGATGTGGTGACTCGATCTGCGATATTACCGGGTTGTTTGGAATTTTTTTCTTCTTGAATTTGGTATATTTGGGAGTTCATATTTTATTGACAATCCTATATCATCATATTTTTTTTTTCTCTTAAAACCAGAGAATGCATATAGATTTGCAATAAAAGTATATTGTCACAAAGCATGAACTACAGATTACATGCAAGCTATAATGAAAAGAAAAAAAAAATAATTCTAATACAAATAAAATATTCCTGAGGTACATATTTTTGGTGAAAGAGCACATAGAAAGCCAAGTTAAAAATTCTAACTTTTGTTTAGTGTATAAGTTCCTTTCAGGACCCAAGGAGAACTCAAGGAGATCTCAAATTCCTGACTTCTAAACAAACCCAGATTTTTACTGGCATTTACTTTCTTGAACAAATAATTCTTGAAAGGTAAACAGCAGTAGCGGCAAGAATATGTCCACAGCCAATCTCGTGAACTTCTTCGAAACAGATTCGTAGACATGCTGTGTGTCGAAATTTTAGAAGGTTCTATTCCATCTAGTGCTGTCACGAATGGAATATATATCAGTAATATGCACAAATGAAGCTCTCATATTGTAATCACAAATTGTTAATTATTAACAAGTTGCCAATCTCAAGAAGACGGTTAAAACTGATTACTGATCAGACACTCTTGAAAGTAAACCTAGTATTAGCATCATTTCAAACAAGATCCAGCTTACATAAAGAATAAAATTTATTTACCTGACCCAAACAAAAAGTAAAATCCAGATGCAACATCTATCTCCGATTGCTCCTCCCTGTCATATATAAAAGGAATTTAGATTCTCTACTGATTTGTTTTTTTTCCTGACCTGATCACAAAATCTCATGATATATAAACATTGCAATGAATGGGTAGTTAAAATATTATTTATTTTCACAACGACTTTATCAACAACAAGAGAATTTGAGCTCTACCAAGGGTTTTGATCGACATGATACATACATATACAAAAGAAAAGTATAGAGCTTCCAAGACATCAAATACAAAGCAGTAGACGCTAAAAAGAAAGCGTGAGAAAAAGAACTTTACATGCCTTGTACCTCAATCGAAGATGATGATACGATTCAATCACACCTTTAGTATATTTTGTGGACGTCTGTACTTTTTTTTTTTTTCACCTAAATCTCAAATCTCTGTTGTTGAATGTAATCTATTATATGCGAAATAAGTTTTTTGTTTTTTGGAATTGAGTTCCGTGTAACTCAAACGCAAATTAGATTTCCAGGTTTCCCATGCATTGACTTACGCAACCATAAACTAGCCTCCTCCACTCTCTCCACTTCAATTGTGGCTATAATTTTATTCTTAATCGGGACCGCTTAGTGAAGTATGCATTAAAATAAACTGTCTCTTCTCTTGTTCATGAATATCCAGAGAATTGAGATTTTATGTAATCAATTAAGTATAATGAAATTATGATTTATGAATGACTACGTTTTTTTTTTTTTTTTTTTTTTTTTGGGTTTTTGTCATTGATCACAGCCTCTGTTTTTGTCTTAGCCATGAAGTTCATGCAAAATTACCCGCTCAAACTTTGTACTTGTTGAATCCCAATAACAATCAGTTTCAATGATAATTGGGCTGGACTCGGTCCAACTTCAAACACCCATCATGTTTAGTTCAACGCTGATGCTCTTTCTTCAGAGTTTGATCTTTATTAAATGTAGATGATCTGCAGATTCAATAAATTTTTAGGTTTCGGTCACTATTCACATTAGCTGCATTCATAGGCTAAATATCAGTAATATGAATAGAAGTATATAACTAAATGGAAAGAGTATGAAATTCTGCTGGTGGCCTGGTGGCAATTTTGCTCAGTCTTTGTTACTTCTTCTAATCCCTCTATTGTAGCCTATGGTGTTTCATTAAATATTGTTTTAATCTTCTTGACATTTTGTTTGTAGCGATTGATCTTGTCAGGTTCGTATACCATAAATCAATAATTAAAAGGGCATCTACATTGCATTTGTGAAGAGGAACAAGATCGCCAATAAGGGCGTAGCTCAATTGGTAGATGGACGAGCATGGGGTTTGAGCAAATAACTTTCAGGTCAGCGGCTCGAATCCTACCAATAGCGAAAACTTAAAAAAAAAAATATCTGGTTCCGAGTTAATAGATACTATAAAAATAAATATAAAAAAAAAAAAAGTGAAGGGGAACAAGATCGAGTTAGGACACCCTCCATACATTTGAATAATGAGACATTCCTTCAACCAAAAGAATAAGAGTTATCAAGTTTTTTTTTTTTTACAAGATCAAAATATAAAAATATAAAAAAGGGAAAGAAAGTTTAAAAAGAAAAGAAGAACATTAACTACTTGATTGTAAATTAAAACCTTGATGAGATTCTTGGATATAAAGTTGTGTTGATGAATTTAAAAAAGTGTTTTTCGAGTTTTTCTATGAAGTCTTTTTGTTTTGATTATGCTTTTACATCAAAACATTTTGACAACACACCCTTAGTCAACATGACTTTGGTTTACTTCTCAAAGAAGTATTTCAAGTGTATTATCCTTATTTATTTATTTATTTATTTATTTATTTTTATTTTTTTCAGAAACTTAGTTTTGTAATGTTATGGTAGGGCCTAGTGGTGTCAAAACGGTCCAGCCTGGCCCGTTTGCTTAACGGGCGGGGCTAGGCCCGAACTGTCAAGGAAGACAGGCCGGGGGGGGAACGGTCCAGCCTGGCCCGTTAGGCCTATTTGCTTAACGGGCGAGGCTAGGCCCGAACTGTCAAGGAAGATAGGGCCGGGGTGGGGGGGGGGGGGTGGGGTGGGCGGCCTGTTGGAGCAAATGGAGGGCCTGTGTAGGGCCAGACAGGCCTTAACGGGCCGGGTCCATATGGGCCCTTAACGGGCCGAGCCCAATGGGCTTCGAAAATTTTTTTAAATATGATTTTTAAAAGTTTTGGATTTTTTTCTCCCCCAGCGGTCACCAATGGTCACTTGGTTAATTACAAAAGCTACCCCTCAATTCAAATTTTGAGAAAAAAATTCAAAATTTTGAAAATTGAAAAAAAAATTATGGCGGGCGGTTCGTTAGGGCCCGCTATAAAAAATTTTCAAATTTTTTTAAGGTCCGCAGGCCATACTGGGCCAGGCCCGGTACTTTGCCGCTGGGGGCCCCCCTGGCCCACCAGCTTAACAGACTTGGTCCTGGCCAGTGAAGCTAGCGGGTCTGGCCCGTTTTGCCAACACTAGTAGGGCCGGTCCTGAGATTTCGGGAGCCGGAGGCAAAATGTAAAAATGAGGCCCTTGATCCTCTATGTATATTTACTTGAATTTTTTTTTTATCTAGTAAATACTTATAAAAATCAATATAATATCTTAAAATCAAGACTGTAACACAATAAAATAACAAATAAAAAGTAACCGAAATAAAAATTTTATAATTGTATCAAAGAATATATCACTTAAATCTTACTCGTCTCACATTTTACAAAATAAAACAAACCAGAATCTTTTAGGATTCAAGACTCCTAACTTGATTGAAAATAAAAGATCGAATTTTACTAGAAAATGTAAGTTTGATCTATTTCCAAAACCTAAACATTATTCCTAGTCAAACTAAAAAAAGAAATCTTCCTAAATTGAAAAAAAACATCAAAATTGCATCTAAAACAGAAAACTAGAAAAATAGAGGTCAAAACGATCTTTTCTGGCAAAACAGCAATCATAATAAATGTAGGGCTCGTCGATACAGTTTCAACGACATATTATTGGCCCATCGGACGTCTTTTGACTCTTCAACATCTTTCCAGAAGTGTCCTACATCAGTTTAATAAAGGGATTTGATGTGTTGTTGTCTTTTATAATAATTATAATTGTATTTCCGGTGAACCTTTTTTTGTAAGAAAAAAAACATGTGTAAATGGTAGGCCTTTAAATCATATAACGGTGGGCATTAATTATAATTGTTACTTGGACTTCTAGTTTTATATTCATGAAATCATAAAGTTTTTTTATTATTTTATTATTTATTATTTTTATATTTTATAAACAAAAATTTAGAAATTTGGTGGCCCTAGGCGGTTGTCTCTTAGTCCTAACCTCAGGTCCGGCCCTGCGTTATGGAACAATTACAGAGCCGGTTTTATAACGTTACAAAATAAAGATTCCGAATTATTATTTTTCAAGACCGTTCATAATAGTGAATTATTAATGAGTTATAATGATCTATTTCATCTAAAAGGGTTTATAATCCATGACTTTATTATTATTATTTTTCAAACAATTAATAATACAAGTTTTGTTTAAGGGTTAAGTTTGCATCTAATATATCTTATTTTCAATAAACATAAAAATTTAATATTAATATTAGTTGAAATAGTTTTGAAGTTTTAATCTAATGATTTAAAAAATGAAGTCCTAATTCATGTAAAAAAGAGGAGATATAGATGTACCTTGCAACTAAACAAACACACATTTCAGTTATCTGAAAACAATATTTTTTTTTGCCGGTGATATCTGAAAACAAAATTATTTTTTATCCTAATAAAAAAATGCATTTTAATGCAAAGTTTGATATAACTAATATACTGTATATTGACCTTTAATAGTAATCATAATAATGGATTATTGAAAAATATGCTTGACATGATCAGTATCATTATCATTATTATTATTTTGGGGAAATATATATATCAACAAAGACCTGATATCTCCATTATTGCATCTTAATTTACCTAGAGAGATAATTAAATCACAATAAAAATTTAAAGCTATATTAATTAATTTAATTAATAAATCTAAACTATATAAATTATCATATATTTTGAAGAAACGACAACAATATATGTGTGGGCAGATTCAAAGGTCTCCTAGGGCATCACATTTATAGAGAAACATAGACATAGTCAAAAGTTGAGAGTGTTCACTTCCACTAACAACTTATATGAAAAACTATCACTTTCTTTTCCAATCTTTATCTGCTGAGAGTTCTTATAATTTCACTTGCAGTCAAATCATGAATGCCACACTGCTGTTGATTTATACCTAACTTTGATAATCATCAGTACTATCACCATATAGAATTGCAAATCATACATAAAAGAAATTTACAGCCAATGCTTTAATTAGCTCTCTGGTTCCATATCAAGAGAAACTGCAAGAATCCAAAACCAACAAATATTAAACTTCTTGTGTTTTAGATGCATTCGTGATTGGTTGCATAAAGAATCATGATTGGTTGCATGAAGAATTACGATTACTGAAGACTATATGTTCAGATAGAAAAAAGAGACAGATGTTGGCATTTGAGAAAATTCTATACATCGGATTTACCACTCTATGCTTCAAAAAGACGATAGTCATGAAATGAATTGTCCTGGTCGCTATTAGTTGCATGAAGAATCTTCAATGATAATCATAATTAATTAGGATTATCCACGACTATATATTCGAATAGAAAAAAAGATACAGATATTCACATTGGAGAATAATTTATACATCCGACGAGTTGGAAAAGCTGGAAGTATCAAGTATGAAATTGATTGAGTGCCATTTTGTACTTCAAAAAGATGTGAATCAGGAAATAAACTATCATGGGAGTGATTGGTTGCATGAAGAATATAATCGTAATTATGATTACTCATGACTATATCCAAATAGAAAAAAAAAAAAAAAAAAATGCAAACTTTCATACGGGAGAATAATTCTAAACATTCAGTGAGCTAAAAAGGATGGAATATCAAGTATGAGATTGAGATTGAGAGTCTCTTTGTATTTCAAAAAGATGAGAGTCATCAAACAAACTATCATGGTTGTGATTAATTGCATATATGAAGAATCGTCAAGGATAATTACAATCACGATTATTCATGACTATATCCAAATAGAGAAAAAGATGCAAATGCCCACACCGGAGAAGAACTCTAAACTTCAATGATCACCGAGATTGAGATTGAGATTGAGAGTCTCTTTGTAGTTCAATAAGTCATTTTTAACTTTCCAAGGTGGCTCTTGCAAGACTCAGTAGGGTTTAGAAATTATAATATATAGATAATTCTTTTTCATGACTTGGTTTACTATAATTTCTTAGCTGTGTACGTACGGTTTATTTCTCTCTTTTTTCTTTTTTTCCATGGGGATCCAAGTCCAACCTAATTATTGACTGAGCTCACACCATTTATAGAAAAAGAATATTACCACTTTTAATTCACACATATCTATATCTGATATTTAATCAATTAATTAAATTTCTTTTTTGAAGAAAAAAAAATGGTGGGTGGTGGTGGCGGGAGTTCTCTTTATACATCAAACTTTTAATGTTTATCTAAGACCTTTTCAGCATTTCAATTAAAATAAATTAAATTGAAATAACACAAGAATCATTTGAGTACTTGGTAGCTTATTTATTCATTTCAATTCTTAATTTTGAGATTAAAAAAATGGAGTTTCTGATCACAGACTTTAGTTCTCTTTACACCTTGGATTATTTTAGCTTTAGGATCTACACATGCAAGAGCGAGCATTAATCTTATATGTTTATATGGCTTTTCCATTTGGAAATTTAAAAAGTGTAAGTGTGTGTTACTTTGGGGGGGGAGGTGGGTAAGGGGTGGTGGTATATGGGCCTGACCATCTTTTCAATTTTGATTGGTTCATAGAAACTTCAATTATATGAACAAAATGATCATGGAGAATGATGATCATGATTATATATGCCCATGTCTCCTTTTCTCCACACACTCACCTAATTAATTTTTAATCAATTGCTTCTAATACTACTGCCTCTTGGATTTCTTGATAGAGACAAGTAGCCAGCTAGTTCAAATAATATGGGGTCATTTCTTTCCTCCAGCATCATTATAACAACACACATGGGATATATACTTCTTTCACTTTGAAGCCAATCACAACTTTATATATATATATATAGAACCCTAGCTAACTTGCTCCAACTAATTATTAATGGGCTTAAGAAAATCATTATTAACTAATTTTGTCGATCCTTCGTGAAACAAATCAATTTTGCTATGCATAACTTAAGTAGTGATATTGTCTACTTTGAACGTTTAATTTAAAATTAGTTAAAAAAAATAAAACGTTTATGTTACTAGTGATTTAGGGTTTCGAAGAAACATATATCAATAAACGATACAGTAACCCCTTCCCTTTCTCAACATTGAAACTTTTTTGCCCTAATATGAATTTGAAATTAATTATGTACTATATTAATTATTTGAACGTTTAATCTAAAACTAAGGTTTCAAAGAAATATATATATATATATATATATATATATTGCAGAGAAATCCCTTTCCCTCTTTGAATAACATTGAAACGTTTTTACCCTAACATGAATTGAAATTAATTATATATTCTATATTGAAATTAATTATATATTCTATATTAACTATACTGTTTAAGATGTTTATTAATTATTAATGTATTTAATTTCTTTTGATTTAATTAACTTAGAAAGCAATTAAAGAGCTAGAGTTGATGTTCATACTCTTTTTGGTGTTGCATGCGTGTTAACTTTGCATGTTTTTTTGGTTCAATCGATCGGGACCAGCTTGAACAAACACACTAAATTGTACGAAAAGATGCCCATTTGAACCAATCAAATTTCCAGCATATGCTCTCTCAAACATTAATTACCTACAACTTGTTCACTTAATCATATTTTTAATTGCTTCTTTTAATTACACTGCGATCTATACTTTTTTCGTACTAAGAACTATCATGTGCTACAATCTGGACAATTGGCAGGTATCATAACCTAGCTAGATCTATATTAAAATAAAGTGCAGACGTTCGATTCCAAAAACAACTATTTAATCATATTATTAATTGCTTCGTTATGTATATTTTCTGACAAATTAATTACACCGCAATCTATAAATTTTTCATCATAAAAACTATCATGTGCTACAATGTGGGTTATATTTTCTAACAAATTAATTACACCGCGGTCTATAAATTTTTCATCATAAAAACTATCATGTGCTACAATGTGGATAACCGGTACTAATTTACTATAACTTAATCTATATTGAAATAAAGTGTGTACGTTTGAATCTGAACAGAACTATTTAAATAACATTAACACCCACAAAAACTGAAGTACTACTTTTTGAAAAAAAGAAATCAAATATTCTATATGATCGATATATACAAGTATACAACTGGGTCCATGTCCTTTGTTTGATCTCCATCCAGAACTTTTTAAAGAACATGAAATGATTATCGACATGACTTTTTTTTTTTTTTTCCTTCTCAACAGGGTACCTCTGGTAATTGGTATATTTATAATAACAGCACTATTTGAGTCTGCCATCGGCTGCTTCTAATTTAATGCTTAAAATTTGTGATAGAGATAGAGAGAGATAATAAATTTATGTTAATAGTAAATTATAAGTTTGATGATCAATTTATTTATCTGGATAATATATATATATTTTTATCTTCTTTATTAGATAATAAAAACTAATTGCAAGAGTTTTATTTTTTTTATTTTTTTTATTTTTTGCAAGAGTTTTATTTATTTGGATGGAATAAGGGATATTCTGGTCCCCAAATGGTCTCCACATGGTTTTAACTCTTTCTATCACTTAACAATTAATTAAAACTTATTTTAATTGAGTGAGTTTAAACTTTTATTGGAGACAATTCATGTATTCAAACTGTTAAAAAATATATATATTTCAAGGGACTAGGGTTGATCTTAGGTTTAGTTTGGATCACAGATTAAAATTATTGAAAAGAAAATCATGTTTAATATGCTTTGTTTCCTTCGATATTTATTTCAACACTATGAAACTTTTAATTTTTCTCAGATTTTATTGAGTTTAAACGCATTTTGAATCTTTCTTTTGTTTGATCGTAATAGTGTAATAATTCGAAAGATTAGTAAATTAGGTTGTGTAACACATTTTTTGTTGTGTTATACAACAAACATATCGGGATGAAATTGTTATTCTCAGTTGGATTATGAGTCATCTCGTGTAAATATCAAGTCCAATTCATTGATAATAGTGAATCTCGTACTTTATGGTCAACCCCTTCTCTAAAATCAGAATGTATACAAATAGAAACAAATGAAATTATTAATTGATTGTCTTGCTCTGAAAAAATTAGTGTGTACGTTAAACTATTTGCTAATCAAGTAGCTCTTGCTTTAATTCAAATTATATTTATATTTGATCGAGAATTGACATCACATTAGGAAGTTTCTTCCTCATCTGTTGATAAGTTTGTACCAAATGATATTCAGAATCTAGTTAAGTTCCTATTGCTATGAATTTTTACATTTCCAAAAGGAAGAAGAAAGAAAATGATACTCTTACCGTTACAGAATATAATAATTCAAAATAATAATAAAAACACGAAAACAATAAAGAGAAATATGAGATTTTATGTGGTTTTACGTAATCCTACATCTATGGAGCACAACAACTCTCAATTACTTCCATTATCAAACTGGTGTTTATGATAGATGATTTGTTATGATTATTAGACTTCACAACCCAAGACTTACCCGAATGGCGTATGCATATTTCATTTTTCCTGTGCCAAAAACTCTAACTAGCTGTAAAAAGTTGAAGCTACTGCTGACAAGGGTGTTTTATTTTATTTTATATTTAATTATTATTCGTAGAACCCCATGAATGAATCACAATCCTCCAATGTCCACCCTCTCCGACCAAACTCTAGTTAAAAGTATGGGTGTGTTAAAAGTACAGGTGTGTAAAATATGGTCAAACCGAATTAATCCGACCAATCCAACCCATAAAGTCTGGGTTGGTTCAATTACAAATATAAAAATGGATGGTTTGAGTTGTTTTTTGGACAAACCGATTAAAGGTGATTCGGTTTAGGTTGAGTGAAATAATTTACCTACCCAAACCAAATCACATATTTTACAAAGTAAAACTAAAATATAAAATTCATCTAAGTTTTCTATTCAGTCTGGCTTATATAACTTTTACTGATTACTTTAAGTTTTTATAGTTTATTTATTTGTTTTGATACAATTCTTTTAATTGATTGATGTATTAGGGTTTCAAAAGCATAGATTCTGTCAAACATGTCTTTAATCAGGATATATATACATGTACGGAAATTTTCATATGAGGATGCCCTGATAGAATTATATAAGGACATTGAATGTGAGTCACTCGTTTTACACACTTTGACTTGGTATGTATGTACTTATCAAATCACTTTTATAAATGAGTATCTCACATTCAATATCCTGATAAAGTTATATAAGGATGTCCTGATAGAAACGGGACCATATACATGTATATTTATATATAATTAATATTTTATGTTATGATTTTTTATTTAAATATTATTTATAATATAATACCCAAAAAATATATATATATTTGAGTTCAAATCTAAACCGATAAACCTATCCAAACCAACTCAGCCTTTGTTGGTTTGATTTGAATCAATTTGAAAAATCACATTGGTTTGGTTTGGTTTGGTTTGGATTGGGTTGGGTTGGATTTGGTTGGATTGAAATATAGCCAAAGTGATTCATGTTTGTTTGGTTTGATATTAAGTTTTAGCCCAAATTAATCCAAAAACGCACACCAGTGGTTAAAAGTGGAGTAATCACTTTGATGCATCTTTTTACCCCACTCAGATCGTGCCAAGTGGCACTTATGGTCAAAAGCCAATCTTAGATGCTGTCTTGCATTGTCACAGCAACACCTGTGCATGTCAAGAATTTGGTAGCAAAAACAGTTTGGTTTTTTGAATGTCAAACCAAAAACAAAAACAAAAAAAACAGCCAGTCACCTCTGGAAAAAATATCTTCATGGATTTCTGTTTTCTAACAACAGAAATTAAAAAGAAAACAACTTTGTCTCTTACACTATCACCAATTTGCAAAACTGCCCATGTAATAGTGGATGTTCATATTAATTAACTACCCAAATTTAGAATGCTATTCGAATTGATATTACCAAATTAAAAAGAGTATTTTACCTTCAAATTATATTCAACTGGGGTATTTTTATCGATCTATTTTAACTTATATGAAATAAATAGAAGATTATATATAATTAAATTCAATAAAGAATTGCACGAATTGAAGTCTTGAAGGTCAAAAATTAGATTTTAATTACCACATGGGTCTAAATTTGGATTTAATTTTTCTTTCATGGACCGTTCTTTTTGTTGAATCCATGGTTGGTTAGAGATATGAATATTATTCGAATTCACGATCTCAATAAAATAAGTGTAACGAATTTACCATCGGACCATTTCAACTTTTGTTCAGTGCATGATATTTTAATAGTTGACAGCTTTTTCGATTCTTATGTTGCCAAATTAGAATTCATATATTGTATTGGTGTTAAGAGCATTTAAATTCATATCTACAACGGAATAGGAAAATAGAGTAAAAGAAAATATGTTAGAAGAAGATTTCATTCAAATATTTACTTATAACTTTTTAGGAATTAAAAATAAAAACAAATCACTTAATTTAGGGTATTTTAGATAAGATTAAACATCTACTTTTTCATGATAGAAAAAAAAAAAAAAAAGAGTGTAACGATCACTTAATAAAAACAAATCACTTAATTTATGGACTGCTTGTTTAGTTGAATCGATGGTTGGTTAGAGATATGAATCACGATCTCAATAAAATGAGTGTAATGAATGACAACTTTTGACCGCTTTTTCCATTCTTACCAAATAGAATTACAATTCATATTGGTGTTGACAACATTTTAAATTCATATCTACAATGGAAAAGGAAAATAGAGTAAAAGAAAATACATTAGAAGATTTGATTCCAATATTTAATTATATAAATTTTTAGGAGTTAAAAATAAAAATAAAAAACTTTTTTTAGGGTGTTTTAGATAAGATTAAATATTTACTTTTTCATGGTAGGAAAAGAAACTTATTTCTTAGGGTTAGAAATAAGTTACATCTGAACCGGCCGATAGATTTGTGTGGGGTCTTCGTAAATCGTAACTTAATCCAAAATGTGAAAATAAAAATCAAACTAACATAATTCATAGTTTCATAAATCATAACCATTACAAAGAAAATAAATAAAATAAAAAATTATCTACAAACCAGCTTCTACATCAAGTATGGTATCTAAACTACAGCTTAGGATGAGTTCAATTTTTTTCTGTTCGGCCCATTGTAATGATTAGTCAAAGTCTGCCCATCTAATCATAGTCAAATGTTGGACCCATCGGAATTTTTTCATCGGTCAAGGAATCTAGCTCTAATACAGTTACGGTATTGTTAATAGAGTTAAAACTAAATATTGGATTTTAATTTAAGGTCTATAAAATTCAGAGGTTTGATAAATAAAAATAAATTAATTAATTAAAAATAATATTTTCTTTTGAAAACTGTCCATTAACGATACAGTTACCGTAATGTAGTTAAACCTGTCAAGATATATCAAAGATGCTTCCTGTGATGATCAGTGATTGCCAACTGGTTTTATAAATTGGCAAGTATGCAAACTTAATTATTCAATAATTAAAACACGTTGCATGCATTAAAATGTAAATTTTTCTCAATAATTTCACTACTTTTAGGATACAGACATGGCAACAAATCATGATTCCATGATTTATTAGGATTCTTCATAGTATCTCTTATAAATTCCTTTTTTTTTTCTTCTTCTTCTCTCAACTCCACACATCAATCTCTTTATTTGCTATTTTTCTTCTTCTTCTTCTCTGTTTTCAAAATTTACACAACAAATACTCTCTGTATTTTTCCAAGTTTCTAAAGTAGTTCCAATGATAACTTTTTTCAAAAAAATTCTATGTATAAGCCATTCCAATAACAAAAAGATTCGAAAAGGTTTTGTGCCTATTTACGTGCGAAAAAGTGAAGACAAAGAGTCTAGGCTGATCAAATACGTGATTCCGATAAGTTATTTGTCATGTCAGCTATTGAAAGAATTCATCGAGGAGTCTCAGGATGATCCGCTTGAGACCAATTTCCCTGGTCCGATTACGCTCCCATGCACGCCTGAAGTGTTTGAAGAATTAATTGAAGCCTGCCGGCAACTCTCTCAAGCAAGCTCTTCTTGATCGCTACTACAATATTGATTCCTGTAATTAGTTCATAGTTCATATATTGTATGTATTTTTTTTTTTTTTTCTTTTCTTTCTCCCTGATATTATCTTGTTCAATCTTAAATTCAAGTTATTATTATTTTAATTTTGTTTACTATTTGATTTTTGTGTTCTGTATCTGATATGAATTTTTAACACAAAATCAAGAAAGTATCTTTTTACCGTGTAAAATTGATGATTTTTTCTAGGTGAAAGGAAAATCAGAATTAATCACATAGTTTATCAAAAAAGGAAATTAGACTTACAGAAGGAAATCAATTTCTCTACAACCGAATTTGTAATAGTTTAAAATACATATCTCGGAATTATTTATTTATTTTTGTAAAATTTCCATTTTTTTGTAATTGAATTATATTATGATCATAAAATTTCCATTCTCAAAGATTGAGAATTATATTATGTGGTTTATTCATTAACCACATCATCTCATGATTTATGTAATAAACCGGCAATGACAATTAATTTGTCACATCATTAGGGTTTAATTTTAGGTTAATTATTTGGGTTGCATAGTATTACTCAAATTATATAAGAGTAATGCTAGTCTTTCCAAAAAAATTTCCCAAAAAACTCCCTAAATGATATGGCATGTGAGTTGTCAACATCTTGTAAATCATGAGTTTTGAGGTGATAGTTGTAATGTTGACAACTCATTTACCATATCATTTGGAAAGCTTTTTGGGAAAAAAATTTTAGGAAGTCTAGCATTGCTCGTCATATATATAACATGTCTAAAAAAAAATTATGTCCGGAAAAATCTTATTTGAATTTGGTATCGGCAGGGACGGAGCCAGAAATTCAAGTTTTGAGGGATCATTATACAAAATTTAAAATTTTTTGTGGGGCCAAAGTGAATTTTTTTTTTTTTTTTTAATTTAGTAGCAAATTTGTAATTTTTTAAGTGGATTTTGAAATTTTTCTAAGTGAAAGGGGGATAATAGCCCCTGCCACCCTCTCTCTCTCTCTCTCTCTCTCTCTCTCTCTCTCTCTCTCTCTCTCTCTCTCTCTCTCTCTCTCTCTCTCTCTCTCTCTGTGGTATGTCCCACATAAAGAAATTCAATTCATTGATAATCTTATATATATATATATATATATATGAAAATTTTCCTATGAGGAAGTCCTGATAAAATTATATAAGGACATTGAATGTGAGTCACTCGTTTTACATACTTTGATTTGGTATATATGCACTTATCAAATCACTTTTGTAAATGAGTGGCTCACATTCAATATCCTGATAAAGTTATATAAGGATGCCCTGATAGGAACGAAACCGAGATATGGAAACATATATAAATTATATATGCTTCATAGATAACTTATGAATATATTTCACAATCCTAGTCTCCATGAAATTTTAATTCATAAAAGCTCGTGTTGATAAAAAATATATATATAATTTACAAATTATCATTAGAAATTTTATCTTCTCAAGTTTATGTTTTCTTCCAAAAGACCATGAAAAGTGTAGGTTTGTAAAGATTCGAGGTTGGATTTTTAGAACTTAGTAACTTACATTTACCATCAAAAGTAAAACTGAATAAGTTAAATATTTTTTTAATTACTAAAATAAAATACTGAGATTTGCTTCTAATCAATGTGGCTTAGTATTAATTTGTTATACAGATTTGGTATATTTGGGACTTGGGAGTCCATATTTTATTGACAACCCTATTTGATAATTTTTTTTTTTCCTCTTAAAACCAGAGAATGCATATAGATTTTCAATAAAAGTATATTGGCACAAAATCACAAGAAAAGTATATTAGACTGTTTTGCATGAACTACAGATTACAAGATTTAATTATTATTTAAAAAGAAAAAGAAAAAAAACAAACAAACAAACCCGATACAGATGAAATATTCCTGAGGTATATTTTTTGGTGAAGAGTACATAGAAAACAAGTTTAAAATTCTAACTTTTGTTTAGTGTGTGAGTTCCTTTCGGGGCTCAAGGAGAGATCATAATTCCTGACTTCTAAATAAACACAGATTTTTACTGGCATTTACTTTTTTGAACAAATAATTCCGGATAGGTAAACAAGCAGTATCGGCAAGAATATGTCCACGGCTAATCTCGTGAACTTCTTCGAGACAGATTCGTAGATATGCTGTGTGTTGAAATTTTAGAGGGTTCCATCATCATTCAACCTTTGCAACCGAAATGCCTGGCACACTGCTTTCTGCGACAGTCTCCCTTACGAACCTGGAAACAATTCATATGAATCATCTCAATTTGGCATTATTTGTTGGTTGGACTCTTTGGTCCTTCAGTTACGAATCCAGAACAGCATCTCAGTAAGAACAAAGTTTATCTAAATCACAGGACAGAAAACAGTACCTTGCGAATTTGTCCCGAGATGATTCCAAGATGTAGATTGAGAGAACAAAAGAAAGTGCTAGCGCTGTCACGAATGGAGAATATCAGTAATTTGCATAAACGAAGCTCTCATATTTTAATCACAAATTGTTAACAAGTTGCCAAGAAGACGCTTAGAACTGATTACCGATCAGACACTCTCGAAAGTAAACCTAGTATTAGCATCATTACAAGATCCAGCTTACGTAAAGAATAAAATCTACCTGATCCAAACAAAAAGTAAAATCCGGATGAAACATCTATCTCCGATTGCTCCTCCCTGTCATATAAGAGAATTTAAGCTCAACCAAGGGTTTTGACATGATACATACATATACAAAAGAAAGTATAGAGCTTCCAAGACATCAAATACAAAGCAGGCACCAAAAAGGAAAGCATGAGAAAAAAAAAAAAACTTCACATGTCTAGTACCTCAATCGAAGATCATGAAACAATTCAATCACACCATTAGCATATTGTAGTTAGTTCAATATAACTATAAAAATTTAACATATTTTTGTAATGTCAAAGACCAACTCAGAAGCAGATGCATGGGGTTTTGGTCACACATTTTGGTGCAAATCAGGAAAAAATGGTACCAGAGTTGGACTATAATGTTAATCAACCTCCATATCAAAATGAAATTACCAATCCACCATAAAAAAAATACTCTTTCTCATTGTTTATGATTATACCTGGTTTGTTTCAAAACCCTTAACTTGAACTCAGAGAAGTGAGCCAAACTAAACCATTTCCATGAAACTAGAATAAAAGGTACAGGATGAGAAGGCAGAAAAATAAAAATAAAAACTTATAATTACATGCATGCCGTATAAAGGAATCTATTGTCTATGATCCAAAAAATATATCTATAAATCACACAATTGTTCCCATAAACCAGAATTCTTACAGATCAAATTGGAAACAAGCATCTCAAACAATAAAGATAGCAGCAGATAAATTTAACCCCCAAGGCTGTGATACAAACCATGTATATCTGACAAGAATATGTTTTGGCCAATGCTGAGCATCCCAAAATTGTTGACGTATATTTGGATGAATTTCAACATCTGCTCAAGAAAAAGATATATAGAAGCTGTAATTGAACTCATCCAAAACGAACAAAGTTAGCTCTACTATTCACTGGAAACAATTCACATGCCAGTTTGCAGTTTAAGAAATAAAAAATATCTCATTCAAATTCTTTGATAAGGTCACCATGCTACATAACAAGAAATAGATGAGCAAAATCTTTAATAACTTAGACTCCTGCTTACTATAAACAGTTAGAAATTTATATAGAAGCAATAACAATAGGAGATCAGTCTAAATTAACGACAGGAAACATTTCATAAACAGTATTCTTCTAAAACAAAGAACTTATTTTTTATTAGATGATCAGACTGCAAGAACGCTGTTAAAATGAGTTCTGAGATCATTTTTGAGAAACAGAAAAAAAGTTAAAATAATTAGATGCAACCTAAATTTTTAGAAGTATATTAATCACAAATCCAAAGAGTGTGGTAATGCGCTACAACAATCAAAGACTACACACTGCTGGAGACAACATAATTCAAATTGGAAGCTACAACAGGACATTCAAAATGGATAGCATGCGGTAGTAAGCAAAGGTATGATGGTCTAAAACGTAGCTCAAAATTTCCTAAACAAAGTACAGCCAAATTGACCTCAGATAGTTAATATAGTGCCTGTGTCAGGCCATTATGTGCGATGCAAAGATCTTTGGAACAACATGAAGCAAAATTCCAAATTAAAAGAAGAACAAATAGGAAGATGATACTTCCTTCCAGCAATGTACAGTCCTCTACTGTTTAGCAGACCGATATAAGGAAGAATTAATCAGGATAATACTACATACAGTGATGAGGCATATCTACAACTTTAGCAGTGACACCATGCACATCGTTCCCTGAGTACCTCTGAATCACAAAAAGCATGACGACAAATTAGTCAGGATATAACCGCAAAAGTTCACAGAACAATTGCACATCAAAGAAATATAGATTGCAACGATCATAATATGATAGACATTCGGCAAACACAATAACATCATCCCGATAAAAAGGAAACGGAAGTCTTACTAAATTCATTTCGATCATTGGAACCTCAGTACTTTTGCGGTTTATCACAAAAAGCCAAGGAATCAAAAACTTTTCTCTTCCCACTTGAAATGATCTGCAAACAAACCAAAATCTCTGTGAACATAAATCCCCCTACTATGCAGCTTAAGTAGTAAAAAATAACCAATAAAGTTGCATACATGAAACACACACATAAAATATCTCCAACTACTAAACAAAAAGAAAAATTTCATACAAAGATAAAAACGTAGAATTCAATAAGACTAAAACAAAACAATACAAAAGTGGGATTTTTCTCACATTTTGTAGGGATCAGCTCCAGTGTAACCGGTCGGCTTCGCTATTGGAATCAATACCTACATATTTCAATTAACAATTCAGTTAAATAAAACAGATTTAGCTTAACTTTCAATAAATTGGTAATAGTTCAAATAATAATATAATTAAAACAGATTTACCTCTCGATTAACTGTGAAGATTGGACAATGTTTACCGATCACGTCGTGCCACACAGTTCTCGACTGAAATTACACAAAAAAAAAAAAAAAAAAAAAAAAAAAAAAAAACCCAGATCATTAAATGAATCTAAAAAACATAAAATCTAACTTGTTTATAATATATATAGAGATATATACATACGTTGTGGTATTGACCCATCTTGCTCATAGGGACGATGTCACCGGGCCTGTAAGCGAGTGAAACCGACGGCAGTGACAGTGAGAGTAACAGAAACAAAACTGGAGCCATGATTCTTCTTCCGTCGCTGACCATTCTCCAATTTCTCATCATGAATTTTGATTTCTTCGAAACCCTTTCTTCACTGTGAAAATGCTGAAACTGAAACCAGACTCAACTTTCTTTTTTCTGCAAGTGGGATGGTGTGGGCCTAAAGTTGTCAGAGGCCCAATACTTGATCGTCGACTTGACCCGTAAATAATTTGGGCTTTTATGGGCCCAAGGCCCACTTTGCAAAATTATTTCTTTTTTTTGTTTTTTACGGGTTGACACCAACCCATTGAAACTTACCTAAATCAAACACTACATGATCTCTGTATAGTTAATTTGAAAGTGTTAAATAGGTCAGGCGTGTCGATATCAAACCTATGTCATGTTACGTAGTTGTGTCTTTGTTCATTACAATACTGAACTTACAAGAATTTTTCATTTTGTTGGCAATCATATGCTCTCTTCTCTTTTGTTTGTCCTATAATTGCAATTATCAGTAAATGCCTTCAAAAGTTGATCGTTTGGTACCTAAACAATGATCTGGAAAACTAAAATGGATCGATTTCTATTATCATCAATGTATTTCAATGTCAATTGGACTTGAGGGATACAAGCAATTGAATTTCTTTAATGAAAAATCACTCCTTTTGGGTTCTTTAATTACTTTCAAGATAACAGATAAAGAAATACACGGCTGCAGCTGCTGCTGCTGCTGCTTGCTCGGGTATTCTATTTATCAAAAGCCTGAAAATGAAAAAACTTTCGACCTGTTTACTCCGATCCAAACTGCAAATATTCTGAATTTCTTAACAAGATATCCCTCAGACTGGAAAAGAAATGCACTCTAACCAATTTCTTATTGCTGTCATGGTCTATCAACGTAAAGCTAAGAAGTGAAATGCTGATACAAACAACAGTTTGGTGTTATCTCCAGACCTTGTAAGATGAACAGATCACTTGTACAACTGCTTGAATCTTTTGCAGGCTTCTAAAATATTCTGTCGATGGCCGAAGGCACTGACTCTGACGAAACCTTCACCAGCTGGTCCAAAGCCACTACCCGGTGTAGTGACAACATGAGTCTTCTCAAGAATCTCACTGAACACATCCCATGAGCTTTGGCCAGGGAAATGAACCCACACATATGGTGCATTCTTCCCTCCATACACCTTAAAGCCAAGCGAACTAAAAGTCTCCGTTATGATATCGGTATTTTCTTTGTAAAAACCAATCACCTGACGCATAGCCTGCAAGATTTTACAATGCATAAGCCTCTTAAGCACCGGAATTCACAACAGTGCTGCAAATAACTGGAAAAAAAGTTTGGCAATAGATCAATGAAAATGACACTAACCCCAAGTCCCTCAGGTGTAAGGCAAGCCAAACCACCAGCTTGGGAGATATTGGATGCACCATTAAAGCAAGTACATACGATTCGGTTGAAGTCTCGGGCAACAGGAAACCCATCAGAAAATAAAAGCTCTTTTGGAATCACAGTCCAACCCAAACGGACTCCAGTGAACCCAGCATATTTGCTAAATGACGAGGTCTCAATTGCAACCTGTAAATGCCAAAATTGCAATTAACACATTATATACTTAAGTAGCAATATAACTAGCAAACATAAAAATACTAGGATGACCCCAACCAAAAGATACAACACAAGTCGATGTGGCGGAGAACAGGATGAGAGAAAAGGGAGAGAATAATAAGAAACTGGGGAGGAAAAATTTTGTTTGTTACTTATTCATCAAATATACCTCTAACAAAAAGAACCCAGGCCTCTATATATGATTGGCCGAGAGAGAATCCTAAAAAATCAAAAGAAGGTAACAATCTACCTTCCAAAAAATTATATAAACCTTATTCAAACATGGAAATGAAAATCAGACAAAAATGAAAAAGGAAATGCTAATGACAATCAAATTTTCTTCCTATGCCTGACATGTGTGGTGCTCCTTAGGATGTTCTACATCAAGATTACACCGACCAATCTTGCTAAATGTTATTTGTATGTATCACATAACTTATCTTGTGAATAAAACTTAATACTTATTTCAATGCATCAAATCATTCTTAAGAAACAAAAATCATTTTTTAATGTTGGACATAGTCATGAAATCATTTTTACTGACAATCTGTTCATGTTCAGTCTTGTGTATATGCACCAAAAACTGAATCTTAGATTACCTCTTTAGCTCCAGGAATTTCAAAGATGGATCTTGGATTATCGTCTGACATATACATGGCATATGCAGAATCATAGACAATGATTGACCCATTGCTCTTAGCAAACTGAACCAACTGGGTTAGTTGTTCCCTTGTCGCAGCAGCTCCAGTAGGATTATTCGGTGAACAGAAAAATATAATATCTGTTCGAGCAACAGTTGATAAATCGGGAAAGAAACCATTATCTGGAGAACACTTCATGTATTCAATGTTTCCATACTTCTCAACATCCTTTTGAAACTGTCCGGTCTGGCCCATAATGACACTCGAGTCGACATAAGCCTGCATGTTGAAAAGAAAGCTCCAACTTTCAGTGAATAACTTGTCAAAACGAACACAAAAATACCATATGTTATTATTTTCCATTTTCCCACTGCTTTGTTTTTTATCTATATATTTTTTCCCCAATTCAATCAGAAAGTGACCCTGAACTCTCACAAAGATTTTATTACATTTACAACAGAATCTTATCCAACATAATGTAAGTAGATGGTTACATAATCTAATGGACCAGTCACCAGTCCAACAAAAAGGCTTTACAATAACAAGTGATAATTACGTAATGATGTTATGAGCCTTTATGCAATAACATGTATATCCAGAATGACATTTTCTTCCACTTCATAAAAAAATGTATTACCGGGTATGATGGATCTTGCACCGCCATAGTAACATTGGAACCAAAAACAACCTACCACAAAGTAAGAAATATGTCAACATACTTAAGTTTACAAGAAAAACTTGATAATAAAATCGAACAAACTAATGCAAAAAAGGTTAGCTATATAACATCCATCAAAGGCAAATGACCTCCCACATATGGCTTATAATAAAGATAATGCAGATAACTGGAAATTTCAAAATTATATACATTAAAATAAAAACATACCTGAAGACGGGAAATGTCACATTTTGCACCATCTGAAACAAATATATCATTTTCCTCTATGCCAAGGTCCCTATAAAATGTTGAAGCAATTGCAGCTCTAAGTGGCTGCACAGGTTAACAACTTCAGTCACTGATCAATAAGACAAAGCTCCCCATATAGAAGTAAAAAGCACAAAGAAAGTCGATCAAAAAATTTAAAAGACTTGTATTATCATTTTTTTGTAATTCAATCTAATAGGCTCCCACATCAAACGATTGACAAACTAGAATGCGACCCAGTAGAAGACTTCATTGAGTCAACAGCCAACATAAAAATTCAATAAAATATTCATTGAGCAAGGATCCTCAAAGTATCATGTTAGAGGAAGCATGATATTGTGAGTTGGGTCTATATAGAGGTACGTGGCAAAATTTTTTAAATAGCCAATTCCAACTATTATAAGGATCTAAAAGTTAGATTCAAGCAAAACACCTGGAATGCATTACAAAAACTTTTAGAGAGTAAAGTAAATAACCTTTTGAATGCAAAATGAAGAACCAAAGATGTTGCCGGTACTAGCTTGGTGCAATCGATAAGACCTATCGTTTTGCAAGAGTTCTTGGGTTAAATCTCATTCACACCAGGCATTGGGGAGGTTTGGTTATATTTAATGTAAAAAAGAACAACTTCAAAAAAAAAAAAGGTGAAGAGTTTCGACATGTCTTTTTACAATATTACATCTATTTTCGAAGTGGCATGTTAAGGACACGTGGATGGTTTTTGAGCTGATAGAAAGTATCAAAATATATTTAGAAAGGAAAAAACGAAAACAACTCCTCCTAAAAAGCAACTAGATGAACATTTTAAATAAAAAGTGCCGAAAGAAATCGAATCATGCACATCTATAATTATATAATTCCACTTCGATGCACAGACTGCTTATATCATGCTTTCTGTCAGCAAACAATTCCAATTCTCAGTTCAAACTGGATGATATAATATATACAAATGAGTAAACATCAAGTCTTCAGGTAATAAGCCACCAAGAAAGAGCATCAATTCTCAACCCACATGTAACAATAATCACAATTGTTGACAATTTGTGATTCGACAAAAACTTGACAATTAAGGGAAAAAAAAATCGCCACATACCTTTTCACCTTGTTCAGCTCCATAGCCACTGTAGCCCTCTTGTGTGGACAATTCATGAGCTCTCTGCAAAAGGAAAAACAATTCAAGCAGGTATCGGCCAAAAAATAAACAGAGATAGAAAACTGAATCAAAAATGAGAACAAAGCTACTTCAGGTCATTTGCAAAAGGTGAAGGAACCACCAAGCATAACCGTTCTTGTGACACTTGTACTAAACGCTTAATACAAATCCCAATCAACAATCATATGCATAATCATGACATTAACAAAGTAGGTTTAAGGATAAGAACCTTTTCCATGGCAGAAGTTATAACTTCTGGAATAGGCTCAGTAGTGTCACCAATTCCAAGGCTTATCACTTGTGCATCCGGGTATTTCAGCAAATGTGCACCTTTTCTTCTAGCAATCTAGTTTCAGTACCATGTAAAAAGACATATAATTAGAATTACCAAAAACTGTAAGAATTACCAATGCTATAACACATATTCTATTGTTTGGGTACAAAAGTATGAGATACTCATATACATAAGCTGTATTTATTAAAAAGTGCACCCTCTATAAGCTAAGCTTTTCTTTCAAACTCGTTTCAACTTCCAAGAAACAAACATTTCAGTTTCAGTTTTCTTCCAGCTTGAGCTCTTTCTTTCTACATTTAGGGAAGGAATTTAACAAAAAGCAATTTATCATCAAGACAAACAATGGAAAAGCACCAGTACAAACCTCTGGAAACAGGTAACCAGCTTGAAGTTTGGCTATGTTTGCATTGCGAGAGACCATTGTCTTGAAAGCTTCACAATAAACCAGGAA
Source organism: Acer negundo (assembly GCA_035582765.1). Lineage (NCBI taxonomy): Eukaryota > Viridiplantae > Streptophyta > Magnoliopsida > Sapindales > Sapindaceae > Acer > Acer negundo. The sequence goes on along the minus strand of CM069243.1, from coordinate 21,241,309 downwards.
CATTTTGAAAACAATTGAACTAAATAAGAAAAAGGGAGTCTCGCAATGATTGTGTCCCATGATGAGTTGGTTTCTAAAGATGAATTGAATCGTGTCCCACAGTGAACTAAAGTGATGTCATTATCATGAAACTTTCATGTTGCAAGTTATGAAAAAATCGAAAATCGAAAATCGACAATGCATAATCCAATATCATTCTAACGCCCATTACATACAAAAAAAAAAAAAATTAAGTCAATTACATTAGGTTTGATCTTGAAACAGTTCATTTCATATATATTCATCATTTTCAATACCAACGAAGCAATTCTAACATATATTCCACAAGTTATTGAAAATACTCATGTACAGTCATTTCCAAATTGACACTGATTTGTGCCACTAAAAGGGTATTTTCAACACCACCACCACATTTAACGAAATCAATTGCTACTCATTTACAGAGCAGTAAAGCATCACTGTCAACTTCAATCTATAGCAAGTCCTATTACCGAAACTTCACTTCTAGAACCCAACCCAACCCACCAAAACGCTCCATGTTTTTTTTTTTTTTTTTTTTTTTTATCAAAACCCAAACTAAGTGAAAACAGATACGCAAATATAATACAATTCAAAATCAATATTTAAACAAATAAATAAAATACCAATTTTCTCTTCTTGAGGCGTTGCAACGCACTGGCATACTCCAACTCTTTTCACTTGAAGCGAAACACTCTGTGGTCTGCAATGTTGGAAACAACGTAGAAGCCCAAAAAAATTAAAATAAAAGGAAATACAAAAAATTCCTTCATCTGGGTCATTTCATTTTCTCTGCAACCAAACAGAGCCTGAAATAAACAAAAACGAAAACAAAAAAAAGTAACAGATAGATCACCTGGAATCGAGCTTGGTTGGGGCTAGAAAAGCGCATGAAGATGAAGAAATCATCGAAGTAGAGAGAGATTGCGCCATAGACAATATTTTGTATGTATTTTCGAAGAAGAACAAAAAGCCGCTACACGGCCTACACTGTCACTGCAAAATGCGAATGGTGTATATGGTCAGTGAGTTAAAACCCTACAGTCAAACGGTCATATATTATAACCATAATATCTTGGTACTAACCGGTTAGTTACCGATCCAGTGATGTGATCTAGTTGAACCGTAATCGTATGGATTTCAATTCAATTAGGTCACATCATTGGGTCAATATTTTGAATACTGACCGGTCAATACCTAAATATTATCCATCTTATAATTTGTTTTCTTTTCTACTTCCTTTTTTATTTTTTATTTAAGTTAATTTAAATTGACTATTTTCTTTTTTCGTTTTTTCCTTTTTAAAATATTACAGTAATTCAGTGTTTGGAGAGGTAAACCCACAACCTTCGATATAGGTGTGAGAAATATACCCTTTGACTAAACTCTTCTTCTTATCTTCAAATTTACTATGTTAGATTATTAAAAAAATCTAATTTGGCAAAGCCTCCGTAACTACAGCTATCAACATTTAATAGAATACTATTTAAAATATAGATTTTAGGAGTAGAGCTTTAGGAAAATAATAAATAACTTGTTGATATTTGGTTATCAAATAAATGAAAATTTGTGGTGTAATGAGTAACGGAGGTGAGGAGAGATCGGTCTTTTTAGTGTTTTTTATTTATTTTTATTTTTTTATAAGGTTGTTGGTGATAAAAACAATAGATAAACGGAGATATCCTAACTAAACTGACACCTTTGTAGCAATATGATTATCTTTTAATGCTTCGTTTGAAAGTTTGAAGGGTATCTATGTTTAGAGGTAGTTGCGTTCTAAGGTGAGCAAGGAAGATTTGAGTCTTTGACTATGATTTGTGTTAACGTGTTGTGACTTTGTGAGGTGTAGTGTTTGAAAAAGGCGTAGCTCTTTGTTTATTTGTTTATTTATTTATTTATTTTTAAAAAATATTATAAGAACTATTACAATAAAACCGTTGAGAATCTGTACCTGCCGAGATCTTTTTTTATTTTTGAAAATATAGATACACAGGATCTGCCTAGCTAAGTTTACTTGTTGATAACACTCCCGTAATCTTTTAATGCTTCATTTGAGGGTTTGAAGGGTATCTATGTTTAGAGGTGGTTTCATTCTAGAAGATCTGACTATGATTTGTGTTAACTTGTTGTGACTTGTGAGTTGGAGTGTTTGAAAAAAACTGCAACTCTTGGTTTTTTTATTTTTTATTCATTTATTTATTATTATTATTTTTTTTGAAGTAAATATTGTAATAGGGCTATCAGGACTTTCAAGAATAATGTTTGGATACTAAAAATACTGACCCCACCAATGGAGGTGTAGCATGAAACCTTTTTTCTTTTACTTTTAACATTTATCTTATAAATTGAACCACGTGCTACACTTTCATTGGTGGATCAGTACCCAAACGTTGTTCATATTTTAATTCTTCATTTGAAGGTTTGAAGGGTATCTATGTTTAGGGGTGGATGCATTCTAAGGTGAGCAAGAAAGATTTGACGATGGTTGTGTTGTATCGTGGAGTGGGAGTGTTTGAAAAAAAAAAAAAAATGCAACTCTTTGTTATATAATATAAAGTAGAATAGGATGTGATATATAATATATAATATATTAGACTGGGCGGTGTATTTCCTCACAAAATTCTAAAGCACTTAGGGCTCGTTTGGTGGCCTGCATTGTATTGTATTAAGACTTTTAAATGTATTAAAACAATACAATATCATGTTTGGTTGCACATTTGGTTCATTTTTATTGTATTAGTTTAATACATTCTAATACACCATATATTGTATTATCTGATACAGAATATGAGACGGTATTAAGATGTATTAGAACCCAACGTCATCTTCATCTTCCCAAACCATAAACATCCATTCACAGCCCAACCTTCACATATGTCGATCTCTCTCTATCTTCTTCAATGTCGATGAGAAGCCAATCTCTCTTCTTTAGTTGTTTCTCTCTCTCTCTCTCTCTCTCTCTCTTCTTTTCTCGCTTCTATGTCTCTTCTTTCTCTCCCGATTAAGCCAATATGGTTGGCCACCGACGAGAATACGAGCGTTGTTTTTGGTGGGGGTTGGCCGCCAGCGAGAATACGAGCATTGTTTTCGATCTCATTTGCTGAGAAAATATTGAAGCACATGGTTGTCGTTTTTGGTGGGGGTGGTAGCTGGCGGTCGGAATTGGAGGTTAGGGTTTTGGTCGAATTTTGGGTTAGGGATTTGGTCGGAATTCTGCGGTTTTGGTGGTTAATTTGTTCTTCTTTTCTTGCTTTGTTGAGAAAAGAATCATTTTGTATAATTCAATTTTTTTTGGAAAAGAAAATTGTTACAGATCGGTGATGTTGAGTATGTTGATGGTGGTGATGGGTTTGATTCTGTTGATGGTGGTGTTATTGATGATTATGTTTTGGGTTTGATACTGTTGATGATGGTGATGAAGTTCTTGAATTTTTGGGTTGCGTTCATTTTAACGATGGTGATGAGTTGACGAATTTTTTGTTATTGAATTTATGGGTTGAGTTTTTGTAGTGAATTTTTGGGTTGAATTCCATTGCATAACTTAATATGGTCTAATACGAAAAATGACTAAACACATGATTGTATTATAATAATACAGTCAAATGCAATACTATGCAATCCAATATAATCTAATCCAATACAAGACAGTGCGGCGCACCAACTGAGCCCTTATAAGATTACGAGGCACGGGGAGTTTTAGTTGTTTATTTTTGTAATAATTTTTATATACTTGGTTTATTAAATTAACTATCATGATTATAAATTTCAATATTTATATATTTATGTGTTTATGAAAATAGGTATATATATATATTGGTGGATAACCTTACAACTCAAAATACTAGTCTAACGTTTTGTGACATCCACTAGTATATATACTATTATCTTATTAAATGTTTTTTCAAGATGTGATTTATTCTCATCTCTTAAACTTCACATATGGGTTCTCTAACACTCATCCTCACACATGAGTCCAATGCTCGGCCTAGACCCATGATGACGTTAGTCGTGGCTCTGATACCCTATTAAATTTCGATATTTGTATGTTTATGTGTTTATGAGATAGACAACTGAAAAGACTAGTCTAGTGGGTCGTGACATCCGCCGGTATATATAATCTTAAGACAAAATAAATAAATACAAGATTCATGAGTAGTCCATCATGAATTACAACAACTGCAGGGATGGTAACCGGGCGTATTGTTGTTTAATCTTTATTGAAAAATTATACATAAATGTCAAATTTCAAGGCAATTTATTATTATTATTACAATTCAAAAAATAAAAACTAGCATGAAAATATAAATGTAAAATGTTCAAGTAAATTCAATACAGTATTAAAACCGTTAATTCGCAACTTAAAAAACTATTATTGGAATTTTACCTAACATATTATGATTTTGGATATGTTAGGTAAAATTCTAGTATATTTTTTCTCTGGTTTTTTTTTTTTTTTTTTTTTTTCATAAAAGAATTAGTTGTTTAATATATATATATTTTAATTAGACTAATTATAATTATTGTGTTCAACTTTTACACACGTATATAAGTATGTTCATACGTATGTATACCATTTTAAAGATGTTAAGCTATAGCTAAATAAATTGCTTTTGTAGGGGTGACAATAAATAGATTAATTATTGACTATACAATTAATTAACCATATTCAACAAATAAATCTCAACGATGTAGGTGTGATTTTTTTAATGATATACTACTGAATTAACCATATGTCGCTGTAACAAATATAATTTTGATAATGTTTAAATTTACATATTTGGCCTTAACAACATTTATAGTCTTTTAATGGAAATACATTCTTCTTGGGACTTTAGATAGGTATATGCATTGAAGAAAAGAATAACACAACATTCAAAGCAAACACATGGACTTTCAAGAGCCAATAATAATTTATATAAATAAATAAATAAATAAGAAAAAATTTCTTTAACTTTTATAATGCTTGAATAAAATATATGATTTTTTTTATTGGTCTTAGGAATTGTAGAAAATCTTTATTACAAAATTTAAATGTTAACACCGCCTAAATTTTTTTTCAAAAATTGTAATTTTTGTATAGAAAGATAAAACTCTACTTGTCAAGAATAAAAATGAATGAATTTATATTATAAAAATATAAAATGAGGATCTGCTACACTTATGTAGTGGTGACACAGTTTCGGTTCGGTTCCGGTTCCACGGTTAGGTGGAACCGGAAACGGAACGAGCCTAGGCCAGTTCCGAAACAACCGAATCTAACACACTCTAAGGTTTTTTTTTTTTAAAATTTAATTTAATTTAATTTAATTTTTTAACTATTACAATATTCCATATTGGGGTATGATTCGAATCTAACACACTCTCGTTAAAAAAAAAAAAAAATTTGAAATATTTATTTAAAATGTATAATATGACTCCTTATTCCACATCTCATATTGGAAAAATAGAGAAACGAATGAGATGCATCACCTATATAAAAAGGAGGAAAGGTAATGAGATGCCTAATTACTTGGGAAAAGTTATGGGCCATGACTCAATACTCTACAATATCCTTTCTAACATTTTATTTTTTTATAAATAAAATGTAACATTTTGTAATATAATTTTTTTTTTTTACAGGAACTGTTAGTACGAATCTGGCGGTTCTGCAAAATGTGGAACCGGAATCGGAAAACCGATTCCGATTTTTTCGATTCCGGTTTGAACCAAATCTTGTTATGTCTACATTCATGCAACAAAAAATATGATTTTTATTATGTGATATAAACATTGATTTAATTGAACAAACTAAGCATCCAAATTCAAATGCAATATAGATTCACTTCACACGTTAATGTTAAATGTACATGCATAAAATTTACATGCGATATCACAAGTTTAATATCCCACGACATCGATTTGTATTTTTTTTCATGATATATATATATATATATATAGTAAGTCTACCATGAGACATTCTTTATTTTAATTTCGGTAAGAATTATGACGAAAATACATTGATTTTAATAGATTTTAAATTGAATTTTTTCATGGACGATGAATTCGATGAAATCTATATATGAACCAGATTTAAGAATTTTTCGAACACTATAATTATTTATTCAAATTTTGTTAAATATGAAGGCATCGAAAAATAGACGAAATATAGGAAAATTCAAGAAAAATAGTTCTAGTGAAAAATTCTCAAATTTTGTTCATAGGTATATTTCAATGAACTTATCATTCATAAAAAAATTCAGATCAAAATTCATTAAAAGTCCTTAACGAAATTAAAATAAAGGATCTATATATATATATATATATATAACTTAATTTTAGAAAAACCCTAAAACCTTTTTTTCAAAAAACAAAATAAAAATGGAAGTGTAAACGACGTCCGTTTTGAGCTAATAATATATCATTGGAACTGTATTGATGAGTTCTACAAAATTTATAGTTAACTAACCCCGAAGTGAATCACTGTTTCCCCAAAAATGGCTGTTTTGATCCTCGTTTTTCTCTTTTTAGATGCATTTAGCAATTTTCTTTTTCTTCAAGTTTTGTTTATTTGAGTTTGTTTAGAAATGGTCTATTAGGTTTTGGAAATAACTTAAATTTATCTCTATCAAGTTTTGGGCTTTTCATCGTTAATTTAGGAATCTTGAATTCTAGAGGAGTTAGTGTTTGCTATTCTATTTAAGTAAGAGTCATAATAATTTTTACTTTTTGATTGTCAATTATGAAAACCGATTTCATAGATTAAAAAACCTATCGTTTTTGCTTTACTATAAAACATGACACATAACGTACTACCTCTATGACCTAATATAAGTATCAATTCCCTCAAAAGAGATGAGTCTCACTTGATAACACCCTAAAAAGAAATGTAAAAACAAAAACACAAAACGTCACGTATAACATATGTCATGTACCCTAATACCTTACAAAGTATATTATAAATAACAAAAACATGTGCACGTCACATGTTATAATGCATTGTTATTTTCTATGCTAGCGGTGGGTAGTTTAAATCTCATAATTGGTATTTTACAAGTATGTATAAGGAATTTTATCTCTGTAATAGTTTATATAAGAACGTAAATAAATTGGTTTGGTGTCATAATTTGCCAAAATAAGTAAAAAAGTAAAAGAAAAATCTAATTAAAAAAAAAAAGGAAAGAGAAACGGCAAATACAGAATTACGTACACAAGTACATTTGTGTATTTTATTTATTTATATTGTATATTTTATTTGTTATTTTTTACAAGTTGTGAGGAAAAAAAAAGAAAAAAAAGAATACACAATCTCACAATTCACTTTTGTTTGTTTTTTGCATTTAAAAAACCTCCACTATCATCATCGCCTCCTGTTTTGTTTTACAAATATTTCTTCCAAAAAAAAAAAAAAAATCAAACAATCGGTTTTACCTGTCGTTTCACTCAGTTTAGCCTGTCGTTTCATCGAAGCTTGATCGTCGAAGATCAGGTTCCGCCTCAGATCAGAAAAACTCCTTTCATCGACTGATTCTCCGTTAATCGGACACGTTAATGGTCGAACGGACCGGTACCGATACTGGCGTTGGAACGTCGTCGTTGAGTTCGTGAGAAATTTTTTTTTTTTTTTTTTTTTTTTTTTTTGGGGTTGTGTTTATATAAATTATATTCGTTGATGGGCGATCTCCGAGATTGGTCGCCTGAACCAAACGGCGTCGTCTTGGAGGAGAGGTCTCCGTCGTCGATAATTCCTGCCAATTACTGGCAGAGAGCCGAGGAAGCGACGCAGGGGATTATTTCTCAGGTCCAACCAACTGTCGCCTCCGAAGAGAGAAGAAAAGCTGTCATCGATTACGTGCAAAGGTTGATAAGGAATCATCTCGGTTGTGAGGTAATGATATTCAAATTTATGCATAGATTTTATATTCCAATGTGTTTAGAATTCAATAATGTTTAGTTTATGAGTGCAGAGATTGAGTTGAAATTATTGGTATTTGTTTGTCATGGTGCTGTATATTGTTTAAGCATTTGAATAAGTTAACGAATTTGATTGATTGTTTTCGGATAATAGGTTGCCAGTGTAGTAAGAATTGTTTATGAATCCTTAATACGTCCATTGCAATTTATGTAAGCTATTAATTTGCTAGCTGTGATGTTGTTAACATAGTAACATTAAGCCAACTTAATGGTTTTTGAATTTAAGGGAATTATTTTGTCGTTTTCGCTACTATTGAAAGTTTATTTGGGAGGTGCGATTTGAGGCACGTGTTTCATAAATTTTGATATTATGAAGGAAGTGGAAGAATCCTTATTTGTTTTTGTGAAAGGGTTTCCCTACTATTGGAAGTTTTTGAGAGATTCGAGGCACGTGTTTCATTAATTTGATAGTATGAAAGAAGTGGGAGAATCGCTATTTGTATTTTGTGAAAGGGTTTCCCCGCCATTGGAAGATTTTGAGATTTGAGGCATATGTTTCATTAATTTGATATTATGAAAGAATCGAAAAATTCTCTATTAGTATTATGCAGAAGGTTTTCACTTGTATTGGAAGTGTTTGGCAGATTCCAGGCACGTGTTTCTTTATTTTGATATCATGAAGGAATCAGAAGATTCGTTACTTGTATTATAAGAAAGGTTTTTGCTAATAGTGGAAGTTTTGGAAGTTACGAGGCATGTGTTTTATTACCGTGATATCATCAAGGAATTAGAATATCTTGTATTATGTGATAGGTGAGATGTTGGAGTCGCTATACAACTATAGTGTTTCCTACTCACTGTTAAGGTGTAACAAAAGAAGATCTGCATTCTTATTCTGTTCATGGAATCAAATTTCTGTTGCTTAGTCAAAAGAATTTACACAATCAGTGAAATCAAGCTCAATGCCATTTCGCCTCTTGTAGATGTATATTCATACCCCAATACGAATATCATCAGGCGCTTATTCTTTTAGTGATAGATTTGGTTAGGGACTAATTGAACAGAAGTCATGTACTGAGCTGTAGGTATCATTTCCATGAGGCACCAATTCATTAATCATCATGGGCTGCCAGCCTGCCATTTTCCTTTTTCCCCTTCTCCTTTTGGAGTTAGACTAAATAATAGGATGAATTTGGATCCTCTGCTGAGCTGATTTTTGTCCTGTCCTAAATAGATCTGTTGACATGTGTAATTAATGACTATTATTTATTTCATTTAAATACAAAGTCCTATTCTCAAGTGTTTTAGATCAGGAAAAAGATGAGCATAGCAGAGGAACCTGATCCTAATAGGATATCAATTCAGTTGTTGTTTGCTTTTAGTTATCTGTGCCCATGGGTTACTTCAGGCATCCATGTTTCAAAATAAAAATCAGGACAAATAAACAAACCCTAAATGGCTATTACTTGTGATTGTTGGAAAGGATTGGAAAGCTACACTTTTATATACACAGCTGAGATCACCTGTCTATGCATACGCAATGGGATCCATGTTTCCATTCTCTTGCTTTTTCCTTTTGGTTATATTTACAATTGTGTTGCTTTACATAATTACATTACTATGCATATTTTTAATGTTTTGTGGTTGTGAACTTTAAAACTTTTGATTTGAAATTTGATGTGATTGAGATGTGGAGAGTGCGGATTAATATGGATTACACTCTAACTGTAATTTATTATAGGTATTTCCCTTTGGGTCAGTCCCATTGAAGACTTATCTCCCCGATGGGGATATTGATCTTACTGCCTTTGGTGGTCTAAATGTGGAAGAGGCTTTGGCCAATGAAGCGTGTTCTGTCCTTGAAAGAGAAGATCAAAACAGGGCTACTGAGTTTGTAGTGAAGGATGCACAGCTAATTCGTGCAGAGGTTCTTAACTTTAACCATATGTTTGAAGATCTTTGTATACTTTCCTCATCTTTACTTTTTCCTCAAGAAATCATGTTGTCAGTATAATGTTTATTCACTATCTTTTTTTTTTCTCTTCACGTCAGTTCTGTCAGAATTTTGTGATGCATAATTATTATTTAATGGTAATTAGAGACTTTAGTTTTTCCTTCACCTCCTAATATCGTTTCCAAGTTAAACATCTAGATATGCAAGGAGGGATGTTAGTTTTTCTCACCTTTAGATTTTTTATTTTTTTTTACTCTGCACATGTTAGCTCAGTGTGGCGCGGTCTTGTGCTCGCATTTTTCTGTGGTCAATGACTACATGCATACTAGTCCTATTTATGACAAAAAAAGGCTTGTTGCCACTACTTTAGTTAGTTGATGGTGTTTGCAAAAATTATGTTCCGGCCCATTGAAAACATGCTGCCCCATGATGTCACCTAGCTGATGGACTAGATTTATGCCATGTTTTCCTGTTGCCTTTTAGATAAATATTCATGCAAGCTGCTTGCTGATAAGCTGGCAACTTACAACTGAATATCAGCTCTATGATCTGAGAATTAATATGAATTATTACATGTTCATGTGTTTGTATGTTATTTTTTTAGGATGAAATTACATCACAATTGTGATTTTGATTCTTCTATGAATTAAGTTTCTCATATACTATTTTAATGATTTATAAGTCTCTTTAGGTGTATACTAATTAGGTTTGTCATCTTATTATATTGGTTTTCTGCTGGCAGGTTAAACTTGTAAAGTGTTTGGTGCAAAACATTGTAGTAGATATTTCCTTCAATCAGTTAGGAGGATTATGTACGCTATGCTTCCTTGAGCAGGTAGCCTTCCTTGTAGAAGTTTTTTATATGAGTGAAAGCAATTTCTTCACAATTTAATTGAATGATTTAATGTGTTCTCTGTTTATGGATATTCCCAGTCGATGCTATTCTGTACTGGGTGCACCTCTCTCTGTCTCATTTAGTAAATTAGTTTATTAGTGAGTTTGGAACTTGGTGGATATATGTTGCATCAAGATCATGAATCTCAATTTATTGCAATTGAGGTTACATAATGGATGATTTATATTTTGTTTTGATACTTTTTAGCTTATCGAGTTTAGTGTTTTCTTTGTTTATACTTAGTAGCGGTAAAAGCATAGGTCCCTTTTTTTTTTTTTTAACCTTCTTACAATGTTATTTTTAAATCATTATAGTATTCTCCTTCTTATCCTTGTCTTTCGTAGTTTTTCTTTTGATTTAATTAGTAGCTTGCTAGTAGAAATTCTCTTCTTTTTGATATCTTCTCTGTCTTTGTTTATCATGCAAATACATGAAAATGTCTTAAACTCGCTAAAGTGGTCAGATTGAATTAAGTAGGATTTAATAAAGTTGTCTGTTTGCAGAGGTTCTCTGTTATACTTCAGCCATATTGAGTATGATTTAGGGCGTGTTATTCTATTGGAATTGACATCCTGTTTATTGTACAGGTTGATTGTCTCATTGGAAAAGACCATCTCTTCAAACGCAGTATTATACTAATTAAAGCTTGGTGCTATTATGAGAGTCGAATCCTTGGTGCTCATCATGGCTTGATTTCTACATATGCTTTAGAGACTTTGGTTTTGTACATCTTTCATCTGTTTCACTCATCACTAAATGGCCCTTTAGCAGTGAGTGCTTGCAAGAATTTTGCATTTGTATGCTATGGGAATTTATCTATTTAATTTAACTCGTTGAATATGCAAATATAGGTTTTGTACAAATTTTTGGATTACTTCAGCAAATTTGATTGGGATAACTACTGCATCAGTTTGAATGGGCTAGTCCGCATATCCTCCCTGCCAGAAGTTGTGGGTGAGCAACCATTTTTTGTGTTTGTGCTGTGTTTTATTGTTTTATATGTCAATTCATAGACCAATTACTTGGTCCTTCTTGCAGTTGAGATGCCTGAAAATGGCGGAGGCGATTTGTTGCTCAGTTGTGAATTCCTCAAGGACTGTGTGGAGAAGTTCTCAGTTCCTTCAAGGGGTTTTGAGACAAATTCACGAACATTCCCCCCAAAGCATCTTAACATAGTTGATCCGCTGAAAGAAAATAATAATTTGGGCCGCAGTGTGAGCAAAGGTAGAAATCTTTTTTTGTGAGTCAGATGCAGAGGCCTAGTTTCTCTTTTATTTCCCTCTCCTTATTGGAAGAATTATGGTTATATGACTTATATTTCTCTGTGTTTTATAGTTGTGCATTTTTCATTGTTGAAGCAAGAGTGTAATTTGAGAAAGGTTGCATGTGTTATCTTTATGTAGCTTGTTTTGTGAATTAGTTGTCTAATTAATTGAAATTTTTATTTTTTTTTCTTGGGAAAAGTTTTTTGTAAAACTAACTATATTTTCAGAAATATTGCGTCAAAGTGAAGAACGAACATGCAAAATAAATTCACAAATGCTAATAAGAATATAAGCATGTGAAAGATATTATATTTTTCTTCAGAAAATATTTTGTCTTGCAATTCAAGATCATATGAATAAGGAAAATATAAGAACTAGTTTTTATATGTTTGATAAACTGACATGTCATTTATTAATGTTGATGATTGGCTAATGAGAATGTAACTGAAAACAAAGAAAAGAAAGACTAGGCAATGATATCCTGCCTTTTTTTCTGTACAGGAAATTTTTATCGTATAAGGAGTGCTTTTACATATGGGGCTCGAAAACTTAGGCACATCCTCTCCCAGGCAGAAGGAACTTTGGCCGACGAACTCCGTAAGTTTTTCGCAAACACTTTGGATAGACATGGAAGTGATCAGAGACCTGATGTTCAAGATCCTGTCCCAATGTCTAGACACAATGAGTTTGGTGCCACATCAACATTTTCAGGCGCGGAGTCTTATCAAGAAGACCAATCAATTTATGAATCAGAATCTACCCCTTCAAGTGGCATAACAGAGAACTGTAGGTCCAATCATGAGGAACCATTGCATGCTGGTGGAGGTAATGTTAAGTTATCAGGGATGGAATCAAGTTATACTAGAATTGTGAATGAGTCGCATGGTTCTGTGGATGGAACTTCTGTTGCAGAGAAGCGTCTTTCTGGGGATGCAAAAGACCTAGCTACCTCCAAAATTCAAAGTCTTAAAATTTCAAATGATGTCCCTAAATCTTCCTCTCCAACTGGTGAAGAGAGTAATAACATGTTGGGTGAAGTATATCTTGCACCGCATCTCTATTTCACCCATTCGATGGGAAATGGAGAAATGACAAATGGATATACTGAGAAGAAAGTGTCTTCTGAGATATCATCTGCACAATACAAGGAGACAGGCTTAAATGGTAATCAAGATGATCGGGATGAGAATTATTCAAGTGTTAATCATGATGTTCTATCTCCTGTTGGATCAAAGCACCATCCTTCTCTCACGAGTACAGGTGCTTGGTCCTCAGAGGACTTAAATTATGGTTTTTCTAGTTATAAGGCATCACCTAGGACTGGAAGTCCTGAAGCTTTGAATTCTTTAGCAGATCTCAGTGGGGATTATGACTCTCACCAATTTAGTTTGCGTCGTGGTCGGCAGATTTATGACCTTGCCTTGAATGCATCTTATTCGCCCATGTCTCCGCAGCATCTTTCTCAGTTCCACAACAATCCATGGCCGTTGCCATTTAGGCAACATGTAATCCCTCAGATGAATGCCAATGGTGTTGGTCCAGGACCAATATTTTATTCTATTAACCCACCGATGCTACCTGGTGCAAGCTATGCAATGGAAGAGATTCCAAAGCCTCGAGGAACTGGGACTTATTTTCCCAACACGGTAAGCTTTTCCAAGCCTTTGGATTTCTTTGCCAGTTAAGTTAAATTTTATGTGAAATTTGCTCTCTGGGGCCATCTTAGTCCATCTTGATGTTAATTTGCCATGTCTGTTTTTTTTGTAAAATTGTTCAAGTGTTGGGTCTTGTTAAGACACTGATTTTATGCTTGAGTTTTTGCAGACCCATTACAGGGATAGGCCTTTGTCTGGGAGGGGAAGGAATCAAGTCAGATCTCCTCGGAACAATGGCCGTGTCATAACATCTTCTGAAATAAATTTCCCTGAGAAAAGCAGCCGCGAGATGGCACAAGGACAGTTTCATGTTCATCGAAGTGGTGGAAAATCCGGACTTTCAGATCTCTGCCAATCCGGTTCCCCTGAAAAAAAGGCACAACCTAATGCCAATGGCTCAATGCATCCATCAGATAAAGTCGTAGAACTTGGATCAACTGCACATCTATCTGTCAGAGCAACCTCACCTGAAAGCAGCAGGCAACCAAATATGAGTTCTCCTGTTGGGCAAAACTCGAGTGCAAGTCTCTCCTCACCAGGGACGCAAAAGTCGAAACCTTTATTGGGCTCAGAACAAGATAGGTATGAAAATACCATGTAAAATTTCCATTTAGCAGCAGTGGTGACATATGTGAGATAATGTTTAAGCTTTCTGTTTCTATGTTGGACGTGTAGGATTGCTGTACAATCATACCGTTTGAAAGATGAAGATTTCCCACCTTTATCTATCTGATTGCTTTGGGGAGGGAATGGTTTCATATGATTAAGTTTGAAACAACAGAACCGTAAAATGCTAACAAACCATCCCGTGCCTGAGCTGTTCTACTTGTATGGCCACCCATGGGCTGTGGCCATCCCAAAGCTCTCTCTCTCTATATATGGACTTCATTGTTTTGTATGTGGTTGAAAGGCATTTTGTACATTTTACTAATTGTGTTTTAACTCCTTAAATCTTGATAGCTGTGCATCGGTTTGAGTTGTTCGTGTATAGACACTTAGGTTATGGTTTTTTCGACCAGGTTTTGTTATCGGTGTCACCTGTTGTAGAATTTATAGACGCATATATTATCATTGCTGATGCCTGATGTAACTTAAACTAGAAAATAATGTTTTTCTCTCTTAGCTGTAATAGTATAACATTTTTGGTTATTCTGTTTGTTCCAATTTCGATTTCTGATTGCTTCCTTTACCTCTAGACAGGATTCGGATCCTCTTCGAATCTCTTACTATGTTTAAGGGATCTTGTTACAGGTCGCAAGTTTAACCTCTAGTCTGTAAAAGTTCATATCAACGGTGAATCCCAGTTTCAAAACCAGCATTTAGTGGGGGATGTTTAACGAAATATATTTACTTTCTTTTTTGGTTGTGGTTGCTGTTGATCTAAGATTCTAAATGCAAGCTTGGCAGCTTCAAGTTTGTGTTAGATTTATCCAAGAATCGAATATCAATTTCTAGTCTTTTTTTATGTTTGTGTTTATAATTCAATTCCAGAGTCGATGACCTAAACCCAAATTTAATCCAATTGTTTGAATAAAACGTTGTCTGAAGAATAGCCAAAAAACTTGTTTTTGTTCTTTTAAACAAATTAAATTCCCCATGATTGCAAATGATTCAAAAACCTACACATGTTGAAATGAAATTTTCACACTTGGAGAATCTAATTATCATGTCAAATAAATAAAATTATCTTCACGAATTATATATAAATTTTCTTATTAAAATGGGTGTTCATATTTTGCATATTAAATTGATATATAATGTCAACTCTTAATTTTTAAATCTCAGGTTGTGACGAAATATAATTAATTATCTATGTATTCGAAAATTATTTTTGAGTGGTCATGTATTTACATAGAAGATGGGAATATAAAGTAGATAATGAGCTTCTTTCAAAAGTTTTGAAATATTCAATCCATTTGGAAAAAAAAAAAAAAAAAGATGAAAAGGAAAGGTTGTTGTTTGTGAACGCCTCCTCACCAAGTACCTTGGCAGTAGGTCAAACGTTTTACCCAATTTAATAAATTTATATTGATAGCTTAATTTACCAATTTTTATTTTTATTTTATTTTATTTTTTTGTGCGTAAATAATGTAAAATTTCGAGTAAATTGGAAAATACGCGTGATGGGTGAGGTAATCAAGTCGTAAGCTCCTCACATTCGTATCTCGTAGCTATCAATTTGTAATAGTTTGAAAAAAAAGAAAAAAAAAATTCTCAAATGGGAAAACTTCCAACATTAATATTATAAATTTTTTATTTTTTATTTTTGTTGACAGGGAGAGAGGATTTGAACTTGAAACAAATTTTGTTGAGATGTGTGATTATTACCGGGTTATTACCTTGACCATTGAAAATCACCTATCAAATATAATTTATTACATAATTTCATAATAATGTATATGATAGTTGAAAAATCAACTATCACATAATTTGATATGAAAAAAAAAAAAAATCATAATTCTTTTCTTCAAAAAAGAAAAGAAAAGTTAGTGCCCTAATTTGACATTTATGGAATTTCATTATCGTGATGTGGCATTTCAAATCAACAATATTTTAAATAGGGACAGACGGCTTTTGATAAGAGGGTTTTGACATTAGTCATTGGTGCTTCACACATACATACATACTACTTATTATTAGATGTGCGATTCTACACGCAACGTTATATAGAATTGAGATTCTGACACTATACATTTATAGTATTTACGTAATAAAGTCGAAATCTCATATTAAAAAAACTTGCAGGATCATGCACCCCAGATAAAATCTTTGTATATGCATACTTTACATCTTCTTCCTCTATGGACCACTATCTTTGTCAAACATATATAATATTAATCCAACTATGTGACTTATCAACAACAAGTCAACATACTCTAAATCTAGTAATTAACCTTAATTAGCCATCAACATGAGGCATCCACGGTTGATTCAGTCTAGTAACTTCAACCTACAAGTTAAAATAATATATATATATAACAAACCAAACCAAAAAAGATAGTGTATCTACTAAAATCACAAGAATGATTTCTGATTTTGAAATTATTCTAATCTATTTCATTTTCTTATGCTAAAGTTTCCTTTTAAAATAACAAGTCTAAATTCATGTTCTAATTAGCTTCTAATATAGACATGGAAAGAGAATGTTTTTATCTATTTCCAATAGGTATCAAAACTCAATCGTTGAATTACAACCATCAAAGATTGAGATTTGTTTCCTTAATGTTATTATGACAAAGAAATGTCTTGTCTTGTAGAATTCTAAAAATGTATAATGTTTGTTGAAAATATTGTACATGTATGAGTTAGTGCTAAGGGCTCTTTGCAATTCGAAAATGTGGTGTTTACTGACCACATTTTAATGGTTCATTACGGGAATTCGAAATCAAACTTGAATTTGAACTTGAACTCGAACTTAATTGGTTCATTAATATTCCATTAAATGATGAGAATTCTTGATTAAATGGTTCATTACGGGAACTCGAACTTGAAATATTATATCATATTTAATATTCCATATCAACTAGCATTTCAATGTGCCCCTAGGGGTATAACTTTGTCGGTACATGAACGAGTTTAAAGTTCGAGTAAATGACTCTTAAGTCTCCTAAGCTAAAGACTCGAATCCTACTAATGGTAAAAGGCTTCAAAAAAAAATAAAAATGATCTAGATAGGTAGATAAAGAGATTTATGAGAGGGTTCTAGTTCTCTTAAATTATTAGAGATTTATGAGAATAATGGTTCTGGTAGCAACTTGATTTATGTAATTTTATCAATCATAGAGATGAAGAAGACATATGCTTGATTTATGCAATTAATTTGATCAATCATAAAGAAAATACATTACTAATAATTTTGCTACTATACTAACAAGTAACAACAATATAGTTAATGAATTGTTACAAAGAGAAATCATAATTTTATTAAATTTCTTATATTTTCAATTTTTATAGCTTTTTACTTTTATGAACTTTTATAGTATAATTAAACAAGATGAGGTTAATCCAATAGTATATCTCTTATATTAGTAGAATTCGAATCGTTGACTTCAAAGTCATTTATTCAAGTTCCGTCATGTGAACATGTCATCCTCTTTTGAATCCGAATTAATTATAATAGTATTTAAATAAATATATATTATATCATCATCTAATAAAGAAATTCCTAAATTTTAATTCTATCCAAACCAAGCTAACATAAATTCTACACACACCCAAATGGAAGAGTGAAATAATAATAATAATAATAATAATAATAATAATAACAGTGCATGGAAAATGAAAATCATGCCTGGGCAGCCAAACCAAGACCAAGTACTCAGAGTCTCATATGTCCCCTTCCCAATATAATAACTCTTTTAAATAATAAATAAATCTCTCTCTCTCTCTGTAATCATAATTATTTCTCTTTCTCTTTTAGACTAGGTCAAGTTTCGTCATCTCTTGGCCCTTGCAATATGAGGACCGCTAAGAGAAAGAAAGGATAACAAATTCTTCTTTTTAATTTTTTTGTTCAACTGTTTCAGTATTTCGATACCCGGATAGCTCATGACTTGAACCTATAATCTTTTTAAATTATCACGACGTAAACCCATACTATATTCGGTGATATGAGTCAAACCCATTACCAGTATATACGGTGATATGATTCGAATCCGCAGCCTCGTTAACTTACTCTGTTTTTGTTATATATATATATATGCCACCAACTTTATTTTTCTAATACACTTTTCCACTATTTGTTTTTAGCTCTGATTAACTTGTACACTTTTCTTTCTCCAAAAAACTTCTCTCTCTCTGAATCCAATCTTGCTAGCTGTTTTCTGGGTTGCTCTTGTATCCACAAATGGCGATACCAAAACGTGGACACAGGTTCTTCAAATTCAGGATCCCCCAGTAGTCATCGTTGTCTTCATCTTGTTGATGATCAGTTTCCTTAATCATTTCATTCTCTCTAAAATTCTCTCCACCACAAGAATATTTACATAAAATCCTCTCCACAAGTCCACTCTAGACCAACAAAAAAGTTGCAGCTGACTTGACACCAAAAATATTCTCCTTTTTGTTCTGTTTTTGTCTGTTGAAACCAAAAAAAACACATCTCCATATCTTTATCTTAATTTTGCTTGTTTTAATTGTGATCATAGAGAGACACAGATGATTCCCAAGAGCCCTAATCACTACGAATTCTCACGTGTAGTTGTTGAAATGGCTTGGATTATGTTGTGTGTCGATTACTCGAGGCTGTTTCGGTTACTGTTTGGTGTCTTTTCTTATGAAAATCACGAAGGAAAACCTCGGATCATCTAGTAATACACCCACCTCTCTCTCTCCCACTTTCAATATCCATAAAACACATACATATACATATAACATATATATATATATATACAAAACAAAATTTCTATATTTACATATTAGATCAATATAATTATAAGCTGCAAATTTTGCTTTCTGGGTACTTGAATATTTTTGATTCTGAGAATTACATCATGTACAACAAGAAGTCGCGCTCAGGAGGATGTAGTGTTGATCATGGAGCCAACAAAACTCAGTTTGGATACGTTGAAACAGATCCTTCTGGTCGGTATGGTCGTGTAAGTTCTGTTCTTATTTTCTGTTCTTATTTTCGTATATTTTTTCAATAGAAATGTCTGCGACATCTTCCATTCAATTCATGACATGTTCTGGGTTTGTATGAAGATGTTCGTTACTGTGTTGGAGTTGGTGAGCGTATACGCCAAACGTACCGAAGCATTTTATTGTTAGTTAATTGGAAGCACTTCTGTTTGCATTTATCTATGTTACTCAGGGTGCTTCTCAAAATAAGCAGCTTTTTAATTAAGTTGCATGCACTTTAATGAATGAAAGTTTGGTGATGGTATCACTTTCTTCAAGAAGGAGACAACTTAAAGAAACCAATTTGACTTTGGCCATGGAATTTGAAGAAATGGAACTGTACAAATAACCTGTTTAGATCGGATTCAAACACAATTTTCAAACATTTATGGCATTAAATTCTTGGATAGAAAACATACAGTACTCTTGTTGACTTAAAATTCCTTAACATCCAGATCGACAATTTTCTCATCAACAGATAGATCAGCATGTAATTTTTTCCTTGAATGTGATACCTGTAACAATTCTAACTTTGATTGTGCCCTCTGCCAACAGATCCTGAAGAGGCACTTTCAATTTGATCAGGAATTCTTAATCGAACTGCCTTAATATATCGATCTAGTACTCTTGTAGATGATCAAAAACAGTAATTGGGTGAATTCAAACTTCAATTCAATTCAACATAACATTGATTAAGTATTAGTTATTCTTCCGATCCGAAAAAATTTACTAGTGATACCATCATCCATGAGGCTGTCAAAATTAGGCTTCTGAGACAGAGTTAATTAGATGGATTGTGTTCTGTGTTCATGTAATGAATTAAGGAATTCCCTGTTGGTATTTATTTTGTTTACGTTGGTGCAGTTTCGAGAAATTCTTGGCAAAGGGGCTATGAAGATAGTGTATAGAGCATTTGATGAGGTCTTGGCAATGGAAGTGGCATGGAATCAAGTGAAGATTAACGATGTGTTCCGTTCACCAGATGAATTGCAGAGGCTCTATAGTGAGGTTCACCTTCTCAAGAACCTCAATAACGACTCCATCATTCGATTCTACACTTCTTGGATTGATGTTGATAGGAGAACCTTCAATTTCATCACTGAAATGTTCACTTCAGGCACCCTCAGAGAGTAATTCTACTATACCTTTTTATTTTTTCTGACATGATCAAATTAGTCTAGCTAGCTAACTTAGTTTATGTTTGTGATCCGAATTCCAGGTACAGGCAGAAGTACCAGAGAGTAGATATTCGAGCAGTCAAGAATTGGGCTCGCCAAATTCTACAAGGACTTGTTTACCTTCATGGACATGATCCTCCAGTGATACATCGTGACCTCAAGTGCGATAACATCTTCGTAAATGGCCATCTCGGGCAGGTCAAGATTGGTGATCTAGGCTTGGCAGCTATCCTCCAAGGCTCTCAACATGCCCACAGCGTTATAGGTAATCTCTCTCGCTCACTCTTAGGTCTCAACTCGAACTCTTGAATAACATGTCTCACGTATTTTTCATTGCAACACTCATATATCAGGTACTCCAGAATTTATGGCACCAGAATTGTATGAAGAAGACTACAATGAGCTGGTAGATATTTACTCCTTTGGCATGTGTGTGCTAGAGATGCTCACATCTGAGTATCCATATGGCGAGTGTTCGAATCCAGCACAAATTTACAAGAAAGTGACATCGGTAAACTGATTAATTACCTACAGAAATCCAATCCATATATACATTTACATATATGTCTATGATACAACATTGCTTAATCATTTACAGGGAAAGTTGCCGAAAGCATTCTACAGAATCGAAGATGCAGAGGCTCAGCGTTTCGTGGGGAAATGTTTAGAGGATGTTTCGAAGAGATTGCCAGCTAAAGAGCTCTTGCTCGATCCATTTCTAGCATCCGATGAAATGGACTTGTTGCCCAACTCATCAAAGATCCCTTCCAAAAATTTGAATCCTGATGGAACATTAGTGGTGGATTTAGTCCCACCTTATGAGGCTGTTCCAACAAAGAGTACTAATATGACCATCACAGGAACAATGAATCCTGACGATGACACAATTTTTCTCAAAGTTCAGATTTCAGACGAGGATGGTATGTAATATATTTACATATTTCACAATTTTTCACTCTGTTAATTAACCATCTGTATATGTATTGATTTCAGGTCATACTAGGAACATATACTTTCCCTTTGATATCGTTAACGATACTCCAATTGAAGTTGCATTGGAGATGGTTAAAGAATTGGAGATCACTGATTGGGAACCAATGGAGATTTCTGAAATGATAGAGGAAGAGATATCTTCTTTGGTCCCAAATTGGATGGAACAACATGTCTCACCTAAATTCCATCATCAACACAGCTTTTACTATGAAGAAGACGACAACAACAACAACGTTGATGATGACGGTGATGGTGATGGTGATGGAATCCACCATCCTTTCTACTCAAACTCTCCCCATTCCTCCTCTTCCCATGCTTCTTCTCTCCCTGCTCTCATTTCTTCCTTCGAAAACCAGTTTCGTATCAGAAACAATGAGAATCCTACTCAACACACTTGGCTTCAACAGGGTATGTAGTAATTAGTATATATAGTAACTTTTTGGTGTGGGATTTCTTATGCGGAAATAGCTACCGGTACCTATTGGATTACCACCGGTGGCTATTGATGATTCCATATGGGAAATCCTGCACCTAAAATTTTTTATATATATATATATATATAAATTTCTCAATCTTGAAAAATGCCAAAGACCTTCCTGAAATCCTGTAAAATTTTCTGGTTGTGATGTTATGAATTCTTGGTTAGATGCAGAAAACTTGTTTGATCACGACGATGCAAGTTCTGTTAACTCCTTCAAGTACTCAAACATGGATTACTTCTCAGGAAATGAAGATGATTTTGATTCAAGTCTTAGAGGAGGAGAGCCTCTCTTCATAACAAGAACTCATAAATCTTCAAGATTCTGTCCTGCAGCAAACACGAAAACAAATCCTAGACATTGTAAGGAACGCATAGATTCCTGGGAAGCTTGCAGTTCAAGTCATCAAAGTAGGGTTACCAGGATGCGATCAATGATGGACGTACGCAGCCAGTTGTTGCACAGGTCACTGGTGGAGGAAGTTAACAAGAGGCGGCTGTTTAAGACGGTTGGAGCTGTTGAAGACATTGGATATTATGAACCAGGTGCTGCTGGTGGTGGTTTCTGTGGGAGGCCTTCCGGTTCCAGATCATGACGAAAAAAGCAGAAATTTTGTGGTGGTTTGATCTACCAATCTCTAGTTAATTTTTGTTGCTTGTGTTATTGCTTTTCTGGTGTGTTGAAACTTGAAACAAGGCTTGTATAAAAACTGTACATGAACCTTTTCTGTGTCGCTTTGGTTTGTTGTTTGTTGTATAATTAAAACTGTTATGCATAATAAAATGTTGCGACTTCTTGTTAGATGACATGTGTTTTAGTTAGTATTACTCTCTGTACATATCGATTTAGGAGTTTTCCAATTTTCAATTGTATTGTTGTTCAGGAAGTATTGTATCCCTTTAGTATTACTTAGTCAGGTAGGACTCTCATTATTATTACTTAGTAAGGTAGGACTAGAATTATTGTTGTATATATATATATATATATATAGTTCATAATTCAATGGAAAAAGTGTACAAATATTTCACCAAAATCTGACCCTCTCTATATGGTATCAGAGCCACCGATCTTCTATCTCCCTTAAACAATCCTCGTTTTTTTTCTCTTAGTCTGATAAGCAACCACCATGACCATAAACACCAACCCACTCACAGCCGTGACCACCGAACCATACCAATCACTATCGCTGCTGCTTCAACAAATTCTTCCATCATCAATGTCATTCCAATCAGTTCTACAGCTCTTCGCACAAATGAATTTCACCTGATTACCATCAACATCGCTGCCTAAGCCCCACTCAAACTCACCACCACCAACTACATGTCTAGGAAACTGCAATTTCAAACCCTCTTCTATGGTTACGATCTCATTGGATATATAGATGGCTCTAAACCTTACTCACTAGCCATACTCACCCTGGATATAGTGATCTCTCTAAATCCTACCTACAACATCTGGTTCTGTCTCTATCACCCACAATCATCTCCTTTGTTGCCCGAGCCAAGACATCAGTGGAAGCATGAAACACACTTGCCAATACTTATGTCAAACCATCTTGTGGACGCATAAAACAAGTCAAAACTCTTCTCAAGAATTCCACCAAAGGTATACAAAATATTACTAATTTTCTTCACACTGTGAAAGCTTGTGCAAATGAACTTGCTCTACTTGGTGCGCCAATGGACAATGAAGATCTCATAGAAAGAATTCTGGATGAACTCGATGATGACTATAAGGAACTAGTTCGTGTTGTCCAAGCCCAGGACACTCCCATCACCTTTGATGAGCTTCATGAGAAACTCTTGACATTCGAAGCCACAGTACTGAGTAACAAGAAGGACTCAGGTTCGTTTCCAGCCACAACCAACCCGATAAATAGATCAAACAACCAGTTGTGCTCTCAGAACACCACTGCCAATTGCCATCCCTAGGCACCTACCAACACAGGCTGGCACTCGTCGTCCAACACAACCGGTCGCCCACCTCCCACCCAGGCTTCCGGTCCTTCAAACCGTGCAGCCCCGCGTCCCTACTTGGGTCGGTGTCAAGTATGTGGCACTCAGGGTCACTCGATCAAACGGTGCCCCTCATTCCAGATGGTACCAATTCAGCCTTCAAGCTCCATATCTTCTCATACCCCTTCACTGTCACCTTAACAGTCCCGGGCTCATGTTGCTACCAATGTTGCTTCACCCAATCAGCCATGGCTATTTGATAGTGGTGCTTCGCATCATGTAGCGGCTGACTTGGGAAATCTATCTCTACATGCATCGTACAGCGGCTCAGATGATGTCATGATTGGTGATGGTACATGCCTTTCCATCACGCACACTGGTTCCACATCTCTTCACACTCATACCAAAACTTTTACATTAAATGATGTTCTCTGTGTACCGGATATGAAAAAGAATTTAATTTCAATTTTACAGTTTCGCACCACTAACAATGTCTCAGTTGAATTCTTATCATCTTGTTTTCATGTGAAGGATCTCCGTACTGGGACAATTCTTCTAAGAGGCACAACCAAGGATGGCGTCTATAAGTGACCGACTTTCAATTCCGTTTCAACACTTATCCTAGCCTTCTCTAACAACAGAACCACATCAATCAATTGGCACCACCAATTAGGTCACCCAGCTGATCCAGTTTTATAGCACATTATTTCCAATTTTAGCTTAGATTTATCATCCCCCATGTCAAAGGAGTCTCTATGTCACGCTTGTCAATGCAATAAAAGTCATAAGTTATCTTTCTCTAATTCATCTCTTGTCTTATCTCAACCTCTGGCAATTATATTCTCTGATCTTTGGACCTTACATGTTACTTCTCATAATGGTTTTAAATACTACGTTATATTTATTGATCACTTCACCAAATATATCTGGTTTTATCCACTCAAGAAAAAATCAGAGGTAAAGGAAACTTTTAATAGATTTAGACCCATTGTAGAAAACTACTTCAGACACAAAATTATCACACTCTACTATGAGAATGAAGGGGAATATCTGTCTCTTAAAGACTACCTTGTAACAACCGGTATCTCTCACCTCACAACCCCACCTCATACCCCTGAACACAATGGATATGCCGAAAGATGTCACTGTCACATTGTTGAAACCGGCCTCACACTCCTGACCCACGCCTTTGCCACAACGGTCTACTTAATAAATCGTATGCCGACTACAACTCTTGCCTTCTCATCTCCCTATCAATTTTTTTTTTTTTTTGCAAATCCCCCAACTACTCCAAACTCACGATTTTTGGTTGTCTATGTTATCATTGGCTTCGACCATACTCTTATCACAAACTTGATCCTTGTTCCACCTCATGTGTCTTCCTAGGTTATTCATTGTCGCAAAGTGCTTACTTGTGCTTTGATCCATCTACATATAGAATATATGTCTCCCATCATATTCAGTTTGTCGAGTCTGTCTTCCCTTACAAGTCACTCAGTACCACATCACACCACCTAACCTCTACCACATTAGAAGCCTGGATTTCCCCAATTCTCACCGTCAATATTCCCTGTTCGAGTCAATTGGCTCCGTCTCCTATTGTGTGCTCACCTGAACTGCCATCATGTGTCGACTCCAATGCATCTTCATAAGCTGCCACAAATCAGGTCTCACTACTGCCAACCGTGCCTCCGCCAACCATCCTCTACTCCATCCCTATTACTTGATAGGTCCACTAACACACGGTGTGACCCTCGCAAGTGTACAAGGTCAGGGTGTAGTACAATGGCCGAGTAGGGATCATTACCATGATGACTGGGGGATTGATTATTGGTTTTTATCTGTTTATATACTATTTGGACAATCGGAATTAAAAGTTTCCAGATTTTAATATTAAGATAATTAATTCTAAAGCAAAATAAAATACCAACCACAGCAAGAACAAATGTGATAATATGATATAATAGTGCTAGAACTCGAATCTACCTCACCCTTCTAATTAACCACTTGACTCATTTAATCTCTCAATTGTGCAAGTATATGTTATAGGTTTGTATTCCCTAAATTAATCTCTAATCTCTCTCGACATCTTAGAGATTGCATCCATACACACAAACATGCATGAATCCATTAAGAATGTTGGAACACACACAAGAACCCTATATGTTAGCCTAGTGTATCTCTCACTTTCTAGTCATATATAGTGAATATTTATCTAAGCATGTTAAATACGTCTCCTCTCATTCCATAGCATTCAACCATAAATTAATTACAATGTGATCAATCAAGTAAAGGCTTTAAGCATTCAAAATATCCATATAACTACACAAGCACATGTAGAGAAATCAATGAGCCATTAACAATAGATTAAGGGTTTGGTTTCATCTTTGTTCTAGCACAAGAGTATTTAGCTCATATTACACACATAAACCATACAAGATTTTCAATGAACACAAACCATAACAAATACAAAAAGATTAAAGATAGAGTTTGGAAATAAACTACGATGATGTTCTTCCTCTTGCAAAGCTTGGTCTCCAATGGTTTCCTTCTCCAAGAAGCAACTTCTCCAAGCTCCAAAGATTGATGAAGCACCACTAAAGCTTGAGAGAAAAGCGAAGTTTCTGCAGAGAAAATGTTTGGTTCGGTTTTTTTGTGTTTCTATGTGTCAATGAAAGTCTGTGTGTGTATTTTCAAAGACACCTCTTATCTCCCTTTCAAAGACAAGCCACCGTGCCTCTTAAATGAAGAGGACCCACCAAAATAAGAGAGAAAATAAGAGTCTTCTGCAAAAAGGAGAGGAGTGTGGTCGGTTTTGGGTGGCTCTAGGTGCATTCAAGTGTGAATGAGAGAGGTTCCAAAGTCTTCCTTCTCAAGCTCCTCTCTAAAGACAAGCATACATGCTTCTTAAATGACATGGGACCATCAAGACCTTTAATAGGGATTCTAAAAAGATGAGAGAAAAGGGGATATTTAGTGTGGGGAGGATGCTTAGGGAAGTAATGGTGGGAGAGGACGAGATTGCCCTTGCAAAAGTGGTTGAAAATTGGGCATTTCGCGGTTGGGTTTCCAACAGCGCGCACCGTTACGGAAATGAGTATAACTTTCTCCACAAACATCGGAATCGTTTTCTTGAAGAACCGTTGGAAAGAAGACTTCTGGAGATTCCAACCATATGTAGCATGAAATCTAATTCGACCGGAGGAGGGAGATATGGCCCCCCGAAAATTAAGCATTCTGCAGGAAGCTTTCGCCAAACCCAACCCATGAAAAATGCGCCCTATTCTGTGCCCTAGGGCACATAATTTTAAAATGGAGGTCTTCTAGTCCCTTTTCTATGGCCCCTAACCACATACTAGGGAGCATAATTTAACTTTCAAAAATTACACTTTTGCCCTAAATTTTCCATATTATTGCACACAAGCCCTTCTGCTGGAAGAAATCCTGAAATACTTATTTAAGCTGTTAAAACACGGTTTTACTCGGGAATTGAGTATAAAAGATATAAATAAGGGGGCTACATTTCGTGTAGATATAAGAGTTGTCATTACCGCTGTATCAAATCTGGTACCAACTGCTATAACAACAATGGATTGTATAACTGCGATCGGAACTCCACCTAGTCTGTTAACTACTGTCAACAGTCCAGTAGAACATGCTTCTCCACCGCACCTAATCCCGTAGCAGCAGCCATCCTCGTTGTCAATGACACCAGCTCCTTTGAATCGGTACCACATGATCACTCGCGCCAAGAACGACATTCGTAAATCTTCTCAAAAACTCAATCTCCACACTCAACTTCAATCCTCGGAGGACTTCGAACCCATATCAGTTACACAGGCACTAAAAGACTCAAATTGGCGTAAAGCCATGTCAGAGGAGTGTGATGCGCTTGTCAAAAATGGAACCTCAGAGCTTGTTCCTCCTGATCCGTCCATGAATGTTGTTAGTTGCAAGTGGATCTTTAGAATCAAGAGGAAATCTAATGGCTCACTTGACAAGTTCAAAGCTTGCCCAGTTGCGAAAGAATTCAATCAAAGACCTAGTGTTGACTACTTCAAAACCTTCAATCCGGTTATCAAACCCACTGCGGTAAGACTTGTCCTTAGCATAGCCACCAATCATGGATGGTCCCTCCGCCAACTTGATGTCAATAATGCCTTCCTGCAAGGCCGACTTACTAAAACTGTGTACATGGTTCAACCTCCGAGCTTCACTGACTAAGACCACCCTATGCATGTTTGCAAACTTCGTAAGGCAATTTATGGTCTCAAGCAGGCTCCATGTGCATGTTACAATGAGCTGCGCCAATTCCTTCTAGAGTCTAGCTTCAAGAACTCTTATGTTAACGCTTCATTGTTTGTCCTCAAAACTGGTGGTACTCTCATACATCCTCTCATTTATGTTGATGATATTATTCTTACTGGTAGCAATGCAACTCAGGTTGAAAGAATTGTTAGCACACTGCTCAGAGATTTTCTCTAAAGGACCTTGGTGATCTCTCGTATTTCCTTGGAGTGGAGGTGGTTCCACATAAAAATGGCATCATGCTGTTTCAGATGCGCTACATTAAAGACCTTCTTTCTCGCACCAACATGGGCGGTGCCAAACCGGTTCAATCTCCACTACCGATAAGTCCACCACTCAGTCTTCACGATGGCACTCCTCTTGGTGATCCCACAGCCTACCACAATGCAATTGGCAGCCTTCAGTATCTCTCGCTCACACGTCTAGACCTCTCCTATGCAGTCAACAAACTGTCCCAATTTATGCATCAACCCACAATTGACCATTGGGAGCTTGTCAAATGGGTGCTGCGATATCTTTGTGGAACCTTAGATAAAAGAATTCTTTTGTATCGTAACTCTCCAGTCACTCTTCATGCCTTCTCGGATGCCGACTGGGCTGGGAACAAAAATGATTATTTTTCCACAAGTGTCTATATTGTTTACCTTGGCCGAAATCCCATCTTTTGGAGTTCAAAGAAGCAAAATAATATTGCGCGTTCTTCTGGAGGCTGAGTATCACACGGTTGCCTCCACTGCCGCTGAGTTAAATTGGGTGTGTTTCCTACTCACTGATCTCGGTCTTACACTGCCAACAGCTCCAATTATTTACTATGATAATGTAGGTGCAACTTAGCTGTGCTCGAATCCGATTTTTCATCCCGTATGAAACATGTTGCTATAGACTTTCATTTCATTAGAGACCAAGTTCAATCCGGTTCGCTGCGAGTGGCTCATGTGTCTTATAAGGATCAGCTTGCGGATGCACTCACAAAGCCGCTTCCTTGTGCTATATTTCAACCGCTGAAGTTCAAGATTGGCTTTTCTAGTCATGGCCTATCTTGAGGGGGCATGTTAGATGACATGTGTTTTAGTTAGTATTACTCTCTGTACATATCGATTTAGGAGTTTTCCTATTTTCAATTGTATTCTTGTTCAAGAAGTATTGTATCCCTTTAGTATTACTTAGTCAAGTAGGACTCTCATTATTATTACTTAGTCATATAGGACTAGAATTATTGCTGTATATATATTGTTCATAATTCAATGGAAAAAGTGTGCAAATATTTCACCAAAATCCGACCCTCTCTATACTTGTAACTTGTAGTATGAGAAAAATAGCTTCTTGGTGAGTGGTGATCAAAATCTGATAAATTGTCAGGTTAAATGAACCCATTTTTTTTATTTTTTATTTTTAACATCTAAAATGGTTTTGTTTAAAAGAATTAAATTACCAACTTGAATGCATTTTTTCCCCCAACTTTGCTATCAAATTAGTGAAAGCAGAACCCGAAATAGTTTCACTTTTGCTTATTTGACTGGACATTGAAAAGCCAAAAAAACAAAAAAAGCCACTTTAAGGTGGGCTGTATGCATCATCATGGTTCCTTCTATGAAGCAACAACTTCAATTAGTTGGACCAAAAAAAGAGTAGTTTAAAAAAAGAGTTGAAATATTTACACTCTTATTAAAAATCGTATATATATCCCTCTTGTAAGAATATCTTATTAAAAATTTAAAAAAACTCTAGTTAGTTAATAAACCCCATCTGATGACAAAAATACCCTTTCTTTATTTCTATTGTATTATATTTTTGTAACTATACCTCATCTACACCTATTTTATTATCTAATCAATTTTATTATTTTATTTCTTGTTTTTCAAAAAAAAAAAATTCTAACTCTTAAATACAGAAATTATAACAAAATGAGTTTGGGTTTGCACTAATTTTATTTACAATAGTTTATACAGAAATTTTCCTTAAAAAAAGGTTTCAGAAATTCGTTATATATATATATATATATAATGAAGGGGAAATTGAATAAAATAATCCATTTTGTTAAAGCTTATTAATTAAACAGCCATCCAATTAAAAAAAAATTATAAAAATAAATAAATTAAAAGGTGCAATTGCCCAGAAAGCAAGCAACGCACGTGCTAAGCAAATAATCAATGTTTTTCTTTTGCTATGTATGTGTTTTGCCAGTGTAATATACAGGCACAGAAAAAATACAGATGGACAGTTGTAATATATAAAAATAAAAATAAAAATTCTCTATTCTTTATCTAATCGTGTGGGTTCTTACGGTGCAAATTGAGAAGACTTTTCAAGTTCATAATTGTTTTCTGATCGGTTCTATAATCTACATACGATTTTAAATTTCCTATTTGTATTTGAAAGTAATATTTAGAAAATAAATTAGGGTTTGAGAAAATGGAAAGGGTTTTGGGATATAGAATATTGATTAATAATTTTTGGGAGTTACAAACTATTTAGCCCATTTAGTCATTTTAATCAACGGTAATATTGAATTTTTGAAAATGTATTAATTTAGGGTGCATATACGGTTTTTGAGGAATACAAATATCGTCACCCTAAAAAACTCTTTCAAACAAACAAAATAGTTTCCTACAAAAACAAATCAAAAGACATCTTTCAACACAGACATAATTTGTTAATTACACCCTAGCCAGGCCCACCTTGCTTGGCCCATTGATTCTTGACTCAGGCCCAAAATATGGCCACAAGGCCCACAACTAATAAAAAATAATAAAATTCGAGAATTGTCGTTTGTTTTTTCCACTTAATACTTAATGGGTCTGAATTGAACTCATTAGGTTGTTATGTTTGTTTTTGTAAGTGGTCAAACAACTTAAAAATATCAAAAAACAACTTAAAAAATAAAGTAAGAAATCATAACTTTTAACTTAATTCCAAATAATTGGATTACAATTAAATTATTCTCTTCCAAGTCTATCGTCCAAAAAAGATATATTTTTAAACTTTTCCTAATTTGATATGGTGTAGAAATATTTCTTTTAACATATTTCTTATTTTAAACGGTTTTTAGAAAGAGAAAAAAAAAAAAAACTCTGATCACATCTCATAGAGACCGGTGCATATAATTTAGGAGCCTATTAAAAAAAAAAAAAAAGCAATAACTTTTTTTAATTGGTTTACGGTGCATATGATCTAGGAAACCCAAAAATAAATAAAAAAATGGTTTCCTCAATTATATACACCGGAAAAGTTGACAACATGCAATAACTTGAACCTTTTTTTTTTTTTTTGGATAATAAATTGAAATTGAACTTGAACTTTATTTATAAAAGAAAATTACTTCTTTTAATTAGTATGAGTATAAATGTGAAATTGCTTATTTTCAGACAATTTTATTTTTAAAAAATAAATATATTGATAGTACATTCATAAATAAGAAAAAAAAACAAACAAACAAATATATCATTCGGATTCAGATTTCAGTCCTTATTTGGTTTTCAAAAAAAATAAGGACTGTTCAGTCTTCAGACAAAAAAAAAAAAAAAAAAAAAAAAAAAAAAAAACAAAAACGACCCCTTACTTTACATCCGATGCATGGGGCATTTTCCATTCGAATTTTACTACGAGGCCGGACCAAATCTAAACAAAAAATGCATGATATATCATAATTGAACGAGTGCTTTTACCACCAAATCAAACTAGACGGTGATTATCAAGGGCGGACCCATCTTAAGATCAAGTGGGGTCCGTGTCCTACCTCAATTTTTTTTTAAAAAAGTTAATTAATTTTGTTTTCAAATATATATATATATATATATTAATTAACTTTTATCGTAATCATTAACTTATAGCACAATTGGTAAGTTGCCCCTCTCTAATATTGATTGTGAGGAGTTCTACTCCAACCATGCATTTTCAAACATAGTAAATATTTTCTTTTCCCTGATTCAATTTTACCTTGTAATTTTAATAATTTTGTTTTATATCTTTTTTTCACCATCTTCTCTAAAATTTTCAAATTTTTATCTTCTTCTAAAACAAAATAATTTACTTTTGTTATGAAAATATTATTTAAGTGGATGTTCACATTTATATATTTTATACAAATTGTAAACTTTTCATCTCCCCACCATCTCTTTAACACCCAAATTTTGATGATCTAATTTATGATCATTATGAGGTGTTATGCTATTGCATTTTCATTTGTGTAACAATTAGATTGTAAGGCTATAAAAGGAGTCATTACATGTTGTATTTGTACCATTGAGAAGTATTGAGGAATAAAAGAATCTCTTTTCTGAGGCTAGTATTTTCTCTCTTCTCTTACTTTATATTTATGATATTGTGTTCTTGTTTATTATTATTCATTTTATAACAACTTTCTCTTTTTCGAAATTATCAAATTCTTAATTACCTTTAATTTGTGACTATTTAATTCAATTTTATTTTATATTAAATTATCTATTATTATTTCAAACTTTTTTTTTATTTTTAATAATTTTAGTTTGACATACCTAACACATCCATCCAATTAATAAATCCTAAAATCTCAAATTTTAATTTATTGTCTTCAAATAGTCCATATATTATTATGATTCATTTAGTTTATCCTTAGAATTTTTCTTTATTCTATAGTTTTAATTGTTTTCAGAATCAATAAATCAATAATTTACCAATAATTAGATGGATAGAAGATTCAAAAACATGTTTAGTAATATTTAATAATCAATTATTTTTGTATAAATTTAAAGTGAATTCATTATAAATACAAAACAAAATTTCTTATTATAAAATTGGATTGTAATTTACTATTTTAAAAATAAATATTGTAATTTTTAATTGTTTATGTTGTTTTTCCTGTTATTATTTATTTTTTAATATCATGTTTCTTATTATTATTATTTTTTTTGAATATAAGATTATTTATTTTATTTCATTATATCATCAATTATTTTTATATAAAAAAAACTCCTTTTTTTTGTTGTTTTTTTGTTGTTGAAAAAAACTCACTTTATTATGACTTTAATTTTTCAGTACTTTTTTATATAATTATTATTTTGTTCAAGTGTCCCATCTAATTTAAATTCCTGGGCAAGCCACCCGTGATTACTTAAATTTTTTATTTTTTTTTGTCCAAGAACTTCCGCTACAAATTCTTAAGTAAATTATATAAAAAATAAAAAACTAAAAGCTAAACAAATGAAATGGTAAAAACGACGACGTGCCATCCACCGGGTCCCCGACAGCTCTGCGTTTTCACTTTTCATGCATTTTATTCAAAGCGTTCGAAAAGCGCTTTTATAACTAATTTCTTCTTCTTCTTCGTATCTTACACTACACGGCTCTCTTGATAATGTACGCACCACCGATGGCTATCGTGCGCGCTGAGAGTCGCTCCAACATGCCGGCGCCACCTCCGTCACCGATCCCCACAGGAAGAGGATCGCGCTCGGCGGCCAACGAGATCCTATCGGATTATCTCGAAAAGTCGCTTAACGTCCCGGAGCTCGCACTCCCCGAATCGCCAATTCTTCCAACCGCACTTCATCATCAAAACCATTGGATTCCGGAAGAGATCGACCTGCGATCACT
The DNA here is from genome assembly GCA_035582765.1 of Acer negundo. NCBI lineage: Eukaryota > Viridiplantae > Streptophyta > Magnoliopsida > Sapindales > Sapindaceae > Acer > Acer negundo. The sequence continues at coordinate 21,207,529 of CM069243.1, read as the reverse complement.
CGTCTCCAGAGAGCCCGAATCGATAAATCGACTCCTGGAATCATCTCGCGAAATCGGTGCGTTCACGATCGAAGTCCACGGGGTTTCGGATGAGGAGCTGCGGTCTCTGGAGAGAGAAGCCGAACGAGTTTTTCGGATTCTGGAGAAGAGAGACATGGGTCATCGGCTACATATCGGAGCCCCGAAAGATAACAAGGAGGAGATTGTGTGGGTCCGTTCCGGCAACGAAATAATGGACCAGGCACGAAAATACATCGGTCATGAATTGTACCAGAGCTTCAGGTAAATTTCCAGAATCAGGAATTTACAATCTCATTGATATAGATGTGAGAAGCTTATCTATATGAATGTAATTCAATTAATATTTTCTAGAATCAGGAACTCAATTTTATTGATATATGTGAGAGAGACTTATCACTAGACCGCCTCAAATTCTATCTGAATTAAATTGCATTATGTTGTGATTTTTGCAGTGAAAAGATGGAGTGTGTTGGAAGTAAACTAGATGACATTGCACAACAAGTGAGACAGGTTTTCATGGAAAGCTTGGCGGGCAAGCAATATGAGAAGAGAAGCTTGGAAAAACAGAATGTTCTCAGCATACACAAGCACAACCATAATGTTGCTGATGAAAGTGGTCCAATTCCTGAGAAGAACAAGAATTTTCATGATCAAATTTTCACCCTCCACCTTCCCACCAAGCAATGTAGATATTGTGTGCAATCAGAGAAAGGTCCTATTATTTTCTATGCAGGCCCTGAAGTAATTATTGTCACCGTCGGAAAACAGCTAGAGGTAACTTGAATCAGGATATATATATATATATATATATATATAAATATATGCAATGATTCTCTGGTCAGGACGGACCTGAAAAAGTTTAATATGTTTATGTCTTGCATTGAATACAGGAATGGAGCCTTGGTGAATACAAATGTGTTTTTGGGGAAATGATGAGTCAGCCTGACCTCCAAGCTTCTAATTTTTCTATAGAGCTCAAGTGTCCATGTCCATCTTTAAATCCAAGACATAGTTTTATTAAGAGAACTCACAAGACAATCTCAATAGCAGATCAAATCCTGATTGCTCTCATCATGGCTTTCCTATACCACATTTTCAAGTTTCTATGGTCATGATTTTATATTTTTTTTCATTTTTAAATTGTCTCTCATTCAGAGTGCTGATGTTTTGGTGAGCTTGATTGAATTTTATACAGCTTTATTTTTTTTTTTCTCCCATATTCTTTGATTTTTCTTACAACAAAATCTGTTTGGTGTACAGTTTGAGATTTATTGAGTTTTGAAAAAAAGGGTTGGTTATACACAGATTTATTGTAAATATAGAAAGCATGTACTGCTTTTTTTGATTGAATAAAATGCTTGTAACTCTGATTGGTTTGGATGTCTATATTGCTGGTTTGGTTCAAAATTCTCTATTAGGCTATGTTTGGTAGGAGTGAGGGAGAGTATGAGGGATGGATGAATTAAGAGGGAGAGAGAGTAGGAGGGATGAAGATGATAACATCAATCCTCCATGTTGTTTGGTATTCAAATGAGGGTTGGATGGATGGATTGGTATTTAATTTGTAAAATTACTATATTACCCTTAAAAAAATCGGAGGGTATAATAGTAATTTTCCTTCAATCTTCTCTCCCTCCTCTCATCCACCCATCACATGAAGGATACAAAATGGTGGGCCCAGATGGATTTGCTCTCCCTCCTCTCCTCCCTTCCCTCCCTCTCATCTCTCCAACCAAACAATGAATTAGATCTCTCTCTCCAACCCTCTCCCTCCCTCCATTTCTCCTCCCAACCAAACACAGCGTTAGGGTTTAGCTACAATAGGTAACTACTATATTGTTAATGAGTAGTTTTCAGAAGGGAATTTTGTTTTTAGTTTTTTTTTTTATTTTTTATTATCAAACCCTTGAATTTTGTGGACCATTAGATTAAAATTCAATGCCTAGGTTTCACTCCATTACTACTACAGTAACTGGATTTTAGCTATACCGTTCTCTAATATCAGTCTTTTTGACATCACACAACATTGGCACACCAGGAGCTGTTCAATCTTTCTTCCTTTTGATTTCCAGTACAAGCTCCTTTTGAACACACTTCTATGCCCATTTACTGAGCCCGTGTAACATTGACAACCCTCTTTGTTGTATTATCAAAGATTAAACAGAGAAAAAAAAAAAAAAAAATTAGATATTGAAAAGGGTAATTTTTCTCAAGTCGAGATCCTGGACATAGTTATGTTTGGGACAACTGCGATAGAGAATTATTTCTGAAATGTTAGATGAGTGGGCTCCGATTTTAACGTTAGATGGGGGGTTCCGATTCAATTTGAATTGGAAATAACTAATCTGTATCAAGGATATGAAAAAATCAGACTGCACGAGCGTCATTTCTTTTTTTCTATTTTTTCTATTTTTTCTACCAGCTGAACTAGCGCCCTGATGACTGACTACAATGTAATGTCAAAAGTAGAACCAGGGACTTGAGATTGACATCCCAAACCTTGAACCACCAAGGCAAACACCTCATGGTTGAGCGTCATTTCAACCTAGACATATTGAGCGGTGGTTACTATCTGAATGTCAAATTCATTACTAAGGAGTGAGGGGATGTTTAGAGGCTTCCTGTGTTCTGGCCAGTGGCCACAATGTCTGGTTCTATCGAGCCCAATTAAGTCAGGAACATTTGGGCTTGATCAGGATCAATACAGTGTAAATGAAAGTGAGACCTATTACTTGATAATGGTCCATCTTCAATGTGGACTTTAGATTATTCACTTAACATCTAGATTTTTATCAATTGCCTCGTGAAGTTAATGAGTGTATTACTGAAAAAAAGTGAACCTTTCGGTTGTCATGATGTTTGTGAATTGTGACATTACTTGTCAGTGTCTATTTAACAAGTGTTGTTATAAGAAATGAAAATAAATGTTGTTGAGATGTCAATTGAATATAGAGGCCCCGCATGAATCTATAATGACAAAACAACTTGAAAGATTAATTATAACATTTCAGTTTCAATGCATATACACATATATATGTACACTTTGTACTACAAGCGAAAGGCAAAAAAATCTCACCAAATAACACACAAGATTTGTTCATCTCACATCACAATCCAATCAAGATTTCTATATAATCCATCTTATTACATTCTAACTTTGCCAAAAAGTCTATCATCATTTATTGCCTATTAGCCCAGACCCCCCACTACATTCCAACTTGTATATTTGTTGTACACTTGTAGTCTATAATCAAACATATTTCTCCTCACCAATATTCATTTTTGTTTTTTTAAAATATTACAAATTTAAGATTCAAAGAAGACAGGCGGTATAACTCAAATCATGATCTCCATTTTCCAAGTATTTTTTTTTTTTTTTAAAGCTTTTTTCATTGGTAGGATTCGAACTGCTGATCTGGAGTTATTTATCCGATCATCAAACTCGTTCATCTACCGATTGAACTACGTCATATCAGTCATTTGTCAAAGTCATAAGCTCGTTCATCTACTGACTGAGCGACACCCCTATTGGCATATATATAGTATTAGCAATTGTTTTCATATAAATACAAAAAAAATGATAACAGTAATCTATAGCATACTAGAAGACAACACTTAGACAAATACTTCAATTGATTTATGATTAATCTTGGGTAGATTAATGTCAACCACTAAATCCATCAAGATCTCACAACACAAAAATTTCTAATAAAAATCCCTTAATTGCAGTGATTATTGCAGACTACAGAAGAAGAAAAACCATTACTGTGTCGGAAGAAATAGAAATAGAAATAAATGGGCAAAAGTAGTCAAAGGCCTTCTTCAAGCATGAGCTTCCACACCGACGCAAAAAATTGAGAGTGATGTGGTATGTGTGTGGTGTTGATCAGATGAAAACGACTTGTTGTATCAAGTTATGGCCCGAATTCAATACTCAGAACTGTCCAATTTACTCATAGATATACGAATGATATGGTGAGATCGAATATTCACATTTAAAAAAAATTAAAAAAAAAAACATTTTGGTGTGGTGCTTATAAGAGGAAAACGACTTGTTATAGTAACTTATGGACCGAATTTAATACAAAAGTGCATTGGCATTGGAAGTGTCTGATTAAAGTTAGTTCCTTTAACGTGTTTTGATTTGGTGGATGCACGAGTAGAGATGCACGTTTGGAGAATGGGGAATGGGGATGGATATAGGTCCCCCCATCCCCATCCCCACTTTACATACCCTTTGTCCACCCCCCATTTCCCCATTTGTGGAAAATGGTGATGGAGAATTTTGGGGGGAGTTATATCCATCCTCATCCCTAATTCCCCATTTTTTCTGTTTTTTTTCTGTTTTTTTCCATTTCCCCGTTTCCCCCGTTTCCCCATTTTCCCATTTGACTAAAATTTAAAAATTAAATTAAAAAAACAAACATTCCAATACAAATACAAAATAAAATTCATTAATGCATTTTATATAAAATGTGTATATATACTTAGGGAGTTAGGGTTTTCAAAGAATAAACAAAAAAATTAAAAATACATATTATAATTATATTTATATATGTTTAGGGGAAATGGGGAAATGGGGATGGGGGGACCTCCCCCCATCCCTATCCCTATCCCCATCCCCATCCCCATCCCCATTTTAACATAATTGTGGGGAAAATTAGGGAAATGGGGATGGGGGGCATCCCTATCCCCATTTCAATTTGGGGATGATTTTCATCCTCATTCTCCCATTTTTTCCAAAAAAAAAATCCCCAAATAAGGATAAGAATACGGGAAATTGGGACCCTGGGAAAAAATATACGTCTCGACGTAAGAGTGATGCAGTGGGATCGTCTCATTCGGAATTTTCTCTGGACTACGGAAAAACATTTTGGTGTGGACATAGTGAATAGAGACACCTGTACATAAGAGTCAACGAATTTATACTAAAAATCAAATTGTCACAATATGTAATTTATGTATTTAAAATGCAATTGCACCCGTGTACTCTATGCTTTTAGATTCCCCAAGATTTTTGTCTCCCTCTCCCCTCGTGCATTTGCTCTCACTTCTTTATGACTTATCCACAACTGTTGACTATACAATTTTTCTGTCGCTTCAATCATATCAATTTTGTCTAAGAAATTGCATGGAAGTTCCATGTAGTATTTAGGGTTTTGTGTTTTTTTTTTTACATGAATAATTACAAATTTACATCATATCTTCACTACTTTTTCTTGACATATATGATTATTAAATCATGAGATTTTCACTAGGGTAAGATCTAAGATGTGACAAGTATTACTTCATGGGTTTTGCTACATGTGAATTTGTGATATGTTATTGTATTTGTGAATTTGAAGCTATATATATTTACGATATTATTTACAAGTTTGTATAATTTAACGAGAGTTATCGACAGTGGTGAAGCCACACATAGCCTCCAATTAATCCCAAATATATTTATAAAAATATCTTCAATTTTTTTCTATTTTTTACTCTAATTTTTTTTATTCTAAATATTTACACATTTCTTTTAAATTTTCTGTCATAACAATATAATTAACCTTCTAAATTTGATGAATCTAGCTTCGACTCTGGTCATGGACAAATTACAACACCTATCGATTGGTTTTTGCTGCGATTCCATTAGCTAAATACAATCTTTAATAAAACGAATCTCACGAGACCTAACTAGCTAGCACGACCGGTGACCTGACCCTATTCCCCCTATGAACATAGAGGATAAAAATTTAAATATAGAGACTACTGTTGACACACGAGATGGTTTTGTTTGATAAACAGATACAGGAATATGTATATATATTAACTATATAAGGTTGCAATAATTGGCAGGTTATAGCAGTGTTTGTAGTAGGAGCATATATATATATATATATATATGACATTATAGCCATGACTTGTCAACCGAAAGCTCACCACACACACTAACATGGAGGAGGAGAGTAGGCTGATATATACAAGATACATGAAAATGGAGAAAACGTCAGACAGAGAAACACCAAGCAATGCAAAACCCACGATCTCCGGATTTTGGTTGGTCGTCTCATCTTTATATATATATATATATATATATATATATATATTCACTCTCTGCTGATCTTCCATGTCTCTGCATGTGCCTCTTTTGTTCTCTTTCTCCAATATCAATTTTTACAAATCGGCTAGCCGACACACACATCACTTCAATTGGGATTTTGCTTCTATGGCTCTGTATTATATTTCATCGGGTCTTTGGGATTTGATCAGATTAAACATTACTAGAGCTTTTCGAACAGTTGATTTTTTTAAAATTTTTTTTTTTTTTAATAAGTAAACTTGGATACAAACATTTTTAAATATACATCGAGTTATAAGCATACCAGTTCAAACAAGAGTGAATTTAGTATATATAAACTCGCGCGTATTATTGTTTAAGTTTCTATACTTTATGTTAATCAAGAGAAAAAAATATAACTTGAATTTACGATCTCATTAATATGGGTATAAATGGCTTATGATCACTAGGTAATTGTTAATTCATATAATTTAACATAAAATTATCATGAATAATAAAAATCATTCTTCTCTTGGAAGTGGTGAGTTATATGGATTTGGTTAGGTTATGGCTACGTGACAATACCAGAAAAAATTATTATTATTATTATTCATTATCATATAGATGCATGACTGGTTGTATTTTTATCAATTAGTTATTTTTTTATTTTTTTATTTTTCATTGTATTTCTTAATAATATATAGAAGGAAAAAAAAAAATTGAATTGTAGTAGGTTGTTACATGTTTATTACATGTTTTATGCGACTGATTCCTTTATATATATATATATATATATATATATATATATTATGTTTTGAAGATTATAAAAATCATGTTAGCCTGTTCTCATACGGAGCAATAGTGTATGGTCCCTGTCCAGATTGAACAAATTAAATTGTAATTTATAATTTTTTTGCAGAAACTTTCAATGTCTTTTGAGATCTCACCTAACTGATGATGATCATATAATGATATATAGATATTGTTGTATTTTTTTGCATTAATTTCTCTATACTCTAGGCACATTACACTGTTCAATGTTATCCTACCACATCAATGTTGATAAATAAAATGACAATAATACTCTACAAAAATCTGATTTTAGTTGACACAACCTAACACGTATGACTTAACAATCATATAGACACTCTGGTACCATATCGAATTTTCAATCGATCTAAAAGGGTTATTTTTTTCCACTTTGACGGGTCATGATCAATCACCGTAAACATAGTCTGGGATGCGATAATGATTAATTACTTAAACTCTAACATTTTGCTTACAAAATCATGATTCCCTTTTTGTGATTAAGACACTTCAACTAGTTTATTTAGCTTCTAAACTGTTTGAGGGTAATTGAGGAGTTGAAGAAAGAAGAGACAGATTTTGGTAATTTAATTAATTTATTGGTTTGGTTTGGTTTTTAATTTTTTATATTTTATGATGGGTTATAAAAGTCATCAATGTACAGCAAAAGAAAATATATTTTTTTTCTTTTCTAAATCTTATAAACAATAACCGAAACCGCAAAGTTAGGGATGGAACAGAATAATTAAATCATGAGAAGACAATGTAATCTTTTCTCATTATATTATATGGCAGGTATGTTAAAGCTTCAAGCCTTCAACACTCCTTGTCTGATAAAGAGACAAAACTTTTCTCTCGGTGCTTTCTTATCAGATTAACTTTGGTTAATGCTGTTTTTACCACTAAAAAGAGCATTCAAGACCGTATGTATTTTATAAACATGAATCAGGAGTTTAAACCATGTATATTTATAGTACTTAATTTTGACAGGTCTCAACAGATCTCTTTATCTATTCGAAGTTGAATATAAGTTAGTTGGATTGAAATAGAAATCAACTAAAAATAAAGTTTTTATTTGCTCTTTAGATTTGAAAGTCTATGCAATTTTATTTGTATCTGATTTTTAACGAACTTGACACATTCACACGATACACGTATTAACTACATTGTATTAAACGTTAATTTGAATCTGAAATCTCAACCGTTTGATAAATCAAATATCGGGTTAAATTATGTTTTACTTTTATCATATTTACGATTTAACTTCTATATTTCTACAACAAAAAAAATTGCTTTCTTTTCTTGTAAAAATAAAACAAATCTTAGGTGTAAGATTCGAGCCTTGGCATTTTGAACATTTGTATTATATGACTTTTGGAAGCGCGTGTATATATATATATATAGTTTTTCTCCCGTTAGTTCAATATGATACAAAATACATCAGTGCATTATACGTCGGTTATAGATTATGAATAAGTACGACAAGTGTATACAGACCGAGTTAAAGTGTTTGAATCTAATGTCTTGAAATAAGTCTTGAATGTATATATATTGTATTATTTGTATATAATTTGAAAATTTTTGGTACGGCTTTTTGAAATTATCGAAGTAACTTTAGCTTTTTTAAGACATCAAAATTCAACTTTAGCCAAAGCTATGATGATTTTTCAAAGTAAAAATTTCGTCAAGCAGGCTATGTCTCTCTAGGGGTACACCCACCACTACAGCTTTTCTAGTTTCACACTGTATTAATATTTAAAGAAATTTGAATTTAACTTTTTCACGTTATCATCTGCTTTTTTTTTTTTTTTTTGTATCACCTGAAAGAAAATTTGAAATATTCACAGCTTTTTTTTTTTTCCTCTCTAATAGTGGAAAAGCTGGGACATACTGCCTAGAGATATATGAAGAAAAAAAGATTTAAACTGAATCTTTGTCTTGAAAGAGTATCTTCTTTTGGAGAAAAAATAAAATCTGAAATTGATAGAAGAAACTGTCAGTTTTTGTACCTGAGACTCTCAGAGGGTCCCTTGTAAATATATATATATATATATATATTTATATATATGTATAAATATTTGTATAGTTTGTGTTAATTGTTATATTCCCAAGTTGGTCACAAAGCATGCAAGTACTTTGTATTCGAACACAGATTTCTGTCCTTTTTGGTCTCAATAGGAAGAAAAGAAAACTCGGGAAAAAAAATAATAGAGCACGAGCAAAACCCCACTTTTACAAGTTCAAAGAAGTGCTTTTCTGGCAAAAGCACTACAAGACCAGAGTTTTTGTAAGAAATTTGATGCTGTAGAATTGGAACAAGCTGTTCTAGGACTTAAGTTTGTCTACTTGGGTATGTTGAGTCATTTATCTATTACAGGAATTCCGTACTTTTTTTTTTTTTTTTTTTCCGTTCATAATCAATAGTAAATACTCTATAATTGAATTCTACAAGAAAAAAACATGCAGGAGTCCGTCTATTTAGTGGTGTTAATTATAAAGAGAAATAATTAAGTGGGGTCAATTATTATTTTTATTTTTTTGGTCCAAATGTTCATGTGAAAACATAAAATAAAATAAAAAGAACAAGAAAAAACAGAATTTTTTGAGCAATTAATTCTAGTACTGTTTACAATTAGCAACAGTTATGATTTGAAGAACAGAGACATTGAAAACAAGAGATTAGATTCTGGTAATTAATTAACCAAAACAAGTAAATTAATCAAAAATTAAAAAAGGCTATGATAATCATGTACATCTAAAATATTATTGATGATAGATAGAAAGATAGATAGAAATATATATATATATATATATATATAGAAATTGATTGTTAATTATTATTACTACTTGGTCAAATCAAACCAGATTTGCTTGAAAACTTTGATGATAAGTTCATGATACTCATCAGAATTCAGAGACAGATAACAAGCAAGCAAATCCTCCAAGTCTTTCGATGCTCTAATGTTGTTCTCCACAATCATCTCCACCATCGAATCTCTGAAATCTCTCTGAGGATCAAATGATGACTTGACAATAGCAAAACTATCAGACAAATTGCTCTTTCTTGAACTCGAACTCGAACTCGATGAAGTGCTTCTTCTCCCCTGAATCAGCTTCTTGTTCGCAATCTTCGGAGAATTGAGTCTCAGCTTCACTCCAGGAGAATTCATAGAACCTCCAATTCTTTTCACAGGATTAGAACTTGTCTTGTGTTGTTTGGTGGTGATTCTCTCGGCTTTGACAAATTGTACAGACAATGAACCATGAACATTTTTTTCCTGGAATTTATCAGAGCTTTTCCTGTACTTGACAAGATCTTCTTCATCGATGATCTTGGCTGCTGGTTTGGTTATGATTGGAGGGAGTTCAAGTTCCGACAAGCTATCGAAATCGAATTTTGTAGTAGTGTCAGGTTTTTTTTTATTATCATCATCTACTACATCGATTACATCGATTACTATATCTTTTGCATTGTTGTTGTTATTATTACTAGAATCGATTGCTCTGCAACTACAAACCATGTCATCGAATGATTCACTGACAAGAACACGATCAGACCTCAACTCAGGGACGATTGGTGAAGAAGAAGAAGAAGAAAATGAGGAATTACAATCTGGTGGAGGAGATTCAGGTGACTCTGCTTTGTTGGTCCAGATTGTGGCACGGCAGCTACAGCCAGCAGAAGCAGAGGAGCTGACAAGTTTGGGACCAGAACCAGACCCAGACGGCGACCTGTTCGGTCTCCTCCGCAGTCGCCGCTGTTTGGTCGACTTTCTCGGTGGCTCTACAGGGAAATGGGTGTCTGTGGATTTCGGTTTTGTAGGAGAATTGTAGAATTTATCACTAGCACCACCAAGCTCTCTGGTGAAGTAGTAGGACTTTCTTGGATACAACTGATGAGAGTTTTGTTGGGGTTGTTGCTTTGGATGTGTGATTGTAGCTGATTTTGTCTGCTTTTTCTTCACAGGTTGTGCGGCGGTGGCTGTGGCGGTCTGGTGGTTTCTTGCTTTGCCCATGTCTTTGAGCTTGTAAAACCAGGCATTGGGTATCATATCTGATAATCTAAACCTGTAATTACCCATCAAAACACACACACACACACACACTCTCTCTCTCTCTCTCTAATGTGTTTCTGAGATTATATGATGGAAAACAATGTTGATTATATAATATACAAAATTACTCTCTGTATCAGACCTCTCTTCTAGCTATGCAGACTTATTTTTTTAGTGTGGAAGACAGATAAATAAAGAGAGAGATATATATCGGAAGAGAGGTGGGTGTGGCCGTGTGGGGCCCTGTGGGGTCAACAAAAGGCGAAAAAAGTTGGCAATAAATGGAATTTTTTTATTTATTTTAAATATTACATTACTTCGGTTTTTGTTTGATATGAGAGGTTTACACCTGACCATCAAATTTGTATTAAATGATTATTATATTAATTAATTATTATTACCCTCGTTAACTCTGTTTTTTTAACTTTCCAGAAGGGACCAGCTTCTGTGCTTTTCGTACTACGGCTGATCAGTGGTTTCCATGATTTTCCATTATTTATGTACACGTGGCTCACATGCTGAGCCTCTGATTTTAAGGGGACCCCACACTAATTGGTATACATGTATGATAATTGATTTCAATTCAGGAGTTCAGGGGCAGCTTTAATTAATTTCTTTTATGAGAAACCTGTTTGTTGTTTATGTATTGCATCATAATTCAATTTTTCAGATGCAATTTAATTGAATGCTTTTTGTTTGTGTAAATTATATATTAAAACTTCTGTATATATATACACTACATAAGTGCTTTTAATTTCTTCTTGTTTTTTTGTTGAATGGCCAATCTGTTTTTATTTCAGAAGAAGTGCTTTTTTCTTTTCCTTTTTTTCTTTTTCATGCTTTTGAGTAATCGATCGAAAAGAACATAAGGTGAAAAAAGAAAAAGAAAAAGAACATAAGGACATAAAACTAAAGGAGATTTTTGGGATTGAAAAGCACTTTGGGACTCAGCATTGTATCACAGGGATATAATCATTTTCTCCCCTATAGTTTGCTATATTAGATACTTTACTCCTCTAATTTCAGTAATGACCATTTTCCCTCTGAAAATTAAAATATTAGACATTTTATCCCCTCTAATTTCAATAATGGCCATTTCCCACCTTAAAAACTAAAATATTGGACATTTTTCCCCTTAACCGTTAGGAAGTTCGTTAGTCAACAACTTTGACTGTCAAAAAATCAATGAAATGATTTTAGTACCCTTGAACACATTAATTATGCCCCATTAATGACACCACTAATTGTTTTTAAAAAAATAAAAATCAGAAATAAAAACAATTAAAACTAATATAAGTATTTAAAAAAAAAACATAATTGAAAATAAAAAATTATAAAATTTGATTAAACTTTAATAAAAAAAATTATTTAAACAAAAATAAATATAAGGAATTACATGTACAAATAAAAAATTTATTTAAAAAACATTAATATAAAGAATGAAATGTAAAAATAAAAATAATGTAAAAAACATTAATATATATTTTTGAAATACCAAATTTTTTTTATTAAAGTTTAATTAAATTTTATAATTTTTTATTTTCAAAAATGTTTTTTTAAAAATACTTTTATTAGTTTTAAATTTTTTTTTCTGATTTTTTTTCTTTAAAAACAATTAATTGTGTCATTAGGGGGCATAACTAATGTGTTCAAGGGTAATAATATCATTAAATTGATTTTTTGACTGTCAAAGTTGTTGACTGACGGACTACCTAACAGTTAGGGGGCAAAACATCTAATAGTTTGGTTTTAAGGGGGAAAAATGACCATTACTGAAACTATAGGGAGCAAAATGTCTAATATTTTGGTTTTCAGGAGCGGAAATGACCATTACTGAAATTAGAGAGGGTAAAGTGTCTAATATGGTAAATTACAGGGGAGAAAATGATTATTTCCCTTGTATCACATCATATGTGTGTCCAGCATAAATTTGCTGTGGCCCAGCAATATATACAAATTGCACTATCGACCGATCGTGGCACAAATTTTGTTTTCTAGGTCCTTAATTTTTTCCTTTGTGATCAATAACCCAGGAACTGTGTAGTGTACCTAAGTAATCACACGGATACTGAATTGTTGTCGCGTACATAGTTGTTCAGATCATTTATTCGATACAATATATCGTGACAATCGACTGGGTGGGTCATGTACACATATGAACTTTAGTGTTTCATCGTCTCCGGGTACTCCAGATGCATGCATGTTCATCACCCTATCCTTACCTTTCAGAAGTCCAGCGAAGGCCCCCTCTAATAGAGCCAAAAAAAGAAAAACTATGAAATTGATACCGATGTTTATATACAAATGCGATGGCTAGAAAATTCTTTTCAAGCTATGCTTCTCTTGTTCAACACACACTTGTTTTGAATTTTCTATATAGACACATATTGGTAAAAAAAAAAAAAAAAAAAAAAAAAAAAAAAAAAACTGACACAGAAAAAAAGCTAGATAGTGATGAAACAACAAGCTCATCAGTTTCTGGCAATGTGATCCGTACCGCATGCATACATATGTTGATCCTGTTAGCTAGCTAATTGATCATCATCATATAAGCTATATATATATAAATGTATATATGGTCCCCTGCTTGAGTGCTGTCTGTGGATCAGAACACCAGGTTAGGTCTATTTTACGATGTGTTGAGTCTTCAGTGATCAACTCGATTGATCAACAAATGGTGGTTGTGGTGTGGTGGGGACCAAATGAATTAATTTTCGTCTTGCCCGAAAGATGATTGTAGATTGTGATGATCAGGATCTTGGTTTTCCTGAGAGGAATATTTGTCTTGTAATTAAGTGGCTTTGCGAGGTCCAGGTTTAGCTTTTATGGACACATCACTATTGAGCCCAAAAAAACAGAGAAATTTTAAGCCCAGAAGTTGCTTTTATATTTTTTATATATTTTTTAAAGCTGACAGCCGGACACCATCGTTGGTCTGAAATGCAACTCTAACTTAAAGTCAAAGAGAGTGGTATCCCCACAAAGTGTGTGGTTTAATGGGACAAATGTGGACATATATTTACAATTTTAGGGTTTAAATCATAGATCGGTGATGGAACTTCATTTTAAAGTCTTCAACCATCAAGGCAATAGACCCTTGTTTAAAAAAAAAAAGTTGCTTCTACTAATGCATTGTTCAACGCAAATGCTTTGATTGAAAATTTGTCACTCCAACACATCATAATTGAAAGCACAAAACAATTTTATTATTTCCATACATTCGATAGCAAGAAATGATTTAGAGATCAAAAAATTCAGTCATAGTTGTGGATTTTTCCGCTCGGAGCAGAAGGTGGCACAGGTCCTTTAGGGAGAAAATTGAGTAATGTGGACCTATATTTGCTGATGACAACTTCCTCTCCAATTGAAGATGCGGATTCGAATCTCCTGTTGAATCCGGATTGAACTTGAAACTCTTCCATGGTTGGACAATTCTTCTGGAGAAAACAATCCAGGGCTCTGGCGTGAGAAACCTGAGATATGATCATGATCATAGATATGATAACCTTGACCACGACAATGACCTTGTCAGGAATTTTATATAATCCCACCATTTTCGTGTACATAAAAATAATTAAGTGAAGCAAGAAGAGTGAATTTGCAAGCAATATATATATATAAAAGAATATGATATATATGTAGAGAGTTTGACAAAAACCCTGGAAAAAGTCAGCAGTTGAAGTTTCCAGGTTGGTGCCATTAATTTCCAGACACCAAAATTCTGAAACACATTTGTGTTTTGACAAATATGGTTTCAGCCTACTCATTTCAAGTTGAAAATCCAAAACACACGTTTTCCGCGTCGGTGTCGGTGCGAGCAGCTAGCATTTCTTGCTCATCATGTTCAGCTCATGTGATTTTGTGAATGACAGCCCATTGAGACCTGTCTAAGAGAAGAATTTGGACACTCTAATATGATTAATAATATTTCAGCTTCAAGAAAGTAAGAAACGTTTAAATTGCTTCAATCGTAAGCAATTCATATAATATTTATGGAACTTAATTTCGTTTCGAAAATATTTTACACACGGATATTTATATTAATCTAAAAAACCGAACAATTAAATTGAGTTTACAAAGATTACAAACCGAAGAAGAAACTAATTACCGAATTAAATGAATAATTTACAATTGAATGAAAAATAATGAAGAATAATCTAAAAATTGTTAACTCGGCAATACTATTCTTGAGGAAGTCACCGCTGTCGTGGTCACGGTGGCGGACCCATAAGCCTCCAATCCAGCAGCCCATCTCCTAAGAAACCTCAAGAGTGTGGCAGCCTTCCGCCGCGCTCTTGCGGTTCCCGTCTCCATTAATTCCCAAATTAGTCTCTCGATTCCAGGCATTGACGCCATCTCTGCCGCAGTCTCCGACCCACCTTTTCTACACATGGTCACAAGAGTGGCTGCCGCGCTCTCTCTTGCTGTATCAGATCCTTCCCTTAACAAAACTCCAAGTTTCTTAATAGTGCTATATGCGGCAGCGATCGCCACCACTCCGCCTCTCCTCACCACCGCTTCGAGTATTGTCACCGCCTCTTCCGGCAACACATCCACCACCTTGCTAATCATCTCCACAACACCCCCCTCAACTAACTTCCCAACGGTCTCTCTATCTCCCGCCAAATTCAAAATCGCCACCAAAGCATCTCTTTTCGTACTTGTGGGTCCCTCTCTAACCAAATCCAACAATCCCTTCACGACACGTGTCTTCCTCCCAAGTCTCTTTCTGTACGCGTCCACACCCGATAAGCTGAATATAGTCGCCGCTGCATTTCCCTTCGCCTCCCACGTGGCACCCGACCTTAACACCTCAATAACGCCGTTAAGCGCACCGTCAGTTTCCGTTATCCTCATTTTGTTGGCTTCTAGAATGGACAGGTTCAAGATCGTTGTAACGGCGTTGACCTGTAGGTTCGGTAGCTGCGAACCTGTATCCGAACCTAAGTACCGTATAAGCAAAGGAATCGCTCCAGCTTCGGCAATGCAAGCGCGGCTATCGGAATCCGTCTTCGCGAGCACACGAAGCTCGTAAACTACGTCGTTTGCCGCCTCCATTGACTGCGAAGTCGACAATTTGTTGATCAAAAACAACGCCGTCATCTTCGTAGCCTCTAGAGCCGTCTTATTAGTTACAACGCGGTTAACTTTCTCGTTACTTGACGTAACTTCGAAAGGTATCTTCTGATCGCGGCACCACATAGCTATCAAGTTCTTCAAAGCAGTGTTAGGTATCAATTTCTTGTGGGCCAGGGTCTGACCTGTCTTGGGACACGTGTTGTGTCCAGATTCAATCCAGACACTTATCGATTGCCGATCGTACGTCTGTCCTGTAGCCACGACGACAGGGTCCCGCATCATATCCAGACTTATAGGGCACCGGAAATCGGCCGGAGTGTTCGTCTCCGCCGTCGATTTCTTCCTCCGCAGCTTTGAATCAGATTTCTGCGACGCACCAAATAGGACGCACTTCGCGTAACGGACGATTCCGATCAAAGCGACGACTTGAAATTTCGATTTTTGATCGGTTTGGTTTTGAATTTCTTCTTCAAGATTCTCGATTTCTTCTCTGCAAGACGAGGAGTCTCGTAAACCTAAGCTTTGAAAAATCTCTAAGAGTCTTGAATGATCAGGGACGATCTCTCTCTGGATTCGATCAAGCATCGTCAAAACCTCAAGCCTCAGATTATAATCACTCGGATCCAGCGATGCGACGTCGTTTTGCAAGCATTGTTTTTTGATCAAAACGACGACTTCTTCGACGTCTTGGCTCAAATTTAGCTCTTTTAATGGCAAAATATCCAACAAAGTCGATAAGTCCATCGTGAGCTCGTGAAAAAGATTCGACACCGTTTCGATTTGCATGAGCAACCACATCTTACTGCTACCGGTACCGCTGAAGCAGTCTTCAATCAGCGTCTTGATTCTCTGCAAAACTATGTACATTTCTTCGAGACAGAGGAGGCTCGATGGCGAGAACAGAGAAGCCGATTGGCTGCCTTTAAGCTCCTCGAATAAAATACCCAGAAGCTTGATTTTGCGTATGATGGAGAGAGAGTTTCGCTTCAAGAGAAATTGGAAGGGTTTGAGAGATTGGATTTCTTGGGACAAGACGAGAAGCGACTCGACGAGCTTGATGTCTGATAGTTTCGGAGATATGAATGATCCCGCCGACGGCCGCCGCTTTCTTGGCGGGAAAATCTGTGAAGAAACCGCCATTGATGAATCAGAATCAGAATCAGAATCAATAGATTTTTGTAGTAGTTACAGGAAAATTACAGAGCAAGTTTTGTTGAAAGTGTTTTTATTGAAGAAGAAGAAGAAGTTGTTCGAAAATAATTGGTTTTTAAAGATAGGTTGGCTTTGTTTATTTTAAATTATTTTATTAAATATGGATAAAATACATGGAAATAATTGATAGTCAAAATTGTTAGTTTTTGACTATTTTTGTTATCAAAACAGCAAAGAGATTGACATTTCCCTTTGGGGGCTGGCAGGCAGGCATGCGGTTTACTGATTAATTAAAAATTGAAAAACTAATAGAAGAAAAGATCAAGTTTTGTTTTTGTATTTGTGGGAAATTATCAACCGTTTGATCAAGTCTCCACCAAACGATGATGGCTTTTTCGTCGGCCGGCGGGTGCGTGCATGGTCATGAGTTATGACTACAGCAGAAAACTAAACCACTTCATTTTTAATATAAGAAAATGTTGTGTGTATATGAACTGGTAAGCACTTATAATTATCAAATAATATACATATATATAGAGAGAAAAGGTTTAAACTTTCAAGAGGGACAAGATTCCCACGTATTTTTCATAAGGAATAAAATTAATAACGATTACAAAGTCTATTCTATAACGATATACAATGATATAGTTACTCTTGAGATTATAACAATATCATTCTATAATGTTATACAGTCAATTCCTTACGAAAAAATAAATATAATATTATATATATATATAGAGAGAGGGCGAATTCAAGAAGGGTCCCATAGGGGCCATGGCCCCCAACCAATCAAATCACAACAATTTTTCAATTGTATTTATAATATAGGTATTAATATCACTTGGCCCCTCCTGTTATTTTAATAATATAAATGAATTAATAATTTTTTTTCCATAATCCTATTAACAATGAAAATAGAGTAAAAACAATTCATTTTAAGATTTTAATTTTTTATTATTTCATTCATTATTACATCATCTGGTGTGTCCATTATAGAATCAATCTCTCATAAAAAAAAAATATGTATATATATATATATATATATATATTTGCTCAATTAGTTTGTCATTATACGTTTTGACTTTAAATTAGTAAGAGTAATTATTCATACATGTAATATGCATCAAAATTTTGATCCATTCTTGATGTCAATTCTCATAAACATACTCATGAAAGTAAAATATACTTGCATTGCATTTGTAATTAAGAATGAGTCCCGATAGATCTTTAATCCGTTCTCAGGGTCAAGATTAAGGAGGTTTTTTTTTTTTTTTTTTTTTTAAGGAACTAAGGAGGTATATTATATTAGGTAAAGAGTTGTTGGGGACTTGTATGTATGGAGAGGTCGTCATCCTCCTCAATTCGATTAAAAAACTCATGCATTATTTGTGGTTTCTTTTTTTCTTTTCTTTTTTCTGTACATATCCAAGCCAGCCACCAGAGTGTTCGATTGCACTTTTTAATTTATTTTTCTTTTTAAAAAAAAGGAATGAAATAAATAAATATATATATTCTTAACAAACAGCAATTATTGGACCTGAAAGGCTGAAATTGCGTGGTCATATATGCACCTCCACCATCACCTTACACCTATATATATTGTATTAAAAATATATTTGTATTTAATATCACTTTTGAGAAAATAGAGATGTATAACACTTTTTTAAAATGGATTTATATATCTACAACCATTTTAATAATTCATGTTTTATTAAAACCAAAGTAAGTGATGATACTAAAACAACCCCATTTGCAAATCTCTCTCTCTCTCTCTCTCTCTCTCTCTCTCTCTCTCTCTCTCTCGTTGCGTAAAGAACGAACAACTCCATTTGGGCTGGGTTGACGATTCGACGAACACTTGCAATTTTGGTTGACGATTCAACGAACGAACTATTTTGGTTGACGATTCGACGATTCGACGAACGATTTTGGTTGACGATTTTGAGTTTTTATTATGATTTTGATGTGAATTGTGAGTTTGTTGAATTTGAATGGGGTTGTTTGAATCTTGAATTGCTGGGTTTGAGTTTGGGTTTAGGTTTGTCAAATCAAAGAAAATGAACAGTAGCCAAATTTGGGATTTTTTATGTTTATTCGATACTTAATTGTTCCATTTCGAGACTTATTTATGAATATACGTGACTTATTACACTTATTCGAGACTTAATTTTATGAAGACTTATTTGCTCCATTTTCGAGACTTATTTTATGAATACCTGAAACTTATTCATGAGTTTTCGAGACTTATTAATGCGTTTCAAGACTTAATTCATGTTTGTTCGAGATTTTTTCTGCTCAACCTCCATCAATGGTGAAAGCGACGAGCCGATGATAGCGCCGATTGACTCCGGAGATAGCTGGATCTGGAAGATCAAACGACGCCAAGTTCGTTGGCACCATCGGTTTCGTCAGATTCATGACGAATTGTCATAGATCGGACGATAAAGATTCGATGACGGTTTGGGTTTGGCTTTGGCTTCGGCTTCGGCTTCGGCTTTGTTTTTCTCTCTACACAGCTCGAAAATGTAAACGAACACTTTGGTTATAACGATTGGCACTCGACGAACGTTTTCTTGATAGTTTTGCCGGTTAACTCGTCGGTCAACAGTAGTACCTCCATTGATAGAGCTTCATCAATGGAAGTTTTTGAAAAAAGAAGAAGAAAGAAAGTGAAGGATTCATAAGAGAGAGAAAAATAAAATTAGGGTATTTTTATCCAAACTCCATTTTTGGTGCTATTAAAACTATACTTATTAATGTTGTGTTATTTATACAAGCCCTCTCCCAAAAAGTGTTATATAATTTTTGAACCCATCATTTTAAATGAAATTTATCTAAGTGTAACCTAATTTTATAGCTAGTTTAATTTTTAAAAATAGTGTTAAAATAAAAGAATTTGTAATATTAGAGATCGTCAAGTTCAAAATGTATCCAAAACTATAGTTAAATCAGTCTACATTATGAAAAAAAAAAAAAAAAAAAAAAAAAAAAAAAAGAAAAAACACCTAGTATTTGACTTTCTATTAAAGTTCAAATTCTCATTGGTTTCATTCATACTCGGTAAATGTGTCACTTGTCAATGTCACATCCTATTTATAGACAATTTTGCTTAAATTGATAAGGTTTCCACTTGGATAATGCATTAGTTAATTAAATATCTTTTTTAGGGACGTCATGACTCATAAATTTCAAATTTTCATCTATATCTATAAAAGAAAAGATTAGATTGCGTGACTCCACGGTAAGCTACATCTAAACAGGGACATCAATAAAATTACGAGTTCGAACCATATCTATATAAAGAACAACGTCGTCTTAATTATAAATAAATGTCAATCAATGTTTATACATATATTTTCTATTTAAAGAAGTGAATATTTATACTTTAAATAATATTTTTCATATATTATAATATTATAATAAAAATATTTTAAAGATATGAATAACTCAATATTTTTATTGAAACCGATAATCACTTTGTTTTTATTTAGTGGAGGATCATGATGATAGAATAGAAACCGGTTTTTGGTGTTATTGTTAGTCAGAACCACTTCCACGATTGAGGAGGACATGTTGGGCCATGCAAGAGGGAATCTGTTCCCTTTTCATTCTTTTTTTCTCCCTATGTATTCTCAAAGTCACCCACCAACCGAAGCCATTAGAAATAAAGAGAACTTCAAATTGACTCAAGTAATTAGTAAGATATCCATCATTTTAATCAACCGTTAATTAAATTAATGGCTCCAAGTTTATATTTATTAGTCACACGTTTTAGAGTTTTGTTTGTTTTGGGATTCATTTAATTTATCAATTGTGATATAATCTTTTGTTGGTTGAATCTATATCTATCCCAAACCTAACGTTGGTTGATAGTGTTCAAGTAATTGCTAGAATATATAGAAACCTAAACTTGCACATGTAAAATAAAAGTCCAAACAACAACGATCTAGAACGTTTGTCTGTGCAAAATCCAGATTTGCACAAAAGTAAATTGAACTCTAAATCCAATTATGCACCGCTGCCAATCGGGTTTTCGTACAGTACGAAAAAAAAACGTGTAAGATTTTACACCTGAAAATTACTATATATTCACATACCAAATGTAAAGTATATAAATACAAATAACGTATGTATATAGGCAGGGCGAAGCCAGGATTTTGGTTTTAAAGGGGTCAAAACAAAAACAAATATTCAAGTTAATGCAAGAAAAATATACTAATATTTAAAAACCAAATGTAATATTGTTTATATGTTGACAAAGATGGACTGATGTTTTAATTCTTTTGTAAAATCCATCAATTGTCGATAAATTTCTCATATGAATTCGAAGATCAAACAAATATGAAATGCATTTATATTTTGTTTTACTACTATATATATATATATATATATATATATATATATTGCAGTTATCAAGTGTGGGATTCCGCATGATTTTTTATACGGCATCCCTAATTTAATAAGGGTTCAAAATTTTTTTGTCACTATTTGGGCCTGACTTTGTAAGAAAGTCACCGGTTTAATAACTTAAGTTTAAAAGGCATCTATTATGGTGAACGGACAAAAATACCCCCCACAGTAACCTTCTTCACCATTTTGTTTTTTTTTTTTTTTCTTTCAAAATCCTCCATCAATGGACAACGGTGGACCACGACCAAACACAATAGCGATTTTTTTTATGTCCCAGCCTTTGTTAGTTACATCTGAGATACAAACCGTCTTGTTAGTTGCTTTTTTCTTTTTCTTTTTTTCAATTTAAAACACTCTTTTCTAAACCTTAAACAGATTGTACAAAGAAAAAATAAATTATTAAAAAGGCTCGAAAAAGTCTCGGAAAAAGCTTAGAAAGGCTCGGACAGTTCATTAAAAGTTTCGGAGAAGAAATGAAAAGGCTCGGAGAAGTAATGAAAAGGCTCGGATAGTTCATTAAAAGGCTCGGATAAGAAATGAAAAGGCTCGAAGATTCAAAATTAACAAAAAAAAATTGTTGAAAAGTCTTGGAAAAGAAATGAAAAGGCTCGGAGAAGTAATGAAAAGACTCGGATAGTTCATTAAAAGGCTCGAAGAAGTAATGAAATTAACAAAAAAAAAAATTGTTGAAAAGGCTCGGAGAAGAAATGAAAAAGCTCGGAGAAGTAATGAAAAGGCTCGGACAGTTCATTAAAAGGCTCGGAGAAGTAATGAAATTAACAAAAAAAAAATTGTTGAAAAGTCTTGGAGAAGAAATGAAAAGGCTCGGACAGTTCATAAAAAGGCTCGGAGAAGTAATGAAAAGGCTCGGACAGTTCATTAAAAGGCTCGGAGAAGTAATGAAATTAACAACAACAAAAAAATTGTTGAAAAGTCTCGGAGAAGAAATGAAAAGGCTCGGAGAAGTAATGAAAAGGCTCGGACAGTTCATTAAAAGGCTCGGACAATTCATTAAAAGGCTCGAAGAAGTAATGAAAAGGCTCGGAGAAGAAATGAAAAGGCTCGGACAGTTCATTATTACTTCTCCGAGCCTTTTAATGAACTGTCCGAGCCTTTTCATTTCTTCTCCGAGCCTTTTCAATTAGATTCAAAATTCATATAACCAGAGAAAGACTTACAAAAGACTCAGATAACAAATGAAAAGGAACTCGGTTAGGGTTTTGAATTGAAAAAAAAAGCTCTGGGGGCGCTGCCCCCTGCACCCCCGCGAGCTGACCGGGCAGCTCGACCACCGCGAGCTCACCGGGGAGCTCGACCCCCGAATGCGTCTGCGTAGCACTATAAAATTAATTATCCAAAGGAGATGAATTGATAATGTTATGGTGTTCAACCTTCATCCTCCATTGAAGGTTTGTTACAGAGGAATATGAAAAAAAAAAAATCTCAGAAAACTTTAAAGTGAGAAAGAGAATGTGTAAAATAAGGGCATTTTGGGAAATCACTTACTTTAGTGCCTTTTAAACTTAAGTTATTAAACCGGTCACTTTGTCACCAAGTGAGTTGGAAAAGGTGATATTTTTCACCATTTCCTCACTTAATAATTCATATATATATTTATATATATAGTTCATGATGTATTGGAAATCAAATCTTAAAAAGAGTAAATTTTCGCTCCTACCTTAAGTGCGGGTTTACTGATTATGAATCATGATGAGGGAAAATAAACTTAATTCCTTAGTTGTGATTACCGTGTTTATTAAGATTAGTTAGAAACATATTATGTGGGTTACATACACAAATATAGAATTTATTTATTGTAATATTTATGTTTTTAATTAATGATTGTGCTTTTAATTAAGAAATAATATAGGTTTTCATTGGATATATTACATCCCCCCACCCCCCCCCCCCCCCCCCCCCCCCCCGGTGTGTATGGGGAGATTAGAAACCGTACCTTCTAACAAAAAAGACTCTGATTCCAAATTAAGTAATCAAATGATACCAAATTAAGTAATCAACGGATTTAACGTTACATAGGAAAATGACTAAACAATAACATCATCGAGCCTTATAACACACTCTTTTCAAATATAGACATATATTTACATACCAAACGTAAAACAAACGTAAAATATGGAGGAACAAATAACAAATGCATGAGGAGATTAGAAGCCGCGATCATTATGATAAAAAGAAACTTCAATACTAAGTTAAGTAATTACTAAATCTATAAATTTCATCAGGAATGAATGAGGTCAATTGACAATATATATATATATATATATATATATATTTAGGTCCAACTAGCAAGAAAAGTGGAAAAAAGAAGTGCTTTTTCTTTCTATATAGCTTTCTTGTTTTGTTTTGTTTTGTTTTCTCTTTCTTCCGAGCAAAATCCACTGGTTCTTGAAGCCAAAGCGAAAAGCAGCAATGGAGCTGTCAACAAAAGATTATTGCCTCCCTTGTTGGATTATATACTCTGCTAGCTGTGTTTATTTATATGGACAATGGTAGATATCCAACATTTTTATCCATCATTTACATCCAACTGTTGATATGTTAATTGGTGAGTGGATACATGGATAAATCATTATTAATGTGTATCATTTCATCAATTGACACATCAACAGTTGAATGTAAATGATGGACAAAAATGTTAGATGTCTAACATTATCCTATTTATATAACCAAGTAAGGCTTTTTTTTTTTTTTTTTTTTTTTTATTTTTTTAGTCGAGAAAAACAAAGTGAGGCTTGGCTTTGTTGTTCAATTTCATTAGAACTCAAGAGAACAAATGCGGGCAATTAGATGAGTTTTAATTGATTTTTGAGAGTCAAGAGACTGGGCCAAGCCCAAAACAAAATGAGTCTCATTGTTCCTCTCTTGATCTTGAAGAAATTCTCAGCATTTGCCAGCATATGTACTTTATAATATTGATAAGTCCCAATATACTCTTGATCCGACCATTCGGTGCCACAAATTTATTGTAATAATTCGAAAAAGTATAAAATAAAACGATTATGTTTGGACCAAATACGCCAAAAACTTCTCAAGAATCTTCTAAACATGATATAAGATAGTGGGTGAGAGTGAAGAGCCAACACAACACTACCACCTCATTCCACCAACCCGCCACTCAGTTTTCTACATGACTTCACGTAAATAAAGCATACAGAGAGGAAAAATCAAATAGTTTATTATTTTTAGTAACATAATCAACCTGGATTCATATTCGGTCTTTGAAATTTGACAGCAATTGGATCAGGGGTTTGTTGGGACCTGAAGAGATTAATTTCTAAAGCAAGACTCGGATTCATGTTCAACATTGATCTAACTTTTATATGAATCTTTCGTAATCTAATGATTTCTGAATACGGGTACAATGATATCGTTTCATTCAAACTCAAGTATCATTAGAATGGAAAAAAAAAAAAAAAAATTCCAAATAAAAAACTCGGATAAGAGTGTCAAATTCAAACTGAAATACCCTTACAAAAAATCCAGATAAAAATTCACTTCAGGATTGGATTTGCCCCCAATCAACCATAACCTAACTTAATCGAATTAAAATAATTGAACCTACTAAAATGGGCTAAACCAGCCCAATTCTGTGAAAGTTTGGACCCTTAACCGACGACCCTTTCTTTCATATGCCACGAAACAAAGTGAGCATATTCGATCTTTGATACCATATTAACAAATAAATAAATAAAATCCGACACCAATTGATTCTAGATCCACCGGGATCCAGTGAGATTAATCTGTATAACACGATACATAATATAACTCTAACACACGGGGTTTCTCATACTTTGCGGTTCAATGAGTAAAGATGAACAAAACTAACAATTTCCGGAACATGTATTTATCATCTATTTTAAGTTAAATTAATCAATGGAGACAAGTGCACAATCAAAACGAGATAGCATTGTATCTCCTTTTCACACCTAGTAGTCAGGGTTTCGAGTCTTACCATGAGCATTTTATAAACATACGTGGAAAGTTTTCTCCTGATTGTTGGGTATTTTTTTTTTTAAAAAAGTAGTACATCTCTGATAGTTAACCAAACCTTTTGACTACAGATTCGAGCTTCGTATAAATTACGCAGAACAGCAGAAGAAGAAGCAAACAGGGACAAGTATTGAGACCAAAAAATAAAAATCAATGAAGTCATCAAAATTCAACACACCATTAGAAAACTAAGGAAATTCGACCGACTCTTGCAGGCATGACACAAGTCCACAACAACAAGGAAAACCAAATTTGGATTGATTAGATCGATGGCCAAAAAAACGTCATATATGTTAATTATAGTAGTAAATATTTAATTCATTATTTTAACACTAATTAATTTAAATATTCAAGAATTTGCCGAATTGGGAAAGTGACAATTCTCATCGAGTCATTTCTCAAACGTTTATAAATAAAACATAATTTATACTCATAATAACTTATATGAATACGCAAACCATTGTCATATGATTTTGTTAGAAACCATGATTTTTCCTATGAAAGACGAAAAAATATATTGTATTTTTCGTTTATTTATTCACGTATCATTTGAGATGTACGATCCATCGGATCTATTAATTCAAAACTTGTTCATAGAAGACGGTGGAAAGTTCAATTCAACAAAGTTAGATAGACATCCTTTCGGATGATCTAAAAGACATAAAATTAAAGCACTACCGATTTGCTGATTACCGGAACTCCCATGCACGTAATGCGGCGGATCGGTGGTATGATTTTATGTCTATACTGTTTTTTTTATTTTTTATTTTAATGTGTTCTAGAAAGTCATTGATTGATTGATTGCTTCTCCAAGTAAGGAAGATCGATAAGGCCATTACTGCAATCAACCAGACACTAGAAGTAATGAAGAAATAGGGTGCTTCAATCAAAAACATGATAGGCATATGCGTGGCGTGCATGTTACACACACACACACACACACAAACATATATATATATATATATATATATATAGAGTATATACAGATTATCGGACGCCTGATCACGGGTTATCTCATGAGAAACAAAACCCTAACCTGAAACAATGCATTTTAAGTCAGATTATTTGTTTCATTTTATTGTTGTGTGTTGCAATTACACGACTGTGTAAGAACTCAATTGTTGTTAACAGACACTTAATTTGTATTTGTTTTTGAGTCATAATTAAATTGAACACAGAGATTTTGTCTCGTGAGAGACTGGGAAAGTTGATCACAATATATTGAAGAAAAACTAAAAAAAACAACTTTTCGGATAATTCAATGGACATTATTAGAAACCGACCTGCCGCACATATTCCATTCTTTCAGTAATTTACACGTTAAGTATTCAATATGTATCATGTATTTATATCATCTACAGTTTGTCTGATAAGCTTGAATCAATAATATTATATTACGTTTGACGCGTCGGGTCGAGCTGTTTGATCAGCTCCCCAAGAGCAGAATTTTTGTTTACTAGAGTGGTTTCCTTTTTGATTTGGGACTGATGGTTTTAACCTTAAGACTTCATTATTTAAATTCTCGTATTTCTAGGGTTTTAAAATTCGGAGAGGGAAAAAGAAAGAGCCGAATAAATAGACTGTTAGTACTTTGTAGATTTATATTTACGTAAAACGACCTAAAATCTTGTATCCCTTTATTATTTTTTGTGTTTTAATTATTGCTATAAATTTACATAATTCGAGTGAAGCTTCCATAGTGTACAAATTTGAGGAAGGTAAATTTGTTTCTGTTCTGCTCACAGCAAAATAATTGTTAGAGGTGATTCGCACGAGATAATGAATTTTATATTTTATTATTTTAAGTGTATCGAAAGTTATGATAAAAAAAAAAAAAAAATTCACCTTGAAAACAGAGTCATTTCATACATGAATGTGAATCATGAGATTACGTGAAATTTACTTTTTTTTGACCATTAATTTAGATATGGCTTTTTCTGATATGATACTGAATTACTAATCAATTTAAAAGTCGATTTCTTTGAACTTTTTGGTCCTTATTCATTGCAAATTAAAACTCCATTGTAACACAAAATATTTCTTAATTAATAATCAACCAAGGTTAATTTGGAAGTACGACAGATTACATTAACTTAAGTAATTCATAGAGATTCATTTCTTCTTCTTTCTGAAGTCAGTGAATATTATTAGAGAATATCCAATAATGTTGGGACCACCAATAACACATGGGTTTTTGTCTTAACAATTATTTATTTCAACAATCAATGGAACTATATGTATGTTAGGTTTATACTATAACGTGTACTTGTTTGTTTAATTGTTCTTAAAATTTAATGAATCAATTAATCATGGACCACTCAATAAATATTCTTTTATATATATATATATATATATATATATATATATATATACACATTAATATCGGTTTCCCAACCAGACAAAATTGATATATCTTGTTCTCTTTCTATTACATTAGGATGCGTATTCCTTTAGTTTTGAAATAACAAAAACATCTTTTTAATATTTCATTATATATAAATATATAACACGTACCGACGAAGATTTCTGCCTCATATTTTTTAAGATTGTTGGTTAATTCTATATTGATATATAAAACCATGAATAATGAAAAGGAAATAAAATCTAATTACAGAATATCACATTGTAATATCGTTACAGTTTTGATGATAGGATCCAACTTTCATGAATAATATGAAAATAAATAATATCGTAAGATCGATAGAGTTTAATTTGATGAAAGTTAGAGACAAGGAGATGATCCAACTTTTATTAGTAACGTTCTCTTTGAAAAATGTTAATTTGTTCGTAATATTAAGTTAATTAGAATTCAAATTAAAAGATGATAATGAAATTCACCATTTGAAATGTTAATAAATTCATTAGAAAATATTATAAGATCATGTCAAAATGTTTAAAGTAACTAATTAAACATGGAAGCTCGTTGTGTATTTTCATGAGAAACATAATAATAGAGCAATATTTGAACATGCAGTCTTGAGTACTCCTGATCATCTCCAGAACTCCACATGACATCAGATCATGCACATTGTAGTTTATGGGTATAATTATTTTGTATATTTTAATATATACGAATCTTGAGATTGTTTATGAAGCATTACGTGTGGCAATATTCCTTTTGATTCCGTCCAAAACAATTCTTCTAAAATACAATATGTAGATGACGAGTTTTCTTGTTGATATCGCTTGGAGATTTGAAAGTTAAGATCATATCACTTTTGAAATACGTTGGTTAAATGAAAGAAATTAAGATAAACTCATTTTATTAATTAAATTCAATACACATATCATTGTGACATTGAAAAGAAAAATAATTGAAGCTAAACTTTATAATCAATTTCCTGACTATATTACAGAGAAAATCAGTAAGTTTAGAACTGAAGCTAGCTAATAGTTGCAATTTTAGGATAAATATAATAACACTACAAAAGAAATTAGCTATTGGGACATAAAATCCGACGCCTCAGATGGGTCCCTACAGGTAATTTTAAGGGATGAATTTTCAATTTTCGTCCAGCTTAAGGAACTGTTTCGTCCCTTTAAATAAATTTACACCCAAACCACCCAACGCCAACCCACCAGCCATCACACAAATCAAATAATTGGCATCATGTGGATCGAACACATGCACACAAACGCCACCCCCACATGCCCAACTACCTTGCTGCTCCATTTATTGCGATAATAAAAGCACAATATTTATATATAACTTCTATTTATTATTAATTTTTTATTGATTATTTTCCAATCAAAGTTTTATTTGTAGGTTAATTCCACTAATTTAAATTTTATTTTTATATAATAAACAAATTGATATTAAAAAATATTTATTATAATATTTAATTAAACTATTTTGTCAGATCAAAAGGTCAATGGTTAATCGTACTCGAAATTAGACATGACCCCGGTTTCGGTTCTCGATTCAGAACCATCGGTTTCGGTTTCAGTTCCGAGAGTTTGATTTCGGTTCCAACGGTTCAGATCCTTTTTTAACAAATAATAGAAAAACCTTTCAAGACTAATAGTTATTGGTCCTTATGAAGAACTTATTGGGAAAAAAATAAAATTCATCTCGATAAAGGACCACTTTGGACGAACAAAATGATATATATTGCATTATTTTCTAATGTATATGGTAATTTAATTATTAATCTATCTTTAAGGAAAAGCTTTAAAAAAAAAAAAAAATCAAGAATTTTTAACAAAATTAATTAATTAGTTCTTTGTTTTTTTTTTTTCAACAAAATAATATATATTTTTTTTACCTCTATTATTTACCTCATTTTCTCTCATTTCATCTTTTAATGTAATATTTTCTTCATCTTCGTCTTCAAATACTTTTTTCACGTTTCTTTCTTCACTCACAATCATTTAAGCCTTTGAGGATTAATCGAAAACACTACAAAAAAAGGGCTATTGGGACGATTTTTTTTCATCCCAATAGCCCTGAAATCGTTCTTATAGACCTATTGGGATGAAAAAAATTTGTCCCAATAGACATCCTATTGGGACGAAAAAAATTTGTCCCCAAAGGTCTTACCACATTAGACAAAATTTGTCTCAATACACATTCTATTGGGATAAAAATCTATAGGGACGTTTTTTATTCGTTCCAATAGACTGCCTATTGGAACGAATTGTTGATTCGTCCCAATAGACTGCCTATCTATTGGGATGAAATATATAATTCGTCCCAATAGATTGTCTATTGGGACAAAAAAAAATTCGTCCCAATAGACAAAAAAACGTCCCTATAGGATTTTCGTCCCAATAGGCCATTTTTCTTGTAGTGTAAATAGTAAGATTACATGGATTTTTTTTCTTCAACTCTTGTTTGTTGTCTATTCTTCTTTTATTTTATGTGTTAAGGAGGTGTCAGTTTAGTTAGGATGTCTCGGTGCTTCCGATCACTAACAACCTTATTAACAAGAAGTAGCAAAATTACAGTATATTAGATTGGATACTCTTATAATAGGTAGTGGAAGAGATTTAGCTATCATTCCATCGCAATACAGTTAGGGCTCATTTGGTGTGCCGCACTGTAATGTTTTAGGAGTTTAAAATGTATTAGCTAATACATTTTAATGTTGGTTTAATACGGTAGATGTCGTATTAGCTAATACAAAGTAAAGATATTGTATTAGTCAATAAAGCTTAATACAGTCTGATATAAATATATCATCAAACACATGATTGTATATATAAGAACAATACATTCCAATCCAATACAACCAAATTCAATACAATTCAACACAAAACAGTACAATACAGTGTATTAAACGAGCCCTTATGGTATAATAACATCACCCACCGAGTTGAGATATATGTATATGAAGAGGTGAGGAGAAACACATTGATTTTAGGAGTTTTCTTCTCACATAACGAGGAGAAAATGATTTATTATGACGTATTTACTAATCGGAAAAAAGATGAAAGTGGATATATCGATCGTTGAATAAAGGAAGAGAACTAATTGATTCCTTAGACGAGAGAGGGATTTCGGCAAGAACATAATTCATGATTTCTGTGTGGGATTTGTATATATATAATTTGATTATTGATTAATTTTAGTAAACACTGTAATCACAAATCAGTAATTAAATATTTCTTTCCCTCATTATGATTCGTGATTAGTAAATCCGTTCATCATATTTTACTTCATAAAAGCAAAAGATAATTAACAAAATTCCAGTGATTAATATAAATAAATTCTATCCATTTGCCATTAAACACGAGGAGATACAATGTTTAAATATTAATTATTCATAGAATCTTTCATAGAGTTAATTATTGAGGGGGAAAATAAAAAGTTCAATAATCCAAAACTTTATTGATTTGCTTGTTTGTACCCCACAGCAAATGCTATTTATGTACTTCCTTACAAACCTAAAATATTCGGATTCAATCAAAATATGGGTCCAACCATATTGTGGACCATGTTTTTTTTATGGTTCATTAGTGTATGAAAATGTACTGTTTAATTCATATGAACTGATATTGATGTTTATAAGTTCCAATCATAAATCATAAAAATATAATTTAATTGTAGCTAGATATGCAATGTACATTATACGCGACAAAATTTGATGATCTGGGCATCTTTTTATGGCAAAAAAGTGAACGTGACAATATTTGGAATTTATATACAAGATAAAATTTTTATTTATTTTTATGAATATGTAAATTATTATTGTGATATAAATGTTTTCTTGAAAATCTTCTAAAATATCTATACCAAAAAAAAAAAAAAAAGAATTTCGTTGAATTTTGCTTCAAAAGATTTGAAAATTTTGTATTGTTTCAATTCAAATTGGTTCGAAAATTATGATAAAATTGTTGAGAAGAATTTTCTTTTATGGTAAGAAAAATAATTGAAAAGTATCGCATAATTAATATTCTAAATTATTTAGTGAGAATTGTCAAATATTACCACGTAAATATACAAAATTTGTTTCAAACCACATGCTAAGATTTACTTGTTATAAATCTTATTTTTAAATTTTATTTAAGTCCATGACCAAAATTACGAAAATAGTCATTCAACTTCTTATTATTTTTCTAACCAAAAACGTAAAACAATAAAAAAATAAATAAATAAATAACGTAATAGTATGAGAAAAAAAAAGTGAAACCTAGGAGAAAAACATGAAATTTATTAGAAAAACATGAAATCTGAGGAAAAAAAAACGTGGAACTTGTAATAAAAAAGAAAGAAAGTGAAACCTTACTTTTCTAATAAAAAACAGGAAATAATTAAAATCTCCTTTTTAAAAATCTTTTTGAAAGTTTTTTTTTTTTTTTTTTTTTTTTTTTTTTTTTTTTTTTTTTTTTTTTTTAGACCAAAACATCCCTATAGAAGTAGAGATGGCAATATTTCCCATGGGGCCGGGGCTCCGCCCCAAACGGGACGGGGATAAGGACAAAGTCTTGTCCTCGAAGGTGAAACGGGACCGGGACGGGGGAAGCACTCCCCTCCCCATCCCCGCCCCAATATATAGATATATATTATATATATTATATATATAATATAATATATAAATATTCAGATTTTTTAAATCATTTGACATTAATTTTCAGTTCTAGTGGAACTAAAAAAATTAAATAAGTAAAATGTGTTGTTGATATCATCATATGATCATGAAGTGTTATTCTTTTGCAAAGTGTTTAGATTAGGCTGCATGTTCATTGTCTTATTGGTGTTTTATTATGCTGCTTCTAATCGTATATTGACGATCGTCTAGAATTCTTCTTTATTTATGTATGCATCCAAGGCTTTGTAAAACCAGTAATGTTTCTATTATAGTATAAATATATGTAATAAGATTTTCCATCAATATTTCAAAAAAAAAAAAAAAAAAAAAAAACATAAATATATATATTTTAAAACTAAACTTTAGAAGTTTTTTTTTATTTATAAAATCTTTGATTTTATATTAAATATGAATTTATACTTTATTCTTTGTTTTAAGTTGTAATTTTTAAATAGTATAATTATATTAAACGAGGAATGAGGCCGGTATGGGGAAGATCCCTCCAACAGGGAATCCTTGCCCCCATCCCCGATTCCCTTAATACGGGGATGGGGACGAGAATGGGGATGGTTTTGGGGTGCGGGGATGGGGATGGTTTTGCATTCCCCGACCCTGACCCGCCACGTTGCCATCCTTATATAGAAGGGTGTTTTGTAATTTCATGTTTAGGGTTTTTTGTTTTAGTTTTATTCTCTCCAAATCGAATAGTGTAATAGAGAAGGGTTGTCTCGGTGGTGCTGTCGCCACGCCTGGACAACGTTGATCCAGCGGATATGCCATTGATGTGAGATGGGAGAGAGAAAAGAGAGAGAAATTTAGAAGATAGGGTTTGAAGAGTGTTTTTTATATAGGGAGGTTTGGTAATTAAATTACAGTTAAATGTGGTTATAAACGGTTAAATTTTCGTACCTGATTAAAATAAATCTCTAATGTTTGTAGGGGCTAGTTTTGAAAAAAAAAATCTGGAGGCCATTAAAAATACTTCGGCGTCTTTCGTATGTAACGATTTGTGTTGGGGTAGAGAGTTGCTAGTTAGTGGGTTACAGTGGAGAGTGGGGTGTGGGAAGGAGATTGATATATATAAAGACAAATGGACTCCAAACCCCTCAACCTTTAAAATTGTTTCTCCTTCCTTGCTTGGTTCTGATACTATGGTGGATAAGTTGATGGTTTCTTCAGGAGGTTGGGATGTTCCTCTTGTCAAGAGCTATTTTAGCTTGGAAGATAGTAATGTCATTTTTCAAATCCCTCTGGGTAATGACAGGGTAGATGATAAAGTGGTGTGGCATTATAAAGACAATGGAATATATTCAGTTAAAGTGGTTATTGGGTGGGTAGGTCTCTTGAATCCAAGGCCAGTTCTTCTAATAACTCTCGGCTGGAGAGATGGTAGGATTCTTTGTGGAGCTAGCTATCCCTTTGAAGATAAATTTTTTTATATTAAAGGCTTGCTTTGATTGAATTCCGATAATGTGAAACCTTGCTTATCGTAATATACAAGTTTTGGATAGGTGTCCTCTCTATAAAGGTCCTGGGGAATCAACAATTCATGCCCTTTGGGGTTGCTACAAATGGAAGGATGCTCGCAAGGAATGGCTGCCTTTTGATGTTAAGGTTAGAAAATCCCAAACTAATTTTTTTGATTTTATTCTGGACTGTCATCCTCTGTTGAAAGTGACGGATTTGGGGTTGTTGTGTACTTTTATATGGAGAATTTGGTTTTTGAGGAATCTAGTGGTGCATGGTGAGCCAATTTAGGATTTTATGGAGGTTTTACAATGGTGCAGGGCTTTTCTGTCTGATTTCCTTGATAGGGAGGAGGGAAATACTCAGCCTATTGTGTTGCCTGGCCAGGTTAGGATTGCTTGGAGACCTCTGAATTTAGATTATTATAAAATTAATTGTGACGCGACAATAGATTAGGTTTGTGGGCGCATTGGCATTGACATTGACATTGTAATTAGGGATCACCTCGGTTTTGTTTTAGCTTCTTGTTCCCAGGTTCTGTTAGCTAACTATGGTGCTTCTATGGCTGAAATGATGGCGATTTATACAGGTTTGCTGTTTAGCAAGGACTGTGGTCTTGGTCCCTCTCGGCTTGAGTCAGATGCAGCTGTTATTGTAAAAAGGATTAATGAAGGCAGTCACCTAGATTCGGATAGTGGAGCAATATTATCTGAGATATCTTCTCTTGTCTTGAAGTTGAAAGTGAGCTATGTGAAGCATGTTCCTAGGCTGGCTAATTGTGTAGCTCATGGCCTGGCTAAGTTTGCGTTAAAGGTCGTATATGATCTTTTCTTGATGGAGGATTGTCCTCCTTGTGTTAGGAAAGTTGTCCTGTTGGATATGCATGCTTATGTTCCAATTGATGGACATGTTTTTCATGTTTTCCTTTTGTTCCATTTCTATCAACAACAAAAAAAGTTTTGAAAAACAATTTCCCAATTATTTTTCAAATGGTGAGTAAAAATTATATTTAGGACTAATTGCACAAACCTCCCATGAGTTTAGGTCTAATTACAGTTAGATGGACATTTTACTCAAAATTACACAAACCTCCCCTACTATAAGTTGATTTCCGTTAAACTTAACCATTGACCAAACTTTTAGGGTTAAATAAATTGAATGCCTCCATTTGTATTATTTTATTACCTAAAATAAATAATTAAACAAATTTTATCTAATTTATAATATTTTTAAATTTTTTTAATCAAAATGATGAGAATAACGTTGTTATTTTTTCTATATTTATCACCTATTTTTCATAAAAATCCTTCATGGACCTTTTATTTTTTTATTTTTTTATTGGGAGTGAATCTCGAAAAAAAAAATTAACTCAACTGTGAATGATATTTTTCTTTTGTTTAAAATGGGTGTTATTGAACCTAGAAAAAAAAATGGTTTTTGATGATATTCTCTTTAGTTGAAAATGGAAGGTGGTAGATATCAACAAAAAAGAAAAGTTCACCATTTTTTTCTCCTCTGAAAAATGGGTGATTAATATCGAAACAAAATAATAGCATTATCCTCATTTCCATCCTACACTTAT
This sequence comes from Acer negundo, assembly GCA_035582765.1. Lineage (NCBI taxonomy): Eukaryota > Viridiplantae > Streptophyta > Magnoliopsida > Sapindales > Sapindaceae > Acer > Acer negundo. Next base: position 21,171,874 of record CM069243.1, on the reverse strand, counting down.
TGGACACGTGTTATTGGCACACCAGTACCCGATAAAGACATCCTGATTGGCTAGGATGTTTACTGTCAATGCAAATCCCTCCGGATCCTTCCAACTGCGATCAGATTCAAAAGAGACTTCAAAGCTTTCTCTGCAATTCCCAAAATCTTTCCTCTCTCTCATATCCAACCACATTTCCAATAAATCCAGTAGAAGCTGTTATAGCTTTGTGCAAACAGCCACGCAGACTTTCTCCATCCTTCTCCGTTATGGAAAAATCAAGACTTCTTCATCCACCTCCCCTTCAAATTAAATAAAGATGTCAATCCTACCAAAGCCTCACATACGGGCATGTCTCCCTCAGACCTCCAACTGGCAACTACTGAATGTAATGAACCTCTTCGACAGGGTTTAATTGAACCCACCTCCTTGCCATGGGTCTGTCAGGCATTTTATGTCGAAAAGCGTTCAGAACAAGTCAGGGGAAAGAAGTGACTAGTCATTGATTACAAACCTCTGAACCTCTTTCTTAAAGATGACAAGTTCTCAGTTCCAAAAACAAATACATTGTTCTCCCAGTTGTCTGGTGCAACCAGCTTCTCCAAGTTTGACTTCAAAGGAGTTTTCTAGCAGTTAGGTATCCATCCAGATGACAGATACAAAACAACATTCTGTCTCTCAAACGCCCAATACCAGTGGACGATTTTGCCCTTTGACCTCAAAACCGCCCCTTCCTTGTTCCAAAAGGCTGTCACCAGGATATTCTACCCTCTTCTCCACTTTGCATTGTTGTACATTTATGACATCCTACTATTCTCTCCTGATGAGAACTCTCATAGCCACCTCCTTCATCAATTCCATCAAATTTTCGACAAACATGGTATCATGCTTTCTGGAAAGAAAAGCGTGATTGGTTAACGACAGATTGACTTCCTTGGTATGCACATTTCTGATGGCTAGTATTATCCTGGTCTTCATCTAGCGGTTCAATTGCTAGACTTTCCTGATTCCCACCTGACTACTAAGCAAGTTCAACAATTCTTTGGCATCGTCAATTTCATCTGTGATTTCCTACCTCAAGTTAGCTGTTACACTTCGATTCTCTCTTCTCTCTTGAAGAAAACACCTCTACCTTGGATTCATCCCATACTGACGCAGTTACCAAGCTCAAAGCCATGGCGCAGTCTCCACCAAGCCTTACTATTCCATTTGCCGGTCACCTCATCCTCCAGACCGATGCTAGTGAAACATACTGAGGTGCTGTCCTTCTTGAAGACAAGAAAGGAAAAAGAAGTTACTGTGGCCATACTAGTGGTCAATTTAAAATCGCCCAGTAGCATTATCACACAGTTTACAAAGATATTCTTACGGTCAAAAGTAGAATTTAAAAGTTCGATTTCCATCTCAGAACAAAACACTTTACTGTAGAAATGGACAACCTGTCCTTTCCAAAAATCATCGAGTTCCGCAATAAAATTCCTCATAATCCTCAACTGTTGAGGCTAAAAGACTGGTTCTCTAGATATGACTTCACTGTCAAGCACGTGAAAGACCAACATAATATAATTGCTGATATGTTATCCAGACCCACTCATGTCCATCTTAGCACCTCATCTAGATCCATCCCTCTCATCTACATGGCTTCCTCCTCAATAGCATCGTCATCCTCTCCAACCCTAGATGTGAAAAACTTTCCTCCAGAACTCTTAGCCAGCTTACCTCCTAACTAGCAGCCCTCACCAACACAGATTCAAGACTTCGCCAAGTCCTATCTCTCTGTTTATCTTTCCCGGATCAAAAATCAAAGAGTCAAACACGATTTTACAAATCCCAGTTGACCCTTTCTGGATCCTTTCCTTATGCCACCATTCCTTTACTTCTCTCCAGAAGTTCTTTGGTTTTTATGGGTGCTTGTCTGTCCTCCATCATCATGCTATTGTGTTTCCACTAAAGGCGTTGTACATGCACCTCCATGATCCCATTCACCAGAACTCCCTTCTCTGTACGTTCTTGCAATGGTTTGATTCATTAACTTACTAGAGAAATGAGCTTAGTAAGCTCATGGGAAATTATAATCTATGGAAACTTGACCATAACTCAGCTGCTGATGTTTCTTGTATATGGATTCTCAACAGATCCTACTGTTTCAACCCTCACAAACGTCTACTCTGGTCATCCAACATCTACTATGAATGGCACACCACTTATGACTACCCTAAGTGGTATCCTCGTAACCTTTAGACTCCTCTCCTCAACTTCTTGTGTGACGTTAATGGAGTTTCCACCGACGAATGCTTCATCCTCCCAACTGTCTCTAGAAACTCCTCTTTGAGCCGACACTCCTACATGATTGATTCTCAGGATCCAATAGACTTCGCCACCTGGCCTTGTCTTATCTGTGGAGCCCAAGACTCAGATGATGAAGACCACATGAATTGCAACCTGTATAGTCCGTGAGCCTGGCCTCTCTCCTCACTAATTAGTTTCAAGCTTATCTGCCACATGTTAGGCGGAACGTTATCTATCTACTGTTGCTTTAATAATTGTGTGTAATCATTCACTCCTATCAGCCATTTGTTAGGTCTTGCTTTCCAAATTGTTTTAATTATTAGGTTTCTGTCGGCCACTTGTTAGGCCCCACTTATCTTGTTTGCTGAATAGCTTGTCTGTTTCTGCTTCATTCTCCTATAAAAGGATCAACTCCTCTCGTTGTAAAAAGCATCAGAAAATTAAGAAATAAAATATCAGAATGTTTTATAATCTCTTAGCTTTCTAAGCTTTTTCCTTCTTTCTTCTTCAATGAGTCTCTATTAGATAAGAAACAGTCTGTAATCATCTCAGATTACCTCTAGTTGAGATATCTGAAATCTTAGTATGCTCTATGCTTGCCTCTAGTTGAGGATCCTGCATATCAGAAAAGAGATGTTGATTCTTGGCTTAAGGTCTTTATCTGTCTAATGGATGGTAAATCTGTAAAGTACCATGTTTAGGTAAAGGTGCCGCTTGTTGGGGAAAACTCAGAATAACCTACTAGTAGACGGTTCAAGGCTCCCTGCCACCCAGCTATGGTATCAGAGCAAATGGGGGCATTCAAGTCATTTAACCTTAAAATTTTGGTCAATGGTTAAGTTTAACGGAAGTCAACTTATGGTAGGGGAGATTTATGTAATATCAAACAAAGGTCCATCTAGCTGTAATTAGACCTAAACTAAGGGGAGGATTGTACAATTAGTCCTTATATTTATTGTAAGGATAATTATTACACTTGATAAATTTGGGAACCTCTCAATCTACGAAGATAATATTTGTTAATCGGTTCAAGATTCATTTACTTTTTTTTTTTCCCATACCAAACTAAACAAGTGTCAAAGTTTGGAAATTAATTAATGATGCTAATAATTAATTAAATCCAAATAAGTAGAGTTAGAATTGAAATTAGTTGTTCAATTACAAAATAAAGCAGTGTATTAATATTATTGAAAATCAATGAACTTGGTCCCATTTTTTAACCAAATACGGCAAAAAAAAAAAAAAAAAAAAAAAAAAAAACTTTCATATATAATTAGAATTATTTTGATTAATTTCATTTGAAAATTTTTAAAATATAAAGAACGGACTTATGATTTAAATTCAAGGTGATAAGAAACGAGTTAAAATTTACCGACAAATTAAATTTCCAAATCTCTCTAATCGAAGATCAATCAAAATTATAATATAGTTTCAAACCGGTACTAACTAACATGCATCATATATGTTTAACTAACAACAATATACGGAGTTTATACCGTCGCCCAATATCGCTATATCTCCATGTGGTATGTGTGTATATATATATATATATATATATATATATATATATTTATTTATTTATACATGATCCCGTTCCTATTAGGTATCCTTATATAACTTTATCAGGATATTGAATATAAGCCACTCATTTATAAAAGTGGTTTGACAAGTACATACATATCAAGTCAAAGTATGTAAAATGAGTGATTCACATTCAATGTTCTTATATAATTATATCAGGGTATTCTCATATGAAAATTTCCGTATATATATATATATATATATATATTTCTTTTCTCTTCAGTACGTCCTGATATAACTTCATCAGTGTGTTGCACATGTGACATAGATTATGGAGAAGTTTTGACAAGTGTATATACTTTGAGTCAAAGCATGTAAATCTAATGGTCCACATTCAACGTATTGATAGAGTTATATTATGATGTATTTACTTAAAAATTTTCCTATATGTATACATATATAGTCTTTCTACTGTTAGTTCGTCATGGTATAAAATATATCAAGACGAAGAATGTGGATCATAGATTATGGAGAAGTTTTGACAAGTACATACATTTTGAGTCAAAATATGTAAATCTAGTGGTAAAAATTGTATATATATATATATATATATATACACACACACACGGTGGTTCTCTAGTCAACAAGCTCTGACTTTATAATTTCAGGACGTCAAACCACAACCGTATATTCATATTGAGCCTACAGCCGCACATTAATAAATACTCACATCCAATGTGAATATGTGGTTGTGGGTGTTTATCCTTATTTTATAATTACATGACATCTTTACTAGAAAACCACTCTATAAATACATATGTATAGTCCCGTTATGGTTAGTACACACTGATGTAATTACGTCAGTAAGAATACATGTGGACTACTGATTATGAAGAAACTTTGAATTGCGCATCGACTTGTATGTGTGTATATATATATATATACACGAAATTTATCTAATTTTAAAGTGTTGACATTTTTAAAAAAAAAAAAATTGATGAAATTTTCAAATTTTATTCTCACTCGGACACTCGTCAAAGTTACAATCAAAACAATAAACTATGACTTTCTTCACGGACACTCGTCACAGTAACAATCGAAACAATAAACTATGACTATCTTCACTTGAAACGTGGATGGACAAATTTGATTATATTGTGACTCTCTTGCAAAAAGCAAAAAATAATAAAGAAATCAAAATTCAAAAATAGCCCAATTTTCTCTCTGGTTTTGAACAGCTTATTTGTATAAATAGTAGACAACCAAAGCTGCCGAGCTGTAGTATTGGTTTCTCCAATTGAAATCTAAAATCCCAGCTCCAATACAAAAACCTAATTCTCTCTCTCTCTCTCTCTCTCTCTTCTCTATCCAAATCCCACCAACATTTTTTTTATATTAATTAATTTTGTGTGTAATATATAAAAATTTGCAGCTGGTTGGTCTGTGAATTTTGTTCGATTACAGTTGTTAGTTTGTGTGTCCGAAAGAGTTTTGTCTGAATTCGTAAAAAAAAAAAAAAAAAAAAAAAAATCAGACATGCCGGAGATGACGACGACGACAACAACAACGTTGACGTCGTCGTCCGATGTCGGAGAGATTTCGAGAGAAGCAAATCTCTTCGGGAAGTACGAGGTCGGAAAGCTGATGGGTTGCGGCGCGTTCGCGAAGGTGTACCACGCGCGTAACGTGCGAACGGGACAGAGCGTAGCGATCAAGGCTGTTAGCAAACAGAAGATTGTTAAAGGTGGCCTGACGGCGCACGTTAAGAGAGAGATAGCTATCATGCGCCGGTTGGGCCATCCTCACATAGTCGAGCTCTACGAGGTTTTAGCGACGAAGACGAAGATCTACTTCGTTATGGAGTTCGCAAAGGGCGGTGAGCTTTTCGCAAAGCTCTCGCGCGGGAGATTCAGCGAAGATCTTAGCCGCCGGTACTTCCAACAGCTGGTCTCCGCCGTCGGTTACTGCCACTCCCGCGGCGTCTTCCACCGTGACCTCAAGCCGGAGAATATCCTCCTCGACGAGAATTGGGACTTGAAAATCTCGGATTTCGGGCTCAGCGCAGTCCAGCACCAGATCCGACCCGATGGACTCCTCCACACATTGTGCGGGACCCCTGCCTACGTGGCACCCGAAATTCTAGCGAAGAAAGGTTATGACGGCGTGAAGGTCGACGTCTGGTCGTGCGGCGTCGTTTTGTTCGTACTCAACGCCGGTTACTTGCCGTTTAACGATTCAAATCTGATGATAATGTATCGGAAAATCTACAAAGGCGATTTCCGGTGCCCTAAATGGACGTCTCCTGATCTGAATCGGTTTTTGCATAGACTTCTCGATACGAATCCGATCACAAGGATCACCGTCGACGAGATCCTAAGCGATCCCTGGTTCAAGAAAGGTTACAAGGAGATCAAATTCCATCACGAGGATTTGGATTTCAAAGACTTTGGATATAATAATAACAAGAAAAAATTCTTGAACGCTTTCGATATAATCTCGTTCTCTTCCGGTTTCGGTCTGTCCAGTTTGTTAAGTGACTACACCGATATTTCCGTTTCCGGCGAGAGGTTTTTATCGGCAGAGAAACCGGAAAAGATTATAGAGAGAGTTGAAGAGGTAGCGAAGAAGGAAGATGATAGGGTGGTGGTGACGAAGAAAGATTTGGGTGTAAAGTTGGAAGGACAAGATGGTAATTTCATAGTGGTTGCTGAGATTTACCGGTTAACAGAACAACTCGTTGTGGTGGAGATTAAAATGAGTGAGAGAAAATCCGGACCAAATCATGATTTTTGGAAAGACAAGGTGAGACCGGAACTCTGTCACTTGATATACCGGTCGGAAGCAACGGTTGTCGAGACTTCAGATTAACTCAAACTCCGTTTATTCGAATTCACAGTCTGATTGATTAAGTTGTATGAAATTTATTAGTGGATCAACCAAAATTTCGTTATAGTTTTTGTAATTATTAAATTAAAATAATGTATCACTAAAAAGTCGGAACATTAAAAAAAAAAAAAAATAAAAAAAAAAAAAAAAATCGAAGAAAGTAGTTAAGTATCAGGTTTCATGTATTTGTTTTTTGCCCGGGAAATTTAGGGGTGATTTTTAGTATTTACTTTGAGGATAGAAAAACACCACGTTCACTTATTTAACAAGACTTTTGTTTTATAAGACTATCTTCGATACATATGTCAATGTCAATACCAAATTTAGTATAAAAAAGAAAGTAAAATACTATATTTGACATATCAATTTAATATTGTGGTTAAATGTATAATTCTATTTAAAATGTTATTTTTATTATTTTATTAATTAAAATTATAAAAATAAATACTTACCATTAATGTATTCATTATTTATTTAATGTTCCAATGTAAAATACCATTAATACATTTATTATTTCATTTAAAATATATATATATAATGAAATTTTTATAATTAAAAAATAAGTATTTATCGTTGTGCTAAATTTGACACACAATATAGCATATGTCAAATTTGACACATCATTTTACACCGAATTAGAAGACGATTTTTACACCATATGCTAAATTTTAGCATTAGCACAATAATCAAACATAACATTAGAGTCCGGAGATGCTCTAATGTTACGTAAGCTAATGTAAGTAAAGATGTACTTTTGACAAAATAAGCATCCTTCACTTGTAATGTTGGCAATATAATTTATAAAATGCTATGATAGGTAAGTGAATGTCTTTATCAAGCATCAAACGCACTTATTATCGTGTATAAAGAAAAATAATGGAATAGAATGGTGTCATGACAATAATTGTCTTCTTATAAATTAATAATCCAAAGGTTATGGACAGTGGCCCCCCTTATTCTTGTATAATTTTAAACATAAATTGCTTCTAGGCCTAGGACCACACATAAATTATTGTAGAGTGTGTATATACACAGGGGGACAATCGTCCGTGGCCCCAATTTTGAAGGGCCTCCAAAGTTTTGTTATTTTTATTTTAAAATATGCTCCATATATAATTTTAATAAAAACATGCTCATAAATAACTTTAAAAAATGCTCAGTGTACATATATATATATATATACATATATTTTTTAAGTCCACCAACGTAAACATATTTATCATTTTTACAATAATAACACTGGATCAAAACATGCCCCTACAGGATTTAAAACAAAATTGATCTATAAATGATTTTAAAAAAATAGTTCACTATACTTATTTTGTTAAGAGGCCCACCAATAGAAACGTATTTATTATTCTTATAGTAATACTGAATCAAAAATTGCCTCTTATCGGACATTGGAACAAAAATTAAAATCAAAACTAAGGTTCTTCGAAACTCGCTTGATAGGAAAATTTTTATTTTTATAACTTTTTATTTACTATTTTGTTATGTTATAATCTTAAGTTATTATATTAATTTTTACAATTATTTACTAGAGAAAAAAATAATTATTATTATAGTATCGAGAGTCTCATTTTCTACTGTTTACCTAGGGTCCTTTATACATGCTTGAGAAGTTGATGACACTGGATATTGCATAAAGATAATGTAATTTAAATATTTGTGTGCATGTGACTCTGCAAAATGTGGCCTGAGAAATCTTGTATGATTGGTGTTAGAACGATGTCACGAACTCACAGACAGACCCATGAGATTTGTCTTTTGCTTGATTGCTTTTAAAGTAATATCAATATAATCTCATCAATCATGGTGCCCATAATGCTGCCCAGTGCGGATAAATCTATGTGTTGCCTCGTTTAATTTTGTGGAATTTGTAAAATAACTGAGGTAAAATGTTTTTTTTTTTTTTTTTTTAACTTTTTAAAATATTACAATAATTCGAGATTTATGGAGAGAAGAGACTCGAACCCATAATCTCGTTATGTGGATGTAAGGGGCATCCACTGAAACAACCTTAGCATGTCATGTAAAAATGATATTTTAAGCTTTTTTTATTTTATAATTTTATAGATGTGAGATTTAACCCGGATGTGAAGATGAAAATGAAATACACATTCACTTAGGATTTGGGAGAATCAGATATGACTTGAACCCATAATTATATTGGATTAGGATCCAATGATATGTACACTATTTATTTATTTTTGTGTATTTTGCGTGTAAAAGATTGTCAAAACGTATTGGATAATTATTTTTTGGGCCCAATACGAGAACTCAAAGACAGGCTTCCATTTGGTTTATAGAACATGTAAACACGTTGGGCCCATGGCATCTATGAAACCCGATCTATCTTTACCCACTTCCTTATTAGCTCAATTACGCCCTATCTATATTACAGATAACTTTCTAGTGAGTTTACAGTTTGACTGTGATTGATACGATAATAAAAATTCTAAAAACTATAATTTATGATCAATTGAAAATAATAATAAAATGATGATTAATTCAAGAAAACACTCTCCAAATGATTTTCATGAGGGATCAGGATCCTCTGTTATGCTGATATTTTTTCCGATTTAAAACACTTAAAAATATGATTTTGTATTTAAATGAAATAAATAAAAGAAATAAATGACAACCATTGATTACACATGTCAACAGATCTATTTAGGATAGGACAAAAATCAGCTCAGCAGAGGATCCAAATTCTTTCATGAGAAAATCAATAACTCAAATGAGTAAAAATAGTCTGATAATCTCATTAATGTACTTGAGAAATAATAGTAAAAGTTACAAATAAATGTAATTACAATTTAAGACCAACTATCCGGTCACTAAAAACTGGTGATCCACCACTCACATAACAAACAACATCCATTAACCGCTAATGATGGTTAATACAAATCTAAATTAAAATAAATAAATTATAATCTAATTAAAAACTAAATATACAAATTAATAAAAATGCGAACATAACATTCCTCTACCCTTAAATCAGTCGTCCTCAAAAAGTTTTAAAATGGGATTAATTTGAAGTTAATAATTCCAAAGATAACAACCAATAAAAGATGAGAAGGAATAGAAATCCTTATTTATATAATAATTCCAAAGACTAGTTTGAAGTCCGCATAATGTTCGGTAACAACAATTTAAATGGTGATTAGTTAATTTATTGGCCTAAGGTATTTGATGCATTGATGATAAAGAATAGTCGGAGAGGCATTTCTCTTTATTTACCATCTCCGATATTCACCTTGCAAAATATGTTAATTTGAAAAACTGAGATATTTCTATTAATTTTTATTTATCAATTTGTTTGAAAGTCTAAAGGATCTTACATCAACTATATATATAGCACCATAACCTTAACTGATTTTCAATATATAATAAGTAAAATTTAATACATCATTACCATATTTAGCGGTGATACAGCCACTTACCGAGTCTATTGTTGTTTTAACTCACTCTTTTTATGTGTATAAAATGATGAGAGGATACAGCTTTTGAAAAATCCAAAAACACATAGTTATTTAGATAATTGATTCATGCTTGTTTCAATGCATGAATGCTAATCGATATTCATTATCTTCTCCAATTGCTTTTATAAAAATGTTGAGTTAAACTTCATTTTATATATTATATATTATATAAATCCACTACTAACACCACAAGAACTAGGGCAATCATAAATCGAGTCATATAAATAAAACCATGTAATCTACTAGAAAAAAGGATCTTTTTGGGAAGAGAGTTATTTTTGTTAGAGAAAAGAGGAAGCATTGTGTGTGTAATCCAGAGACAGACCTATGTGGGGACTAGGGTGGGCTTGAGTCCGCCTTGACCCTCTTACAAAAAATTAAATAAGTAATGAAAAATTTTAAATTAATAAAATAATTAATATTAATTCCTAGTCAGAGTAAAAAATATAATCTTTCTTTCCTTTTCTTCTTTTTATAATAACAATTATTTTTTCACATTCTTCAAATTTGGTTCAATCTATTTATCAATATTAGTATTTAGATATGTTTGAGTGAATACTATGACTTTAAATATTTTGTTTTGTTACTTAAAAAACAAATTATTTTGGTTTGAAATGTTAGGGTTATTGTTAAATATAGATAATGGGATTTTAGGAGTAATCCAATTATTATTTAATCTAATTTTAAATTTACAAAATAATAATATTGTTAAATGGATTTCATTAAATTTTTCATAATATTGTATTAGTATATTTAGAACGAATCAAACTAATATAAGAATACTGTATAATTTAATTACTGTTCTCATTTACGTTTCATGTTTCTCTTATAATTTAATTTGATATTTTAAAAATAAAATAAAATTTTATAAAGTATTTATTTAGAATATATATTTTACGGGAACGTCTCACTATGTTCTTTTAACTAGGTGATGTTGATTGTTCAGTAAAAAAAAAATTATAACCTACCCTAGTCTTCAATCCTGGTGTAATCTCTAAGAAATTGTAGTGATATTTTTTTGCCTTCAAGGGCGCCGTAGTTTTTCTTATATTTCTAGGGTTTTCCACGTAAAACTCAAGACTTGCATGCATTTATTGATATTCTTGCTCTCATAAACGTACTATTATTGTTGGAAGCATTGCAATCCAGAATCCACTGTCAACAATCGGAACATATGAAATTGACCAAAGAGTCAAAGATACTATCGAAGTTGACGATGCATTATACATTTATACAAACTAAAGATTCATTTTGAAAAACACAACATTGATAAAAACACTGTTCACAGTTGACACCACGAAAGTCCAACTAAGACTAGTAGATCACCAACACCTTACTCCAGGACTTTAAAAAGCACAAAATAGAAAGTGACAGAGCAACGCTTTAATCTTCTTTTCCAAGTAATGAGAATGAAAGATATGTTCAGATCTGTATGCTGATGAGAGAAAAATTTATTGGATAATGCACATCAAAATATGAACTAAACCACATCAAAATATATCATATCTGAGATGTTCCTTTTCAATCCATTAAAACACTCAATCAAGAATGTGAACCCTTCTATGCCTTTTTTTTCTTTTATCTGTGATGGGATGCCCTTCAAATTCAATTAATAGTACTGATCATGAAAATTAAAAATGTGAAAAAAAACAATAAAAAAATAAAATCAAGAAACATGAAGTCACAAATAATATTTAACTACATCAAAAATTTAATTGAAAGAAGGGAGGAAAGCATCCTTACCGACACAACTAATTTTTGGACTGAAAGGTTCTGTAGCAACTTGATCTTTTTAGCTCTTAAAACCTTCGATTATAATCTAAATTGAAACCCAAGATATCAAATAGTATTATGTATGGCATTAAAAATAATGTATAAAAAAAGACATCCTAAACACAAGGCACGTCGTTATCACACGAGGATAAGAATTATCAAATCCTTCGATTTAATTCTGTGAGAAATCAAGAAGAATCGATACATCTTAATTGTAAATATTCACTTCGGTGGTTGTTACCATTGTTATTGTTGTAGTATAAATATATATATATATATATTTATAAGGGGAAATGGGGATGGACCACCCCCACCCCATTTTCCCCAAATGGGGAAAATGGGGATAGGGGAGTTTTGGGGGGACCATCACCATCCCCATTTTTCCATTTTTTCCGTTTTCCTATTTCTCCCGTTTAACTAAAAATTACATACTAGAAAAATACAAAATCTATCATAAATTCAAATACAAAATAAAATCGATTAAAATTCAAAATATGTATATATACTTAGTAAAATAAAAGGACAAAAATATTATACATACATATATATATATATCTATATATATTATATGTAATGTTTGGGGGAAACGGGGATGGAATCCCCCCATCCCTATCCCCGTTTAATTTAGGGATAAAAATCATCCTCATCCCCCCACCCCACTATTTCCCCCACCCCCTGAGGATTTGGATCCCCAGGATAAATGTTCATACCTATATATATCTATATATATATATATGTGTATCGGAAAATCACATATTAAAATTTTGGATTGTGGAATTGTGGTCCTTTTAGTATTCCCTATAACAAAAGTCATCCATATGATGACACGGTCGTGAGGGTTCCATTTTAAGGTATTATATAGACGGAAATTTTTCTATGAGAATGTCTTGATAGAATTATATAAGGACATTAAATGTGAGCCACTCGTTTTACATATTTTGACTTGGTATGTATGTACTTGTCAAATCACTTTTATAAATGAGTGGTTCATATTCAATATCCTGATAAAGTTATATAAGGATGTCCTGATAGGAACGGGACCAATAGATAACAACCTATCTAATAACGGACATATTCATATCTAATAATTTTAAAATATGTGATTGTAATAGTGATGTTCAATTTCAAAAAGTTGATATTGGTCGGTGGTAAATTTCCTATATTTACCTGCATCACGAATAGCATAATACTTGAAAATTTGCGGCCTGCTGACATATAATCAATAAACCTGCACAAAGACCCGCAGACTCTCTTGATTGTTTAATTCAATTAAAGTTAGAGAAAGCCGATGGCAGTTGTTCACTTGAAAATTTCCAACCGCTACTTAATGTTAATGTCAAAGTTCATTTAATTAAAACAACAAAAAGAAGGCAACCTGAGTAGTTACAAATATAGACTCACAGAATTCCCACGAAAACTTTACACAAATTTTCTTTCACCCAAAGCTGGCTGAAGCACTAGGCAAGCTAGGCGGTTGCCTAAGGCCTCCTAATTAAATTTCACCAAAATATAAGGAATTCATTTTTTTTTTTTTTTTTTAATTTTTAATTTTTAGTTATAGATAATATTAAATTAAAAAGGCCTCTTAATATATAGCCTTAAAGTTAATGATAAAAATTCCTTTAAATATATATTAACATCTTTTATATAACTTATTATACATATCTTTTCTTTTTCTCTTAGAAAAATTTATTATTTATTTAGAATTTAATTGTTTTCTAATTCCAAAACAACTATTTATATTTTTTTAGACAATACTTAAATACTTACCAACCAATAGGATTTTGCCATGTGGCTCATTTGTGAAAAATGTAAAGAGATAAATGTAAAAAGTTAAGAGAAAAAAGACACATGGCAACACCCCATTGGTGCTTTGATTAGACCTCGACGAAAATCCGATTGTTGTGAATAATGGGTCAAATTCACTTTCTTTGCTTGCTTAGGACTCTTAGTATATTTGGTATTAATATACGTAGAGGTATTTGGCTTTGGCTGGTTATCAGTAAAAATAACTACATGTTTGCACTTTCTTGAACGAATTGCCCCTGCTACAGTTTCGCCCCTGTTTTTCTTTTTTTTGTCCTAAACCAGTAATTGAGTTGTATGATCAGTACCTTGGGTACCTAAACAATTTCCTTTTTTTTTTAATTTATGGAAAACTCATTATTAAGAATTTAATTATTTTCTGATTCCAAAAAAACTCTTAATACTTTCTTACTTTTAATAACATAGTAATGAAGAAAATAATAATTCATTAAATGATCTTAATACTTCTTTAGAACACATGCTTCTGAACGCTATTTTTTTTTTAATAAAAAAAACACACCATTAAGTTAAAACTTTTGTCTTACATCTGTTTTATTCATTTATTTTATTTTCTATTAATTTTGTATTCACTATCTATACACTATGTTTTCTCCTTAACTTAGCACTAAGTTGTTTTAATAACTTTCTGCAAAATCAAATCTTAATATTTTGAGTTTTTTGAAGGCAACTTGTTTAGGATGATCATTCTTTCCACTTCGGTATTTTCCAGGTTCTATAACTAATATTTTTGTATCACGTAAAGGAAGAATAATAAATCTTTAATAAATTTTTTTACTGAAAAAAAATGATTTTATGATAAATATAAAATAATGTCTCATTCAATGTTTTCACATGGGGCTTCCAATATTGTTGAGCCGGCACTGCAAGTTTCACCTTACGTGTCATCCATGAATGCAATTAAACAAACACCATTCTTTTATGAATTTGATTTGTCTTGAGAGATATGACATGACTTGAATTTACAATTTCATTAATATCGATTAAAATTCAAGGAAAAGTAAAACAACTTACTATGAAATTACTTACATTAAATCCTAAAATAATATTTCATGACAAATGGTTCAAAAAATCATCTTAGAGTACGTACTATACTTCTCTACTTTCTAATTTCTAAACTTCAAGTTCTTTATCAACAATCACTTGAGACCCATTGTTGCCACCATTGCTTGCTTCATTCAACACAGTGTTATTACCATTGTGTCCTTTTAAAATTCCAAAATTTCCCAAAATGTCCTCTCCCCAATCCCAAAGATGCAACACAATGTACGTCCCAATTCCTCCAATCAAACCATAAGCTATTGAATAAGTCATTGGCATCAAAATCATTGTCATAAACGCAGGAATCGCTTGTCTCATATCGTTCCATTCAATCTCCACCACAGATCTCATCATCAAAACACCCACCAAGATCAACGGTGGTCCTACCGCCCATGCAGGAATTGACGCCAGTAACGGCGTGAAGAAAAACGCCAAGAAGAAATACCCAGCTACCGTTAACGCCGTCAGTCCCGTCCGTCCACCTTCTCTTATACCAGTCGATGACTCGATAAAACAAGTCACCGGCGACGTCCCTAGAAGAGACCCCACCACGATCGCCGCCGCGTCCGACATGAACGCAAAGTATTGACCCTCGAAATCTCCGTTGACGTCGGTGAAACCGGCGAACCGGGCCATCGAATACAACGTACCGGTGGTGTCGAGTATGTCGACGTACAAAAACGTCACCAGAGCCTCCCAGAAGCTCGCTCTGTTCATGCCGTTGAAGCTGAGAGCTCCGGCTGTGCTCTTGATCGCGTGAACGTCAACCACTCTCTTGAAATACTGGTACGCTGAATTTCCCAACTCGGTGTCGGGAAACGCCGTCACCGCCGTTCCCCGGAACCAAGAAATCACCGTCACGAAAATGATGCCGTAAATCATAGCACCTTTTACGTTCTTCACAAGACAGTAAGCTATTATCACGAATCCGACGATTCCAAGCCAAAGCGTCGGGCTCTCCATCCGGCCGTTCAAGCACATAATATCTCCGGAAACCGTACCTCCGGGAAGCAGACTAACGGTTCCGTTAACCGCCGTTATAACGGGAGCCAACGACGCACGAGAAGATCTGGGGCAGGCACTGAGAGTGACAAGAGTCGATGAACTGTACCCTATAAGACCGATACCTTGATTGTTTTGTAGACCGATAAATGCGAGAAACAATCCGATTCCGGCGGACGAAGAGATTCGTACCGGTTTCGGTACAAGTTTCGCGAGCTTGGCGCGTAATCCGACGGCTGATATTAAGAGGAAAATCAAACCTTCGATGAAAATAGCAGTTAATGCAGCCTTGTACGGTACGGAACCGGAGCCATGAAACCCTACGACTGTATAAGCGAAGTAAGCGTTTGTACCCATACCGGGAGCCAGAGCCAACGGTAAGTTAGCGAAAGTGCCCATTATTAGACATCCAATAAGAGATGAAGCAACGGTGGCTACAATGAGGTCCTTACGTGTCCTTTCGAGACAGTCCGAGTAGCCTTTGTTCACCGGAGGGAACTTACAAGACTCGTCAGGACGGATGATGTTATAAGTCGGTCCAGTACAGTTCGAGAGAGCTATGTTAGGGTCCGAACATAGCGGGAAGCAATCCGATACGCTGCAGGTGCCACCGGAATCGGTTAGGATACTGGCGTTCACAGCCAATATGTAGGCCATGGTGAGAAACGTCGCCGTTCCGGCACGTAGCTCCGTCGTGAAAGTCGTGTTCCTCTCCGCGAGCTTGAATCGCTTCCCTACTCGGCTGGTTTCCACGAACGAGTTTACTCTACTCAAAACAGATACTCTCTTGGGTTCTTGTTGACTCACCTCCATTGTTGAAAAACCTAAAAAAAGAAATCAATATCTTCTCTTTCAAGTGTTTTTTTTTTTAAAAAATTTATTATTATTGTATTTATAGGGTTATATAATTTAGAGTCTTCGGAGAATGAAACACTGAAAAAAAAAAAAAAAAAACTTTCAAGACAACATAAAATATCTAAATGGTTCTAGAGATACCAAGTTGGTGATGAATTATACCGTGGTGGTTTCTCATTAAAGAGAAGCCGCCAATTCACTATTGATATGTCATTTTGATCTTGCCATGTGGCAACATCCGTCACGTGGCAAAATCAGAGTCAAGATGCTATCAAAATTTGTCCTATTTCACGTAGAATTCTATGTGAAGATGAATTCTATCTCATGTATAATTCGTAATATTTGATGTTTCTTATGCTGTTGAGTGGCGTTTTTGTTTGAAATTGTTCTTGAATGTAAACATCGTATATTTACAGTTTCCTTAATCTGTACAAAAAGGTTCTTAAAAATATCAACTTGCCCGAACAAGAATAAATAACTTGTACTGGAAATAGTAAAAAAAGTTGAGAATATAAGAGACACACTTATAGAATTAAGGGCCCACAACTACTGTTATGCAATTTTAATCAAGTCTTTATCAAACATGGTATCAACCGGCATTTTGATTCTCCACTGATCTGATCTATATCATAACCTATATAAATATGATGATATATGTGATTTATTTATTTAACTTTCGTTATTTTAAATGTAAATTATTATCTCTAAGTGTTTTAGGTTAAAAAAAAAGATTAGTTCAGCAAAGGATCCCGATTTCATCAATAAAAGGGTCATTTGCCGTAGGGACGTAATTAGAATTGAAGATCAGGGTGGGTTATAATTTATGAGAGCTTCTTTTGACAATCTAATTTTTTCATTTTACATTTCTTTTCTAAAAACACCCCATTCTCAAAATTTAAATTTAAAAATTCTAAAAACACTTCATTTAGTTACAAGATTATCCTTTTTATCTTTTTTGAATTAAATTATTAAAAAAAATGAATTATCTCTCATAAATCATTAGATTAATTATTACATATTAAGTATTCTCTTCTAAATTTTTAATTACCATATTAAACTCTCTCTTCTCCAATACATATCTCTAATTTTCTATCTCCATTCTTTCTCAAGCAAGATTAACAGTTAAAAAAAATATATATAATAATAATAATAATAATAATAATAATAATAATAATAAAACTTACTGATATGCTTGATTTTTATGAACCATGTTTATGTATATATTATAAAAATAAAAATAAAAAACTCAAAAAACAAGTATCTTGTTTTTTTTTTTTTTTAAATTGAAATATGAAAATATTATTTGTTACTCTTGTAGTTATCTGATTGCCTAGAGAATTTTAATTATTTCATTAGGCTTAGAAATTATGAGTTTAATCGAATCTAGTTAAAACAATTTAATCTTTCATATATCTTTTTTTTTTTTTTTTTTTTTTTTGAAAATTGACTTTTTAATATATATATATATATATTACTGTTAGTAAAAAACTAAAATATTCATAATTTTTTTTTCTTTAACTATTAATCAGAGATTGATCGAGAAAGTATGAAAATATTATTATTATTATTATTATTTGAAAAATAGAGAAAGATTAATTAGGAGGGAGTGTTTAATTAGTTTGGGGTGTCTTTAATTTTTATTTTTTTTTTGTCTTGTTTAGTCATTTTAATTTAGGTTAAAATTGTCATTAATAAAAAAATTTAATTAGAGTGTGAATAGATAATTTGTGGATTGTAAGGAGATGCTCTCGTAATTTATTTGTTTTTTTACTAAACATCCACATCATCTAGTGTGGAGAACATAGTAAGATGTCCCGTAAAATGTATATTCTAAATAAATATATTACAAAATTTTATTTTATTTTTAAAAAGTCAAAACAAATTATGAGAGAAATATAAAATACAAATAAAAATATTAATTAAAATATATACTGTTATTTTTCAAAATATAAAACTTATCAATTATGAAATCTGGATCAATGACAACAATAATCTCTCTTTCAATATAGACAATCATAGAGTTTGTTAAAAATTCATTTTCATCTTAATACAAAATAATGTTTTGATAAGTTTCATTGCTAAAAAAATAATAATTTAAATATGCAATGTTATTATATTATTATATTAGTTTGATTAATTCGAAATATACTAATACAATGTTTGGAGAAATTTAATGAAATTAATTTAACAATACCGTTACTTTGTAAATTTAAGATTGGATTATCTAAGAATTAGATTACTCATAAAACCTTATTAACTAAAAATTATGGTAACCCTAACATTTCAAAACATATATATATATATATATATATATATATATATTTAAAACCATAACATTCACCAAAAATATTTAATTTGAAGACTAACTATTGATTTTGATAAAGAGATTGAGCCAAATTTGGAGAATGAATTGTTATTACAAAAGAAGAAAAAGAAAAAAAATATTTATATTATTTTTTATTTTGATACGAAATAATGTTTTGATAAGTTTAATTGCTTAAGAAATAATAATTAAAATATACAATGTTATTATATTATTGTATTAGTTTGATTCATTCGAAATATGCTAATACAATGTTTGGAGAAATTTAATGAAATTCATTTAACAATATCATTACTTTGTAAATTTAAGATTGGATTACTCCTAAAACCTCATTAACTAAAAATATGGTAATCCTAACATTTCAAAACAATATAAAATATTTAAAACTATAACATTCACCAAAACATATTTAATTTGAAGACTAATAGTTGATTTTGATAAAGAGGTTGAGCCAAATTTGGAGAATGAATTGTTATTTTAATAGAAGAAAAAGGATTTTTTTTTTCTATTTTGAATAGTAAATAAAATTAATTCTTTAATTATCTATTATTATTTTTTTAATTTTTTTTTTTAGAAGAGTTACCCCCACATAGGTAAATCTCTGCGTTGCCTTGATAATTGGAGTTTTTAAAATAGAGCTCCAACATCATGGTTCAAACCTGCAGACTTTTACCTAACAAACTTAAAGTGTGGTGGGGAGACATCTTTTTTCTCGCTGATTATGAGAGTAAATAGTTAGGGTGTACATACAGTGATTGATCTCGATAGTTCCTTATAGACTGTTGACTCGATTTGTAAAGTGATTCATCGGGCTTCAATATTGATGTATATGTGTTCCCTTTACAGTGTGTTTGCAACGAGTAGTGGGCTCGATGCCTTTACCTTTCTCTTAGTGGAATATAATGTGTGGTGGGTGAATTTATGAAGAGCAATTTTGAGTCCTCTAAATTTCCTTCCTTCTTTTTGGTTTTTTCATTTCATCAAAAGAGATTCACACCCTTTATAAGATACTCCTCTTTGATGAATGATATATATATCTATCTTCCAATGTAATTAAATAGAACAAAATTTGTAATGATCACCAAAGTCCTGTATGATACTGTTCATTTTAGGGCTCAACTTCGAAACTTTATTTTCGACTTTCAAATGAAACACGCTATATATCAACTATATTGAAAAACAAGTCTATATATAAAACCTAGTGATATATCCTATATATACACCCTGTATGGAATGTTTATAAAATTTCACATCCACATTCTTCCTATACAATCCGTATTTAAAAGTTTCATATTTTATATCTAGTTCATAATTTCGTATAAAAATACCAAACAGATTTAACCCGGGATGATTTCCTTTGCTCCTCACGTTACCTTTTTTTTTGTTTTGTTATTGATACGTTTGCTTATCGAAAAGACAATCATATTAGTTCATGCTATAGTGTCACACTTCAGGTTTTTGATTGTTGACATATGATGATCTAAAAGAGAGCTATGGACCACCCCTATAGCTGTTCTATATATGTATGACATTTGTAAGTCTTGTTTAAGATTCTTCAACTGCCTTTCACATAGATATGGGCAATCCTATCCAAAAACAAATAATATACTCGAAAATAGTGACCAATTAAACAAAAGTCGAGGTGGTACAATAATATTAGTACAAAACTCACACCTATATTAATAGAATTATATTTATTATGAGTTCGACTCGTAACCAAATTTGGACAGCAAACTTTCTTAATTATATAATTGAATTTCTAGATGAGAAATCATTTAATTGTGTACAATCTTGCTATGATCATCAAATGTGCCATGATTCATGAAGCTCATGACCCACCTCTTATCCGATTGATACAGTGCATAGGCTTTGGTACATGTCAAATCAATGGTGGGATTGATATTATTGAGTGTTTTAATTATTATTTTTGAATTAAAAAAAAAAAAAAAAAACTTTTTATGAAGTAGGACCCCCTCCTAATGGTTTACAGCCAATTACAACATTAAATTCCTTTTTCCACTTCTTGCAAAATCAGTGGTCAAAAAGTTCCCTTCGCTTTCTTTACTTTTAATTTTTTTGTTTAAAAATAAATAAATAAAATTTCCTCCTTAATTTTCTATTATCATTTTAAGATCCTATTTTTATTAATTTATTTTTTTTTAAATATTACACTATAATATAAATTCAGATTATTTTTAAATAAAGAGGATTCGAACCCGTAATCTCGTGATACATGTGAAAAGTTTACCAATAGACCAACCTCGACTTATCTTACTCAATTTGCTATGCATACTTAATTTGCCATGGATATACAGTAATGTGTATTGTTTTATTTATAGAGAATTTATTGTTCTGATGACTTAAGAGTTTGGTTAAAATATATGCTCTACTAGATATTATCAAAATATTTCTAACTAAATATATGAAAGATTATTATAAACCTTAATATATTAATTAAATAATTAACCGCACATCTCTTTCTCTTAGCATAAGTGATGTGTATCTTTACTTCTACATCGCCACGATTTTGAATATTACCATACGCAACAATCTCAACAGATGTAAAGTCCTCCACAATAATTGATTCTAAAGGTCCCAACAGTTGTCTTAGACAATCTTTTTAATTTTTTTCCGTAATTGAGTTAATTTAAAATTAGTTAATGAAGTTTTATTCAATGAAAAACCAAAGAAAACTTAAATTAACAAAAATAATACATTATTCTAGAAAAAGAAAAAAAAAACTACATTAATTAAATTATTATTTTGGATTATTCCAACCTATCTATATATGTATGGGAAAGCATGCTTCATGTGGCAGTATTAGTATTAGGTTGGACGATGCATGGTGCATCGATACATCCAAAAACCTTTTCTCCATGAAGGGCTAAAAATTGTATCATCATGAAAAGCTTACCAAAAGTCAAATAAAGAAAAAGTTGTTTGGGATTTGGCAGAAAGTGATTTTGACTCTTTGTTTTAATTAATTACCCATTTTCCTGGTCACTTAGTTATATATATCATATATCTTTGACTAAACTCCAAAGCAATGGCATATTGTTTATATTTTACATAAATATATTCTGCAATTTGGCTGATATGCTACCTAACTCATCCATTGGAGATATAAAGCTTCTTTTTTTTTCGCAGACACACCTGACAAATGTGTTTGGTTCTGTTCTTCATATAATAACACCAAAAAAAAAAAAAAAAATATATATATATATATATATATATACTTACTTACAATTATGTAATACATGATTTTTCCATGCCCTTAGTTTAGGATCATTGTTCCTTATTTTGTCCTTTTTCCCCTATTGGGATTCTAACAGGTGTAATACAATCGACTCACTGAATATATATTAATTATCCGTTTTAAACTATATCAAAATCGAGTAAGTAATATGTCAAAATTTATCGAGATCAAACGATACAAACGCAGTCCAAATATTAACTCAGAGATGGGGGGGAGGGGGTTGACATAATACAACATATATTAAACATTGGTTCACATTATTGCGGAGTTAATGTGCGTGAAAATTGTTGGTGTGTGTCACTTGCCATCAAATAAAACGTTGTAGGGTAGTCATGTCATACAAGCAAAAGACTAACCTTTATGTTAACCAGACAATTTACGGGTTGTCATTTACATAGGCCTGGACCTGGTCATTGGTTTTATTGATATTGATGGGTTAATACGTGTAATAGCATTCACAGGCCCACCTCGAGTAGTTGATGGGCCCAAATTATTTCGAGCCGACTTCGATCATGTAGAAATATTGTTGGGCTCGATGCCTTTCAATTGTGATAAATCAATAAATAGCTTTTAGAAAATTTGGATTATCTCTAACGTGTGTTAAGGTTTCAAGTGTTTTATGTTGGTTAATTACACTAATTTAACCCTACTTTATTGAATCTAATAAGATTTTAAAAAGATGTCATAAATTAACACAAACACTCCTTATTATCAAGTCAATCCGTTAACTTTAACGATTGACTAACCTTGACCTATGGAAAACCAAATATACATGTGTCACATCATTCAAAACATAAAATATTTTTTAATTAAAACTTGAAAAATAAATAAATAAAAAAGATAATATATCGATTGCCTATGGAAACATTCTCAATTAGCGAAAAAGTTTTCTCTGCGAACTGCAAGAGTTCGATCTCCAAGATAGGCAAAAATCTCTTTCTATAAGTAGGAGATCGTCAAAGATCTTTTGTTTCCTTCGGTGGTGGAGTTCCATCGCGAGTAGATTATCTTGTTTTTTTTTTATTAAATAAAAAATTTTGTCTTTTCAATTTTAATTAAAAAATATTTTATGTTTGAGATGATATAGCAATGGTATATTTGGTTTTCCATTTGTCAAGGTTAGTCCACGGTTAAATTTAATGGATTGACTTGATAGCAGATGATGTTTATGTTAATTTAAGATATTTTTTTGAAATCTTACCGGTTTTAATAAACTAAGGACAAGTTAGTGCCATTTATTATCATGACACATTAATGAGAACAAAATTTTATCTCAGATTTTTATTCAAATTAATACAATAAATAAATTTTAATTAATATAAATCATAAAACGATATGATAATCATAAATTTTATGTCACAATATCTAAAATAAAATTAAGAGTTTATATTTAAATAGAAATATCAATAAATAGGTTATTTTCAATTTAAATATTAATTACAATAAAAATCCATAATAAATAACATTCATTATTTTATTTTGTTAAATAATTTTAGATTTGAGTAGTCCTATTTATCATTATTAACTAATGTTTCAAAAAAATAATCACATCACAAGCACTCTCACGTGTTATCAAATTAAAAAACCCATTTTGTTTCTACAGCTACAAAACCAAATCTAACAAAAATGATTTGATTTAATTAACAAAAAAAAAAAAATCATACCCATTAAATTAAATACATATTACTATAAATTATTCACTTGCCGGTCCTAACTGCAGAATTACCATAATAAAAACAACTCCGTAATACTACAAATCCCGTTCTCCGTCACAAAAAAACCGGTTCGGTCCAAAAGAATCCCGGTTCATCGATTGCTTATAAAATTAATTTTGCTCACATTCCCTCAATTTCTTCTCCATATATATCTCTCTCTCTTATCTTTTTCGTGTATCACAGTTTCTTCGCTGGTAAAAAAAAAAGAAAACGAACGAGTCAGTACGGCACGAGCGCACCGACACTATCCGAGACGCCGGTATCCACATCGTATCTTCCCGTTATTTCAGCTATTATCATTTGCCGATACGTCACTGTTTTTCAGCTGTGTTTAATTTGTTTATTATTATTATTATTATTGTCTCTCTCGGTATGGACTCCAAATCTGTAAGTCTCGAAATCCCTCAACCATTCGATTGATATGAAAACCCTTAGCTCCGTGACGCTGGCGTTTTGTGTTTCTCGAAACCCTAAAGGTATCGATTCGTTTCGATTGATTTAAGTTGTTGGTTTCTGTTTTGTTTGAAGCTAATTGGGGTTTATTCAGCTCCGGGAGGAGTATTGTTGTTCGTATTTCGATTTTGGATAAGATAAAAAAGGTTAAGGTTAGGGTTTTTTTTTTCGATCGTGGAAAAAAAGTTGGAGAATTTGGGGATTCTGTTATAAATTCTAGGGTTTGATTTGAGTGCAATACGATAGGTGTGGGTTTGAGAGGATAATGTGTATATTGTGTGTGATTCAAAAGTGGTCTCGCCGGGTCGCTACAATGCTGCCTTGGTTAGTTATTCCACTTATCGGTCTATGGGCTCTATCTCAGATTCTGCCACCGGCTTTTCGTTTTGAAATCACGTCTCCGAGGCTGGCATGTGTTTTCGTGCTCTTAGTTACTCTGTTTTGGTATGAGATTTTGATGCCCCAGTTGTCGGCTTGGCGTGTGCGTAGAAATGCAAGGCTGAGGGAGAGGAAGAGGTTTGAGGCAATTGAATTGCACAAGATGAGGAAGACTGCGACGCGGAGATGTAGGAATTGTTTGACTGCATATAGGGATCAGAATCCAGGCGGTGGTCGTTTTATGTGTTCGTATTGTGGGCATATTTCGAAGAGACCGGTTTTGGATTTGCCTGTGCCGCCTGGGGGGATGGGGATTTCAAATGCTGGGATTATTAAAGATCTCGTTGGAAAGGGCGGGAAAATATTGAACGGGAAAGGATGGTCTGAGAACAGGTGGATGTGTGGGCAGGATTGGTTAGAGAACGGGAACTGGGTTGGTGGGTCTATTTCAGGGAAGTCTAACTATTGGCGGAAGAATGGGAGTGGCATTTTTGGAGGAGATGAGAACTGCTTGGCTGAGAAGTCATATTCTGGTGTTGTTATTTTTGCCTGCAAGCTATTGACAACTTTTTTCGTGAGCATTAGGTGGCTTTGGAGAAAAATTTTTAGAATTAGTTCGTCGATGGAAGATGACTCTTCTAATGCAGAACATATGATGGCTAAGAGGGGTGAGAATGGGGGTAATTATCCTGAAAGTAGAGGAGAAAAATCACGCAGAAAAGCAGAAGAGAAGAGACAGGCTAGGATAGAAAAGGAGCTTTTGGAGGAGGAAGAAAGGAAGCAGAGGGAGGAGGTTGCAAGATTGGTGGAGGAACGTAGAAAACTGAGGGATGAGAAGTCGGAGGCTGAGAAAGAGCATGGAAAAACGTCACCAACTGTAAGGGAGAAAGATAATAAGAAGGAAGCGGAAAGGAAGCGCCAGGAAAGAAGAAAAGAGAAAGACAAGGGGTCTAGTAAGAGCAACTCTGATGTAGAAGAATTAGAAAAGCGAGCAGGAAAGGAAAGTGAGAGGAAGCGCGAGAATGATCGTCGTGAACCTCATAAAATTGGTACAGATATTTTCAAGGGCAATGGCATGGAAACAGGACATGGAGTAAAAAATACTACTGCAAGTAGTTATAACCGGGGAAATGCTGGGACTAGGTACTTGGATCGTATGAAGGGCACATTTTTGTCTTCTTCAAAAGCTTTTGGTGGAGGTAGTTTCTTTGGAAAGGGCAACAATACTCCTGTTACTGCTGTGAAAGAAATCAAATCTAACAGTTCAATGGATCATTTCCATGCTTCTGGCAATCGGAGAGAATTTTATCCACCTGAGCGTCCATTTGGGAAGTTAACAAATGGAGAAGATAAAAGCATCAACCGTCCTGTAAGTTTTCATGCTACAGATTTTACATTTATGCGTCATTTTAGCTATTGTTGATTAATGCGATCTAATTTCTAAATTGCCAATTTAGCACTATATAGTAACTGCTGTCTTCTTGCCTACCTAACTAAATCTCCTATTTGCATTTTAATCCAAGATTCGTGGGATATTCAAATTACGCTGCTAAATATTATACACATGCTTAAGTTTTATGATCTTTTTGTGTATTGCATGAAAATTTATTTGGAAGAGAGTAACAGTATTACAACATTGATCTGTTTACTGTAGGTTCTTTCTGAGCCCCAGCCAAGGACAGCACCAAAAAAATCATGGCAACAATTATTCACTCGTTCATCATCTATTCCCTTGACCTCCAATGCAAATGTCATTAGTAGACCGAATCCAAAGGGTACAACAGGAGTTCAGAGTCCACCATTAACTGCTCAATCATCATCAATGCAAACATTTGATAATCCAATCAATTTTGGGCTGCCTTCACCATTTACTGTGTCTACATATCCAAATGTTACCACTAGCAGTAGTTTAGGTTTTTCTCCTGTAATTGAACCGATCTTATCTCGTGTTGGAGATGGACCCCGTGAATTTATACCTGAAGAGCCAGAGCTTTTCGAAGATCCGTGTTATGTTCCCGATCCAGTATCTTTGCTTGGACCTGTTTCTGAGTCGCTTGATAATTTTCAACTGGACCAGGGGACTGGTTTTGTAACAGACATGGGATTGGAAAAGCCTCATGCTTTAAAGAGTATGTCTTCTGCTGAAGGCAGCAGGCCATCTCCGATTGAGTCACCATTGTCACGATTGCGAATAGCTGATGAGAAGCATAACAGTTATAATTGGTTTCCAAGTACTCCCAAGGCCCAAGATATGCACACATTTTCCATGGATGATGCACATGCAAATGAGAAGGGAACATGGCAGATGTGGAATAGTTCTCCCCTTGGGCAGGATCTAGGTCTAGTAGGTGGCTCAGCAAGCTGGATTTTACCCCAAGAGCGAAATAGGTCAAACAACGATGATTTTATCCTCCCTTCTCAGAAAAACATGGCTTCACTGTTCACTAAGGAGGATCCAGTCTTTTCTGGCACTCATTCCCCTCAGAAAGTTTTTCTTGGCAGTGGCCAAAATGGTGGGGCATTTAGCCCTGTCACTGGTCCAAGCGATCATGATCCATGGGTACAGAATGCTTTTTTCCCGCCATTGTCTGGCAACAACCACTTTTCTCTCAGAACACAGGAGGAAGGTACTCAGAATGAAATGACATATGGGAGTCCCAACGGATCTGCATCCAATCATTCATTTGAACCATCTCCTGCAAACTGTTGGTCCAAGTGAGTGCATCAAACTTTAACACCAATGATACTCTTCTGGTCTAATGTCTTGGTTGTGTATGAGTCAACTGTCCTGCTACTCCCCACACACACACAATAGGAAAAGGGAAATGCAGTATGAAATCTTAAAATGTAGCTGGCAATATGTACATCTGTAGGTATTTTTGACAGTTTGGCAGTGTAAGCAATATTTCACTACTGATACTGATTGTAGTTATTGGAAATGCTGTAGTTAAAATTTCCATTCCAAAATGGTATAGAAAATGCTGTAGTTAAAATTTCTATTCCAAAATGGTAGAAGATGTAAGAAATAAATAGATACTTCTCACTTGGTTTTTAGTCTTTGAATACTAAGAAATTGTCAAGGCTTTCATTAAACTCTAGTACCGAATAATATGGAAAGAAATCAGCAACTCTTAAAATGTTTGAAAGCATGTTTCCAAAATTGTTCCATGAACTTTTCAAATCACCAGGCTGATGCTACTTATATTTGATGGACACAATCAGATTACTGATTATCATTTGTGTAAAAGTAGTTTGCTTTAAAGCTTTATTATGCTAGGCCAAGGGTGCAAGTGCATTGAATGCTTAGCAATCTAAATAAAAAAAAAATGTGTGATATGCTTATTTTATGGTAATGATTGTATGACAAAATAATTTTGGAAATGTCATACAATTCGGCACATATTGAGAAAATATAAGAACTAGGATAAAAACATATTGTTTAAACAGTGGTTTCTTTATTTCTGCATGACATAGTGATTGAATTATAGTTTGTATCATCCATATCATACAAAGATGAAGACTGTAGAAAATGCTTTGGCTTAGTGTAGGATCTGATTTAAAGTACTTGATATTGACGCCATGTCACTGGTATCATATTATTTTTCTAAAAGGAAAAACCAGGTATTGAATCTTGTTTGGTCTTTTGAATGATATTAAATTCTGAGAAGAAGGGCTGCTATACTGTATGTAGCAATATATGTGTAGCAATATGTGTAATAACAAAATGAAGAAACTGATGGATAAAATGACAATAGTTTGACACAACATCCTGTAATATGGTTCCTGGGACACAGGACACCATATAATTGAGATTTTTGATGAATGGTGGGCATGTGCTATAAAACTGATTACCTTGGAGATTTTAATCTCGGAAGTGTATTAGATGTTGAAGAGCATGTTCCGATACTTTTTATTTTTATATATACATGCTTTCTGTTCATTATCCTGAAATTCTTAGGAAATTATGATAGTTTTGATTGATTGTTTTCTTCAATGAATAAGGGGTCCTTCGTGCTTGGTTGAGGTTGTTCTGGTCTCTCCAGTTTGATGTCTATTCTTCTCGTTTTAAATGTGGTTACCTGATTATTGTTTACTTCTGTGATCATTGGCAGGAAGGATTGGGCTGTGCAGGGTAATGGAGAAGCTGTTGGCAGGTCATCTGTTTCGAGGCCCCATATTGGAGGTTTATTTCCCACCCCAGATGTACAGTCACTTTGGTCATTTGATTAAAAAAAGAAAAGAAAAAAAGAACAGTGACAGTATGAAGGATTTAAATACACCTCCTGTTCATGAGAGGCAAATAACCTCTTTTGGCGGAGATTTTAGAATACTGGACGCAATGTATCTTCCTTCTTCTATTTTATTAGGGAGATTGACCGTTTACTTACTTTAGCTTGAATAGGTATACACGTGGCATGCATTCACTTGTGCATCGGGTAGCGGCTAGGTATGTTATGTTTCTTAAAATTCTTTTACTTATCTCTCTGCCGGAAGGGGGTTTATATTCCCATTTTGAGGAAAATTTGTTCTGTGAAGAATAGAGCTATCCTCCTCTTAGCTGCTTATATATTTAAATCATCAGTTGAATGGATGTCCACTGACATGGACTGTGAAAATGCAAGATGCGTTTGTTCATAAATCTCCTTCTTCTTCTTCTTCTTCTTCTTCTTGTTATCTTTTTACCTGTTAGGCTTTTACTAACAATTTCGTGGAGACATGCCTTCCCGTTTTGAAAGACCAATTGCCCTATAGTTTTCTAAATAGTGTTGTACAGCAGTTTCAAATATTTACCGTTATCGCCAACTTTGGGATGCTGGGTCTGATAGGGTTATTGTATGTATACTTTCAATTTCTTGGCAGAGTTCAGCTCTCTTGATGCTTTTTTGGTTTGTTGGTATTGGTAGTTAGAAATGAAATGTGACGAGCAGGAGCTCTTGCTTGATTAATATAATTGTGTCGGCGTTGTCTCTATTGATTAGGTAGGAACACGCATAGGCGGCGTTGTTAAAATTGTTGATGTGGGGAATGTATGCGGTGTTGTATTAGGGTTCCAGTTTCTTTTCAAGTTTCCCTTAAAAGGGGCTGCTGATAGAATCAAAATTAATCTAAAGTCTTAGCTTGTTGGGGCAAAAATAATTAAATACCACGGTTGAGATTTAAGATTTAATATCCGGATGAATTTAAGAAGCTCAAGTCTGAACCAGAAAGATCTGGATTAGATTTGTAATTGATAGGGAAAATAAAATAGAAAAAACAGAAGATAGAATAGAACTATGTACAAGGTAGGTACCCTACTAAAAAAAATGCAATAAACGTGGTGTGTGTATATATATATATATATATATATATATATGGTAGAATCAAAATTAATCTAAAGTCTAAATAGGTGGCTATAAATTTATTTGATTTATTACAATTGAGGGGTCAATGGTTTGAATTCACATTCTTCAAATTCTCATAATGACTCAGATTTATGCAGCCGGAACAAGTGGTATATATAAAGATGAAGGTAGTGTTAATCTATAAAAATAGGGTGCGTATATTGAAATATATAAATATGATAAACACATCCCATATATTTATAAGTATATACATGTTTAAAATTTAAAATTAAAACATTATTATAAACGTCTATCTTAATACCAATAGTACCCTTATTTAAATAAATGTTTTTATTTTAATATAATTTATTTATAAACCCTTTTAAATTATTAACACACTTAATTTTTATAAATGATAAATTCTTAAGTTCATTTAAATATACATTTTGGTTTTGATAATATTATTGTTCACTAGAAATCCAAATATGAAAACGGAATCGTGGATTGATAACTAGTTGGAAGATTATTACCAATATGTAACATCTCATGAACACAAAGCAAATCATCATATTCGATAATTGTTTCACAGAGAAGAGACAATTTCCTTTCTTCGTTGAACCATTGTTCTTGCACCTATATATATATATATATATACGGTCATGTTTCTATCAGTGCATCCTGATATAACTTTATCGGAATATTGAATGTGAGTCACTCGTTTATGACAGTGATTTGATAAGTGCATACATACAAGTCAAAGTATGTAAAACAAGTGGTTCACATTTGATGTCCTTATATAATTTTATCAGTGCGCACTGATAGGAAAATTTCCGTATATATATATATATATATATATATACACAATATGTACTACATGCACTGCAAAAATATAAGCATGATATACTTTTGAATTGCACAATATCACATGTCCAGCATGGGGATGGGCGCAGTTTTTTTTTAATTTTTTTTTTAATAAAGTGATATAGTTGAATATATGAGTTTAATTAATGAGTGTGCATAGTATTTGGTTTATTTTTTATTAAACTAATTTGTCCTTATTAGTAACTTCCTATTGAGATATTTTTATAATTAAAATTTTTATTAAAATATAGGTGTATTTATCATATTTATGGGTGTCAATATCGATACCCATAAAAATAATATAAAAGGAAAACGTTTATCGCATTTATCGTCTCAATCAATGAAATATAAATGTATTTTTATAGTAAAAGTTTTCATGTTATAGTATTTTTGTAGTTCTTAAATTCACCTTCTCTTATTGGAGGCAGTATCATCCATCCTAACCCTTTAGAGTATAGTTTAGCGGTGGATGAACAAGTTTAGGGTTTGGATAAATGACTTTCAAATTCGAATCCTATAAATGGTAAAAAAGCTTCAAAAAAAAAAAAAAAAAAAAATACTTGGTCTAGATGTGGATAGATAATGTTAAAAAAATAAAAAAAAAATAAAAAAAAAAAATTCGTCCATCCTATAGTTATAAATATTTTAAAGTTATTTTATGTGACTTTTCAAAATGTTTTAATAGCAATATAATTTTCGTATTATTTTGACTAAAATGTAAGTTTGTAACAAATATTCTACGGATCTCATAATATTCCTTTTAATCTTTTTTGTGACGCAACGCTTGTGTTTTCGTTACGAAAACTCGAAGCCCATTGACTTGGCAAAGAAGACTCCGTTCAAGAATCTTTGCTGTATTTCAATTCTTTGTCGAGTTACATTATAATAGACACACTAGAAGCAAACTTGAAATAAAATAACAAGACAAACAATGGATTGAACAGACAAAAAATGCTTGAAAAATAGTGAAGAACATCAAAGACGCATGAAATACATAACAGTACTTGAAATACTACATTACACTCTACTTTTCAATAGATAACAACATTGCATAAGAGACCGATAATACTAGATTAAGTCGATAATTTGTTGTGAATCCTACGATGGGACTGCATCGCAAAGCTTTGGCTCTTGTTGCTCGGGTGGTGGTGGTGGCAGTGCTGGTTGTTGTTGTTCTCCTTGCCATGTCCAAACAATGTCCTTGAGAGCCGGTCTTATGTCTTGTTTCATCACCTTCTGGTACTCCAATGTGTCTCCGCTGCTCTTTTTCACCTCCACCAAGTGAAAAAACGGAGTGATTTCGAAGATTTCTGCATCGATTCCCAGCACTCCTTTCCTGCCTTCCTTGCAGCCTTCCATTTTCAGCAATCCTCCGTCTTTCTTCTTTACTTTCAGCCTAAGACGCCTACCAATGTCTTCAAGCTTCGCGAAGATAGTTGAGGCGGGCTTGTTGGATGTGAACCTTTCTTCCTTCTTCCGATCTCTCTCCTCAAACAAGCCAGATAAGTCGAAGCCTGCTGAGCACGAGATGATATCAAAAGCATTCAAGTTGCAAGGCTTCGCTGCCACCAATTCATTCTTCGATTCTACCACATTAGTGTTACTTTCATTCTCACTAAAAACCGCATCAGCATCCAGAGGGGCAAGTTCTCTCCCTTCTGTTTCGAAGGTAATTGGTTTTTCTAGTCCCTTGCAGAACCAAGAATTTTCCATTATTTTTGCTATGGATATTCTAGTACTTGGGTTCGGATCCAAGATATTCGTCAGCAACCTCCTCGCTTCTGGGGAAAACCAGTTAGGAAATTTAAATTCCGCCTTACCAATCTTCCTGTACATTTCTATCAGATTCGAATCATAGAACGGGAGATAACCAGCCAGTAGAACATATAAGATCACTCCACATGACCATATATCAGCTTTTGACCCATCATAACCTTTTCGGTTGATGATTTCAGGAGCAACATATGCAGGTGTCCCACAGGTCGTATGGAGCAACCCATCTTGATGCTTACATTTAGCAAGTGCACTCAATCCAAAATCCGAAACCTTTAGATTCCCATTCTCATCCAACAAAAGGTTTTCCGGCTTTAGATCCCGATGGAACACGCCCCTACTGTGGCAGTAATCAACCGCACTTATCAGCTGTTGAAAATATTTCCTCGCAGCATCCTCCTTCAGCTTTCCTTTGGCTACCTTGCTGAAAAGCTCACCGCCTTTAACATATTCCATCACGAAGTAAATTTTGGTTTTGCTCGCCATAACCTCATAAAGCTCCACCACATTCGGATGTCTAACCATTCTCATGATGGAAATCTCTCTCTTAATTTGATCAATCATCCCGACCTTAAAGACCTTCTCTTTGTCAATTATCTTAACTGCCACACTCATACCGGTTTTCAGATTCCTACCATGGTGGACCTTGGCAAAGGTTCCTTGGCCTAGTAATTTCCCTAATTCATACCGTTGCATCAATATGGTCCCTTTGTTTTCCATTCTCCGTCTCACTAATCTTTTATACACGATAAAAGCTAAGCTAATTCACTGGCTATTGCACTATATATATGTGAAATAAGTATATGCAACACAGGAACCGATCAAAAGAAAATTAAAGCCTAACCATCGTCGTCACATAAATCATGCTTTAATATAACATGTTCTCTAAAGTTTCTGGGCATACCAGACGTTTGAGCACGAAGCTGAAGCGGGATTCGATCCGAATTTCGAACCACGTCAAGGACAAACAAGTGCAGATTGGATGAAGCTGAAACTCGATCAACTTCAACCAAGTACTTTTCAACTTTGAAGCACATCTTTCAGCATTCCCAATTACAAAGCTTTATAATGAATTAGATGATAATATTGATTTGCTTCCAATTTTTTTGATAACCAACCTGGAAAAATCAATATACAATCAATTAGAGTTATAGAAAAAAAAAAATGAAAAAAAATTCCTTAAAAATTAACAACAGCTAAGAGACTAATATTTTGTTACTAAATTGACACAACTTTCTTCAAAAACCAAAATTTAGGAAATCAATTGCAAGACACAATCTAACATAATTAAGAAGATTAAAAACACGTTTTTTATTATTTAGGCTGTTTTTGGAAGCATAAACAAAATTTGAAGATTTTCTTCTTTCAAAAAAAAAAACACATATGGGGTTTTTTAGATCTCCAATTCTAAAGCTGTAATTCCATGCAATCTCATCATTAAAACCCACCAAATTTCTAAATCAGCAACAAAACAATGTAACGAAAATTAAGAAATTATTCAACTCTGGGTACTCTAGAGTTGCAAAAACAGAATCATATAGAAAAAAACAAAAAAAAAAAAAAAAAAAAAAAAAAGGCCACCAAAATTATGTTAAAGAAAACATGTTTGCAACAGCAGCAAAAGCAAATCAAAATATATTCTTTAAATATATATATATATATATATTTATAAAAAAAAAAGTACCTTTTCAAGTGTTTGCAGATTGAAGAAGAGGAAGAAATCTGGAACAGTTGAACAGATGATGATGTGAGAAAATTATGAGCTGAAAAATGAAGAAAGCTTGAAGCTTTTGAGGGTTTTTTATATATGGTATTGAGCCCTCCACATAAAATGATTTTTTTATTATTGACTTTACTCCTTACATTAATTCTCTTCTGTTGTTTTTTTTTTTTTAATAAAAAAGAAAAATGAAAAAAAAGAAATCAGGAGCTGTGGTGCGGTTGGTCACCGCACTCCCAGCGAGGCGAATGGTTCGGGCTTTGTCCGAGTTCGAACCCCATTAGAAACACCTCGTGGCTAGACTTTATTGACCTTCCGATCAAAACGGGGATTAGTCTCACTCGTTAACGATCGGTTACTAATCGAAGTGAGGAATACTTCGTGGTCTAACAAAATAAAGAACAGAGTTTACAATAAGGAAAACACTTGGACACTGACCAACCAATGATGTTTTGAGATATGGTCAATTTATGAAAAATGCAAGATCATAACTATAAAAAGTTTAAAGAAAAAAACCGCGTGGTAACACTCCATTGGTGGGGTTAGGACCAATTTCCTTTACAATAGGACAAAACACAACAGTCCAAACTCTAATTCACTTTTGGAGGTAGATATCAGCCACCGGTCTTCGAATTTTTCTCAGATTTGAAGACTGAAGTAGTGGTTGTTGTAATCAAAATAAATAAAAAAATAAATAAATAAATAAAAGAAAGAAAAGAAAGGAAAAGAAAAGAAATTAGGATATACATGGAACATTTTATCTTCGTAATTATACTGTTTTAAATAATAAAATATTATTATTTTACTTTATAAATAATATTTTTAATTTTTTAAATAAAATTGTTCCTTTCTATATTATCTCCTTAGATAATAATTTATTCACTTTTATTGTATTTAAAATTTTCTAATCTTTTTTATAATCCGTAACACCTAACTATTTTTATATATAATGATTTTGATAAACAAATTTTAACATTTATAATTTTTATCTAATTTTTCACATCTAAAATTTAATTTAAGAATGTTAATGTTATTATTTGATTTTACTGAATTATTTTGAGTTAATTATTATAATATCTGTTAATTACATATAAAAATTGATGATTTAAAAATATTTGATTTGAATTAAAATATTTATTAATTTATTAATAAAAAATTAAAAATTAAAAAATTATTAAAATATAATTAATATTATACTCGATTAAAAAATAATAATATTATTTTAATAGAACAATGAAATGATGATCTATAATCGGACCTTCAATTTTAAAGAACAAAAATAAATCTTCATTTTAGGATTTTTATTTTGAATATTAGTTGGAGTCATTTTGAATAAAAGAATATTAGTTGAGTTGGCTTTACTGTTTTTATTATTATTTATAATTATTAATCATCATTATCTTTGATTGCCTCCTAATAAAGTAATAATAAAAAATAGTGCATCACAGCTTTTAATAGCTTTACGGTCTTAGTTGTCAACTTTAATGATAATTAGGTATTGTGTTTTAACATGAAAGGGGCATGATTCAAATCTTATTAATATCGGTATAAAAAATATATAAAAGAGTCATCCAATATCATTAATGGGATTCATAATTTTATAATCACTTAACACGCTTTTGATTCAATTAATATTGGATTTTAATTAAAATTCTTCCTCTTTTAACACAATTATTTATTATCATCTTTTTAGATTATAATTTTGATAAAATTTACGTAAATCAAATATTATAAGTTATCGACGGCTACAAACGAGCAATTAGAGGCTATAAAAGGAGAATATAATTACTGTAATATTTATTTTTAAAGTAGATACATATATT
The DNA here is from genome assembly GCA_035582765.1 of Acer negundo. NCBI lineage: Eukaryota > Viridiplantae > Streptophyta > Magnoliopsida > Sapindales > Sapindaceae > Acer > Acer negundo. Next base: position 21,135,596 of record CM069243.1, on the reverse strand, counting down.
AAAAATTAAATTGATGAGCTAATTGAAGATTGAATCAAATTTTGTTTGTGATGTGTTAATTGGATTAATAAAACGTGTTGTTTGAAAAATCTCTATATTCATACCTTACAAGTTACAAGTCTTTGTGTACATACAAGAGTTCTGATGATTGCAGCAGCCAATTACGACACGACACCTGTGTAAGAAAGCAAAGGATCTTATTGGATTCAGTCCAGAATCCAGATGCGGCCTTCCTCGGTCACAGCCTTGTCCACTCGTCTCCTACAGCCATACACGCGGCTGTCAAATGCTTTTACAGCCATACACGTTGCTTTTATTCATTTTGTGGATCACGCGCACGCAACAATATTCTGGTTTCCACGTTGTTTTTTTGTGGAGGCCAATTTGTGTACTCTGAAGATTCAAGAATCTAAGTTCTAAAGATTTCATTCTTCTTCTAGATTCAAGTGGTGTGTAACTAGGGATGGGTGTGAGGCCCTATGGGATAGAGGAGGGTACCCCCACTCCCATTTCTCAAACCTCCCCCAAAACCCGTTTGGGGGGACCGGGGGTGGGGCCGTTTTGAGGGTAGGTCTCCCCTCCCCAACCCCAAACCCCCAAAACTCATTTCTTTAATATTTTTTTTTTTTTCAATTTCAATTTTAAATTTCTAATTTTCAATTTGAAATTTAGAATCCGAACATTCAAATTATTAATTTGACACTGTTTAAATATCCAATCCAAAAAGTAATAAAAATATAATATAAAATTCAAAATACAATACAAAATAATTGTAAAGTATAATGTTAATATTATAATCACTAACCAATGACTCATGTTAATGATAATATTATAATATTATAATTTTTTTTAATTGTCAAAATTTGAATATATAAATAAAAATAAAAATAATATATATATTATTTGAGGGATATGGGGGTTTTGGGTTTAGGGGGAGGTACCCCCACCCCCATAATTCATTTGGAAAATTTTGCCTCCAAAACCCTATGAGAGCCTGTGGGGAAACGTTTATCCTTATGTGTACCTCCTCATTCATATTAACAGTGCAAATGTCAACGCGTACATTTATGGTATATATGGAAAGTTTTAAATATGCATATATACCGTCTCCGTAGTGATTGATTTGAACCGGTCCACTAGCCTGTTCGGTCCCCAGTGGAGCTTATAGCCCACGTTGGGATGACTTGGTCATTTTTGGTGGTGAAGTACATTATCACTCTTCCAACATCCAAAACGTTTATCATACTTGCAACGGTCTTTTTCTTTATGTCGAGAAGTACACTCTCACCCTTCAAACTACCAACAGTTTATCACTCTTGCAAGGGTCTTTTTGTCATTCTATCATTACAATAATTAGGTTCATTGTTTTCAAATAATTAAAATGCACCTAATTTATAGGTACTTGTTCAAACCTACCATAGAAATGACACATAAATACATAATGATATTGGTGGGTGGGGTATTTATTTATTTTTTATAAATAAGTTAACTTTGTAATAAATAATAAATGCGGCCATATATATATACAGTCCTGTTTCTATCAGGGTATCCTTATATAACTTTATCAGGATATTGAATGTGAGCCACTCATTTATAAAAGTAATTTGACAAATACATACATACCAAATCAAAATATATAAAACGAGTGACTCACATTCAATGTCCTTATATAATTATATCATTACATCCTCATAGGAAAATTTCCATATATATATATATATATATGATATATCAACCTCATCAATCTACTATGTAAGTCCTACATTTATGAGTGATAGTAATGATGTATCTTTCAAGAGACATTAGATGACACCATTACATGGTAAATGATACGTTAATATGGTTTAATATATACAATATTATCATGACCATTGCACAATATGACTTGATGATAAATGATGCTCATTCAGTCTGATAATATCTTCGTTGTTTGAGTTGCTATACAAATGAAAAGTTAATGAGTTACAGAGGAAGAAAATATTGATCGAGAAAATGATAGAAGTAAAAGCGATAAACATTACAGCGGTGATACATGTGCTTAAAGGGGTCATAATTTTCTCATTTAATGCATGTGGGGGCATGATTGGACACAAATGAGTTTATTTCATCCACAAAATTCCATAAATAATTTTCCGTCTTTTGTTGAATCTTTTTCAAGACTTAATAGATAAATTATTAAGTCAATAATTTTTTTTTATGTATATCAGAATACAGTTAATCAATATATTAACTAATCGATTACGATAAATTAGATCGGATTTTACGGTTTTTACGGTTTTTTCTTCTGTAGTATCTCGATATGACATGAACGTGAAAGGGGTTCAAGAATTAGTTTTCTTTTTATAACGACTGAAATCATTTATTTTAGCTTTTTGACCCCTATATATTAAAAAAAAAAAAAGAAAAAAAAAAAGACGATAATAATAATAATAAAAAACAAACTTCCAATGCAATGTTAGCTGTATGAAGGTAAGAGATGCTTCCAAAACGAGACAAAATTGGATCCGGATATTTTGTATGCCTAAAGTGGTCCTGACTTAGTACCTACAAAAGTATCTTTTAAAATCTTTAGAGATTTCACAATTGTTTTATTCTACGACTATATATTGATCGGTTCGGTGGTAAACCACTCGTACCTGAACTACAAGATTATGGGTTCGAATTATACCCTCCTACATAAATTTTGAATTTATTTAATACTTAAAAATAAAAATTGTTTGTTTATTATTTGATTCACAATACAAATATCCTCCTAATCTGAAAAATATTGTCGATATGTGTTCTTAAGACAAGTATTGTATCATAAAAAGAAGAGATTTTGGATCCAAAACGGCCTAATATAAGTTTTTTATTGATTTTATTTTTTTATTTTATTTTTATCTTTATTAAATATAAGAGGGTTTTTCTAGATTTTTTGATAGAATTTTTTTTTTGATAAATTTACTAATAAATAGAATCTATGTAAGTTTTCCATGTACAAAGATCCTGACAGGAGATGGTGGTGAGAAGGTTAAAGGAAAATTGTTTCCAGGAATGGATTAGAGCGTGAAAAAAAGAAAACAAAAAACATGTTCAATTGTCTTTAGCCGAAATTTCAACAGTGAAAAAGTTGTTGGCAACCTGATTTTTCCAGAAATTTCACTGTGATTGAAGACATTTTCAGGGGTGTGACTAGTTTTAGATAAAGTAATTTTTAAACACACATCACTGAATCATGTCACCATTTCAATAATTATCATACAAATATTGTGTCTGGCAGTTGAAGAATATTACAATGCCATGAGATGCCTGTACCTACTTCTGTTTCCGCTCATGTTTGGTTGGTTTCCCTTTAACAATGATTATGAGTCGGCCAACACAGTTGCCGCTTTTGCTGCTTGCTCATGATCAGCTGCAGGTGACCGACAAGCGTGAAGAATGGTGCATACATCTGTATTTTCCAGAAATTGCTCTGCGTTTGTGAGGATCAGAGGCGCATATTCGAAGACCATTCTTTTACACTGTGATGGAGTTGCAAGACATCAGGATCGATAAATAGCACACACTTATACACATATCTATCAGAGAGAAAAATTAAAGTGAAATCCTAAATACATCTAATATCATCCTCATCAATGTCTTGAGAGCAATATATAACCACCTCTTGTTTCATATTAATAAGCAGTCCATGCATTGATGAAGTCACATACACACCCAAAAAAGAAATCTTACATATGAGTTGATTATTGATCATGTCAAGAGATATACTGTTCATTGGAATCTCTATTTTGACAAATAGGATGAATCAATAAATTGATTTTGAGGAATTGAAGAAGTCATAACATCGATACCTTTTTTGCATAGTTCTCCATGGAGTTGCATGCCTTCAAAAGCAGCTCGAGTATATCTAGCTGCCATGAAAAAACGAAAGAGCATTAGTTGTCTAGTTTGCAATAGCCATTGAGCTTCATGGTACAATTTATTGTTTGCACAATGCAAGTTTGTGAAATATTATGCGGTGTGCCAATAATAAACCACAGGATCAGTTTTTTTTTTTTTGTTTTCCAAGCAAGAGAGACAGATCATACAACATCAAAGGAAATTTTCATAGGATAATTGAAATGAATCATGCATACTGAAAAAGGATATAATGAGTAGTAGGTATCTTTCATATAATAGACATTAACATTCGTATCATAAGCTGATAACAATATTGCCAACACATGACAAAATTAATCTCGCTCTTATTCATTTATATCTCAGAATAGGCATTATATCAAAACCAATATAATGCAACATGATACTTTTGAATAAAAAAAGGCATGTGAGATTTTAAGAAATGCAGAAACTGTTAAATTTCACTGTAAACGAGAAATTATCCTTACTAGTGACAGACCAACAAACCTGAGTGTCAGGATCTTCCAATTTGACTAGTATTTCTTCAACAGTACGGTGGCAAAGACCGCAGCTATCATCTTGGAGTTGTGAAGAAATGGCTGCAATTTGTTGGCAGAGGTTAACCTTTAGACAGAAATCTGCAGGCTGTACTGAGGAGATCTCCAAGAAGAAGAGAGGAGCATAATAGTCCACCAAAGTAACACACTGTGATCCAGAAGAAAAGAAAAAACAACAACTTGGTTATGCAAATTTCTTTACTACCTTAATGATACCATTGTCATTTGTGCAAGCACCGGAAGAACTTTGCAATACGTATATGATCAACTTTTTAGTATTTTGGTAGCATTGAATGCAATTTAGATGGCTACTAGCCTTTAACCATATAGATGGTGCATATAGAGGCAGATAAAGCTTTAAACTCTGGAATATGATGATGGAAACGGGGCATATGATGATGGATAAAAAAATCCATCAATTCAACCTCGATAACTATGTGAAGTGGCAAGTTTTCAAGCATACAAGGTTATGCTTACACAAGAGAGAATATAGCTCTAGAAAGTGGAAAAAGAATATTCAGGTTTAAAGAATTACATAAAAATAATTCCATAACTAAAACATAAAGATGAACAGAGGAAAAGGAAACGGGATTCACATAGCACAAGTTCATCTTTCCAACTGCAACCTCAAAATTTCAATCTCAGTGAACAACATCCACTCTATTAAAATTAGATGAGTACCTGCTGCTTGAAAGAAGGCAAACGAGAGCAAGTTGTGTAAAGCCTATCCATGATCTCAGTTTGGGTCTTGTTTTGAGAAAAGTAATCAACTGCTTCTGCTGCAAATTCTTCACACAATGTACAAACGTTATCATTCCGGGCAACTTTTTCTGAATTCTGGCTTTCATTTTCTCCCTCCAGCTTGCTTATCTCCACAACTGAACAAGGAATGCAGATAAGCATTACATAAGATTATTTTCAGCATTACAAGCAATTCGTACTTTAAAAGTGAAAAGTGCATGCTATCTGCTCTTCTCAAGGGGAAAAAGATACATAATGAGAGAGCATGAATGTGGTATAGATAGATAGATAGATAGATGGATAGATAGATAGATGCATAATGAGAGAGCATGAATGTGGTATAGATAATTACATAAGATTATTTTCAGCATTACAAGCAATTCGTACTTTAAAAGTGAAAAGTGCATGCTATCTGCTCTTCTCAAGGGGAAAAAGATGCATAATGAGAGAGCATGAATGTGGTATAGATAGATAGATAGATAGATGAATAATGAGAGAGCATAAATGTGGTATATATATGTAGAGAGAGAGAGAGAGAGATAGAGAGAGAGAGAGAGAGAGAGAGAGAGAGAGAGAGAGAATATCAGAAATTAATGAATTACTTAATATATCTGAGACCATATTCGTACCAGATAACTGGTCTCCAAGTTGCCTGGCATCACAAGCACAGCTAGCACCCAACAGAACAAGAAATAACAACCGCACTCTCAGTCCTGTCATCCCTGATTTAAGACAAGCATGAAAACCTTGAAATCTTAAATTTTGATGAACAATTAAAAACGAAAGTCTAATCTGATTGATCATTAGGGTAGAGATTTTATACAATTATAAACAAAATGCATAGGTTAACATATTTCTAAGCAATTCATGGATCAATTAAGAAGCATATCTGAATACTGAATGGCATGATATGAAGTACTGATGTATGCAAGAACCAGCTAATTTATACCATCTTATACAAATAAACAAGGTTTCACAATTCCATCCAATCATGCAAAGTAAAATCACGGGCTAACACATTGAAGTGACATTAACAATACTGCATAACCGGTATGGTAACAGCAAGGTGAGAGGTCTCGTAGCACCCCCTCTCTCACTTTACCAACACCAGTTTCTTCCTTCCTTATCAACCAATATCAACCATTTCCTAATACAAATTTCACCTTCAATTTACTATCGGAAAAAGGTTGACATATCGGTGGGAGAGAAACCTAAATTAGAAAACCTGAATTTTCGTTCTGTTCTAAAAGTTTGAGCAACAGCAACCCTCATAGACATAGTTCCACTTACCATATTAAAAACCAAAATACCCTATTACTAGCTTCATATTTAGTTTTCAATTTTTCCTTTACATTGTTTCTCATCAAAATTAATAAGATTATTCAGGCATCATAAAACTTTAATCGCAGAACACCTCTTTCAACTATCAAAAGTACTTCATATAACTAATTAAGTACCAATTACTAGCTTAGCTTGTTTTTAATTTTTGAGATAAAAATTTCTGTTTTTGATATTACACAAACCAGCTACAAAAGCTCAAACTATTTTGAAATTGAAATCACAAACTTATAATACAAGCCTAATCGAGCCAAGCATGGATTGATTTAAACTCGATTCGAAAGTCAAAGTTCACGCACGAAACATTAAAAATTTTAATTTTCCAAACAGTTTCTCGGCAACCAAACAGAAGAAAAGAAAACTTCGAATGGAAAAAATCATCGTAAATTGAACAAGATGATTAACTTTGAAGAGATTAGATTACCTGCTCTTGGAGTGTATTGAATTGCAAGGAGAGACGTGAGAAAGAGAGAGAGAGAGAGAGAGAGAGAGAGAGATTATTTGTTTTTGAGTGTTGGGTCGGCAAGGCAACGGCTTGCGTAGAAATATAGTTAGCGCTTAGAGTTCTGCTAGTGTGCGGTGAGCAACACTTTTGAATTTTAAGGGCAAGTAGCTATGCTTACGTGTCACGATTGGAATGGACGAAATAAATGGATTTATCGGAGAATGTTGGATCCTCTGTAATCTTATGATTTATAATCGTTAGATTTATTTTACTTTTACTATCTTTAAATATATAGTATTATTTTAAAACGTTTCAGATTAAAAAAAGGATCAGATTAATAAAAAATCAAAATCCTGATCGGGATAGAAGAGCCAAGCAACCCAATCCTCACCTTGTATTAATCTCCAATTTTTTTTTTTTTAAAAAGTAGCTATTTTTAGGATCAATTTAATGATTACAAGCAACAACAAATGATTCGATGTTCTAACATCAACTTAGGAGAAAAAAAAACTGATTTTTTTTTTTTTAATATTTAAAATTATCTTGTAGGTAATACGACACTTGTCTTTAGAAGATGTATCCTAGATATTTTAAGAATAATTTCTGTGTCCATGTGGTTTTTAATTTGAGCAAACACCAGTTTTAAGTTATATCCAATTCAGATTTTGATCTAATTTAATTAGAGATTGATTTGTAAATTCAGATTTTGATCTAATTTAATTAGAGATTGACCTGTAAGTTACGATTAAAGCACTAAAACATAATCTTAAACCTTCCATGCCATGTGAATTAAACCCATGAGTTTGAGTTACGTCCCTAATTCCCAAATTTGTAAATAGATTTTGAAGAAGAAAAAAACTATCCAACTCGAAAGCAAGTTGTGACACAGGTCACATAATATTTAGACAGCATCAGCCTCATATGTGAAGGCCATAAACATCCTTACTGGTTACAACTAAAGAACATATCAATATTTTACAACAAAAAAAAAAAAAAAAAAAAAAAAAACAGGAGACAGAAAGACAAGGACTCAAGTGAGTAAAAATAAACAAGAACAATCTTTAAGATAGAGATACTATAAGTTAGTGCCTGATTAAAAACAAAGGAAGGCCAGTGAAAGCTTCTATCTCAAGTTCAAAGTTGGCTTCTTTTTCTTATTTTGCTTGGCCAGAAGCAGTGAGAATCGAGCGAATCCGAACTTCTTCCTCTTTCCGGAGACCTGCTGCTTGCTACCGTTTTCCTTGTCAGCCTTCCGAGAAGAGGGCATGTTGCCATTTTTCTTGCTGAGAATTTGGCCTAATGATACCTTTCTCTTCGTGCTGTCTTTCTCCGTTATCTCAAACTCTTCCGGCAGAAGCAGCTTCCTGCTCAATATTTGCCCTATTGATAATGTTGGCTTCAGTACGGGGATTGACTTGTCGCTGACCAGATTCAGTCCATTTACATCAAGCATACGAGAATCTTTGTGAGGTTGTGATGAGCAGGAGTTCTTAAACTTGGTGGAGCTCTGTACAGAACGTCTTTTCTGAGCGTTCTCGGATCTCCATTTGCGAAGAGCCTCTTCCACTGCCAGTTTCCCCTTATTTGCAGCCTCTACTCTGTTGAGAGCTTCTTCCAAGGCCTTCTTAGTGGTTTTGACTTCTTCTGTAGCTTCCTCTACCCTCTTCAAAATTTCCATTTTCGACACACTTGCATCATCAACTTTAAGCATAGCATCTACCACTTTCCTCTTAGAAAGTTCCTCAGCATCTCGAGCCTTGGAGGTTAGAGAAGAGTACTCTTCATATGAAAGAGTTACTCCTTCAGGTTTTGGCAAAATATCTCCAGATGAGTTCTCAGTGTTTGATAGAGCCTTGATCTCTGCAAGAGCAATAGCTTCTGCCGCTCTGGCGGCTTCCTTCATTTTTCTGGCGGCAACCAACCTGATCTCAGCTGTTTTTATCCTACTTTTGGTCTGCTCAATCTCTGAAATCGCTCTCAAAACTTCCGATCTGGCTGCTTCTCCTATTTTCTTGAACTGTTCTGCCTCGGAACTCAGCCGGTGGAGCTCCCTAGAAATATCTACAGAACTATCAGATCCGCTAGCATCTTTCCCCATTTGCAGTTTCATTTTTGTTTGGTATAGCTCTTCCTCGAGAGATGACACCTTTGAGGAATTCAGACTTAACCTTTCACGGGTTTTCTCAAGCAAAATTCTTTCCTTCTCCAGTTTATTGTTAAGAGTTTCAACAGAAGCTCGAATGTCAGCAAGATCACTAGTAGTCCTGCAAAGATTCAACTTTGCTTGTTTCAATTCCATTAAGATTAGACCCGGAGCTGACGAGGGCAAGGTGCCCAAACCTCTTATCGAATTATGATGAACACCCTCAATAATTTCATGATTTTCTTTTTCTGCTTCGTTTACCATGGGGGACACATTCTTATCATCTGCATTTGACTCAAGTGTCACATTAACTTCAGCAGCTTCTTTCTGCAGCTTCAATTTTAATTCTTCCACCATCATTTTGGTCGCTTCCAGCTCCTTTAAGACTTCCAGTGTTTCCTTTTCTTTCACAATCAAGTCTTTCTCCAATTTTGACGCTTGCTCCTCCACTTTCGCAATATCTACATCCCCCATTTCATGCTGCTTAATATAAAAAAATTCTCAGTGCATAAAGTAAAACTTATGTATAAAAGTATTGCAATGCAAACATAGTATACGAAATTCCAAGCCTAGTAGCTCTATAGAGCAAATGTGAATGCAGGAATGTATTGACTCTGTTCCGGAACAGTATCTTAATCAAAACAAACAACTAAAATCTGTACAAATATGCAAACAAATGCATGAAATATAGGTTCTTATGAAGCATAATGTATCTGGAAACAGTTGATAACAAGAATATCATAATTACAAAATAATGATAGCCCAACTCTTGTAGAAACTCAAATAATCAAAAGGATTTTGGAACCTAAAAATTAATGAACCAAAGACACAACCAGATACTATATAGATTTTAAGTATATTATCAGAACCTGGTTTAGTTCTAGTTATTATGCATATAAAGTGTTTGATGAAATTTTTCATAGAAATTTTATCATGATAGTAACCAAACCCAGAAACCCACTTCGATTTCGGGTGTCTCCGAACAGAATCTGCGGTACCGGTTGCAAACCGAACCGACCCGACCGAACCAATCGAAACCGTATTCAGTTGATATTTGATATCGTCTTAAAAACACTACTAAACATAAACATAAAAGAAAAAAAAGAGAGAAACAAAGAAAGAAACCTCATCAGAAACTTTATGTTGAGATGGTTTCCAGTAACCGATTCCACCGAATCGACTCACAGCCTCTTTGACCGACTCGAACGGCGCCGACGTGTCGATCTCAGCTCTGGTAACACCTTCTTTCTTCATTGGTTCCGGTTTTGTACCCGAACCGAAAACTGCACGACCCTCCAAAAGCTCCATTTTTGAAGCAGGATGATGTAGGGTTTCAGCCATTAAAACGCAATCTGAAGCTCAAGCTAGTCTTCAAAAACTGAGATGATGACCAAAGAAAAACGTGTGGTGGATGAGTCGCTAGTGAAACTGCAGTGCACTCTAAAATACACACACTTGGGGACTTGGAGGCTTGGAGCTTGAACTGTAAACGAAGAGAGAGAGGGAAAAAGACACTAAAAAGAGAAACCAGTAGACGTTTGAGTTGATTTTTTTTTACGTTCTTTTGTTTTGTTTTACCAAATTGCCCTTATTTTTTGATAGATATTGCAGAGAATGACTTCTAGAGGGGTAGGTAAATAGAGCTTCACATTTTGCCCTTGGCGGGAAAGGTAAGAGAGTAACTTAGACGTTGCAGTAAGTGGGCCCCCCGGGTTAATTTCTTAACAATTGACGGGTCGGGTCTTAACGGATTTATTTTTGGGGTTGGGTTTTTATCGGGAACAACACGCTAGAGAATTGCAGTGTTGTGTAAGTGACTTTTTGCCGTTGCTGGTGAATCTACCAAGTACTTGAGCAGATCCGTATACCCTAACACAACTGTCATTTTATAAATGAAGCTATAAAGCTGAATGAGTCAAAATTGATAATACCTCGTTGATGGAAAGAAAACCTCCACGAAAACACACCGATTATTTAAAGTGACAATATTAGTAGACCTAATGAGTCAATGAAATAACGAAAGTATACATCGACTGACCTTAACCCTAAGATATCCCATTTAATGATAAAACAGTGAGGCTTAGATATTCTCTTAACATACAATTAAACACAAACTTAATATGTCAGGATATGATATAGGTCCATTTTCATAATGATAATGTTTGTTGTTGTTGTTGTAATAGTCGACTGACAGTTTGGTGCAACGGTGAAATTATCATCAGCAAGACCAACGGTACTGGTAGTGGTATGTGTACTTTTTTTTTTTTTTTTTTTTTTGTGGGGTTCACCTACCTTTGCTGATGCTTTTTATTTATTTATTTATTTATATATATATATATATATATTTATTGATCTGCAAACACATAATCATGACCACGACCGTTGTATATATACTTGCATTGCATATTTAAGAGTAATAATATAAAAGAAGACTGGTCCTTAGTGCACTTGTGTTTTGGTGCCGTTACAAAAGCAGCATTGCATTTTCTTGTAGTTGCTCCAACTAAATTCAAACTTGATCTAAATTGTAGTTGCCGTTTACAATTTACATAGGGCTTGACTCATGCTCATGTTCGGATTTCGAAGCTTTTTTAGATTCAAGTTAGTGATACATTCGACGGTTGAGATCTTTTTATTTTTTTAATTTTTTTTTTTAATTCGGTGATATATCTGATGGTTAGGATTTTTTATTATTATTAAAAAGAGTAGAAATGTGTCTAAATGAATTTATGTTAAAATGTAGATGACCGTATATATGCGGGGGAATGCTATTTATTTTTCCCATTTATCTTTCCTATTTATTGCTTGACATATATATACTTTTTCATTTAGAGAGCATTCTTTTAACAATCCAATTTTTTCTTTTTACACTTCTTTTCTAAAAACACTTCATTCTCAAAATTTTAATTTAAAAAAAATTCTAAAGACAATTTATTTTATTACAAGATTATCCTTTTTTATCTTTTTTAAATTAAATTATTAAAAAAAAAATTATCTCTCCTAAATCATTAGATTAATTATTATATATTACATACTTTCTCCTAAATTTTTAATTACCATATTAAACTCTTCCAATAAATATCTCAAAATTTCTATGTAAAAAAAAAATTTACTAATAAGCTTGATTTTTAGGAACCATTTGTTTGTATATATTAAAAAAAAAAAACAAAAAAAAAAAAAAAAAAACAAAATCCAAATACCTTGTTTTTTTTTTTTTGTTTTTTTTTTTATTTTTTTTTTATTTATAAAAAAAATTAAAAATTGAAAATTGAAAATTTTTTTTGTTACTCTTGTAGATATGCGATTGTCTAGAAAACTTTAATTCTTTCATTAATCTTAGAAATTTTGAGATTGAATTTAGTTGAAACAATTCAAGTTTTCATTTTTTTTTTTTTTGAAAACTAATTTTTTAATATATATATATATATATATATATATATATTACTGTTAGGAAAAAACTAAAATATCCATAAGTTTTTTTTTTTCTTTAACTATTAAGCAGAGATCAATAGAGAAAGTATGGAAATATGATATTATTTATTATTTTTTTTTAAATGGAGAGAGATTAATCATGAGAGAGTGTTTTATATGGTAATAACATATTTATGGAAGAGAGTTTAATACGGAATATTTAATATAATGATTTAAGAGAGAGAATTTTTATTTTTTAATAATTTAATTATTTTGGAGTATCTTTAAATTTTTTTTGTCCTGTTTAGTAATTTTAGTTTAGATTAAAATTGTCATTAATAAAAAAATTTAATTTGGGATGTGAATAGATAATTTGTGGATTGTAAGAAGAAGCTCTCTTTCATTTAATAAAAAAACTCTCACTTTTTGCTGCAAAACTTGTTTACATCTTTACCCCTTATTAATTAAAAAGGAATGCTATCTACATTTTTACCTTTCCTATTTATTGTTTAACACGTATACATTTTTTCATTTAATAAAAAACTCTCACTTTTTACGACAAAACTTGTTTACGTCTTTACCTACTTCTATTATTTCATTAATAAGGGGTAAAGACGTAAACAAACTTTATATTTAGTCGAGAGTAGGAAAGGCAAATGAGAAAGATATATAGCATTCCCCTACGTATGTAGTTGAGAAAGAGTTGTCATTTGCCCGCTATTGATAATATTTTATTTCTTCTCCTATAAGTGGGATTCAAACTAAATTATTGATATTAAACACTATATCTGCAATCAGATATTACGTTTGATCAAATGCTTTTGTCTTGCCCCATGTTGGTCTTTGAGTGGGCTACAACACTATTATTCAACCATAACGTTAGCTTCAATGAGATGGGTACACTATGTTATTTATACGTTGTTTATTTTTGTTGGAGAAGAGGAAACTAGAAAGTCTAGAATATACTTTTTTTTATATATATACAGTTTACGATGGTACGTTAACGACGATTCGAACATGAGATATTAATAGAACGAATGAATACCATTCACCATTGAACAACATTCGGTGGTCGTTAAGAGTGTACTCTCTTGAAAGAAATGAAAACATAGATTGTCTCTTAACAAGCTATTAAGCTAACCTGTTAAGTCTCATCTCATTCATTGCCGTGTGGATTTTCACCTGTTGGGCCAAGGCCCATCTAGACCACCGCTTTGAGTCGAATTGATGAATACCGGGACCGCCACTTTCAGCGGTTTCACTGGATTGACACATATTGGGCCAAGCCCGTGTAGACCACCGAAATTTGAGCTCTTCAACGGTTTCGATTAGAAATGAACAAACCGAAACCGTCGAAACCCAAGTACAAATTAAAATTTGTAAATTATAATTCACTATTATTAACGAAAATAAAAAAAATGAAAAAGTTTATAATCATTTATTGCATTATTAGATTGTTAAGAATCCAGTTAAGAGTTCAAATCAATAGATGATCCGATCAAAATTTTGAACGTAATTTAAATTAAACAAAAAGCTGTTTTGCTTTTGAAGGAATCCAGGATGCGAAGATATTTATTTATAGATTAACAAATGTAGGCAACTTGCCATATCCAGTCACAGCAAACATCATTGAACTTGAGAATCACTAGTCACTACTCACTTTGTACCACAAATAACCAAAGGTGCCTATAGTGAAACAACCAATTTATACACCATACATTCCTGTCGTGATATTGCAACCTGACAAAATTTGTCACGTGATAAGATCGTAATAGATTGTGCATGATACATCTAACTACATGCAATTATTTTCCCCTCTATGGGGTTTCAGCTTTTATACTATCTCTCTCTCCTCTCAGTGGACTACAACACCATTTCTCACTCAGTTGATATATATATATATATGTAATATGTTAAAGACAAATATAAAGTGGAAGTAGAAATCAAACATGACATGTTATCACCCACAATGACTAAGCACAAAAAACAAGTGTTGTGATGAAACACAAAATAGAAAGAAAAGATTAAGAAATGAATAGAGAGATCGAGAGCTCTTGGCTCCTTTTTGTTTTTCTATTTCATTTCACTTTTTCTAACCGACTAATACAGATACAAGACATGAGTATATATACACAGTGAGGCTCTGCTTCTAACATAATTAATGACCTGGCAGTGCTGAATCAACTGAACATATTGAGTATTGCTTTTACAACTATACCGACTTAAAACTGCGATATTTTTATACTGAATAAACGTCTTTTGTTAACGATCCATATTAAACGGTGATCGCCAACTTCTTTTTTATATGGTTCAAAAAGTATATTTTTAGATAGCTTTATACCGGATTTTGGTTTAAATATAAAATTAAAATAGTCACTATTTTGAATTCAAGTAATATCGGCTATTGATAGTATGATCAAACCAAAGGACAATCCTTTTTATGTTCGTAAAATTAATTAAAGGTGACTTTTAGGCATTTGTAAAACATAAAAGTCAAAACCAATAAAATTAATTGAGTTTTCTTGTGTACGTGCAAGTGGGTTCATTGAAACCACAACATTTGGCGCCACCTGATTTTGAGTATCCAGTTGAAAATTGTCAAAATCTCAATTTTAGTAATAACCAAAAGAGTTAGCTGATAATTAATGACTTTGTAACGAGTAATCTCAAGAAGAGACTGAAAATTCATTTTAAAAGATATTTTAAATAATTAATTGTTGGCATGTTACATGTTGGGTTATGTCAAGAAGTGAAAGCTTTAATTTGGGCATGATAACAAGTAGTCATCATGAGTCATTGCCTTTCAAGTCTCATTTCTCATGATTCAATCAAAACTTTAAAGGACAGAAATTGGCTAGCTCACACACACACACGTCAATAAAAATTATTGATAAAAAATGTTTCGCTTTCGTTTTTATTTCTTAGAATATAATGAAAACGATCCAAATTGAGTTAGGAGTCTTACAAAACCTCTACAAATACGATCCAATATGCTCCTTATTCAATGTTTAAATTTGTAATAATAATAATAAAATAAAACCCTTAACTTACTTACCAAAACTACTTGCTAAAACTACGTTGTAATCGTAGACTAATTCAATTTTAATTTAATTAGTAGTTGAAGATTTTCAATTTAGGTATGAGAAATTCTCTTGTATTATTGGATGGATTATTTATAGTATATCATATAAATATAAAACTACTAAAAAGAGGTTATATATCTCAACCCATGACCCCATATTATAAATTTGGTTGGTTGAAAATCCAATCACTTATTGCCACGTGGACAATTATCAAATAATCAAATATCAACATTGCTCCCCTCTTGCTTTGACCTACCTCTTATATAAATTATCATATAAATGGATTCGTGATCAATTTCAAATTTGATTGTAATTTCGTTTACAAAATTCATTATCGAGAGATAATGAATTTTACTACAAAATTCAATAATCAATGCATTTACTACTGTGGTAGGTATGCTGTATGCAAAGAGAAAGACTTCACTGTACTAGAAAAATATTTAATCAATGATAGAATTAATCATGTCAATGTAGTATAGAAAAAAATGCATATGATTGATTATTCATACTGTATATATATTATTTTGATACTCATGCAACTATGAATCAAAGATTTTGTCTTAGAACATTAAATGTAATTATTAGAGCGTATATAAACATTGCCCCTAGAGTATAGCTCGATCGGTAGATGAACGAACTTAGGGTTTGAACAAATGACTCTCAAATTAACGGCTCGAATCCTACCAATAGTAAAAATCTTCAACAAAAAAAAAAAAAGTACATGCTCTAGTTAGACAAATAGATATATACTATAAATATATATATATATATATATATATATAAATTACTATTGCATTATTACCTACCAACTTATATAGTGTTACTGACAAATGAATATTGAATGGTTTTTTTATTTTTTTATTTTTTTATTTTTTTATTTTTAAGTATTATACTGTTATATAAATTAAATTTTTTTTTTTTTTGGGAGAGAGAGAACTCAAACTCATAAGTTTGTGGTGCATGTAGGAACGTAACCAGGATTGAACATCATGATGGGCTAGAATTTTTAAAAATAAATTCAAATCCATATAATTTACCAAAATGTACCTAATTTAAAGGCCAATTTTATTTATTTATTTATGTTAATAGGAATTAAGCTCAAATTTGATCAAATAAGTAAATGAAAATGATATTTTCAATATTGGGACGGTCTTCGATTAATCAGACAAGTCTATTTCAAATATTATTTTGTTTGAAAAAAAATTGTAAATGTAATTGGTAGTTTGATAAATTCTATACACAAAGATAATTAAACTTTTTTTAAAATAACTAAAGATTTATATGCAAAAAAAATTTCAAAATTTCAAAATTGACTAGCTCTTGAATAGGTCCGTCATGGGGTGAATATGTGACGGGCTTTACCACCGAACCAATCTCTTCGCGTCATTTGATATATATTTAATTTGATCGTATTAAAAAAATTAAATTTGATTGATCATGAAAAAAAAAAAAAAAATCGTAACAACCTATTTTTAAGGTCAATATTGATGTATCACATGCAATTTAAAAACTCAACAAAGTAAAAAAAAAATTAAGCCTAATAAAAATAAAAAACTTACAAATGGAGATTGGCCTGATTCATGGAGATCGTTGTCGACTTGTCGCATTCTTTTTAATTAATATTTCAACTCGTAAAAATTAATCAATGTGACTAGTTGACATTATAAATTATGAATTATTTTTTTTAATGCAATAAAGGTTTATCATTTATGTAATAAATAGTTAAAAGGTATTAGGAGCAACAGACACTTCATGAGAAACCCAAATACTGTTAAATAAGCACAGGAACTTGTCAAAAAGTTGGTAGAGATATAAAATCTAGTAAATTATATATATATATATATATATATATATATATAAGTCATTAAAACTCTAGTAAGGGAGACACTATCTTGACATAAATCTTTATTCTTCAATCAATACGTATGTAAATATGTAATTTATTATCCTACGAGGGCGTATGTCTTAATCGAGTTGGTTGTGGCGTTGTGCTACTATCATCTAATTTTTTTTTTTTTTTTAAGTAGACACTATTATAGGTCAGGGATCTATCGGGATCTATTGAGATTGTAATTCACAATCATTTTTAGAGAGATTTGAGTTTTTTCCTTTATGTAAAAAATGAAAGTGTGAAGAGTTTTCTCGTCGTTTATATGAGAAAATGATATTCGAGCCTCTCTTATATGAGTAGGTTTCAAGCGTGGGATGCTACGTGTTTTTCCGTGCTCTTATATATCAAGTTTCATGACTTCACTATAAGTCTATAACCCATATAAAGTAATCAAAGCCAAATCTGTCTTTCTAGTTTCTTCTCTCCTCTCCATATCTCTCTCTCCTTAATTCATCGAAGTGAAGTGATCACCCACCACCATTGCCAGAACCAAAGAAATCAAATCCAAGATGTTTAGTAAAAGCCCTGATCTTGTCCGAAACTCACTTCAAATTCAAATCAACAAGCAGCAACAAGAAGAAAAAGACAAGTACTACTTGTCTTCAAGATCATCACCATCATCAATCTTGTCCAAAGAAAAAAACCCATCTTTTAGATTCTACAACAACTACGATGGTGCAGTTCCATTCTTGTGGGAGTCTCGACCTGGAACACCAAAATGTTCTTTCAATGAAACCACTCTGCTTCCTCCTCTCACTCCTCCTCCTTCTTATTACTATTTCGATTCCAACAAAAAACCCATCAAGAATTCTTCATCATCACCATCATCAAGATCCTTCAAGCTCTTGCATGTCTTGTTCCCAAAAATGATGAATCTGAAGAAAAGCAACAGTAGTGTCTCATCATCATCATTATCTTCATCTTCATTGTCGTCTTCGTCGACTTTGTCAACTGTGGTTCCGGTGAGTACTAGTCCTAAGAAGTACTACCTACACCGCCTCCGCGGCGGCAGGAGGGGATTGTCGTTTGATTCAAGAGTGGATTATGATCGTGATCAAGAAGAAGATATAATTGGGTCATCGCCAACTTCAACTATGTGTTTTTTTGGCATTGGAAAAGGAAGTACTAGCAGTAGAAGAAGCAGCAGCGGTGGACTGCTTGCAGGACGCTAGCTGATGATCATCATCTTTAAATCAACGGCGGTGATTGTAAACAATTCCTTAAGATGCATCAAAGTCAATGGTTGTCAATGGATCTATATATATATATATATATATATATATATATATATTTATGGTCTAGGTATTTGTCAACGTCTTGCTTGTGTATGTATTTGTATGGTGTATGTGGTGTATGATGTATGTTATTTAATTATAAATTAAATAACTAGACTTCTCGTAATTTGTATTATGACCAACAAGATCATATCCCTATAGTTTAAAGGGTAAATCAAAAAAATATATTAAAAAAACACTATAGTTATTTTTCTCCACCTTAATTAATTATTAGGATAAATTAGTAATCATTTATCTCTATTTCTATACGAAAACGAAATTATATAAATATTCGGTTAAAAGATGAATGAATAGAAATTTATAAAATTAACTTTGATAATAATACATATATAAATTTATTATTATGATAGTTTTTTTAGATATGTACTATATCGATAACCATTACATTTATTTCATCAATCGGTTGAAATTTGACAGAACGAATAAAATTAAATACAAATGAGTACTAACATCCATCCTTTAATTTTAAAACTAGGATATGGGTTTTTGTTTAAAATGATTTGTGTTTGTTGAGGCTTCAAGTATATATTTAAGATGATTTTGATGGTTCAACACATCACATATCACACAACTCATAATATAGATATATATTACATAGTAGGATATAAAAATTGAAAATATATTGGCCTCAATCACTTAAATCTTCTCATATGAAATAAATAACCAATCGCAAAAGAAATATATACGTGATATAAATTAAGTGGTTTAAATGTACACGTTGATTTAAATGTATACGCGTAGACATATTGAAACTCTTCTTCAACTTAGAGTTACGTACTCAGCCATACGAAATTTAGTTGAGTAATTAATTTCTTGAAGGAGACATATACTACAAAATTATTGGTAGTCGAAGATTTGCTTAAATATTGTCTCTAGCTATGCCTAGATTAGTTGATCATTTACTTATATAAAGCAAAAAAGGAAAGATACGTGGGAGCTTCCTTCCTCAATAATAAATTTGGCTCCTACTTTTGTTTTTTTGGAATTGTCTAGCTCTCATTGTGTTGTCTTTTTATTTTATTTTATTTTTTTTTTTATTTACAACAACTGTTGGGACCTGACGAGATTAGACTCTGTTAGCTCAGTCCGGAATACTACTCCCACAATCGGAGAGAGGGCAACCACACTTGGAAATTAATAGCCAAGGAGGGACAAATTATATATATACATACCTAAATGTTCAACCGTGGTGGTGGAGGCTCACTTGGAAGAGTTCAACCACATTGGTAAGAGGTTATTGGTTTGTATCACCCATTTTATACATTTAAAGCTTCTTAATTGTCATATTCTTTCTTTCAAAAAAAAAAAAAAATTTGTCATATCCTTCAAAGAGGATAAAACTGTAGTTTGTATTTAATCAAATATTTCATTTTATTAAATTAAGCACCTCAATTCCAATGTCCTTGAGTAGTCCCCCACTACTCTTTCAAGTTCAATTTCTCCTCAGGAAGTGGATATATCGATATTGTTCTCGATGTATATACTGTCTACGATATATATATTTTTTTATGAATATTAATCTGATATTTTAAGAATATTTATGATATTTTCATAAATTTAGACATATATATATATATGACATTTTCATAAAAACTAATATTTATCCTCTTGATTTCTACATTTAAGAGTTTCCCTTCAATGAAAAACTAAAAAATATATATGAAACGTTCAATCAATTAAACATCTAGATATATCGTATGGGGTGACTTGCCTAGATTAGAATGAGTAGGTGTGATCGTTTAAAATCGTTTTCCCAAATTAAATACAGGAAACCTGTTTTAGACAACACTCAAAAAAGCTTATAAACAAAATTGTATAGACCAATATGAGAAGTTCATAATAATGCATTTTGATAAATTTTAGCAGTAAATATTTTTGTGTACAAATACTAAAGACTATAGAGCAACCAATCAGTCAAAAAATATAAGACTTTTTTTCTCTTTTCTTCCTTTTCTTCCTTTTCTTTTCTTCCTTCTTTTTGTTTGTCGTTGTTTAAAACAGAGGATCCATTCAGACATGTGACAAGAAGATGTGATTCTTTTTTACTTTAATGATTAATCAATGAAGAAGGAAGCTTTAAGGCAGAGAGAGACAACTGACGGGAGACTGTTAACTATTAAATAACCATACACTTGTTTGATCAACCACTGTTTTTTTATCTAGTTTGTCGGCAGTTCTGATTTTAGAGTGTGTTCACAGCTGCCTCCACGTGCACGTGGGCCATTAATCTCTGCTTGGTATAATTAATAAAAATGTCAATTGAGTTCGGAATTAACCGGATCAAACACTATAAGTCTGGTCTGAAGATCTATATCTATAATACTAACGAGAAAACTCTCTGTATATATTTAAAAAAACGAACATTAAAATACTCAAATCACACCAATAACATGAAAAGAGAGGCGTAAACCATCTGAGCTAAAAGATGAATGAAATTTATACAAAAGTTGATGATTCCTTCCTGTTGTGTGATTAAGTTTCATTGGAGCTATATGCAGTAATAAGCAACTTTCTTTTAATTATAATTTCCTCTATATTTGAATAATTGCAAGAAACTAAGTAGAGAGATTATATTTTGTAGTAGCATCTACAAATTCAGGCAATCAGACTGATTCAGACATTCAGACAAAAATGAGTTTGCTATACATTGCAAACAATCTTGGCTTCTTGATCGGATCTGGTGGTTTCATGAATGGCATTTGCTAGATAACTGACATTGCCTGTAGTCACACCAGCCATGCTGCCCACAACACAACACAACACAACACAGTTCATAGATTCAGATAGCTCATTATATGAATTCGATAAGGTTATTTTTCGATATATAACAGATCTAATGACGTTTATGAAATAAATTTACCTAATCCGTCCATCATGAGTCATGTATATATGGAATTCCCTTGCTAGGCGATCAACCTGATCCGGGGTTAAGCCAGAAAAGCAGAACATCCCAACCTACCGTGTCAACAGTTTAAAAATAAGTTAACGAAACTAATTTAGCTGGCGTTCGAATCTTTATTTGCAAAGATATATCATGTATATATAACTTATAAGCTGAATAAAATGGAATTCAATGATAAATATGAACCTGATTTGTTATATGTTCCCAGTTGAGAGGAGAATCCAATCTTTCAAGACTATCTTGTAGAGTAGTCCGCATTCCACGGATGCGATTTGCCATGTTCTTTATAGCATGTGGATGTAATTGAAGGCATATCAGAATCGGAGACTTACAATAATATGATAAGAAAAACATGGAGAAAGAGATAATATTATTACCTTCACCTCTTCGATCCATAACGACTTAAGATATGGGTCGCTCAGAATTGTCGAGACTAGTAACACACCGTGAACAGGAGGGCTGCTGTACATTGCCCTTGCAATCCGCTGCAATTGGCTTCTTATCGAACCCACTTGATTCGAATCAGCACAAAGAATGCTGAAGACATGAAAGTGAAGTTAAACGAAACTGAAGAATGATACGAAAAACCAGAACCATAAGACAAACTGTGATCATTGGAACTAAAAATGTGGTAAAATATTGTGGTTCAGCATTCGGTCAAACTTTCTGACCACCACCAACCATAAACATATTTTGGCTATGGCGATTTTGTTTGAGTTTGATTTTGTCTGAGTTTGGGTCCGGAACATGAGTTTGGGAAACACATTGACTAAAACATTAACCTTAATTCATGGATTGAACTCAAACTAGGTGAACTCACATCAACAACACGATAGAGTTTCTGTTTCGCATTAATTAATAGTTTCCTCCTAGGAAAGGACGAACTAGAAAACTGAAAAGACCAAAGATTCTTTCTTCCATACCTCAGACAACCAACTCGGTGTCCATACAGTCCCATGTTCTTTGCGAAGGACTGAGCGCAACCTACTAAATGGTCATCTTTCAGAAAAATCCGAATTGCTCGGGCATCCTTGTCAAGATCCCCACTCGCAAAACCTTGATAAGCCATGTCAAAGAACGGAAAATGATTCTTCACCTATAAAATATCCAAAGAATTAAAAATAATTACATATTATTGGAATATTGCAGCAATACACACACACACACTACATAATCCGAAAGTCCAAATCACCTTGAACTGATATGAGATTTCTCTCCACTGTTCCTCAGTAGGGTCAACCCCAGTTGGATTGTGAGCACAAGGATGGAGTAAGAAAAAAGAGCCATCTGGTGCATTCTATAGAAATCATCAAAAATAATCAGTAATTAATATCTTATGTATCATATTGCAAGGCACTATACCATACTCGTAAAATTGGAAGAACAACATTTTATTGATCAAGTTTTGAAGTACTATGATGTCTACAAAAAGAAAACATATGCATAAGTTTGTGCTTTTTTATAAATCCTGGAGAAAAGAGAAACAAAACCTTTTGATTGGACATTGCAATGGCTTTGCACTATATGTTCTTATTGAATCATCTAAAATATTGAAGAGTGAATATTCTACCTTGACATCATCTATAAGGGCTGAAAAGTTTAGACCCTTCGAAACAGGATCGTAGTAGTGGAAGGTTCTCTCTGCAACTTGGGCATCTTTCCAGATGTTGTGGTGACTGCGCGATGAATACAATTGAATTTCATCGATATAATTGAAGAAGAGATTCAAGCATTGGACAATGTACTTAGGAAGAAACTGCAAGGATATAATAAGGAGAAGATCATACTTGGACCAAGTTGGATCCGGCAAGTAAATACGCGAATCAGGATGGAAATGCCTCTGAAACTCAGCAAAGAGACGGCAAGCACCAGTGCCAGAGAGAGCTTGCACTCCAGCAACCCTTCCTTCTTTAACAATATCCGAGTCACTTCCATAAACCAATTTTACACTCTCCCCAACAAATTTTGAACTAACCGCAGCAGAAACTGACTCCCTGCCAATGCCTCTCAAAGGATCATTTAAACTGGAATACATTCAGGAAGAAATATTTATAATTTCAAGACTATTAAAGTGCTTAAATATTATTGTTTGCCATTTCTTATCGGCTTAAACTTTTGGGTCTGATAGTTACTAACATGATATCAGAGTCAGGTTTGACCTAAGAGTCCTGGATTCGAGTTATGTATTTAGGACAAAAACTAGTTGATCAAACTAGAATTCCCTGAAATTGTTTCGCAAACACATAATGGCTGGCTAGCTAGCAAGAGATGATCACTTGCAAAAAAGAAGCTTTATAGTTTATAGATGATTTGCACTGGCACTTAAAAAACAATTGGGATATATGAAGCATGTTCAAAACACTATGAACAACAACAACTTTTAAATATGATTAACTACATTTATCTAGCATCAAGAAAAAAAGAAACAAAAAAACAAAAACTCACAGGAACTCACTGCCAGCAATACTGGCCTCAGCTTCTCGAACGCATCGAAGCACCACAGGTCTCCCTTCATCATCCCTATAAGCTCCCTACAAATACGAAACCAGTTAATTTCAAATTTCCCTTCATTGTTGATATGTATCCAAGTTTTTATTTTTTTTTATTTTTTTTTTATTTTTTATTTTTTATTTAAAGATATCTATCCAATATCATACTTTTGTTCCATTAATTACTATCTTTATGTGCAAACTGTTGACAAACCTCTTTGTGGTTGGATTATCAAAGACAAAACAGAGAATATAAATTAGATTGAAATTGAATCCTGACAATCATGTTGATTGAATGGTATCAACTAAAAGGTATTGTTCTTCTTCAAAATTAACCTAATAATAATAAAATTGAGTGAACATGAAATTGGAGTTAACACAAAATTGTTATTACCACTCCAAGATTGATCTTGTTCGGAGATGAATCGGCGAGAAAAGACTCGGTGACACCAGTTATGGGGTCCTTGGTTGCGGGACCCACACGGTCCCACCACAATCCCAGCTTCCTTGCTGATGTGCTGCTGCTGCATCTCCTCATCATATACCTCCACATCACGAAATATGATCGGATTCCTCCACTCTCACTGTCTCATCCGCCGTGAAAAGCTGCTTCCGCCGCCACCACCACCTCCTTCGTTTGCATTCTTTTCAAGGTTGAAGTGGAGGAGCTTTAAAATCAAAGAAGCCACATCTCTTGTTGCAAAAACCTGCTTGTTTGTCAATTGTTATTCCAGTGTGCTACTGCTGGTTTTTTTGTTTTTGTTTTTGTTTTTCCTTGTACAGCCAACAGAAAAAACGACAGTTTGACTAATGTTTTCGTTGCCGTTTCAAAATTCAAAGTCGTTGGTGGGGCCCGTTTGAGATTGTTGCCTTGTTGGAGTTTTATCGATGGCCCACAGTTTCTCTTTTTCTAAATACGTTGCCGTTTCAATTCAAGAGCTGGGGAGTTGAGACTTGAGAGTCGGACAGCTTTAATTCTAAATTCGACTAATGATCGATGAATATATATATATATATATATATATATATATAGTTCGTCTTAACAATAAATATATCATGACGAAGAATTTGGACTATAAATTATAGAAAAGTTTTGATAAATGCATATACTTTAAGTTAAAGTATGTAAATCTAGTGGTCCACATTCTTCGTCATGATATATTTATTGTCAGGATGAACTTATAATAGAAAATTTATACATATATATATATATGATTAATTCTACATACAACCGTGATTGTGCAACTGCCGCGTAACTGTTTTAGAAAAGAGTGAATAAACACATGAGACCTATGTTTTTTTTTTACATGGATCCCATTTGTTTATTCACTCTTTTCTAAGTGGTTACATGGCGATTGTTCAATTACGGTTGTATATAAAATTACTCTTTATATATATATATTTATATATATTCAAACTATTTCAGAATCGGAAAAGAGGGCATGACTCAAATCAACATCTTAAGTGTAGATGTGAGGGGTTTACTACCGAAGCAACTATTTATATATTTTTTTTTGAAGCATGAATAAAAGAGAATTCATAATAAATATTTTTGTTGGTTTATTATATTTTTGTTATATAGATCAAATATTATATAGATAAGAGTATCTTTAATGCAAATATGTATTTGGAGAAAATTGAATGTCACATAGGATAGAAAAATCATCTCCAATGCAATTATTTAGCTTTAATATGAATATTATGTGGAAAAAAAAGAGTTAAAGAATATGCAGTTGAGCTTCTAATAATCTAATTCTGTAAACTCTTCTAGAAATGTTGATTAGGATTACTAACTTTTTCCCACAAATAAGGTTACACCTCATTTAATTGTAAAATAAAAGATGAGAGAGAATGAGATAAATAGTTGGTCAAAATTGATACATATTTGATTTAAAATAAAAGAGGAGAGAGGGAGAGTGAAATAATAAATGTTTTAAGATGATTGTTAAAAAATGGATACACAATTTAATTTAGATAATTGCATTGGAGATGATAATATGTATTTCTTAAATTTTTTCGACAAAGTGGATCAATATTCAATATATATACTGATATGTCACTAGTTAGAAACCCAAAAATATATATTTGTATTGGAGATGCTCTAAGTATAATATTGACAACAAGATGAGGTTAGGTTATGGTTTCAAGTCTTGCACCATCCTTCAATCTCAAAATAGTGTAATAATTAATTAACGAAGAGATATCTATTCTTACAAACAATTCTTACAGACAAGAAGAAAATTCCGCACTTGTTTATTTTATTTTTTAATGAGCACATTTGAGAGTCTGAGACTTCGAATTATCCATCCCCCCCAATATAGAGGAAAATATGCACGGATTATTGATTAACTTGTGAAAAAGGATTATAATTTTAAAAGATGATGATCGATGGCCTAATTCCAAATCAATCTCAAATCTAATGGGTTGAGTTAGGGCTCGAGTGCTTGTTTGCACCTCTTTCCTAGTACGTATACATCGTATTTTTTGTTTCATTTAAACTGTCCATAATATAAAAATATTGGTCATTCACATAGTTCTAAAAATAGCATGAACCGGGTACTCGCTAATTGATCATTTAAAAGAAGAAAATTCGATTCTCACATATAAGGATATAAAAACAATTCCAAGATTTGTAATTTAAAATATATTTTATCAGTTTGTTGTCTCATACAATATTATTTCACTCGAACAAATTGAATAAAAAAAGGTACAAAGTACACACAAACAAACAACAACAAATTGATCAATCATAACAAGTTATTAATTAATCAGTATTAGTTTATCACTTTCTTGCAGTTCAAAAGAATCTGACCTTCTTCCCCGGTTAAAACTTTTATGTTCCCCATTTTGACCATGGACTTGGCAAAATCTGCCGAGAATGCCCTTGCATTTTCGCTATAAGCTTTCACCAGTTCATCTGTGGACCAACCATTGAAGAGCGCCTGATCAGAGTGAAGCAGTCCCTCTTCCTCGACCAAGTTATTGAAATAAGCCGTGTCGAAACGCGCCGGTGAGGCGGTGAGGGGTCTAGCGGAGCCAGGTTGTTGTTGCCGCCATTGCGTGGACATGTTTTTCTACGCTCCTCGGAGAAGTCATCGTCTATGTTTGTTTCATTGTAGATGCGGTCTTTGAATGCGATGCATTGTTTGAAACCTAGAGTGTGACCACCCGAGAGGCGAGAGCACCACCAAGTCTCTATCGTCGAGGCCTTGTCTTTTGAAGTTTTCGATCAGTGCAGGGAGGTCCATGAACGGAGATGGAATATCTCTGTCGGCTTGGGTTCTGCTAGCAGTGGCCGGTTGAGTCCCTTCTTCCCAGTGGCACCATCCATGAAGGCCCTCCTAGCTGGAGATTAATTAATTTTCAGTGGACAATATTTAACGAAAGCAAATTGTTAGACCGAATGATTAGACGGTATGTGATGATAGTGGTGCAGAAGGTTTGGTTCTTAATTACAAAAAATCTGAGTTCACAAAGTATTTAAACACTTGAAAATAAATCAACCAATTTTTTACAAGTCAAAGGTTTGATCCTTAATGCGACTTATAGGTTAAAATACTTTTTTTCTTTCTTTCAAAGATTAAAGGGTTTGGTGAATACTACAATTTTGAAGAAGTTGGAAGTGTTATTCTTGGGTCATAATTATAAATAATAGAAGAGTTAGTACATACGCACCTCAACAATAGAATCACGAGCTGCATCAGCCAAGATATCAGCGCAAAAAAAAATGGGACGACCACAAATTTTGTCGACCTCTATTTTAATTTGGTTGATCATGACTTCGAATCCTCTTGCGGAGTTTTTATTAGCACGTGAATTATTTTCACTATCGATGGTGGACATAGAATCCAGAAGAAGGGAGGCATCACAACCCTCTGTGGCGTTCATTGTACACCGCAGCCTCCACCACTTGCTTGATGGTAGGCAAAGCTTCAGGGCATGCGTGTTCATAGTAGTAAGGAGACAATGTTGAGAAAGCCGTGGCTGCGAAGGCCAATATGAGGATGACGTTAAGCTGGAATGTGTTGAATATTAAACTTGCCTCCAGCCAGTCACTTTCAGCAGCTTCAACTGACTTCTAGAAGATGATATTGTTGACCACCTCCACCGTCCAAACTCATCAACAACCATCTCCCAACTCCCTTCTTCCCAACTGCCATCTCCCAACTTCAGTTTGAATTTGCTGGTTTTGCATTTATTTTTGTTTGTCTTTAATCTCATCTCAGTTCCCTATATAAAGGGACTCAGATTGTGTTGTAAAAGTAGTGGAGTGGTGTAAGAAAATTTCAAGAGAGATATAAAGTAAAAGCTTCTCTGTTTTTTTTAGTGTTACAATCTCTCTCAGAGGTGCACCATAAGTGACCTCAACATTCCCATTCCATCAACAGTGGTATCAGAGCCCAGGAGAGCCGGAAATTTGAAGAACAGAGGCCAAAACCAAATTGGCCCAGAAATCAAAATGCTCAAAATATAAATTTGAGGATACCGGTGTGTTCTAATCGTCTCAAGGAGTGCATAGGTGAAAATTTCATCGAAATCAGAGTAAAATAGAGGTGTCACGCGCCGTTTGAAGTTAGAGAGTGTACCCACGCGCCGTCCACGCGCAGCCAACCGTCCGGAGCGTCACCGTCACGCGCCGGTCGTCTTCCTCCCCCGGTTTTCAGGGTCCGACCCGAATTCCGACCCGTAACTTGACCCGACCCGTCACCTGATCCGACCCGGTTATCCGACCCGAATTCCAATAATCCGACCCGGTCCGTGAGTGCTGCTGACGTCACTAAGCCGTTAGTCCGTCTGGAATATTCCGTCAGAAAAGGAATATTCCATTATCTTGGTTGACTTTTGTCAAAAAGTTTGACCGCCCGTTTCAGACACTTTCGAACTCGTTTTTTGACAAACCCAGACTGTTTTCCAAGGTTTTAGACCATTCCGGAAGTAACCGTGCACTCATTTTTTGCAAATTCAGACTCCAGATCAGTGTTCTAAGTAGTTCAAGCTCGATGGCCAACGGAAACGCGCAAGTTGTCATCCCAAAACTCACCAAAGACAACTATGACAATTGGTGCATACAAATGAGAGCCCTACTAGGTTCTCAAGATGTTATGGACATTGTGGAAGATGGATACACAGAACCCGTATCCAAAGAAGCTGAAGGAACCATGGCAGAAGCTCAGACAACAACTCTCAGAGCCGATCGAAAGAAGGATTGTAAAGCTAAGTCCATAATCTATCAAGGACTAGACGAACCCACGTTCGAGCTTATGGCTTCCTCAAAGTCATCGAAAGAAGTCTGGGACACCCTTCACAAGACCTACAAAGGTGCTGACAAAGTGAAAATGATCCGTCTTCAAACTCTACGAGGTGAGTTCGAATATTTACGAATGAAATCTAATGAATCCATTGCAGAGTTCTATACACGAGTCATGGTTGTTGCAAATCAGCTAAGAAGAAATGGAGAAACTCTCGAAGACATGAGAATTTCGGAGAAAATTTTGCGATCATTGGATTCAAAGTTTGACTTTATAGTGGTGGCCCTGGAAGAAACAAAAGATCTGGAGACGATGTCTGTAGAAGAACTGGTGGGTTCGTTGCAAGCCCATGAGCAGAAAGTCACAAGAAGAAGTGACGACAGAGTATTGGAGCAAGCTCTCCAGTCAAAGTTATCCCTCCATGAAAAAAGATATGAGCAAGGGGGGACCTCACAACAAGGAAGAGAACGAGGTAGAGGATCTCGTGGAAGAGGTTCTGGAAATGTTGAAACCAAAGGTAGAGGCAGAGGAGGAAGAGACGCAAGTAGAGGAGGACGTGGACAACAAAACCATGTCTCACGAGGACGAGGACGAGGAAGAAAAGGCGGTTACAACTACCGTCCGAACGTTGACAAAAGAAACGTTCAATGCTGTAATTACCACAAATATGGGCACTATAGCAACGAGTGTAGAGGTATCCCAAATGAAGTAAATGAAAGTTAGCAGAGAAAGAGCAGGTTGAAGGAGAATCGTTGATGCTAATGGCACACAACTCAACATATCAAAATCAAGATGTGTGGTTTCTTGATTCTGGAGCCAGCAACCATATGACTGGCAGAAAAGACTTGTTCACTGAACTTGATGAGAAAGTTCATGGAGAAATCTCATTTGGTGACCTCTCTAAAATCTCTATCCAAGGAAGAGAAGATGTCATGATAAAGCAGAAGAATGGAGATCATGCTTTCATCTCCAATGTTTATTATGTTCCAGACATGAAAACAAACATCCTAAGTCTCGGACAACTCTTGGAGAAAGGCTATCACATTAGTCTTCAAAATATGCAACTCACCATCACAGATGCTCGAGGAAAGCTGGTTACTCGAGTCCAGATGACGAAGAATATGATGTTTCCTCTCGCAATTCATCATGATACGCCAAAGTGTCTGACAGCCATCATCAACAACAAAGACTGGTTGTGGCATCTCAGGTATGGACATCTCAATTTTGAAAGTTTAAAGCAACTGGGAAGTAAGAAGATGGTGAAAGGATTGCCAAATATCCATCACCCAAATGAGATGTGTGAAAGCTGTGTTCTTAGCAAACAACACAGAAATAGCTTCGGAAAGGAGGCAAATTGGAGAGCAACCATGCCACTTGAGCTCGTTCACACAGATGTGTGTGGTCCATTGACGCCAGTATCAAATGGACAGAATCAATACTTTCTTACATTCATTAACGACTACAGCAGGAAGACTTGGGTCTATTTTCTGAAAAGGAAGTCTGAAGTGTTTGGCTACTTCAAAGAGTTCAAAACTCTTGTGGAGAAGCAAAGTGGCTATCATATCAAAGCATTGAGATCAGATCAAGGTGGAGAATACACT
Source organism: Acer negundo (assembly GCA_035582765.1). Lineage (NCBI taxonomy): Eukaryota > Viridiplantae > Streptophyta > Magnoliopsida > Sapindales > Sapindaceae > Acer > Acer negundo. Next base: position 21,104,575 of record CM069243.1, on the reverse strand, counting down.
GCAGGTGCTTTCCAGGAGTTCCTAAAGCAACAAGGAATCAGACATCAGTTTACACCAGCTTATACTCCTCAGTTAAACGGTGTAGCTGAAAGGAAGAATCGAACAATCCTTAACATGGCCAGAAGCATGTTAAAGGATAAAAACATGCCTAAAAGTTTTTGGGCTGAAGCAGTCTTGTGTGCGGTATATCTACAAAACAGATGTCCTACGAAGAGTCTTGATACAAAGACACCGCACGAAGCATGAAGCACTCACAAACCAAGTGTCAGCCACCTTAGAGTTTTTGGCTCTATTGCCTACATCAAAGTCCCAGAAGCGAGAAGAACCAAGCTTGAAGATAAAGGAGAGAAGTGTATCCTTGTTGGATACGGTGACAGAACTATGGGTTATCGGCTATATAACCCCACCACCAAGAAAGTAATCTTCAGCAGAGATGTCATTTTTGAAGAAAATGAATCCTGGAATTGGGATCAAACTAAAGCTTCCAGAAGCGCGGAGTTGATACCTGAAGAAGAGACAAGAGAAGTGGCTACAGAGACACAAACACCCAGAGATCAGCAAACACCTCAACGTGGTTCCCCTTCACCACAAAGGTATGACACTCCATTACTAATTGATAGTGATTTCTCAGATATAAGGCCTAGAGGAACACGCAGTCTAGAAGATCTGTATGAATATACAAAACAGGTGGAAGAAGATCTTACTCTGTATTGTCTGCTGATGACAAGCGATCCAGTTAGCTTTGAAGAGGCTAACCAAGAAGGAAAATGGAGAAGTGCAATGAATGATGAGATTCGATCCATTGAGAAGAACAAGACGTGGGAGTTGACTAATCTCCCAAAAGGCAGGAAAGCTATCGGAGTGAAATGGGTTTACAAAACCAAAAGGAATGCGAAAGGAGAAGTCCAGAGATACAAGGCAAGACTTGTAGCAAAAGGCTATAAACAAAAGGAAGGAGTTGACTATGGAGAAGTCTTTGCGCCAGTTGCCAGACTAGAGACCATCAGATTGCTAATATCATTAACAGCCCAGAAAAGTTGGAAAATTTACCAACTTGACGTAAAGTCAGCATTCCTGAATGGCTTTCTTGAAGAAGAAGTCTATGTGGAACAACCACCTGGATATGTGAAGAAAGGAAAAGAAGATAAAGTGTGCAGACTGAAGAAAGCCTTATATGGTTTGAAGCAAGCGCCTCGTGCATGGAATATGAGGATTGATGATTACTTCCAAAAGAACAGATTTGAGAAATGCCCGTATGAGCATGCACTATATATGAAGAAGGAGATTGACGGAAGCTTGTTATATGCATGCCTATACGTTGATGACTTGATCTTCACCGGCAACAATCCAGCCATGTTTGAAGATTTCAAGAGGAGGATGGTGAAAGAATTTGAGATGACTGACATTGGTCTAATGGCTCATTTTCTCGGTATTGAAGTTGTGCAAAGCGAAAAAGGTATCTTCATCTCTCAGAGTATCTATGCAAAAGAAATTCTGAAAAGATTTGGTATGGAAAAATACAATCCTGTCACAACTCCAGTAGAAACAGGATTAGAGTTAAGAAAGAATGAAAGGAGAGATGTTGATCCAACCTATTTCAAGAGCTTGGTTGGAAGCCTGAGATACTTGACGTGTACCAGGCCAGATATACTCTATGGAGTTGGACTAGTCAGCAGATACATGGAGACTCCTGACCAGTCTCACCTGAATGCAGCAAAGAGGATACTCAGGTACATAAAAGGTACTATTAATGATGGTATTTTATATACCAATGTGAAGATTGCAGGTTGATTGGCTATTCAGATAGTGATTGGGGAAGAGATCTGGATGAACGTAAAAGCACCACAGGTTTTACGTATTTTATGGGAGATACAGCGTTCACATGGTCATCCAAAAAGCAAGCCATTGTGACATTGTCATCATGTGAAGCTGAGTATGTTGCTGCCTGCTCAGCTGTTTGTCATGGTATCTGGATCAGGAATGTGTTGCAGTACTTAGGATTTCCACAAGTTAATCCCACAGAGGTCTACATTGACAATCAGTCAGCGATTGCACTAGCAAAGAATCCAGTATTCCATGAAAGAAGCAAACATATTGATACGCGGTATCATTTAATCAGAGAGCATGTGAAGAATAAAGAGGTGGAACTAGTCTCTTGCAGGACATATGATCAAGCTGCTGACATTTTCACAAAGCCGCTCAAACATGATGTGTTTGAAAGACTAAAGACAATGCTTGGTATGACGAAACATGGAGAGTCAAGTTTAAGGGGGGATGTTGAATATTAAACTTGCCTCCAGCCAGTCACTTTCAGCAGCTTCAACTGACTTCTAGAATCTGATATTGTTGACCACCTCCACCGTCCAAACTCATCAACAACCATCTCCCAACTCCCTTCATCCCAACTGCCATCTCCCAACTTCAGTTTGAATTTGCTGGTTTTGCATTTATTTTTGTTTGTCTTTAATCTCATCTCAGTTCCCTATATAAAGGGACTCAGATTGTGTTGTAAAAGTAGTGGAGTGGTGTAAGAAAATTTCAAGAGAGAAATAAAGTAAAAGCTTCTCCGTTTTTTTAGTGTTACAATCTCTCTCAGAGGTGCACCACAAGTGACCTCAACATTCCCATTCCACCAACAGAATGCGCCGCGTGAAGCCATTAATATGATTTAGCAAACTCTATTAAGCTAATTGAACTCTGAATTTTGATGTTGTAATGCATCTTGGTTTTTTGCTTATTTATAGTGTGAAGAAAGATAGAATAGTAATAGTCAGCTTACATCATCCTTGGACTTGGCCTAACATTAAAGATTATTTCTGCTTCTCGAAAGTTTTGTGCAGCCAATTTTTGCAAGAAACCCATATCCTCGCTTGTATCGCATTGATTGTTTCCAATCACGTACTTTGTCAAATGAATTGGTGTTGATTTCATCAAAATTTTACTTACTCACTTCAATATTCCGGAAGAGAAACCTTCTTCAACATCAAGAAATTAAACATTTGTCTTGTTGTAGTAAATAATGTATATATATATATATATATATATATATATATATGTGGTTAGCTAGGTCAGAGCAGGTATTATGTAACTGCAAGCTTTTGTGTAAAAGTTTTCTTGAATATGAATTTGTAAAAAATTTTTTTTTTTTTTTTTTTTTTCCCTTCTTATGGCCTCAAAATATATTGAGCCGCCACCGATCAAATGGGTTGAGTTTGGGCTCGAATATTTAAATATTGCACCCATATATCTTTCCAAGAAAGTATATATACATCATTTTTTTTTCATTTAAACTGTCATAATCTAAACATATAAATTTCTTTTGAAGTAAAAAGAGCAATTTATTAATAAAATAGAGAAATGGGTGCCTGATATTGCTACTCATAAATATGACAAGCATACTCATTAATTATAAAAATATCCCAATAGAAATTTAAAAATAAGGACAAATTAGTTTAATTAAAAATACACCAAATACTATGTACACTTATTAATTACACTCATATCTTTTTATTAAAAAAAATATAAACCCTAATTTTATTTCAAGTATCAAAATCTCCAATTATCATATAACAAGGTGATGAAAAAAGAATTTTCAGAGGACTTTGATCATCCAAAGGTACGTATTTCTTTATTTTTGTTATGAACTTTATCTATAAACAAAAATTGAGAAATAATTTTTTTATAGCGATGCTCAAAGTATTAGCTTGTAGTAGATCATCATATTGACATCTGCAATCTGTCTAATTTTGAGGTCAGTAATATTAATGGGTTGAAGCTTTGTATAATAAGTAAATGCCTAAGATGGAGAATTTATAAATAAAATGTATTAAAATGAATACATTCATTTAAGTAAGGGTACTATTGGTATTAAGATGAGTACTTATAGTGATGATTTAATTTTAAATTTTAGATATGGATAAACTTATGTAAATAATATGGATGAACTTATATAAATATCGTTAATTCATTTAAAAAGAAGAAAATTCTCACATATAATGATATTAAAAAAAAAAAAAAAAAAAAAAAAAAAAACAATTCCAAGAATACAAATATTGTTACTTACAATTCACAAATAATCGTTTGAAACAATATCTTTTATTAGTTTGTTGTCTCAAACAAACAAACAAACAACAACAACAACAAATTGAATCATAACAAGTTATTAATTAATCAGATCACTTTCCTGCAGTTAAAACGAATCTGACCTGCTTCCCCGGTCAAAACTTTTATGTTCCCCATTTTGACCATGGACTTGGCAAAATCTGCCGAGAATGCCCTTGCATTTTCGCTATAAACTTTCACCAGCTCATCTGTGGACCCACCATTGAAGAGCGCCTGATCAGAGTGAAGCAGTCCCTCTTCCTCGACCAAGTTATTGAAATAAGCCGTGTCGAAACGCACCGGTGACGGGTCTAGTGGAGCCAGGGTGGTGTTGCCGCCAATGCGTGGACATGTTTTTCTACGCTCCTCGGCGAAGTCATCGTCTATGTTTGTTTCGCTGTAGATGCGATCTCTGAACGTGAAGCATTGTGCGAAACCTAGAGTGTGACCACCGGAGAGCGCCACCAAGTCTCTCTCGTCAAGGCCTTGTCTTTTGAAGTTTTCGATCAGTGCAGGGAGGTCCATGAACGGAGATGGAATGTCACTGTCGGCTTGGGTTCTGCTAGCAGTGGTCGAGTCCCTTCTTCCCAGTGGCACCATCCATGAAGGCCCTCCTAGCTGGAAATTAAATAATTTTCAGTGGACAATATTCAACGAAAGCAAATCGTCAGACTGAATGATTAGACGGTATGTGATGATAGTGGTGCAGAAGGTTTGGTTTTTAATTACAAAAAATCTGAGTTCACAGAGTATTTAAACACTTGAAAATAAATCAACCAATCTTTTACAAGTCAATGGTTTAATCCTTAATGCGAGTTATAGGTTAAAATACATTTTTCTTTCAAAGATTATAGGCTTTGGTAAATACTACAATTTTGAAGAAGTTGGAGAAGTGTTATTCTTGGGTCATAATTACAAATAATAGAAGAGTTAGTACATACGCACCGCAACAACAGAATCACGAGCTGCGACAGCTAAGATGTCAGCGCAAGAAAAAACGGGACGACCACAAATTTTGTCGACCTCTATTTTAATTTGGTCGATGACTTCGAATCCTCTTATGGAGTTTTGATTAGCACGTGAATTCTTTTCACTGTCGATGGTGGACGTAGAATCCAGAAGAACGGAGGCATCACAACCCTACATTAATCACAAAAACCAAACACATATGTAGTAAGTATTCATGCACATCAAAACCAATAATAACTGGTTCATAAAAAATAAAAATAAAAAAATAATAAAAAAACATTAGTGTATTACGTTAACAAAACAATCATGGAAATGAAGGCGAAGCAGAGATGCCCCCATGCGGCGTTCATTGTACACCGCAGCCTCGACCACTCGCTTGATGGTAGGCAAAGCTTCGGGGCACACGTGTTCATAGTAGTAAGGAGACAATGCTGAGAAAGCTGTGGCCGCGATTGCCAATATGAGGATAACGTTAAGCTGGAATGCGCCGCGTGAAGCCATTGATTGATGATTTAGCAATCTCTATTGAGCTAATTGAACTCTGAATTTTGATGTGGTAATGCATCTTGGTTTTTGGCTTATTTATAGTGTGAAGAAAGATGGAATAGTAATATATAGTTAGCTTACATCATCCTTGGACTTGGCGTCTTGGCCTAACATTAAAGACTATTTCTTCAAATTTCATATGAAATAATAAATGTTGTCTTATGTATCCTCGCTTGTGTAGCATATATGTGCTTTATTCTAATACAACTCATGCATGCAGGCTATGTGTGAAGATTGTTGGAAAGAATGCTTAGGTGGACCAAATCTGGTCAACGAATATGTTAGTTCTTGTGAAGCCGTGTCTCCACATGGGTTCCTTTGTTTTTGGACTGTTCCTTCTCCAGAAGTAGTGGCTTATTTCCACAGGTAGTGGTTGTTATCTAATTTGTTTTTGGACTGTTCCTTGTTTCCACAAGTAGTGGTTTTTTAGTTAACACTTTGGTATTAGTGCCAAAAGCTCTATGGATACCCAAAGTAAGAGTAATGATGAATTTCGTAATGAAGTATGTGAAGCTCTAACCCGTCACAAATCTAGCCTTGAACATATGAACCGCAATTTCATCCAAGTAAATGCTGCCATCCAAACCATCATGACCGACCTATATACATTGCGAATCCACCTAAGCATCCTTTCCAACGATCTTCATGCACACATAGCCATTCATTCCAATCATTTACTTTTTTTATTTTTATTTTTTATTTTTTTAAGTGTTACAAGAACTTTTATAATAGGATTGTCAAGATCAAATATTATAAGTACGGTTCGGATATTTACTTCCATAACGGAAGATAATTACTCCTACAATCTGAAAAAAAAAAAAAAACTCTTTACACATATTTGTAAAATGTTCATAAGTGAGATTTGAACCTCTTATCATTTATATGGAAGGGAGGTGTACTACCGACTCTGTTAAAAGGTGATGTGCATTCCAATCATATACTTTGTCAAATGATTTTGTGTTGATTTCATCAAAATGTTACCTGCATACTTTAATATTATGGAAGAGAAGCCTTCTTCAACATCAACATCAATAAATTAAACTTATAGGCTGCTTTTGTTGAAAAGTTTTCTTAAATATTACCCGCTACGCTGTTGATTGGTAATATTCAATTCACCATTGATTTTTTCTCTGCAGGGGTTGAGTTGATCACCTGATCCGCTAGCCTATCTATAGTTTGACTCTTGTTTTCGTTGTCGTGTCAAAGTGGAATTATCAATGGCCCACGTACAGTGTAATTTTTTTTTTTTTTTAATACGTTGCCGTTTCAATATAGGATAAGTTTGCTGAAATTTTTCTCTGCCGAACCATTCTGTTCTTTTATAGATCCGGTAACATGTGAACTTAAGAAAAAAAAAAAAAAAAGTGAGGTTGAAATTGATTTCCTAATTTATTCTCTTAAGTAAAATTTTAAACTACACCATTTTGTTGTAAAACTAAACCTAAACCAACATAAGCTAACAAATTCTAAAAAATTTCTTTTATCGTCTTCATCTTCTCATACCATTCCTACAATCTTCTCACATTTTTTATGGCCAGTTCTCAAACGGTTTCCTCTCCAATTTTAACAAGATTAAAATAAGCAGATAGTTGATGTGAAGTCTTTCGACATCCAAAATCAACCAATCCTTTACAAATCAAAGGTTTGATCTTTAAAGCGGCTTATAACTTTTTTTTTTTTGTCCATCAAAGGTCGTAGAATTTGGTGATTACTACAATTTTGAACTTGAGTTCACAAAAATGAATGCCTGATTCTTGGATCGTAATTATAAATAATAGAAGAGTAGTAAATTCGTTAGATGTCGGCGCAAGAAACAACTGGCGTCCACAAATTTTGTCAACCTCTATCTTTAGAAAATAAGATTATATTACTAATATTATAAATTATTTACCGTTAGAAATGATTTTTTTTAAATATATTAGAAATAATTATCGAATGTCCACTTTTTATTTTATTTACAACTCTCTTTTACTATAATTTTTTGTTCTTATAACTTATAAGTTATATCTATGCGGTTTGCAATATTCTTTAAATTTATTATTTAAATTATCTTTTAGAAGAGATTCCAACATTAAAGGTATGTAAATTCAAATTTAAGAAACTGTAGTTGAAAAATTGATTCCTTTCCAAATGCATGTGTAGCCTATGGAATATTATTAACAATTGTTATGGTTGCTTCAGAGCCGAAAGAAGTTTTTCAAAATTAAAATATATAAAAAAATAAAAAAAAAATTATTTAGATTAACCATGTTATAGGAGAGATTAAATGAATTAGTTCTTTTATCTATTGAAAAGAATTTTTAGAAAATCATGAATACAAAATTTTAATTAAAAATTTTACATCTCAAAAAGCATAAAAAGTTAATTTTTGTATTTTTTTTAAATTATAGATATATATATATATATATATAAATAATTGGGGCCTTTATTTATTTATTTATTTATTTATTATTATTATTATTATTATTATTTTATTTTATCCTTAGAACCTCAAAATATGTTGAGCCTCCCTTGAATTCAAATGGGTTGAGTTTTGGCTCTGACTGCTTAAATATAGTAGCACCCATATATCTTTCCAAGGATATATACATCAATTTTTTGTTCAATTAAACTGTCATAATATAAATAAATAAATAAATAAGAAAATAAAAACTTATCATAATATAAATATTAAAAAACTTTCCAAGTAAGGTTGTTGGGGTTAATTCCGATCCCCCAACCTTATAAAAATAAATAAATAAATAAATAAAACTGTCATAATATAAATATAAATTTCTTTCGAAGTAAAAAGAGCAAATAATTAATAAAGTAGAGAAATACAAGAAAAATATTGTTACTTACAATTCACTCATAACTCATAACGTTTGTAACAATATCTTTTATTAGTTCGTTGCCTCAAACAACACTCGAACAAATTGAATAATGAACCGTACAAAACACACAAACAAACAAACAACAACAACAACAAATTGAATCATAACAAGTTATTAATTAATCAGATCACTTTCCTGCAGTTCAAACGAATCTGACCTGCTTCCCCGGTCAAAACTTTTATGTTCCCCATTTTGACCATGGACTTAGCAAAATCTGCCGAGAATGCCCTTGCATTTTCGCTATAAGCTTTCACCAGCTCATCTGTGGACCCACCATTGAAGAGCGCCTGATCAGAGTGAAGCAGTCCCTCTTCCTCGACCAAGTTATTGAAATAAGCCGTGTCGAAACGCGCCGGTGACGGGTCTAGTGGAGCCAGGGTGGTGTTGCCGCCAATGCGTGGACATGTTTTTCTACGCTCCTCGGCGAAGTCATCGTCTATGTTTGTTTCGCTGTAGATGCGATCTCTGAACGTGAAGCATTGTGCGAAACCTAGAGTGTGACCACCGGAGAGCGCCACCAAGTCTCTCTCGTCAAGGCCTTGTCTTTTGAAGTTTTCGATCAGTGCAGGGAGGTCCATGAACGGAGATGGAATGTCACTGTCCGCTTGGGTTCTGCTAGCAGTGGTCGAGTCCCTTCTTCCCAGTGGCACCATCCATGAAGGCCCTCCTAGCTGGAAATTAAATAATTTTCAGTGGACAATATTTAACGAAAGTAAATCGTCAGATCGAATGATCGCTTTTCAATATCAAGCCACTTTAGATAGCATCCGATAATAGTGGTGTAGTAGATTTGATTTTTAATTACAAAAATTCTGAGTTCACATAGTATTTAAATAGTTGAAAATAAATCAACCAATCTTTTACAAGTCAAAGGTTTGATCCTTAATGCGATTTATAGGTTTAAATACTTCTATTTTTTTTTTTTCAAAGATTGTAGGGTTTGGTGAATATTACAATTTTAAAGTTGGTTGTCTTATTCCTGCATTATAATTATAAATAATAGAAGAGTTTGTACATACGCACCGCAACAACAGAATCACGAGCTGCGACAGCCAAGATGTCAGCACAAGAAAAAACGGGGCGTCCACAAATTTTATCGACCTCTATTTTAATTTGGTCGATGACTTCGAATCCTCTTGCGGAGTTTTGATTAGCACGTGAATTCTTTTCACTATCGATGGTGGACGTAGAATCCAAAAGAAGGGAGGCATCACAACCCTACATTAATCACAAAGACCAAACACATATGTAAGAATTCAAGCACATCAAAACTAATAATAACTACTTCCAAAAAAAAAAAAACAACGTTAGTGTATTACGTTAACGAAACAATCGTGGAAATGAAGGCGAAGCAGAGATGCCCCCATGCGGCGTTCATTGTACACCGCAGCCTCGACCACTCGCTTGATGGTGGGCAAAGCTTCGGGGCACACGTTTTCATAGTAGTAAGGAGACAATGCTGAGAAACCTGTGGCTGCGAAGGCCAATATGAGGATGAAGTTAAGCTGGAATGTGCCGCGTGAAGCCATTGATTGATGATTTAGCAATCTCTATTAAGCTAATTGAACACTGAATTTTGATGTGGTAATTCATCTTGGTTTTTGGCTTATTTATAGTGTGATGAAAGATAGAATAGTATTAGTTAGCTACTTGGACTTGGCCAAACATCAAAGACTACTTCTGCTTCTCGGAAGTTTTGTGTAGTCCATTTTTGCAAGAAACCAATAGGAGAGAACATATAAATTATAAATATCATTTTAATTTTGACTAATTATATTAAATTGTTTTTATTAGTGACAATCACCCTGAGACTCTGAGAGACATGCATATGTCATTCAGAGATATGGTTAATCCATATTTTACAAGGAAAAAAAAAAAACTTTACAGCTAATTAATTATTATAAAAAAATAAACCATGTTCCATATTGACACAATATTATATTAATTTATACTATTAAAAAGCATATTCGGTATTAGGTAAAAAAAACTCTTACGTTTTAATATTATCTGGAATTCGAGAAAATATTCAATGGGACCGTCTCATGGACAGGAGGTGAGACCGTTCAATAGAAGTATAGTATTTTTATTAAAAGCATCAAAATATATTTTAAAACTTAGTGCTTGTTTGGCTGAGCTTTCTACTGGCTCAAAATGGCTACCGATGTCTGTTTGAATTTTTTAGAGTTGTTTGGTTGGGCTTTTAAGATTGTCTATTTTAAATTGAGTGGAGACTAGTAGATTTTAAACCTCTATTGGACAAAAGCTCATGAGAATGTGCTTCTCTAAATAGAATTTTTTTTTTAAAAGTCTAGCAACCAAATATCAATGATTTTTTTTTTTCAAAAACTCTATTTCTAATAAATTTATTACAAATAGATATTTTACCAATAGAGCTTTTTCAAAAGCCCAACCAAACAAGCTCTTAAAAAGCTTACACTTCTATTGGATGGTCTCATTGCAACGTCAATGAAACCGTCTCATTGAAAATTTTCTTCTAGAATTCAGCTGTTTATCTTATATATATATATATATATATATATATATATGTATATATATATATATTATTTCTAAAGTCAACAAATTTCATATGAAATAATAAATGCTATCTTAGGTGTCCTCGCTTGTATCGCATTGATTCATTCCAATCATGTACTTTTTCAAATGAATATTTGTTGATTTCATCAAAATTTTACTTGCTCACTTTAATATTACGGAAGAGAAACCTTCTTCAAATTAAATCAACAAACATGTGTTTTGTTGTAGTAATTAATATGAGATTAGGTATACTCTACGCTGAGAGGTCAAATTAAATCGGCAAGTATTTGTGTAAATTAAATTTTCTTGAATATTATACTCTACGCTGACAGGTCCAATATTTCTTTGGTATTCGTTGTTGATTTTTCCTCTGCAGGGGTTGAGTTGATCCACTAACCTATCTACTTCTTATGTATATTTTATACTTCTTGAGCTCATGATAGAAATTATCACTCTTTTTTTTAGTGTACATGCATATATGATAGATGTTTTTCTATGTACAGATACAGATATCAAAAGTCATTCAATTAACATCTGAAATATAAGTTTATTAAGGTTTTATAACTCAAAAGAAAGTATTATTAACTAGAGTAATACTAGTCCAAAATTTTTATTCAAAACCTCCAAATAATATATATATATATATATATATATATATATGACACCATATTTATTAAAAATTTGTTTATTTACTATCAAATTTCGTAAAAAAAAAAATAAAAGAAAATAAATACTTTAGTCCACCCCAGTGCCGGTCGTGACTATTCTGAATCTTGGAAGGGGTAGCGTTTACATTCTTTTGTTTTTCATTTTTTTTTTATCTTAATTATTTTAACTTATTAAATTAATATTTTTTAAAAAAAATTAAAAGAAAGGACATATTTATAATATATGGGGTGTGTTTACAAAATAATTTTTTTTAATGGATGTATATATAAAAATGGGTTTACATATATCGTCACTCTTTTTTTATTACAACTTAATCTATAATAAAAACTCACGTCATATATTTAAAACCCCTAGACATGAAGAGCCCAGGCTGATGCTCCCCCCTTGACCCACCCTAAGGCCGCCCCTGATCAATCTAAATATTGTATTTTAGTGCATCAACCTTACAAACAAAATTTTCTGGTTTCGACACTACTTCTTTTTGTTCTCTTCCTGATCATATATCCAACCGCGGGCATCACAAAATGATCCAATTTCTCCACTGCGATCAATCGCCACGAAAAACTGCTTGCATTCTTATAAGGTTGCAGAGTTGAGAGATATAGCTTAAAAAAAATAAAAAAGTTAAATTAAATTAAAATTAAAAAACTCTATCTCTTCTTCCAAATATGTGCATCTTTCTTTGTCTACCGTGTATGTGTTCCAGTGTGTGCTACTACTGCTGGTTTTCATCCGCAACACAGAAACGACAGTTTGACACTTTGACTCCTCTTCCACCTGTCGTTTCAAAGCCTTGTTTATAAAGGTTATTCTCTATCCAAATACGTTGCCGTTTCAATGTGTGGACCGGGCTTGAATTCTAAAGTGAGCCGATTAATAAATCTAAATCGAGCGATAGCACCACTCAGATTACAAAGTAGAAAGTAGAATTCCATTAAGTGTAGCTTGAATTTATAAGAGTTTTCTTGATTTGATACTTGAGATTGTAATTTTTTGAAAACAGCGAAATACAATATAATCTAATATAATTTTATCTTAATTTCTATTGTTCTTGTTTTGATAATCTAATATTGAAGTTTCTTCTTATTTTGATATAGAATTTTTTAAGTAAAAAAAAAAAAAAAAAAAAAAAAAAAAAAAAAAAAAAAAAAAACAATTTATTAATAAAAGAGAGAAATACAAATGAGAGAAGAAAACAAAAAACCAGTGATAGAAAAACTTCACATTTGAAATTATTCGAATCTCTATAAAAGTTAATTAGTTTCGAATAGTTTCAAATGTGAAGTTTTATAATAATTGTTTGTTTAGATTTTATCATGCTATCACCTATATTTTTTTAGTCATAAAAAAATTAAGATAATATTCTCAATTAAAAAAAAAATTCTTTTTTGTTTCATTAATATTTTACTATTGTTATATGAAATAATCTCACACATTCTCTCTTATATTCAATATATTTTTTTTTTATATTATATTAAAATAATAAGATGAATGTTATATAAATACAATTCCAAGAACACAAATATTACTTACAATTGACAAATAACTGCCTTTTCAGGCATTATTAAAATCCTCTCATTATTTAGCAACACATTAATTAATGTGTCCCTAAACAATTTCACTCAAATAAATTGAATAACGTCGTAGAAACCTAAAACGACAACCGTTTCAATCAAGTTCAATAGTAGTTCACTTTCCTGCAGTTGGAACGAATTTGACCTTGTTTCCCGGTCAAAACTTTGATATTTCCCATTTTGACCATGGACTTGGCAAAATCAGACGAAAATGCCCCTGCATTGTAGCTATAAGCCTTCACCTGCCTATCTGTGGACCCAGAGCCACCATGGAAGAGTGCCTGATCAGAGTGAAGCAGTCCCTTGTACTTGACCAAGTTAGAGAAGTAGGCCGTCTCGAAACTCGCCGGTGACGGGTCCAGCGGAGCAAGGTTTGTGTCGCCACCACTGTGTGGACAGGTCCTTCTACGCTCCTTGGCGAAGTCACGGTCGATGTTCGTATCATTGTAGATGCGGTCTCTGAATGTGAAACACTGTGCGAAGCCTAGAGTGTGAGCGCCGGAGAGCGCCACCAAGTCCTTCTGGTTGAGGCCTTGTCTTTTGAAGTTTTTGACCAGTCCGGGGAGGTCCATGAACGGCGAAGGAAGGTTTTTATCAGCTTGGGTTCTGCTGCCTGTGGTTGAGTCCCTTCTTCCCAGTTGGACATTCCATGAAGACCCTCCTAGCTGCACATTTATTTTTAAGGACAAAGTTAGAAGAACGCAAATTATGTACCAAAAAGTATAGTTATCATAGTAAAAAAAATGTTTAGGTTTTGCGGGACCAAATTTTGAACTCGAGCTCATAGATTTTTTTAAATCCTAAAATATTAGAGTTTGTATCTAAATCATTTTTGTTTATCACAGATTGTAGGGGCAAGTGATCAAAACTAAGATTTTGAATTCGAGTTCGTTAAGCTAGATGAGGTGATTTTTGGGTCAATATAATAAGTAAGAGAAGAGTTATACTTACGGCAACAACAGAATCACGAGCTGCTACAGCTAAAATGTCAGCACATGAAACAACTGGGCGTCCACAAATTTTATCGACCTCGTTTTTAATTTGGTCAATAACTTCGAATCCTCTTGCGGAGTTTTTATTCGCAAGTGAATTCTTTTCACTGTCGATGGTGGAAGTAGAATCAAGAAGAAGTGAAGCATCACAGCCCTGCACCACAAAGACCAATAACCTATAATATTAGAATTCATGCACATCAAAATCAAGATTGATTTAACTACTACTACATCAAAACCAGAAACATTTATATATAACCGGATCAAAGTATTACGTTAACGAAACAATCGTGGAAGTGAAGGCGAAGCAAAGAAGCCCCCATGCGGCGTTCGTTGTACACTGCAGCCTCGACCACTCGCTTGATGGTAGGCAAAGCTTTGGGGCACACATGATCATAGTAATAAGGAGACAATGCTGAGAAAGCTGTGACAGCAAAGGCCAAAATGAGGAAGACATTAAGCTGGAATGCGCTAAGCGAAGCCATTGATGAGTTAGAACTTGAACTCTATTAAGCTTAATTAATTGAACTCTGAATTCTGATGTGGTACTTGCATCTTGGATTTTGGCTTATTTATAGTATTAATTAAGCTCCGTGTCATCCTTGGACTTGGACAATGATTAAGACTTGCTCTGCCTCTTGGAAGTTTTCCTGTTTTGATCTAGCTTGAATCGTGTAGACGTGTGGACCAATTTTGCAAGAAACCTATTGGAGATAACATTTATAATAAATCTCATTAATCATAATTTTTATTGATCAAATAGTTTTTATTATAAATAATCACCAAGAGAAACATGCATGTCATTCAAAGCTTACCACGAAACGATACATAAATAAATAAATAAACATTAGAGCCAATTCAAATGAACCATATCTATAGCATTTTGACATGGTCATTGACTGACATTATATATATAATTTATAATATTTGGAGAGCAGGTGTCGAATACATTAATTTGGTGTTCGGTGACAAACTCGATCTAGACATTCTAGTTTCTACTGATTGGAATTTAGGGCCAGTGAAAAACTCGATTTAGATATTCTAGTTTCTACCGATTGGAATTTATAGTCAATTTGGTATTACAGTAATTTTTATTATAATCATTATTGAAGGAATAATTAACTATAAAGTTAATCAGCATATGTTTAGTTAATTATACTTTTAAAACAGCTATATATATCAAAAGTAGTATACAAATATTTGATAATTTTATTGCAAAAGTGTTGAGATTAATTACAATGACTAAAATAAACATAAGTTTAGAACTTTACTTCATTTTAAAAAAATATTAATTATATATATATATTAAATCAATATTTAATTATAATATTTTAAATTTAAAAAAATCCATAAGAACAATAAATTTTTTTAAAAAAAGATTTTCTAAATCAAGTCACTATTTAAGGAGAATATTTAATTTTATGAAGAGATAAGATATAAAAATGATTTTAACTTGACTTTATAGGAATAATAATGATATTTTAAATTATTCATTAGAGGCTGAATTAGATTATTCAATAATTACTTTCAAACAGTAAACCCCCACATACTTCTCAAAATCACAGTCAAAACTTGACAAATTATCAATTAATTACTTTTAGAATTTTTACCAAACATCATTTAATGTCAGAAGTATAAAATAAGAGTGGTGCTATTGGCACACCCCTACCGGTCAATTTATACCCAGTGTTACAAAAGTCGCTAGGTGCTAGTCGGGCGGCAACCCACCGCCTAGCGCCTAAAGGTACTAGCCAGATGGTCGGCCGGCCGAAAATATATATTTTTATATTAAATTGTAATCGAGTAAATGTCATTCTATTTCATATATTTTCATCTATTGAAAAGTTGTAAACACGTTACACAGTAACACTTGTATAGTTGTAGATAAATTATAAAGTATAAACTATTAAACTAAGCATAATTAAAAAGCAAAAAAAAAAAAAAAAAAAGTGGTAACACATTACAATATTATTATTGGATTTGGATCTTCTGTTGATCTGATCTTTGTCCTGACCTTCTTAAAACATGTGATTGTTTGTTGATAAAATGGTTGTGGAAACCAATTACATCGTAACCACACATTCATTGTAATTCTTATATGCCATGAGATTAGGTAAGTTGGGAAAAAGTTCAGATCAACAAAGGATCCAAATTCATTATTATTACACATTAACACGTGTAACTCACTAACACCACACGACTTTTATAACTCACACTAACACCACACAACTTTCATCATTCTGTAGTAAAAAATAAAAAAAAATAAAAAATAAAAATAAAGTAAAGATGATGAAGAACTGAAGAACTGAAGGATAGGGACGATTGGTGACGGGCGATGACGGGCAACGATCAATGATGATCGGCAACAAAGCGGCGAAGGAATGAAGCACAGTGGTCACTGGTCAGCAGGAGAAGAAGAGAGTGCATGATTTCGACGACTAGGTTCGACTAGGACCGGTTTTGATTGAAGCTGCTTACTATCCTCAAATCGCGACGGCAGTTCACCGTCGAGCGACTAGTCGCAGACTTCTACAACTCTATTTATGCCTCACTTTTTAATTATGTAGTATTATTTTTTTTCTTTTATCAAGATTACTTAAAGGGATATACAATTTAAAGAAACAAAATCTTCTACAAAATAAATCTAATAAAACCCCACATTCCTTTTCCAAAAAAAAAATAATAATAACACGTTCTTTTAATCTGTTTATTGAATTTTTTTTTTTTTTTAACTCTTAAACCCTAAAATTTGCTTCTTACACACATATAAAATATTATGGAAGAGTCTAAAAATGATATCAAGCATATGGAAGAATTGTCTGAAAATGATATCAAATATCTGAAAGAATATGAGAATGATATCAAGCATATAGGAGAATTGTCTGAGAACGATATCAAACATCTGAAAGAATTGTTTAAGAATGATATGAAGCATCTGCAAGAATTGTCTGACAATGATATCAAACATCTGCAAGAATTGTCTAATAATGATATCAAGCATTTGGAAACAATTTCTTATCTGGAAGTAAGTTTGAAGTTTACTTTTTCTTTATAATAATATCAAGTGGTCGTTGTATTGAAATAATCCTATTTTTTATTTATTTATTATTATTATTATTTCTTTGCCACCATGAAATAAAAAGAAGAAAAATAACTCAAAAAAATAAAAATAAAAATAAGAAGAAGAGGAGGAAATGAATCGTTTAATGGAGATATAAGAGAACTGAAACAACCACCCAGCGTAAGCGTCAACCACCCATAAACATTCAATGTTTCAGACTTTTTTGAGTTTCGCCCTCCAGATGCTGCGCCTACAACCACAATTTGACTCAAGGTCGAGTTTTCTAAGAGCGGGAATGGAACTAATATAGCAGGCTTGTCGTTTCTTTTAATTGGTTGTTGTTTAATGTGTTTTGGGTTTTTTATTTGAGAGTCCACGTGTCATAGTATTATTGGCTTAATTGCTTTGCTCTAATCTATATATATCCATATATATATATATATATCCATCCTCGCATGTATATATCATTGATTCATTCCAAGTCTATCAAATGCAATTTTGTGTTGATTCTATCAAAACTGTACCTACTCACTTTAATATAATGAATGAGAAGACTTCTTTATAATCAAGAAACGTGTGTTGTAAATTAAAAGTTTTCTCGAATACAGCGGCTGGCAGGTCCAAAAAATTTTGGTATATTCGTCATTGATTTTTTCTCTGCAGTGTTGAGTTGATCCACTAACCTATTGAATTTTTTTCCCCAACAAATTTTTGGTATGTATGAAACGCCATTTCTAATGAATTTTTTGACATACACTTGCTGGGCTACATGCATGCCTACATATATAGTATTATTAATTCATAATCTATACATCTAATAACCATTTGTAGGCTTGTAGCAATATACGAATTAGAAAGAAAAAAAAATCATAACAGCTAAGGAAATAATCACAATACCATTAAAAGGGGCGCAACTCGGTTGGTAGATAGACGAGTTTAGGGTTTGAACAAATGACTCCCAATAGTGAAAGCTTTCAAAAAAATACATTGGATGTGAACCATTAGATTAATATACTTTGACTCAAAGTGTATGCACTTATCAAAATTTCTCCATAATCAGTGGTCCACATACATTGGTACTGATATAGTTACATCAGTACGCACTGGTGTGAACGGGACCGTATATCTATATAAAAGTTATTAATTTGAACATTTCTAAAGGAAGAAACATAGAAGCAATATCAGAAAAACAAATACGCTCTCAGATCTCAATCTCACGAAACATACACGCATCATTAATATAATTAGATTATGTATAATTAATTGATGATGATCACTGATGCCTGATATTTTATTTATTACGAGTTAGTGTTAATATTTACCCTTAGGGTATAGGTTGACACCTAGAAAATAGGTAAAAAATAATTATGAACCTCCTCCATTTATTATATCTGATTTTATTGTTTTTATTTAATCTTAAAATACCAATTTTACTCTACCTTTGATTTTCGGGTAGTGTTTTAGTCTGAACATAGATTTTTTTAATTAAAACTCTACATCAACAACAACCGAATCAAAACCCTAGAAGATGAATGGTTTCTACCATTTTTTACTGTTTTTTTTTTAATTCGTAGAGGGACATAAAAAAAAAAATTTCACTGTTTTTTAACTGATTTATTAATATTTTGATGGAGTTTTGATATATTGTATGTGTGTTTTTATGTAAACACTAAAATTAATTATCCATCTCTTGCAACAGTTACTTATTTGTGGAATTAGGTGGATAGATTATTTTTTTTCAGTTTAATTTGATATTTTATTATTAATTTGATATCCATTATTAATATATATATATATATTTATACTTACATTTATTTTAATGTTGGCATATATGAACAGAGCACGGTAGAACTTTTGATGGAATTTATTTTTGTAGATTTTACATTTAACTATTTGAATTTAATGAATAAAAAAAGGGTTCATATTATAAACCTCCCATCGCCTTTGAATTATTATTTGATGTATAATTACAAATGCTTTTATTTTAGAAACTTCCCCTAATGACTAACACCGTTAGCTTTCCGTTTGTAATGACCGAGTTTGACCGTTAAAAAGTCCAAAATATTCCTATTTGAGCTTCAATTGTACAAAATAAATTAATACCCACATACTTTTACCAAATAAATTAATAAATTGATACAAAATGCAAGAATGTTAAGTTGTAAAGGAGAGTTTATTTTGTGGACATTTTATCCCTAAAAATAAAATAAAAATTACAAGTGAATCAAAAGCATTGAAAATAAACAAAAATATGTATTTATTTATTTGTCTTTTTATATATATAAAAATCCAACCAAATACTCATTTTTAATGTTTTTGGTTTATTTGTCATTTTGTTGTTTTTAGGGATAAAATTGTCCACAAAATAACTTATCCTTTGCAAGCTAACATTCTCGCATTTGTATTATTTTATTAATTTATTTGGTAAAAATATAAGGGTATAATGGTCATTTCATACAACTGAAACTTAAATATGGACATTTTAATTTTTTTTAATTGTCAAACTCAGTCAACACAAACGGAATGCTAGCGATGTTAATTTATTGCGGAGGTTTCTAAAATAAAAACATTTGTAACTATACATCTAATAATAGTTCAAAGGTGATGAGAGGTTTATAATATTAACCATAATAAATAAACTAAGACAGTTGTGTACAACAAAAGCACTACCCAAAAACTAAAGGCATGGTAAAATTGGCATTTTACGATTTACAAAAAACAATAAAAAGAGCTTTTAATAATCTAATATTTTCTTTTTGCACTTCTTTTTTAGAAACACTAAATTCTCAAAATTTAAATTTTTTAAAATTCTAAAGATACTTCATTTTGTTACAATATTATCATTTTTATCTTTTTTGAATTAAATTATTAAAAAATGAAATTATTTTTCCTAAATCATTATATTAATTATTACATATTAAATACTCTCTGCTAAATTTTTAATTACCATTTTAGACTTTCTCTCCTCCAATATATATATCTAATTTTCTATCTCCATTCTTTCTCAAGCAAGACTAACCATTAAGAAAAAAAAAAAAAAAAAAAACTTATTAATAAACTAGATTTTTAGGAACTATATGTATGTATATATTAAAAAAATAATAAAATAAAAAAAGTATCCTTTTTTTTTAATTCGAAATATAAAAATATTTTTTGTTACTCATGTGATTGCCTAGAGAACTTTAATTCTTTCATTAGTCTTAGAAATTATGAGTTTAATCGAATATAGTTGAAACAATTCAAGTTTTCATATATCTTTAAAAAAAAATTGACTTTTTAATATATATATATATATATATATATATTACTGTTAGTAAAAAACTAAAATATTCATAAGTTTTTTTTTTTTTTTTTTTTCTTTAACTATTAATTAGAGATTGATCGATAAAGTATGGACTATGGAAATATGATTTATTATTATTTTTAAATTGAGAGAGATTAATTATGAAAGAGTGTTTAATATGGTAATAACATATTTAGGAGAGAGAATTTTTTTAATAATTTAATTAGTTTGAAGTGTTTTTAAAATTTTTTATCTTATTTAGTAATTTTAATTTAGTTTAAAATTACCATTAATAAAAAAAAAAATTTAATTGGAGTGTGAATAGAAATTTTGTGGATTGTAAGGAGAAACTCTCAACAATAAAATTAGATGTAATAAATGAAGAGGTTTATAATTGCTTTTTATCTGTTTTCTAGGTGTTACAGGTTAATACTACCCTTAATTAATTATGTGTTAACATATATCTTCACATATAATAAATTAGTTCCACATGTCCATTTACCGATAGTATATCATATTAAAAAAAAAAAAAATAAAAAAATAAAAAAAAAAAAGTTCTTATAAATAAAAAGATAATATTGTCGACCTTTAGATGGAAAAAAGACTCGGTCCCTCTTCAGTCTTCATGACTTTTTTTTTTTTGTTTGATTGACAATGCTACCAAACTGTGGCTTGAACCTAGGTGGTAAGTCACACGAACTCATGTCATCTTACAACCAAGTGCAAACTTGGTCATGTTTACAAGTTCTGATCTTTTCTACTTGACATTAATTTAAGAGAGAGAACCAAAACTAACCATTTGATTTATTAAACTTTTGTTAGTAACCACTTTTGAAACTTTAATCGTTAATAACCACTTTTTTTAAAAAAAAATTCAGTGTATATCCATAAATTATAAGTATACCACTGAAAATAATTTTTTATTAAACCTTGAAGCAAACTTGAAATCACGAGTAAATTGAAATATCCAAACTTAAAATCATGGCTAAATTGAAATGACCAAACTTAAAATCATGACTAAATTAAAATATTCAAACTTGAAATCTATACTAAATTGAAATTAGGCTTAGGTTTTTTGTTTCTCTTTTTTGCAGACCACATCACCGGCACACCTAGCCGTCGGACGACGCCTGGTCGTCGTACGAACCAACGGCGAGCTGTGCTTGACGAACCACGGTGCTGCTGATTCGTGAGGTCGCGCGACTACGTCCGGCGCTGCCCGGACAGTTCGGTAACAACTCATGCGATGGGCGACGGAATGGAGAGGAGAAAAGAGAGAGAGAGAGAGAGAGAGAGAGAGAGAGAGAGAGTGTGTGTGTGTGTGTGTGTGTGTGTGTGTGTGTGTGTTTTGGGGATGATATTTATATGAGGGCTTTTCAGTAATTTCTCAAAAACATGGTTATTAACAATTAAAATTTCGTTTGTGGTTAAAAACAAATTTCCTATGATATATGTGGTCATTTTTAGCAATTTCTACTTAATTTAATAATAGTAAATGAGTTATTGAAATGTTTTGCCAATATTTTTGGGCAAATTACATTACACACCTTGAGGTTTGGCCTTAAGACACTTAGATAGAAAAGTTTTTTTATTTTACACTAACACCTCTGTTTGACCATGGTAAGGTCCAAAATGCTCTTGGGTGTCAGTGTAATTTTTTTTTTATTATCATATAGGGGCATTTTCAACAATACAAGGGTGTTAATGTAGAATAACAAAACTTTTCCATCTAAGTGTCTTAAGGTCAAACCTTAAGGAGTGCAGTGTAATTTACCCTATATATTTTTTTAACAAGGTAGCTAATTTAGACCAGGTTAAGATTTTGTCAGTCAAACATTAATTACACATGTTCTTGAAAATTATATATATATATATATATACCCACGGAAATATTCAAGTTAGTACGTATTGATATAACTTCATCAATACGTATTGATATAATTTCATCAGTGCGTTGGATGCAGAGACGGAGGCATTTGGAATTCAGCCCAGGCTAGCTTTTTCTATATAATTTTTTTTAAAAAATTATTTGTTGATAAATGAAAAGGTAAAAATACAAATAAAAGGAAATTACTTGATAGTTTATAAAACAGTCTAGTTTTAGTTTAACTAAGATAATCTCAATAAATTCATTAGATTGATATGAACAATACTGTATTGGCACTCAAACACATTAAGGTTTATTTTCCTTGCTATTTTTTTCTCTATTTCCTAGATTAATCATTTTAAATGTTTTTAGAGGCCAAAATCATTATATTTTTATTATCTAGATAAACATTTTAGTTAGAAAAATTTTATTGTAAGGTTTGTTACAATAAAAAAAAATTAAAAAAAAAAACTCTGTACTACCGTTTAGTGTGGTTTTAGTAGGAAATTATGTTAATTCAACCTAATAATGTCTTATGTACAGGTCGCCGCATATATAGCATGTGTATACCCAAACAAAAAGCTTATACTTAGCCCATCCGGACAATATGTCCTGGCTTCGCGTCCGGTTGGTATGAACCATTAAATTTACATATATTGACTCAAGTGTATGCAGTACTTGTCAAAACTTCTCCATAATCAGTGATTTAAATGTATTGGTACTATATAGTTACATCACTGATGTGAACGTGACCTTATATATATATATAACCAAAAAAAAAAAAAACCCGAGTAAAGTGTAAAAAGATTTCATCGTGAAAGTAAATTGAGAGGATGGTGTTTTGTAGATAAAAGACTATAGAGTGCAAGCCTGGTTTAACTCTTGTGGTTCAATCAATTTCCTTCTATCCAGGTGCCATTTTCATGAAGAACTTGCATATTCTACTTTCCAAATCATTTTCTTCTTCAATTTATCAGTTTTTGCTCTCATGTTCTTTTTAGCTGGAATTTTTACTTCAAATGATTGATATTCTATTAGTTATGTATCCAATTTTATTTGTGAAATTTTGTTCACTTGTTATACTCTCAAAAATTAAAATAGTCTCAGTAAGAAAATGGTTAAAAATATGGTCCAAGTTTTTGATAAATGCAATTCACCTCCTAGGACAAGTTGTAGTACCGCACCTCTCATTTCATGTTAGTGGTGGGGTTTCGAATCCCACCATACTTATTTTATTAGTATGTGTGTGAAATTTTCTCTCAACAAACTCCTGACTCAACCGTTCTATAATAGAATTTATAGTAATTTTGTTAAACATTTTTTTTTTCCTTATTCTTGGACAATAAATTGGGCAGATCCATAAACTGGGCTCAACTTGGCCGACCCATAATTTCAAAGCCACACATAATCTTCACTTTTCTACTCTTTATATCCCAAACGACGCCGTATTAACTTATGTATGGAAACTCTTTACATGTACACATGAACTGAACCAAGCGGCTTCACTTACTTTTAGCTGTTTCTCGGACAAATTCTTCTTCCGTACTCAGGTTTGTCTATTGTATCTTCAGTTTCTCCGTTTTTTTTCCTTAGAAATTTATGAATGTGAATGGAAAATGTACCATCTTTTTAATCTTTTAATTTAGTTAATTTACAGAAACTGTAGATGCTATTAGAATCTGCATTCATTCTATCATTGAAGATGGAAGAATCTCTGGAAATCAATCTACAACCTCTACTTGGATTGTGGGTTTTCATCTCAGCTATCTATTTTGGATTATTTCTACGTCTTATTGAGTTCGCCAAATCGACTCGTAATGTATCCGGACATGTCATGAATCGATTTGTATTCATCAATCCAATATGTGTCAGGCAGTCCACATGGCCAGGCCCAAATTGTAAAGGACTTATTGGGTCGATTAATACTGAGTCAATTCGGGCACGTCATGAGGTAATTTGGTACCAATAGATCTAATAACTTTCTGTCAGTCTACATGACCCAGGTCCAAATTGTAAAGATCTACTCATCTATACGGCCATGTGGACAATTGGATCGATTAATACTGAGTCAACTCGTGTTGTGCCCATGAACGTATTTAGTCAACTCAGTATTATCACCCAATTAGTGTACTCCAGTACATGGCCTAGGCCCAAATTGTAAAAATCTACACGGTCCAGAATAAAGACATAGTATTCTTGTAGAGATTAAAAAAACGGTGCATATCAAAGCACACAGAGAGACAACGAAAACCGCTACTATAAACTTGAAAAACATACACCAATTTAATTTCAAAATCAACCACATTTGAGCTTATTGATCAATTACAAAAAAACAAACCAAAAACATCATCGTTTTGGCCACAAACTACATCAAAACAACATTAACTAGTGAAACAAATTCCTTATTTTTCCAACCAAGCATAAAAAACCAAAATCACAACATTGTCCTAAAAAAAAAAAAACTCATCAATTGATTTTCCTGCAATTGGTCCTAATCTGGCCATTAGAGCCGGTGAGTGGACTAAGTTTTCCCATTTTCACCATAGCGTTAGCAAAATCTGTCTTGAAAGTCTGCAAATTTGTGCTATAAGCATTGACTTGTGAGTCAGTAGAGCCACCACTGAATAGCTGCTGGTCAGAGTGCAACAAACCCTTTTTGCTCACCAAGTTCTTGAAATAAGCATTGTCGAATGCGTTCGGGCTGGTCACGTCTAATGGAGACAGATTGTTGTCACCTCCGGTGCTTGGACACCTTGATCTTGTTGATGTCGCGAAGGTTGAATCGATGTTGGTCTCGTTGTAGATCCTGGTCCGGAAAGTTGTGCATCTAGCTTGGCCTATTGTGTGAGAACCTGAGAGTGCAACCATTTCTTTCACGGTGAATCCCTTGTTCGAAAAGGCGGTGATTAGGGCACTGAGGTCCGAAGTTGGTCCGGGGATGTTGCTGTTGGCCGCGGTTAGACTTGCCGTGGTTGAGTCTCTCCTCCCTAGGTTAACCGGCCAGCTAGATCCACCTAACTAAGAACAAATTAACCCGAATATATAAGTGAGAACTATCTATCACAATTCATACTACCTTACTAATTCAGTAAAATTATTCGATTTCATAGTAACACTAATTAACGATCAATAAATGATGATAAAATTAATTGAAAGTAAATTATAAATGTGAATAGATGAGAAATTGGAATATATATGTTAATTTTTCTTACAGCAACAACGGAGTCTCTGGCAGCAACAGCTACGATATCAGCACATGAAACAACACCAGGACACGAACTCTCCAACTGAGATTTAATGGTGTCGATGACGTCAAATCCTCTGACTGAGTTGCTATTAGGACCTGCAATTTTCTCTCCGGTGAAACTTGATGTGTCGTCCAACAATATCGATGCATCACAACCCTGTATAAGTGATAAAATATTAATTGTTAGACCAAACCAAAGCTAGTTCATATATAGTTAGTGGAGATTAATCATAATAACCGACCTTCCCTAATTAATTTTGTTTTTATTTTTTATTTTTTATTTTGCATGCTTGTGTGTATCACGAGTATAGTTTGTCTGGATGCTTTATTGTTCATATGCATGTTTTTTGTGTCTAAAATATTATTTATTCTTCACACACTTTTGTACTCATGTTGGCTATGTCAACGCTATCATATATATATATATATATAGACTTATTCAAACATAACAAGCATTTCTACACTTATATTTTGTCATGTACTCATGTTGGCTCTGTCGTCTACTAAAATAAAATCAACTATTTGAGATCTAATGTCTGCTAAAGGTTACAACACAATAATAGACATTAATAGTTAAGTGACCAACACAAAGTTTGCAATTATCAGATGACGGGATCCTATTTTGCACCGATACAAATTGAACTTTAAAATCATTATACATCCCACGTAAAATTATATATATATATATATATATATGTGTGTGTGTGTAGGAATTTGCACAAGTTACTATGCATGTATATATAGTAATAATAGGCAGTGATGCAAGAAAGATGAAGAAGGAAAATAATAAGATCAGAGTATAAGAGATGAAGACTTGCATTAACAAAGCAATCATGGAAATGAAGGCGGAGCAAGGACGCTCCCATGCGATGCTCTTTCGACACTGCAGAGTTCACTGCTGATTTAATGGTGGAAAGAGCGCTACCACATGTTGTTGCGTAGAAATTCTCGGAGGATAATTGAGCGGAGGCTGTCCCAAAAATAACAACAAACGAAACTAAACAAAATAAGAATCTAATACCATTGGAATATTTAGGAGCCATGGCTGCTAAAAACTGAGCTTCCTTTTGCTGTCTAGTGCTATAGAGCTTGCTTAGCTTTGGTTTTGGTTCTTTAAACACATGTAGTACTTATATATAGAGAGAGCTAGCTTGTAGCTAGTAGCAGTGCAGCACTATTTGAATTCTCTTGTTCTTTTGAGTCAACGAAATGCAAATTAATAATAATAATAATAATAATAATAATAAAAGAATTCAAATATATTAAAACAAAAACAAATGTATTAGATGTGAGTGGAGGTCTAAAAAGATCAGTGGCGACTTTTTTCCAGTTTTGAACTTACTTTGGGTGTGTTTGGAATTGGAAATCAGCTGTAAATTTGGTGGATCCGTGTCAAATTTGCTTTGAGTTTCTTTGATCGAGAAGCTTTTGCAGTGGAGAGAATATATATTCAGTTTGTGTTTTTCTTTTGTCAAATTAAATCAAGTAAATTATTGGCACGTGAAATTAACCAAGTCAATTGTAATACTTAAAAAAAATAAAAAAATTACACAAGCACTTTTTTTTTTTTTTTTTTTGGTTCGAAATTGACATTGTCATTGGATCCAGGGCCGTTCCTGTGCTTTAAAAGGAGGGGCGGCTGCTCCGAGCCTCTTTTTAAAGAGACTATATTTACATGATGGCATTAATTTCGGGGTCCAATTTTGTTTTATTTTAGTTCATAAAAAAACTCAATTTTCTATTTTGAATATTAGTCATCTAAAAAAGGTCCGTATGATAAAGCATTAAAACCAATAATTTAAAATAAAACAAAAATATAAAAAGGGACCAATTTGGAGTGTTAAAACCCGAATTAGATTTTAATTTTGATTTTTTTCTCCGACATGAGACATCAATATTCAAACTTCAGTATATCATTTAAATCACTAAAGGATTTAGGGTTTCTTATTTTTTTTCTCCAGCCACCACTGAGTGATTTCTTTTGATCTCTCTCAAGTCTTAGAATTTTACCCCGGGCCCCTTAAAAAGTCAGGACCGGCCCTGATTGGATCCACTCGGAACATGTTGAGATCACTTGATAATACTTGTGGTCTAGATAACTTCTATCACAATATTAGAGATAAAATATCTTCTCAATCCCTGAATTATTGTAATATTTTTATAAAAATAAAAAATAAAAAATTACGCAAATGTTTTTCATTTTACGATAAATGCAAAAGCACAACACAACTGAGACTGGCTATTCTTTAATTGTAAAGTTTGTGTGTCTACGAAGGAAAGAATTATTATGATCTCGATCTATTCACTTTAATATTTTTAACGAGTAAAATCAAGAATGTTTTGCTAATAGAATTTGATGAATTACCAGTAAATGTTAGTTTAATCCATGAACGTTGAAAAAAATCTTATAATATATATGTATATTGTCATTATCATATAATAATTGAAAATTATTTGTTTTTTGCCATAGTTTTTTATATTACCTACCTGTAGTCATAGTTGAATCTTATTTTTATTTCGATAAAAAAAAATATATCAAAAAAAAACAAAAAACAAAAAAAAAAAACCTTAGCGGTTGTATACCGTAGAATATCGATTAGAATATACATATTATGTCAAAGTCTGAATGGTTAATTTTATGCCTTTTCAGGTTTATGTTTCTTTGCTTTATGTTTAGGTCTGTATACCTTTTTAGATTATTGTTTTAGGGTCTGTACGCCACTTTACTTTCGCTTTTCTTTTTTCCATTTTTTTTCTTTTTGTTTTTATTTTTATAAATAATATAGTCAGCTTAATCGGAAAAAAAAAAAAAAAATTATGTCAAAGTCTAAATGTAATCTTGTAATGAAGCAAACCTCCAATATACTCTGAAATTTTTGTTTAAGTAAAGATGATGACAATTGACGATCAATATTTTTATGTCAAATGAAAAGAAATATGTTACACCAAGCTTAATTTAATTGTTTTTTCTTGATAAATAGTTAGATAAGAGTGTGTCACTGCATCCCCACCCAAAAAAGAAACATCCAACTTAAGGAAACATCTCAGCAATTCATATCTGGATGGATTAATGGTCAATTCAACTACAGTTAGATACTTAGATCGAAGATCATTATCAAGGACAAAAGTTTTATTTCTTTTTCTTTTTCTTTTTTCTTTTTCTTTTTAACTATTCTTTAATTTTATTTTTTTTATATTAATGAAATGTGTCTACATATTTTACATGTTACGGATTTGAAATGTAGCACTGTTTCACCGATTATTTAGGTTAAAATTCATTTCAAGTACGTCTAAATTTTATTATGAAATTATGATTGTTAAATCCGTCTTAACCAACAATCTCGTAGTACAAGTACGAGGAGTTTATTTATACTGGACCAATCTCATCTTATCGAAAATAATTTATTTTTATTATTATTGTTTATTTATTTATTTATTTATAGCTTTCTATGTGGAACAACATAGATTTACATTTGGAGTAATTTCATAAACATCCCCTGAGTTTAGACCTAATCACACATATATGGATTTTTACCAAATATTATATAAACATCCCATACTGTTAGTTGACTTTCATCCAAACTAACTATTGACAATATTTTTTGTATTAAAAGTCCAAAATACCCTTAGTTACTTATTTATATTTTATTTTGTTCCCCTTAAAATAAAATAAACTATATAAAAATGCAAATAAAAAACTTTTAATTATATTTTTTTCAAACAAATTTTAGAAGGCAAATATATATAAAAACAAATTATTTAGACTTAAAAAAAAATAGAAAATGAATAAAGGAAAATTTTTAAGAAAAGAAATAGAGAGTATATCTCAAATACGCTATTGCTGTGACTTGGATCCACAATCATGTAAAACAAAATTAGATTTTAAGTTTTGACATTAAAATACAATCATTATTGATGATTAAAAATTGAATATAATTGTGGAATCCCATTTATTGCTAAAAATCTTATGGCTTAAATGGAATCCTATTGATTATTGAAAATTGAATATAATTGTGGTTTGTTAGTTTATGAATCATCAATAATGATTGTATTTTAATGTTAAACTTAAAATCTAGTATTGTTTTTCATGATTGTGGATCAAAGTCTCAGTAATGACGTATTTGAGATCGATATGTTCTCCATTTCTTTTCTTAAAAATTCTCTTTTATTCTTTTTTATAATTTTTTTTAAAGTCTAAATTTTTTGTTTTATATATTTTTGTCTTTTAAAATTTGTTTGTTAAAAATATAATTAAAAGTTTTTTATTTGCATTTATATAATTTATTTTATTTTAAGGGGAACAAAATAAAGTATAAATAAGTAACTAAGGGTATTTTGGACTTTTAATACTAAAAATATAGTCAACAGTTTGTTTGAATAGAAGTCAACTGACGGTAGGGAATGTTTTTATAATATTTGGTAGAAAGTCTATATATGTGTAATTAAACCTAAATTTAGGGAACGTTTGTGCAATTACTCCTTTACATTTTGAATATTCCGACAGTCCGAAACTGATAATTTTTATGTATATAATACTGCATGTGAGTAGAATTTAAGAAAATGAAATATGACTTCATACTTAGCTTCTAAGCCACCATATTTACCAAATCTGTAAAGACGTCAAAGAGGCTTTTTTTTTTTTTTTTTACATTACGTTGTTATTTCTGATTGGACCGCACCGTTTGAAACAGAAGGGAATGGTTAATTTATGTATTTTTAGTTTATGTTTCCTTATTTTCTATTGAGGTCTGTGTACATTTTTAAATTATTGTTTTAGGGTCTGTACACCACTTCGCTTTTGCTTTTCTTTTTCTTTTTCTTATCTTTTGTTTTCTTTTTATTTTTTTTTAATATATATTTTAGGTTCCATCTAAAAATAGAGTTCCTTTTTCTTTTAAACGGTAAAATTTATTAAAACAAACTGGGAAGCGCCTAGGCACAACAAAGAACGGGATCAGGCCACCAGAAAACAGGGCACAGAAAGAACAAAAACCAAAACAAACAAAGCAAAAACACACAAAATCGCCCACAGAAACAGAAATAAAGACCAGAGCATCAACCAGTTAATATCATGCTCCTGCTCCTGGAAACTTTGTTTTAAATTAAAATCATGCATTGACTCAGTCAAGCATAATTTATAAAGTCAACTTAGTTAATATCTCAACCCCATTGTGATCACCGACAAATTTATGAAGAAGATAAACTACACACCTCAAATTAGGAATTTGATCAATGTAATGATTATCACTATATAATATTTTAAAATTGTCCCATTTTGAAGCAATTGACAAGTAATTATGTACTTTTGTGGGGGAGTAGGAGACTTACAAAACTTGGATGTTTTTTTCATTTTCAAATTCACTTGAACGAATACCATTAAAATAATAATAATAATAACTTGGAAATAAATTTTATTGAAGTTCTAAAACTTTTATTCTCTTTTTTATAGAAGGAAATTAAATGTATTAGACAGAAGATGATTTTAACATACGATTGAAAAATAAAATATGCTAAATCTGTAGCAGTCACTCGACCAACTTATAGTCGTTAAATTTTCATATTTTTTTGGATTCATTGGACGTGTTTACAATTGCTATATGACCAACGCACTCCCTTTTTCTTTTATTTTCTTAATGTGGGTCAATATTGAAATTGTAATTAAATATATACGATACAAGTTAGCGAAATAATAATATAAAAATTTTGAAACTATTAAAATTTTAAAAATCGGTAAAGAATAACAAGACTTGAACCCATTGCATGTGTGAGGGATTACTACGATACCGCTTCCGAAATGATAATATTAAGTCAAGAATCACTTTTTTGGTCGTGATTTTCTTGAGAAAGTAAACTTTTGTTAGCAGAGTGGTTGGCGAGGCCACATCTATCGAGGAAGTCAAATAACAAATTGATCACGTCCTCTAATGATAGTAATGTTATTCAAATATGTCGTTTCAAATTTTATGATTAGTTGGTTTCTCTAGTGTATTATCTTGTTATTATCCTTATATTTTAAGCGTAAATATTTGACAATTACAAGTTAATTATGATTATATATATCAAAAAAAGTTAATTATGATTAATTAACAGAACCATGCATGTTAATAGAGGATAAGATGTCAAGATTTTTCCACCGACATTGTCGATCAGACAACCCCACACGCTTTGATTTATTAAAGATGTACGTGGTTCAATTTCAACTATTTAACGGGGTGTATTTATTCATGATTTTATTAGACAATATAAATTTTTAAGATTTTTTTAAAAGTCTTGAGGTATTATATTGACACTTTTAAGATTTTTAAAAGTATTAAAGTATTGGATCCAAATTTTTAAAATTTTTTAAAACTCTTGAAGTATTGGATTCAGACTTTTAAGATTTTTTAAAAATCTGGTGGTATTGGATTGAGATCAATATTTTTAGGATTTCATAACAAAATGGATTATTCATACTTTTTTTAGTGATATGTATAAATAGGCAGAACTCAAAAAGGTCTCTCCCTCTCCCACGTTACTTTCCAAACTTTTTTTTTTCACTCTCTCTCAACATCAGCTTCAGCTTCCCAAATCTTTGCCTTTACAGACTTGTTTTCTCACACTTTTTCATCCTCCAATCTCTCTTTGCTTCTCTTCAATCAAATCGAAAAACCCAATATCAAGCTATCAGAGGCTTTTCTACCAATCCCAAAAATTTGTTGATTTATGCTTTTTTCTATAATTGTGGGTATGTGAACTTTGCTCGCCAGTTGTTTGATGATAGTACACAGAGAGATATTGTTGCTTGAGATGTTTATAATTGATGGGTATGTTAAAAACGGGTATGCTATTGATGGCTTGAGATGTTTCATTTTTTGTACAAGATTACAAACAAATCCCTTATTTAAACATACATGGCCTATTCAAGTAACATTTGCTAGCTTCCATCAAGTATATGCATGATGAATCAGATGTCGTGAGCATTATTTATGGCCTTCTTTAGGTCACTGAATTGAAAAGTATGATATTTTACATGATAATTACAAAATTATAATGGGTTCAAAAACGAGCCCACTGCAAAAAAGGAAAGCAAAAGGATCACTGCCTCAGGTTGGTTTTCAATCAACCCCTATCTGGATTCTAGCCGAATTGTGGCAGAACGGCTCACTTTGGATCACAAAATCTTCAAGCTCTGCAAAGCCAAGTAGCCAGCAAAAGTGTACGGTCACAAGTCTTGCAGCACCATTAACATTCAAGAGAAGAGAGGAACAATGATCATCCATGTCGTGATGCAAGATATCCACACCATTTAACCTTTAATTGATGCAGAGAGTGACTGAAAAAGGCTTGAGATGTTTCATGGAGATGAGATCAGTTGGTTTTAAAATTGACGATGTTAATTGTGGGTATGTAAACTCTGTAAGTGAGAGGCTTTGGAAACTCACCATCAACACTAGAACAGAATTTGAAGAAGAAGCATCAAAACGGCGTCTTCGTCAGCGGTGGAAGCATCCAATCCAAAGTCTGGTTAAAGTGAAGAATAATAAACTAAAGTGAAATACCAATGTAGAGTTGAAACTCATTGGTTATGTTTCAAACAAGGATTTTTTGGTCTTTGATCTGGATGTTGCTTGAGGCGTTGTCTTAGTTAATGTGATGTTTTGTTTAAAAATGAAAAGAAAAGGTGATTGTCAATAGATCTGGGTCGGAAAAGAAATGAAGATATTTTGCAAAATGTGATCCCAGTTATTTTTGAAGTTGTAGAAAAAGTAAAGAGAAGTAAAAATGTTACCTTAAAAAAAAGTCAAAAAATTCTTGAAATAACGTATGCATAATCCTAATAGTCTATAAATAAAGTTCAAAAACTCTTTCAAAATCCTAAAAGTCTTTAAAATCTTATAAATCCATAAAATCCTTACACCAAAAAATTATCCATTAAAATCTCAATCTAATACACCTCCCTAAGTTTCTTTTGTTTTCAATTTTCATGACAAGACATATATATATATAGGATATCGATATTGACACACATAAACTTATTAGTATACTCATATTTTATTAAAAAATTTAATTATAAAAATATCCCAATAAAAATTTACCAATAAGGACAAATTACTTTAATTAAAAATAAACCAAATACTATATACATTCATTAATTATACCCATATCTTCAACTATATTTCTTTATTAAAAAAAAATTACCTTTCAAAAAAAATAAAAACTTATGATAAACCCAAATTAAACTCAAATTTTATTTTAAGTTTCAAACTTTCTCATTCTCACATTATTATCATATTTTTTTTGTCTTTCTTTTATGTATAGTTATGAACTCTATCAATAAACAAAATATATATATATATATATATATTTTTTTTAACGATAGCTATAGTTATTAATAAGTTTTTATTTTTATTTTTAAGATAGCCGTAGATATTAATAATAATTTTTTTTTTTAAGATAGCTATATAAATAAGAGAATTTCAGATTGAAAATCTCTTAACCTCATATATGGTTCTACATATTCCCTTTTATAAAACTCTTACATTTGAGATATTTTCAAAAATAAATTGGACAATCATTAAAAGAGGATTTAATTCCCAAAATAATAATTTTTTTTTTTAATAAATTGAGTGTGATAATAATTTAAGAGTGTTTATAAATAATATAAAATGAATATATTTATTACAATAATGGTACTATTGACATTATGATGGGTGCTTATAGTAATATTTATTTTTAAAATTTTAGATATGGGCTTATTTATACAAATAAGTTTTATGAGTGTCAATATCCGTACTCATATATATATTAGTGGTTTTCACATAGCACTGTGTAAATATGAGTGCAAGCCAACAGGGGCATAGCTTAGCTGGTAGATGGACGAGCTTGGTGTTTGGGTAGATGACTTCCAGGTCAGCGGTTCGAATCTCATCAATGGTGAAAACTTTCAAAAAAATACCTAGTTAATTCCGGATTAATAGATATTATCAACAAAAAAAATATAAATATGAGTGCACTGAAATGTGAGTATCTGGATTCAACTACTTTGATTTAGTCATCGCATTCAATTCACTTATATAAATTATATAAATTCTATAGGTGTGCATTTACGTGAATACCGCCATGTGTATATATATATATATATATATATATTAGTAATCATTGTGTTTTATGCATGGATTGCATGTAATGATGTAAATGAACTATTTTAGATGCAAATAATCATTCAGTTGCACTGTTATTGATTCGACTTGTAATTTTCGTTCAGATGAATATTTTAAATGATTATGTTGCTAGTATTTCTCTAGTCAGACTATTCAGATTTAAATTATATATAGGACCTCTTATTGAGGCCGCGGGAACTGGTTATTTAAGATCAAATTTTATTCAAGTTACGGAACCAAATTGGTATGAGAATTTCTAATTATTAATCATTAAATGTAGGCTATGTAGCTTTGTATTTATAAACTAGAACTTGGATCCTCTCCTCACCTTATTTAATATCATGACACATAAGCATTGTAATGAATGAATTGTTAAGATGCGATTGATTTCCACTTGTGTTTTATCAACTACCAATTATATTCTTTAAAAATATAAGGAAAAATGTGAGATGAGAAGAGAATCACGATCCTATAAAGTAAATGTACGCTCACTTATTAGAATTGTTTATTAGTAAACACGTAGTAAGTTTGTTCGGTCTATTCATGCAAGCCAAAAACCATTACCTTGATAAATACCACTATCAAATTGGTATGACAATTTTTTGACAATTTCTTCCACTTTAAAAATTCAATAGCATTGTTGCATATGATAATGGCCAGTGATATTCTTGGTTCAATGGCCTTTTTTTTTTGTTTTTTGTTTTTTTCCTTGGTTGACATCTTATTTTCTTTATTTTACTTTTCAAATTTTTTTTTTCAGGTTGTGCCAAATGGGTTGATTTACCTACTCCTTAAATTTTCAATTTTATACCTTTCAAAAAAAAAAAAAATGTTCAATTTTATACATACAAAATTATATTTATTTGTAGAAAGTAGTCAAATCAGTAGAAACAACTGGTCAAATTTATAGTTTTAACCCGCCTAATAAATAAAACTAAACAAATTTTAAGAGGCATAACCAAGCCAAGTACAATTAAAAATAAATCGGCTGAAAATGAAAGTCAAATTAAGAAATTGGACCCAAAAAGAGAGTAAACTAATTATAATAAAATATAGGTAACTAAGAGAGAGTTAAAAAGGAGAATTAATTAGGTGCTGCTTCTTAAGCTGTTTTTATTTTTTATTTTTTATTTTTTTAGGTTTCGATATCAAGGTATGGAATTCTAGAAAGAATTTTAAAATTAATAATAATAATAACAGTAGGGCCAGTAAATTAGAATTATTTTGAACCTTTTGGTTGCATATTATGAATTTAATTATTTACTTTAAAAGATTCCAAGTCTATAGACGTTTGTACTTTGTAGACCTTTTGAGCTAATAGAAAACTTGACTAAACAAGCACTTGGGTTCAAATAGTTTCAAATGTAAAGTTTTATAGTAATTGTTTGTTTAGATTTTATCATGCTAGCACCTATATTTTTTAGTCATAATAAAATTAAGATAATGCTCTCAATTAAATTTTTTTTTTTTCCAATATTTTACTATTGTTACATGAGACAATAAAGTTACAAAAATACCTCAATTCTACATCTCTGAAATTTAAATTGGGAGCCAATATGTGAGGCTAGGGTTTGCTAGGGTTCAGCGGCACTATTCACCTGACGGCACTGTTCATTCGACAGTACTGTTCATCAACGGCATTTGTTCATCCTGAGACTGTTCCGGCACTGTTCACGCAACGACTGTTCACTGACGGCACTGTTCACTTTTTTAATTTTATTTTTTAAAATTTTTTTATTTTAGGGTTTCTCTACTGTTATTTCATTTGCTTCTCTTATGTTTTGAATCATGATTTCTCCTCCCATGCTTGGTCTCGTGGAGGTTCTCAAGTCTTTGGAGGCCAATTTGGTTTCCTCTCCACACACAACTCTTATTTGTGGTAAGGGGACAGTTTCTTCTAGGAGTGGAGGGCACAGTATGGGTAATGTGTTACCTTCTTTCCTGCAATGGATGAGAATACGATTCAGGGCCCCATTATGATTTCTAGTTCTTTGTCTATGGGTGGTAAATCTTATGCAGACCTTTTGAAGCCTTCTCATGATTTTATTTAGCCCTTCCCTATGACTGGTGCACCTTTGAAAAAAAAAAATGAGGTTATGTGTCTTTCCGGGTTGATCCTTTAAAAAAAGGAGGTTATGTGTCTTTCCGGGTTGATCCGATAGCTTATCAATCCAAACTTGAGTTATGCAAAAATGCTCTTATAGGGCGTGTGGTTCTTTCTAGTGGTGAGCGTCCCTAGAAGCTTCTTGACCATAAGGCTAAGCTTATTAAGCTTTGGATGATTTCAACGGATTGGAGACTTATATATTTAGGGAAATGTTATTTTTAGATCATTTTGAAATCTCCTGAAGACAAGAACAAGGTATGGAGTTTGGGTTATGTTAATCTTAAGCCAAGAGTTCTCCGTCTTTAGCCTTGGGTTCTGGATTTTAATCCCTCTCTGCAGAAGTCCACTAATGCGCAAGTTTGGGTTAGGTTCTATGATTTGTTTTAGGAATATTGGCATCCGAAGATCCTTTTTGATTTGGCCAGATGTATTGGAATTTCATTGAGATTGAATAAGGCTACTATTGATGGTGATTTTGGTCATTTTGCCATGCAGATTTGTCCATATTGCTTCCCTATTCAGTTCTTTTAGAGAAGGATGAGCTTTATAACTCTTTCATTTCGGTTGAGTATGAAAACTTACTGTCTTTTTGCTTCGTTTGCTCTTCCATTGGTCATCTGCTCGATTCTTGTCGTTAGAACAAACCTAAGGTTCCTGATGCTAGTACGGGAAAACTCTCTCAGCCAATTGCTGAGGTTTCTGTTGAGTAGCCATTTTTTCAGCATGTTCACTCTCGGTCTTCTAAGATGGTGTATCGTCCGATAGATAAGTTGGTCCATGAGGTCCCGGTATCTAATGCTTTCGCTGCTATTTCTCAAGTTTTGGGTCCTGTAGATACAAGGGGTATGAGTCAAAATGTAGGGACCTTAAAAAAAGAGGCTTTCGTTGACAATCCTGATCCAAAAGAGGTAGATAATATGCAACTTTTGGTCTTGGAGGAGCAGAGCAGCTACCGTGAGAGGCAGTATCCACTTGAGGAAAATATTACTATTTTGGTACCGCAACTGTTAGATAAGATTCAAATTCCTACATTTGTTACATTAGTTTTGGGAGAAGAATTTGTAGATCACTTTGTCAATGATACTAATTCAATCTCTGCTCATTTGGGAAGTGATAATTCTAGGAAACCAGGTAATAACTTCTCAGGGAAGGATGACAAGTATGCGGAAGCTCGGGATCTAGTAGATCCCGATAATAATTGGATTCCGTGGTGACAAAATCGAAGAAAAGAGTGAAATCAACTTTCAAGACTTTAGCTAAATTCAAGTCTCAACTGAGTAAGAGAAGTTCTAAGCGTCTCCCTGTTGCTGAGACTAAGATTCGCCCTGACTCTGCGACTCTATCGGACCAAGCAGAATTACATCATGTTGTTATTTCTGATTGAGCCGCACCGTTTGAGGCAAAAGGGAATGGTTAATTTATGCTTTTTTAGTTCATGTTTCATTGCCTTTTATTGAGGTCTGCGTACCTTTTTAGATTATTATTTTAGGGCCCGTACACCACTTTGCTCCTGTTTTTTCTTTTCATTTGTTTTCTTTTTTATTTTTTGAATATATATTTTAGGTTCCATAAAATAAAATAAAAAACACTATTGTTATATGAAATAATCTCACACATTCTCTCTTATATTCACTATATATATTTTTTTGTATCATATAAAAACAATAAGATGAATCTTATATAAATACAATTCCAAGAACACAAATATTACTTACAATTGACAAATAACAGCCTTTTCAGGCATCATTAAAATCCTCTCATTATTTAGCAACACATTAATTAATGTGTCCCTAAACAATTTCACTCAAATAAATTGAATAAACGTCGTAGAAACCTAAAACGAAACCGTTTCAATCAAGTTCAATAGTAGTTCACTTTCCTGCAGTTCGAACGAATTTGACCTTGTTTCCCGGTCAAAACTTTGATATTTCCCATTTTGATCATGGACTTGGCAAAATCAGACGAAAACGCCCCTGCATTGTAGCTATAAGCCTTCACCAGCCCATCTGTGGACCCAGAGCCACCATGGAAGAGTGCCTGATCAGAGCGAAGCAGTCCCTTGTACTTGACCAAGTTAGAGAAGTAGGCTGTGTCGAAACTCAGCGGTGACGGGTCCAGCGGAGCAAGGTTTGTGTTGCCGCCACTGCGTGGACAGGTCCTTCTACGCTCCTTGGAGAAGTCACGGTCGATGTTTGTATCTTTGTAGATGCGGTCTCTGAATGTGAAACATTGTGCGAAACCTAGAGTGTGAGCGCCGGAGAGCGCCACCAAGTCCTTCTGGTTGAGGCCTTGTCTTTTGAAGTTTTCGATCAGTCTGGGGAGGTTCATGAGCGGCGAAGGAAGGTTTTTGTCTGCTTGGGTTCTGCTACCTGTGGTTGAGTCCCTTCTTCCCAGTTGGACATTCCATGAAGACCCTCCTAGCTGCACATTTATTTTTAAGGACAAAGTTAGACAAAAGCAAATTATGTACCAAAAAATATAGTTATTAAAGTAAAAAAAAAAAAAAAAATGTTATGGTTTTGCGGGACCAAATTTTGAACTCGAGCCCACAGATTTATAAAATCCTAAAATATCAGAGTTTGTATCTAAATCAATTTTGTTTATCAAAGATTGTAGGGGCAAGTGATCAAAACTACGATTTTGAATTCGAGTTCAATAAGCTAGATGAGGTGATTTTTGGGTCAATATAATTAGTAAGAGAAGAGTTATACTTACAGCAACAACAGAATCACGAGCTGCTACAGCTAAAATGTCAGCACATGAAACAACTGGGCGTCCACAAATTTTGTCGACCTCATTTTTAATTTGGTCGATAACTTCGAATCCTCTTGTGGAGTTTTTATTCGCAAGTGAATTCTTTTCACTGTCGATGGTGGAAGTAGAATCTAGAAGAAGTGAAGCATCACAACCCTGCACCACAATTCAAAGACCAATAACCTATATATTAGAATTCATGCACATCAAAATCAAGATTCATTAACTACTACTACATCAAAACCAGAAACATTTATATATAACAGGATCAAAGTATTACATTAACGAAACAATCGTGGAAGTGAAGGCGAAGCAAAGAAGCCCCCATGCGGCGTTCGTTGTACACTGCAGCCTCGACCACTCGCTTGATGGTAGGCAAAGCTTCGGGGCACACATGATCATAGTAATAAGGAGACAACGCTGAGAAAGCTGTGACCGCGAAGGCCAAAATGAGGAAGACATTAAGCTGGAATGCGCTAAGCGAAGCCATTGATGAATGATGAGTTAGAGCTTGATCTCTATTAAGCTTAATTAATTGAACTCTGAATTCTTTAAAAAAAAAAAAAAAAAAAAATTTGAACTCTGAATTCTGATGTGGTACTTGCATCTTGGTTTTTGGCTTATTTATAGTATCAATTAAGCTCTATGTAATCTTGGACTTGGCCAATAATTAAGACTAGTTCTGGTTCTCGGAAGTTTTCATGTTTTGATTTAGCTTGAATCGTGTAGACGTGTAGACCAATTTTGCAAGAAACCTATTGGAGATAACATTTATAATAAATCTCATTAATCATAATTTTTATTGATCAAAATGTTTTTATTATAAATAATCACCAAGAGAAACATGCGTATCATTCAAAGCTTACCTCAAAACAAAACATGCATAAAAAAAAAAAATAAATAATAATAATAATAATAATAATAAATAATAAATAAAAAAACATTAGAGCCAATTCAAATGAACCATATCTAAAGCATTTTGACATAGTCATTGATTGACATTATATATATAATTTATAAATTTTTTTTTTAGACAATATCATTTATAATATTTAGAGAGCAGGTGTCGAATACATTAATTTGGTGTTCGGTGAAAAAATCGATCTAGACATTCTATTTTCTACCGATTAGAATTTACTGTTTATCTTGTATAAGATAATTATTTTTTATTATTTATAAATTCAACCAATTTGACATGGGAAAACAATTATGTTATCGCGATCTTATATATATATATATATATATATAAAATATCCATCCTCGCATGTATATATCATTGATTCATTCCAATAAAGCAACTCTGTCAAATGCAATTTTGTGTTGATTCTATCAAAACATGTACTGTACGTCTGTACCTACTCACTTTAATATAATGAATGAGAAGACTTCTTTATAATCAAGAAACATGTGTTGGAAATTAAAAGCTAGTTTTCTCGAATACACTATAGGCTGGGAGGTCCAAATTTTTTTGGTATATTCGTCGTTAATTTTTTCTCAGCAGTGTTGAGTTGATACACTAACCTATCACCGGGGCCGGTCTTTAGATTTTTGGGGTCTAAGACGAATTATAGAAAATGAATTTATAGAGCCCTAAGATTTTAAGTTGAGATTTTATATCTCATATATATAAATATATATATATATATATATATAAAATATATCCATCCTCGCATGTTTATATCATTGAT
Source organism: Acer negundo (assembly GCA_035582765.1). Taxonomy (NCBI): domain Eukaryota; kingdom Viridiplantae; phylum Streptophyta; class Magnoliopsida; order Sapindales; family Sapindaceae; genus Acer; species Acer negundo. Next base: position 21,063,169 of record CM069243.1, on the reverse strand, counting down.
TCATTCCAATAAAGCAACTCTATCAAATGCAATTTTGTGTTGATTCTATCAAAACATGTACTGTACGTCTGTACCTACTCACTTTAATATAATGAATGAGAAGACTTCTTTATAATCAAGAAACATGTGTTGGAAATTAAAAGCTAGTTTTCTCGAATACACTATAGGCTGGGAGGTCCAAATTTTTTTTGGTATATTCGTCGTTGATTTTTTCTCTGCAGTGTTGAGTTGATCCACAAACCTATCACCAGGGCTAGTCCTGAGATTTTTGGGACCTAAGACGAATTATAGAAAATGAATTTATAGAGCCCTAAGATTTCAAGTTGAGATTTTATATCTGAATTATGAATTTTCGTAGCAAGATTTAAGAGAGTTTTGAAAAACCCAAATTTGATTTTTGATTACACTATAGAAAATTCACAACCAATTTGAACCAAACAAAGTCGATCATCACCACCTGACTCACTTACAAAGTTACTGATCTTTTCCTATTTGAATTCTAACAATCTAACAAAAAGAGGTTTATCAAAAAAAATTATATATTGATTTAATTATTAACTACCTTTGATTCTTTGAACAGTGACTTCAAGAATGGGTGAACGACTTCAAGTTCAAATTACGGATCTAAAATCTAAAATTTCGTAGCAAATAGCAAGATTTAAGAGAGTCCTAATTTGATTTTTGTTCAATTTCGACTTCTAGTTGTCTTACTTTGATAAGAGTAGTATTATAATGTTGTTTTTCATTTTTTAGAATGATAATTGGATTGTGGGTCTTTCTTAAAAAGAAATATGTTTGATGGACTTCTTTTGAACTCACTTTATGGGTTTGTTAGTTTAAAAAAAAAATTAGAGATTCAATGGGCTTATATTTTAAACTCATTTATAGGCCTGTTAGTTTAAATTCATATATGAGTTATATCTGAAATAATTTTTTTTTTTTTTTTTTTTTTTTTAAAAAAAAAAACTTTGGGGGCCCTTACAGATCGGGGGCCTTAGACAATCGTCTCACTGGACTCCCCCTAGGGCCCGGCCTGCCTATCGTAATATCATTCTATGATGATATATATATATATATATATATGTATGTATATATATAGGAAAATTTTCAAGTCAGTGCGTCCTAATATAACTCCATCAGTGCGTTGGATATGGACCATTAGATTTACATGTTTGACTCAAAGTGTATGCACTTGTCAAAACTTCTTCATAATCTATGGTCCACATGCAACCCACTGATGGAGTTATATCGGGACGCACTAAGAAGAAAAGAACTGTGTATATATATATATATATATGAAACGTCATTTCGAATGAAATTTTTGACATACTTGTTGGGGTACATGCATGCCTACATATATAGTATTATTAATTCATAATCTATACATCTAATAACCATTTGTAGGTATATACGAATTAGAAAGAAAAAAAAATCATATCTCAAATCTCAATCTCGCGAAACAAACACGCATCATTAATATAATTAGATTATTTATAATTAATTGATCAAGATCATTGATGCCTGATATTTTATTAATTATGTGTTGACATATATCTTCATATATATTAAATTAGTTCCACATGTCCATTTACTGATAATATTGCCGACCTTTTGATGGAAAAAAGACTCGGTCCCTCTTCAGTACTGGAACTAGCATGCTTGGTCATGTTTACAAGGTCTCTGATCCTTTCTACTTGACATTAATTTAATAATAGTAAATGAGAACCTTCAGGAAAACACAAGTAGCCATTCACAGGCCAATTATCATCAAACCTCTGGTTACATTGCCTCGCATGAGTGTGATTGATCCGGCCTGGTATGCAGATAGTGGAGCATCAAGTCACCTTACATCTGATCTCGGTAAGTTTTCAGCCTATTCTTCTTATACAGGCATTGAAAACTTATGGTTGGTAGTGGTGATCAATTAGATATATCACATATTGGAAATGTAGTAGTTATGTCACCTACACAGTCTGCTAGGAAACTATTTCTGAATCAAGTCTTGCATGTTCCACATATAGCAAAATATTTGTTGAGTATATCAAGGTTTACAAAAGATAATAATTCATTAGCTGAGTTTTTTGGTGATTGTTGTCTTAATAAGGACAAGGATTCCAAGAGAGTTATACTCAAAGGTTTGCTTAAGGATGGGCTATATCAAAAAAGTGCTTGGTGAGAGAAAGCCGAGAGAGGTGCTCTGACAGTATTTTTCAAAAAGTCATCGCTGCTTTTGAAGTCTTAGCCAAAAGCAACAACCTTAGCCTGGATCTATTGACATCACCATCGTCAGAATCAAGTAGAACAGTTCGCCAGACATAGTTTCGTTACCAACAACAACTCAAACCTTAGATCCATCGTCGTTGCTGGAAAAGTCATATTCGTTTGTTTTTGATTTGGATCCAAGAGCTTCATCATAATCTCTGCTTCCATTAAGGTACTTCTCTTATTCTTCAACTATGTAGTCCTCAACTGCATCACCAAATTGTATTCACCCAATCTGTTAAGGTATCACTAGCTTTTCAGGCTTATATAGATGAATTCTGATGTAGACTTTGATAATATCAAATTGGGTGAATTAATGTGAAGAGATGAGTGTTAGAGAGAGATGCTCTAACCTCGGTGGTCAGAAGGTGAAAGGTGACTTTAGGGTAAATCTTTTCTCCATTTTCGTCGATAATTTGAATCCTGCTATGGATTCGACAACTTTGTGGGGTATGTTCAAAGTGTTCAGAAAGGTGAGGGACGTGTTTGTGTCTACTAAGTTGGGGTTCTAGAAATCGGGTTTTGCTTTCATTAGGTTTGATTCTCTACAGGAAGCTAATTTGATAGCTAAAAAGGCAAATGAGATGCATCTTTTTGGGTGGCCTATTGTTTCAAATGTTGCTAACTTCAGCTGGAGCAGTAGGAGATCGATGAGCCATGGTAGAAAAACCTAGACTTTTGTTGATATGATGAGAAGAGAGGGGCTGAGAGGGGAGGGATTTCAAAGTGGTTCTTTTGCGGATGTGATTAGAGGAAACTATAAAGGGATTAGGAGTGGGGCTGTAAGGAAAGATGAAGAGATGTTGACTATGAAATGGAGTTCTTAAGAGATTGATCATGTCTGGATCAAGAGATGTGTGGTAGGGATCCTGAAGCAATTTTCAGATGTGTCCAGTGTAAACAAGAGATTATGGTGTAGAGGTTTTAAGTTCTCCTCAGCCTACATTGGGGACAAATTCATTTTATGGTGCTTTGATTCGAAAGTTTTGAAAGATGGATTCATGAGAAGTCGTTTCTTTTAGGATGACCATTTTTCTTCAGTTGTTAACTGGTCGAAATCCCTTCAACCTCAGTCTAGGGCAGTTTGGATTGAAGTTAGAAGGGTTCCTTTGTGTTATTGGTATAAAAAGCTCTTCATGAAGTTGGGGTGGATGATTGATGAATCTATTTTGGTTGATGAGGAGACTATCTTAAGAAATTGTTTTGATAGAGGAAGGATTTTAGTTTTATTACCTTATAACCGCCATTGTTATGAAATTAAGGTAGTCTTGGAAGCTAGTTCTTTTGTGGTGAAGTTAAAGAAGGATGATATAGGTGTAGACCTCTTGTGGTTGGAAAGTTTTTTGGATTTACAAAAGGAGATAAGTGTTGGTCAAAGGAGAGCTAGCGATGATAGGGGTGTTGTTGCCAAGTCAAGCTGTGTTGTGGCAGTTGAAAGGAGGGTGGTTGAAGTTTCGGTTGGAATGGCTGATTTGAGGTCTAATGGCTTGAATGGAGAGGTGGCTGGTTAATGTGTTGGGAAAGGTGGTGATTTTTTTTATATATATAAAGGTAAGGCTACAACTATAGGTTGTTTGGAAAGAAAAGATAGCAAGTTTGTTCTTCAAAAAAGTGAAAGCTTAGGGAGTGTTGTTATTAAAGAGAAATGTGAGGCTACTATGTTAGGTTGCTTAGAAAAGAGAGGTCATGCTAATCTTAAGGTGAGCAAGTTGGATTCGCTAAATAATGAAAGCATGGGGAGTAGCATTGTTAAAAAGAACAAAGAGGTCTCCAAGATAGGAAAAGGTAGGGTGGTTGAAATTAGTGGTGGAAGTGGTGTTAGTACCAAGGTTCTTGTTAGTGGGTTAACCGAAAGTGGGGATGAGACTGTTTTGGGTCGTAAGACTATTTTGGGGGGTTGTTCTTGTGATAAGAAAGGTAGTAAGGGTATTGTTAAAGAAGGGGTGAGTGGTAATAGCATCATAATCTTTAGCTCTAATGATGGATCAAACGGGGGAGTAGCGGTATCCGGTGGCCAAGTGGTGTATTTTAATTTTGAAAATGGTAGAAGTTCATTAATGTCCGGTTTAAGTCCAGTGGGAGGTGATTTGGGTGGTTCGGCTATTGATCTTTATGTTAATCTTGGGGTTCTGGAACCTCTTTTTCTAAAGGGGAAGGTGGTGAAAATCGTTGCTTCTACGTGTCCTTCCGATAAAAGGCGAGGAAAAAATGACTTTTTTCTTTCAAGGATCCATATGATGAAGGCTCGAAGTGGAACTCATGGTTGCAATTTTAGTGTCTTCAAAAAAGAGTTGGCGAGCCGGATTGCTAGAGTGAAAGATGATGACAAAGGCTAACCTCAAGTTTGATATGGCAGCCGTTGGGTGATATTTTTTTCAAGAGCTTAGCTTTTTTACATTTGTATTAGTTTGTCATGGTCATGTTTGTAATCTCGTCCTGGCTGCGGTTAGGAGGGGGCCTCTTTCTGTTTCTGCAGTAGTTTCTTGGGTGTCTTACTCTGTTTTGCTGTTGGGTATCATGTGTTGTCTGTTGCAGGGGTTTAGTTGTGGAGGCTCAGCTGGTTGTTTTGTTGTTTTGTTCATCTTTTCTCCTGTTAGGCTCAGTTTAGTCTTTGGAAAATGTTTGTTGTTTGGTGGGCCTGTTTGTTCTGTTTTGGGGGTCTTTTGTTGGCTTTAGTGATTGTCCCTTTTGCTCTTTGTTGGCTTTCTATTAATGAAATATCGCTGTTAAAAAAAAAATGATAGGCTATATCGATATGAATTGAAAGCTGATGTCAAGAGAGCTAATATCTCATCAAGAAATGCTATAGTATGTTTCTTAGATTTTTATGTTAACGATTGTAATAAGAAGTGTGTTGTTGATAAGAGGAAAGGGTGTATTATTTCTCAATCAACTTGTACTTAGTCAAATCCTTGTGTAAATAATGCTACTAGTGGTTATGTACAAAATGCTTCATTGAATAATAAAGATAGTGCATTTTTGTGGCACGTTAAACTTGGTTATCCAAGTAATCAGGTCTTGAAACAGGTTTTGAAGCAAATGAGTGTGCCTTATAAGTCCTCAACCTTTGATTGGTGTGATGCGTGTAGGCTTGGTAAGATGCATCAACTACCCTTTCAAAGGTCTTCAATTAAGTCTAAGAGACCTCTAAAATTATTGTATTCAAATATTTGGGGACCCTTTCCTATGGTTTCTACAACTGGTCACAAATATTACATCTCCTTTATGGATGATTTCACTAGATTTTCATGCTTGTATCCAATTGTTCTAAAATCTGAGGTTCTACCCATGTTTTTAAGGTTTAAAAAGTAGGTTGAACTGCAATTTGATTGCAATATTTGTGTTCTTCAAACTGATATGGGTATGGAATATCGGTTATTTTCTTCTTGTCTTCGACAATTTGGCATTGTTCAGCGGTTTTCATGTGCATATACACACCATCATAATGGTGTCCCTAAGAGAAAGCATAGGCACATAATTGAGACTAGTCTCGCTCTATTAGCCCAGGTTCAGCTGCCCCTAAAGTTTTAGACTGATGCTTTCAATGCTGATGTAGTGCTTATCAACAACTTACCAACCTCTGTCTTAGAAGTGAAGTCTCATTTTGAGTGTTTATACAAGAGAAAGCCAAATTACTCTTATTTTAAAGCCTTTGGTTGCTCTTGTTTTCTTTACATCAGACCATATTCAAGCACTAAATTTGGTTTTCACTCTCGCAAGTGTGTGTTTATTGGGTATAGTTCCCAACACAAAAGGTATAAATGCCTCAGCCCATCTAGGAAAATCTACATTTCAAGAAATGTCCTATTTCACGAGTTATCCCTATTTGATATTGTTTCTCTCACATACATCTAGTTCATCTGTCTCTAGTACTGGTCCCTCTTTGTCCATTACTACAAACCATCACATGCCTGAAGTTGTGGCATCTTCTATTTCTAATACAGGACTACCAAATAATGTTGTTGTTACTGCAAGGATGATTCCTAATGTGGTTACTACTGCTCCCTCACGTCCTTAAGGAGTTAGCAATGATGGACCTTCCACTCATCCTTTGCTCACAAGATCCAAGACAGGGTCTTTACGGCCTAGAATATATTATACCCTCTATAAATCACTATGTCAGTCACTGATTCCAGAACTGACGAATGTTAAGGTTGCCATTGCTGATCCGAATTGGAAGAAAGCTATGGTGGATGAATATAATGCCTTGATTCAAAATCACACATGGTCTCTGTTCCATCCATTAAGGCCATGGATATTGTTGGTCACAAATGGGTATTTCGAGGCTGGTCGCCAAAGGTTTCAACCAAACCCTAGGTATCTATTTTTCTAACACCTTTAGTCCAGTCATTAAACCTTCAACTATGAGGGTAGTTTTCACCTTAGCTGTTACTTTTTGGTGGCCTATACAACAATTTGATGTTAATAATGCATTTCTTAATGAAGATTTGCAAAAGGTTGTGTATATGGATTAACTGACTGGGTTCATTGATTCCACCAAACCTCATCATGTCTGCAAGCTCCATAATGCATTGTATGGTCTCAGACTAGCTCTTAGAACTTGGTTCCATAAGCTGAGAGGTGCCTTGCTTGAATAGGGCTTCTCACCATCCACTTCAGATGTGTCATTATTTGTCAAAAAATCAGTAGCTCATGTGACTTATCTTTTAATATATGTTGATGACATCTTAGTCACAGGCAGTAACACATCTCTCATTCAATCAATCATCTCAGCTTTCGATTCCAAGTTTGCTCTCAAAGACTTAGGTCAAGTTAATTATTTCCTTGAGTCTTAAGCAAACAGAGATTCTAGTGGTTTATATCTTACACAGACGAAATATATTAATAACCTTCTATCAAAGACTTCAATGTTGAACTCTAAGCCAAGTTCCACCCCTCTTTGTTCAAGTCTCAAGCTGTCTCCTAAGTCTGGAGCTCCCTTTGCTGATCCTATGCTGTTTTGAAACATCATTGGTGCTCTTCGGCACGTCATATACATTCAACCCGACATAGCCTTTGTGATTAACAAACTCAGTCAGTTTTTGGTGGCATAAAGTTCTCAGGTATCTCAAAGGTACCTCTACTCTTGGTCTTCATTTTCGTTCCACTTCAGAGTTGTTTATTGAAGCCTACTCTGTGCGACTTGGGCTTCTTACATTGATGATAGTCGGTCTACGAGTCGGTGTTATATGTACCTTGGTTCAAACTTGATTACTTGGTTTTCAAGGAATCAGAAGGTGGTTACTAAGTCCAGGGTAGATGCTGAATACAGGGCTCTCTCTCAGGCGACATATATGGTGCTCTGGTTGAGGTCACTCTTTGCTGAACTTGGCTACCCTATTGTTGGAACTCCTACTTTTTGGTGTGATAATACTTGGGCTGCTTCTCTAGCTCAAAATTCAGTGTTTCACTATCGCATGAAACATATCGAAATTGACGTTTACTTTGTTCGCAAGAAAATTGCCGTGGGTAGCTATCAGTGCAATATATTCCCACAGAGCTTCAAAAGGTTGACATCCTTACCAAAGCTCTCTCTGTTTCTCACTTTCAATTCTTGTGTGGCAAACTGAGCTTACTGTCATAACCGTTGCTCACTTTGAGCGAGGATGTGAAGAATAATGTCTGCACAAGTGTGCTAAAGCCAGTTGGTAGTCCAATTACTACAAAAGTAACAGATGATGGTTTGATCAAAAGATCTAATCCTCACTTCCACATTACAACAAAGGTGAAGAGCTAAGTTTGTAAGCACATCTCAACCGAAGATCAAAGTCTGAAGAATGATCAAAGCAACTGTTGAGATCAAAAGGAAAGCTCAACATAATTAGGCGCCAAAGTTGTTAGAGTTTATTATTGCTTAAGATGACATGGCAGAATAATAAGCTCTCTGTGATTCAAGAGAATCAATTAATATATTTCAACAAACTTCTCTTCACGCAAGGTGTGTGCTGCAATGTGTGTGCTATATATATTCTGATTAGCTATTGTAAGCATTTGACAATTTTTAGATAAATAAAATTTCTCTTCACCACACTCCATTGTTAAGCTGGTTGAAAACTCATTGAGGCTTTTTCTCAAACACATTGTCACTAAAGTCTCAGTCTCGTACTCTTCAACTCTTCACAATTCCAAATGCCTCTTCCTCGTCTTCCTCTATTTCCACCATTTTTACCTCATGAGTTGTTGGAATAGTGGTTAGAACCACCTCTGTTGTTATTCTTTCTTCCTCATCCACAACTATTGTTATTAGCAACAAAATTTACAGAGGGACTTACATCAACCTGAGTAGCAGAGTTGAGATGTTCAAGCCTTTGTTCATGGATCATAAGCATATATTGAGCATCATGAAGTGAGATTGAGTGTTGTTGTGCTGTGATTACTACTACTACAACATCAAACTCATGACCTGCACCATTAAGAACACTTAACAGTAACTCACGTTCCGAAACTTAATCTCCTCCAGACTTCAAGCTATCACCAATGTTCTTGACCTTAAGAACAAAATCAGCTATAAAATGATAGCCTTTCTTCATACTTCCGAGTTGTTACCTTAGTTGCATGGCTCTGGCCATCGATTGATGAGCAAACAACCTTTCAAAGGTCCTCCACACTTCAAGATAAGAGATACACTCTGTGACTTGACCGATTAAACCTTCACTAACGGTTGACATGAGCCAACTTAGTAGGAATTGATCTAGTCTTCTCCAAGCAAGAAAATCTTTGCTTACCACCGGATTACTTGCATTGACACCTGTGCTTAGAGTATTAGTGTACTTGTTGGGACATAGTCGATCTCCATTGATAAAATCTTCAAGTTTCAAGACTCTGATTGCAAGAAGAACAAGTGCTTTCCAATATATATAGTTCTCATGACCGAGCTTGACAAGAAGATTGTAGTTAAGAGATTTTGCAATCATCGGTGATTCGATTGTTGGAAGTGGAGACGAGGACGGATCCTGATTCGAAGGTTGTGACATCGGAGATGATTGAGAAGTTGGAGATTATGAAGTTGGAGATTGTTAAGACATAGCGAGATAATGATTTGATCGAGAGTCAGTGCTCTGATACCATGTGAAGAGTTGAAGAGTACGAGACTGAGACTTTAGTGACAATGTGTTTAAGAAAAAGCCTCAATGAGTTTTCAACCAGCTCAACAATGGAGTTTGGTGGAGAGAAATTTTATTCATCTAAAAACTGCCAACTGCTTACAATAGCTAATCAAAATATATATAGCACACACATTGCAGCACACACCTTGCGTGAAGGGAAGATTGTTGAAATATATTAATCGATTCCCTTGAATCACAGAGAGCATATTATTCTGCCAGGTCATCTTAGGCAATAACAGACTCTAACAACTTTGGCGTCCAATTCTGTTGAGCTTTCCTTCTGATCTCAACCGTTGCTTTGATCATTCTTCAAACTCTGATTTTCGGTTGAAATGTGCTTACAAACATAGCTCTTCACCTTTGTTGTAGTGCAGAAGTGAGGATTAGATCTTCTTATCAAACCATCATCTGTTACTTTTGTAATCATTGGACTAACAGCTGGCTTTAGCACAATTGGCTTTAGCACACTTGTGCAGACATTATTCTTCACAGTTTTGCCTATATTTTTTTTAAATAAGGTTAAAAAGTAAAAGATGGCAGCTAATTTAGACCAGGTTAAGATTTTGTCGGTCTAATTACACATGTTCTTGAAAATTTTATATATATATATATATATATATATGCGTATATGCCCAAATTAACACATCTCTCATTAAATCTCTCGATCAATGTATTTGTGACGGGGTTCAAAGTCTCATTTTATTTAAAAGAAGAAAAAAAAAACGAGTAAAGTGTAAAAAGATTTCAACGTGTAAGTAAATTGAGAGGATGGTGTTTTGTAGATAAAAAGCTAAAGAGTGCAAGCCTGGTTTGACTCTTGTGGTTCAATCAATTTCCTTCAATCCAGGTGCCATTTTCATGAAGAACTTGCATATTCTACTTTCCAAATCATTTTCTTCTTCAATTTACCAGTTTTTGCTCTCATCTTCTTTTTAGCTGGAATTTTTACTTCAAATGATTGATATTCTATTAGTTATGTATCCAATTTTATTTGTGAAATTTTGTTCACTTGTTATACTCTCAAAAATTAAAATAGTCTCAGTAAGAAAATGGTTAAAAATATGGTCCAAGTTTTTGATAAATGCAGTTCACCTCCTAGGACAAGTTGTAGTGCACCTCTCATTTCATGTTAATACATATCTCTCATTTCATGTTAATACATATCTAATCAATGTCAAATTTGGTAAGTTTTAATTACTTATTAATTTATAGTGTTCTTGCGTTGATTAATTGTTATCCAAATGAGAAAACAACATTTTAACTCACCCAATTCACTCAAGTTAGAAAAAAAAAAAAACGCCCAAATCACTTTTTATATGATAAAGTTTTATATGTTCATTAGTTAATCATATTTTACATAGAATGTTAGTTATTAAGAAAGCAAAAGATTATTGGTTAATATTTTCAAAACTTGTATTTTGTTTTACAAAATTAAAAAAAGAAAAAAGGATTAAGTATGGAGACTAAAAATTAATAAATAAATAAATAGTTAATAAAACGAGATTATGGTTTCGAATCATATCTCTCCCGTCGGATTTAAAAACATGCACTAACCATGGGATTGGGTCCATGGTAGATAAGAGTGTGGACAAATCAGTGATATCTTGAAAGAAATGGAGAGTACAAGAATTATTATATACACTCGAGAGTAGGGGTTGTCCAGACTTTAGAACGTTTGGTGGATCCTTAATAATCGTTTCAAATTTTAAATATTCAAAAATTAAATTAATAACAGAGTCGATGGAGAGGACAACACCAATCAGGAAGCCCAACGCCTCCAACTCCGATCTGCTTGCGTGGCCCGAAGGTCTTTATTCCGCCGCCTCCTCCGCTCCCACCTCCGCTCCTCGCTCTCACCAGGTATATTTATATATATATATATATATCTCATTTTCTTCACTCGGTTTTTTTGTGATGAAATGTTAAATTTTGTTTTGATGAACCTCAGCCGTCCCATGGAATCACCAAAGTGTTGTCGGTAGATTACGTCACCGACGAAGAAGCTCAATCTCTCAACAAGAAGTAAGTAGTAAAGATCTGATTTTTACACTCAAGTTTCGTTTTTTTTTTTTTTTTTTTAATAAATAAAAAATTATAACTTTCGCTTCTTTTGTGATTTGCATGCAAAAATAGATCAATGTGGAATCGCAGATGAATTTGCTATGTGATATTGGTTATCCTAGTTTTATGATTGTCAGGAAATTTTATTATATTACTATAGTTACCATTTCTGCAATTTGAATGCCTGACTTGATAAATGCAATTCACCTCCTAGGACAAGTTTTATAAGTATGTATGTGAAATTTTCCCCCAACAAACTCCTGACTCGACCGTTCTATAATAGAATTTATAGTAATTTTGTTAAACATTTTTTTTTCTCTCTTATTCTTGGACAATTAATTGGGCAGATCCATATACTGGGCTCAACTTGCCCGACCCATAATTTCAAAGCCACACATAATCTTCAATTTACTACTCTTTAAATCCCAAACGACGCCGTATTAACTTCTGTATGGAAACTCTTTACATGTACACATGAACTGAACCAATCTGCTTCACTTACTTTTAGCTGTTTCTTGGACAAATTCTTCTTCCGTCCTCAGGTTTGTCTATTGAATCTTCAGTTTCTCCGTTTTTTATTTCCTTAGAAATTTACGAATTTGAATGGAAAATGTACCATCTTTTTAATCTTTTCATTTGGTTAATTTACAGAAACTGTAGATGCTATTAGAATCTGCATTCATTCTATCATTGAAGATGGAAGAAACTCTGGAAATCAATATACAACATCTACTTCGATTACGGCTTTTCATCTCAGCTATCTATTTTGGATTATTTCTACATCTCATTGAGTTCACCGGATCGACTCGTGATGTGCCCTCACACGTTACGAAGCTATTCATATTAATCGATTTGATGCATGTCTGGCAGTCCAAATGGCCAGGCCCAAATTGTAGAATCTACATGGCCAATGTGGAACGAGAGATTTGTTGGGTCGATTAATACCGAGTCAATTCGGGCACATTACGAGTCAATTTGGTTCCAATGGATCTAATAACTGTCTGTCAGTTCATGACCCAGGTCCAAATTGTAAAGGTCTACTCATCTATACGGCCATGTGGACCGCAGACAATTATTGGGTTGATTAATACTGAGTCAACTCGTGGTGTGGCCGTGAACGTCTTTAGTCAACTCAGTATTGTCCATCCAATTAGTGTATGACAGTCCATGGCCTAGGCCCAAATTGTAGAAATCTACACGGCCCAGACTAAAGACATAGTATTTCTGTAGAGATAAAAAAAAAAACGGTGTATCAAAGCACACAGAGAAAGAGAGACAGAGAGAGAACGAAAACCGCTACTAGCACCTTGAAAAACATACACCAATTTAATTTCAAAATCAAACCACATTTGAGCTGATTGATCAATTACAAAAAAAAAACCCACCAAAAACATCATCGTTTTGGCCACAAACTACATCAAAACAACATTAACTAGTGAAACAAATTCCTTATTTTTCCAACCAAGCATAAAAAAATTTTTTTTTTTTAAATCACAACATTGTCCTAATTATAAAAAAAACTCATCAATTGGTTTTCCTGCAATTGGTCCTAATCTGGCCATTAGAGCCAGTGAGTGGACTAAGATTTCCCATTTTCACCATAGCGTTTGCAAAATCTGTCTTGAAAGTCTGTAAATTTGTGCTATAAGCATTGACTTGTGAGTCAGTAGAGCCACCACTGAATAGCTGCTGGTCAGAGTGCAACAAACCCTTTTTGCTCACCAAGTTCTTGAAATAAGCATTGTCGAATACGTTCGGGCTGGTCAAGTCCAATGGAGACAGATTGTTGTCACCTCCGGTGCTTGGACACTTCGATCTTGTTGATGTTGCGAAGGTTGAATCAATGTTGGTCTCGTTGTAGATCCTGGTCCGGAAAGTTGTGCATCTAGCTTGGCCTATTGTGTGAGAACCTGAGAGTGCAACCATTTCTTTCGCGGTGAATCCCTTGTTCGAAAAGGAAGTGATTAGAGCACTGAGGTCCGAAGTTGGTGCGGGGATGTTGTTGTTGGCTGCGGTTAGACTTGCCGTGGTTGAATCTCTTCTCCCTAGGTTAACCGTCCAGCTAGATCCGCCCAACTAAAAACAAACCCGGATATATAAGTGAGAACTATCGATCATACTACCTTACATAAACTTATTCGATCACCTAGTAACACCGTAAAAGTAACATTAATCGAATAATCGATAAATTACTTATAAAGGTCTTATAATACAAATATTGAAATTAAATAAATGTTAATTTTTCTTACAGCAACAACGGAGTCTCTGGCAGCAACAGCTACGATGTCAGCACATGAAACAACACCAGGGCATGAACTCTCCAACTGAGATTTAATGGTGTCGATGACTTCAAATCCCCTCACTGAGTTACTATTTGGAAGTGCAGTTTTCTCTCCTGTGAAACTTGATGTGTCATCCAACAATATCGATGCATCACAACCCTGTAAAAGTGATCAAATATTAGACCAATTACAAAGCTAGTTGATAGTTTGTTGAAATTAATCATAATAATCGATCTTCCCTAATTAATTTTGTTTTGATTTTTATTTATTTTTTATTTTGCATGCATGTGTGTATAACAATTCACAAGTATGCCTGGATGTTCTATTTACATGCATTTTTTTGTGTCTCAATTATTATTATTTTGTTGTAAACTTTAGCAAACATTAGGCCCTATATAGTTGATTTTATTTTAGTAGACGACAGAGCCAACATGAGTACATTGAAGAAAAAGTCTATATATGCCAGCGTTGACTGCATGTTTTTTTTTAGTAAGAAAAAGTCTGTATATTTTATATGATCAATTAATTAACTGACAAACAAAATGTTTGCAATTATCAGATAGCGGGAACCTGTTTTTCACGATATATACAAATTGAACTTTAAACTCACTTTGCATATATACAAATCAAGATCCTACATAAAAAATAACATTCAGGATCGTGCATCTAACAGTTACTATATAAAGATATAGTGATAATATGTAGTGATGCAAAAAAGAATAAGTACCAAAGAAAGACAAAGATCGAAGGAGAATAATAAGAGTATAAGAGATGAAGACTTGCATTAACAAAGCAATCATGGAAATGAAGACGGAGCAACGACGCTCCCATGCGGCGCTCTTTTGACACTGCAGAGTTCACTGCCGATTTAATGGTGGAAAGGGCATTACTACATGTCGTCGCATAGAAAGTTTCAGAGGACAATTGAGCGGAGGCCGTCCTGAAAATAACAAGAAACGAAACTAAACAAAACAAGAATCCAATATCATTGGAATATTTAGGAGCCATGGCTGTTAAAAACTAAGCTAGCTTTTGCTGTCTAGTATTGCTATATTGCTTGCTTCTGTTTTGGTTCTTTAAACACAACATGTACTTATATATATAGAGAGAGAGAGCTAGCTTGTAGTAGCACTGTTTGAATTCTCTTGTTCTTTGAGTCAACGAAATGCAAATTAAAAATAATTATTATTTATATATTAAAAGAAAGTAAATATGTATTAGAGACGTGAGTGGAGATCTAAAAAAATCTATGGTGGCATACAGTTGTGACTTTATTTCCATTTTTGAACTTAATTTGGGTGTGTTTGGAATTGGAAGTCAGCTGTAAATTTGGAGGATCCGTACCAAATTCGCTTCGAGTCTCATTGATCGAGAGTTTTGTAGTGGAAAGAATATATATTCAGTTCATTTTTTCTTTAATCAAATTAAGGAATATAAGTTATTGGCGCTTGAAATTAACCCAAGTTAATTGCACTTTTTGTTTTGTGTCGTCGAAATTGACACCGAGATTGGTTCAACGGTCTTTCGAAACATATTATGATCATTCGAAATAACCGAGATTCACATAACTACTATCAACAATACACATAAAATATCTCCTCAATAAAAAAATACTAGAACGTGCTGAAAAAGCAATTTATTCCAAGAGAAACAACCAGCAACAACGGACACAGCACAAAACAGAGGACCCAGGTGCGCAACAGGCAGCAAACACAGACCCCCAAACGAGAACAACACCAAGACACCAGAAAAGCCCCCACCCAAAATAGGACAGCAAAACCAATCATTACACCATTCCACAAAATCACCACCCAGGACGACCCCATCTTAGCTAAGCTATCCGTAAAGGAGTTAAAAATTCTGGAATCAAAAACAACTTTCAAACCCCCTCTTTCTTTCAGCACAACCCGAATGTCGTAAATGATATTGATGTTATCCACATTCCCTAACTCCGTCAAAATCGCTTACCACCAAATCAATTACGCAAATGTTTTTCTCTATACGATCAATGCAAAAGCACAACTGATCAGACAAACAATATTTCTTTAACTGTAGAGCTCTTGTGTAACTTCGAAGGAAAGAATTAATGATCACTGTTTGCTTTAATATTATTTTAAACGACTAATTAAAATGTTTTGCTTGCATATATAATTTGATGAAATACCAGTAAATGTAAAGCTTAATTTATAGCCAACAGGGGTGTAGTTCAACTAGTAGATATGGACAGAGGTATATACAATCTAGCCCGGTCGGGTTCGGCTAGCTTTTTCAAAATAAAAAAAAAAAATTTAATGATTTTTTTTTATTTTTTTGGTTTTTTTTAATAATAGGTATAATACAAAGACAATTACAATATTAATATTGCTTGATATAATTTAATTTAATTTAATTGTAATAATTTCAATAGATTCATTAGAGTGATATATTCAATATTTTATTAAGACTTAAACACAATAAAGTTTCATTTTCCTCTCCATTTTTTGTTTTTCCGTAGATAAATGAAACAAATTTTGAATTCATTACTTCGTTTGCTTGTCTGAACAAGTATTTAAGTTTATTTTGCTTGCTATTTTTTTTTCCTTTTAGATTTGCTTTAAAAAAAAAAAAATTATATTACCACTCAATGTGGCTAAAGTAAATAATTACGTTAATTTAGCATGATAACGTTCTAGCTAGGATTTTTTTTTTTTTAGTGGTTTCTGTATTTGGTTCTGTTTTTGCGTTGGGGGTTCCTGTTTTTTTGTTGTTTTTTGGTGCTGTTTTGCTGTTGTTTTCCTATCTGCCTTGTTGCTCTTTGTTGCTGGGTGGCTATTTCGTTTTTGTTTCCTCTCTTGCTGCTCGTGCAGCTCTTTTGAATAAATTGGCCTTTAAAAAAAATGTTCTAGCTAGATTCAAGTCGCTGCACCGTGAACGGTATATATATATAAAAATAAAAATAATAAAAATAATAAAAATAATAAAAACTATAGTTAATTTAGTACGTTTAGACGATAAGTCCCGGCTTTAATTCGCCTTTGCCGGTAGATGGAGAGTTTGGAGTTTGGAGTTTTGGTAAAAAACTCACAAGTCAACAGCTTGAATCCTATCAATAGGAAAAACTTCAAAAAAAAAAAAAATAACTAGCAGATAAATAGATACTTGAATACTGTAAAAAAAAAAATAATAATAATAATAATAATAATAATAAAGCATAATTTATGAACGTTGAAAAATCTTATTATATATACGCAATCATCTCAGAGATCTTATCGGCCGGCAAACCGGAGGAGGAGGGTTGCTTGGCAAGAGTATTCCAATAGCGAACGAACATCGTGGTTTAACCTTTCCTTTAATGGTATCATATAAGAAATTTTTTTTTTCTATAGCTTTTTTTATCACCGACCTACATCTGTAAACCGTAGACGTAGTAGTTGAATCTTATTTTAATTTCGATTTTAAAAAAAAAAAAAATCCTTAGCAGCCGTAAACAGTAGAATATCGAATAGAATATTATGTCAAAGTCTAAATGTAAATTTGTAATAAAGCAAACCTCCAATACTCTGAAATTTTTGTTTATGCTGAAGATAATGACACATTTAGACAATCATTTTTTTGTGTCAAATGAAAGAAATGTGTTACTCCATGCTTAATTTAATTGTTTTTTTTTCTTGATACAAAGTTGGATAAGAGTGCGTGTCACCCAAAAAAGAAAGATCCAACCTAAGGAAACATCTCAGCAATTCAGAACTTCATGGATTAATGCTCAATTCAACTGCATTTAGATCGAAGATCATTATCAAAGTCAAAAGTTTTACTTTTTAAGCCGGTAATGTGTCTCAGTTTCAAATCGTTACCATTGTATAAGATATATCAGGAAAAAAAAAAAACAAAAATCTTGAATTTTTTTTTTAATGAATGAAATGTGTCTACGTATTTTACATGTTACGTATTTTAAATGTGTAGCACTGTTCTGCCTATCAGTGTATTACTTTGATTGCAAAAGTCTAAATTAATTAATTTTAACCTGAAATTCTGACCGTTAAATCTATCAAACAAATACTTTATTATTATTATTTATTTCTAGTGTTCTATATATGTAGAACACTAAATATCTAAATTTTGAAACATGTCTACAACCGATAATTTTTATGTATATAATCCTGTTATGTGAATAGAATTTAAGAAGATAATTTTGTTCGGTCAATTGGGAGAAGTGTATTGTAGTTACATATTTAATAAATAGCTTCTAAAGCCACGATTTACCAAATCATGCATTGACTCAATCAAGCATAATTTAAAAAGTCAACTTAGTTAATATCTCAACCCCATTGTGATCACCAAAAATTTCGGAAGAAAATAAAATATAATATACACCTCAAATTTAGAATTTGATCAATGTAATGATTATCACTATAATATTTTAAAGAGTAATGCTAGTCATCTCAAAATATTTTTCTAAAATTTCTCTCAAATGATGTGATACTTGAATTGTCAACATCACAACATCCCCAATATAAGCTTATGATTTATAGGATGTTAATAACTCATATGACACATCATTTATGAGAGATTTTGGGAAGAAAAAAAAAAAATGAAACGTCTAGCATTACACTAGAAACCGACAAGTTATGTGGTTTCGTGGGGAGTAGGAGATTTACCAAACTTGGATGTTTCCACTGGATGGACCTAGATCCTTTTTAAAAATAAATTTAAGTAAATTTTATTTGCCTGGTGTTCTAAAACTTTTGTTCTCTCTTTATAGAAGGAAATTAAATGTTAGATTTTAAGAAACTTGAAGTAAATTTTATTGGAGTTCTAAAACTTTTGTTCTCTCTTTTATAGAAGGGAATTAAATTTATCTAACAGACAAAGGATGATTTTAACATTACAAATGAAAAAGAAAATTTCCTGCATCTATACTTCGTCACTCGACCAACTCATAGTTGTTAAATTTTCATATTTGTTGGATTCTATATGACTGACGCACTCTCTTTTTCTTTTATTTTATCGACGTGGGTTAAAGTTGAGAATGTAAATCGGTACAACAAGTTTACAAAATAATTTCTACAAAAAAATAATAATAATAATAATAAAATTATTATATTTTTAGGATCCTTTTTTAGTCAGGTCAATCGTGAAATTTTTTTTTAAGTCCTTAGAATTTCAACCGATTGGGATTAGTGTAAAAACATTTTTTCTGATTTCAATCCGTCGGAATTCTAAGGGTCTGAAGAAAAAATTCAAAATCAGATCTAACATAGAGAATTATTCTATATGTATATATTGAAATATTAATATAATTCGGATCGGGACTTGGAGAATTGGGAAAGACTTTAACTCATAAATTAAGTAATGTAGATGTGAGTGATTACTACATAGGCTCCTCAATTTCCGTAGGAAAAGATAATATCAAATCAAGAATCACTTTTTGATCGTGATTTTCTTGAGTAAGTAAACTTTGTTAGCAGAGTAGTTGGCAAGGACACATCAATTGATGAAGTCAAATTAAATAACAGGTCGATCACGTCCTCTAACGATAGTAATGCTAATCATATATGTCGTTTTCAAATTTTATGATTAGTTGGTTTCTCTAGTGTATTATCATGTTCTTAACCTTCAATTTATATAGCTTTTTTTAGATTTTAAGCGTAAATATTTGACAATTACAAGTTAATTATGATTATATATATCAAAAAAGGTTAATTATGATTAATTAATAGAACCATGCATCCTCATGGAGGAGAAGATGTCAAGATTATTCCACCGTCATTGTCGATCAGACGACCCCACACGCTTTGATTAAAGTAGATGTACGTGGTTCATTTTCAACTGTTTTGTTTGGTTGGTTTTCTTTTATTTTCATTGCAAAACATATATATTTTATGATTCTTATAGTAATCATTGTGTTTCATGCATGGATTGCATGTAAGGGACTATTTTAGATGCAAATAATTTAGATACATACACCGTTAATGATTTTTTTTTTTTATTTTAAGGAAAACTACAGTGTTAACGATTTGACATGTAATTCTCATGCTGATGAATATTTTAAATGATTATGTTGCTAGTACTTCTATAATCAGTTTAGGACCATTTCGAATTTAAATTATGGGACCTCAATTAATTGAGGTCACGGGAATTAGTTATTTAAGATCAACTTTTATTCAAGTTATGAAATCAAATTGGTATGAATTTCTAATAAGTCATTAAATATAGCTTCGTATTCATAAAATAGTGTTACGTTCACTTATTGAAATTGTTGATTAGTAAACACACCATAATTATGTTCGGTCTATTCATGCAAGCTGAAAACCATTACTCTTTTTTTTTTTTTCTTTTGTTGACAGAACCCAAAAACCGTTACCTTGATAAATACCTTTACCAAATTGGTGTGAGAAATTTTGACAATTTTTTCTACTTTTAAAATTCAATAGCATTATTGTATGTGATAATGGGCAGTGATATTCTTGACTATCTTTTGTTTTTTCCTTTGTTGACATCTTATTTTCTTTATTTTACTTTTCAATTTTTTTTTTCATGTTGTGCACTTGTGCCAAATGGGTTGATTTACGTACTCCTTAAATGTACAAATTTATACATAAAAAAATTATATTTATTAGTAGAAAGTAGTCAAATCAATAGAAATAAGTGGTCAAATTTATAGTTGTAACCCGCCTAATAAATAAAGCTGAGCAAATAAAAAATAAAAATGAAAGTCAAATTTATTGTTTTAAGCATACCGAGTACCAACTGTATTTTTAAAAATAAAAATAAAAAAAAATTTGGCTGAAAATGAAATTCAAATTAACAAAATGGACACCAAAAAAGAGTAAACTATAATTATAATAAAATATAGGTAATTGAGAGAGAGTTAAAAATGAGAATTAATTAGTGCTACTTGTTAAGCTTTGTCTCTTATTTTAAGGTTTTGATATAAAAGTAGGGAATTCTAGAAAGTATTTGGAAAATAATAATAATAATAACAGTAGGGCCAGAAAATTATAATATTTTGGACCTTTTGGTTGCATATTTTGAATTTATTTACTTTTAAAAGATTCCAAGCCTACTTTTTTTGACTTTGGTAAATGTGTGAATGGGATTTGTATCCCAATGTTGAAAAATAGCATTTCATAATTATTATTATTATTATTATTAATTTTTTTTTTGACAAGAACTAGACTCTACCAACACAGTCTGGACCGTAGCTCCAACTTATAGAGAGAGACCACACATAGGTGGTATAACACCATAACAATTGGACATAGGTGTTACAACATTGGGATTTGTATCAAACAATTGGACATAGGTGTTACAACATTGGGATTTATATCAAATAGCATTTCATAACAATTGGACATAGGTGTTACAACATTGGGATTTGTATCAAATAGCATTTCATAAAAAAAAAAAAATTTCTATGGTGATAAAAATTGGACTCTACAAGCACAGTCCAAACCGCAGCTCTCACTTAGGAGGAGAGAGAGACCACACATAGGTTGTACAACACCCACATAATTGGATATTGGTGGGACTTGGAAAATTTGCACAAAACCATACATACCCTAAGGATTGAACCTTGGTGGTAGGGGCTCTAATGGAGTGGCCTACCACATTGGCAATAGTCATGATTGATACAATTGCCTAATTTAAGGCATCTATTCAACTCTCCTCCAATGAATATAACAGCAAAAAGGATAATGGATGGTGATGTCAACTGGTGTTGACCGTTGAGACATTCAAATTTAAATGAAAAATCAGTTCATTGGGTGTGTTTGGTATGATTTTTCGATTAGAGTTTTTAGAGTTGATCTTTTACTAATAGAGCATATTTTGAATAAAGTTTTTGATTGTATAAATTATAAAGAAAGATGTTTTAAAAAAAATAATAAATAAATAAAAATAACTTTTTCGGAAAACCCAAATTTTGGATTTTTCCTAAAAGATATAAAATAACTTTTATAAAGGGCAGTTGAGACAATTTATATATTAAAAAAGTTATTTTGAGTTATGTTAAACAAAAAAAAATCTCTTTTTTACTTTTACAAAAACCAAACCAAACCAAACACACACTTTGTGATTTGTACGTAGATTTGTCTTTAAGAGAAAAAAAAAAAAAATCTAGTTAGTTAAATCTCATTGACTAACAGTGAAGTAAGGCTTTCATGGATGGACTGCGTACGACATCATACAACCTCGACTCTCTCGATAACCTTCATATGTAGATGATTTGATTTAATTTTCATCATGCAATGCATTTCTACGTAAGTTAATTAATGGATGGTGATATCAACTCGTGTTACTGTTTTGAGATATCAAAGGTTAATGAAAAATTATTTAACCGACATCGTGACTTGCAGTGAAGTAAGACTTCCATGGATGGATCGGTCATATGTGTATGTTTTGATATAATTTGCATCATGCAATGCATTTCAACTAAACCTCAAACTGACACAAATAAGTAGAAATTCATGTATATGAAGATTTAATTTGCATTAATGCATTTTAGTGGGAAAATTTATCTTTAATTGAAATCAAATACACAATATTTTATATTAATTCATGTATAATGTGAAGTACGCTCGATTTTTGGATTTTTTTAAAATTAGTTTTTCACTTTTTTGTAATGAACCTAGTCGGGTTTTTAATAAATAAATAAAAATAACAAATTGTCAATTTCTAATTAGTTTTTTGTAATAATCCGGTAGTTATTTTTGATTTATTAATTACTATAATTAATTAAGTTTGTTTACATCATATAAATTGATAAAACTAGAATACTAAAATCCTAATTGGAGTGAAGGTGGTTGTAACTCCCTCACATTTACATAAAAGAGATTATAAGTTCGAATAATATATCCCTCCTTCCACTTTTAAATTTAAGATTACCAATTAAAATGGTAGGTGATGAGCAAATATTTAACATATTAATTTGTTTTTAATACATTTTTATCTATTAAATATTTATTGTGAATAGTATGGTAGTTATTTTATTTTATATCATCAAAAAAGTTTTTTATTTTTTATTTTTATTTTAAGAGAAATTAGGGAAGAAAATCTAATAAATTTATATCTGAAACAAATACAATACAAGCCCTTTAAAATATGTTAATATGGGCCGAGGCGGGCCGAGGCTACAAAGGGTGTTAGTATTGAAACGATATCAAAGGCCACATTTCAATCCTAAGGATTGAAGTCCAAAACCTGGCCCATAGGCCCAAAATATCTTTCAAGTCACTCTTAAGGATTGACGTCCAAAACCTAGCCCATAGGCCCAAAATATCATTGGCTACATTTACTTCTTTTATTTTATTTTTCACTTTTATCATCTTTAAATGTAGAGTATTTTCTTGACATGTTTTAAATTATGAAAAAGATCATATGAGTAGAGGATCTAAATCCCATTTCATAATCAATATATATATATATATATATATATATGTATTTATGGTTCGAAAATTATATAACACATTTTTGAGGTGGCATTTTAAACTCATCACCGTTTTAAAAACTTAAATTTAAATGACACATAAAATGGGTTTCTTTCAAGAATACCTCCCACAATAACCGATTCTTCAAATTTTGATTTTTTTTTTTTTTTAAATCCTCCATCGATGGAGGTGAAAGACCTCTATTGGACGTCAAACAAAATCGGTCTCCAATGGAGGGCGAATTACCTCCAATGGAGGCTTGAAGGAAGAAGATGAAAAAAAAAATGAAAATTTTCATTTTTATTCAGAAAGTCACAGAAATTGTAAAAAGTCTCGGAAACTGTAAAAAAATTTCAAAAAATTTCGTTTTTATCTAGAAAGTCTTGGAAACTATAAAAAAGTCTCAAAAATTATCAAAAAGTCTCGGAAACTACTTGAAAAGTTTCGAAAATATCTAAAAATCTCGGAAACTACCTGAAAAGTCTTATAAATACCTGAAAAATCTCAAAAATTATATGATAAGTCTTGAAAATACCAAAATAAGTTTTGAAAACACAAAAATATGCGAGACTTATTGGACAAAAATGAATTTATCCAAAAAATAAAATATAAAAATCTTCATCAACCTCCAATGGAGGTCGATTTTGACCTCTATTAAAGGTCAATTTTGACCTCTAATGGGGGTCGATTTCAACCCTCATTGGAGGTCCGAATTTCAACCACTATTGCAAGTCGATTTCAACCTCCAATATAAGTCGATGAAGAAGTTGAAAAAATAAAATACAAAATTGAACAACTGAAAAGTAAAATATATATATATATATATAGTCACGTTCCTATCAAGGTATCCTTATATAATTTTATCAGGATATTGAATGTGAGTCACTTATTTATAAAAGTGATTTGACAAGTGCATACATACCAAGTCAAAGTATGTAAAACGAGTGGATCACATTCAATATCCTTATATAATTATATCAATGCATCCTCATATATATATATATATATACATAAATTTTCCTATCAGAGCATCCTTATATAACTGTATCAGGATATTGAATGTGAGTCACTCATTTATAAAAGTGATTTTACAAGTATATACATACCAAGTCAAAGTATGTAAAACGAGTGACTCACATTCGATGTCTTTAAATAATTCTATCAGTGCATCCTCATAGGAAATTTTCCGTGTATATATATATATATAAAGTTGGGCCTTTTTGAAAGTTCACTTATTTTGGTGTTTTTAAAACTTAAGTTATTAAAATTGTGACATTTGTAAAACATCAACTCAAAAAAATGACAAAATCCTCTATTTCCAAATACATATATATATATATACAAAAAATTTCAAGTCGATACATCATGATATAACTTCGTGAGGATATTGAATGTGAGCCATTAGTTTTGACAAGTGCATACGCACTTGAGTCAAAGTATGTAAAACTAGTGGCTCACATTCAATATCCTAATAAAGTTATATCAGAATGCACTGATCAGATCGGGACTGTATATATATATTATTATATACACACGCGGTTACTACAAATCACCTTTCGACTTCATTTTAATAAAACTTTAAACAAAGTTTTGAATAGTGTAACACTTACTATTATTATTATTATTATTATTATTATTATTATTATCAATTTAGGTTGTATTTATAAAAATTAATTTTAAAATTTGTATACTGATTTTGAGAAAATGATTATATATATATGAATAGTTGAAGGATTTAGATCTTCTACTGATCTGATATTTTTTCTGACATTTTTAAAGTATATGATTGGTTGTTGATAAAGTGGTTATATAACTCAATTACATATTAACTATACATTCAATGCAATGCTTATGTGTCATGAGATTAAATAAAGCCAGGAAAAAAAATCAAATCGGTAGAGGTTTTAAATTCTATTCTATGGTGAGACATGCCTTGGGAGTTGGGACATTCAAGAGGCAAATCCCATATGTCCCCTCTACATTACCATCTTTATACATAGTTTCATCATTTCAATTATAGATTCCATGTAACTCTTATCAACTCCCAATAACACCATATATTCAACCTTGATTTGTTGTAAATTCATATGATTATTATCATATTATAATAATATTCCATGTTTCCATGCATGCATGAAGTGATGATTTTTTTCAAAGCATCTAATCATTACATCTAGTTAATACTGCATTGTTTCAATTTTCAAATCAAATCTTTTGTAGCATTCTATATTCCAATCGACAAAGTTGATGTGGTTACATATATATTAAAAAAAAAAAAAAAACGCGTCCCTGTGTTCCACGCATTTCCACATTTTCCACATATATATAGACTTCATCATCATATTGTTTTCTAAAGATACATTTTCTAACTACTCAAAACATCAATATTTAAGTATACAGCCACATGTATACATTAAAACCCGGATAAAAGATTATTTGATAAATTAATAACTTCGTTTAAATAATAAAATATCTTGGTCCCGATTCGGATCAATATATTAAAATAATAACCTTACTAGATGTATAAGATAATAATTTAAAAAAAAATCCTTTAATGTCTAACGAATATATACAAATTAATAATTTGGTAATTACATTAAAAAAAAACAACCAACACATAAAAATCCATAATATATATTAATAAACTTTTTACTTACAACTTATCTTTTTACAATTTAGCTCAATCTCAAAAAATACATCTAAAGTAGTTTGCATTTTCTTTGTTCTTAAACCGAACTCAACATAACTTTAATTTTTTGCAAATCATACACCATATTTATTTTTCATTTTGTAACAAGTAGTTTTTTAAGGTTACTATTGCTTAAAATACCTCTTTTGAAGAAATCGTTGGTAAAACACAATTGTTATCTGGATCACGATCATTATTGATAGACGTATTCATTACCCGACCATTAAATAATTTCTTAATCAGTGGGCAATTTCATTACAGTATCATTTTCACTAGAATAATTCAAAATGTGCTTAACACGGGCAGCCCAGGGTGGGCTAAGGGGGGCGCCTACCCTAGGCCCGTCATGACTAGGAGCCCCAAATATATGATGTGAGTTTTTGTTATAGGTTAAGTTGTAAAAAAAAGTTTAAAAAAAAAAGCTCAAACAATACCAAAAAAAATTAGAACCTGACCCAATTCATTTTATTCTATTACAAAACCCAATTTTTTAAAGTTTTATACTTTCCTATCACCTATTACTTATATATTCTTTATTTCTTTTCCACCCACAAAAAAAAAAAAAAAAAAAAAAAAAAAAAAAAAAAAAACAAAAACAAAAACAACACGGTAAAACTGATACCAACCTGATGCAGACCAGAATGGAATATTCTTAATCAACAAATGTCTCAACTCAATATTCTTACTAAAATGTTAATCGTTTTGATTTGGTTTGGCAAAATGGACTCTAAAAACAACTGATTGCTTCTATATTATTTTTAGAGATTCCTACCCCAAAATCTCTAATTCTTTCAATAAATTTGTTTAAGTTGATATTCTGACTTGATACTTAATTAGGACTTGTATAAAAATTAAAGACTGAGAATATATATATTGTGAATCTTAGCAATTCATATTCTTTCTTTGGTTAATAATTTGCTGTTCATGCAAAACCCACATGAGGCTCAAATTAATTAATGTGACATTTTTTTTTTTTAACAGCAATGTGACATATTAATATTCACTTGTCACTGTATGCTAGCTGTTTGTGTTGTATTTATATATACTTTGTCTGAAACCTCCCTAATGCAATTGAATCACTACCACAAACCTTGCAGCTGAGAAATATTTTTAATAATATATATATATATATATATATATATATGTGGCTCAAGATAAAAATAAAATAAATTATATGTAACATATATTTGATTAAATATATTGTGAGGAAAGACACTTCGTATCATATATATGATCATTGCTCGATTGCCTCTACTTCTTTCTCGAAATTTGTTTGATCAATTTTGTCCTTTATTTTCTCCTAATGACGAACTAGACTTATTTTAAAATAATTTATAGTGATTATGAACTATTTCAAATTCACTAGGAACAACCAAAAATCAAAATCAGTTTTAGTATTTAAGACTAATATTTTAAATATATAAATATATAACATAAATCTTCAGTGAACACGTATAAGATTTAAATTAACAAATAATAAAATCGATAGTTTCAACGGTACTTTAATTGATTTATAACTTTGCTAAAATTTTATTTGGCCATTGAAAATGGAATATTCAAAAAGAGACAATCCCATGGACTTATATAAATGGTTTAATTTTGGTACTTATAACCATCAAGTATCTGCTTCTTAGAAGCAGTACTATAACTTTTATTCATTAATTAATAGAAAATATAGCTTTGCTGCATGAAATTAATCAACAAGGAAAGAAGGGGTGCAAGAGGAAAAACAAAATTTGATGATGCATTATTGCAGAATAATTCATTACTTCTGCTCATTGGTTTCACTCCAGTTATTGATAGCCTGCAATATTGCTTGTTTCACCATTTGAGCATCCATATTCCCTTCAATTTGCCCTTCAATATTCTGCATAACAAAAGAGTTACGTTGTGTTAATTAATCGGTGTAAGTATCGAATCAAAATCCTTTGTTAATCTGAATTCTTACTGAAATTTTAAAAGTATTGTCATATATGAAATATTGATCAAATAAAAGTTCGGATAAGCAAATAATTCTAGTATTTATTATTGATTAAGTATAAACAATTGCACGGGTCATTAATCACGTCCTTCAAAGCAAAATACTGAGTTACTCAATTCACATGCAATGTTAAGATTGATATGGATATATATTTTTTAAATACTGTTTTAATTTCTTTTCTTTTTTTTAAGCATCACCCATTATTGGTGTCTGTACTTGCAGTTACAATCCCAAATGTGTGGTTCAGAACTTGTTTTATTGTGCAAACTCACATAGTGAAATATTTTTAATTCCAAAGTACAAAAATACACAATATATATGTTTCAGGCATATCAATAAGTGACGATGCATATGCACTCTATAATTGTAATGCAATAAGCAGTATAAAATATAATGATGACTCATGACTTATCAAATCAACTTGAAACTTCACTTTGAAAATTAAAAGAGAAAAAGTGTTTTTATTTTTATATTTTCTTACTTCTCCTCCAATTGCTTCTAACTGGAAACTGTCTGAGCAAGAAACCCTAGCATCATGCACATCAAGGCCCAGTTCCTCAAAGGCTTGCAATATGGAGACAAGTAAACCTGAGCAATTCTTCTCTGAATACACGTTGATAAGGAAACCCTTATCTAGGGTTTCTACGGTAACCTGCTGAAAAATTACAATATATCAAAAATGATCAAAGGGGACCAAATGAGACAATATATGTGGGCGCCCATGAGAAAGATGAAATTTGTGATTAATACGCACCATAGGTAGCGGATTTTGGACAGATGAAATATGCGAGGTTCCGATCTCTTGATTTAGTCTTTCCACTTTTTCCTTCAACTCCTCTATATATTTGGATGCATCCACTACGATCGATGTTTTGCTCATCTGCCAAACACAAAAATCCATAACAATCATGAGTAATTGAATCGATAAAAAGAATCAAAATATCTTGATGATTTTGGTCACACCAAACCAATTATCAGGTCTTTGTGTGTTATATAGCTCCCATGCATTTCAGGCTATGATCCGCATTATTTATTTTCATTAGTAGATTATAGGTTTGCTTCAGGATTTTCCAATTCAACCGAAGAGACCAGGAGATCAGCTGCCAGTAAAATAGAGATAAGAGAGATTAGGGTTATCAAGTAATATTACAGAACTAGATGATGAGTTGGCAACATCGCGAAGCAGCTGCAAGTTCTCGTATAAAGCTGCCTTCTTTCGACCCCTAGACGACTTGCTTCGCTTCTTATCTTCCATTTGACTCTCTTCCTTTTGTTTTTGCCCATTTTTGCATCGCAAGCTTTGTGGGGGCTTTTAAAGAGGAGAGATGAGCTCACGAACCCTATATCATATCTTTGTTTGTTTCCTGCATGAGTGTCCCCGTTTCCCCACATGAAATTATTATTCTTTTTTTTTCTTGTGAATTTACAAAACTGTCCTCCACCATTTCCCAACCCCCAATCAAATCTTCCGTATATAACTATTGCTAAGATTGGATGAACTTAGGTACATACATACATATGTCAGGATATAGGGAAAACTTTTTCGAAAATGTTACGATTATTGGGGAAATAAACACAACATGTCCATCAAGTGTTGTTTCAACAAAATGATTATAACTTTTTAGGGTTGGGATTTTTACTGAAAGTGAAGAATATTTCATGTACATACGTCATTCTAAGGCTGCTGTAAGATAATAATAATAATAATAATAATAATAAAAAAGGCCATTTGCCTATCATTAGGGTTCAAACTCTATTGTTGTATATATTATCTCATCTTTATCTATAAAATCGTAAAGTTCTGAGAAACCTCTCCTCTAGAGTGGAAGTAGATACCTCCCGATTATGGAAAGTAGATATCCGAGTCTATATATATAGTGTTTGATATTGACAGGTCCTAAAGGAAATGATACTATTTAAAAAAAATAAAATAAAAATAAAAATAAAAACCAGTGAGAAGAGTATAGGGGCATTTAGGTATTACAAGGACAAAAAAGAAGAGAAAATAGGGAGAGAGACATTTTGCATGAAAGAGGGACAAAAACAAAATGGTGACGGCGAGAGAGAGATAGAGATAAATGAAAATTCTCCCCCGTGAGCATGTATGATCAGAAGTAGTGTAGTGTTTTTTTGGAGGGATTGACAGCTAAACAAACCTTGACGCCTTCCTTCACTGCTTTCGATACCTCTCTCTCTCTCTCTCTCTCTCTCTACTTTCTTCCATTTCACGAGCAGATTCTTTCCTTTCAATTACGCGTACCATTATAGCCCCAGCAATTATCTCTCTCTGTCTCTCTCTCTAGATCTATCTCTCTCTACACGTGGCATTTTTAACTTCAATTTCTTCCCACAAAATGGGCATGACGTTTGTCATGTGTATGTATACATGTATATACCTTTACACCAAATTAACTTCTTCAAACACTAGCTAGTCTAATAGAGGTTTGGGCTAGTACCCTATCTTTGGCTACGTGAAACCTTTTATGCTCAATCAAATATGATAATTGCAGCCTGCATGTGCATGTAATTGTCCCAGAAGACTATATATAACATATATAGATCATAGAGAGGCTTAGAGATAGATTGATCACATCGAATTCAAATACGAGGAGATGTGATCACTATAATCGATCTTGTATTCTATACGAAACCAAATGTATATCCTATCTCCTAAGATTATATTGAGATTACAGTTTTAATGTGTGTATATATATATTGTGGGATTAAGAACTGTTGAGCTGATCTCCGTGCTAACCTCATGAAGATCGGCAAATAGATGATCTAATCATAAATTTCTGTACACAAGTATATGCTCAAAATGAGATTTTGATATCGCAGTTGCATTGCCTCTAGCTAGCATAATTGTCTCCATTCAACACAAACAAAATCACTGTGTACTCTATTCACATGTGTGTCCTTTAATCATCACAACAAAACAATTCACCACACTTGCATAAACTGCTCCAAACCCTTGTCTTCTGCCCTGGTTCCAATATTTGCTACTAGGGTTTCAGGAGTACTCTAGGAGCTATGTATGTATCCATTTTATTCCTTATATAATTTACTTGTATTTCATCTATAACACATATATATATATATATATACAATTTTTCTATTGTCAGTTCGTCCTGATATAAAATATATCAGGACAAAGAATGAGGACTATTAGATTTATATACTTTGACTCAAAGTGTATGCACTTGTCAAAACATCTCCATAATCTATGGTCCACATTCTTCGTCCTAATATATTTTATATCATGATGAACTGACAGTAGAAAGACTATATATATATATATATATATATCTACCAATCAAATAAATTAATTAATGTGTTGTATGGTAATTGTTAGATAAACCATCATGATAATAGGATTGTTATCACTAATCATTGGTTATTGAAAACTTGTTATAACAATAAGAAACCATATATGCACAAGCTACTTGAAATCATAATCAAATTTTTCTTCCTAATTTTGCAAGCAAGGAGATGGGTGGATGGTCCCATCTAATGTTACATTGTGAAATATATGGAATCTTATATGCAGAGAAGAAGAAGATCGAAGTACTATTTGAATTACTTAGACAAGAGTTATGGGTCATGGTCCAATACTCTACGATGTCTTTTTTCTTTTAAACATTTTATTTTTATAAATAAAGTGTATTAATTTTTTTAAAAAAAAGAAAGTAATATTTGAAGAATAATCACCTACACGTGTTCAACTTGAATTCTTTAATTTTCAACATATATGTATATATATATATAAGTGTAATGATTAAGTAGTGCTTGGCAATATGGAATTTGCAATGAGAAGTTGATTTAATTTGTTGTTTTCCTCGAAAAAAATAATATTTTCAATCTGATCTAGCAATTAGGTTGGATGAATTGGTTGATAATTTGACAAAATCAGTCCTGGAAATTCAATAACAAACGTTCTGTCATTTGAGGGTGACTTGGTGCTTATCACCATATTGATGGGGTGTTACAAAAGCAATTATAATTAGAAAATAGACGATCGAGCAAACCTATAAAATTATTAATCCATCAAGAGAGTCTAGATATTTTCTCAATCTTAACTGTAGCCTATCTAGATTGATCGATCTTTAATTTTTAACATATTTAAGATTATTTGATGTAGCAAGAGTTTCTACAAGAAAGACTCACACTAACCGATCAAAATAAACCTTCTATTAGTCTATTGATTCGGGCATGAATATTAGAATAATAGACATCAAATTCGTTGATTCTTGTAAGAATACTAATATTTGGATAAAAAAGAGATACCTTTTCTAAAATTTTATTCAATCGATCAACAACTAAAATCAGATACATGATCTTTAAATAGGAAAACTAAAATTCTAAAAACACTAGAAAATCCAAAAAAAAAAAAAAAAAAAACTAATAAAAGCTAATAAAAATAACCAATTTTTTCCATAAAAAGGAAAGAATTGAAAAAACAACTAAAATTGAAACTTCTGAGACTCAACACCATGCACAGACATCGTATCAAATTAAAATCAATAAAAAAGATTTTAGCAAATCAAATAGTTCCTAAAATAGTAAAAATGCTCGCGATTTCGGAGGCCGAAATGATGGAATCCGGCTAAAATAGCCCATCCACACGTTCATATGACTATTGATCTTAGGCACATTTCCACACCAAATTGAGTTAAATTGCACAAAAATCCGACTTCTGAAAAACTGCATGCCTCTATTAGTGCCCTTTACCTTTACATTGATCCCTTAACTCCATGAACTCCAAATCCTTCCGCATTGCATCATTATCTCTTTAATTTTTAACTTGTTTAATATCATCTGTAAATCATTAGTCGGGAAAATTAAAAAGGAAAGAAGTTGATGGCAATGAATGAGTTCATCAAGAATTTTAATAGATAAAAAATGAGAATGCATGTGTATATAACTTCAAATTAATTTGAATATATATATATTGACCACCACTACTACAAATTATAACTTCAAATTATTTGGTGGGTTTGTTGAACCTAGGAGATCATGAAATCATTCTTCTTAATTACGATTTGATTGTTCTACTCCAAAGTTGAGTGAATAGTTTGTTTGTTTTATTATTATTATTTAGCTGACAATATACATATGCCGATATGCGTGCATATGATATGCCATGCTTGATTGTCCTTACTATGTTGCATAGAAATTATTAAATTATAAATATGATCGAGTATTATAATATTATAATAAAATGATGTTGAATTGCTGATCTGTATACCATTTCCTCTGACTAATATTTCGCAAAAGAAAATTATATATATATATATATATATACAGTATACACACAACTAGCTACTGATTAAGATTGAAGAGAATGCATATATATATATATGAATGATTGAATGTCCAATCAGACAATACGGATATTGCTTGAAATAGTAGTGCTAATTTGGAAAGGTATCTCGTGACAAAACCTTTTTTTTTTCTGAACCTACTTTTCTGGCAAATGAGATTCCAATCTATTGAAGTTTGTAAAACATGGAGAAAATCTATAGTACGTTATTAGCCAGTCATATGCAAAGGTTTTAGAAGAAAATCCTGGGCAGTGAGTGATGGACTTGTCAACTAATTATTATTATGATTATCTTGATCTATCCCCTCAGAGAATCATTAAAAACTTATATAATGGCTTTCAATTAAACAAGCTTTACATGATGAAATAAATTGATTATATAAATGTTGACCAACTTGGTCCTATTTATATAGGACATCCATGGTGAATTAGTGAGCTTGACGATCAATTAGGATTATGAAGACTTTTTGAATTTCTTTAAAAGCACATTATAACCCACATAAACAATCTATTTGCGTAAACCTTTTTAGTGGGTTCTTTTAATTTGTCTACAAATATTTTTTTCTCCGTGATTTAATTAAATTAGAGAGCATTGTTATAAGACTGTTGTAGAGTTTTTAGGGTACATATTTTATGGATATTGGATCGATCAATCTATACCTGGTAGGATTCCAACCATTCATGATCAGTAATCATTTGAACTATATATTAGGGTTATTAACAAAACAATAATATTGAAGGAACATCCAAAGGCACAAAGCTTTGGATATATATATATATATATATTTGCATCTTGAATAATGAAGAATTTAATTTGTTGATTTATATAAGTTGAAAACTCTCTCACTTCATTTTTGCTGAATAAGTTTAAACAAACAGCTCATATTCCAATTGGAATGTTGCATACGGTTTTTATTATTATTATTACCAGCACTAGAAGAATGCAGACAAGGCAATAGTACCATGCTCTCTCTCTCAATCAACCTTCACAATCTCTTGACAGCTATATATATTTGTCCACATTGAAGTTTACAATCCACATATATTACAACTCTCAAACACACACTAGATAACCCATCAAGAAGAAATACACGTATATATAATTATACAAGAAGTATGTAGTCTTGAATCTTCTATGAATTTAATTTCTATCATTAATATTATCATTTTTAACAATTCTCACTGTAGTATTATATATCATTTTCCGTGATCACGTCTAAGTATTCTAAAATGCGGACCAATGATAATCCCGTGAAGTCTCTTTATCTCATATGTTAGCATTATTAATTCTGTGTAAAATCTTTAAACGCGTAAACGATCATGAGATTAAGAGTGAACCCTAAAATTGAATTTCCATTTTTTACATGAAGATCCGTTTGGAGTAGTGCTGCGTTTCTCTGTTGCTACCACACAGTAGTCAATCTGTGTGGTTGGTATAAGGCAAGCAAAAGATGTTCTACAAATGGTTAAGTTTTGTTGGGCACAAACAAATGTGGGGTCTCTCTCTCTCTGATCGGTGTCTATGATAAGTACTACTGATACATACAATACAAGTCTCTATTGTGATGTGAGACTTTGGTGACATTAAGGTTCACGGGCTGTGTTTTTAGTTTTCCAAAGACAACAATTTGATCTAAAACAAGCAATATATATATATATATATATATATATCAAGAGAAAGAAAACTCATAGATGGAGCATCAAATAATTATATATGCGTGTCGTACAGAGGAGAGTCTATGTTGTCTGGTTTCCTCACATGTGGGATGCCCAGCAAATCTCAGCCGTAGGATGCTATGATGAGATGATGAAGATGGAAAAAAACTTACCCTTTTATCATGGATGGATCGTATCATATATATATATATGAATGTAGGTGGGACCCCACTAGACAGCTAAGATTATTACAGCTTTGAACTAGATTGATGTTTTAATCCCCCACAAAATAGGAGAAAGAGTCCTTTTCTGAATTCTGATCTCTCTTTAATTTTGAAGATGCCGGGGCATTTATATATGCACATACACTACTGACGAAATTATAATATAAGCTTGTGAAAATCCGTCAAAAAGTTTGTGAAACGACAGGGTACCAACTCTCGGTTATTATTACAAAAGTTGGCATAATTATCAATTCGAAGGTCTTGATTGTTTCTATTTTCACCGAAAACACAAATTCTCGGAGGAATTATGATTTTTTTTGGGAATCATATAGCTAGCTAG
This sequence comes from Acer negundo, assembly GCA_035582765.1. NCBI lineage: Eukaryota > Viridiplantae > Streptophyta > Magnoliopsida > Sapindales > Sapindaceae > Acer > Acer negundo. Next base: position 21,027,841 of record CM069243.1, on the reverse strand, counting down.
AGAATCATATAGCTAGAGACTATTTATATGCTCATATGTACAAGACTGATGATTTGACGCAGGATTATGCATATTTTTTCTTGCCATTTAACTTTATAACAGTACGAACATCATAAAATCACTCAAAGTCACGTTACAAATTAGAAATCCAGTAAAATTCTGCGAGCTGTGAGATCATGCGTTTGATAATTATTATATAAAATTTCCCATGAAACTTTGGAATATTAAGTAAGCTGATTGGCATGAGAAATACGAAAAAAACTTATTAATTTATAAGAAATCTCACATGGGAATTTGGAAAATCATCATTAGCTCTCATATATCCCACTCCAATAAGATTTTAATTAAGTTTTGATTTTATATTGAGGTAATTACACCAAACTCCCCTAAGGTTTGATCTTTTACACGCGAAAACAACTTTATCTTTAATTGACACCCACATCCCTTATTGTCGGTCAACATCCATTAGACCTAACATTTGACCTTATCAGACTGAGTAAAAGTTTGAAATACCCCTGACTTGATATAAGAATGTCTATTTACTTTTATAACCCTAGAAAAAGACAAAAACAAATAATTATTTTGTTTTGTGTAAACGGCGGGAACAATAATTATAGATTTGTAGTAGGTTGTGTAATTTTTCTTTGGACATAACTACCCCTAAGGTTATGTCAAAACAAAACATGCACCAACACAAATTTTTATCCTAGCAAATAAAATAAAAAAAAAGTTTACCAAAAAATAAAAACCTTAAAATCCTAACCCTAGACAATGACTTAAACCAGTTATGTTTCAAGTTTTCCACAATATAACTCTAAAAAAACTAAAACAAAACTGAAAAGAGTGTTCGATGGACCGAAATTTCTGCTTTAATTTACCTGTAACCTATGACGAAGACGAACCAAGAAGCCGTTCGCCTTCAACTTCTTCAACGAACACCGACAGAGAGATAAAACGATGATGATCAGTGGCGGACCCAGAAATTTTAACCAGATGGGGCACTTGAATAAAATAGCAATTATATATAATAAATAAAATACTGAAAAATTAAGATCAAAATAAAATGAGTATTTTTACTAAACAAAATTGAGGGTTTTTTTTTTTTTTTGGTTATATATAAAGAAAAATTCATTGTATAACGAAGTTTAGGGTATAAAATTAAAATAAAAGAACGCTTAATCAATATGAATTAAATAATCTTATATTTAAAAAAGAAATAAAAACAAGAAACACAATATTAATAAATAAATAATAACAAGAAAAACAACATAAATTACAATCTAATTTTATAATACAAAATTTTGTTTTGTATTTATTATTAATTCACTTTAAATTTATTCAAAATAATTGATTAATAAATATTATTAGATATGTTTTTGAATTTTTTATTCTTCTAATTATTGGTAAATTATTTATTCTAAGTAAATTAAAACTATAAAATAAAGAAAAATATTAAGGATAAAATAAAATGAGTCATAATAATAGATGAACTATATTCATATAATAAATTAAAATTTGAGATTTTAGGGTTTATTGATGGGATACGTTAGGTATATCAAACTAAAATTATTAGAAATAATACGAATTAAAAATAATAATATATAATTTAATATAAAATTAAATTAAATTAAGTAACGATAAATCAAGAATAGTTAAGAGGTTTGAAAAGAAAAAATGAATTGTCTTATTTTAGAAAAAGATGATAAATTAAAATGATATAAAAAATTGTTAAAATTAAACTAAATGAAAATTGAGGGACTTGAACCACCACAATCAATGTGGTTGGACTTGGGAGTAACAACCCAGCCAACTGTGCTAACAAGTTACATCATTTTATTCACGTTAATTATTATATATATACATAAATAAAGAAAATCAATTTTTTTTAAAAAAATTTAAGGTGGGACACGGGCACCACCTGGTCTAAACATGAGTCTACCCCTGATGACGATGACAGTGACGAGTAGCTTCACGGTTCAAGTTCTTCATCGAAAAGGTTTTAGTGATAGAAAATGTGGGATTTTCTAGAGAGAGATAGAGAGTTCTTTTTCAATACTGAAACTATCTTTTACGCCTTTTTGTTGCCTCTTCGTTGCTTTAGTGTTTTTTTTTTTCCTTTTAAAATTATAATTTTCAATTAAAAATTTAAAATTTAAAAAAAAAAATCGACATACATTAAATAGATTTGATTGACAGTGACATGTACAATAGAAAACAAGTTGAAAGACAAGATTATTCGTCTTCATACAATCAACGGTTAAATTTGACAGTCTTTAACTAATAACAGTGAAGGTAGGTATCAATTAACGATAAAATTATTTCCGTATGTAAAATAGCAAACATCGGGGGAATTTGGTGTAATTATCTCTTTTATATAAAAGCTACATTAGTTTGTATTCTCTCTTGGAGAAGCTTGAAGAAGCGAAGAGATTTAATCGATTAAAATAAAAAAGAAATTCACCACGATAAATCTTTTTCTCCAGAAAAACTAGCATTAACTATCTCTAGTAAAATGGATAACAAATATAATTAAACACATCATGTAAAACTACAACAAGACAATCCCTAAAGAGTCGACTATGAAATGAACTTTGTAAGTTCTTTAATCTAAACACTACTTTCCACAATAAAGATTATTATTATCATCTTCAATATTCGAAGTAGTTAGTGGTAAGGTATACTAAGATCTAAGCAGTAAGATACACCGAGATATGTTTACGAATCGAGAATGAAAATAATAATAAACAATATAAAAATAATGAAAAATAGTCAAATTTCACTGCAAGAGAATTAGAAAAGAGAACTGCACCATAAGATGAGGTTGATCCAACGGTAAACCTCTCACACTTGCACCATAAGATTATGGGTTCAAGTCTTTCCCCCCTCTAAAAAAGGGTCCAAAATTAAATAGCACTTTTTGGGGGAGGGCTGGTGCAAATAGTACCACTTTAATAAGTCATGTTTTAATAGAACCAAAATAGGTGATGAGACCAAAATACCCCCACTTACTCTTTTCTTTTTTATTTTTTTTTCTAGAAAATTCGAGACTTATTTGTGTTTTCGAGACTTATTCATGCGTTTTGAGACTTATTTGTGTTTTCGAGACTTATTCATGCTTTTCGAGACTTAATTCAAGTTTGTTCGGGACTTATTTTGTTCGACCTCCATCAATGGTGACAGTGACGATCCGACGAAGACGCCGGTTGACTCCGGAGATAGTTTGATCTGGAAGATCGAACGATGCCGAGTTCATTGGAGCCATCGGTTTCATCAAATTCGTGACGGATCGTCATAGATCGGACGATGAAGATTCGCGACGGTTTGGGTTTGACTTCGTTTCTCTCTCTACACAACTCAAAAATGAAAACGAACACTTAGATTACAATGATTGGCACTCGACGAACGTTTTCCCGATAGTTTTGCCTTTCAACTCACCGGTCGACGGTAACACCTTCATTGAAGCCCTATCAATGGAGGTTTGGGAAAAAGGAAAAAGAAGGTGAAGGACACATGAAAAAAGAAAAGAAGTTGAGGGGTATTTTTGTCCAAATTTTATTTTTGGTGCTATTAAAACAAGAGTTATTAAAGTGTGATAGTTGTACAAGTCAAAATTTCAAAAGTGCTATGTACGCCTACTTCCTCCTCCAAAAAAAAACCCCTAAAATAAAATAAAAAATTCAATTCCTTAAGTGGGTGTCGAAAATTAACTCCCACTCTCCAACAAGAATTTAAATCTTTATAGTAATAACTTGATTCATCAAAAGTTTTAACAGACACAGTCACAGAGCAATAATAAATCATGAATTAACTTATCTTCCTAAGTCAGAATTCTCGATTTGTAAACTTGGTCTGCAGGTCTTAGGTTGAAATTGCCAACTTAAAAACCCAGCAAAAAAAAAAGTTCATTCCATATAGCCCATGTCAAGGTATCATTGGTAGAGTACCAATAATCAGATCCTTCTATATATTGTATGAGTGCCACTAAATGTGACTTTTCTTTGAGCGTTAAAAAAGTTTTAACAATAAAACTTGGGCTTGGCCTTTTAAGAAAATTGGGATGGGTGGGATTTAGCAAATAAAATTAAAAAAATGCAAAAAATTGTGAGCTCTGATGCGCACCGTGTCGCCCTATTAATAGAGGCTCGTGAAAGACCCAACGTCTCACATAGGCGCAGTCTTCTTCACTGCTCATGTAAAACGTTGCAACATTATAAATATATAAGGCTATTAAATCAACTAAGTTTCCAATGTGGGATTGAAAAGTAAAATCAGCTATCCAACACTTGAAAACAACTGGATGAGTCTACTCTATTGTTTCAATTTCCACAGAGATACAAATCACAAATATGATGTAATGTAAATCTCAAATATATATATATATATATATATATATATATATACATATTGAATTTGAGGGAGGATGGATTTGAAGTTGGGACATCAACCAATCTTATCGAGAGATATGGTTACCACTAGACTATGTCCGTGACTATAAAAAAAATAAAAAAAAATAAAAAATGAAAAATAAAAAATTGATATTTGAATTTACAGACTATGTATTTACCTATACTAACACAATTAATTATTTTCTACCTTTTCATGATTAAAAGCCTGTTATATATCGGGAATAGTATTATAACTTCTATATAACTTAATTCCAATAATTAACATTGCATACTATATAGCTCATGGAATTTAAGGTTAAAATTGCTATAAGAGGTCACCTACACATTAATTGGAAACCTTAGTTGATATCCATTACATCATTTGTGATCTGTATTGTTGATTTTCTATATAATAAATCAAAGTTTTGGAGCTCATACAATTGATTCATCAGGAATCTCAATAGTAGAATCAAAAACGAAATCTTTTCGGAGTTGTATCATCGGAAGTAAGAGGACGATCACAAATTTGGAAAGTACCCTCAAATCACAATGCAAAATCAACACTCGGCGACTACGTACAATCTAGAACATTATCATCCTAAATGAGCGTTTTTACCGCCGAAACATATTAGACTGTGGTATATTGGCCATCAGTCTGGCGGCCAATATACCGACATGTATTGACCCTTGTGGAAATCAAAACAATGGCCCCAGCCTGTTGGGTGAAGTGTTTTTTACTGCTGAATCCGCCTTTCAATCCCACACCAGAAACATAGCTCATTGGACAGTCTTATATATATTTACAATGATGAAGCAACATACTCGAGCAGTGATGAAGAAGATTTCACTCTCCAAACAAGGAGAAAAATGGTGCTCGTCAGAGCTCAATCTATATATACATATTTTGTTTTCGAAACAAGTTCTTACATTTGAATTGCATAACTCTTTTCTTTTGAACATATAATCCTGTCAAAAACCAATCAAAATTGTGTTTTCTTGTCTCTATAAACAAAAAAAAATAACAAAGAAAAGAAACAGAATTACAAATTTGTGTATTGAATTCTCATGAGTCATGACAAAACTAAACTCCAAGCTCCACAATCTGTCAAGTTGTGATGTTGTTAGTAGCAGCCAGTAGTAACTCCCTTTTTCTCTTTTGAATCAAATAATATGCAAGACCACCAAAAACAAGCAAAATAATCAAACCATCAACCACACCCACCAAGATCAGCACCCATTTCTTCATATTAGATTTCTCATGATTCTTCTGCGTTCCTTTCGGGACCTTCACCATATAACTCAACCCGCTTCCCTTCTCAACCTGCTTGACACCCATAACCAATCTATAAACCGAACACTCCTTCTCATGCGATGCATACAATGCAGCCACACATTTGCAGTCATTCGTGCACAAATCCGCACACTTGTCTTTGCTTATATTAACCATTTTGTGAGCATTCCTCAGCACAGAACTAACGCCTGGTAGCTCAAGCATCTCCACCTGATCATGCCACCCACCACCACAGAACCCATCAGCAACTCCTCCTCCTCCTCCTCCTCCTACGCCGCAATCAGAATTAGTCTCTTCTTTCTTCTTTAACACCCCAATACTAGAACAAGCATTGGAAGATGTACATATTGCACAAGGCTTACAAGCCAGAGGAAGATCACAAGTCGCGTTAATTGCTTTAAACGATGCCTGGAAATTCTCCTCATTCGCTGAGTAATAATACACCCCCAAGTTTCCTGTTTTGTTCCCCAGAGCTAGAAATCTCAGGGGATGCAATCTTTGTACAGAAATCTGAGCAATTTTCTTGCCTTTGTCATTGAATATCTCTACCGCGTTAGTTGCCAATGCAACGAAACTTATGTTCCTGTTCTTCGAAGGCTTGAATTCCCAATACGAATAGTTCCAATTCCCCGAATGCAAGAACAAACCAATCCTGTCGCGTTGAATCTCAAAAGAGTAAAATGCTGTCGAATTGCTTGGAAATGAAGTCAAGCGAGTGGCAACATTAAATCTCTGTCCCCGGAGCATCACATCTGTTGGAAAATTGAAAGTCTGCCATTTAACACGGTTCAATGAATCAACAAGAACTAAATTTCCTGTCTTCATTATCTTCAATCTCTGCAACCATGAAAATATTGAATCACATCACATACTATTATTAGAATAGATCAATGATTGGTTCTAGTTTGAAATTTTTTAAATTTTACCTCCACTCCTTGTCCAGAAGTCCCAGTTTTCCACCCAATTCGTTCGTTTGGACCCATCAAATGAAAATCTCCATTTTCAGTCAGTTCAAGAACACATTTTTCTGACACATAAAATCTTGAGTAATGACCAGAATTCCACACCTTAAAATCTCCAAGAAAGACTTCAATGGAACAAGCAAATCTTCCATTAACAGCTTCAACACTCAATGCAGCTTTGAAATTTGGCACAATCTGCTCTGTTTCCAACAAAAAGGCTCTTCCGATGAACCCAACACTGTATTCAACAGGAACAGCAAGCGTCAACCTGTATCCCTTGTAAACGGCTGATTTGCAACACCCATGTGAAGTGAACAAAAGAATTATTATCAACAGAGACCAAAGAAAGTTTTTTGTAATCGGAATTGGACTTTTCCGGCAAGTGGGTCTGCCGTGCATCAGGATTTTCCGGGAAAATTGGTGGAGAGAAAGTGAGGGAGGAAAAAAAAGTATGGCATCAGCGTGTGTAATGTTGTGTCCACTCGCAATCTAAAAAGGGTAGTTTGAGCTCACACATTTAACATTTTGCCTTTATAATTGTCTCAACAAATGCGTATTCAATTAGTGGGGTTACTCATTCAAGCCCATTATAATGACCCCCAACAAAATTGAATTGGTTGTTAATTTTGTTTCTACTAAAAAAAAATAGCTAATTTAATAGCATCATAAAAGTAACGTAGCTTCTTGTTGTGCAACAGCCTGTCCATGTGATGCTGTTGTTTTAGTGGAAAGCTTTAAATTTGCAGGTTCATTACTAGGGTAATGTTATATAGTTTTCAAGCCGGTATTCAAATGATGTGATATATTAATGCTTTTATAGTGTAAATGTTACGATAAAATAATTTGGACAATCTAGTTTTACTCTCTGTTCGTATTCATAAATTCATAAGTACAATTTTCTGGGTTTGACATGAGATTGGAGTGGGGACATGGTTGATCCAATTCAGTTGAGTTAATCGAGTGCTAGCTTTTTGAGAGTGGGCAGTAGGCTTTCTAGTGAGTGGGATTGTGGAAGTTGTGATTCTTGTCTGCCACGTGCATGAATCATAAGTTTCCACGTGTTCTTATGCCTTTTGTTGACACTACCCTCACGCTTAGATGACGTGTTGTGTGCCATGTCAGTAAAATAGTGCTTTTTGTAACGATGGCGGCTTTTTAATGAAAATACAGTTTTAGGATAAAAATATCGTCCCTTAACAAATGTCAAGCGTTAGAAAAGGGGTAATACTCAACCCCCAATGAGTAAAAATGGACCTAAAGAAATTGACCCAAACCCAAACCAAAACTCTAGTAAGAAGCTGACTCTAGTAAGAAGCTGAGTTGTCTAACGTGTGCATGAATCATATATTGCCATGTGTTCTTATACCTTTAGCTGACACTGCTCTCACGTTTATGTGACGTGTTATGTGCCACGTCAGTAAAATAGTGTTGTTTATCACGATGGCGGCTTTTTAATTAAAATGAGCCCAAACCTAAGAATACAGTAAAAGCATCTTTAATGGAGAGAATCAAATTTTATATCAAATTGAGAATTTTTGCTCACCCACTTTAAGGAAGGTAACCATTACCCCTTTCCTGCATAGATGATATTTGTCTATAGAAAGGGTATATTTGTCCAAGGGAGGTAATGCTTACCCCCCTTGTAGGGGGTGACTAAAAATGGACTCTATCAAATTGGTGTAAAAAGAATATATTTCAGAGATATTCTTATACTACATTTTATTCCCACTCCAATGGTCAATATCAAATTTTACATTAAAAAAACATTTTTAAAAAATATTCTCCTAATAAAAATTTAAATTATTATAAAAGTTTAATATTAGTTCAATGCCTAATTAATAAATAAATTAAATATTTATATCAATATTTATGTCATATTAAAGATCTCAACGAGATCTTTCCAACGATCTATAAATATTATTGTAATTAAATATAAGATGATTAAATTAAAAAATTTATAAAATATACAAGTAATGATGTGACTAATAAAAATAATTAAAATAAAAGAAAAACATTTTGTGTAACATAATAACATTGTTCATTACACCACAATCAGGCCTCAGGAGTTGCAATTCGGTGCTCCATCGGAGCACAATAATGGAGCGCCAAATTGCACCAATTGGTGTTGGCTAGAGGTGGCCACAACTTTGGTTAAACCATCGATTTTGTCCACGGTTTAACTGAAACCGTACGGTCAAAATCATAATTGAAACCGTGACCAAAACCGATGGTTAGAAAACCAGTTAACCCATGGTTCGGTTACGGTTACGGTTTAGGGTTTAAAAAAACCGCCTAAAACCAGCGGTTACACCTATGGTTTAACTACCCGTTTTCTAAAAAAAAATATAGTAAAAAAATGTTTGAAAAAAAATTTTGAAAAACCGCCCGAAACCGTGACCAAAACCAGCAGCTTCTTAACCGTAACCATCAAATCGACGGTTACAAACCGTGCACCAAACCGGTTGGCCAATTACGATTACGGTTTTGGTCTCCTCAAAACCGAAACCTTAACCGTAACCGTGGTCACCTCTGGTGTTGGCCTAAGAAGTTGAGTTGTGCTACCAAAACCTCCCCCCTCCCTTCTTAAATTTAAAATGAATAATGTTAAATGTTCTCAAAAAAAATTTCAAATAATGTGAAACATGAGGTGTCAATTTCTTATAAATTATGAGATTATATTGCAGTTAATGTGATGTTTACTCCTCATGTGCTACATCATTTAAAAACTTAAACATGACTCGAACCTACATTAATTGTTTTAGACATAAAATAATATACAATTGAACCAATCACATTTAATCTAAACAATTTTATTAACAAATAAGTCAGCTTTTCGTTCTAAGATTTTCATATTTTGTGCTAGTACTTCCATATTATACATTTATTTATGTATAAATAGCAAATTTACTATAAGATTAATGTTATAAACTAAGAATTTTATATTTTATGATAATAAAAATGTTTTTATAATATATTATATGTATGGTATTGGGTTTTCATTAAAGTTCAATCTATAAAATTGATAAAAGGGATTACACTTGCAATCAAGTTATTTTAATAAATAAATAAAAATAGCTCAGACGGTAGATGGACGAGTTTGGGACTTGAGTAAATAACTTCCAAGTCAGCGGTTTGAATCCTATCAATAGTGAAAGTTTTCAAAAAAATACCTGATTCCGAATTAATAGATATTATCACAAATATATATATTAGTTAAATCCGCGGACATTATCTCAAAAATAAAATATTCTTTATCATCTTTTTTTTTTAATAAATAAATAAATAATCGTAATTCAAAAGAAAATTTTAGAGGGGAATATCTAGATCAATAGCAATACTCAAAATGGGCCTAATTGGGCCTTAAATGGCCCAAAAGCTGGAGAAATTCTTCTTCCTTTTTTTTCCAAGTAAGAAAGGCAGTTGTCGACTTGTCGTTTCGATTCAATATTCCATTAAAGGCGTCGTCTCTCTAGGTTCCTCTGTAGTCTGTCCCACTTCTCAAAGTCTCTGGGTGAGCTGAACCAGCATCAAATTTAATGCAAGTGACTTGACTTGACTGACACGCAACAATCTTGAATATAAAGCTCTTGTGAGATTGCTACAATGTTCTTCTTCTCAATACCCTACCACAATTCAAGCCAATCTTTCCCGCCAAATATTTCCTGTCCGGTTATTCTCTTTGAAGAAGATCATGAATCTTGGAAATGGAAAGAGCAACTCAAAGGGTCCGAGAGGACGAGGTCCAACAACACAAACAGTCAAAAAATCACTTCGTTTTGAATCTGTCAGTGTTTCTTTCTTTTTTTCTTCATTTTAATTTGAACTAGTAGAAATTTAATTGTCACTTATAATTGAATGATTAGTTGTTGCTTATTATAGGATTATTTATGAAACTGAATTTGTATTGTAATCAAACCTTTTATCATCTTAACCACAGCCAGTGAGTCGAAATGGACCTTCTCGCAATGTAGTTAAAAATTCCTACAACAGAGGTCAGATGTCACTGCAAAATAAGCATCACCAGTCCTCTGAGTCTTCGCGGCAATTTTCAGGTCGTAGCTATGAAGAAGAATATCCTCCACTAGGTGCAATTACAAGCCTTGGTAGGAAAATGAGGATTGAAACAAGTACTACACCTTCTAGCGAAAACTATTTCGAGCATGAACAAGGAACCAGGAAGTTGGATTTCTCTGAAGATTCACCTTATTTTGAACCATTTAAACCACTCGATATATGTTTTTCGAGGAAAAAATATTTTAGCGCGGAGGGGACTGGTCGTAGTTCAGTGCTGAGACCTGGCATGGTTCTTCTAAAACGTTACATTAACGTTCGTGATCAGGTGACTAGTTCAATGTTTTCAATTAAAAAGCAACAAATTGTGACAGTTTAATTTAATTTTTCAAGTCTATATGAATTACTGTTTTTGAATGAATCAGATTCATATAGTGAAGACTTGTCAAAAACTTGGTAAGGGCCCTGGTGGATTTTATCAACCTGGTTACAAAAGTGGAGCAAAACTTCGTTTGCAGATGATGTGTCTCGGTCTCAATTGGGATCCTGAGACAAGAGAATATGAAGAACTACGATCCTTTGACGGTTTTGAACCCCCAGCAATTCCTGATAAATTTCTTCGATTGGTTCGGAGAGCAATTCGGAACGCACATGCCCTTATCGAAAATGATCTAATAGCAAACAATGTGGAAGAAATACTTCCTGCAATGTCTCCTGACATTTGCATTGTAAACTTTTATAATACCAGTGGACGACTCGGTCTCCATCAGGTATGCCTGGCATCCTTCATATTTTTCTGTATTAGAATTGCATGATTGAAATATTGATTGGATTTTAATGATTTCACATCATTTGGGTTCCAAATTTGCGTTGATAAATTTTGAAACGTTACTAAATATTTTTTATAGGATCGCGATGAAACTGTATATAGTCTCCGAAAAGGGTTGCCTGTTGTATCTTTCTCTGTAGGCGATTCAGCAGAATTCCTGTACAGCGATGAAAGGGATGCGGAGAATGCAGAAGAGATTGTATTGGAATCAGGCGATGTGTTAATATTTGGCGGCGAATCAAGACTCATATTTCACGGTGTGTCAAGAATAATTCCCAATTCAGCTCCGGTGATTCTGCTGGAAAGGACTTGTCTTCGTCCTGGCCGCCTCAATCTAACCTTCAGAGAATATTGAAGACAATCAGAAATGTAACCACAGGATTTTTCTTTTTTTTTTTTTTTTTTTTTTTGGCTTCAGGTCATAAGCAAAAAGTAAACAGGTACATATAACTGTTTGTACTTTTTTTTTTCGACCTCATTTGCCTCTTCTGATTAATAATTGCAAACCCAGAAGATTAGGGCTAATGGGCTCTGGTCACTTCTCACTAGTGTTGAATTTAGTGATCACGTACCTTAATCTTATAAGTAATTTTGATCTATTTAGTTGGAAGTGACATACAATCACTGATTATTATTGTTGAATTTAGTGTCAATTATAATGGGCTCTGCTAGTAGTATAACCATCATGGTATCATATCAACTAATTTTAGAAATCACTCAACGTTAATTTGGAAACCAAACTCGGCATATTGTTTCAAGTGTGATTCAAAATAGATATCATTTATTTTATTATTTTTTTTGAATTACAATAACTGGCAAGACCTACGAGATTATACTCTATTAGTACAGTTCGAAATACTACTCCCACTATCGAAAAGAGGGTACAAATGGATTAAGATATCATTGTTAATTTTAAAAATATTCAATTATCACAAGCCTCTACTTATCAAACCTTTATAAATTTTAATCACAAATGACAGATTACTTGGTTAACATCAATGCTTATTATATCTTCCTGAAGTTGCTTTTTTTTTTTTTTTTTTTTTTTTTCAAGGATGATTTGTATTGCATTTCCTTGGCAATATCCTTTCTCTTATGCAAGCAAATTTGGATTAGATGCTTTTGTTTAGTTTTTTAATTGATTTAGATGATGCTTTAACTGCAAGATGTAAGACATTTTCTTGCAATAAATTCATTATTACTATTATTTATTGATTATGAGCCACAAAACAATAATCCTGGTTACAAGAAACATCTTCCTGCTAGATAAGCATCGAAAATCACATATTCACATACAATGTATGATAACTGTTAAGCAACATAAAAGAAAATCATATAATATGCAAGACACGTATGAATTGCATCGAAGGGTGTTAGCAAGATAAAGATTCCATGTCATCACCACACATCACATATGACAGCTGTTAGGTAGATCAAACGATCATAAATTATTTTACTACATAATCTAATACGTCCATTTCAATTCCAATTCACTACGTTAAAACGGAATTTAAGAGGGGTCATTAAATAAAGTTGACAAAATTTACAAGTAAATATATAAAACTTTAGACATATAAGGTTGGATCAATGGTAAACCCAGGGGCGAACTCAGGAAAAATTAACCTCCTAGGCTAATTTATATATATATAGTATTTTCTTTTTCCCGTTACACACTAACATTTTAAAGTCAATAGTTGGATCTATTTACTTTTATTTAATCGAAATATTATAATGCTTTATTAATGACTCACAAATTCTCACACTACATTTTTAAATTCGGTGTGTATTGTGAAAAAACACTACATTTTTAAATTCGGTGTGTATTGTGAAAAAAACTTTTGTGATTTTCTTCCTCAATGTACACATATATAATAAAGTCGGTGTGAGATATGCGAGTCGTTGATTAAAAATAATTTTTTATATATATAATTCTCGATGAATATTTGTTTATTTTTTTTGAATAATAAGATGACACCAATTTGATAATGGAGTACTTAAGCATATGAAATATATCGTAAAATTTATGTATAAACAATTATTTAAACTTGTAGTTAAAAAAATTATTTAAACTTTTGGATGATTTAATTATATAATGTTAAAAGCCATAATATTATGCATATTTTTACAACTTACTTTGAAGAATAAAATATTTATATTTCACTAAATTTAAAGAAAATATCATATTATTATAATATTATTAAACTTTAGGGATATTAATGTAATTAATCATTTATATATTGAATTTTTTCTTTTGAACTGTCCGGACTACAGTGTTTGAACAATTTACACTCTCTAGAGAGGGGGTAATGGTTACCTCCGTGGCCTGGGGATGCTACAAACCCTTTCCTAAGTCCCAACCCGATCCATTTTCTTAGATTGACACATGTCAACTTTTTTGCTTTTTGCCATAAACATTAGAGCCATAATAAATGAATTGTTTCTTCGTCTTATTTACCGTTCAAACCAAGCATTCCCTTTCCAAATTACTCTACTCTTTTTACGTAATATAATTTGTTATCTCATCTAATCTTTTTCAAAAATCCTTTCGACTTTTTTTAAGAAAAAAAAAAAAAACTCCAAAACATCATTTATACTCTTTTTAAAATATATATAATTTATATTGTCACTTATTTCATTAATATTTATAATATAATATATATATATATATATATATATTAAAGGAGTATAAATGATATTTAGAAGTTTAAAAAAAAAAATAGAGTTAAACTTGTAGTAATAAAACTAAGAAGGCTTTTTTTTTTTTTTTTTTTTTTTTGAAGTCAAAATGATTTTTGGAAATAATTAGATAAAAGATATTACAAATTATATTTGGTAAAAAGAAAGGGAAATTTTGGAAGAGGTTGGTTGGCCTGAATTTAAAAAATAATACATTCATTATGCTCCAATTTTTATGTCAAAATGCAAAAAGTTGATATGTATCAACATAAGAAGAGAGAGTGGGCTGGAACTTGGAAGAGTGCATATAGCATCCCTAATAAAATTTTAGACAATAAGTTGGATTAATGGTAAACCCCAACACCTACACCCAAAAATTTTATTTTAGAGAAGAGGGTCATGACCCTTGGGAATATTATCTACCTTTTCTATTTGTCTTTTTCACTCATTGTTTGATACTTATACACTTTTTCATTTAATAAAAAGCTCTCACTTTTTATTGTAAAACTTGTTTACGTTTTTACCCCTTATTAATAAAATGATAGAAGCAATCATCAGGGGTAAAGAGGTAAATAAGTTTTACAGCAAAAAGTGAAAGCTTTTTATTAAATGAAAAGAGTATACATGTTAAGTAATGAGTGAGAAAAATAAATGGGAAAGGTAGATATCATTCCCCTATAACTCTAGGATCTTCCCTCAACAACAACAAAAACAAAACAACGACAACAAAAAAAATTTAAATTTTAAATTTTATTTTAAAATTTTTATAAAAAATATTATTCGATTTCAATTATTTTTTACTTTGACCCTAAAAATTTTTAGATTTTATATAATTAATATCCTCCAATCATGAATTTATGAGTCCTTGTTAACTCACACACCCTCTCCAGCATAATATAACGAGGGTTGTTAACCTATATACTAAGGGCCACAGTTAACACTGCCCATATAATAAATATAAATTTTATCTTTTAACAATTTGTTTTATTATAAATTTGTTATCTATAAAATATTTTGACCATTTCAATCGATATTTATCCTTTTTTGTAACTTCCGTCGGACTTCTCTCTTCTCTAATTTAATCGATTTTTTTTTTTTTCCATCGGATTGAAAACGCAAGCTTGTCTTCTTAATGGGATGCCAATAGAAATCAATTAAAAAAAAACCCATGAAAGTGCGATAGAAATGTGGAAATCCTACGCAGCAAACAACTACAACTCTACAAGTCATGATCATCACTAAAAAAACAATAAATTGTTGTTATAGTTTGCGTTGTGGCCATAGTTACTCTCAAGTTATATAAGGCCAGATCTTTCAATTGTGTCACTTTTCATTTTGATTTATTTATAGTTCTTAACTTCTTATAATAATTAATGGCTGATGTTTAAAAACCAAAAAAAAAAAAAAAAAAAAAAAAAAAAAAACATAGTTTATTAGTTCCATAATGGTGGTTAGATACAATATTAGTACTAATATATCCAAGATTTCAAACCAGATTCATTCTCTCAATTTGCATCTGGTTTCATTTGTGGGTGATAAAGAGTATAAAAATAACTAGAGTCTAATTTTTTTGCAGAATATACTCCATAGGAATATAGGATTTGATGGAAAATTTGTATTAGTTGAGAAATTGGTGATGTGATTGGTTTTTTTTTTTTTTTTTTTTTCGGTGGGGTTAGAGAGAAGACAGCACGAAAAACGGACTATAATGCATTGCTTACCACTAGTATGCACTTAAGATAATTGTTGTTGATTAGGACTTCAATAATTTGTTTCTTTTTTATTTTTTTTGACAAGGTCCGAACAACAACAAAAAAATAAATAAATCCTGGGTACAACGGGATGCATCATATATATTTTTATAATGTTGCCAGGTTATGTGGTTTGTCACACGATAAGATCACAACAAAGGAACACATGGATACCTGTTCCAGTAGACTCTCACACTATGTAGTGGTTAGAGCAAATTAAAGAGCTAGTATTAAGTAATCAAAATCAAGAAAAGTGTAGCAATGTTATATAACAAACATAATTACAAGATGACTTCCTTTTTATGAAGCCTGCAAAGATTGGCAAACAGCTCTTTTAATTTATAGAACTTGAAAACATTGCTGCACTTTTCTTATGATTGGCAAAGATTGTATCAATTATATATACAATAGTTGATAGTATATGTTATGATTCCATATTGATTAATTATGAGATTAGTGATGAGTTGTAATAGTTAATCTTTAGTCTACTATCATAACTATATACTAATATGTCAGTTGATCTATAATTGTCAATTTTATTTTACTACTATCATAACATTTCCATATATACTTTGTACGTAATTGTCAACTTTTAGACTACTATAGTAATATTTCCATATATACTTGTATGACAGTTGAGAATTGTCAACTTACACACTACCGTTATAACATTTCCATATATAATTATAATATGATAAATTAATTAGTTAATTTTAAAAAATTAAATATTAATTAATAACATTAAATAATGACACATGTCATTTCCGCACTATATAAAATGTAGTGTTATTATGTGTCTTTAGAAAATAACTATAAAAGGAAAACATACGTTTTGTTGTTTCTTTATTATATTATGTATGAAGATAAATTAATTATTTAATTTTAAAAAATTGAATATTAAATAATAATACATGTCACTTCCATATAAAAAGGAACTATTTTTATTAATAAATTAAATATTAATTAATAATATTAAATAATAACATATATCATTTCCACATGAAAAGAAACTAATTTTATTATATAACGATTCATAATTTTAAAAAATTAAATATTAATTAATAACATTAAATAATAATACATGCCACTTCTATATAAAAATAAGCTATTTTATTATATTTTATATAATTATATATCATGTGATTACCATTTATTCTAAAATAACTATAATTGAAATGACAAATATACACACACTATAGTTGTTTTCAAATGAATTAAAAGCACTAAGCCTCAAAGGCTCTACGGCTCTAACACCTCCATCTATCAATTGAGAAATTAGTTCAAAAGTATAGTATTATTTAATTTATATTATTATTAAAACCAAATGAAAAAACAAACATGACCATTTGAAACCGTTTGCACGTGAAACTTGTCTTTAGTCTGCGTATTCTATATAATCACACAAACTATATATATATATATATAAAATTTGTTTTATTATTAATTAATTGCCTATCTATTTTTTATTTTCAGATAAGATTAGAGATCTTTAAAATAATATTTAATCCCAATTATTACCGGCAAAGATAGCTATTCCTTAATCCTTAATATGGAAATCATGTCCCTAATTGTATAATTTTTTATACCTTTTTATATATTATTTACAGAATTGCAGGTAGCAAAATGAGTCAAATATAAAAATTAATAATAATATTACTTAATCTAAATATAATGTCTAAACCTTGTAATCAAATGATATATTAATATTTTTAATAAATTAATTAGAATATTAATTATATCATTTAAACATCAGATTTTAACTAAATAAACGTTACTAAAAAATTAATATACCTAATTTTGCTCCGCGAGCAAAAATTGTAATTTCAAATCATTAAACGAGGGTAAATACATCTTTTCGAGGGGCGAAAAATACCAAACATATCATGCACGTGACACGTCAATAGCTCTATCTCTGATATATATATATTTAACCTTCCCATCCTAAGCATAAAAAAAAAAAAACAAAAAAACAAAAGAAAACATCCTTCGTAGAGCCTCTATTTGAGAGCTCTCTTATAGAAATCAAAATCTTACACAACAAATACACACTCCTGCATTTTCGGAGTCTAAAAGAGACAGCGAAGCGAAGCAGAGAGAGAGAGAGAGAAGGAAAAAAAAAAAATCAAGAAGAAGAAGATGACGAGATTTCTTCTAGCAGCAGCGAGCAGGGCATTATCGGAAACGAATTCTCTGCGGTTCCGTCGCTGCTGCTTCTCTCTTCTTGCTCAAAAGGAGAAGGTTGTGGGGAATAATAATGAAGGTTTTCTTCAGAAATTGCCCCCGTTCGATTACTCTCCTCCTCCCTACACCGGCCCCTCCGCCGCTGACATCCTTGCCAAGCGCAAGGCCTATCTCAGCCCTTCGCTGTTTCATTTCTACAACAAACCGGTGAGTCCTCCGCATCGCAGCTTTTGTTTGATCAAAACTGTTTTTATTTTCATTATATATATATATATATATATATATTTATCTCTCTTGATCATGATGTGTTTGTTTTGGTTTTAATTGATTATTCATTGACGGTTCAGATCTAAAATGATTGTTTTCGTTCTCTGAATCTCGTGTTTACGTGTTTTTTTTTTTTTTTTTTTTTTTGTCAGCTGAACATAGTGGATGGCAAGATGCAGTATTTGTTCGACGATAGTGGACGTAGATACCTAGACGCTTTTGGAGGGATTGCTACGGTGTGTTGCGGCCACTGTCATCCCGATGTGATCAAGTCGATCACAAACCAGATCAACCGCATACAACACACTACTGTGGTCTATCTCAACCACGCCATCGCCGATTTCGCCGAGGCCCTAGCTTCCAAAATGCCTGGCAATCTTAAGGTACGTACAAATGTCATCAATCTCGTTTACTCGTCACTGATCAGACCGTCCACGTGCAATTTATTTTTTTCTGTGAAAAATACTGCCAAAAAAAAAAAAAAAAGTGAAAAACCCTGGTTTTTGAATGGACCCCACACCCCACCGATCTTCATATGGTATGTTTAGTTGGAATATTGCCAATTATTTGAAATAATAGTGCCTAATTAAGTTGATGTTACTGGATTTGTGTGTCTAATTTTAGTTTTAAAAAAAGTAATTGTTTATATCTTTATTGTAGGTGGTGTTCTTCACGAATTCAGGAACGGAAGCCAACGAGCTGGCGATGATGATTGCGAGACTGTACACAGGATGCAATGACATTATATCTCTGAGGAACGCATATCACGGTAACGCTGCCGGAACTATGGGAGCCACTGCTCAGTCCAACTGGAAATTTAATGTTGTTCAGGTACGTAATAACATTCATTGGTTTTTTCTCTGGAATTTCCAGAAGAAAAAAAAAGAAAAAAAAACTATGGGCTGGGGACAATTATGGGTTGTCATCATCAAAGCTAAAAGATGATTTATATGGTAATGTTAGGTGGATGATGGTGACTCTACGCTGTTATGTGTGATATAAGAGTGTTTCATTATGTCTTTTTGATTAAATTTTGGATTCAAAACTATGATTAATAATCTTAGCCATCTCCACTCAAATTTCGATTCGTTTTGTGGTGTGGATTCAAGTACTATCATATCATGTATGTTTTCAAGTTAGGTTCTTTAGCATTATTGTCACTGGATTCATGCACGATACATTGAATATTCTTGAAGATATTGTTATCAAATAATGAAAATTGATCAAATAGGTGGCATTGTATTGCATGATTGCATACCTTCTGTGAATATCTGTTCTCTGTCCTCTGTCCTCTTTCCAGTAAGGGAAGAAAATATATTAAAATATGAAGGAATCTCATGCCTTTATTTATATGTTATCACTTATCAAAAAGTTTGTAACTATATGCCACTTCTTGATATGTATGATAAGTACGAGACATATTATGGCCCATCTATGGTGTCATGTTGGCCCACATTTCATTATCGAAAACTACTAGCACCAACATCAAATATAGAGCTTTATTACTTGGAAAAAGTTTATAATAAAGTTTCCTTTCGTTAATTTTATGTATGCAACATCATCAAAGAGAGGTATGTTTAAGTTAGGATTATTTTTCAATTCAAATTAATTTAATCATAATAACTTAGTTAATTTTGTATTCTCTGATTTTTCCTACAGACTGGAGTTCATCATGCCCTGAACCCAGACCCATATAGAGGTGTGTTTGGTTCGGATGGGGAAAAGTATGCAAAAGATGTTCAAGACCTCATTGACTTTGGAACTTCCGGCCATGTTGCCGGGTTTATTTCTGAAGCTATACAGGTAGATATTATCCGCTTTGAACTGTATTCCTCTTATTTGCATTTCTGTGGGATAGATTTAAGAGATTGTTTATATATATATTTTTGGGAGTAAAGATGTTTTTCCATTTGACAGGGAGTGGGCGGCATTATAGAACTGGCCCCAAATTACTTACCTGCTGTTTATGCAAGTATCAAAAAAGCAGGAGGCCTTTGTATTGCTGACGAGGTTCAGTCTGGGTTTGGTCGCACAGGGAGCCATTTCTGGGGATTTGAGACCCAAGGCGTTGTTCCTGACATAGTGACAATGGCAAAGGTTAGTTTTCTCCCATTTTTTCCAATTAATGACATCTTACAAATTGCAATCTTCATAATCTTAGTAGTCTTAGAAACTCATAGTTTCCAATCATGTATATTTTGTTTACCATACAAAATTTCAATTTTAAGCCAGATGTATCTGGTTTTTGTGACCATGGCAATACAAATTATGATCTGCACAGATCATCCATTCACCGACAACAAGTGCCATCCATGTCACTATCTCATAGCCTCCAATGTGGCTTTTATGAGTTGATTATGTGCTCCTGTTATGTTATAACAGGGCATTGGAAATGGCATTCCCCTTGGTGCTGTAGTAACTACTCCTGAGGTTGCTGAAGTCTTGACTCGCCGCAGTTACTTCAACACCTTTGGAGGGAATCCTGTATGTACAGCAGCAGGGCTGGCTGTTTTGAATGTAATCGAGAAAGAAAAGCTTCAGAGTAATGCATTTGTCGTCGGATCCCATTTGAAAGAAAGACTAACTGCACTTAAGGACAAATATGAAAGTAAGCATTCTCTTGAACAGAACTGAAATTTTTAACTATTTTCAACAAAAACAAAAAAAAAAACAAAAAAACAACAGCAAATATCTTCTTTTAGTATGAATTTGATGGTGGCTGATTCTATAATTTACCTGTCTCTGCAGTTATTGGAGATGTGAGAGGAAGAGGAATGATGCTTGGAGTTGAACTTGTTTCCGATCGCCAACTGAAAACACCTGCAAAGGCTGAAACTCTACGTGTTATGGAACAGATGAAAGGTATGTGCTTGTTTCCACTTCTTACATTAGTCATAGTTACGCTGCAAGCTTCTTTTTACTAACAAAACATCTTTCATAAATGTAGAATTGGGTGTATTGATTGGAAAAGGTGGATTTCACGGAAATGTGTTTCGTATTACTCCTCCTCTCTGCTTCACCAAGGATGATGCCGGTAAGTCATTTTGAATTCTATTTTTCGACAAAAACAATTGAACGAAATCCCTTTTTCGTTGCAACACTAAACCATTTCTTATTATGTATAAATTTATCCTTCTCTGGTTGCAGATTATCTTGTAGATGCCATGGACTATACATTGTCAAAGATGTGAAAAGCTCTCCAATCTAAATGTGGACAGAAGATATCTATATGGTCGTTCTACTAAATCTTGCTAGAAGTGTAATTTTAATAAGTCTGTTGTGAGTGAAATTATCAATACAGATAGGTTTTTACACGAATAATTTGCGATTATCTAAAAAAACGACGAGTCAACATCTCGCTGGCTCTCGTATTCAAACCTTTTTGCTTGATTCAACTTTAATTAATCTTAGTTGCAGTAATTTTAATGATTTACCGAGTAATTCATCGACCTCTGTTTTGCATTAGCTTTAGTTTTGAATCTCTACTTTTGGATAAATCGTGATTCTACATATATGATATATGGTCTCCTTTCTTTCTTTTCGTTCAACGGATTTTCCTTGGAAGTTTTCTTCCTTACCTCTCTTCAATTAGTGGTCATGTCTCCCGTATCACTACAATAATAATTGCTATTCATTATAGTTAAAACCGTAATGAAAGGGTTATAAAAGGGTTTTGATGACGGTTTTGTACGTGTTGTTAAAGGCAATGTAATTAAAGTTTATCAAAGTTTTTTAGTTTATGATAGTTTTTAAAAACGTAGTTTTTGTCAATGATTACAAACGTAATTATTTTATAATAGGGTAAAACCAACATTGACAGTTAACTTTCAAATACCTATTCAGAAGAAATTATATATATATATATATTTTTATTTATTTATTACGAGGAGTTCCAATTTTATTTTTGGTAAATTTATTATAGTAAATATCTCATTTATTAAGAAAGAAAGTGATTCTAGGAATCAAATTAATTCTCTTGCTTTTTGACCTATAATCAATGCTTAATTCATTAAATATTTGATTGTATTGATTTTGTGTAATTTATTACTTTCCTATCACTAGAATCACATCAATATATATTTTTTTCTATATCTGCACATTTTGTATAACAGTAATACTACACATTCCACCTTTTTTATCCCACTACATGTGACATGTGAGATGTCAAATGGTAAGTGGATACATGGGGTAGGTGAGATAAATCATCATTAATCACGTGCCACATGTAGTGTGATGAAAATGTGGGATTTTAGGTGGGATGTTTAGCATTATTGTTTGTATAAATTTTCAATTGCAATATCAATGAAATAAAATCTATAATCTTTTATTACTTGGCATTTGTACAGTTAAAATAAAATAAAATAAAAAACTACAAACATCATAATCAAAATATCAAAACTCTATCACAAAAATTAACACTAAAATACAAACTACTCTACTCAAAAACTATTTAAAAGTATGTATAAATTGTCTTTGTTCATCTTCCCCAAAGCATCCTTTTGAGTGTACAGTTGCATAGTATGAGAAACAATATGAGTAAAATTTGAATAATGATTTATTGACAAAAAAAAAAAACTCAAACTACATTATAACATCAAATTACAAATTAAATTTATTTTTAACAATAAAAGAATGAGAAAATAAAAGGAGACCGAAATGGAAAATTAACGAACCTCTTGTTCATGTTATCAACTTTCTCGTTGAAAATAGAGAATATGATCTTATGTTTTCTATAAACATTAAACATTCTTGTTCAAAAAACAAAAAGTGTGTTGAAGAAATTCATTGTTCGCTATCAAACACTGTACCAAATTCACAACCGCTACATAAGAAAATAACCAATAAAAAATAAATAAATACATTTTAAAAAAATTAAGCACTCACAATGGTTTATGTTCTTTTTGTGTAGAAAAAAAAAATGCGAGTGAGAAATGAGAGAAAAAAAAAAAGTGGGAGGGGGGAGAAAGTGACAGCTATGGTGAGAAAGTGGGGAAATATATATCTTTCAAAATATGTATGATATTATCGTTTAGTATAATTCTACAAATAAAATAAACATTTTTTTTTATCACAGTAAAAAAATAATGTGATTATTACGTATAAAAAAAATGAGATAAGTTAATCATGGTTATGAAAATGTGTGACAACTTAATCATAGTTAATAAAAATTGTGATCCAATTATGACATATTTAAAAGACCGTGATACTTTTATGTTGGTTTTAAAGTACGTCATTAACAATTTAACATACGACGGATTAAAAAGATTATTATAACTTGATCACAGATAATAAAAACCGTGATAAAAGCCTATTTTTCTTGTAGTGTATGCTCTAACCTTTTTATTGTTTTGGTTGATTCATCGGGTGGTTTTGGTGTTATGTCTCCTAGTTTTTTTTGTTCTTTTTCTTTTAGTTAATATATTAAGTCGGTATGAGAGTGTGTGCACATGATAGGTAGGCTTGTTGGGTGTCAACATAGTTGGGATGTTTCAAGTATTTTTTGATGCAATTGTTCTCTTACTCAACTTTATTTATTAAAAATATTCTCTGTCGATATCATCCTAGTTAAGTTCGAAAGAATGAGTGAGCTTATTTTTAATTATTTTTTTCCTTTTATTTCATAACATAAGTTGGTTATTTGAAGAATGGTCATGTAATATAGAATATCATTCCGAACGAATACTATAAAAAGGATGTTTTATGACGTTTATTTATGATGTTTTTTTTCAACCGTCAAACCTATATGATGATTTTTTTTTTAAACATCATAAAAACTTGATGGTTTGTTTTAAATGCCAAGATTTAATGACGTTTATAGATAATATTACTAAATGTTGATGGTTTTAAAAAACCATCAAGAATTGTTGATATTCCAAAACCTTCAAGAAGGGTTGATATTTAAAAACCATCAAGAATTATTGAAATTTAAAAAACGTCAAGAATCGTTGAAATTTAAAATGAATAAACTACTAATAAGAAAGATAAATAAAATTTAGTATTTATATCTATATATTTATAAATATATATCTATATATATTTTCTTATTGAAAAGAAAAACAAATCTTCGAATGTCAGTATTAATGTTTTTATATTCTTTTTTTTTTTTTTTTTGAAAGGATTTTATATTCTAATTTCAATTGATAATTTCGATTATGTAATTTTTATTTTTGTTAAAGTTTATGTAATTGATATTATTTATTTTAATCATATATTGATATATAAGTTAATTAATGGCTCCAAAGTGATACGTGTTATGTTCTTACTAGTTGTTGTGATGTCTACCATACTCATGAATGCACACAATCATTTTACTTATATAAAATGATCACAACCCTAACCCTAACCATTCTAACTTTTCACAGCCACACTTATATTTCTTCCGATTCAAATTCCTTTTTGTTTTCCTTCCTTCTACTTTTCATTGGCTCTACTTTGAAATTTCACCTTTTATTTTTATGTTTCACTACCAGATCGTCGATGCCTTAGATTTTGTCACCATGGTGTCCAAAGACTCCAGATTTATCACCACACCGTCTAAAGTTTTCAGATTTCATCACCATGTATACCCTTTGAAGTCATAGAACTTCGTCACCACACTATCCCACACATCCTTTTACACGAGGTATTTAACTTTTGAGTGAGTTTTTTTTTTTTTTTTAACAAACATGTTATTATATATATATATATTCAAGACTCTAACATGACTATATGAAAAAAAAAAAAAACAAAAAAAAACAAAAAAAACAAAATCAAAAAACGAAAAACTATCTTGAAAAGTTTATTTATGGGCTTGTAATATATTCTTCTTGCCATTTTAAATTGATAAGTATAGAAATTCAAATATTTTGTGTCATCAAACTCATTGATTTATGTTAGTAGAAGATGATTTAGCATAATTTATGTTGTTCAAAAGTATATGTAATGTCCCTTCAAAAAAAAAAAAAAGTATATGTAATGAAATTTTTGCTAGTTTTAATGATATTGATTATTGCAGATTATTTTTTGCTATATTTTGATTGAGCTTTAATTATACTATTGAGTTTATATATATATATATATATATATAAACATGTTGAGTTTCAATTTTATATTTATTTATTATAGATGGCAGTGATAATTTATTTTTTTTTATAAGAAAACAATTTGATGGTTTATAACCATTGTAAATTTATGTTGGTTTACTACTATCAAAATGTAATGACGTTCATTTATGACTTTTAAAAACCATCAAGAATTTATGATACAAAATTCCGAAACCATCAAGAAACTGTTCTTGACATTGAGATTAATGATGGTTTTTAAACTTCATGAATTGTTTGTTATGACGGTTTTTTTCCATCATAAAACCTCTTTTTTCTTGTAGTAACAGTTTCATTCAATTTCTTAAAATATTAAATAATATTAAGAATTTAGAAAGAAAAAAAAAAGTAATAAGTACCATGCATGATGCATCAATATTTCTGTAATTTATAAGCACAATAAAATAAATAATAAAACATAGGTGTCTTCTTGGCTTCAAAGTTACATAAATTTAAAACATGGATGAACTGCAATGAGACAATTACCATTCCTTTGGAATAGTCAATAATTCTCATCGATGTAACAACATTATCAACAAATCTTCTATTAAATCATAATTTACCCAAATATCTTAAATTATTGTTAATGAATTGCAAAAAATATCCAAATGCACATTACACTC
Organism: Acer negundo; assembly: GCA_035582765.1. Lineage (NCBI taxonomy): Eukaryota > Viridiplantae > Streptophyta > Magnoliopsida > Sapindales > Sapindaceae > Acer > Acer negundo. The sequence continues at coordinate 21,001,786 of CM069243.1, read as the reverse complement.
TGTATAATTCAGTCTACAAAATAGAATATATATAACAATCATTGTGTGAAAATTGCACAGGTTGAAAACAAAGTAATATTATTATGACACGTTCATAGCATATTAGCATGAAGAAAAACTTGAGTACACCAGGTTCACTAGGCCACTCATAATTCGATAAATCTGCATTTTTAGTAAAAAATGATTAAAGAAAATGACATGGAACTACGGAAGGAAAGAGAAACTACTTATCGGTATATCGAGCCATTCATAATTCAATTAGTGTTAAAAGAAAATGTTAATGGAGAAAAACGTGAGTGTATCCTGTGCACCGATCACCACTGCTAATTGGTGTAACAGGCCACTCATGATTCGATAAGTGTCCATTTTTATTAAAAAATATATTAAAGAAAATGTCAGGAGAAGGAAGGAGAAGAATATTTAATATTTTTAATAAAATTTGATAAATGTCAAATCCTTTATGGGCCGGTGTACTGAGTGCACTCAAGATTTTACGGATTAACATGACTAGTTTGCCTTAGGCAGAAAATAATACAAAAAAAAAAACAATGACTTCCAGAAAGAAAGGAAAAAAAAAAAAAAAAAATCCTGATGTTTTTTTTTTTGTTTTGTTTGAAAGCATGATTTGCATTGATAAATTTGTGAATTTTAGTTTGCAGTTGATGTGATTCTAACCTCCATGGTTTAACAGATGCAAACCCCAACAACATGACAAAAAAAAAAATGAAGAATTCTCTCTTGATCTTGAACAAAATTTAGCAAAACCTATTTTATAGGTAATGATCTACCATTCCATTGCTGGATTTTGATGCAAATCAAGCACAAATCGTTTTAAAGTGTATGAAGAAATATTGAAAATATATAGAATTTGAACCCATTTTAAATTAGTCATTATATGAAAAAAATAAATAAATAAATAAAAACCTACTGTTTTAAATTGAGATAACTCAATTAAATATATTTCAACATAAATAGCTGAATAAGATCCATCATATATAAACAAAAAAAATATATATCTCATATTAATCAGAATTGCACAAGTAGAAAACAAAGTAATAGTATTATGACACTTTCATAGCATATTAGCATGGAGAAAAACTTGAGTGCACCAGGTGCATGGGCCACTCATAATTCAATAATTGTACATTTTCATTAAAAAAATATTAAAGAAAATATTAATGGAACCGTGCACACTCATAATTCAATAATCGTACATTTTCATTAAAAAAATATTAAAGAAAATATTAATGGAACAAAAGAGAAACTGCTGATTGATGCATCGAGCCACTCATAATTCAATAAATGATAAAGAAAATGTCAATGGAGAAAAACTTGAGTAGATTCGGTGCACTGATTAGCGGTAGTGATTGATACACCGGGCCACTCATGATTCGATAAGTGTTCGTTTTAATAAAAAATGTATTAAAAAATTTGTCAAAAGGAAGGAAAGAGAAAACGATTCAAATAAAAAATTGACAAATGTTAAATCTTTAATGTATCGGGTGTACTAAATATTTTCCATAATAGCATGATTAGTTGGCCTCAAAAAGAAACAATATCAAAAATATAACTTCCCAAAAAAAATTTGTTTTGAAAGCGTGATTTGCATTAATAAATTTGTGAATTTTAGTTGCAGTTGATGTGATTCCAACCTCCGTGGTTTAACAGATGCACAAGAACCCCAACAACATGACAAAAAAAATGAAGAATTCTCTCTTGATCTTGAACAAAATTTAGCAAAACCTATTTTATAGGTTTTGATCTACCATTGCATTGCTGAATTTTGATGTAAATCAATCACAAATCGTTTTAAAGTGTATGAAGAAATATTGAAAACATCTAGAATTTAAACACTTTTTTAATCAATCATTATATATAATTATAAAAAATAAAAAATAAAAAATAAATAAAAACTACTAGTTTTGAATTTCGATATACATAATTATATATATATATATATATATAGCTGAATAAGATCCATCATATATAAACGAAAAAATATCTCATATTAATCAGAATTATTTTTACTGCATCTCTACAGCACCACAAAATTTAATTAACAAAATCAATCCAAAGATAATTAAATCAAACAACAACTAGAAAATGAATTACTGATACAAAAATGAATATAATTAGTAATAATAATAATAATAACTACCGATCATGTCGAGCTTCCACGGATGAGTAGGAGTAGGGGTGAGAGTTGGAGTTGGAGTACATCCGGCGCGAGACCACAGCAGATCGGCGAATGGACAAGCTATAATAGCTGACGGCGGAGGTCATGATGGAAGCTACGTCGACGACTAAGCATGCAAGATCATGGAAGATGTAGATGCTCTTTCTCAGGACTACATTCATCACAATCGAAATTGCATCCTCCAGCTTACTACTCATCTTAAATTGTTTTTGTGTTGTGGGGATCGATATTTGATGATGATTGTTGAGAGATGTTTAAAAGCTTTCAGATTTTTGAGAAACATGAGGCATGTTGCATACCAAATACAAGAAGAATCGAAAGGGCATGTTGTATTATTATTCTGCCGCAAATTATTAAATTAATGTGTTTGTGTGTGTGTTTAATTACTAGAATGTCCTCCTCTGTGTATGTGTATCTGACTTACCAACGGCAAGTCAAAATGTTGATCACGGTAGTTTTTGAACGGTATATTTTGACATGTAAATGTGTGATACGTATAACCTAATACAAATGAGATAAGTTTGGACGAGACAAGTATACTATGTCATTCATATGTTTGAACAGTAAATTATATTTTATTAAATGGCCGTAAAAACGATAATATATTCCATAAATATATTATTTCGTGCCCAAATAACATAGTTCAGCCGTTAGATAGACGAATTTGAGACTTGGACAAATGACTCTCAAATCAGCGGCTCGAATCTTACTAATAGTAAAAAGCTTTAAAAACAGGTAAATTTTAATGAATTTATCATCCACAAAATTCATTCAAATCAAAATTCATTCAAATCGATATGATTTTATGATGGTCATTACCGAAATTAAAATAAAAGATCCATAATGAGAGACTCACTATATATATATATATATATATATATCATTTCATAGAATGTATTTTTACTAACTTGTGTTTTAAAGTACAAATAATAATTTTTGGATTGGGATAGTTTGGTGTAATATTTATCTTATGTATTGGATGAAATTGATTACAAGATAGTAAAAATACAAAGAAACAAATGAGTTTTTATATTGTTGTAAAATTCTAAAAAAGAAATATATATGAAATTAAAATAGAACTTAGTTTTATTATTCATACATTCTCGCCAGATAATTATTCGTTTATCTTGTTATAAATCCCAAATGAATTTAATTTTTTTAAAGTAAATTCATTTCAATAGATTAATTCAATACAAAAAAAATTATGATTACATTTATAAATTAAAAGAATAAATTTTGACATATTCTATTCCTTTTAATCGATGATTACACTACATGTGATATAATACTAAGTGAGGATAACATTTATTTATTTTTTTCCTTTCAATCTCATTAATATGAATATATAACCAATCAACCTCAACTTTGTCATTTTAAAATATTATAAAAAACAAATAAAATTCATTAAACCACCGAATACAAACTCGACGCGTGTACATTATACAAGGCTATACATAAGAATAGTCAACATACGAGTAGAATTTTGAAAGATTGATTAGTAGGTATATAGCTCAATCATGTAAAAATGTCAGGGGCAGAGATGTAATTCTATCATTAAATGTCAGAGAGAGAGTATAGATGTGGATGAGGACATAATGAACTCATTCTATATGCTGTTCAACTATTATAAACTGTCCGTACATACAAATTTGAAGACTTTTGTTGCAAAATGTCGACACTCTTGAAAATGGAAAATAAAGAGACAGTTTTAAGTAGGTGAGAAACTATACTTTTTTTTTTTTTTTTTTTTTTTGGTGACAAAACAATGAAACATAAATGTTTTCACTCAATGTCAACAAATCATTGCCAAAATATTAGAAAACATCAAAGTAGTTGTATACAAAAAAATATATATATATATTATTATTATTTTTATGATATCTATTAATTCGATATCAGATATTTTTATAAAAAAACTTTCTCCATTAATAAGATTCGAGTTATTAATCTGAAATTTATTTGTCTAAATCTCAAGCTCGTCTATCTGCCTAAATCCCAAGCGAGCTACGCCCCTATTGAAAGTTATATGCAAATTAATGAAGAAATATTGAACAACTTTATGTTTGTCGTTAGAGGAATAGTATTTTGGTATTTTTTAGGCAACATCAAGATTAAAAAATGTGCTTGTATTTGAAGTGCATGTTTGGCTAGATTAGATAAAATGACATATATTCTAAATTATGAAAGTTCTTAAATCATTTTGTAGTGAATAACCCAATATATATATATTTTAAGTATTATTAGATTATAATCTATATAATATAGTAAAATGGAACTCTCATGGTGTCATGTGCCGTCATGATGGAGCTTCGGCCATAATTCTTTATATTATAGCTATTCTCTCATTATTGATCCACATGTTTTATTGAAGTGAAATGAAAAGCCATCATATATATCCATTAAACTCATTTGAATTAATGGCCCCTTATTTAATTGCATGTCAATATTAATCATCTACCTATTTATAAGAAGTACAAGGCGCCACATGTCGTGGTAAGGGAGATTTAGAATTAATTGGTTGATATATCTTCTATTAGTTAGTACTGATTAATGAGTACATTTTAAAAAGATTATAAAAGAAAAATGGAAAATTTTAATATTAAGTGCTAATGTCAATAATTATTGAATTTTTTTAAAATATATTAATTAATGAATTGAACATTAAGCCAACATATGAATGTCTTATGTTATAGGGAATATAAAAGGACCACAATCCAAAATTTTAATACAACAATAACTTTAAATACAATAAATTTAAATCATATTGCCTCTGTAGCTTTTACGGTGATACCAAAAGGACCACAATTCAAAATTTTAATATTCAGTAATAATCTATTTATATAATATGCTAAAATGGAACTTTATTTAAATCCGTAAGAATGAAATTTTGAACAAAACAATGGAAACATCCACCTAAATCTTGTTCACTTTTTCAAAATTTTACTATTTAAATTAAATTAAAAGACAAAAAATAACAAACAAAAACTCGGACTGTTCTCGTAAATTCTAAAAGATGGACGATCATTTGGATTTGGAAACTCTGGTAGTTTGGCTCATGCACTTTTCTGGTTGAGGGAGCTTGGAGCAAAACTGTTTTGTGGCACCTAATCATAATGGAAAATGTGAAAAACTAGATTGATGAAGGATATTTCGGAAGAGGTAACAAATTATCTACAGGAATTTTATAATGCACAGGAAACTATTAATGTCAAACAAAGATTTTAAATAGAGGTTGCAGATTAAGTTGGATTCCCCCTCGGCCCCTCCAACGTTCTAATGGGGATTTAAAGATTAACAGTGATCCATGCAGTTGTTAAAATGAATTTCTCTCATATTGTTGAAGGTGTTACTCTATGGATTATCATATTTGACTTGATGAAAAGTTAGTTTTATTCTTAATGAAGCTTAGGTTTATTTCAATATATATATTTAAAAATTAAAATGGAGGACGTATTTGGTAATATGTAGGGTGTGCATACAAGATATAATTATTTTTAAAAAAATTAATAGAACATACGTACAAAAAGGGATATACATACGATTTTTTATGGGTATAAATATAGTCACTCATTTCAAAATTATTGAATTCGGAACTTTCAGTAAAACCGATATTTACTTACCTGAAGGGCATTTTGACATTGAGCCCACTTTGTATGGTTTAATCAAGTTACGATTGCCTCACTCAGAGACAAATTCAGATTTGACCCAGTTTGGTTTTTTAAAGTGGAGTAGAGAGGTGGGTCTAGCTTGTTATAGTAATAGGCCACTTGAACAGGTCCATTGGTTATGCTTTTTATCGCATCTTGGTTGACTGACCCCATCAGCCCAACTATAAAATAACACCTCCCCCCCGCAAAAAATAATAATAATAATAATGAATGAATACATATTTCTTCTAAATCAATTTATTTATGTTATTTTATTCATTTATTTACTTTTTAAAAAATTGATATTGAAATGGGGGAGACGTGAGAATGAATTTACTCACCCACACTTTTTGTGGGTAAGTATTACCTCCCTTCCTAACATTTGATATGAGTCCGGAGAGGGGTACTTTTGTTAAAACTCATTAACAAAAGCACTCCCTCTCTGGACACATGTCAAGTGACAAAAGTATCCCTTCTCTGGACACATATCAAGTGTTGGAAAGGGAGGTAATACTTACCCATAAAAATATGGGTAAGCAAAAATGCACTCGATGTCAAGATCAATCACTTTTACCGTAGTGTGAAACACAAAGAGATGCGGTAGAAATGTACTTAATTTAAAAAGTAATGATTTTTTGGGAAGAATTTTACTTATAATTGGATCCTCTCCTAAACTAAATTTGGGATTTGAATTATCTCCTAAACTAAGCTTTTCACCTGATGGATTGAATGGTCCAGATTTCACTTTATTTATTTTTCCTTTTTCTTGCACCAAACAGCACCGTTTAAGCACATCCAAAGTTCCCAACTTCCTCTGCATTTTTTTTCGTTTTTCCTCTGGTTTTCCTCAAACAAGATTCATCTCAGAATCTTAGATTATGATCAATTAAACTCCATCTCTGTCAATTGGAAGGGATTTCAAATTTTCAACAATCCAGTTTTCAGATACCCAAACTCTTCTTGCTTATAATTTCTTTAAATTTTGTATGAGTCAAGCAAATCAAGTTTCAAACCTAAAAATTTATGTTTTTATTCAAGTTTTAAAATCTATCTCTATCAATGGAATGGGCATTCGATCAAGAGAGATAGATTCTGTCGAAAATTCGAAGAAACAAACCCAACCCATATCTCTCTCTCTCTATCTCCTTCCATATACGTATAATCCCTCTCACTGGTACTAGTGATCGGAGATGGAACAGCTGCAGTTAGTCGCGAGTCTGGAAGAAGGTCTGGCCGGATTAAAGAGCGTGGCGATCAGATGATCGGCGGCGGTGGCGGAACTAGTAATCGGAAGAAGAAATTGAAGAAGTTAATGGTGCTGTTACACAAAAGGGTTGAAACGTTTCCGTTTGGAGTGGCTCACTGTCTCTTTGCGTAAGGCTCGCAGTGGAGTTTTGGGATTTAGAAAATGAAGTGCAAGAAACGGTGCCGTTTGGAGTCGGTATAGAAGGAAAATTAAATAAAATGGAATAAGAACCATTCGATTCATTAAGTGTCACGTGTCACGTGTCACTGGATTATTAAAAGTTTAGACAAAGCTTAGCTTAGGAGATAATCCAAATACCTACAATGTGCGGACACGGTAAAATAAAACACAATTGTCATCAGATTTATTGTTTTTATATTTGCTTCTAATGCTCTGATTTCTCCAAATGCCTGTTATATCAACATTTTCAACCCAGATTATGAAAATAATTCCAAATTCAAATGCAGTGAACAAAATTTAAATTTATATCAATAACATTTATAATGTTTTTATTTATTTATTTATTTTTAACTTTATATTATATTGGTTCAAATGGTTCCTATCTTTAATTTATATTTCATTATCAATTTTAAGTGGTGTAGATATATAACAAACCCACGATATAATTGATTATCTGTGATCCTTTAATTTCCTTGAAAAATGTGTATAGGAATATAAAAAATAAAAATCTATATATGAAAAAAATATTCAAAATATTCAAAACATTCAAAGTTTGTGATAGAATTTAGATATCATATACCTCCCTCTCTCCTTAAAATTTCAAATTAATTCTTAAAATTATGGAGGAATTGCACAAACATCCCCTGAGGTTTGATAAAATTGTATGAATATAGCAGTTTTGACTATATACTCACAAACTTCCCTCAATATTTGAAAATTGTTGCACAAACATCCCCTACCATTAAATGGATCTGTTAGTCAATGGTTAAAATGGTAAAAGGTCTAAAATACCCTTTAATTAAGAAAAAAATATAATAAAAATATTTTAAAAAACATGAATGTATTTTAAATCTAAAACCTGGAGAAAAAAAATTCATTTAAAAAAAAATTGTTTGTGCAATTCCTCGTTGATTTAAAATAAATTTATTATTAAATTGTTTTAAAATATATTTTTTATTTATTTGCAAAGATTAATTTTTTTCCAAGTTTTAGATTTAAAATACATTCATGTATTTTAATATTATATAGTTTTTTATCATATTTTTTAATTTTTAAGTTTATTTAAAATAAAAACAAAGGGTATTTTAGACTTTTTACTGTTTTGACCATTAACTAACGGATCTATCTAACGGTAGAGGGTGTTTGTGCAACAATATTTAAAATTTTAAGGGAAATTTATGTGTATATGGTTAAAACTACCATATCCGTGTAATTTTATTAAACTTCGAGGGTTGTTTGTGTAATTCCCCCTAAATTTTTATAATATACTATTTGAAATATTGATCTAAATTGCAATTCCAATCCACTCAAAGTCATAATTAGCAAATATAATTTGTACGAAAGCTAAAGCTGATAAAAAATATTCATTAATGAAATTAAAATAAAAAGTTAAACATTTCAAAGTCTCCAATTGCACTCTTTGTAAATTTTCCAGCAATATGCTTTGAACAGGCTTCCTTCTTGTCATCACCAGCAACCGCCATTTCATTTTTTAAATCTCTTATAAATTTAAGATAACAATAAATGAAAGAGAAGATAATAGTTGATAGGAAAAGCAACATCAATAGATATACTGTACATGACATTAATTAAGAGAATATTGAATAAATGACTTATTCAAAATTAGTCGAAGAAGCTAACTGGGTTTCAAATTCAACCCACTAATTATTTAACTAACTTAGTAATTACTTCAACACTGCTTCAAACCCTCGTATGATGCCACATGTTCTTCAATCTTCTCAAAGTCATACACATATTTAAATAATCATATTGCTTTATTGTAAATTCTTTGTAATTATATATAAAACAATAGATAATGGGTCTAAATTCAAGTATGCCTCGTCTTCTCATACTTTGCAGGAGAAATTTCTCTTTAAATAGATCAATACATATGTAGTAGGATAAGTATGACCTTCATCTTATAACGACTTTTCCAAATTCACTGTCCGTGAGAGTGTTACGAATTGGTTCATCTTGTGAAATAATCTTCTTACCCTTTTGAATGTTGACGGTGCAAGAGCCCTCATCTATTGGCACAAATTTCTCATTGTATTAACTTTCCAACCAAAACACTCATCTCCCAAGTTAATATAATATCAATACATATTCAAAATATTAAACTATATATATACATATGGTCATGTTCCTATCAGGACATCCTTATCTAACGTTATCAGAATATTGAATGTGAGACACTCATTTATAAAAGTGATTTGACAAATGCATACATACCAAATCAAGGTATATAAAATAAGTGGCTCACATTCAATATCCTTATATAATTCTATCAGGGTATCCTCATATGAAAATTTCCGTGTATATATATATATATATGAACATATAAAAAAGAAAGTACATTTCAATGAATGGTTGTAGGAATGATATCAACCTGTAAAAATTGAAATATGATTATACATGTATGAACATATTAAAAGATGAAGTTACAAAAAAATAAAAAAAATAAAAAATAATAAAAAATAAGAAAAACTAAACTAAAATAATATACCTTTACATAAAAGATATATTTTTCGATGAGATTATACATATATGAACATATTAAAAGATAAATATATATATATATATATATATATATATAATATAAAAACTAAAAGAATGCAGGAGGGGACATAATTAAAGATCCATTAAAATATAGTATTTACAAATCGTGAGAGTTATAGAGGCCACGTGATTTAAATTCCAAGTATTAAAAATTTTGATTTATTTTTTTTATTTTTATTTTTTTTTATTCGTTATAACATAACTCATTCATGTATTCATATTATGGGTTAAAGTTTAGTTCATTAATTATTTATATTATTATTGAATATTAAAATTTTTGATTATGGTCCTTTTGATATTACCTTGAAAGCTAGAGAGGCAATATGATTTAAATTCATAGTATTTAAAGTCGTTGTTATATTAACATTTTGGATTGTGGTTCTTTAATATTCCATATAATATAAGGCATTCATATGCTAACTTAATGTTCAATTTATTAATTATTGATATTAGTACTAAATATTTTAAAAAATCAATTTTCTTTTATAATCTTTTTAAAATGTACTAATTAATCAATGCTAACTAATAGAAAACAGATCATCCAATTAATTCAAAATATCCCTCACGACGACACATGACATCGTAACGGGGTCTTCTCCCCTTGAAAAAAAAAAATAGTTAATTTAAGGACAATATTGGAATTTTAAAAATATATAATTTTGGGGTGTATATACGGTTTTTCAGGAGTACAAATATCGCCACTCTTTTGAAATTTCGGTGGAAACATCTTTGACATCCTCAAAATATTCGGAATAGGCCAGTAAAGGAGTGTCGAACAAATATTCGTGGGGTGATGAAACCAAGTTAACCCAATTCAATGAGCCTAAAACATGGACTCATAACCTCTTACAAATCGGGGCCAACCCATTCTTTACTTGGACTATCATGGCAATTTTGGTCCACAGCCATCACAAAATTTCCCATTATTGACAAAGGATTTGTAGATATTATTGTAGATGATCGATCTACGGTTGATATGGATCGGGTCGAATTTGAGTTAAGCCCAAGTAATTTGGTCTAACCTGTCGAATCGGATATGTCAACTCCTTCGAAAACATGCAAAAGAGAATGGAAAAAAGAAAAAACGATAAACAAGTAAAAGGACGTTTATATGAAGGTTGATCGTAATCAAGAAGGTTAAAGGGTTCCGGGCACACAGGTGAGCTTTCTTAAGTGAAGTTGGAACAGAGAGACTTTACTATGTTCCATCCTGTTCTTTTATAGGCTCCACCCTCATTCTAACGTTCTTGTGGATTTGATCTCTACAATCAGTTTGATTGTAAGAGAGATTTTCGAAGAGATTTCCTTTAAATCAACCGTTACTCCTTGGCTGTTTCGACGGTTGCCTACACAAATGGTAACCGAAATTGGGCTGAACACCCAGATTTCAGCTGATAAAGGATGTCGGGTTGACCCTAAAGTGTTGGCTACCACAATTATATACTATATTATTAGATTACTTACCCGGTTACCCACTATAAGTTTACAATATTTAATGATTAAAAAACAATAAAAATTACATTGAGATGCGAAACCCATCCAGCGATCCTGGTAGTGGTACATGCACCTTACAACTTGGAAAGAATTTGAAAAATAATAACAATTAAATATATCTCCAACCTCAAAGTCATTGGTACAATAACACACATCTTTTACCATTTCAAAATTAAGTTTAAATTAAATTAAATTAATTTAAATTTGTCACTTAGCAGCAAATCACGGCAGTTCTTCTTCTTCCATCGATTAAAAACAGAGAAATTTCCATGATTGATGTGACTAGAATGACATCATTGGTGACCTTTGTAATTGCATCAAATTGATAACAGAGAAATTTAAGTTTTTTTTTTTTTTTTTTTTTCACAAACACAACATAGACACAGTGCAGGCAGGCAGGCAGACACAACACAACACAACACACTTCCTTCTTCGTAAGTGGTTCTTTCTATAGATATGATATGATGCTACAAATGTTGGCATGGAAAGATATGTCATCATTTATTTCAAAAATGTTTATAGTAAGTGTCACGCTATACTTTCCATTTACTGAAACTTTGTTTGTCATTAATTACCCAAAACCGGTATCATCAATCATCATAGGATCCTAATCTCACACAAACAGAACTTTGTATTGTTCAAATTTCAACATCAAAGATTGGTGGCCGGGTTTGACTCTTTACATTTTTTCTAGCTTTTTGGTGAAGCCACGTGAGGAATTTAGTGTGCAAAAACAAAAGCTGATCATATAGTGGCACATGACTCAGGCATCTTTTGGAAAATATGTTCCAACGCATGTGAAAGTTAATGACTTGGTATATATATGTATATATAGAGAGAGAGAGAGTTAATGTCCCACGTTAACTCTGGAGTGATTGGACATCTCATTCTATGTATTTGTGACAAGGGTAATGTTGGAATACCTCTTCTCTTTATTGTGGGAGTAACTAGTAACTCTCATATACACGTAATAGTAGTGTTTGATCACGGTAGATGATGATAGGTCTTTATCGATTTCGATATCGATTACAAAATAAAAAGAAATGGGTGGAAATTCTCATCCTCCACTCTTTTAAAACAACCAACCATAAACACCCGAACGTGCATTGATGAGTTGCTGGGTTGAAACCAGCCTTGTAGGGACGCATATGGCCCTGATGGTTGGTTATTTGCTCTCTCTCACACCACACCACCAATGGAGATGCTCTCGTACCTTTTTTATTTTTGTGTCAGAGATGTGATGCACAAAAAGCTGGACTTGAAAGAAGTTTATCAGTTTGTTAATACTTGGTTTTTTAAAATTTTAGATTTCTAGATCAACCATTCTCTTTAAATTATTTGAAGAAAAGAAAAATTATATGGAATACGATTTGAACTCACAATCTTAACTCGTGAGATTGAGGTGTTTATTATTGAATCACGTCAAATATACCAAATTTAAGTTTTTATCTTTCTACAGTACCATAGCTGACTTGGTGAATCTATTTCTTTTAAGATTTTAATTGATCGGAAATAAAAATAAAAATAAAAGGGAAACAATTTTTATTGAAAAAAGATCTTTAAAAAAAATCTTTTACCGAAAAAAATAATCAATTTTTAATGAAAAGAGAATCATGAACGAGAACTTAATTCTCTAGGTGATAAAAGTGAATCAAGTTCTTTTTCTACCGTAAATTTAATTTCAAATTTTTGTATGAGGTCTACGTAACTTGATTTTCAATCATAAATTATGAATTAAATTTCATGGCTTTCGTTGAGTAATGCGCCCTAAATTCAAAATTCCAAATTGGAATATGCATTAGTCAGTAATAGAATATTTTTTTTTTTCAAACTCTTATCAAACTAGGTTTGTGGTATGGGTAGAGTAGGTAGACATTCATTAACATGATTCCTAAAAATACATAAACATAATGTCTATTTCATGTTGATTTTCTAGAGACCCACATGACCCATTCAAATTCAATTGCCCTAGCTTGGTTATTCATAAAAAAATTGATGACTTTGGGTCTGGTTTATGTAGCAAACCGACCATGCTGAAAATGTGGGTTTGACCCCACAGTCCCACCATCACCACCATAGCAAAATTATATCCATCGATTTAACAAGTTCATTAAGTATCACACACCTTTATTCGATTTCTTAGGAAAAAAAATTCTTGAATACATCTGATGCATCATACATTTTCCAGCGTTCCTCACTTTAAAACCTTTTGATTTGAGTATGCTTTTCGATTATTTAAAAAGAGGAAAAAAACAAAAAAGTCGACTCTAAAAATTGTGACGGCTTTCACAAAGACAAAGTATAAAAGCTAAAGATGCAACATATCATTCTTATTGATGTTACATTTTTTTAAAGTAACAATAATGGATACTTTGTGATTTGTTTTTTTTTTTCTTTTAGGTTTCTGAAAATAATATGAAAATCCAAACATCACAACAACACTGTCGTTTTAAAGTTTAAAGCATCACCAATATTGCCATGATATTGATAGCCACTTCGGGTTAAACTCAATTATGAATGACATGCGATTTTTTAAAAATTAATAAGATGCGAAATATTTATTATTAGATTACCTCAATTTAATGCGAGGACAACATACATAAACATGTAGCTTTGGCTTTACATAAACAAAATCTTTACTCGACAAATTTGACATTTCACCCCATGAATTCACTAGTACTTTAAAAAAATAAAAATTTAAAAAATAAAAAAATTAATAAATAAAAATAAAAAAAATAAAAAAATAAAAAAACATGTTGATTTGTGTTATTGTCATGTAAACAACAAATAAAAGTTAAAAAAACTTGGATGGCTGTGACAAAAATAAAAAATTAAAACAGGTGGACAAGAAATGAGACAGACTGTGAGCAACACGTGGACGGCTTTGTCCGAACCAAAAACTTAAAAATAATAATAATAATAATAAAAGTGACATATCATTGATTTTTAATTTTTAATTTTTGTTTTAATATATGACATATATGATAAGGACTCTAATTGAGGTCACAATAGTTATGTCATATATATATATATATATATATATATTTTTTGTATTTATATAAATTTAAATTCTTTCAAGCATATCTTCTCACTAGTTGAGATTCTTTGGATGATCCTTGTCCTAATTCAAAATCAATTGGATTCCAAAGAAATTGTATTTTAATTTCTCATAGAGTAATCAACTTCTCGTGTTTATATATATTTAATATGTCGATACTAAAAAAAAAATTAAATCGACAATAAACTTTATAAAGCTTTTTTAAAAATTAAAATTAAAAAAGAAAAAAAAAAAAACAAAAACAGGAAACACATGTTCTAAAACACATTAATCTAAAAAGATACGCAAACCTAAAAAAGAAAAACATGTACTTAATTAATTAGACCAGCGGAATCATTCCTTTCCGGAATATGTATGGTTCAATTAGCGATAAGGTTGTTTAGGCCGCTGAAACAGTAAAATCAATACAATTGAATCTAGAACATTGTAAAGTTGAATAAACAGACTTGACTATTATACCCACATGGGTATGATAGCAACTGTTTTTAGAAACAACTCAATGTTAGTTTTAAGTTAATTTTAGAAACAACTTTAATATTTGGAAACCATTTTCACGTTGGAATAAACCATAAAGTTGTTCCTAAAAAGAAAAGTGGTTAGTATCATATCAATACTTTTTCTTACATACCGTAACTAATCCTTTGATAAACTCTTTTACTATCAAATCACATAAAACGGTTTTATGATTTAAATGTTTACGAATAATAAGACGATATATTTTAGCATTTGCGTAAAATTTAAATCTGTAGTAGCACCACGTACTCAATTCCGGACTCTGGACTACAGAGCAAACGTGTAGAAGAATATTGTTGCACGTACAAAATCAGAATTTTCTGCAGATTTACAATCAAACTTTTACACAACAGTCAAATCTATTAGCAATATCAGTACCAAAAAAAAAAAATATATATATATAGATGGAATCTCATTAGGGGCAATAGACCAAAAAACATTTGGCATTTTGGCTGCTGCAAAGTCACTCTATTATAATATGTGTCTCTACATCATTCCTTCTTCAAAATTAAGCGACCTTCGATGACACAAATCTATCTACGCCTGTACATTTGCTTACCTGTTTTTGTTTATTTATTTATTTATTTTTTTTTTTTTGATTCTTTTTTATTTATTTATTTTTTTAAGTATAAGACCGGCGAGACTATACTCTACAAGCTTAGTCCAGAATACTACTCCTACTATCAGGGAGAAGATACAAATGGTATACGGCTACCCTCGCAATATTATCATTAAATACAATTTAATATTTTTTTTGGAATCTAACCTAAAATGTGTTTCAAAAAGGTCAAAAAAAAAAAAAAGAAAAAAAAAAAGAAACAAATCAAGTATATCATATCGTTTTTACATGAGAAGTTTTCTTCTTAAATGTAAAAATCGATGTTTGAATTGTGTTTAAGGTTATCATAAAGATTGATATTAATTTTTATTTGTTTCGTAATTTTGTTTATTTGTGTGTTTTAAAGAGGTTGTTGAAGACAAATATCTTAGTTTTACGTCTAAAAATCAATAAATATATTACCAAAAAAACTGGAAACAATCGAGTTTCTAACAGCATTCTCGATACAAAAGTGATTTGCATACCAAAAGTTGTTGGCATGATAACAATATCAAGAGACTCGTTTCCTATATGGTATCAAAATATACTTGATAGACAATCAATTCAAAATTTGGTCTCCAATGTTTTTTTGTTTAAATCACATTTATTTTTAATAATGTCTCCAATATATAAATATATATTCTTTTATTTCCTTACCAAAAATAGATAAAAGATTAATGTCAATTTTAGATATTTACTGAGTCAACCTAAAAGATAGTTGTGCAACAGACTGTTTGAAAGTAGACGTTTGAGGTTGAATATGTACAGTTACATTAGAGATACATCTTTTAATAAACCGTCTATTTATCCCATGTGATGTCTTTTTTTTTTTAATAAATCATACTTGCATTTGAAGATGTTATAACATAACTCGTCTCTGATTTTCTTATAAATTAAATGCCGTGTCTTGTACATTACAAAAAATAACGGGTTGACATAATTTTTACTTTTGGCAAGTTTAAAAATGCTTTAGAAGTCTTCCATGGTAGCATTAGTTGTAATTAAAATTCAACATTAAATAATTTGTCGACAAACTGACACAAATTTTGAAGCCATATAAATAGATTTAAGTAGTTTTGACTTGATCAATTTAGAAGTTTTCTTCTTCTTTTTCTTTTTGTAACTTGGAAAAAAAAAATGAAATTCCTTTTAGGAAATTTACGATTTACGGCCTTTGTTACTGTTTTTACAAAATACTTTCAATTGTTTTGTTTGAGAGGAAACATTATTCTTACATTTACGAATAACACATTTGATTTAAGTCACGATTTTAAATTATTACAATCTTATCTTTAATACGATTTTGATAATAAAGGATAGAAAATATTTCATCATCCTATTATAAACATTGATTTTTTTTATTTTTTTATTTTTATTTTTATAACATGGGTACTTTTAGTGATGTAAATTAAAATTTTAAAATTTAAACAATTAATTTGCATCTAAATTTAAATTGTGTCGTGGAAGTATCTTTCAAATTGCACCAACAAGAAGATAAACTAATCACGTATATTGTTGTAGTAATTGTACACGTCTTTTTTTATACATAGGTACTTTTAGTGATGTAAATTAAAATTTAAAAATTTTAAAAATTAATTTGCATCTAAATTTAAATTGTATCATGGAAGTATCTTTCAAATTGTACTAGCAAGAAGATAAACTAATCACGTATACTTTTGGAGTAATTGCACATGTCTTTTTTTATATTTGTGACAAGGTTTCAAGTCATATTTTACTCTTAAAATTACAAACTTTAAGATTAATCTCTCATGTGTTGTGATAGTAGAAATTATGGTCGCGCTAATCGTGATTGATTTCTAAACGGAATAATACTAAACATCCTAATTCATATCACAACCCGTGAGATGTTAATTAATGAGAAAATGCATATAATTCTTCATTGATGTGTATTCATCAATCATTTGGGATATAAGTTAAGATATCTAGCTTTACATTTCCTACAAATTCTTAACATAGAAATATGAAGAACCCTTTTATCTTTTATATTTCATGGGAGTAACAATCACAATACACAGACCGTGTTTGATTTCGACAAATTCTTAAAGTACACAGGAAGGATGAGGAACTCTTTCATGTGTTGTGAGAGTAACGATCTGAACGTTGAACGTGATTGATTTCGACGAATTCTTAAAATAGTAAGTATGAATAACTCTTTCCTATTTTATCATAGTAAATGACACTTGATTTTGACAAATTCTTAAAATAACAAGTATAAAGAACTACTTCATATGTTATGTGAGTAACATTCCAAACACACTAACCGTGCTCCTGAAAAATTCTTAAATTAGTAAGTATGAAAAACTCTATTCTATGTTATGGAAGTTATAAGTAGCAACCTTGTGCACTAATCATATTAGATTTCGATAATTTCTTAAAATAACATATATGAATAACTTTCTGTATGTTGTTAGAGTAATAATCCGAATGATCACGTTAAAGTGTTTGATATCGACAAATTTTTAAAATAACAAATAAGGGGGATATATTCCACTTATGTTATATGATTTATATGAATAGTTATGCAAGTTGTGTTAACACTAAACAGTGATTAATATCGATAAATCTCTCAGATTCAATAATTTTTTTTTTTTTTTTTCCTTTTCAAAACAACATTAAAAAAAAAAAGAAGAAGAAAAAAAAACAGAAAAAAAAAAAAGAAAAGAAAAGAAAAGAAAAAAGGCACAGGAACACAACACTCTCTCTCTCTCTCTCTCTCTCTCTCTATTTGACAAAATATCATTTTTCTTCTCTTTATTTTAGTTCCTGTGCCGCCACTATTATATGCATCTCCACCATTCTCCTCCGCGTCATCACCGCCGCCGTCGGCTAGGGTTTCTACTCGTCTTAGTCGGCTTCTCCTCCCTTTTCCGAGCTGGATTCTCTCTCTTTCCTCCGTCGCATATCCATGCGCCGCTGGTTCAGCGGCTTTGTTGATTAGCTTCTATCTCTATCTATCTCGCTCGTATAATAGGCTCTTCCTTTTTTTCCATCTCTATCGGTCGTTCTATCGTGTAAATTTATTGATCCTGAGTTGAATATCCAACTCGCGAAGCCTAGGGTTTTCTGGTTTACAAATTTTCGACGACGAAGTGTACGGTTTTTTCAAATTAGGGCAAAAGTGCTGGTAGATTTGATTTGTTAATAGAAGGGGGGGGGGGTGGTTTGGTGATTTGGATGGCATTAGGGGACTTGATGGCGTCCAGGTTTTCTCAATCCGGCGCCGCCGCCGTCGTCTCCAATCATT
Organism: Acer negundo; assembly: GCA_035582765.1. Classification (NCBI taxonomy): domain Eukaryota; kingdom Viridiplantae; phylum Streptophyta; class Magnoliopsida; order Sapindales; family Sapindaceae; genus Acer; species Acer negundo. Next base: position 20,983,029 of record CM069243.1, on the reverse strand, counting down.
TCGACGACTGCAGCTCCAGCCATCACGAAGACGACGTCGTCGATTTTATTTCGCATCAGAGGAGAGATTCCGATAGTGCTAGCAGCAGTTACGGCAATGCTACGGTGACCACAATCACCACCACCACCACCGCAGCCACTGCCACCACCACTAGTATGGCGTACTTGCCCCAGACTGTCGTTTTGTGTGAGCTTCGACACGACGCGTTCGAGGCTTCTACAGCTACTGGTCCATCCGATAGCGGTCTCGTCTCCAAATGGCGGCCGAAGGACCGAGTAAGTCCCTCGTTTTCGAGTCCTTGTATTGCAAATGATGATCAATATGCGAATTTAACACTTGGTTTTTTCAAGGTTTTTTATCTGCTATAAACAATGCGTCATTGTTTATTTTAAAAGACTGTACAATGAATTAGTACTTGTAGAAACACGGTACAAATCACTAACTCCACAAAATAGAGCCTTTAGGGATTTGTACTCATTGACTGTTTTTATTAACTAGAAATAGAGTTGTTTGTGTTATAATTGAAGAAGTTTAGCCTTTCTGTTGTTGGTCCAACAATCAGTATTTCAGTTGGGTTTCTAATTAGACTCTTTGTTTCTCCATCTCTATTCTAACACTTTGCTTTGGTGTCATATGTAGCACGTTTGGCAATGTGTTTTTTGTTTTGGTAAATCAGGATCAACATTTTATGCTTTTTCTTCAGTGATCCTCTTTTACCTTAATTAGGTTAAATAATGTATAAAATGTAAATATATGATAAGTTCAGGTGTGGGTACGGCATACTTTAAAAGTTTGGAGTCCACTAAAAGAAAAAAATAGTAGATTACTTCTCACATATTTTTGAAATATAAGGCCTACACCAATTTATCCCGCCCTATACTGGTTCAGCTAACTCTTCAACACATCTAATTTCTTACTCCTAATACTGAACTGAGGTTTACTTTTAGATTATTTGAATTTTGGCAGTCTGTGTTTCACACTCTTCAGTCTTTTTGCTTTCACTATTGATGTATGAAAGTTTTTATTTGATAAGTCATGACTGTACAATATCATTAATTGTCTGCTTGGTAAAACTAGGCTTTGTGTACTTTTCCTTTCTTTTGCCGTGAAATTTGACATTGTAGCTTGTTTTATGTCGGAGAATTATAAATTTATTTTGTCTGGATTTATATGAAAAATAAATAATAGCACCCATAGGGCAACTTGCTTCTCTTTTAGTTACTTTAGAAGGTAAATATTTTGATAAGTGATGATTTACTTTTAAAGAATTAAAAAAAAAAAAACAAAAAAACAAAATCCTGGCATCCCTTCTCGGGATGGTAACAGAAGATGGTTACCAACCAATCTTCTGCTGTCGTCATAGCACCAATAACAATGTATTCCTCTGCACAAAATCAGCTATTGACGTATTTCAGTTTTTGATACAAACTTTTTCCTTTTTATCTGAGTGAATAACGTTGAGCTTCTTGTTTAGTCCATACTGATAGGCTTTAACTGACATAATGTTTTTGTCCTCAATGCTGATGTTGCATAATATATGTCCAAGTATATACATACCTATTAAAAAGTTTGGATGTGGATTTATGTGGGATGTCTAAAGGTTCATTTATATTTCATTCGAAGTTTTTTCAGCTGGAGTTTCTCACGTAGTTTACTGCGCTGGTGAATGTTGTTGTGGATGCTTACACTTGATATTAATTTAATTTATGCCCTTTTTGTTCAAATCTTGTGCAGATGAAGACAGGATGTGTAGCTCTAGTTTTATGTTTGAACATTAGTGTTGATCCGCCGGATGTAATAAAGATATCTCCTTGTGCCAGAATGGAATGCTGGATAGGTGCGTATACTAACTGCTAATTCTTCTGTGTTTGTTATAAATATTTGCTCTGGACTGTCTTGTCATGTATTATTTAATATTGCTCCTAGCTGTAAAATTACAAGGTTAAGGTAGGCAAGTATAATATTTGCAGAGCTTAAAACTACCTTAAAATTCCAACCAATTTGTGGTCGGTGGTCACATGTTTTTTTCTTTTCTGCAAGCTTATTGCTAATCAAGTAAAGCATAATTTTAAAGTTTTCTTTTTCGTCATTGGTTTATCTTGTTGTAGCTTAGAAACCACTACTAATTTCCTTGTTAATCTTTTTTGTTGTTGGCAGATCCATTTTCTATGGCACCCCAGAAAGCACTTGGAACAATTGGAAAGAATTTGAGTGACCAGTATGAAAGGTGGCAACCCAGGGTGAGACTTTTTGTACTTTTAAATTTGGTCTATATATTACCATATCGGTTTCAGTTTACATTTTGAGATTTGAACAGGCTCGCTATAAATTTCAACTTGATCCTACGGTTGAGGAAGTGAGGAAACTTTGTAATACGTGTCGTAAATCTGTGAAGTCTGAGAGAGTTTTGTTTCATTATAATGGACACGGTGTGCCAAAACCAACAGCTAATGGTGAAATCTGGCTTTTCAATAAGGTCTTTTTTCTTTATACAGCTTCAAAGCTTTCCTTATTTTGTCTTATTATTAGTATTACTATTCATAATTTGTGAAAATTTGTCCTTGTATCATTGGTGTATTTTATGCAGAGTTATACACAGTATATCCCCTTGCCAATTGCTGACCTTGATTCCTGGTTGAAGACACCATCGATATATGTTTTTGACTGCTCTGCTGCTGGGATGATTGTTAATTCATTCATAGAGGTATTCACTAGTTTTCTACTCATTTTACATGGTAATTTTTACTTCCATGAAGTAGGAATTCATATCTGTCATTATTTATTTATTTATTTTATTGATGGGTTGAATTTATATTCCAGCTTCATGAGGGGGGTGCGTCTAACTACGCTGGATCCACAAGGGATTGCATTCTGCTTGCTGCCTGTGAAGCACACGAGACTCTTCCTCAGAGTGTTGAGTTTCCAGCTGATGTGTTTACTTCTTGCCTCACTACACCTATCCGAATGGCGTTGAGATGGTGATAATTTCACTTATCTTTTTTTTTTTTTTTTTTTTTTTTAATTTAAAATATATTTTTAATTTTTGAATTTTGTATTGAATTTAACTGTGATTTATTTCTTTTTAAGTGATTTTATTTTAGTATTTTCTCTTTTCTGAAATAATCTAAACTATCTTATTTGGGTTTTGCTGTTGAATGATTGGTACCTTTATTACCAGGTAAGGGCCGTTTCATCTTGAGATTAGAGTTAACATGCTATAGTAAGTATTATGCTTAGAAGGGGTGTTAATTATGGCCTTGCATAGAAGGGGTTGAAAAATGACTGATATCTTCACATGGGACTTTTCTAGTTGTATGCTGGGCCATTTTCTCAGAGATTAATAATTTGCAAGTCTTTAAAGCTCATCTGTCGGTAAAGAAAGATGAATTACATTATCTTCTAGATGAGTAATTCTATCCTTGCATTGTTGGTTCCCATAAGCAGATCTTGACTTATTTACTTGGAGTTGCTGGGTTGTTTGTATCGGATGATGTGAACGTTTGAACTGTAAGTTTACATATGTAAACGTTCTTCACTTTGTTTATCATAAGAAACTGAGTTTGGATTTAGCAAGGTTGTCAGGGTGTGGACTACTGAGTACAGATGGCATAAATAATAATTCTTGCGGGGGTCTTTTAGTTGGTCTTGAATACGTGCTTTATTTTAAACCTCTTTGAATATAATTTGTGCAGGTTTGTGGGAATAAGTTGTGCATGGTTCATATCTGAATTCATTTGGGTTTTTAGTTATTGAGTGGTTTTAATGGTATTTGTCTTTGTTTATTATGTTGTTTATATCTTATACTTTATTCTTACTGATCATCATGATTGGGCTATCTTATATCCTGGTTTTTATGACTCCTGTCATTCAGGTTCTGCAAACGTTCATTATTGCATGAGTCCCTTGATTATTCGCTTATAGATAAAATTCCCGGTCGTCAAACTGACCGTAAAACACTACTAGGGGAATTGAATTGGATTTTCACAGCAGTGACCGACACAATTGCTTGGAATGTGCTTCCTCATGGTAGTTTCTTAAATATACTTATTGACATGTTTTGGTGCCCTTTTGTTTAACCATCATATATTTTCATTTTGGTGATCCATGTAGCCAATGTTTTAACTTTTTACTGCAGATCTCTTTCAGAGATTGTTCAGACAAGATTTGTTAGTTGCCAGTCTGTTCCGAAATTTTTTGCTTGCTGAGAGAATTATGCGTTCAGCAAATTGTTCCCCAATATCTCACCCCATGTTGCCACCAACTCATCAACATCATATGTGGTACTGCAAGGGTTTCAATGCTAAATTAAAGTTGTTACTTTTTGTGAATTCTTTTGTGACTGCAACTTTTGTGCACTGCAGGGATGCATGGGACATGGCTGCTGAGATTTGCCTCTCTCAGCTTCCATCATTGGTTGCAGATCCTAATGCTGAATATCAGGTTTGTTTTTTACCGTAACACTTATTCTGATATGAATTTCTTATATTATCAAGAGCATCAAGAAGAACAATGTATCTTGTTGATCCTTTTTTTTAATGCTAAGTTTCTGAGTTGCATGGCTTTGTGCTTTGTTTCAGTCAAGTCCTTTTTTCAGTGAACAGCTGACAGCTTTTGAGGTATGGCTTGACCATGGTTCTGAACATAAAAAGCCACCGGAGCAGTTGCCTATTGTTCTCCAGGTTTGACATTTATCTCGGAGCATAGTAGTTTTAAGGCCATAATTTGGTTATTTCATGACTTATGGCGACTCTAGGTTTCCTGAATTGTAGATTTTTTTTGTTGGCCTTCTGTCAAGTCCTGTTTTGTTAAATTATGATGTGTAATGTGGTATGGATGTTTATACTTTTTACCTCCTATTAACATTAGTGGCTAATTGTTCTAATTTCTTATGTCTATATTAGCTGGTTTTGTGAATGTTCTTGTACAATAGTTTGTTTGCAGTCCATTAGTTTGTGGCTTGTGTTAACAATTAGGAGTTACTGATGCTTCTTAGGAAAAATGACATGTTGGGCATGGTTAGTGTACACACACACATCAGGTCAGGGATCCTGTAAATTTCACAAATTTATGGAATCCCTTACCGGATCCAATGGCCAACAAGAATGTCGGAAAAAAATTTAAAATAATCGGACAAAATCCCAATGGAGAGAGGCCTTGAGAGAGAGAGAGAGAGAGAGAGAGAGTCTGATAAGTCAGACCTTAGGCAGCATGTTATCAGGCTTTCGTCTGATTATTTTATTTTATAATATATATATTTTTTGACATTTGTGTTTGCCCTTGGATCATTTATCCACCGGCCAACAAGGGATCCTGTAAATATTCTCAACCGGATACTTCTTGTACAAACATATAACTTTAGCGCACCTTATCCCACTTTAGGCATTACCACATTGAATTATAGGAACATTGCAAAAACCTTGTCAAGATTTGATCTTTTTGCAAAACCAACCCTTGAGATATTAGATAAAAACTTCAAGGTTTTTGGTACACAACCAGGTTTTTTTTTTTCCAAAATTTTGAAACTTGAAAGTCGTTTTTGGTATACAACAGGGCACTTTGCTCCTATTGAAAGAGATCTAAACTATTCCGCTATCCTTTTGACTGTCAGTGTAGGTTCACTTTTTCATTCAGTGGTCTTATTAGTAACGGTGCCCGTGGATTTTTTTTAAAATTTTTTTGCTTTCCTTTTTGTTTCATGTAAACCTCTTTAGAGAAGCTGGCACCAAGTAATTTATGAGTTACGTTCGGTTATAAAAATTGATGTTGATGCCTTTGCCTCCTATTTATATTTTACCTTTGTTTTTCGTTATTTATTTATTTATTTATAATTTATATATATATATATGTTTTTCTTTTTCCTTCACTTTGTTGATTTTCTTTGCATTTATAATGACCATTCAGCTGACTGTCATTGTTTCAGGTTTTACTTAGCCAATGCCATAGATTTCGTGCACTGGTTCTTCTTGGAAGATTTCTTGACATGGGACCATGGGCAGTCGATCTGGTAGCTTGGTGTCTTTGATAAAACTGTGTGCTGTTTCTTACTCTGCAAATTAAAATAATTTAATGGAGTGGCTTTGAATCTTGTAGGCCTTGTCTGTTGGGATATTTCCATATGTTCTGAAGCTTCTGCAAACAACAACACCTGAATTACGGCAAATTCTTGTATTTATATGGACCAAGATTCTGGCACTTGATAAGGTTTGTTAAAGGGAAGCTGCTGCATTTTAGATGGCTGTTTAAGTCATTGTTTTTGATCTGTCAGTTCTTATCTGGTGTTTTGTTTCTTTTGAGCGCTACAATTTTGTATTTTGCATTTTTGCTAATGTTTTGGAATTTGGGGAGAATTTTTGGTCTTTCTCCATCTTTTGGCCTTGTGGACCCCTGGTCTACTTCGCTTTGGTACATATATCTTTTTTTCAATAGTTTTGTTATGTTTCCTTTCAAAAAAAAAAAAAATTGCTAGTCACATGGTTGTCAATTTGGTATGCTTAGAAGTGCTTCATATATTGCTAAGATATATTCCGTTAAACTTGTGCGCACATGCATACGTATCCTGCAGCTGAGTTTCTTAGAATAATGTTCAATGTTCATAGAGTTGCTGTCATGGGATTTTTTTGATGGTGGTAGTAATAAGGAATTCCTTCTTGTGGATGTCAGTCATGTCAGGTTGATCTCGTGAAAGATGGAGGGCATGCATATTTTATCAGGTTTCTCGATAGCATGGAAGCATATCCAGAACAGCGTGCCATGGCTGCATTTGTCTTGGCTGTCATTGTGGATGGACACCGCCGGGGCCAGGAAGCATGTATTGAAGCAGGCTTGATCCATGTCTGCTTGAAGCATCTTCAGGGTTCAACGCCAAATGATGCACAAACCGAACCATTATTTCTTCAGTGGCTTTGTCTCTGTCTGGGAAAGCTGTGGGAGGATTTCAATGAGGCTCAACTAATAGGTCTACGGACAGATGCCCCAGCAATATATGCTCCTCTACTTTCTGAACCCCAGCCAGAGGTTTATGCTCTTTCTTTGTAGTCATACATATCTTTAATTAATTAATAATACTAAGATTGTAGATTAATGTCCGAGGTTAATTTAAAAACCGTTCTATTTCAGGTCAGGGCTTCTGCTGTTTTCTCATTGGGTACTCTGCTTGATATTGGGTTTGACTCATCTAGAGACGGAGTTGGAGGAGATGAAGAATGCGATGATGATGAAAAGATTAGAGCTGAAATTAGTATTATTAGAAGCCTTCTAAATGTTGTTTCAGATGGAAGCCCACTAGTCAGAGCAGAGGTTGCTGTAGGTATGTGATGCACTCATGCACATAAAAACTATCGTGGTTGGATTGTTGGTCGCTTCCAAGTTTTCTCTTTTTTTTAATAATTATTTATATATGATTACTTAAAACATGGTAGAGGTTGTATACTTTTAAACATTATAATCTTATGGTTTTCTCATTTCTTGGTATAATTTTTTTTTTTTAGTTCTCTTTTTTAAAGTCTCTGATAGCTTCAAATTTGCAATATTTGGAAACTTCCAGAACTCACTTGTTGCAACTGTATTTGCTTAGAAACAGAGAATTTTTTATTGGCTCATAATCTCCTACAGCTTTCATATTCAGAATTTGAAATACCATTACTCTTTCTTTAGAATTTTTAGTACATAATGGCAATAATCATTTAAACAATTAAGAAAAAGTCATTACCGAGAATTCATTATCCTCAGATTACCTTTTGAGCTATTGTCAAGGCTCACAATCTCCTGCTGTGTTCATTTTCTGAAATTGAGATACCATTGCTCTTTTCTTTAGAATTCTTGGTAAATAATGACAATAACTATTAAATATTTAAGAAGCATTTCGTTTTTTTGGTTGTGGTCACTATGCGAATAAATCATCTTTGATGCTGACCAATAAATATAGAAAATGGTTCTTATTTTTGCTGTTTTTTTGAGAAGAATCTATAGAACTGTTGGAAGAATGATATTTCTACATAACATTTGAAAATTTTGGTCATGCAATAAAATGAAGACTTTGACAACTAATTTATCATCTTTAGCGCAATATTGTGTTATATTATGTTTTAAAATTATTTGTAATTGTTAGACCTCAAAAACTAAGCTACTAAGAAAACACCAACTATAATATATAAACACACTTAGCACATCCTTCATGTGCAAGACCAACGGGTTTGCCAAGTGGCATAAGCCCACAAACACAACAGATTCAAATGACAACTCATACCCAAGCTCTCCTGGTTTAACAAGGCTATGATGTGATGTTACTATGTTAGTAGCTGTTAAACTCAAAAGCTTAAGCTATAAGCAATTGACCCTATAATAGTATTTAAGCACTCTAACAAAAGTATCAAGTTAGAGCATGCACATTTGCTATATTTATGTGATCTCCTTGGTGTTGGGTTGCATGAGAATAATTATGGATTTTTTCTTTCTTTCTTAGTGGCGGCTGTAATAAATTGTGATGGACTATGATGACATAATTGAGTTGGTTTATTAATGTCTTAACAGCTCTTGCACGCTTTGCCTTTGGGCATAAGCAGCACCTCAAATCAATTGCTGCAGCATATTGGAAGCCACAATCTAATTCTCTGCTGGGCTCGTTGCCTTCTTTGGCTAACATAAAAGCTACAGCCAGTGGAAGTATTGTGTCTTCTCAAATTGGACCATTGACAAGAGTTGGCAATGACAACCCTTCGGTGATTAGGGATGGAAGGGTCTCGATGAGCAGTCCTCTTGCTAATACTGGAATTATGCATGGATCTCCATTATCAGATGATTCATCTCAACATTCTGATTCTGGAATTTTAAATGATGGTGTCAGCAACGGGGTGGCTAACTATATAAGACCAAAACCATTAGACAATGCAATTTATTCACAATGTGTATTGGCTATGTTTACCTTAGCAAAAGATCCGTCTCCCCGCATAGCAAGCCTTGGTCGTCGAGTACTGTCTATTATTGGGATTGAGCAGGTGGTGACAAAACCTGTTACATCCATGGGTAGCAGTATGCGACCTGGTGAACCTGCTACAGCATCTCCAACTCCTGCTCTCGTTCGTTCATCTTCTTGGTTTGACATGAATGGAGGTATACTTTTTCATGGCCCCACTGTATGGGATCATTTTTGTTGTATTTGGTATGCATTATCTTTTATTTTGTGAAACCCACGATGGTCATATTAATTACTTTTTGTTGCACTTAAACCTTTTTCCTCGTATGTTAATAATATGACCATCGTGGGTTTAGTCCGCAATTTTTTTAGTCGATTCCAGTACTATCAATATTATGAATTTCAATATTAACTATTGTTGACAGGTCATTTGCCTTTAAAATTTAGAACTCCTCCAGTCAGCCCGCCTCGGCAAAGTTACTTAACTGCAGGAATACGTAGAGTTTACTCTTTAGAGTTCAGGCCTCACCTGATAAACTCTGCAGATTCAGGTTTAGCCGATCCTCTAATAAGTAACGGGGGCGGGGAATCTTCTGGGGTTTCAGAACGCAATGTACTTCCTCAATCAACTATATACAATTGGAGTTGCGGCCACTTCTCCAAGCCTCTACTTACTGCTGCAGAAGATACTGAAGAAATAATCGCTAGAAGAGAAGAAAGAGAAAAATTTGCACTGGAGCACATTGCAAAATGCCAGCGCACTTGTTCGTCTTTTTACTCTATATTATTAAGTCTCTGATGATTTTTGCTTGCAGTACTAATTTGCTTTTAATTTGATTGGCTAGCTGTTAGCAGGCTTAGTAATCCAATTGCTTGCTGGGATACAAGATTTGAAAAAGGTACCAGTACAGCCTTGCTGCAACCTTTTTCACCTATTGTGGTTGCTGCTGATGAGAATGAAAGGATCAGGTATGCTTGTTTTCATTTATATAATCATTGATTTATTTATCATGAATCATGGTGTTGAGAAATGCTAATGATCTGTTTCACACAGCTTATTGTACTAGCTATTTGAGGAAGGCTTATATAGACACAGTCATTCTTTTGTTCTTGTTATAACCGTAGTTTCAGCCTTTTAATATGGTTTGCTACATTTTGTAGTTCAAACTGTGTTGGAACATATTTGTGATAATTTGTGTTTGTTGGGTTTATAGTATTTTGCTTTTTGGTGGTTTGCTACTTATAGCTTTTTTAGTTCTTTTAATATTTTGAAGTAATAAATGCATGCTTTAAGTGTCAAGTTTTCCTGTCAGCTTCCAACTATAAAATAGTTTGTTAGACAGGAAGATGCCTGATTTTGGCTTTTAGATGACATAGGTAGGAACAGATGAATGTCGTCTTGGGGACAATATGAACCATGAAAGTTTTAGCAATTTCTTGTTGTTAATGCCAGTGTTGGCTATGTGTATATGCTTATTTATGTTGGATGCAACTTAACATCAGATGGGTCCTTTGTTTCTGTAATTGCATTTCATGAGATATTTGCCTTTGTGTTAATCAATTGGTGTTTGTTTCTCCTCAGGGTATGGAATTATGAGGATGCTACCGTACTCAACAGTTTTGATAATCACGATTTTCCTGACAAAGGAATTTCTAAGCTTTGCCTTGTGAATGAGCTCGATGATAGCCTGCTTCTTGTTGCTTCTTGTAATGTTCTTTCCTGTCACATTCATTTTGTTGAATGGTGACTATAGAGTTATTTTACTAGAATGTTTGAAATCCCAATTATTATAACTTGTGTGCGTATTATTTTAAGCAGCCAATGGAAATATTCGGATTTGGAAAGATTATACTATGAGGGATAAACAGAAGCTTGTTACTGCATTTTCTTCAATCCAAGGTCACAAACCTGGTGTGCGATGTTTAAATGCTGTGGTGGACTGGCAACAACAGTCTGGATATCTGGTACATGCTTACTTTAAGATGTAATATTTAAGGAATTCTTTAAATGGTCATATCTTTAATTGACAGTGCTGTGATACATTTCTCTGATATGTTACATTGTAGTATGCTTCTGGAGAAATATCATCTATTATGCTTTGGGACGTGGACAAAGAGCAGCTTGTCAATTCTATTCCTTCATCATCTGATTGCAGTATCTCGGCGTTGGTGAGTTTTTTACCCTTTCCATTTCATAGCTTTATCATTCGTACTATTTCAATTCAGTTTGCTGGCCAGCTAATTTCAAAGATCTTTTGCTTTTATGTTACTTTATTGAATTTCTAAGAAGGATGTGATAAATTGGTAGACTTGCAAATTTGTAGTGTTGGCTTTTAAAAATTGTATGTAGCAAACTTTTAAAACATTACAATGTATGTGGCGGTTAAAGTTCATTTGGTGGGAAAATGTGTCAGCTCAAGTTCTCTTGTGCTCTGTCTTCTCATTTCTCACATAGAGGTTTCATGAATTCATCTCCAGTCACAGATTTTGTATCTTATTTAATGCAATTCTTGGGAATAGTTGTTAGCATGTTCTTTGTATTTTTAAATAATTACTTAAGTACCACCAGTATAGTAATATTACAAGATCCTTTTTTAGAGGTTTAGCATTTTGCTCTGCTTTCCTTGTTTGTTTAGCTTGACAACTTTAAAAGCTATTTTTTTTGAAGCTTGAGTGTTTTCTTATATAATAATGGTTTTGTTGCTGGAACCAATAATGATCTGCAAATAGGAATACGTTAGTTTGCAACTTCACTTAGTTTGCTTGTGATGTGTATAAAATTGCTGAATGTGTAAACTCTTTCCACATTTCTTTTCTCATGATTTGTGATCATGTATTCATGTCTTATGTTATTCAACGGATGCATCTGGAAGTTCGTTGGCATTGTATGATGTTATAATAGAGATTTGCCTTTCCAAGGGATGTGACACGCCATTAACTATATTTCTCATGTCATCTCATGATTCTTGCATGTTATGTAGTTACCATATACCAATTCTCAATTGATGTGGTGGATCACCATAAGTATATCATTAGCTGTGGAACACTCCCTTCACTCCCTTGCTTGTCCCAACTGTTTTTGCCACGCTGTCTGTTGTCATCGGCAATGTTTGCATTTTGTTTATGTTTTACTCCTGTACAATGCAGTCTGCTTCTCAAGTTCATGGGGGTCAACTTGCTGCTGGTTTTGTGGATGGCTCTGTCAGACTCTATGATGTTCGAACTCCTGAAATGTAAGGATTTCACTTAGGTTGAAATCCTGGCAAGATACTGTCTTCATGTTATCTATTAATTTTTTATCATCATATATATATTTTTTTCTCATAGGCTTGTCTTTGAAGCGCGGCCACATACTCAGCAAATTGAAAGAGTTGTGGGGATTAGCTTTCAGCCTGGTCTTGATGCAGCAAAGGTAAACAGAACACCCAAGTGGATGACATCTGGATAACCGAGTTATTGGATTTGTTCTCTATTTCAAACTATCTTATTGTCATTTTTATACTGTGGTTTTCATTTCTCTTCTTTTGACATGTGCATGGTAAGGTTTACATTGCTTTAAATTGACATATTCTTTTGTATCCTTTCAGGTTGTCAGCGCATCTCAGGCTGGTGACATTCAATTCCTTGATATCAGAAATCACAGAGATACTTACCTTACGATCGATGCTCACAGGGGATCGCTTACAGCTTTAGCTGTTCATAGGCACGCACCAATCATTGCCAGCGGCTCAGCAAAACAACTAATTAAAGTTTTCAATCTCGCGGGTGAACAGCTAGGCACCATTAAGTACCACCACCCTAGCTTCATGGCCCAGAGGATTGGTTCCGTACGATGCCTCACCTTCCACCCCTATCAAGTCCTACTCTCTGCCGGTGCTGCCGATGCATGTGTCTCCATCCATGCTTGATTATAACTTGTAAGCAAATATAAATGCTCATTCTTTTATGGATGTCAGTTTCGTAAATCTGGAAGGCAGCCAAGTGCTGGAAACATCCATTACAGAGTCACCAGTGCCAGCTCTAATGGATTCAAGTTATATAACAAGCAGACACATTCGGCTGCTACAATCATCACTGGCTGTTGATAAATCTGGAAATATTGGGTTGGGCAAGTTCTACTGAAATTGTATGCTATACATTCATTAGCCTCCGGTGTAGAGAGCCTAACAAGTCAGGTAAAAAAAATTCAGCATTAGGGTCGGGGGGGCTTTGGCAAATAATTTGTTATATAGGTAAATGCGTGTAAATAGTTTCTTTTTCAATGTTGGTGTGTCAATTGTTCCTTCTATCTATCTATCTCTTTGTTCAATTTGTAAAAGCAGCACACCAGTCATTATCATAATTCTCTAGTGTTGCAAAAAGAGTCGTATGGGGCAATCATCCCCTAAATTGTGGGGGCTCTAATTTAGCCTAGCCTTGTCACATGTCTTGCGTTGTGTTGAAATTGTGGATCACTGGGCCTAATCGTCAAAACCGCGTCAACTCACCTCCACAAGTTCATGCCCTAAAATCTGACGTCTGTTGATGAAGGTATACTCACTTCCTCTCATATTTCTTCATAAAATTAGCGAACAAATTAATACACGAATTTTCTTGGCAAAATCAGATTTTAAGTCATCAGTGGCATTGCTCTCATAAAGGAACATCGTCTGATATGTGAAGCTAAAAAGGTTATCAGATCAGAGTCTTGACAAGGTTCTCTTAACCAAACATAAAGCTGAAAACGAATCGTATACCCCGCTAGAAAGGAACACGTTGGAAAGGTCAAATTAGATTCCAAGTCGGGCCTGATCTTGGTCTGTTAAACGGCTACTGGGGTTTTATCAAGGCCCGTGGGTTTCTAAATTGTGGTCTGATATCGGCTTGTGGGCTTAGTATGCCTGATCTAAAAACAAGTTTTTCAGCCCGATATCAGCCCATGATTAGTTAACTGGGTATATTGTCATGGCCCGTGGTGTACTGGGCTGGACTTATAAGTTAAATATAGTTGTGGCCCGATGTCGGCCCGGTAATTTTTAACTGTAATTTTTCGTTGCCCTTGGGTCAATTGGACTGGGTTTTTAATTTTTATGGCCCAATATCGGTCCGATAAAGGGTCAACTGATTTTTGTGGCCTGTGGCCCAACGGGCCGGGATATAATTTAATTTGCAGCCCGATATCGGCCCGGTTAAATGGTTGGGCTATACATCAAACTCAGTGGGCCTAATGGCCATGATTGCAAATTAGATTGGGTCATAGCCGACCCAATGTCGGGCCTTTAAATGGTCAACTCAGCTTTTTAATCAGAGGCCCTGATTTAGTGTGCTAATCCGGGATTGTAATAACCAATGGGCTGAGCCTTGGCAAAAATCTATTAATCTGGCCCTATGCCTGCCCTTACAATTTGACATCTCTAGTGAAAGCTCAAACAAGGTAACGCAAAGTTCCCTGAAGAGAAGATAATCAATGGATTTAACACATTAATAACATGCGTATAAGATTCTTAGTTCAAAAGAAGCTCTGGCAGGTTCAACAAATGGAAATCATCATCAAAAGACGTCGCACTTAAAAAAAAAAAAAAAAAAAAACAGTTGCTGTAAAGCTTCAACTTTGAGAAACGAAATAATGGCAATCATAAACAAAACCAAGGCAGAATAAGTGAGGTTAATAACCGACAATCAAATGCAAGTCTATGACAATCTAATGATCTTTAGATACATTCCAAATAAAAAAAAAGAAAAGAAAAAGAAATTGGAATTCATCATATTCACAAGGATATATGCTTGTTTGTGTAGTAGACGCTATACCATAACATTTTCACTTCCTTCCACCCACCATACTCGGTCCAGAAGTTCCCGACAGACCAGGCGTCGTGCTGCCTGTCATTTTATACCTTCCATCCCCATTGCCAAGAACATTCAAATCTTCAAACAATCTGTACGAGGGAATAAAGGGCTTCGATGCTGCTGGGTTTCTAGGACCAGAACTTGCCTGAGGATCTCCATGCGAAGTTGACCCATTGCTTCCTCTTACAGGGAATGAATTATAGTGCTGCAAAGGTCTCGCCCCTTGCACGGGTGTATAAGATGCAGGGGTGTTGGCTAGGGGAGTCGAGTACATGTTATTGGCATTAGTAGACTGGTGATTTTGGTTGTTATAATAACCAGGGGTAGTAGCCCATGGTGGAGGAGGGTACGCAGAGGAATACTGGGAATATTGAGCCTGTGATTGTGGCTGGAATTGAGGTTGAGACTGGGTCTGGAATTGGGGTTGTGCTTGTGGCCTGTATTGGGGTTGTGCTTGTGATCGGTATTGGGGTTGTGACTGCGGCTGGAACTGAGGTTGTGACTGCAGATGGTATTGGGGTTGTGATTGCGGGTGGAACTGAGATTGGGATTGTGGCTGGAACTGCGATTGAGATTGGGGATGTTGGAACTGGGGTTGTGCTTGTGGTTGTGGTGGAGATTGAGATAATGGCTGTGATTGAGGCTGGGCCCATGGAGCAACATAATTACTGTAGGGTCCCTGCCCTTGATTTGCAGGATAAGTTTGGGAAGCATAGGGATGACCTTGAGTGTTGGGCAAAGTAGGTACCTGATGTGTGCTATGGTTATTAGAGGCTGATGGAGTGTGAGGAGTGTGTGGTGAGGTTGATGTAGTTGACAAGGTAATACTCAAAAGGTCAATCATGTCCTGTTCTTTTGTTGTCCTCACAGGTACAGGTGGATCAGGTAGAGCCAAAGCATTACTTGGGGTAGCAGTTGAATCTGCTGGCATGGATGAAGTTGTTGTGTTGCCATTGTTCACTGGCACAAGAGCTCTACTACTTTCAGCTGATACATTCTGCGAAGACACTGGCTGCGGTTTGGAATGCCTGCACAAAGTATTTAAAAATTAAAAATTAATCACTATATGGAGTAAAACTAAATTAAATCTGCAATGTCAGTCCACAGAAACTAGAGTAGGCCAATAAATTGTTGGAAATTTCACAAGAGAAAAAAAAAAGAAAAAGAAAATAATCGGGTTTCCAAGGCAGATGATCCACCAGGCCAAACATACATACATGATACATCTATACACCAACTTCTATATAAGTGTCCTCCTATACCAACTAATGGTCACTGAGTCAGAATGAGTAAAGGTGTAAGTCAGGTGTAAGAAAATATGGCCCACCGTGCCATACCATGCAGTTTTGACATCTACGGACTAAGATGCCAAAACTACGACAATACCCCTAGGTGGCTCTATGGTAATGAAACTGAAGAATACAGTGTATGTCATATAGAGAAGTATATATTCCATATCTAAGATCTCTGAAAAATATAAAATGAACAACTAATTAAATAACCTTCGAGCTAGCTGTGCGAAGTCATCTTCCTCTTCTTCCTCTTCATCAATGACACCCCTTGTCACAGTAGCAACAGGTGCAGGGAGGTGACCATTAGCTCCTCGACTTGAGTCACTTGCTTCAGTTGATTTCTGGCTGGAGGCACATACTTCACTTGGTTTAGTGCTTAAATTTGTAACTTGAGTTGGTAGAGGGGAACCAAATGCTATAGCATCATATTTTGCAAGTATGGACTGCAAACTATCATTCATTTCAAGACCCTGACCAAGAAGTTCCTCATCCCTGCCACAAAGCCAAAACGAAAATTATAAATAGATAAATAGCAATGTACAAGCCACTGCAATAGCAAAAATGGAGAGAGAGAGAGAGAGAGAGAGAGAGAGAGAGAGAGAGAGGCACATGCCACAAAACACACATGATAATATTGATAACACACACTATGGTGATTATTTCTAAGGATAATATCAAAGAAGCATGCAGAAAACCATTAAAGCTTTGTGAAGAGACATTTGGTGTGAACTAACCCAGTTGTAGTAAGCATCTGCATTAGCTTTTTTTGGTTGGACCGACACCGATTGACAAGATCAAGAATAACCTCATCTTTTACTGCCTACAAACAGTAAACCAAAAACAGGTAAAAGATTTTAACTTCAATGACAAAGTAAAACAGAGGTAGAAATCAACAGTTCTCATACCCCACGGTCACTAGGGTTCACAGCTTGCAACATGTCAGATAAGAGTTCCATTACATCCCGCATAGAGTCCAGGCTTGACAAACTAGATGGTTAGGAAAAATATCAGGAACATAGTTATCATAAGAACCGCAATCTGAAGAAGCTCTTCAAGGAGAAAGCAAAACACATAACAAGAAGGGCAAACAGGGTAAGCAAATCAAAGTGGTACCCTCACCTTATAGTTTCAATCTCTGTTGCCATTGTCTCATCAAGCCTTCTAGATGAATTGCTTGGCATACCATAACCAGCTTGTGTATGTCTCAGGGTGGGGTGGGTAACAGGTGGTGTAAATATTGGAGCTGCATCTGGTGAACGCCTTGGAAATTGTACTCCAGAACGCTGCCACTCATACAACCCACACTTATTGAATAATATTACAGATGGATTATAACATACACTAGTTCTTTCTGTTTGAGAATAAGAGCTTATCAAGGTAGATGCAAGATCAAATAAATCCTTAACAATTCAGGGTCAAAGACTCAAAGGCAACTGAATTCTACCTAATCTAAGATCAACTGCAGCATATTGATCAGGACAATATATATTGTTGTTGACAAATTCTATGTGATGAATCTGACCTACCCCACAATAGTCCCAAATGTGCTAGGAAAAAATCAACAAAGAAGTAACTGAAAGCAGGTTCCCTTAAGCTTACCCTGAGATCATCGCATGCATAGTAATACTGAGGATGTTTTCCTCCAGGTCCACCAAATGCCTCCTGCCAAGAGTCTAACAAGGCCAAGATTTTATCCCTCACTTGCATATCTGCCTGCAAAAGCAATCCATACATGTGTTTTAGCTGAGATAGAAGGCCTGAACAAACAAAGGGTACTACAAGAAAACAATAATATACATTGTCAGTTACCAGAAGAAAAGTGTGTAAAATAGGACCGGAAAGACAGCATTTCTTAGCAATAGATGATGCTTTTAAGCATTTAAACAGTGTGTGCTGCTACTAATGTTTCTCATCAAGATATAGAATACGGAATCCAAATCCAATTAAGTTTGTTTTTCCTCAAATGTTTAGCCATTGAGAAGACCACCAGTTACCGGAAAGACAGCAATTCTAAGCAATAGATGATGCTTTTAAGCATTTAAACAGTGTGTGCTGCTACTAATGTTTCTCATCAAGATATAGAACTCGGAATCCAAATCCAAATCCAATTAAGTTTGTTTTTCCTCAAATGTTTAGCCATTGAGAAGACCACCAGTTACAGGGCACCTATTACTGCATCAGAAATGTTATGATTTTTTATATATTTTATTTTCAATTAACCATATGACATTTCTCATGAATGCTATCATCCCAAATGCAATCCCTGTTCTCCGGATCAAGTGGATTAAACTTCACAAGATCAAGTGGCCAAATACTGATTCCACACAATCATATGATAACATTTCCATGTAACCAAAAAACAACATTTCCTTCTAACATGTTACTACATGCTTAAACTTCATAACAATTTGAAAATGATTCACTCTAGCTACCCACTCAAGCTCTTTAAGATTGATAAACAAAGAAGCAATACGAATTACTATGAAAAGGTAAGTGAACATGCAGAGGAAGCTTTAAACATGTGAATTATAACTTCCATGCATCTCATACCAAAATATTGTAGACAACATATAAAAACTTACCTTCTTCTTCACAATTTTGACCATCTCTCCCAACACATTCCTCTCAGCAATTTGGAAGTGAACATAATCACCGCAATTTTTCACCATCGTCTCTAAAAGCTACACAGTACGTTTGACACACAATTAATCAATACCAAGTCACAAATTGATAAATTGGAACAATAAATTGGTGGGAAAAACATTATACATACCAAAGATCAAGTGGTATAACTATAGCGTTATAAGTCAACAAATACAATCAGAAGATTCAACTATAAAGATAACAAAAAAAGGTAGCAGCAGAAGTTACCGTCAGAGCAAGTAGTTGCACTTTCGCATTCTTGTGCTGCAACCTTTTCTTTACTGCTTTTACTACATCTTTGGCCTGCCTGAGCAATTCAACACATAATCATAAAAAAACCAAGACAAATTTTCTTCTTTTTCTTTATCCTTTTTCAAAGAAACCAAAAATTCTTGAAAAGTGTTTTCACTCCTCTTCTCTGATCTTGATGAATACTTTAACAGTGAAGCTAAATGTAAAAAACAGTTTATAAACACATACACCCAATGATTTTTTATCTTGAATAAATAATTTACTTTTAACTCAATCATCTTAATAGAAAACTTTTCATCGATAATTGAAGAAAATTAAATTAACAATTCGTTCGAACCAGTAAAATAAAAATCTGTTAAAAAAGAGAGGGAAAGAGAAGTCCTAATCAGGAAGCTTAAAATCAGTCTTCATCATAATTCATAATAAAAGAATAAAAATAAGTTAGCTAATAGAAACCAAATATTCGCGTGTATTTAACATCATATAATCAAAATCAAAGGCTCAAAGCAACACAGAAGTAATCTAAAATTTTCGATGAAGCAGAAACCCTAGATAACACAAAATAAAAAATAAAAAATAAAAAAATCTCAAAGTACCATTGATGAGAATTGACGGAGTCGCAGATATCGATATTCATCGTCCAATCAGGATTCATCAGAAGCTCGCTGGTCGCCTTATCCACCGCTACCGTAGCTGACGACGACGAAGACGACGAGGACGTCATGATCATCATCTTCTCTCTCTCTCTTTCAACTTCCAAATACAACAAGAAAACAAAAAAAAAAAAAAAAAAACAAACAGAGACTATCCTTTGTTTGTTTAGCTAGAAAATTTAACACACATACAACGCCATGATTGTATTTTGTTTTTTTTCAGGTTGAATTTATATTTTTATATTTTATTTTTTCTCCGACCAAAAAAACTGATAATTTTTTCTCTCTTTTGTTTTTCGTTTGCTTGTTCTCTCTCTGATTCATCGATTTATTTCTTTTAGCGGAAACTTCGTTTTTCTATCTTTTTTTCTCGTTCTATCATAATCTTCTCAGTTTTTCTCATGCGCTTTCCCAACTCGGATACTCTACGCGCTCTTACAAAAACTATAATTCACGGACTAATAGAAACCCGAAACGTGGATTGCACTTTCCGCGTGTAGGCGAGTTCATGGCATTTTCCGTTTCGGCGTGTCATTTGAATACTTTTGTTTACAAACTTTATAGCTAATTTCGTTAAATTTTTTAAAAAATATTAAAAAAAAAAATAATAATAAAAATAAGATATATACATACATAAAAATAAAAAAAATAAAAAAAATAAAAAAAATAAAAGAAATAATAATAAGGAGAAGATAAATGAGGAGGTGATAAAACTTAAAAGTCGTGGTGGACTATGAAGTGTACACAAAGATGATTAAAATGTCACAATCGGGGCCGGCTTTGTCTGTTTTATATGAGTGAGTTGCAATTTTGTCATTTGGTCCAAGGCCTTTTTTGTATACAAATTTTTATGGATATTATTGATATTATTATTTTGAGACCTAGAGGCCGAAATCAGGTTAAGTGTTTATCGGGATTTATAGACATTAATCGTAACTAATACGACACCTATAGCAACTTTGACAAGATCAAACATTAATAGTGTGGGTTTATATATCCCACCCGTTAAAGATTAATCGAGATTTGTAAACATCAATCCCTATTAGTACGACCCATATAGTTACACTCACATGATCAAACACTAATAGTGAGGGATTGTATAGCCCACCTTCACATCAAAGGTCTTCCAACACTTTCGTTTTTTCTTTTTCTTTTTTCTATTAGGAAGGTGGAGACGTGGAGTTATTGAAACCGAACACAAATTGAGTTAAGGTTCCATCAGTATCAGGTTATATCAATAGTTGTAATTGCAAATAAACAATAACTATTTTATGTTCGTGAAGGGATTTTTCCAAAAAAAAGTTTTTGGGAAGGAAAGGACTTAAATCTACAACCTCGTATTATAGTTATGAGATGTTTGTCACTTGACCAATCCCATATTATCAGTTTTTCTCAACTTATTTATTTATAATTACGGCTATGTTTGGTAGGAGGGAGAGAGAGAGCATGGGGGATGGATGAATTAAGAGGGAGAGAGAGTAGAAGGGATGGAGAGGATAACATCAATCTTCCATGTTATTTGGTATTGAAATGAGGGTTGGATGGACGGATTGATATTTAATTTATAAAATTACTATGTTACCCTTAAAAAAATTGAAGGGTATTATAAAATTGGAGGGTATAATAGTAACTTTCCTCCAATCTTCTCTCCCTCCTCTTATATTATTATTATTATTATTAGCAAAAATAGATGTAGCTTTTGCTTACGAGCTGGTCCTCTTCTTTTTGACATGATTTGATAAGATTCGTTATTTTGGCTTTAAAATGAATAACAAATCTATGGCTATAATAATTCATTCATTTTTTATTTATTTATAAATAATTCATTCATTATCTCTTCAAATTAAAAAATTGTACTTTCCTGGTTTCTATTAGGTTTTGACTCGTATTATCAAGTAAATCCAATGTTAACTAAACGAGACTTAACTGATGAGAAACTTCATGAAGACGTGGGAAACGTTTGGAAGTTAGATTTGGTGTTTGAGGGAGGCTTGAAGAAGAAGAGCGTTGTCAATGCGTTGCGAAGACAGAAGAGTGTTGTCCCTAGTGTTGTGCCTTGCACAGTGATCTAGGGAGCGGTTTCCATTAATGAAGAAACCGATGTGTCTTGCGTTGTGCATTGTGCAGCAGTGACGACAGCGGTCTAATGCCAGAGATTCACGCTATGAGAAACATTGTGATGTAGACAGCGGTACCTATAGCAGTTAGGCGGAAATTTTTACGAAACTAGAAATCTTCTATGGAAAAAAGAAAGGTTTTTATTCTAGGAAGTCCTTATGCATAAAGGAAAGATACTTTGCAAGGATTAGGAGGTTCTTGTGCATAGAGGAGAAGGACTTTGAGCGTAATAGGAAATCTTATAAATAAAAGAAAGTAGTTTCCTTTGTAGGACTTGAACTCCTTATAACTAGTATAAATAGAACTTTATAACTAGGTTATTTGGGTGGAGTAATAGAAAAATATGTAACATCAGAGAGAGTGGGGTGGATCTCGAGGGAGACCCCATGGAATATCTAGGGAGGGATCTGAGGAATATCTGAGGATCAAGAGGGAGGTCCGTGTGTGATATTCAAATGAGACCTATGGGGATATTCGGGAGGGGGTGTACTCGGAGGAGGACCCTATGAGCGTTGTAAGCTGAGAACCATAGTGTAAAGCTCGGTTGTGAGTTTAAAGGCTTGGTAAGGCTCGATAGTTTGAGGTTTGAGTTGTGAGAGAGGATCCTGAAGTATATGGTTCTAACAATTTATCATATAGTGAAACTTTCTCTGTCGTCCCGACAGCTTGTGGTTTTTTCCCTGTTTTAGGGTTTCCACAAATATCTTGTGTTGTGTGATTGGTTTATATTCCCTCATTTTATTTTTTCTGCTATAGACGTTTATTTGTTATGTATGGATGAATATTAGATATGGTGCTTCAGCGTTCATCGGTTCAAATTCCCAACAGTTTCAATATTAAAATTTAATTTATTAAGCTCCCGCAAAGTTGTTTAAGAGATCTTGAATAATAATCTAATTATTCAGACTTTGGTTTCAACTTAAATTTAAATTATGAATTATAGTAAACATTATATTATTGGTTGCTAACTTGTTAATCAATTATTTATAAGTCGCGATTTTACATTTCTCCAAAATAAATAAATCTATACTAAAATTTCAGATTTAATTGATATTATAATCTTTTTTTTTTTTTTGGTATCATTAAAATGGATATATATATATATATATATATATATATATATTTGTTATGAATTATGATAAACTATTTGAATATGCATTGAACCAATTTTTACTAGTATTAGATCAATCTAAAAGTTAAAACCTCTGAGATTTGAATAAATAATAATTAAAATTATTTCATGAATAACTTATTAAATACATTTGACTTTATTTTTTACCAAAGAGAAAGCCATCATTTTCAAAATAAATAACCACACGTAGCCATCATTTTTGTCTTCTTTTTTAAAGAGGTGGAGTCAGCTTATCTAATCTTTATTTTAATTTTATTTTTTAAAGTAATAATTAAAGGTTTGGAAAGATAACATAACATCATGTGATTTACTTATTAATTTTCCAAGATTTGAATAATGGACAAGGATTGATGATGGTTACTGGTTAATTAGAAGCACAGACATTTGACTAAACCAATATTAATTAAAAATAAATCTTCACGTGTCATCCTATCAATTTATTTATACCTACTTGGCCAATACATATTTACTATTTAGAGAACGACAGCATATTTTCATCACTAAAACATTCCATTATTCAATTAATTATTGGACACCGGTCATCTACGACTAATCTTTTTATATTGAATTTTAGAAGTATCATTAAATTGATAATTTAAGTTTTCTTAAAAAAAAATAAAAATAAAAAAAAACTTAAGTTTAAATGGCAGTAAAGGACTAAAATAACCCAATCTCCCTAATTTATTACATTTGTGCCATTTTAGAGTTTTTTTACCCCATTGATAGAGGACCAAGTCCTCCATCAATGGATCTGAACAAAATCGGCCTCCAATGGAGGCTTCAATGAAGAAGATGACAAAAAGTTTTCTTTGGAAAACTTTATCTTTGTCAAAAAGTCTCGAAAATTGTAAAAAATATAATAAACTACTTGAAAAATTTCAGAAATTAAAAAAAAAGTCTCGAAATTAAAACATAAAAAAGCACGAGACTTAGGTGCTATTTAAACTTAATTAATCAAAATATTGATACTCTTAAAATTATACATTGAAAAGTACCATTTAATTTTTGAACCCTACTGCCATTTGTATATTAAAATCAGTTTAAGTTTATAAGCATATTTATTTTGGAGAGAGGTATTTATTTCTTTGAATGTGTTGTTTTGTATTAAAAAAGAAGAAGAAGAAGTTAATTGCCAGAATTTCATATAAGTCCTGTCTTTTTGGTGATTTATCATCTTTATAAATATCTTTCAAAATTCATCACTTTAGTCCTTTCTTTTTCAAAACTCATCACTTTACTCCATTTGACTAAATATGTGAAAGTCAACTATTTTAAAACCTATGAAAGTACACTTTTACCCTTATTACTATTTAATTTAGCTAAAATGATTATTTTAGCTTTAAATTAAAATGAAAAATAATAAAATTCTCAATAATAAAATCTTAAATAAATATATTTAAAAAAGCTCAAATAAATAATTAAAATCCATTAATTTTTTCTTATTTTGTATTTTTTTTAATAATGAATTTTTATTTAGCTAAAATGATTATCCTAGCTTTAAATTAAAATGAAAAACAATAAATTCTCAATAATAAAATCTAAAATAAATATATTACAAAAAAAAAAAAATGAAAAAAAATCATTTAAAGCTAAGATAATCATTTTAACTAAATAAATATCCATTATGATAAAAATACAAAAAATAAAATAAAATAATGGATTGTATTATTATTATTTATTTAAGATTTTTTTTGTAATATATTTATTTAAGATTTTATTATTGAGAATTTTATTATTTTTAATTTTAATTTAAAGCTAATATGATCATTTAAGCAAAATTAAATAGTAATAAGGGTAAAAATGTATTTTCACAAGTTTTAAAAGGGTTGACTTTCATATATTTAGTCAAATAGACTAAAGTGATGAATTTTGAAAGACATTTATAAAAATGACAAATCACTAAAAAGATAGAATTTATGTGAAATTCTGCCAAGTTAATTTAAACAAATTTCATTCATATTAGACTTGTATGGTCGAAAATAAGAAGATAATTAATCCTAAGTATCTTAATTCATATTCTAATTCTACTTTTTATACACAAACAAGTTGGAATATAGCCTTGCGATGGTGAGAAGTCTAGAGTGAGTTGGCGTGTAAGAGTTGTATGCTATAAGATGAGGTGAGGTTGGTCGATGATAGATGTTACGGGTTACAGGTCTTCTTCCTCTTCAAAAAATCTCAAATTTATGTAATAGTATAATATTAAAAAAAAAAAAAAAAAGGTGTATCAATGTATGATATAGACATATATATATATATATATATATGTATATATGCAATGGAGGTCTTTCATTTTCAATATAAGAAAGATGCGAATTCAATATAATGCTAGACAACGTTTCTTGTTAGGTTGCAAGTCAATATAATAATAGTGAAGACATGTTAATTTGCAACATTAAATGATCATGATAAAGGATAAAAGTTTAATTTAGTCTTCTTTGGAGGCTCCTCCTCCATTCTTGTATAATATAATAGAGCTAGTCTTCCTCTAGCTCTCTTGAAAATGGGATTCAAATCGATACGTATCAGCTATAAGATTCCGTATATATTTTTTCGTAAGAGATTCCAATTGACACTAACATAATGAAAAAATATATATTTTACCACGGAATACATATATCATTTGAGATATAGCCCCAAAAAAATGTAAATGTGCGGGACTACACACACGATGAATTCTATGAGTTATATACACACAAGTGTACGTTCTTTCATTTAATTTTATTAGTGTGTATGTTCTTCATTGCCTAGGAAGAATAGTCAAATTTTATTTTAAATGAACAATTGTTTTATTTTATAATAATTATTAGCTCTAGATAGTGGTCAGTGGTCAAGAATCAAGATGCTGATAACATATTAAACTCAGTCAATTCAAACATCATTTCGACACAATCAAGCGATTTTTCTTCTACCAGCGAAGATATTCTCTTCACTGAAATTAAGTATACTATTACAAGTTACAAAGTCAACTAGCAACATATTATTTCACCACCACCACCAACGTTAACGGTTTTTGCAAATCCTCAAACCAGCAGCACCAACCACATGGATCTTCTTTAATTTTAGCAAATCTATATAGACGGGAATGTTTATTAACACATTTTCGAAACGTTAAGATGTTACAGAAGATTGGAAATTGAGTTAGAAAATTATTATAAACAATTAGTAATCGATTCCAGTGCACGGAAGATTTTCGCAAACACTCGGTTTATAAAATCAACTAGCAACAATTTTTTTTTTAAGCACAAACACTACCACCATGTGACAACCCTCAAAGGAGCACCAAAACAATTAACTATATGAATCTCCTTTTTTTCTTTTTTTTTTTTTTTTTTTTTTTTTTTTGGGACGGAAAATGCATAAAACAGACACATTATGGATCGTCTCATTCATCATCCTCCTCCTCCTCCTCATCCCCGTCTTCAGACTCATTCTCATCCTCATCCTCGTCCTCGTCATTACCACCACCACCCCCGTTAATCTCATTAAGGATAACGATAAGGGCAACGATAAATGCATGATCAATGTTAGGATAAACTGTGACCATAAAACTGTCTTTACCAAGCACGACACTTTGAACTGTTTCGTGTTTGTGCATCTGCATATACAATAACAATGACAATAATCGATTAGATAATTAGTTAATTAATAATTAGCATTTCAAAAGCGTTAATTAATTAATTTTCTCTTATGTTAATTATTGCAAATATACAATTAATCAAAGTAATCAGTGGTATATATATCTTACTTGGGCAACAATTGTAGAAGATTCTCCTAAATAAATACAGCAAGAATATTCAGACCAGCTGCCTTTGACCTGAAAATCAATAACTTCTTCTTTTGTGTTATTGGCCAAGAACACATCTAATTTGGTCTTGAATTGGATCAACGAAGATTTCTTTACAGTGAAGAGAAGATCTTTGCTATCTGTGCTTTTTCCCTTAAACGCATGCCATCTGTTGTGCATAGTCCGTATCTGCATTTATAAATTTAAAAAAAAAAAAAAAAAAAATCAAATCCTTGTTTATATTTAAAGTGTTTATTTTAGAACACAACTAGCGTATGAGACAGTCTCATTCAAGATTTGGGTTCAAAAATTTAATAGCACTTTTTGCGAGAGGGCTTATGCGAATAGCACCATATTAATAAATCTTGTTTTAATAGCATCAAAAATGGAATTTGGATAAAAATACCCCCTAGCTTCTTTTCTTTTCTCCTATGTGTCCGAATTTGAATCTACATAATATATATATATATATATATATATATATATATATATATGCATATATACCTTCTTAGTGAAAGTGACAATAGTGTTTCCAGCGCAATCAAGCAAAACTTTCCTGGCATGAAGTGAAAACAATTTTCCTTTGACTGTGTACATGGAATTGCCATTGATGTCTTTGACAGAGAATTTCCTACTACTCAAAAGCTTATTCGCAATCACAAGATCTAGAGGATAAGGAGTGCAAAACTCAGGTCCGACAACCGAAATGGGTGCCGAAGAATATGGTTCTTGACCGGGCACAGGCCCTACTGCACCATATGGCGCTTGGCCGGGTAATGCATATGGTGCTTGAAATGGCGGTGGAGGATACGGTGCTTGACCGGGCGGCAATGCATATGGTGGTGGATACAGTGCTTGACCGCCGGGAGGCAATGGATATGGATGTGGTGACTCATTGGGCGCTGCATATGGATATGGTGGTCGAATATTAGGCTGCTCCATTGAGAAATTGAGAAACTTTTATTAAAATGATGATTCTGATATAGGAATTAATGAGGGACTAGTTGTTTTTCCTTCTGTTCGGGTATTAAAAACCGCTTTTTATGCTGTACGTGCTATATTTGTCTTTGTAAATTAAGGAACTGGTGGCTCAAATAGTCTCATAATATGAGATTTAGAGGACATTTGGTTTGAAAAATCTTGTGACACACACATCAGTGTTACTAAATATGGTGCTTAAAAAATTTGTTCTCTCTCTCTCTCTCTCTCTCTCTCTCTCTCTCAATAATAACCAATCATATTTTACATTGAGAATTTGTTTAAGTAATTGAATTTATTCTTATTTTTCCTAACAATTCCAATTAATAAAATCACATATATTTTATGAATTTTGATCTGATTTTTTTTAGATGATAAATTCATTGAAATATACCTATAAATAAAATTTGAGAATTTTTTAAGTACTAAGAACTATTTTTTTGAATTTTCCTATATTTATCTCATTTTTCCGATGCCTTTATGCTTAATAAAATCGGAATAAATATTTCTAGTGTTTGAAAAATTCTCAAATTTTATTCATAGTTAGATTTTATTAAACTTATCATCCGCACAAAAATTCAGATCAAAATTCATAAAAATCGATATGAATCATCAAGGTTCTTATCGAAATTAAAATAAGATATACCTCATTTGATAATTACTCATATATATATATGGAAATTTTCCTATAAGGATGCCTTGATATAATTATATAAGGACATTGAATGTGAGTCACTCGTTTTACATACTTTGACTTGGTATGTATGCACTTGTCAAATCATTTTTATAAATGAGTGACTCACATTTAATATCCTGATAAATTTATATAAGGATGTCCTGAGAAGAACGAGACCGTATATATATATATATATATATATATATATATATATTGGATACAATTTGCACCAAAGCAAAATCTCAAACCAGTAGGGTAAACAAATTTGTCATCATAATTACTGAAAATCAAAATTAAAGACATTTGAGAGCCACAAACGTTAACATATATGAATAAAATATGTGTGTAATATTAGAATCTTAAATCTTAGAGTTTGTTTGATTGGACTTTTGAAAAACCTCTATTGGTAAAAGATTTATTTGCGGTAGATCTATTATAAATAGAGTTTTTTTTTTTTTTTTTTTTTTTTTAAATTATAGTTGTTTGATTGGTAGACTTTTAAAAAAAATGTCTATTTAAAGAAGCACCTCTCCATGAGCTTTTGCCCAGTAGAGATTTAAACTCTAGTAGTCTCTACTCAATTTAAAATAGACAATTTTAAAAGCCCAATCAAACAACTCTAAAAAATTCAAATAGACGTTGGTAGACCTTTTGAGGCAATAGAAAACTCAACCAAACAAGCACTTAATCAAGTTATATGTATTTCTCATGATATATATATATATAGTCAGATATCAATTGCAACCATTTCAAACTTGTAAAACATCATAAGCTAGATCAGCAAAAACAAGCCAACATTTAAACTATAAAACAAGCCTTACATATATTTATTTCATGCATAACCTTGACTGGTACATGGATTTTTTACAATTAGAAAAAGCACGCACACACAAGTGAAGTTTGAGGAGGAAATTAAAAGGATCACACTTACTCACTTAGACTGGAATTTGGACCAATCAAGCGTAAATAGTAATTTCATCTACAATCTCAGCCGGTAATTCCATCAAGAATCACGATAAGGGCGACTATGAATGCATAGTCGACTTTAGGATACACTGTCACCATGAACTTGTCCTTTCCGATCAAGATACTTCGAAAACCATGTTTCTTGTACATCTACACATCAACAACATGTTTTTTAATTTCGAATTTTATAAACTTTTAAGGATCTTGTGATGATAAAAACCATGAAAAAAAAAAATAAAAAAAGATTACTTGGGCAACAATTGCGTTGGATTCTCCGGCATAAACAGTACAAGATTGTTCCAACCAACTTCCTTTAACTTTGAAATCAGAAACATATTCGTTTATGTTGTTTGCCAAGTACACATCAAGTTCAGTCTTGAGCTGGATTATTGAAGATTTTTTAGCAGAAAATATCATATCATCATAATCGATACTATCTCCTTGAAATACTTCCCATCTATCATGAGCGGTAAGTATCTGCATTATTGAAACACGATAGATTATCAAATATTTTCTAAAATGTCACGCCTACGTACGTTAGAGATTAATGATGTAGAAAACGGATAAAAACATGAGATAGACCTTCCGTTGGAGGGTAACAATGGGAGTTCCAGCATTATCAAGTATTACACGCCTGCTAGGAAAAAGTAATCCTTTCACTTTTAGGACGAGGTTGCCATTGGTATCAGTCACTTCGAAGTTGCCACTGGTTATGTTCAAAACTTGTTTCTTTATCGCAAGATCGAGAGGCTGAGGAACACAAAACTGAGGACTGATAACTGAAACACTATTGGTTGGTTGTGGTTCAGCCATATTGAAAGAAGATTGATTGATGGAAGAAGAATTGGTAATTTAAGAACTTATTTTGCTATGAATTTCTAAGGAAACTGAACCTCTTACTTATACATGATTAAAGGGTTTCTGTTGGATGAGATTTTGGTTGATATTTATTCCTCTCTAGAATCATATTCCATTTAATTGTTTCAGTTCTACCACAAAAACTGAAGAACCCTATTCCAATCAAACGTTTTCCACAAAATTATAACCCTATTACATTTAAAGTTTTCCACAAGATTCTGATTCATTTTAGAAAATGAAAAGTTGGATCAATTCCTTTCTAGTTAGTTGGATCATTTGGATAAAATGTGGATCGATAGATAAGTACACTCTGACAATTTTATGTTTGAGTTGTTACAACGTATTTGGTAAAACCAGAAGCGAGCAAGAGCGAGCCATGGAAACCATAAGACAAGCACCATATTTTATTACACAAAGAAATTAAGATATAAATAATCTACGTGTTTGGAAACAAAAAACTCAAATAAAGCCAAACCGCATCGATTTGAATGAGTCTCTTATAAGGGATTCCTTATTTTAATTTTGGTAATGACCACCATAAAATCACATCGATTTAAATGAATTTTGATCTGAATTTTTGTGTGAATTATAAGTTCATCATATTCCATTTAATTGTTTCAATTCTACCACAAAAACTATAGAGCCATACTCCATTCAAACGTTTTCCACAAGATTATAACCCTATTCCATTTAAAGTTTTCCACAAGATTCTGATTCATTTTAGAAAATGAAAACTTGGACCAATTCCTTTCTAGTTAGTTGGATCATTTAGATAAAATGTGGATCAATGGAAAAGTACACTCATTTAGTCTGACAATTTTAGGTTTGAGTCGTTACACCATATTTGGTAAAACCAGAAGCGAGCAAGAGCGAGCCATGGAAACCATAAGACAAGCACCATATTTTATTACACATAAGGAAATAAAGATACAGATAGTCTATGTGTTTGGAAACAAAAAACTCAAATAAAGCCAAACTGTATTGATTTGAATGAGTCTCTCATAAGGGATCCTTAATTTTAATTTTGGTAAGGACCACCATGAAATCACATCAATTTAAATGAATTTTGATCTGAATTTTCATATGGATTATAAGTTCATCATATTCCATTTAATTGTTTCAATTCTACCACAAAAATTGTAGAACCCTATTCTAGTCAAACGCTTTCCACAAGATTATAACCCTATTCCATTTAAAGTTTTCCACAAGATTTTGATTCATTTCAGAAAATGAAAACTTGGACCAATTCCTTTCTAGTTAGTTGGATCATTCGGATAAAATGTGGATCGATGGAAAAGTACACATATTTAGTCTGACAATTTTAGGTTTGAGTCGTTACACCGTAATTGGTAAAACCAGAAGCGAGCAAGAGCGAGCCATGGAAACCATAAGACAAGCACCATATTTTATTACACATAAGGAAATTAAGATACAAATAATCTACATGTTTGGAAACAAAAAACTCAAACAAAGCCAAACTGCATCGATTTGAATGAATCTCTTACAAAGGATTCTTTATTTTAATTTTAGTAAAGACCATCATGAAATCGTATCGATTTAAATGGATTTTGATCTGAATTTTTATGTGGATGATAAATTTATTGAAATCTATTTATGAATAAAATTTGAATTTTTTTCAAATACTATAACTATTTATTCCAATTTTTTTTTTTTTTTTTTAAATATGAAGGTATCGAAAAATTGGACGATTTTGTTTTTTTGTTTTTATACCAATATTTTAGGTTGGAATAGTATAATGGTATAAAAATAAAACATAAAATACTTGAATCAAGAATATATTGCTTTTGAATACAATTTGGCAGGGATCCCAATTCCCACCACGTAAATTTTTGGATAGTGAAGAATCTAGAATATCTGTCACAATATTCCCTTCCTGGAAATTATGACTAATATTTATTCAGTTTTAAGGAAGATTTATTTTGTTTGCCGCAAAATAATTAGATATTTGAATTCTACCGGAAAAAAAAAAAAAAAACTTGTGATTGTCAATTAATCACAAACTAAAAGCATATATTTCTAACTTGATAAGATATAAATCTTTATCTTCTATAAGCATATTTTTGTTTTTTTATTCATTTCAAAAATAAAAAATAAAAAAAAAATTCAGTGATATTTTTAAAATAGAAAAAGATATATATAGTCATTTTCTTTGTATGTGAGTCATAGATTATAGATAAATATAAACAAATGCATGTAAACTGAATCAAAATAATTGAATCAAGTGTCCACATACTAGTGGTGGCCACGGTTCGGTTTCGGTTTGAAACCGGCGGTTTCGGGTCCGTGGCCACCAAAAACCGAAACCGTAACCGGAAAACCGGTTTGGTACACGGTTTCTAACCGGCGGTTTTACGGTTTCGGTTTAAAAACCGATGGTTTCGGGTTCGGTTTCGGTTCAGTTTCGGTTTTTCAAAAAAAAATTCAAAAAAATGCCACGTGTCAGCTTCTGATTAGTCGATTTTTAAAAATTTTTTTTTTAAAAAAAAAAACCGGCGGTTTAACCGCGGTTAAAACCGCCGGTTTAACCGTCGGTTTTTGGCGGTTTTTGGAAGTACCCAAACCGAAACCGTAACCGGTTTCCGACCGGTTTTGAAACCGCCGGTTCCGGTTTCGGTTTTGGGGCGGTTTTTGGAAGTACGGTTTCGGTTAAACCACGGACAAAACCGTCGGTTTAACCGAAGCCATGGCCACCTCTACCACATACAAGGCACTATAAATAAAGTTTCATATAATATTATATATATATATATATATATATATATAAATCTTACTTGGGATTAAAAAAATAATAATAATAATAAATAAATAAATAAATCTTACTTGGGCAACAATTGTATCAGATTCTCCAGCATTAACAACACAAGATTTTTTAAACCAGCTTCCTTTGACCTTGAAATCACAGACATCCTCTTCAGTGTTGTTTGCCAAGAACACATGTAGTTGGATCTTGAGCTGTACCATTGAAGATCTCTTAGCAGTAAAAATCAGATCTTTTGAATCTGTGCTCTCTCCTCTGTACACTTGCCATCTATCATGAACTGACATGACCTGCAGTAAACAAAAACCTTTAACATATTCATAAATAAGTCGCACTATACATGATCAGTGACTATACAAACGTACGTAAATAAGCCGTCCCTAACTATTCAAACATTACAGAATCCCCGTTAATTACCTTCATAATTACAAATACTGTATATACCTTTTGTTGCAGAGTGACAAGGGGTTTTCCAGCAACGTCAAGCAGGACATGACGATTGGGAATCGTCACGAGGGATCCTTTGACTTTAAAAAGGATGTTGTCATTGATGTCCTGAACAGCAAAGTTGCCATTGGTTATGGTCATGACCCTTCTCACAATTGCAAGATTAACAGGATTAGGAGAACAGTACTGAGGACCGACGATCGAGACCGGGTTGGGTGCTGGTGGATAAGCTGGAAATTGCGCCATTGAAGCTGGTTTGAGTTTTGATTATGAGAAATTATTGATGATCCTTTATATGAACAAATTGGCATGTTATATAGAGAGTTGAAGAAAAACAGAGAGCTGGGGATTCCTGATATCTAGAGTATTTCCGGTACATAAGTGGTTTGTATTTCAATTCTTATTGACATGTTAATAATATCAAGAGGACATACTTCATATGTGTCATGGAAGTATACTTCTAAATAAAAAATTGTCTTCGATGCTCATTATTTATTAATGATATATTTTATTATTTTGTTATTTTTTATTTTTAATCAAACAACTTTTTAAATAATTTTTTATATATATTTATACCAAATTTGAGTCAGCTTACATAATAGTGCCTATAATTTTTTTTTGTTACATCAGTTTAACATTGAGTAGAAATAACTGCATTGGAGAGACTTTTTCTTTTAATATAATAATTATTGAAGTATTTAGCATATAAATTTTTGACAATCTATTTCGGCATATCACATATGAGAGGCTCTTAGATGGGTTAATGAATAATTGAATACAATTTTCTTTTCAATAATGAAAAGTGGACGTTTCTATCATTATATGTAACTTCTTCTGCCAAGAAATCAAATTTTGAGTTAGTTAGTAGCTTTTATGTGGATTTAGATCTTAATAAATGAGAAAGAAGGGTGTTTATTGTTCAAGTCTTATCTTGGCGGTGCATATCGTAATACTGCAGCAGAAAAAAAAAGGGTGTTTAATTGATAATGATATTGTAATTTCTAGTGGTTTTGTTTGATGTTTGATGATTGATGATTGAAAAGTACAAAATTTTTATTTTTTAATTGGAAAAGAAGTTTCTACGCAGCTTTTCAGCTTCAGGAAAAGACTTGTTAAAAGCGTGAAGGAGGAAACTGGCCGGAGTCCCTTTCAGACTTCAAAGTATTTCCAACAAGGCTTTCTATATTTTCTTTATATTTAGGGAGTCTGTTGTACTTTCACAAATATAGAGTCATTTAAGGAGTTAATACTCCAACAAACCTCCTTAAAAATGGCTCATTATTAATTTTTATTTATATTTAATTAAAAAGAAATATTTTTATTTTTAAATAAATTGAAAATGTTGTATACATTGTTTAAGAAAAAGAGATGTTGCATGTTCAATAAAAAAAATAATAATCAATATACAGTATATAGCTGTTGGGAAAGTGCTGTTTGTTGAATTTGGTCTTAAAAAAAAAGAAGGTTAAACTGAAGAAAGAAAGTTGAATTTGGGTTTATAAATAAAAAAGAATTTGGTTAAATAAAAAGGAAATAGGGAGTGAAAAAATAATTTGAACCATTGATATGAATGATGTGGACTATCCTTGACCACCAATTTCAATTGATGAGTGAATTAGGGAGGGAGCTTTTCTCCTTATATCTGGGGAGGCATTTGCCGGAATAAAATTTAGAGAGTGAGACAAGGAGGCTGTTGGAGCAAATTCCAGTTCAGCCTCTCTAAATATAGTCAAGGGAGGTGTAGCTTTCCGACCTATTGGAGATGCTCTCATATCATAAGTAAAAGGGTAAACAATAAATAGTAATATGCTCGGTGGGTCGAACAATTTTGTCCGAAATTTGGTTTAAATGATATGAAAATATCCGACAATTTTGTCCAAAATTTGTTTAAATTTTTTTTTTTCCTAAATTATTTAAACTTAAACAGCTCTGGGAGCTCAAGAGCTAAGAGTTGAGCTCCCAGATCTGGTTATCGCGACATAATGAGAGGAGCGCTGGAGGATGGTCATTGTTCGAACTTCCTAAACTACTTGCAGTGGCGGTAGGCCGTGGGGCGCGTAGTCAAGGAAGCGGTGGAGCGTGCCAATGAGACATCGGACATCAGGTGGTTCTTCTTCAGAGATGACAGTCTTCTTCGTGACAATCTGGCAAGACTCCCTTATTCTGAAAGTGAGAATGAGATTCAAATCCACATGTATATATCGCTAACAGTACGTTTGTGCAAATCCTCAAACCAGCAGCACCAACCAAATGGATCTTCCTTTAATTTTAGCAAATCTATATAGAAGGGAAATATTTATAGACACGTTATTCTGTTTCTAGTAGCAATAACAATAATGTTTCAGCTCATGTCAGTTAGTATTGGTTAAACGATTTCGAAAAGTTAAGAAGTCACTTAAAGTTAGAAAAATTATAAATGATAATCTAATTCAAGTGCACGTACGGAAGATTTTCACAAACACTTGGTTTATAAAATCAACTATAGCAACATTATTTTGTCCCACCATGTGAAAACCCTCAAAGGAGCACCAATTAACCACATGGATCAATATTTGCACATCCGTCAAAGGAAAATGCATAAAACAGACACATAATATATGCCAACAGGGGCGTAGCTCAATTGGTAGATGAACGGGATTGGGGTTTGAGCAAATGACTCCCAGATTAGTGGCTCGAATCCTACCAATGACAAAAGCTTTTAAAAAAAATCTGATCCTGAATTAATAGATATTGTAAAAAAAAAAAAAATAGCAATATTTGCATAATCGTCACATTCATAGTTGTCTTCCTCCTCTTCTTCCTCCTCAGATGATCATCCTCATCATTAATTACCAACACAACCCCCAGTAATCTCATTGTGGATAATGATAAGGACAACGATAAATGCATGATCAATGTTAGGATATATTGTGACCATGAAACTGTCTTTTCCAAGAACCGTACTTTGAACTGTTTCGTGCAATTGAATCTTAAAATATGTGTCTAATATTAGAATCTTAATCAATTAAGTTATGTACTTATGTATTTATTGAATTTATATGCAGACTAATTATTTCTCATGATACATTTAAGTCAGTCATCAATTGCAATTATACCATTTCAAACTTGTAAAACTTCATAAACTAGAGCAAGAACGTAACAAGTCAACACATACGTAAACCATAAAACAAGCCTTACATATATTTTTTTCATGCATAACCTTTACTGATTGGTACATGGATTTTTGACGATTAAAAATAAAAACACACACACACAAGTGAAGTTTGAGGATTAAAAAGATCATTCTTAGACTGGAATCTGGATCAATCAAGCGTAAAATCATTTCTCTCTAGAAGCGATAAATAGTAATTTCCTCTACGATCTCAGCCGGTAATTCCATCAAGAATTAATCACGATAAGGGCGACTATGAATGCATAGTCGACGTTAGGATACACTGTCACCATGAACTTGTCCTTTCCGATCAAGATACTTCGAATACCATGTTTCTTGTACATCTACACATCAACAACATGTTTTTTAATTTCGAATTTTATAAACTTTTAAGGATCTTATGACGGTAAAAACCAAAAAATAAAAAATAAATAAAAAGCTTACTTGGGCAACAATTGCGTTGGATTCTCCGGCATAAACAGTACAAGATTGTTCCGACCAACTTCCTTTAACTTTGAAATCAGAAACATATTCGTTTACGTTGTTTGCCAAGTACACATCAAGTTCAGTCTTGCGCTGGATTAATGAAGATTTTTTAGCATAAAATATCATATCATCAGAATCGGTACTATCTCCCCGAAATACTTCCCATCTCTCCTGAGCGGTAAGTATCTGCATTATTGAAACAAGATAGTTTATCAAATATTTTCTATAATGTCACGTCTACGACTCTATGAAAGTTAGAGATTAATGATGTAGAAAACAGATAAACACATAAAATAGACCTTCCGTTGGAGGGTAACAATGGGATTTCCGGTATTATCAAGCATTAAACGCCGGTTAGGAAAAAGTAATCCTTTCACTCTGAGGACGAGGTTGCCACTGGTATCGTTCACATCGAAGTTGCCATTGGTTATGTTCAAAACTTGTTTCTCTATCGCAAGCTCGAGAGGCTGAGGAACACAAAACTGAGGATTGATAACTGAAACAGTTTTGGTTGGTTGTGGATTATTGAAAGTGATCGATT
This sequence comes from Acer negundo, assembly GCA_035582765.1. NCBI lineage: Eukaryota > Viridiplantae > Streptophyta > Magnoliopsida > Sapindales > Sapindaceae > Acer > Acer negundo. Next base: position 20,945,533 of record CM069243.1, on the reverse strand, counting down.
GAGCCATACTGAAAGAAGATTGATTGATGGATCGAATAAGAATTGGTAATTTAAGAACTTATTTTGCTATGATTTTTTTTATGGAAACTGAAGCTCTTATTTATACATGATTAAAGGTTTTCTGTTGGATGAGATGTTGGTTGATAGTTATTCCTCTCTACAATCATATTCTGTTTCAATTCTACCACAAAAACTAAAGAACCCTATTCCATTCAAACGTTTTCCACAAGATTATAACTCTATTCCATTTAAAATTTTCCACAAGATTCTGATTCATTTTAGAAAATGAAAACTTGGACCAATCCCTTTCTAGTTAATTGGATCATTTGGATAAAATGTGGATTGATGGAAAAGTACACTCATTTAGTCTAACGATTTCAGGTTTGAGTCGTTACACCACATTCCGTAAAATCAGAAGCAACCAAGAGCAAGGGATGGAAACCATAAAACAAGCACCATATTTTATTACACATAAGAAAATTAAGTTACAAATAATCTACAAACTCAAACAAAGCCAAACTGCATCTAGGAGCCAATACTGCTCATATCGATTGAACCTTAACCCAAATCCTCTTTGTTAATTGCATCAAGAATCACAATAAGAGCGATTATGAATACATAATCGATGTTAGGATATACCGTCACCGTGAACTTGTCCTTCCCAATCAAGATGCTTTGAACAGTATGCTTCTTGTGCATCTGCAAATTCAATGACCAATTAAATCAGTTTTTTATACATTAAGATATATGATACATCTATGCCATGCATCCCCGATGTGACTTATGTAAAAATTCTCATTTAACCGATAATATCCCGAGTTCGATTATATCTTGCATTAAAAAGTGAAAATAAAATAAAAAATACAAGAATCAAGAATCTGTTGCTTTTGAATACAATTCATGGAGGATTCCCAAATTCCCAATTCCCACCACATAAATTTTGTTGGATAATGAAGAACCTCCTTAGCTAGAATATCCATCAGCATATTTCCTTCTCGAAAAGTATGACTAATAGTTATTCACTTTCAATGGAAGATTAATTATTATTTTCCCCAAAATAAGATATTTGAATTCTACCAGAAAAAAACCTGTGAATCTGTGATTGTCAGCTAATCACAAACGAAAGCATATATATTTCTATGATAAGATATAAATCATTATCTTCTATAAGCATATCAATTGTTCTTTCAGTGATATTTTAAAGTAGAAAAAAAAAAAAAAAAAAATCTTACTTGGGCAACAACTGTATCTGATTCTCCAGCATAAACAACACAGGATCGTTCAAACCAGCTTCCTTTGACCTTGAAATCACAGACATCTTCTTTTGTGTTGTTTGCCAAGAACACATCTAGTTTGGTCTTAAGCTGGAACATTGAAGATCTCTTAGCAGTAAAAATCAGATCTTTTGAATCTGTGCTCTCTCCTCTAAACACTTGCCATCTATCATGAGCTGACATCATCTACAATCAACCAAAAAAAGAAGAAGTTGTTATTAGTCCCTTTGAGCATATTTCCTATCAGGGGCGGAACTTGGAGTGTAAAATTGGGGTGGCCAACTTATAAAAATGTGAAATTAATAGTACTAAATTGTAAATTAACAATTTTTTAAAAATAAATTTATATTTTTTTAACTATTATTATTATTTTTTTTTCTATGGGCCAAGTGGGGTTGGCCTCTTCAGGGTTCCACCCCTGTTTTCTATACCGGATCTTAACTATTTACGGGGCGAAGCCAGAATTTCAAATTTGACCAAGTTTGGGGGATCATTTTAGAGAAATAAAAGAAAAAAAAAAAAAAATACAACTAACAATAAGAGCTAAATTAAAAATGATTTTTCAACATGGCCAACAGACCCTTTCATAGCTTCGCCCCAACGGATTCTCTGATAACTACTTGTATAATTACAGATACTGTATATACCTTTTGTCAAAGAGTGACAAGGGGTTTTCCGGCAGCGTCAAGCAGGACATGACGATCGTGAATCGACATGAGAACTCCTTTGACTTTAAAAAGGATGTTGCCATTAATGTCTTGAACAACAAAGTTGCCATCTGTTATGGTCATGACCTTTCTCACAATTGCAAGATCAACAGGATAAGGAGCACAGTACTGAGGACCGACGATCGAGACCGGGTTGGGTGGTGGTGGTGGATAAGCAGGAAATTGCGCCATTGAAGCTGATTTGATCGAGTTTTGATTATGAGAAATATTTGATGATCTTTGCTTTATATGAATAAATTGGCAATGAGTTGAAGAAAAAAACAGTGTTGTGGGGTGTCAGAGACTCAGATGGTGGCGGGGTTGATGAATAGTAATATACAATTTACACGTGACCAAGTCAATAATGAAAATTAGTGGACGTTTCTATGTTGCTTCTTTGTGGCGAATAATCTAAACTTTAGATATATAATTGACGGCTTTTATTTTATTAAATCATTAATAAATGGTATTTACTTGGATAATGAGAAAGAAATTCTAGTGGTTTGTTTGAAGAATTTCAATTTCTTTCCTTCTAAGAAACAGAGGAGATATAATTATGAGTGGACCACGTATGGAATTTTTATTTTGGTTGGAAAACTGTGTGGAGGAGTTTTCCAGGAAAATATCACTAGTCTTCATTATTTTAAGTATGTGACTCGAAAAATTGTGTCCGAAATTCATTTTAAATGACATGTAATGATACATTACTTATTATATGAAGTAAAAATCAGAAAAGAAATGTGGTGTGGAGTCTACTTATACGGTATATTGAGACTTTCTTTCATCTATAAAATTAATTAAATTATCGTCGACCATTTTACGTAGTGCTCGTAAGGTTTGACAAAGTCACTTGCTCATTTATTAATGTCAATAGAGACATCATTGTTAAGAGGGGTAGCTTAGCTAGTAAATAGATAAGTTTAGAGTTTGGATAAATGATTCCAAAGTCAACTGATCGAAATCCTACTAATGACGAAAGCTTTTAAAAAAATATATGGTCCCGGATTAATATATATGAATACTTCTCTAATCAATACCGTCCTAACTTTATAATTTCAGGACTTCCAACTACACTCATGTAAAGATTAGCTAATAAGGAAGAAAAGAAAGTGTTTGGAAGCTGAGAAAATAAATTTCCTCTGAAATATTTTCTCAGAGTTTTATTATGTATATTCTTCTTATTAACCAACGTCTAAAGCAATGATACATTTATACACTTTTCAGTAAGCATGCTGAAAGTGAGTTTCGTGATTTAAGGAAAAGCAAGCCAATCATAATCATTGGTTGAGCCACCTCAGCCAAGTCAGTTACTAACAGTAGCTAACAACTATATTTGACAGCAAGCTATCTTCCTTGGCTTCACTGGCTACATCTAGCTACGAGATGGTTGACATACGTTATCTTCTTCTGTTAGTTCTAGGATTGTTGATCATCATATGGTGATCAGTTGGTGGTTGATTATTGCTTTGTGTTGTGATGCACCGATGCTCTGCTTTTGTGCTTGTCCTAGCAGTGTCTACTGTTTTGACACTCAACATACTCGTTGGTGCTGCAACTGGACTACTAGAATACTTCACCTTCTCAAGCCACACATTCACAGTGGGCCCATAGCCACACATTCACAAATACCCCCACATATTAACAAATACCCACATCCAATATAAATGTATGACCGTGGTTGGACGTCCTTAACTTATAATTTTAGAATATCCTTACTAGATAACTACCCTAATATAGTGTGTAAAAAAAATAGAGACATTATTGATGTGAATTTTTTTTTTTTTGGTATGTAAGCCTGCATCAACTAGAATGTTGTTTGGTTAAACATTTTACAGAATTGTTTTTGAAAACAAAAAACAACTTTTAAAAAGTTATAACTAAAAAGTTAAAAATAGGTTTGCAAAACAGGTTTTCAAAATAATCCATAACTTTTCCCTCCAAACAACTATTTCACTCATTTTAAAAACAACCAAACACTTTTACATCGTTTTCCGTTTTAAAAAATTACTTTTAAAAAACACTACTAAACACATTAAATTTTTAAAAACATCATTTTTTTAAATTTCCATTTTTAAAAAAAGTTTTCAAAAACATCATTTTAAAAACGATACCAAACGCGCCCTTATCTGCACTGACTGCACCTTACATGTAGTTACAGCGTGATTGATCAAGATTTGTCAATTTTTAATTGTTCTTCTTCTCTTGAGTAAATCCTTCTTGAATGGTTTAATCATATAAATATATATATAATCCGTCCTATTGGAGAGTGAGATAAGGAGGCTGTTGGAGTAAATTCCGGTCCAGCCTCTCTAAATATAGTTAAGGAGGTGTTGCTTTCCGACCTATTGGAGATGCTCTCGTATCATAAGTAAAAGGGTAAACAATAAACAGTAATATGCTCGGTGGGTCGAACAATTTTGTCCGGAATTTGGTTTAAATGATATGAAAATATCCGACAATTTTGTCCAAAATTTGTTTTAAATAAATTTTTTTTTTCTAAATTATTTAAACTTAAACAGCTCTGGGAGCTCAAGAGCTAAGAGTTGAGCTCCCAGATCTGGTTATCATGACATAATGAGAGGAGCGCTGGAGGATGGTCATTGTTCGAACTTCCTGAACTACTTGAAGTGGCAGTAGGCCGTGCGGCGCGTAGTCAAGGAAGCGGTGGAGCGTGCCGATGAGACATCGGACATCAAGTGGTTCTTCTTCAGAGATGATAGTCTTCTTCGTGACAATCTGGCGAAGCCTCCCTTGTTCTGAAAATGAGAATGAGATTCAAATCCACATGTATATATCGCTAACAGTACGTTTGTGCAAATCCTCAAACCAGTAGCACCAACCACATGGTTTTAGCAAATCTATATAGACGGGAAATATTTATAGACACGTTATTCTGTTTCTAGTAGCAATAACAATAATGTTTCAACTCATGTCAGTAAGTATCTGTTAAACGATTTTCGAAAAGTTAAGAAGTCACTTAAAGTTAGAAAAATTATAAATGATAATCTCAATTCAAGTGCACGTACGGAAGATTTTCGCAAACACTTGGTTTATAAAATCAACTATAGCAACATTATTTTGTCCCACCATGTGAAAACCCTCAAAGGAGCAACAATTAACCACATAGATCAATATTTGCACATTCGTCAAAGGAAAATGTATAAAATAGACACATAATATATGCCAACAGGGGCGTAGCTCAACTGGTAGATGAACGAGATTGGGGTTTGAGCAAATGACTCCCAGATCAGTGACTCGAATCCTACCAATGACAAAAGTTTTCAAAAAAATATCTGATCCCGAATTAATAGATATTGTAAAAAAAAAAGTATCAATATTTGCGTAATCTCATTGAGGATAATGGTAAGGACAAAGATAAATGCATGATCAATGTTAGGATATATATTGTGACCATGAAACTGTCTTTTCCAAGAACCATACTTTGAACTGTTTCGTGCAATAGAATCTTAAAATATGTGTCTAATATTAGAATCTTAATCAATTAAGTTATGTACTTATGTATTTATTGAATTTATATGCAGACTAATTATTTCTCATGATATATTTAAGTCGGTCATCAATTGCAATTATACCATTTCAAACTTGTAAAACATCATAAACTAGAGCAAGAACGTAACAAGTCAACATATACGTAAACCATAAAACAAGCCTTATATATATTTTTTTCATGCATAACCTTGACTGATTGGTACATGGATTTTTGACGATTAAAAATAAAAACACACACACAAAAGTGAAGTTTGAGGATTAAAAAGATCATTCTTAGACTGGAATCTGGATCAATCAAGCGTAAAATCGTTTCTCTCTAGAAGCGATAAATAGTAATTTCATCTACAATCTCAGCCGGTAATTCCATCAAGAATTAATCACGATAAGGGCAACTATGAATGCATAGTCGACGTTAGGATACACTGTCACCATGAACTTGTCCTTTCCGATCAAGATACTTCGAATACCATGTTTCTTGTACATCTACACATCAACAACATGTTTTTTAATTTCGAATTTTATAAACTTTTAAAGATCTTGTGACGGTAAAAACCAAAAAACCAAAAATAAAATAAAAAGCTTACTTGGGCAACAATTGCGTTGGATTCTCCGGCATAAACAGTATAAGATTGTTCCGACCAACATCCTTTAACTTTGAAATCAGAAACATATTCATTTACGTTATTTGCCAAGTACACATCAAGTTCAGTCTTACGCTGGATTAATAAAGATTTTTTAGCATAAAATATCATATCATCAGAATCAGTACTATCTCCTCGAAATACTTCCCATCTCTCCTGAGCGGTAAGTATCTGTATTATTGAAACACAATAGTTTATCAAATATTTTCTATAATGTCATGTCTACGACTCTATGTACGTTAGAGATTAATGATGTAGAAAACGGATAAAAACATAAAATAGACCTTCTGTTGGAGGGTAACAATGGGATTTCCGGCATTATCAAGCATTAAACGCCGACTAGGAAAAAGTAATCCTTTCACTCTGGGGACGAGGTTTCCATTGGTATCCTTCACATCGAAGTTGCTACTGGTTATGTTCAACTTGTTTCTTTATCGCAAGCTCGAGAGGCTGAGGAACACAAAACTGAGGATTGATAACTGAAACAGTTTTGGTTGGTTATGGATTATTGAAAGTGATCGATTGAGCCATATTGAAAGAAGATTGATTGATGGATCGAATAAGAATTGGTAATTTAAGAACTTATTTTGCTATGATTTTTTTATGGAAACTGAAGCTCTTATTTATACATGATTAAAGGTTTTCTGTTGGATGAGATGAAATGCTGTTGGTGCCTTGATGTATGCGATGGTGTGTACTAGACCTGACATTTCACACGCCGTAAGTATGGTGAGCCGTTACATGCACAACCCTGGTAAAGGCCACTGGCAAGCAGTGAAATGGATTTTACGGTACATTCAGGGTACTGTAGATGTTGGTTTGAAGTTCGAGAGAGGTCAGAAGGTTGACAAACATATCATATGATATGTTGATTCTGATTATGCTGGTGATCTTGATAAACGCCGATCTACTACTGGTTATGTGTTCACTATGGCAGGAGGACCAGTAAGTTGGAGATCTACTTTACAGTCAACAGTGGCTTTGTCTACTACTGAGGCGGAGTATATGGCTGTAACAGAAGCTTTCAAAGAAGCCATTTGGTTTCGTGGTTTGATCAGGGACTTGGGCATTGTTCAGGAAAACGTGGAGATTTTCTGCGACAGCCAGAGTGCCATTTGTTTGGCAAAGAACCAGGTCCATCATGCTCGCACCAAGCATATAGACGTCCGTTACCATTTTGTTCGGGAAATAGTAGATGAAGGGAATATTCTACTCCAGAAGATTGGAACTTCAAACAATCCTGCAGATATGTTAACAAAGGTGATAACAAGGATCAAGTTCCAACATTGTTTAGACTTGATCAATATCTCTCGAGCCCGTAGTACCTAAAGGCAAAATGGAGGCAGCATTAATTGGTGGATTCTCGCCAAGGTGGAGATTGTTGACAAATTTGGCTCAACTCTCACCTTCCAACTACCATCTACCACCAGCCACCAGCCTTTTAATGAATACAACCACAATGTTGAAAATGAGGGAGGTTTGTCTCTGTTTTTCCCCTATAAATATGACCCTCAGCAAGGCAAGAAAAGCATCAGAAGAAAAGGCAAGAAGCAGTTCTGTATTTGTGCTTCCAGAGAGAGTTCTTGAGAGAGTTTGAGAGAAATTCCGTTTTTGTAATTTGTATAATTTCTCCAATAAAATCAGTTTGCTGCCTCCCGTGGACGTAGGCAATTGCCGAACCACGTAAATATCTGTGTTTGTGTGTTGTGTGCACTTTTCTATCGAATTTCTGGCCATTTCCGCAACAGAGATGTTGGTTGATATTTATTCCTCTCTACAATCATATTCCATTTAATTGTTTCAATTCTACTACAAAAACCAAAGAACCCTATTACATTCAAACGTTTTCCACAAGATTATAACTCTATTCCATTTAAAGTTTTCCACAAGATTCTGATTCATTTTAGAAAATGAAAACTTAGACCAATTCCTTTCTAGTTAATTGGATCATTTGGATAAAATGTGGATCGATGGAAAAGTACACTCATTTAGTTTGACGATTTCAGGTTTGAGTCGTTACACCATATTCTGTAAAATCAGAAACGAGCAAGAGCAAGGCATGGAAACCATAAAACAAGCACTGAGTCGTTACACCACATTCTGTAAAATCAAAAACGAGCAAGAGAAAGGCATGGAAACCATAAAACAAGCACCATATTTTATTACACATAAGGAAATTAAGTTACAAATAATCTACATGTTTGGAAACAAAAAACTCAAACAAAGCCAAACTGCATCTAGGAGCCAATAAAGTTCATATCGATTGAACCTGAACCCGAACCTGAATCCTCTTTGTTAATTGCATCAAGAATCACAATAAGAGCGATTATGAATGCATAATCGATGTTAGGATACACTGTCACCATGAACTTGTCCTTCCCAATCAAGATGCTTTGAACAGTATGCTTCTTGTGCATCTGCAAATTCAATGACCAATTAAATCAGTTTGTTATACATTAAGATATATGATACATCTATACCATGCATCCCCGATGTGACTTATGCAAAAGTGCTCATTTTTAACCGACAATATCCCGGGTTCGAATATATCTTGCATTAAAAAGTGAAAATAAAATAAAAAAATACAAGAATCAAGAATCTGTTGCTTTTGAATACAATTCATGGAGGGGATTCCCAAATTCCCAATTCCCACCACATAAATTTTGTTGGATAATGAAGAATCTCCTTAGCTAGAATATCCGTCAGCATATTTCCTTCTCGAAAAATATGACTAATATTTATTCACTTTCAATGGAAGATTAATTATTATTTTCCCTAAAATAAGATATTTGAATTCTACCAGAAAAAAACCTGTGAATCTGTGATTGTCAGCTAATCACAAACGAAAGCATATATATTTCTATGATAAGATATAAATCATTATCTTCTATAAGCATATCAATTGTTCTTTCAGTGATATTTTAAAGTAGAAAAAAAATAAATAAATAAATAAATAAATAAAAAAGAAATCTTACTTGGGCAACAACTGTATCTGATTCTCCAGCATAAACAACACAGGATCGTTCAAACCAGCTTCCTTTGACCTTGAAATCACAGACATCTTCTTTTGTGTTGTTTGCCAAGAACACATCTAGTTTGGTCTTAAGCTGGAACATTGAAGATCTCTTAGCAGTAAAAATCAGATCTTTTGAATTTGTGCTCTCTCCTCTAAACACTTGCCATCTATCATGAGCTGACATGATCTACAATAAAAATAAAAAATAAAAAGTTGTTATTAGTCCCTTTGAGCATATTTCCTATACCGGATCTGTAACTATTTACAGAGGCGAAGTCAGAATTTTAAATTTAACCAAGTTTGGGGGTCAAACTATATAGTAATTATCATTTTAGAGAAACAAAAGAAAAAAAAAATTACAATTAACAATAAGAGCTAAAAATGAATTTTCAACATGGCCAACAGACCCTTTCATAGCTTCGCCTCTACGGACTCTCTGATAACTACTTGTATAATTACAAATACTGTATATACCTTTTGTCGAAGAGTGACAAGGGGTTTTCCGGCAGCGTCAAGCAGGACATGACGATCGTGAATCGACATGAGAGCTCCTTTGACTTTAAAAAGGATGTTTCCATTGATGTCTTGAACAACAAAGTTGCCATCTGTTATGGTCATGACCTTTCTCACAATTGCAAGATCAACAGGATAAGGAGCACAGTACTGAGGACCGACGATCGAGGCCGGGTTGGGTGGTGGTGGTGGATAAGCAGGAAATTGCGCCATTGAAGCTGATTTGATCGAGTTTTGATTATGAGAAATATTTGATGATATTTGCTTTATATGAATAAATTGGCAATGAGTTGAAGAAAAAAACAGTGTTGTGGGGTGTCAGGGACTCAGATGGTGGTGGGGTTGATGAATACTAATATACTATTTACACGTGACCAAGTCAATAATGAAAATTAGTGGACGTTTCTATGTTGCTTCTTTGTGGCGAATAATCTAAACTTTAGATATATAATTGACGGCTTTTATTTTATTAAATCATTAATAAATGGTATTTAATTGGATAATGACAATGAAATTCTAGTGGTTTGTTTGAAGAATTTCAATTTCTTTCCTTATAAGAAACAGAGGAGATATAATTATGAGTGGACCGCGTATGGAATTTTTATTTGTTGGAAAAGCGTGTGGAGGAGTTTTCCAGGAAAATATCACAAGTCTTCATTATTTTAAGTATGTGACTCGAAAAATTGTGTCCGAAATTCATTTTAAATGACATGCAATGATAAATTACTTATTATATGAAGTAAAAATCAGAAAAGAAATGTGGTGTGGAGTCTACTTATATGGTATATTGAGACTTTCTTTCATCTATAAAATTAATTAAATTATAGTTGACCATTTTATGTAGTGCTCGTAAGGTTTGACAAAGTCACTTGCTCATTTATTAATGTTAATAAAGACATCATTGTTAAGAGGGGTAGTTCAGATAGTAGATGGACAATTTTAAAGTTTGGATAAATGATTCCAAGGTCAATGACTCGAAATCCTACTAATGGCGAAAGATTTCAAAAAAATACATGGTCCTAGATTAATATATATGAATACTTCTCTAATCAAGACCGTCCTAACTTTATAATTTCAGGACGTCCAACCACAACTATACATTCACAGTGAGCTCATAGCTACACATTAACAAATACTCTCACACATTAATAAATACTCATATCGAATATAAATATATAACCGTGATTAGACGTCGTTAACTTATAATTTTAGAATATTCTCACTAGATAACTACCCTAATATAGTGTGAAAAAAAAATGAGACGTCATTGATGTGAATTATTTTTTTTGGTATGCGAGCCTGCATTGACGTTGAAAACGATAGAGAATCTTATCTGCACTGACTGTACCTTACATGTAGTTACAACGTGATTGATCAAGATTTGTCAATTTTTAATTGTTCTTCTTCTCTTGAGTAAATCCTTCTTGAATGGTTTAATCATATAAATATATATAATTCGTCTTGATATATCTTCTTTGAATGGTTTAATCATATAAATATATATAGTTCTTCCTGATATAAAAAATATCAAGACGAAGAATATGGACCATTAGATTTATATATTTTGACTCAAAGTGTATGTGCTTGTCAAAAATTCTCTATAATCTATAGTTCACAATCTTCGACATGATATATTTTTTATAGAACGAATTAATAGTAGAAAGACTGTATATATATAATAATAATTAAAAAAAAATAATCGACTTTTTTTATATTTTTATGGATTGCTATACGTGGCAATCATAAATGTTATTAAATTATTATTATTATTTTAATTTATCATATATATTTTTTATTTTTTTATTTTTGTTTTTAATATATCATATATATATATAATAATAGAGTTTCAAAGTACCACATAACAGCGTAAGAGAGGTTTTTTTTTTTTTTCTACTTTTAAATATTTTTAATTTTTTTATTTCTATTTTCCTATTTATTGATTAATCAAATTAAACAATTTGAAAAATATTAATTAGATAATGTCAAGTATTGCAACTCTATATCTTCATTCATGTATTTAAACGTTTATATTTTTTAATAGCAGTAATATATATTTAATTGAAAGACTATCTTATTTATCCATTAAACTCCTTCTAATTAATGACCAACTTATTTAATTTATGATAATATTAATGACCCATCTAAATAATAGAAGTAAAATGAAAGGTCTCTGTATTCTATATATACATTGAACCCTCTTTGTTTCTTTTCATTTTTGTTTTGTTAATGATTAAGAATGTATATGTTTATGGGTTTGAAGTTTTATATCACATTTTTGAATTTTCTCATGTCTATTTTGTAGGCATTTTCTAATACTTTCTTCAGGGGAGTGGGTGACAAGAGTCAGGTAAAGTATAGATAATGGAGTTCATATATCTCGTATTTGTATGTATTACTTAATGATCAATTAGTTATTAACTTATTATGTAAATCATTGAACTATCTTTTTTTTTTTTTTTTTTAATAATGATTAGAAATGCATATATTTATGGGTTTGAAGTTTGAAATTAGATTGTTGATTTTTTATTAATTCACAGGTAATTTTTTAGTTCATAAAATATATATTTCGAGGAGAATTTGAAGACTTTGATCATCAAAATGATGAACGTCATCGTTTATTTTCCACAGCTTTACAACTTTGGTGGATATGTGTTTTTTTTTTTTTTTTCTAGAAAAAAATTATTAAAAATAGGTTTTGAAATATAATTGAGAAATATTTGGTGATCTTTTTTAATTTAATATATATTTTTTGTTTCGTGAAATAATGAAATTTAAATGTTAATATAACTTAGATAACTGAAGGTAAAACTATATAACCATTATGTTTAAATATGTTCGCATCAAAAAAATTGGTATAAATAACACAATGTTTTGCAAACAGTTTTTAATACAAAGTCCGTGCAACGCTCGGGTTGGAAAACTAGTATATATATAATAATAGATTTTTTTTCTACTTTTAATGTGGTTGCGACATATGGCAATCATAAATGTTATTAATTTTTTTTTTTAATATATCATATATATATATATATATATATCTATTTATATAATATAGTAAAATGAAATCACGTATTAACACGTGTCGTCGTATGTAGGCTTTACCATTTAATTTTTATTAATTACTAGGTGTCAATATGAGGAGATTTGGTCATATCAAATACTAATAAGGATTATTATTCCAATTATGGTGTTGATAAATTTACATAGATATAATGATATTTATTATTTGAGTCGGTTAATGAAATTTTTAACTGTCCAAATGTCCAATTATCGCATTAATTTAAATAGATATAATGAAAGTTATTATTTGAGTAAATTTAAGAAATTTTTAGCTGTCCAATTCCATTATTTGATTCTCTATTTTCACCGTTAATGGGATAATTAATAGATTCTATTAACCATTCTCATAATTAATTTTTAATTATTAATTAGTTATTTATATTATAATATTTGGTAAGTTTAAAAGACAATCATATATTCTTATTCTTTCAAGTTTATTTACTCTCCCTCTATACCGTAATTAATAGATTCTATTAACCATTCTCATAATTAATTTTTAATTATTAATTAGTTATATATATTATAATATTTGGTAAGTTTAAAAGACAATCATAAATACTTATTCTTCCAAAATCGGTTTATTTACTCTCTCTCTATACAATCCCGTAATTAATGGGATAATTAATAGATTTTATTAACCATTCTCATAATTAATTTTTAAATATTAATTAGTTATATATATTATAGTATTTGGTAAATTTAAAAAACAATCATACCCTTACTATATTCCTCTCCTATTTTTTTAACCTTTTTATTTTCCAACATTTATTATCCAACTCTTCACTATCCAATCCATCTTTTATAAATTTAAATTCATTGGTAAAGAATATCAATTAACAACCATTCATTTTATTAACACATACTTTGTCCACTCAAATCAAATCTCAGTGCTTGAAATCAATTTCTTATTTTTCATGACCTCTTAATTTCTCTCCAGATCATTTATCATCATCACTCAAAAACCCTTATATTTTGTCTACAGCTTGGCATTCATATCTAGGATGGTGCACCATGCAAGACATCGTTTTCGACATGGACAAGATTCTTTGTTTTTGAACAAGTTATAAATCTTCTCTCATTCCTACTTTATATTCACTTGCTAATTTTATAGTGCTTTATAGGGGTGGGCACAAAAACCAAAACCGAATTAAACCGAACCGAACCAAACTCAACCGAAAAAGGGAGTTTGGTTCAGTTCATAGCTTTAATTCGGTTCAAACCGATTTGAAATTTAAAAATCGAATTGAATTCTGTTCGGTTTTGGTTTTGGTTTTGGACATACAAAACCGAACCGAACCGAACAAACCGAATTTTCTTAATTAATTATTTTGTAAGGTTCAGTTTTATTATGAACTATTTGTTGATGATGTTTTATTATGGACTACATTTTTTGACTTTTGTTTTATAGAAGTTATAAAGATTTTATATTTTGATTGAGTATGTAAACTAAATGTGATTGAAATTTTAGATTTGGATTGAAAATTGGTTTGTATTTTGTTTAAATTATTTTTTACATATTATGTTTTCTTAAAAAAGTTTAAGCCTAAATACCAAAAATGCAATTTAAAGGCCCAAAAAATTTAAAAACATATAAAAAACCTTCAAAGCCCAATAACCCCAAAACCAAATTGAACCGAACCGAAATAAAGGTGTTCGGTTCAATTCGATTTTCAGGTTCAAACAATTCAAACCGATTCATATTTTTAAAAACCGAATATATATCGATTCAATACGGTTTTAGCCAAAAATGTATCGAACCGAACCGAACCATGCCCACCCCTAGTCCCTAGTGCTTTCTATGTACTTAAGTGTTAATGAGTTTAAAGTTATTATTTTTATTTTGGAAAAGACTAAAGAATTATTTGTCAATTTGCCAGTAATTTGATTGCTATTTTGAATTCCTTTAATTCTATGAATGTGAGATCTTTTTTGGTTGCTTAGAAATCATAGAAAAAAGGAGAAGTACAAGGTCGTCCCCACTCCTCAGAGAACACGATCACAAGTGAATCAAAGTGGAGAACTCCTACATTTGCAGCATATATATATATATATATATTTATATATATTGATAAACAGAACAAGCCTAGCAAACTATCTTGAATTATGAATGCAAGGCCTTGATTTCGTCCAAATAATGCCTGGTCTCCCCATTTTTATTGTACTAGTTTTTGGGGCACATACAAGGCATGTGCTTAAATTAGTATTTGAGTTTCGTATTTGCAAATATACATATTCTTGAAAAATAAGAGATGTTAATATAACACGGTATAGTTTTAATTTATATAAATGTTATTACATTGATATAATACCATGAGGAAGTTTTAAATTCATGGGTTTAACAAGAAGCTCTTCTACACTTGCCTCAAAAGAGATTTTTCCCACGATGATTTAACTGTGGTAATCTATATACAATTGTTTGCAACTTTTGTTAAACATCTCAACAATTTAAGTTCAACAACTAAATTATATATTTTTTAAGTCCAAAAGTACTTTTCAACTAAATTGCATAAATTGTGATGAAATGATTATTTAAATCTTTAATATCGGATATCTATATCTTCTTTATTAGATGAATCCACCGTTTGCAGTCAAATCCCGTTATATATATATATATATATTTTTTTTTTTTTCTTTCACTTATAAACTTCCATTGTATGTATATTTATACTTAAGTTATCAAGTTGCATGACAAATTAAATTTATACTAATATTTCTTATTCCTTTTCAAGTCATTAAATGCATAGAAAATTATATTTTCATCCCCTATCTCATTTTACAATATAAAATAATCATCAATCCAAATACCTGTTATTTGGGTCCTGTCCATATCATTATGTGTCACTATAACTAAGACATTTCTATTAAGTAATTCTATAAACTCAAATAAATTCCATCTAAATTCATAATAATTGAGGTAGAGTATTTAACAATGATTTAACCTATTTAAAATTTTAAATTAAGATAAATCTTGGAAATTATTATACAATCTCTGTTGTGCTAGTATTACTAAGATATGTTTATTAAGTAATTCTACAAACTCGAAGGCTAATATTTGTCATTTGACTTTCAAAGAAAATCTAAAGGATGCTATAATTAAAATCTTACTAAAATCTATCTATTAAATAATTATATAAACTATAAGGGTTGTATTTGTAATTGTACTATTAAAGAAATTATTATATATATATAAAAAAAAAAGACTCAAACAAATTGGTGGTGGGCTATAATTCCACCCGTCCAACTTGCTCTTTTTATATAGAGTATAGACGTCTGTTTGATTTCTGGGAATTTGAATGAAAATTGAAGGAATATAACAGATAGTATTTTCTGTTTATATATATGAAATAGTCTGTATTGTATTTATATATTATCTTTTTTAACTTTATTTGTCTATATATAGTGGTTTGATTATTTATACATGAAATGTTAATGAAATTATATATATCATTATTAATCATCACATAACAAAAAATAGCTAACTTAGCTAAATTTGGTATTGGTTTGGATTCCAATGTAACTTTTGTTACTTCTTTCATATGTGCTTTTCATTTTCTTTTGTTGTATCTTTTGAGTTGGATGTGAAACTATTAGTTTTTGTAAATTCTCATTAAATCTAGAAAACCAACTGAACCTGAAACACTAATTAGTGATCAGATTATCTGGATCTATAAAATTAATTTGTGACAATAAATTAGTCATCAAACATTAATGAAAAAACAACCAAACATCTTGAAAAGTAGGTATCTAAATTGGACAAATAAAATATATATGAAATTTAGATGCATGATGTATGTAATTTGTGAATATGTTTAGTTTTGTAGTTAAAAGTGAGAACGTTGCTCATCAATTAAAAAAAAATGAAGCAAAAAGCGTTGTTGTGAATTGATGGAATGCGTACAGCAACAAATATATTACCATAAAGGATACTCAATAGGAATGAGTCAATTCATATGCAATTTGGATTGCTATTAAATGTCATAAATCACTTATTAATGGATAATCAAGAGGTAATCTCGTAATTAATGGAACAGTGAATAAATTCTCTAAACCAATATCATAATTGATTTTTAATCATTAAGTATTATTATTATTTTTTGAAGTATTACATTATTTGGTAAATTTAAAAGCAAACAATAAATTTTTTTTTTTTTTTTTTTTATTTGTCAAAGGTATTAAGTAGTTATTAAGTGTAATAACTTTTAATAATATAATCTTTTTTTTTTCTTCATAAATCACATATCTTAACCAAAAGACAATCTTATAATCAATAGGATAGTGAATAAATTGATTTTAAATATTATGTATTTTTTTTTAAAAGTATTCCATTATTTGGTAGGATTAAAAGACAAACCATAATTTTTTTTTACCAACAAGTTATAAATTATTATTAATTAATTTTTTAAATATTGTTAATTATTTAACTATATAATATATATATATACATATAGTATAGTAAATTATTTTTAAAAAAAAAATTATATTCAACCCTTCATTTTTTTTTTCAATTAATAGTTGATTTTCTAGATTTAATGAGAATTATTACTATTATTTGATCACATATTTTTCTCGATGAGTAATATATTATTATAAAGTTTCAACATACCACATGAGAAAAACTTGACATGACTATTGATTAATTTTTGTTAGAGATCGACATCAAATAAATAAATCTAGAGAAATACCTAATGATTATTTTTTATCATCAATGTATTCAATATCTTATACTAATAAATTAAATCATTAAATTATTGTTACGTTACATTTTATAGTTCTCACACATCGTGTGGGATGTAATCTAGTTAATATAATAAAACAATTTCCATTTGAACAACACATGCACCATGATCTGAAGTGTTCGAGTTCAAGTTAAAATCTAGAATTTGTGTAATATTAAAAATAAAAATAAAAATTATATAAAGTCCTTAGTAAACTAAGCGCACCATTGCACCAACCTCGTCATCTGTCACTCACTCGAACCTCATAATCTCGACATGGTCCGGTCGGTCTCTCTGAAGCGTGCCAACCTCTTCCTCAGACAAAACAGAAGATGGCCTCACTCACCTTACAAAACCAGATGGCACCAGACTTTCAACCAGCAACAAGCCATTGAAATCCTCAAAAAATCTCTACTTTTACCACCACCAACGCCACCACAACAAAATTCCAACCAACCTCATCTCCTCTCCTCTCTCTTACACTCTTTTAGCATCTACAATTGCGACCCCACCCCACAAGCCTATCTCTTTGTCATCAAAACACTAGCCAAAACTTCACAGTTTAATCAAATCCACTCTGTTCTCGACCACATTGAAAAAAAGGAAAACTTGGGGATACCCGAGTCGGTTTTTGTTGATATTATCAAAATTTACGCGGATGCAGATAGAATTCAAGAAGCTGTTTGTCTTTTTTATAGAATACTCAAGTTCAGGTGCGTTCCTTCTGTTTACTCACTCAATACTCTGCTTTCGGTTGTTTGTAGAAATAGAGAATGTATTAAAATGGTGCCCAAGATATTGCTCCAGAGTCAGCTAATGAAGATTAGAATAGAAGAGTCTAGTATTCGTGTTTTGATAGGTTGTCTCTGTAGAATGAACAGAGTCGGTTTTGCTATTGAGATATTGAATTGTATGATCAATGATATTGATGGGTTTGTTGTTGATGCAAAAACGTGTTCTTTGTTATTGTCATCAGTTTGTGAACCGAAAAATGATTTGCCAGGTGTTGAGGTTTTGGGGTTTTTGCAAGAATTGAAAAGGTTAGGGTTTTGTCCTGGTATGGCTGATTATACTAATGTGATTAGGTATTTGGTGAAGATGGAAAAGGGTTTGGATGCTTTGAGTGTTTTGGATCAGATGAAATCGAACGGTATCAAGCCTGATGTTGTTTGTTATACTATGGTTTTGAGTAGGGTTATTGCAGAAGAGGATTATGCGAAAGCAGAGAAGCTGTTTGATGAATTGCTTGTGTTGGGTTTGGTTCCTGATGTCTATACTTACAATGTGTATATAAATGGTTTGTGTAAGCAAAATAAAGTTGAAGCTGGAATCAAGATGGTTGCTTGTATGGAGGAGTTGCGGTGCAATCCTAATGCGATTACTTATAATACCATATTGCAGGCATTGCGTAAGGTTGGAGAGGTAAGTAGGTCAAGAGAGCTTGTAAAGGAGATGAGATTGAAAGGCATTGCTCCAAATTTGCAGACGTATAATATTATGATTGGTGGTTTGGTTAGCGCAGGTGAAATTGTTGAAGCTTGTAGTCTGTTGAAGGAAGTATTGGATAATCATTCCCGTCCTCCAAGTTTTATGTTTGATGAGACACTTTGTGAGTTGTGCTACAAAGGCAAAGTATCTGAAGTGCTAGAGTTGCTTAAGGAAATGGTCGATAAGAATGTCTCTCCAGGGGCCAGAGTTTGGGAAGCGCTTTTACTTAGCTCAGGGTCCAAACTTGATATCACGGATACCTCTTTGATCGATTTGGTGGATCCAGTTAGTTTCCAGAATGACATTTTTTATCGCTATCTTACTGAATTGTAATGTGTGACATTTGTAGTTACGGAACTGCTTCCCTTGGTACCTTATTGAATTGATTGTATTTTTATGTTTTCAAAAACAAGCCAATATAGAGCTGAAACAAAAGCTTTGTTTTGGGATACTGACTACTTCCCTACGCTTCCTTTAATATTCACTTGAGTTGAACTGAGAAGTGAAGGACATTCTCATAATTTGATCACCGAAAGCTCGTTGTTGTAATTATGCCCTCTACTGGGAAGACTGACTATGTGATTTTGTAGTTGTGCCCGCAATTTGTAGCGGTTGTATGGTGGACTCGTAAAGGTAATGAATTCTAGCCTGATTCCATACTCCTAACCATTCATAAGTGCATACCATCAATATCATGTAGCGTTATGCTCTCTACCCGCCCAATATAGTTACTCTCTTCTATGCTCATAAAAGTTTTTATTTCTCCCTAACAATATGCTCGAGTTACTCCTGCCGATTGGCTGATTCTTATAAACCCACTCCTTGTATATATTATTTGTCATAAGAAATTTAACTGTTTTTCAAGTTTATATTTCAAATGCAATGGCTATATTACCATTGCCTTGTGGTCATTCGAGTCAATCATTGTCTGATAATGATTATTGGGTGCGCGAATTGCAGAACTTTAGGAAATAAGAACTTCTGGGTAAGCTGTCCAACAGCCATTCGGATTATAAAGCTTAGCATTTCAGTTGTTCGTCTATGCTGCAGATGAAGGCATTTTGTTGTATACTTGTATGTACCAGCTTCACATATTGAGTGACTAAAATCATTATATCTTCTGCTTTTTTCTTTAATGGATTTCCTTGTCAGGCTGCTTAGTGCCAAGCACTGGAGTCATCTGTCATGGTAGATGACTGTCGAGCATCAGTGTCCTTTTACAACTCACTAAATGAATCTGTAAGTGGAGAAATTTTATCTATTCTGCAATCTCACAACACACGCCAGTTCTTTTGGAGAGTTCTGCTGCTACCTATAATTTGTACTCTCAAATCTTCTTAAACTTGTGACAGACATGAAACTGAAAGACCATCATTACCATGTGTTTCGAATGTTTGCTTTGTTTGTGTGTGCACTGCACGCGTTGCGCGATTGATAAATAGTTCATTTTTTAACAGTGGTCTTTTCTCGCTGTGCAATTAATTGTTTTGTATTGATGTGTAGGCACCAATCAGTTTTTGATTGCACTATGCTTTGTGCATTTCGCTTTCAAATAGTATGATATTATCTTATCTGTGTTCGGTCTTTTCCTTGGCTTCTCACCCAAAAGAGGTAAGATTATGGCGACCCTGTGCCCTGCAAGTTGGTGATTCTTAATTACCACCTCACATTCTCACAAGCTAATTCTAATTTGACGTCCATTGATCATCTGTTATGTTATATCATTTTCTCTAGAGATCATTTAACAGAGACATTTGCTAGAGGATATCTTCGAGTAATGATAACCAAATTCAATAGTTTTGTGGTTGTGATGAGAAATACAAAGTATGATAGTGCCTTTAATGATTGCTTCACTTTTTACTTTTTAGCTTCATTTTTGTTTTTTTGTTTTTTTGTTTTTTTACTTATTCTGTGAAATCATTGAAGCATCCTAAGAGCATGCACCCTTTTGTTGTCGATTCTTGATTCCTTACTTTAATGTGATGTTTGTCGGTGGATGGTCTAAAAAAAAAAAAAGAAGTTAATTGGCACTAATGCCCCTAAACTCTCCTAAAATATGCATTATACCCCCTATACTTTTTATTTTACCACTAAACCCCTTAAACTTTCTTTTTTTAACCAACACTTGGGTTTTTTGCTCTCGTGAGAGAGCATCTATGGTCGGTATTTATCAATTTGTAAGAGTTTAGGGAGTTTAGTGGTAAAAAATATATATAAAGAGTATAGTGCATATTTTGGAAGAATTTAGGGAATATCAATGCCAATTAGCAAAAGAAAAAAAAAGGGCAAAAATTACAATAGTTACATCAATTTTGTTTACTCAAAACAGGTATGCAAAATATACGAAACTCAAAAAAAAAAAAAAATGTACATGTTTCTTCTCTCTAGTGTATATATGTACAACACCCATCACATCCTAGATAATTTCTTTTTAAATAAAAGATATTGCAACAAAAGTACTAGAAAGCTTGTGAGCAAAGATATGATTGAATTATTGGTTTGAATTAACTTATAACATGTGCGGAGTCCTAGTATTGATTATCAGGTTCGGCGTGGGTCAGGTTTGAATCTTACTATTCAGGTCACATGTCAGGTTGGGTCTAGGAACAAAACCGGACCCGATTACTTTAAGAACAATATCGCTTTGAATTGCTAATTATAACATATTATGCTTGTAGATCGACCTGTTGACCCAAATAAGTTTACGGGTCTCTGGTGCAGGTTTAGGTTTCGGTTTTCTCAAAGATCTGTCGATCGAGACCTAAACTTGGTCTATGATCGGGTCTGAGTCCAAGTCCAGTAAGATCCGAATCCAAACAGTTGTCATCCCTAAATTAATCATTGCAATCTTCAATAACCTTAAAAGTGACGCATGCATTGACGATTAAATTCACTGTTTTGTTCAAACAATTCTAATAGAAGCCCTTAAAAGCAAAGGGACCCATTACCAAGAAAAGAAAAGAAAAGAAGAAAAGCATATTATTATTTTCACATAAAATAAAATGACCATCGTTGTCTGTCTGTTTCAGCTCTACAGTAATTTCCAAAACCGATACTGGAAAAAAAAAAAAAAAAAAAAAGCTTGTGATGTGGTTGATATATTTGAGAGAAATATCAATATAAACGATATTCATATATACTTGGATTCAAAAGAAAGATATATGGTGATTGGCTTTTCACTGTCAATCCAACGTGTATGTGAAGGAAGAGGTAAGGAGACATAATAGACATTTCTGGTGTGTGGTTTATCACCTTGTATTGTACTGTCTCCTAGGTGGTGGTACCAAGCCTGTACAGTGTACAACTGTACATACATAATCATCATCATAAATTATAATCATATTCTCTTTTTTCTCCTTAAATTATGCATTAAAGATTGAAAATGTCAATATTATTATTTGTATATCTACTTACCAATTATACTGTTAGGGTTCGTCTCGATCGAAAAGAAGAAAAAAGTTTATAAAAAAAAAAATTATACTGTTATGGCTCATCCTGAAAAGAAAAAAAATAAAAATAAATAAAAAACAATCACATTTTTTTTTCATTAATTCTTTCCGGTGTGTCCTATGATTCTTCCTCGATTATCTCTCTTCGATCTCTTTCCATTGCATCCTGAAATGAATTCATCATCATCATAGAAGTGAAGATGATTAAAGAAAGCCAATTCAAGGTATTGGAGATTACTATAAATACAATGAACTAATTTATAAATAATTTATGATCAGTACAAATTATGGATTCATAATATTATAATAATATTGGGTGAAAAGTTGAGGTATTCTTTATTTAATTATTTTAAAAGCCTTTTTTTTTTTTTTTTTCCAAGTATGCATGCTGGTTTTGTTTGGATGCAGTGCACTTTCCCAATTGCCATTCAAACTTCAAAGTGTTTTTATATATATTTTTAATATAAAAAACACCTAGAATTTGACAAAACATTAATATAGAAGCATCAAAGCTTAATTGTATGATTCGAATATTATCATTTTGCTGTTGCCCTTGGACAAATGCTATATAAAAAGGGGTTTCTGCTTTCTGCAATATAATCAATCATCATACAGTGCATATATATATACATTTTTTGCTCAGATCAGCTGAGAACTTGTTCTAGTATATATACCTACATATATGATATATGTATTTATTTACAGTTTTACACACATACCAAGTCTCTCCATCAGCATTTTCAATGCACTATCTTGTGTTTTCTGGCACAAAATTCGCCCAATTTTGAGTGTGAAAACCTGTATATGTGTATGAGAGAGAGAGAGATCTAATTTTCTCAACAAAAAAAAAAAAAAAACAAAAAAAAAAAATTCTACAGTTTTGTTTTTCTTTAAGCTACATATATATTAGAAAAATGACAAGATCGAAAAGAAAATAAAATCAATTTCTACTAATTAGGTTTTGATGAGGACTCACCTGAGGTCGAGAGTTGCATATATAATCTTCATAAGGTGCAGTGGTCATGATGGGGAAGACGGGCACATGAAGAACTAACTCATCATTATTGGACTGTAGCACAAAACCCTTTTTTTTTTTTTTTCAAGTATATAACTCCATTAGTACACTCTCTGGTACATAGAAATGCGTGCATATATATAATTATGCACGCATTTATCTATGTGTCGGTCAGTCTGTGTTGTGGTGTTCGTGAATGAGTTAGTAATGCACGTGCCCTGCTTCTCCATCTTGCTCTACACGCACCTTCTCATGCCAGCAACAAGAACTAATTAAGCTAATTACTAGCTATATATCCACTTCTTGTTACATATATACATGAAAGAGAAAGATAGAGAAAGAGAGAGTTTGTAGAGAGAGAGAGAGAGAGAGAGAGAGAGAACGAGAACTGGAAGGGAGGGCTCTTAAAAATGGTGAATTTGGGAAACCCAGTTGAGAATATCTGTACCACATGAACACTTATTTATAACAAAAGAGGCAAATAGGGATGTTTAAAGAAGGGCATATAGAGCAAATAATTTATTTATTTATTTATTATTATTAATTTTTAAATTTTAAAGTTTAGTTGGTTGCGGGACCCCAATGAGTAAGCAAAACCCCAAACAGCTAGCTTGTCAAAACTTCGTGTAGGACCACTACCACAAAACAAATTCACTGATATAAGAAGAATTTCCAGGCTTTTTTGAATAATTTATGATCAACAGTATATATGTACTAAACTAGCTACTATATAGTTAGTTACCAAATACCGAAATTGTCTGTGTGCATTGGTTCCTCCCTCCTCACTGTACACTTGACACCAAAAACTCCCTTTCGTTCACAGTAGTTTGTACTGAAGAACATAATAGGTTAAGCGTCCTAAATTGTAGACATAAAAAAGGGGTCATTAGACTAGAATTATAGGTCCTGAATGGGTTAAGCATCCTAAATTGTAGATTTAAAAAAGGGGTCATCAGACTAGACTTAGGTCTTGAACGGACTATTCGTATTGTTTGTGGAGGGATACGATAGTTAATTGTTACAATAAATACTACAAGGGAAGAATCGACAAAAGGGAAACAAGAAAAATTGCATGCTAAATTTACAATATCTACACACAACAAATTTGTGAGCTCAAAAGATTACATTAATATTCAATCAATCAATCTTTATACAATATATATAGTTGATGATCTTGATCAGAAATCAGAAGTAGCTAATAGCATGCCTATATATGATCTTGAGGCATTATTTGATTTTCAAAAAAAAATATATGATTCATGCACACTTTCAAATTAATCTGCGCCGGTACAGCTCCTTTGCAGCCGGCCACATTAATTCTAAGAGAGCAGAAATTAAAATTTAGTAGAAAGAATGTCATAATTAATAGTGAAATTAATAAGTTCAACAGATCAAAGCCTTCTTGTTCTTTCTTTGTTGACTGAAGCAGTGAAAAAAAAAAACACACAGACAAAAAAAAAAAAAAAAAAAAAAAAAAAAAAAAAACCCTAGTAAAGTTGTCACTATCGTCATTGTTAATGCATAAACAGGTAGGTAATATAATTAAATTAACTCTCTGCTGGTAGCAATAACTACCATATTTATTAGTCCAATATAGTTTTTAGTTCTATTTTGCTCTCTAATGTGAATAACACATGAAGCAAATTGAACCTACTGTAAAGTTCTGTGCCAGGATCGTGATCTTCGTGTGATCTGAACTTTTCTGAATTTCGAAGAATATTATGACTCATGAACATTACATATATATGTTAAATTACGGTCAAGTTTATTTTCTTCTATACATTTATAAGAAAATTAATAATTAATCATGGTCCATCCATGCATGATCTTTTCCGATTTACCATATCCATTTCATGTTTGGTTTGTGAAAAATGTGTCGAAATGAAATGGAAAATCAAGTGGTTGCAACCACTTAATGAGAGAAAATGACAGGTTAATGAACATAAATTCTGAAGGTCTCGTCCTCCTCATCACAAGGTTGTCAACACTAATATTTTTCATGTTCACAAAATTCTGAAGAAGTTGCTCGCCACAGAATATGCTTTTTTTCCTTCTATCAATTGGTGTCAAAATCAGAAATGTTGCTGTCCAAATTTTTGTGATAAATTAGTTTTAAACTTAATTAATTACCACAATAAGATAAAAGTATAAATGAAGAAGAAGAATTCAAATTAAAACTCTTTATAGACCTTATTAATTAAAATCGTACGGATATTTAAAGTCATCTAAATTACTGATCAATATATGATTTCTACAGAAGAAAACAGAAAACACAATTCCCTTTCATTTGATTAATGAACACGCCCAAAATTATTATAGCACAGATAACATCATACTATATGTTACATGTTCGAAACGGATTGTTAAATGGGGTATATTGCAGAGAAGGAAGCAACTAAGGAGGTGGCTAGGGTTACGTGGTTGTTCGTTGTTTTAACTTTTAATCGTGTTATTGCTTTTGATGATTTTATTTCCTTTTCTTACCGTTGAAATAAGAAGATATATGGATGATGATGTGTGTGTATGGTTTCGAAAGTTCATAATTGTATTAATTGTCTTTTTTACTAGACCCACTTCTCTCTTTGAAATGACCCACCAAGTCATTTTCCAAGTCCACTTCCCATTGTGGAGGCCATGGATCGATGCTTCTCATGTATATAATTAAACATGTAGTGAATAGGAGAATCTTTCCATTTTCTACCTTCTTATAATTTTACAAATTTTTAGCTTTTACAGGATAAAAATAATCTAGAGTATGAGCATCACAGATCGGAAAATCACCACTTTCAATTATCGTTTTCTAATTATATGTATATTAGTATATATATACAAACATATATTATGTATATACACTATATATAACAAATACTTTTTACGCGTGTACTAAAAAAAGGTTGAATGTTAAAATTATTGTTCTTCTTTTTGTTTAACAGTACTTTGAAGACACAAATTAATAGGATTTTGTACTATATTGACATTGACCACCATCACCATGATCTTAAATTAATTTTGTGTATGACATCGATGATTCTGAGGAATTTCAACTTATAAATAAAGTAAAGTAATTATCAACGAGTCAGAACTTTAAGATATATTTAATTATTCCCCTTAATTCATGGATATATATATATATATATATATAATTATTCTCATCAATTCATGGAGTACGTGTAATTAATTAAGGACAAACTTTACTTTCGAGTATCAAAAGCAAAGAATAAAATGAAGAAAATGCAATTCATTTTTTGAATTTTTAAATCAGTTAATATTGTGTTATGAGTTGAGAGATGATCAGATGATATTTGATCAACAATATTTTGTGAGTAGACATCCATGTTCTATTGAGGAAATCTTCAACAGCCTATAAGAAAACAACAATAACTAGTACCTAATCCTGAGAAAAATGTATGGCCCATATAAAAAACAACATTATAATATATATATATATATATTTATTTATTATGAAAAAAATGTGAACATCTCTTCATGCTTCTTGATTCTCAGGCCCCAATATAGATATATATATTTGTCTTGAATCAGTGAGTGTTGTAAGATATTAAATTTTAGCACGAGTTTCTGCCTACTTTAATTTTGTTCCTTGATTATTACAATATTATATTTAAAAACTTTTTAAATAACCTTAACACGGACTCTTAATACTAGATTGTTAAAATTTACTAGAGTTCGAAGCAATAGAGATCAGTGTTTTAACGTCAAGTGGTAACAGCATTGCAAAATGAACATATATATAATGTCCAATGAACTAAAACTTTAAGAACTAATCCAATTCCCAAATCAAATTGGAGAAGACTATATAGATAATATATATGAATATATATGTACGTATGTCTTTAAGTATATAACCATTAAGATTTAAGGCATGCAAAAAAAAATTAAATGCATTTTTTATGGTCCAACCATATGTTTTTCTTTATGGCTTGATGGTCTTGTTTTATTGTGCTTGAGATTTGTTTGGATGGCCCATTGACCTGGCTTTCCACTCAAATTAAACATTGAAAGAGAAATGAGTATATAGGAAATCATTAACAAATATACAGTTTAAAATTTATAACCATG
Organism: Acer negundo; assembly: GCA_035582765.1. Classification (NCBI taxonomy): domain Eukaryota; kingdom Viridiplantae; phylum Streptophyta; class Magnoliopsida; order Sapindales; family Sapindaceae; genus Acer; species Acer negundo. The sequence goes on along the minus strand of CM069243.1, from coordinate 20,918,068 downwards.
TTATGCTATAGAAAGAAAAGTATATATATATATATATATATATCACACACATTTTATAATATTATCTTTTTGTACTATATATTTAGTAATGTCAATTTATAAACTATACTTGACATCATATTCTAAATTAGTATTTATTGATCATCATGAAGTGAAAAGGGTTTATTAAGAGAGTTGGTGGTTTATGACAGTCGTGCACCTCCCATTCCACTTAGTAATGGGGGGTTTGAGTCACTTATCATGGAGAAAAACTTATGTGGGATGGTCTCATCGTCCATGTTGTGAGACCGTCAAACGAGATATATATATGATATTATTTATGTTTCCAACGCAAATTGATCATATATGTCTCATTTTCATAGGAGGGTGTCCTACACAAGTTTTTCTCCTTACCATGGGTATTTTAAAAGAATACAAGAGAGAGTATTCTTTGTGTTGTGAGAGTAGATATTTGGATTGTACATGTGGTAGTCGATCTCGATGTCCTGACAGACTCCTAAGCTGACTATTTGGTGTCAGAAATATATACATAGAGAGAGAGAGATTAGTGGTTTTGTGAGGTGGGTGTGTGGGTGTGGAAGTAGGTAATTAAAGGTGGCATTTAGAGGCACTCTATAGAGAGTGTTAATTAATGGACATATCACTAGAAAGCACAATAGACAAAAGTGGAGGCAAAATATAATGGTTTATATATCATCTACATTAATTAATTAGTTGGGAATACAATGAATTAGTTAATAATGTGAGACCTACTCTCCATCAAATAATGGCTTTGCACATATATAAGTTTGTCCCACTCTAGCTAGCTCTCTCACACGTTATTGACAAGTCAATCTTCAACTATGCTCTACTAGTGATCTTCACTGTAAAAGAACTTAATTTATATTTAATTTTTATTTATTTATTACACAACTGTCGGGACCGGCGAGAATTGAGCTCTATAAGCTCAGTCCGGACTACAACTCCCACAAGAGGGGAGAGAGCACCCACATATTAGTGGAACAACACCCACACAAGTGGTGGAAAAATTTATACAAATCCATACATATACTAGGTCTTGAACCTTGGTTGTAGGGGTTCCCTTAGGAAAGGCCCACCACATTGACAGGGACCATGTGTTATTTAATTTAATCTTTACTTGACTGATTTTACACCATAGTTGACATTCTTGAACTTTTAGCCATAAAAGGTTGCTTTGGTAAGATACATGAACAGAGAAATTTCAATGATATATATCCTCTACCTTCTAATTTAAATTTAAGGAGATTCGAGTTTATCTAATTCATTCTAAAATTTATATGAAATTTAAAATTAAAAAAATTTGATAGAAACTTTCTTAATTCATTAAAACAAATGTTAACAAAATTTGACAGAATTTTCATTATATATAAATATATATATATATATATATATATATATATAAAGCAGGAAAATTAGTTTGTATTTAATTTTAACAAAATTTAGGCGGATCTTGCAGATTTTCCAATATTTATTGAATTTTAGTACATTTTCAGGTGTTGGATGATACTAAAAATTGGTTTAAGCTTCAATAATGAATCTTCTTTCAGTTGGGTCATTTTCCTAATTAATGAGATCTTATACTACAATAATTAACCTATCTAATAGGAGACAAAATTCATATAATCTTCCCATATGTATAAAGAAATTTTATCCGGTGCTGGTATTTGATTCCACAATATTATGGAGGGCTCAAAAATTAAATGTCACTCTTTGGACCAGGTTTTGTAAGAAAGTCACCGTATTAGTAATTCACGTTTAAAATGCACTAATTTAGGTGACCAGATAAAAATACTCTCTTTTTGTCACCTTTTGTCGTTTTCAAAACTAGAGAGACAAACTAGAGAGAGAAAGCATCGGCTACAAAAACATAGGCATGAAAATCGATGGTGAAGCAACCGGCGGTGGCACTATAGTCCTGAAGTCAAGAGTTCATACGAGCATTTGCAATTGATAGTGGTAAGTAGAGTTATATTTTGTTGTTGTTATTGTTCTTGATGTTTATGTGTCTGTTTGATGTTGAGTGTTGTTTAGACTTGTAGATTAGGTTTGATTTGTCGATCTGAGTATGGTTCTGTGTTAGGTTAGAGATTTAATTTTTGGAAAATGTGTGTAGAAGACGATGAAGATCTGGGTTTCCGAGCCTTTTAACACTTTTTCCGAGCCTTTTGAAACACTGTCCGAGCCTTTTAAATTGTAATCCAAGCTTTTTTAGGAATATGAATAGGTTTGTCAAATTTGAATCTCCGAGCCTTTTGAAATACTGTCCGAGCCTTTTAACACTTAATCCGAACATTTTTATGAATATTAATAAGTTTGTCAAATTTGAATCTCCGAGCTTTTTAACACTGTATCTGAGCCTTTTTTAAACATTGTCCAAGCCTTTTAATTAGTAATCCGAGTTTTTTATGAATATGTTTGTCAAATTAGAATCTCCGAGCCTTTTAACACTTTTTCCAAGCCTTTTGAAACATTGTCCGGGCCTTTTAAATTGTAATCTGAGCTTTTTTAGGAATATAAGGTTTGTCAAATTTGAATCTCCAAGTCTTTTAACACTGTATCCGAGCCTTTTGAAACACTGTCCGAGCCTTTTAACACTTAATCCGAGCTTTTTTATAAATGTGAATAGGTTTGTCAAATTTGAATCTCCGAGCCTTTTAACACTGTGTCCGAGCCTTTTTAAACACTATCCAAGCTTTTTAACTAGTAATCCGAGTTTTTTTATGAATAAGTTTGTCAAATTAGAGTCTCTGAGCCTTTTAACACTGTGTCCGAACCTTTTGAAATACTGTCTAAGCCTTTTAAATTGTAATCCGAGTTTTTTTTTTATGAATATTAATAGGTTTGTCAAATTTGAATCTCCGAGCCTTTTAACACTATGCCCGAGCCTTTTGTAACACTGTCCGAGCCTTTAAATAAACTTATATGCATTTTTTCTGTGAATATGCAGATAAGGAATCAGCTCAAGGATTTGCTTAAAATTCCAGTGGGAGAATGGTACGAGAGAAAAATAACTCGTATAACCATTTCGATGACCTTCAAGATATTGATGACGCACTTAATAGGGTACCTGAACATTTTGCGGTCGAAGAACGACGTTGGTATACTGAGTCTTGTTTTGGATATTTTTTTTGGATGCATCGTGAGATGAAGTTTTCGGCTGGCATTGTTCATCGACTGCTTATGCGCGAGCTGTATCACAATGGGCTAGAAGATGAGATGAGATGAGATTTATGTTAGGTCGTCATTTGGTCCGGTTCTCAAAGGTTGAGTTTTGTCTAATCATCGGTTTGAAGTTCAGAGTCATTTCCGACACAAAGAGTTATGATATTGTAGAGAATGGCATACACTAGCGGTACTTTGATGGTTGAGATAAGTTTGAGTATGAACAGCTAAGATCGGTTATGCAGATTGGTATTTTTAAGGAGCAATACGATGTGGTGAAGCCGTGCTTATTGTATATGCTCAATGGAATACTTATAGGGTTGGACGAGAGAAAATTCAGTATGGTAGATTCGCCTAGTCGAGGACTTGGACATTTTTTTTTGCATTTCCGCGGGGTGCACACGTGTATAGGCAGTCTATTTTTGGTTTCAAACATGCGTTTGATGGTCGACGGGAGCGATTCGAAAGATGACAACAAGCAAAGGGCGTTGACGTACACACCGTGGAGACGTACAACATATACAGTCTACCTCACACACTGTTGGTGAGAATTTAGAATTTGAATCCGTACTTAAACTGTAATTGTTTTCATATGACTGATGGAATACATATATTGGATTCTTATCATACTTATCTATTACGTAGATATTTTCTTTTGAGGTTAACCCTGAGCTTGACAACCAATGTGGGACCCATAAGGAAATCGACCTATTCCTTCATATTCTAAAATGAGTGTTGAGTCAGTGACCGAGGGCACAAAAGCTGGAAAAAAATTTCACTGAAAGGGTAAGTATCTTTTTTGTTAATGTTTATAGTTATTAGTGTATATACAATTACAATGGTCTAACTACGATTTCAAATGTTTGCGATGCCTGAATTGGTGTTGATGGCAGCTGAGAGAAGCAGTCTGTATGATGCCACAGATAAACATGTTCAGGTACCAAATCCCGGACACCATACGATTGGCCAAACCAGTGATATGGAGGGTACGACTGGCGAAACCAGTGATACAGAGGGTTCTGAGCTAGAGGGTGGCGGTGAGACTCCCGTGGGGCATATGTGGGTTCTATTTGTGTTGCCCAAACAGTGTCCAACTGGAGGTGATTCATGAGGAGGCATTGGAGGGCATGCAGAGGTACGTAACAATATTTATACTGCATTATTTCATTTCAAAAGAGTGAACGGTTTTAGTATTGACAATTTTAAAATCCTTTCAAGATCGCTAAGACTGTAAATTCACTGAAATGATGGATACTGTCCGAGATTTATGAGAGGATATCTAATTCATCCCCAATACCACACAGCGAACCCCTCGTCGCAGTGCACCCCTCTAGACCATCCCAGCGTACAGAGTTTCTCCTCATAGCGCACAGCTCCGGTCGATCCCAACACAGCTCACCCTTCCAAGCGATCCTTAGAGATAGAGTTCCTCTGTCATAATGCACCTCTCTGGTTGATCCCAGTGCAACGCATCCCTCCAGACGATCCATGGGGATAGAATTCCTCCTCACAGCGTAACCCTTCAGTGGATCCCAGTGTTTCAGACCGGAGTCCCCTCCCCACACACGTTCAGCGTCAGTAGCGGGTTCACAGGCGAGGTTGGCAGTTGATGGCCCTATACACTGACCTCTGTCGGTCGAAGAGGCCAAGGACACTGCCACAGCCAGCACATGTATAGGTGCCAAGGGAATCGGTAGATGTTGACCAGCTTGTGGCGTACCAAGCCTACAAGAAGAACGAGACGGGGGAATTGTAAGTATAATCGTACATATTATAATCTTTTTTTAGTATTTTGAAACACTTAAGTAAAATTACTTGGTTATCTAACTTTTTCAACAATTATGTAAACGTGATGGGGATTTACAAGAGTTAGTTGCTATCACTTGGTTCCACCGATTGCAAACCAACTTCATGGAGTTGGAGGATAGGTATGTTCCTTACTTGAATTGTCTGTATAAATTTGTTTTAGAAATGATAGAATTCTACATTATAAAATGTTGAAAATGTCAGCACACTGACGCGTACTTGTGTACGGAAGCGTCAGCGAGCATACCCCACTGTCTACAGTCCAATGATCAACATACTGGATTCATAGTTCTATGTAAGTTTTTATGTTGTACGGTTTTTGTATGTGCATTGATGTGTTTCATACATCTTTTACCTAACATTTCGGTAAATTTTCTATATACAGTAATGGTTATATATTCACTGAGGGAGAATTATGCCTAGTGAGGTTGTGGGCAAACCCTCTAAGGGTTAGGTTATGCTGAAGTACCAGTGGTCCGTTGATAACCTTATGGTGGTACTTGGATTGCTCTCTTTAGAAAACCGGCCATGTCACGAGGTTGATGTGGTGAGTGTTTAATTTACATGGTTTCAATGTGTATAGTAAATAAATTTGACATTGATAACACTTTGTTGAAACACCTACAGGTTCTAATTTATTGCAACCTTGGACGACAATATTGGGTCCTAGCCAGCGTTGACCTCACAGTCGGGAAGATCTACCTGTTAGACTCGTTCAGACAGGAGGTTACACGGCACACCATGAATGACCAGGTCACATGCTTAAGGTGGTTTTTACCCTTGATGTTGCATTAGGTCGAGTTTCACAAGAACAGACGGAGGGATAATACGACTTACGACTTGATGGATAAGCCATTTCGAATGAGCATTGTGTCTACATCACATGTGCCCTAACAAACTACAAGGTATAACTGTTTTAAGATCTTATTCTATCTCGTTTGGTTTTAATAACATTCCATTCTAACAGTTGTTCATGTGGTGAATTACAGGGGTAACTGTGGTTCCTATACTTTGAGATTGGCAGAATACCTGATGGTGAACATGGATACATTCAATTGGTCGGAAAAAGATATGGGCGTCATCCAAGAGAAGATGTCCGTGGAGGCTTTTTGTTACTCCAAGCCCCATTTTGTTTTGTATTTGATGTATATAACATTTGAATTTTATTTTTTTTAGCTATTCAATTCAATTCATTCAATTCCAACACAATTAAAATGGACAAGTCATTCAATTCCAACACGATTTAAATGAACAAGTCATTCAATTCCAAATAATTAAAATTACATCAATATCAACGACTCCATTCATTCCACAGTAGAGTCCTTGTGAGGGCACGTTTATTTGTTGTGTCCAACTGAATGACAGATGATGCACTTACGATGGTATTCATTGAGAACAATTCTGCTAGGACCTTTATTAACCATAGGCGGGTTAGAACACTTCTTGCTATTATGTCTTGATTGTCCACATCTTCTACATGATTATGTGGTTGTCCTCTTCGAAAAAGAGGCATGTCGACCCTCTATCGAGGGTCCTGATTGTTTCTTTGACTTTGGATTTAAAACCACCCACACTGTGATGTCGGATGGCACTACCCATGAAGAAGGATGGCCAACATGCATAATAGGAACAAAGCATGAATCAATAAGTGTCTCTCTCTTATAGTAGTCCGCATATAGAGATGTGAAATTCAAGTTTCACTCCCTGCTACAATGAAAACAATGAGATTCAAGCTTGGGTAATATAAGCGTTAATTGTAACATCTCATGTACCTTGCCGCTACGAGTGCATGAGAATATGGAAAAAAGTCCATTTAGAATTTGTTACATGTGTAAGTCTTCAAGGCTAAATTAATCATCCACCGCTTTCCCTTTAGTTTGACGGAGAATATGTTCCAATCAACTGGATTTACGGTCATATAACCGCACTTCTCAAAACGTTTCAGGATCACAAGATGTGTTGCATCTGTCAATTGATGATGCATGGACTGTGCAGCTCGATGACAATCGTGAAACCAGCACTGTAGCATATTTCTAATGAACTTTGCCAGTGTCAACATTGGCAGTTAGAGATGTGAAATTCAAGTTTCACTCCCTGCTACAATGAAAACAATGAGATTCAAGCTTGGGTAATATAAGCGTTAACTGTAACATCTCATGTACCTTGCCGCTACGAGTGCATGAGAATATGGAAAAAAGTCCATTTATAATTTGTTACATGTGTAAGTCTTCAAGGCTAAATTAACCATCCACCGCTTTCCCTTTAGTTTGACGGAGAATATGTTCCAATCAACTGGATTTACGGTCATATAACCGCACTTCTCAAAACGTTTCAGGATCACAAGATGTGTTGCATCTGTCAATTGATGATGCATGGACTGTGCAGCTCGATGACAATCGTGAAACCAGCACTGTAGCATATTTCTAATGAACTTTGCCAGTGTCAACATTGGCAGTTAGAGATGTGAAATTCAAGTTTCACTCCCTGCTACAATGAAAACAATGAGATTCAAGCTTGGGTAATATAAGCGTTAACTGTAACATCTCATGTACCTTGCCGCTACGAGTGCATGAGAATATGGAAAAAAGTCCATTTATAATTTGTTACATGTGTAAGTCTTCAAGGCTAAATTAACCATCCACCGCTTTCCCTTTAGTTTGACGGAGAATATGTTCCAATCAACTGGATTTACGGTCATATAACCGCACTTCTCAAAACGTTTCAGGATCACAAGATGTGTTGCATCTGTCAATTGATGATGCATGGACTGTGCAGCTCGATGACAATCGTGAAACCAGCACTGTAGCATATTTCTAATGAACTTTGCCAGTGTCAACATTGGCAGTTACCGTGCAAATTTTAGGCATGAGTTTATACACTCTGCAACATTAGTTATCATCACCCTATACCTTCTTTGGGGACAGTGTACGGGGGACCACTTGTGTGGACCGGCAGCAATGACATAATCGAATGCAGCCTTGTGCAGCTTACGTAACTCCTCCATGTGCTAGTTATAATCGAATTCACGGTACGATCTAACTGTTTTGTCCATTATGTCGGCAACATCATTTCTGTGAAATCGCTTTTTAATATTTTCAGAAAAGTGCCAGCAACATATGGTATGGGTTGCATAAGGAAACACTTTAGAAATCTCTGATTCAATGCTTGAATGTTGATCGGAAATGAAAACCAGATCATTTATATAACCAAGGACACCCTTCAAGCATTCCAAAAACCACTCCCATGAAAGGTTGTTTTCTGAGTCACTGTACCTAAAAGTAATTGGATACACATATTCATTTCCATCTTGTGTAGTTACAACAAACATTGTACCTCTGAATCTTCCCTTCAAATTGGTACCATCAACTGCAATCACATGATGCGTACACCTTCGTAAACCTCTAATTGATAGCCCTAACGACATGAAAAAAGTAGAGAAATTTATTATAGTCTACGCACTGTAAGTCAGTGATTGTGACATGATTTTATTGTTCCAGAACGTAACTAAAAGAGGACAACAATTGGAACGTTTCTTCATGCGTTCCATAGGTCAATGAGATTGCATATTCTAGTGCATCATGTGTCTTGCTGTACATGATTTGGATGTCATACATTGTTTTCATATCGACAATTATGTCCTTAGGACGCATGAGACGACTATCTTGTTGTTGAAGTCTAGGTGCAACAACTTCTCCGATTATGATTGCACTAGCTTGTCGGTGGCGACGATGAATCTCCTCAAAGGGACAACTGTATTCGTTGACAAAACTTTTGACTTGGAAGTAAGTCCCTTCATCTCTCATCACCGCTCTTAATTTCCATGTACAGTTGTCAATGATACAAACCAGATGTAACGTTGTTTTATTGGATCTTTCCACCTTCCATTCAAAGTTCTCCTGCATTGCAAAAAGGCCAACTAGCCTTTTCAAATCCTTTTTACTCGAAAAAATTGACCTTTATAAATCATGCTTGTAGGTTCTTGCGCTGCCAATGTGCTGCTTCTACCAATACCAAACGAGTATGAATCTGCTCCGGGAATAACCCACGTTGTCGCATTATCAGAATTTGATGCAGTACATTATGCCGGATCTCGAAAGTCCCAAACATATCTGGTGCAGTGCAACTAACTTCTTGTACACATCTTCCACGTGTTTGAATTTGTACATGCTCTTCATCCATATTTTCTAGATCATCTACCTAATCATTGTACTGCTCATTGTTCTGGTCATTATTCATCTCAATTCGACAACCAAACACATTGCCGAATAGATGTTCAACTACTTCTACATGGTCTACCACTACCGGTAAGACAACACACATTGTGTGAACATTTGATTGCTACTGCTAAAGGATCCAAATTGTTAGGTATTTTGATAAGGAGGAATATCAATCTCTATCACATCTCCAGTTGTCCTCTCAGTTAAACTGACACATACTTGATGGATCACCCGATCTTTCCCTAGCATAAAATGAACATCATCATCATTTATTATAAATGTGCGATATGTAGTGCCAAGAACGATTGATATTGACTGTAGATCATTATTGAATTTGTTTACATCATACTTGACAATGGTATGCACGATCGCCATCAATTCTTCGTAAGTCATATTCTTTGACACATACATTCATTGGTTATCAAATCCAACAAACCTCTAACTTCCATTGGGTAACTGCTCCCATCGACCGTTGTAAGATTTTACTATTCTAACCCGATTCATGATGCTGGCAAATTAATCATCACAAATCATTAATAAAAACCCAGGACTACAAAATATTTTCATAGAAAGGTTAATACAAAAGGCTTGGATGAGGATATTGAAAAGGATTGAACACTACTTTAAAAGGCTCGGAAACATCTTTAAAAGGCTCGGCCACTGATGTAGAAGGCTTATACACTACTTTAAAAGGTTTAGAGATTCAAAATTCTAACAACCAGCTTAAGGTTTACAAAAGACTCAAAGAACAAATGAAAATGAACAGAAAAGGTGTTACAAGACTTAGAAACTCAGATATAGAAAAGAAGTATTTAAGAGATATATTACCTTGTTATACCGAAGAACGTCCACTTATTTCTAAGTTGAAGAAGAAAGAGGAGGCAACCTTAATCTTTTTGATGTAGGGGACAAGTTTATTGTATAGAGAGAGAGAGAGAGTTATTGAGTTGGGAATAGACCTGACACGGTTCCGGTTCGGAACCGACGGTTTCGATTCCTACGGTTCTGGCGGTTTCAAATCTCTTTTTTTCCACCAATCATACACTCACACATACTCACTCACACCTACACCACTAACTTACCCAATGCCAACCCTACCCAATTCAAATCACCTAATGTCCTAATCCCTAAAATCATATCAAAATTCACCTCTTTATCTTAAAAAAAAAAAAATTAAAAAAAAAAAAATCAGATCAACTTTTCATCTCTCTATCTTCATCTGCCATCTTTTTCTTCTTCGATCATCATCTTCTTTCTTCTTCGTCTTCATTAGCTTCTTCATTTGTCTTTGTCTTCTTGCTTGGATTGATCAAAAAAGGGAGATGAGATTGGGGGTGGTGCCGTCAACCATGGTGGACGCCGGTTGGTGTGATTTAGTTTAGGTGGTGGTGGATTTTGGGTTTGTGGTGGTAGGTCATGGACTCATAGTGCTTTAGATTGACTGGTTTGGATTAGAGAGAGATATGGGTTTGTGGTAAAGAGAAATATAAGAGATTTGGTTCTGATTTCTCATTCCACGAATTTTTGTATTAACAAAAAAATTAAGATAGGAAACGTCGGTTCCAGTCTGGTTTGAACCGAGTAGTTCCGTGAAATGTGGAATCGGATCTGAAAAACCGATTTTGATTTTTCGATTTCGATTCCGATTCCACGGTTCGAATCGGAACCATGTCAGGGCTAGTTGGGACTACTGTCGTGTTTGTTGGAAGTGTGGAGACGCAAGTACAAACAGAATAAAAAATTGATTATCTAAGAGCAATTTTGATAGTTCAACGTAATACTGTTGGTGCCTTTTAAACTTAACTTATTAAAGCACTCACTTCGGTGCCAAATAAGTTCAAAAAAGTGACATTTTCCATCAATTTCACATATTATGGAACATATTACATAGTGTAGTAGAATCAATTATTATATGAAAAAATATACGGAATCCCACACGTACATGATACTATGATAGCTGTATTATAACTTTATAAATACAACTTTTATTCATATGGGAATTTGTATAGTCTCTAGTTAGTATGCAGAAATGTTCATCAAATTAACAAGCCAATTATTATGGCATCGTCATGGCAACGCAATGTCTAAGTCATCAAATCTAACACATTTATTTAATTTATTAATTTATTTTTTTTGGTGATTATTAATTAGGTAAAGTGAGATGCAATGCAATCTGGAGAGATTTAAAGTTGCGACATAATTTAAATGCACCATTCAAGTAATGAGTGATAAGCATGATCATTATCACATTTTTCATGTAGTCTAATCAACAGAAAAAAGCAGAAGTGAGTAATTATATTATTTTGATCTAATTGTTTATAATTTATACATCCCAATTCTCACTTGGCTTTGAAGTTTCAAATTAAATTATGTAATACATGACTCACCGTTGTGATTGCAATTTGATTGTTGGAGATTGATTGTTCATAAATTAATTTAAATAAAAATTTGTCAAGCTGTAAAAGATAAGCATGTCCTTTTTTTTCTTCTTCTTGCAACCTAAATTCACACTTTATAATTAAATTATCAATTTTGTTTCTTCTGCAGCAAATCATTCCACAGTTGCTCGACTGATTATCCATAATTTATATAAATTTGTAGTGGGTTGTTGAATGATTTGAAGAAAAAAAAGTATTATCTTTAACTATTTAAGTTCAGTACAAAGATCAGCCAAATCTCAATCCTTCGAAGTTCAAATACACAGTATGACACTACGACCTCTCCATATTTTTGAAACTTTCACAACAAAAAAAAAACCTACTAGAAATTTTTCCCTTTTTTTTTTTGTTGAATTAATACGTTTTTTTATAGCCAAATCTCAGGATTGGATTTGAATCCCAAAGATAAATTTTATTTAAAGAAACAAAAAAAATTGAGAAAAGAAAAGGCTCATTAACACACCAATAAAACAAGCAAACCCAATTGAGTGATTAATTTAGGATCGGTAGAGTCACTTTCCATTGCTTTCATATGCTGTCAAGACTTGATTTTTTTTTTTTTTTCCCTCAAATAAAGCAAAGCTATGACTTAAAATCAACAATGGAGGAACCCCACCAGAAAAGAAATCTGGCCAGTTAAAAAAAAAATACAAAACAAAAAACACTTGCCCACAATATTGTCCCAAGTTTTCAAATAATTGAGTTGTTAATTAAAAACCCTAAATTATTCTTGGTAGTGTGTCAAGGAACATTGAAAGCTTTGAGAAAATGAAAGACACCCATGTTTGTATAACAAACGACACCAGCCCCACTTTGAGGATCCTCAGCTTTTCATTTCAAGATTTCACTTATTGCTCCATGTGATGTGTGGATGGTGAAAATTAACCAAGTATATTTAGCAAAAAGTGTATCTATGTATCGAGAATTCTTTGGATTTTCATTGTTTATTTTTGTAAATGACATATATCATACTTTTTGATATTGATATAAAGGCATATATCCTATGTGTTTGGCGATAATTATCTTTGGTTCCACCAAATGATTTTGACATCGAATCACAATTTTAAGATAAAATTTCAACTTTTGTCTTCCCTTTTTATTTTATTTTATTTTATTTTATTATTTTTTATTTATTTTTTTTATTTTTTATTTTAGATTTCAATCAGGAACATATGGAAAATTTAAATTAGATTGATTTGGATTGCATTACTACTAAATTATTACAAACTAAACTATTAACATCATTATCATATTATCTTATTTTTTTTCATTTTTTGAAATCTAACATTAGTCGGTTTAAAGGTCAATCGGGACTTAGTAAGATCAACAATTATAAATACAATCTGAAAAAGCAATATTGATCGCAAAGGAGAGGACTCCCTGCATTTTATGATTTTATAGACAAATGTGGACTCAAATTTCTATCATAAATATAAATGAGAAATGCACAACCACTTGAGTTATGAGTGAATGTACTATCATATCATCTTTTGAGTGAAGAAAATGAATGATAAATAAGGAAAAATGAAGGATAGATTATCCTTGGTATTGAAAGTAAATCCAAGGATAATTTTGACATTGAAACTTAATTTTAGGATAAAATTTTAGCTTTTATCTTCCTTTTTATCGGTCTCAATTATGAACATATGGAAATTTTAAATAAGATTGATTCGAACTGTATTACTACTAAATTAGTATGAACTTGACATCAGTATCATATCATAACTTTTGAGTGAAGAAAATGAATGATTTTCCACACATAAAAAAAAAAAAAAAAAAAAAAAACTGGAATAGAGATTATCCTTGACATCGATAATAATGGTTTATATATTAGGCCCATAGTTACCCAATAACGAATAAATTTAGGCCCATATATATAATTAAAGCCCAAACAAATAAATAAAGATCCATTATTGGCCCATGGTACCCAATAAAGTCGATGAACATATGTTAATGTGTCTAGACACGTCACGCATGGTTATTGAATAAGTACTGATGTGTCCTAGCATGTCATCAATAAGTGTTGACATGGTGGGAAACGTCATCACATATTGCTGAATAAGCATTGAGTCACTGTCGTGCCCACTTAATCATTAATAAGTGCTGACGTTCAATGGTTTGTGATGTGAGCCCATAGTACCAAATAACAAGGGTTTTATTGAAAATTAACCTATTTGGGAGGCTGAAATTGAAATCTAACCCCTTTTTGAAAAACTTGCAAGACTAACTCTTTTGGGTTTGTTAAAAGACAATATTGCCCTTGTAAAATTGAAAATCCCCTATCTAATCCTTCTTCTAATCGACCAAATACTCAAAACACTATAAATCACTCTAAACCTCTTTCAATTCAAAATCCCTAATTTCTCTCAAAATCCCTCATCTGTGAATCTCTCAAAATTTCAGTTCAAAATCCCTAAACTGCAAATCTCTCTCAAACGACCTTCTCCTTTTCTCTCTCTGTCTCCTTCTCTCAAACAACACAGTGGTAGCTGTGCAACCATGTTGACGACGACGGAAGCTTGGAGTTGACAATGGCACGACGGGAGTGTAGCTTGCAGTCGACGACGGTGCGACGGGACGGCAAGTTGAAGTTGACAGTGGCGCGACGAGACAGTAGGTGAATGGCGGTTCTTCAATTTTTGATTTTTTTTTGAATTAGAACCCTAAAAGTTTTGTTTAATGTGAGTTGTTTGACTTTTTGTTTACTGTTTTGATTAAAGGATTTCAGTTAATTCTGTCTTTGTTTGGCTTTTTCCCTTCTCTTTTTCTCTTGTTTTTCTGGTTGTAAAGAGATGTGTGTTCCTCCTCTAGTCCGCTTCCTCTGCCTGACTGGTTTATGCGTGGTGTTCTGGTCTGTGTTGCTGGGTTGGTGGGTTTCTGTTTTGTTGGGTTGTTTTGTTATCAAAAATGACAGGGGATTGATTTTTCAGTCTTTACTATGTCTCCAGAACTTGAGCAAAAAAGGATTTTGACACAACTCACTTCAAGACAATTTAACTGATAACCTTTGATGAAATGATTTTGACACATAAATTGATATTGTGCGTTTTCGTTTCATGTTATATAGACTTTATGGAATTGAAAATTAGCAAAAACATTTTGCATTAAAAAAGCAGTGAAAGTCATTAGTTGCGGGAAAAGAAAAAGATAATTCGATTTCATAGCAATCGTTGAAATGATTCAATGGTTGAAATTTAGCATCCAAATAAAAAAAAAGACGTAGATGTGCGTACTGGATTAAGTATTAGAAACTCATTCAGCCTCGCACTGCAGGTGATTTATGTATTAAAAAAAAAAAAAAACTATTAGAAATTACTCAACTTAATTCAATACTTAAAATTAAGTATAGATCCGAATAGATCTCAGAAAATTCTCATGTACAAAGAAAATAAAACAATATATTTCTTTTTCTGGTTGCTGGTGTTGAGTGTCAGCATGCAGCGACATGGTGTTGAGTGTTGTTCTGCCCCTGTCGCAGTTCTTTGATATTGTTTGCTTTGGGTCCTTCTGTTTCCCTTTTATTTTTGAAATATTAGTATACATTCATTTTGATGTGGTTTATTTGAAGATGATAATAGCTTGAGATATTCTTTGACAACGGAAAGATAAAGATATATAGCTTTGGACTTACAAAAATTTGTTATACTTCCAAACAAAATCATGACATAAATAATCTACTTTGCTGTTTGCTATTGATTGGCTACATGCTATGATTATCAATTGACACAATTCTTGGAATATTATATATATAAAATGCATCCATGCATTTTACCATGTGACTGTCTAAGGAGAATGAAACATAGAAGAAATAGATATCATTAATTTTGTAGCTCATTCCTTGATGATATCGCATGAAAGTTACCAATGAAACAAAGCTAATTTGGATTTGGTATATTAATTATCTGATTGAGTCTTTAATTGCATAGAATTATAGAGTGACTTGTGTCTACAATTCATTATTATATATAGGAGTAATTGCACAGCTAGGTCTAGATTTTCATTGTTATTTGAAATTTTTTTTTTGTTGGATCCTGGTTTGATCATTGATATGTATTGGTAGGCTCATCTTGTGTTATCAAATATAGATTTGTGTATCATCAAATAGAAGACCCGGATTTAGAATTAGACCCACATTTTCTACCGTTCATGTAAACACATTAGGTCCTACCAAAACCTGACATGTCAATCTAGCTCTCAGCATTTGTTCTAGTTGTGTTACGGTTATGTAGTTTTATGTTGTGTTCAATTCTGTCAAGTGTTGAAAAAATTGTAATTCATGATTTTTCAGTTGTTATGGTTGAGTTCCTATATTGCTGGGTTTGGTGATGTTTGAATGTTTGCATTGGATTTTGTAGTGGTTATGTACTCTTAGGTTTGGTATTCTGTACTACATTATGGTTTCCTAACAGGCGTTAGGAATTCTTAATGGGTGTCAGGAAATTCCTAACAGGTGTTAGGAAATTCCTAACGGATGTTTGGAATTGTCAACCGGTGTTAGGAATTCTCAACGGATGTTAGGAATTCCCAATTGCTGGTAGGAATTCCTAACTGATGTTGGGAATTCCTAACACCTATTTGGAATTTTAAACACTCGTTAGAAATTCTTAACACCCGTTAGGAACTCCAAACACCCCGTTAGGAATTCCCAACTCCAAACACCCGTTAGGAATTCCTAACACATGTTGGGAATTCCTAACTACCGTTTGGAATTTCTAACTGCTGTTGGGAATTCCCAACAGTAATATTGAATTTTGAATTACAGTAACAAATATCACCTTAAATTGCTTATTCGGTTAAAACATTTGTACGGATATAAATATTTTATGGTTTTATGCTATATTTTAGGATAATTAAATGGGAGAAGGAGTGGAATTGTTAGTAAAGGCTACAGAACATTTCCCGGCAAAGATAAACAACACTTTCTCAACGATTGCTGTAAAGTGCATTAAGGAATAGTTGACGGAGGCACAACTATCCTTCGTCAACGGCTGCTGTTTTTGTTGTTAAATTGCAAGGTCTATTTTTGTTTTTAAAATCTATAGGTTGTTTTTATTCAAGATAGGGGTTGTTTTTTTGTAAAAATACGGAAATTTCTGTCTTTTATGGATGTGTAAGACATGGTTTTGTTGTTACAATGCAGAGGCTGTTTTTAATGTTAAATTACAGGGGCTGTTTTTGTTTTAAAAATATATGGGCTATTTTTAATCAAATTAGGGGCTGTTTTCGTTGTGAAAATGCAGAAATTTCTGTCTTTTATAGATATGTAAGACATGGTTTTGTTGTTATAATGAAGGGGCTGTTTTAACAAAATAGCCACATATAACACTTTTAACAAGTTAACAACACTATCAACACTGTCATCTCAAGCAATTAAATCTATAACAACAAGCTTCATAACAAAACTATCAAACAACACTTAAATCCATAAAAAGGTGCATTTAAAATTTTGTCAACAAGCTTCATAGCAATTAAATCTATAAAAACAAGCAATTAAATCCCTAAAAACAAGCGTATAAAATTGTGTCAACTGTTTAATACAACACTGTCAAACAACTTTCACAAACTGTAGGAATTCACAAAATTTCCATCAAATTCGTTGATTTGTGCTTCGCACTCATTACATGACTCATAAACACCTGGTCTGTAACCTTTGAATACTACATAACCAACGTCCCGTGCCATCCAGCCATTTACAAATAAACATATAAAATTAATAGGAATAATAAATGATAGAACAAAAAAATACATAGTCAACAAAGTTAATTATTTCAAAAAATTAAATAGAAACTATCAACAACTATCAACTACAATATAAAACATGTTTATTATACTTTAATGGTTTCCATTTTGATCAGATAAAGGAATTGATGCCTTACATTTCTGCCTATTGTGTCTTAATCCTCCACATCTACCACACTTCCATTATACAATTTCATTTTGATAGAGGACTCGTTTGGATTGGCTTCAACAAGACAAGATACGATGTCATGTAATGACTCATACGACGTTTCCCTTGAAACTGAAATTATTTTAGACATTCCAGATTGATATTTGAACTTCTCACCACCGTTAATCCATTCACCGCCATATAAAACAACAAACCGGACTTTATTCAAGCAACCCACCTTTCAAATGCATAATAAATTTATAATTAAATTCCAAAACAAATATTCTAAATTCAGAGTACATTGAATCTATAAAATATTCTTACTTCCAAACACTGTTTGAAGAACTGGATGTCGTTAGGAATTCCCAACGAATTCCATAAAACTGTTAGGAATTCTCAACAGCCGTTAGAAATTTTCAACAATCGTTAGGAATTCCATAACAGCCGTTAGGAATTCCATTACACCGTTAGAAATTTCTAACACCAGTTGGAAATTCTAAACACCCGTTCGGAATTCCAAACACCCGTTCGGAATTCCATAATACTGTTAGGAATTCTTAACGGTTGTTGGGAATTCCTAACAGTGTTATGGAATTCCTAATGGTTGTTGGGAATTCTTAACGGCCGTTGAGAATTCCTAACGACTGTTTAGAAAACAGTGCTTGACACATTTCAAAAAAAATAGTTTCAATTGTCTAGATTCAATACTATAATGGAAAATCAACCACAACAACATCAAATTCAACCAAGACCCATGCTCTATTACATTCATGTAAGCTATTTTCACAAAAATAAAGAACCCTAATACACAAATCTAAGAAAATAACACATTTTACCAAGAAATAAACTCAAAATTTAGTTTGTGAACTTTAAATTGACTACAACAACATCAAATTCAACCAAAACCCATGCTCTATTACATTCATATAAGCTATTTTCACAAAAATAAAGAACCTTAATATACAAATCTAAGTAAATAACACATTTTAACAAGAAATAAACTCAAAATTTAGCTTGTGAACTTTAAATTGATCACAACAACTTCAAATTGATCACAACAACTTCAAATTCAAATAAGACCCGTGATTTATTATGTAAATGTAAACTATTTTCACAAAAATATTACACAAATTCTAGAAAATCGGATATAAAGTATAAAAGTTCAAAAAAAAATTAAAAACTCACCTCAAAACTTCAATGGAAGGAACCCTTGTGGAGTTGCTCAATGGTAGAGTTGTTTAATTTGTACTTGCAAAGGAAGAGAGAACAAAAGAAAAAATTTGGAGAGGGAAAAGGATGAGAGGGTCGTTGGTCTGCTGGTGAGGAGAGGAAGAAGTGATGAAAATAAGGAAATAAGAGATTTATAATGAGTTAAAGAGAAAAGTTAGTAAGTAAGGGTAAAATGGTACTTACTTATAAACAAATAGTTAGTTTTGTAAGTTTTTTAAAAAGGGGTTAGATTTCAACTTGAGCGACCCAAAGGGGTTAGTCTTCAATAAAACCCAAATAACAAATGAAATTGGGCACATATATAATTACAACCCAAAACAAATAAATAAAGACCCCCATTAAACACCTGCGAGGTACGTCACACATTGTTTATTGTTAACAAGTCATCAATTTATGTTGATGTGGCCGGACACGTCATCGTATGGTCATTGAATAAGCACCGATGTGCCCACATAATCATTAATAAGTGCCGACGTGTTGGTCTCTTATATATCCTTTTTAAAATTTCTCTGAATTCTTGAATTTTTCTCTTAAAATTGATTATAAACCCTAAAAAATTGGTGTAGTGAAGAGAATAAAAAAGGAAGACGTCACTCTCACAAATCGTATGTTCTGGAACTCAAAACGACGTGTTGTCTCAGATCGCAGCGTCTACATTCGTATATACCAAATGAGGTATACATACACGTGTGTATGTGTTTGTGATTCATTTGTTGTGTTTTGTGTGGCAGATAATTTGGAGTGTTTTGAATGCTAATATATGAATATTGACATTGTAGTTTGTTTACTTACTATAGTTTTAGATGGGTTGGCTCGTGTTTTCATTTTCGTAATCATGTACAGATGTACTAGATATTGTAATAATGAAATCTCTTCTGTGTGAAGCACCTAGTAGTTTGTTGTTATAGAACTCAAATTTTCAACCCTTACAAGTTGACAAGTTGTAGAATTGTCAAGGCTTGAAGTTTAGATTAAATTGTTTTTGATGTTGTTTGGTGATGGTGAGTTCTACTGTGAAGTTAGTGCGCTACTAGTGTAATCAAGGAAATTTTTAATATGATCGACGATAATGACACCCCTTAAAAACTATATCTATACTCTTATCGTAATTTCACTCATTAAATTTTTAAAAAAATCACTAAAAGACCTTCTCCTTTTACAATTCACAAATTATCTATATACAATTCAATTTAATTTTTTTTGTTAATGACAATTTTAACCTGAATTAAAATTACTAAACAAGACAAAAAAATTTAAAGACATTCCAAACTAATTAAATTATTAAAAAAAAAAATTCTCTCTCATAAATCATTAGATTAAATATTACCTATTAAACTCTCTCTTATAAATATACTATTACCATATTAAACACTCTCTCCTAATTACTCTCTCTCTCTCCATTTTTCAAAAAAAAAAAAAATAAATCATATCTCCCTACTTTCACGATCCTGATTGATAGTTAAAGAAAAAAAAATTATGAATATTTTTTGTTTTTTACTAACAGTAATATATATATATATATATATATATTAAAAAGTCAATTTTTTTTTTTAAATAGATATATGAAAACTTGATTTGTTGCAACTATATTCGATTAAACTCTGAATTTCTAAGCCTAATAAAAGAAATTAAAGTTCTCTATGTAATCACATACCTATAAAAGTAAATAATAATAATAATAAATAAATAAATAAATAAATTTCATATTTTGATTATTTTTTAAAAAAAAAACAAGGTACTTTTTTTTTTTTTTAATATACACATATATACGGTTCCTAAAAATCATATTTATTCGTAAGTTTTTTTTTTTTTTTGTTTTTAACTGTTAGTCTTGCTTGAGAAATAATGAGAAAAAAAAATTAGAGATATGTATTGGAGGAATGGGAGTTTAATATAATAATTAAAAATTTAGAAGAAAGTGTTTAATATGCAATATTTAATCTAATGATTTATGAGAAATAATAATATATTTTTTTTTTTGAATAAGAGTGTTAAAAGATAAAAAGGATAATCTTGGAGTAAAAAGAAATGTCTTTAGAATTTTTTAAAATTTAAATTTTGAGAATGAAGTATCTTTAGAAAATAAGTGTAAAAAGAAAAATTTTGATTGTCAAAAGAAGCTCTCAATCACTAATTTGTAAATAAACCTCACTTAATACCAAAAATACTCTTTCTTTAATTATAATTATTGTATTTTTGTAAGTCACACTACCTATAACTATTATTATTTTATTTAATCAACTTTATTATTATTTCAAAAAACTTTGTTATTTTTAATTCTCTTACTATTCTTTCTTTTCCCTATTTTTTTTTTTCTTTTCTTGGTTTTTTCAAAATCAAACTCCATTTTTCATTAAAAATCCATTTTAATATTTTTTTATTTTTTATATTGGAGAACCTCTTTTTGTTTGAGAGAGTTGTAGAGATGCAAGATTTGTGTCATATTCCAATTGATGTGGAAGTAAATAGGTGTTAAATGATATTTCAAAAAAAAAAAAAAAAAAGATACGTGTTCGATGAAATTAAAGAACATTTATTTTATTTTATTTTATTTAATAAGAAAGAACATATAATATTGATAAACAAATAAAAAGTCTAAAGTGTGTTTAAATATATATATATATATATATATATAGATAATATATTTAATTTAAAAGTATGTTTATATACATAATAATTTTGTTCTTCTAACAAAAATTAATTTAAAACTTTACTTTTTCACACCCAAATTTGTCTCATGATTTTAATTCATTTTCAATACTTAGCAATCAATTTGTATTTTCTTAAAAGAGATTGAAAATATATTTAAAAGAGAATCTGGGGTTTATTAAAATGGAAAGAGTTTTTATGATATATATTAATATCAAACCATTAATAGGAAGAAAAAAATATATAAAAGATTAAAATAGAAAATTAATTAATAATTATTGGTGGATATACTAACAAACAATTAAGGGTATTATTGGATTTTTAAAAGACATACTAATTTAGGGTGTATATACGATTTTTAAGGGGTGCAAATATCTTCGCTCTTTTAATTTATATTAGGCACATAGTTACCCAATAATGAATGAAATTGGGCCCATATATTTGAGTGGACTATATATAATTAAAGTCCAAACGAATAAGTAAGGATTCGTTTTTATGGGCCAATAACACATCATTTAACACGTGTTGACGTGCTTAAACACGTCACACATGATGATAAATCAGTATTGATATGTCCCACGACATCATCAATATGTATTGACGTGGCTGGACACGTCATTACATGGTTGCTGATTAAGCATTGAAGTGCCCAATTAATCATTAAATTGATTTTAAAAACCTGTTTGAAATCTCTATTTTTCTTTATTTCCCTCTCTGAAAATTAATTATAAACCCTATCAAAATTGGAGCAGCAAATAAGAATGAAGAAGGAAGACGTGTCACTCTCATAAATGTTATATCCCGGAACTCAAAATGACGTTTCGTCTTAGTAGCAGCGAACCCACCCCTGACCATTAAAACGATGCCATCGCCTTAAAAAAAAAATAAAATAAAAAATCGACAAAGACATGAAAATGACTAAAGTGAAATATCCCAGACCCCAAAACGATGCATCGTCTCAGTGGCAACGAACCCATCCTCGACCACTGAAACGACACCGTCGCCTAAAATTTTTTTAAAAAAAAAATCGACAAAGAAATGAAAACGGCCGAAGTGAACCCATAGTCTTTTTATATTTGTGTATCGGTTTTTTCTTTTGTCCAGTAAACTCATAGAGAACACGATCTATACACTAATACAGTAATACACAACTGCTCATGCGATTTCATTATTATATTTTCTTGCTGTTCATTAATTGTCATGAATATTATTGTCTCTTGGCATTATATATTTGATCTTGATCATTTGTTTAAACTATAATGTGAAGGATCTAACCAGGACAGCATAGTTCCAATTAAACTCTAGGGAATCTGATGGGATGACATTGAAAAAAAGACATCTGAGCAGTCCTATTATCAACCTCAGATAAAACCAAAACTATTGCTATCAAATCTATCATACATTAATCTGCTACGCTGTAATTAACTATATGAATATGATAATTTAATTTTATTTTTTTTTTTTAATAATTTAGTTGACACAGTCGAAGGCAAGAAATGGATACAAAAAGTTGGAAAAGAAATTTGTTTTATTACACTCCCAAGCACGGAGTACCTAATTGTTACAGCTACCGGGCAGTAAAAGGACTCAGTCAAACATAATCATCTATTTTTACTGCACGTTTCCTTTTTGTAGTTAAGTCTTAAGAAAATAAGAAAGATTGTTACTTGAATCTTCGATATTACTTAACTTTTGTTAGTTTGTTAATTTCAACTTGTATTTAAGCAAGTCTATTATCTTGAATAAAGCATCGAGAAAATATATTAAAGTCAGAGTACTTTTGGGAAGTCTTTAGTTTCCTCGAAATAAACAAGTATCTAATGTTCATATTTCTTCTTCCTCCATTTTATTACTTTCAACTATAGATTTTAAAAAGAATTTAGGAGTGACCGTACCACTAATCTCTTGGATTATGTTTGGTTTGATGGAAAATAAAAGAGAAAAGAAAAAAGAAAATACAGGTTGATTGAAAAGGATATAGAGAGGAAAGGAGGGAATAGCCACCTATCATTTCACTCGGTTTGGTATCTAGCCAAAATTAGACGAAAAACACGGGAATAAAATAAAAAATTAATGAATTTTTTTAATATTTCAAAACTAACCCAATTAAGGGTTCAATCATTATACGGATCAGTATAGTTGAAATATTATAAAAATTCAGGTTTTTTTTTTAGTGAAGGAGATACTCGAATCCATAAGTTCGTAGTGTGGTTGTGAAGGTCATCTTGTCACTATACAGACATGTATGGTGGTGGGTCAATTTATAGTCTTTAGAACAAAAATTCTGTATTTGAAAATTAAAACAAAAATAAACTAAGCCACCTAACTACTCACTAATAATATAGATCATGTATTGTAGCTAAACCTCCATATTAATATTGCAGGATAAATTTATTCTCCCGTTTTCTTTCATTTCTATTCATAATTATTCGAGCAATGATCATTCAAATTTAAAAAAACTGTCATTTCGTTTAACTTATCGTTACCTTTTTTTTTTTTTTGGTCAATTAAGACGTATTGTAACACTCTGTCAATAATAATAAAATTAACCATATGATAGATGAGATGGGGTTGGTCAAATGGTAAAGTTTTCCTCACCTGTATCATAAGGTCGTGGGTTTGAGTTAAAACCTTAAATTATTGTAATATTTTAAAAAATAATAATAATAAAATTAACCATTGATTAATTAAAATCACATAAATACAACAGCAGAAAGACAGCACCAACGGCCAATGACGAAGGCGCGTTTCTCTTACTCACTCTGCCGCCTAAAACTATTTGTTTAAAAAATAAAAATAAAAATTAGATTCTTTTTTTCTGTTTGAAACAAAATTAGATTCAACGAACAAATTTTTTGCTGACACTCTCCTCTCCACTTATCAGTCTATCACTGTTTTGTATATAAAAACTAATCACCAGCGATTGCCACCAAAAAATAAAAATCTTCGATTCCAGTTCTTCGTTCGTCAATTTAAAATGGCTTCTCTCGCGTTCGGTTGGAACATCTCCTCCTCACTTCGCGGAAGCCAAAACGACGACGTCGTCCGCGCCGTACCGGTTTCTCGCTCCGTGAAGTTTTTGAGCCTGGAACGGAGGTTGAAGTTGAGGAGTTGTCATTCGTTTTCTTCAAAGAGGACAACGAGTTCGGCAGCTGGAGTCGCGCGCGCCGGCACGGAGGAGGCGGTGGCGGTGACGGTGGAGGATCCAGTTGCGGAGGAAGAAGAGCGCGGTAGGGTTTTGAGAGTCGGTGTCATCTGTGGAGGTCCGTCTGCGGAGCGTGGAATTTCTCTCAACTCTGCTAGATCAGTTCTTGATCACATACAGGTATATATATACACATTTATTGTATCTATACACTACACGTAAAATTTTTATCTAGTAGATTGCGTTTTTTTTTTCTTTCCTATTAGTGAATATCTATCAATTTAAATTAACAGATTTTGGAAATGAAAACTGTAAAAGAAACGCAAATTACTATCAGCAGTATCTATACATATATTTATATTATATATTATATAGTTAATAGATGTGGTGACCGGTCTAGTAACTTGATAAGTTTTTGTATAGGGAGATGATTTGCAAGTGAGCTGCTATTACATTGACTGTGATTTTAATGCCTACGCAATTTCATCTGCTCAGGTTTGTTCAACTTTGAAACTTTTTTCGAATTTTTCGTTTTAAAATTCAAATTTGAGATGTGACAAGTAATTATTTTTGTTATCTGTTTATAGGTATATTCAAATACACCTGCAGATTTTGATTTTAAACTAGAAAGGTAAGCTAGTTTTTACGAATTTGGGTATTTACTGAGTATGGTTGATTGAGAAACGAATGTATGAAGATGCTGATTTTCTTTCTGTTTATGCAGCCTTGCTCAGGGATTTGCGTCGTTGTCTGAATTTGCAGAACATCTTGCTGCATCTGTGGACATAGTATTCCCTGCTATACACGGCCAATTTGGTGAAGATGGTGGCATTCAGGTGTAGTACACTACAATTCTTCATTTATGATATTCTCACATGTGTAATTGGATTTGTTTCGATGACTATGAATTCTGGATAAAATTTGTGCCTTTGATGGACTATTCAGGAACTGTTGGAAAAATATAATGTTCCGTTTGTTGGCACAGGAGCGAGTGAGTGTCGTCAAGCATTTGACAAGGTAGAAGGCACTTTCTTCTTGATCATTTAAAAAGCACCTTAATTCTCTTATACGTTTGTGAGGCATATTCAGCATTGGAGCCCTAGAATTGAGTCATGGGTGCTTTTTATGCATCATACATAAATCTTACACTTTTTGGCTTTGTTGAAGAGACACTAAAATAGCCAGTTGAATTGTCAACATCATCAGTCAATTTAGGGCTATAGAGCATGATAACTTTCTGCTGAACTCCTATAACTAATTTTACCATCTTAAATCAAGATCCATTTGTCCTTTACATCATGAAATCTTCACTTTAATATGGTTTATTGTAAAAACCTTCATTTTCTTAAGTGTCAGAATTGGCTATTACTTTGACAAGATGCTAAGTTACTGACATATCTTCACTTATTATTACTGGCAGTATGATGCCTCTTTGGAGCTCAGCAAACAAGGATTCGTAACACTACCAAGTTTCTTAGTGCAGGTATTGTTCTCAACCATTGTAAATCAATTGCACTTCTGTCAAAGCTTTTCTTTATTTATGTGGATAAATATCAAGCAGTATGTATCTGTTCATTTTAGAAGGTGGATAACAACCATATAATTTATGTGCATCTAATATATGACATTTATTACTGGACAATGTTTGCTGACCTTGTTTTTCTCCATATCACTTTGAATTGATTCCATTTTGATTGCTATGTGGCTTCTGCATTGTTTACGTTATTTAGAATGTAAATATAACTGGCTGAAGAATTGCGTGTCAGTAGTGATCCAGACCTCACTAGGCCATATCTTTGCTTCTTGAGAAGTTATTTATGCCTTCTATCCGACTTAACAATTTGAGATACAGGACAATTTGATTACCGACTACCAAGTCTGATAACCTTTTTTGTCCATTTGGTTAATATATATGCTTATAAGTTTTTTTGTTGGCATTGGAGATGGAATTTAGGGAAGTGAACCAAATGAACTTGAATTATCAAAGTGGTTTGTGAGAAACCAGTTGGACCCTAACTCAGGAAAAGTTGTGGTAAGACATTTCCTTCCTGGTTTTTGGTTAGTTTATCTTAACTCGCCAATAATGAGATGAATATGTAGGCCCTTAAGATCTCAAATTTTATTCTTATTTATTTTTCAGGTTAAACCAACAAGAGCAGGATCAAGCATTGGTGTTACAGTTGCATATGGTGTCACTGATTCCCTTAACAAGGCTAAAGAAATCATATTAGAGGTATTGTGGGTTTTCCCAACACCTAACCTTTATTTGTGGTTTAGATGTTCACCATTCATGTGACAAAACTTGGGCCAACTTGACCCCAAATCAAACTAATTTAAATAAATTGTACACTATTTTTTTCTTTTCCCAGAAAGGGTACGTACAATAATATTAAATTGTGTGTTTTGTAAATCTAAGAGAAAAATATAGAAATTTTAATTTAATTTTGTCAAAAGATGGCCACAATCTTCAAAGTCACAGACCGGACTAATGTTGATTTGGGCCGCAGAAGATTTTGTGGAAAATTTGAGACTAGACTTTATGCTCAGAATGTTGAGCTGATATTATCTTATGAATTATAATTTCTTTTTTTTTTTTTTGATAGGGGATTGATGACAGGGTCTTGGTTGAAATATTTCTTGAAGGAGGGAGTGAGTTTACAGCTATTGTCCTTGATGTGGGGTCCGGTTTGGATTGCCATCCTGTTGTGTTAATGCCAACGGAGGTATATTTACTTTCAATCCTTGTTTGCATTCAAGAACACACTCATGGGTTAAAAAAAAGAACAATTTATTATTTACAGGAAGGAGTGATAGATTTATCAAGGTTACTTTCTGACTACCATATGTTTGTTAAGGATCGGAAATCTTTTATAACGATTTTGAGGTGTTTATCAAGTTGAAGTCATAAGAGGAGCAATGACATACTGTTTTCATTTTGTCACTGGCATTATTTTTAAAATTGTATTCCAGGCTTTTAGCTTTAGATGCATAACTAGTTATTTATGTCAGCTAAATGAATCAATGCCCAGGTGGAGCTTCAAGTTCATAGCAGTGGTGATGTGAGTGAGAAGGACGCAATTTTTAATTACCGGAGGAAATATCTTCCAACGCAGCAGGTACAAGCATGGCATCCAGGCATGTCCTATGAGGATCACGGAAGTCCATAATTTGTTAAATTTCATATACATCACATAAATATATATATATATATATTCTTGCCTTCATTCATTTTCTAATTTTGAGAAGTTATTTATATTTCACAGGTTGTCTATCACACTCCGCCACGTTTTCCTGTTGATGTAATTAACAGCATTCGTCAAGGTGCATCTCTGTTATTTCAACAGCTTGGCCTGCGTGATTTTGCTCGGATTGATGGATGGTTTTTACCTTCTTCCACAAATATACTTTCATCTTCAGAAGGGAAATATGGAAGGACTGGATCGGGTACACTTTTATTTACTGACATTAACCTGGTGAGATAAATCTCTAATATATTTCCACTCCTCTGATTACTGGCTTCGTGCTCCTTAAATATCTTATAGTAATGTTAATTGTGCCTATCAGATTAGTGGAATGGAACAGACCAGCTTCTTATTTCAGCAAGCATCAAAGGTAATTTTTAAGGTTAGGTATCATTATGCATTGTGGGATTGCAGTGAAAATTGTTAGTTCAGCTAGTAACTGGTCTGGTCTGAATGAGAATATATCATATGTTCTGCCATGTGACCAGAAGATCATCCTAGATATTTGCATAGTCTCAATGAAATTCAAATCTGAACCATACTAAGTGCAATTGTAAACGATTACTTTAGAAGTTTCCAGGGCCAATATTGAGTTGAATGTTTCCTGAATCAACTGGCGTAACTGTTGGCCCCTAAACCATGCCACAATGATGATGTAAAGTTATTTTGCTTGACATTTTGATTTAGTATATCATGATATAAAATATATGAAGTATGGATTTTGTAGATGTAGAAACATCATTTTTCCATAAATTATTTGTTTGAAGGTTTTGCGGATCATATTGCATAAAATGGGTTGAGGAAGGATAATCTTTATCTTTTGTTAATAGATGTTTCATACGATTTTCCCAAGCTAATTATTGCATAAAGAATTTGTTTTTGTGTTCAATATATTCCATCCTCCTTTAAGTTATTGTTATGATTTTGCCTTTTTCTGAGCCTCCGCTTTCTTAGAAAGATCCCTTCTCCTGTTCAGGTTGGATTTTCACATTCAAACATTCTTCGAACCATTATTCGCCGTGCTTGCTTGAGGTTTCCTTATCTTGCATCATACAACAGTGTATCAGGTCATTTGACCGGAAGATCAAATGCCTCCCGGCTTACAGAGGCACTCAATAAAAGTGAAGGTGTTCACAAAGTTTTTGTCATATTTGGAGGGGACACTTCGGAGCGGCAAGTATCCCTTATGAGTGGAACAAATGTATGGCTTAATTTGCAAGCTTTTGATGATGTAAGTCAAGGAAATCTTAGGCTATATACTTTGTAACTTATGTTTTGGTTAATAGACTGAGAAACTAATGAAAATTCAGTTAATAATCTGCTGCATTAGCTGGAGATTGATCATCTTACAGTTTCTTTGTTAACCTATTATTGTATATAATAAATATTTTAATCTCTAATTGAGGTATGTTTTAGGTACAATCGTGTCTGAACGTTGTGATTTTGGTGTCAACAGATAGAAGTAACTCCTTGTTTGCTTGCTCCTTCTATGGAATCTATGTCTGGAGTGAGTTCAGATAAAAAGGATTCTGATGTAAGCTCCAGAGTAGTTTGGTCACTACCGTAAGTATAGATTCTATGTTCCAGCCTTTTTCTTTTGGTTGATGCTTTTAGCATATGTGTGAAATTATATTTCACCTTCTCATAGCAATATATATCATCTTGTATATGTGTAGTTTCCATTCTTCTTTGTACTGGTTCTTGAAAAACTAGTCAATTATAGAATCTTTTTTGTTAATCCAACACATTTCCCTTTTTTCTTTCTATTCTTGAAAATATATACAGCTACTCTCTTGTGCTGAGACACACAACAGAGGAAGTTCTTGCTGCATGCATAGAGGCAATTGAACCATCTCGGGCTGCATTCACATCTCACTTAAGGAACCAAGTGATGGATGACCTCATGGAAGGTTTGAAGGAGCATGGTTGGTTTAGAGGGTTTGATATAGGTGATGAACTACCTATGAGATTTTCCATGGAGGAGTGGGTCAAGCTTGCCAAGGAAGTTAAAGCAACAGTTTATATTGCAGGTTCTGCTTCCCATCTCCTCTTTATTTATTTTTTCCAGTTTCCAAAAAAAAATGTCTGTATGACTGGGCTACATGATTTTGATGATGTAAGTCAAGGAAATCTTTGTTAGTGTTGATTGCTTGCTTCTGTAATATTTTTCCAATTCTCTGTTGAATCATGATGGTGCATAGCCCTCCCACTCCCTTAACCTCCCTAATCCCTGACGAAGGCTGGATTGGATCACATAGTAGCTAGACTTACTGGAACCCATAGCCACATATTTTTATAAATACATAGCCACATATTTGTTAGTGTTGATTGCTTGCTTCAATAATATTTTTCCATCTCTGAATCATGATGACATTCTATTCCATGTTCAGTATACGGTGAGCAAAAAAAAGTTTAGAATCATCAATTATACATGTTGTAATTTAGAATTGGATGTAGACTGAATGGAAAACCTACAGCCTTTGTCATGGTATCATCCTCATAATTAAAGTGGGTTCTGCAATTTAACTTATGTTGTATCCCGAACAAGATTGATCTAGCAGAACTCTTCCGCCTGTAGCAACTGTTGACTAAGCAATAAAGCATTTTCATTTTGTTAATTATAAATTTTATCTGATGCTATCGACAGTTCATGGAGGCATTGGTGAAGATGGTACACTACAATCATTGCTGGAGGCTGAAGGAGTTCCCTATACAGGTTTATTCTCATTGACACACGTATAAGAATAAGTTTTCCTTGTGTAAAATTACTCATTTTCTCTTTCTATCCTTCTTCTTCCCCTTTCAAATGAAGGTCCTGGTGTGAAGGCTTCTAGAACTTGTATGGACAAAGTTGCAACGTCTCTGGCACTTAATCATGTACGGTAACAAGTAATATGTATTGAGTTCTCAAAAATAATGCTAATCTTTAATATCTCTTAATAGCTTTTCATTAACCATCAATCCCAAAAACTTGAGCTTATATAGAAAAAGACTCTACATTATTACATAAACTCCAACAACTCTCTCTAGAAAATGTTATAACCTCTGAAAATTAACAGCTAGCAGATAAGGGAGTGCTTACCATAAATAAAGATGTACGGAGGAAGGGGGATTTAGTGAATTTTCCCATACCTGATATTTGGCATGAGTTGACCTCTAAGCTTCAGTGTGAAACATTATGTGTCAAACCAGCAAGGGATGGATGCTCTACAGGTGTTGCAAGATTATGGTAGGTTCATATCACTATTTTTTTTTCTTTGCTAATCTATGTATCATAGAACGACGGATGTTTGTGAAAACTTAAGGTGTTTGTACTAATATCATATGCATCTATGGCAGTACTCATTTTTTGAATTACGTTCATCCATATTCTGCTCATGCTTTTGTCCTTGCAGCTGTGCAGAGGACCTTGCAGTATATGTAAAGGCATTGGAGGAGTGCCTTCTGCGGATTCCACCAAATAGTTTTTCAAGGGTATAGAAGCCCGGATATCTTTCTTTCATGGCATGACATAGTAAATATTTTGCACAGATGTCCTTATATTTATAAAAGATATGCAACATAAATCATAATTGTTACCCTGAGATCTATGTCTTACGTTTGACAAACACTGTTGTGCAACCCATGGTTGCAAATGCCAATAGGATAAATGACCAAAAAAAAAACGCACAGCAGTTAAAAAAATTAAAGCCGATTCTGTCAAGCATCTGAAATTGAAGTGAACGTAACACCGTTGTTGGCATAGTTTGTTCATAGATCTAATGATTATGTTATCTCATTTGGAAAGTTTTCTCAATTCATCAACACATTTATTCATTTGTTGTCAATAATCCCTCTTGACTTGTATGTCTACAGTAACATCCTCAAGTTTTTATCATTTGACACTCCTTTATTTTTGAATGCTATCCAGGCACATGGGATGATTGAGATGCCAAACCCTCCTCCACAGCTCTTAATTTTTGAACCTTTTATTGAGACTGATGAGGTCATTATTTCATCTAAATCCACAAACATTAGTGAGGATCGCCTCATGTGGAAAGGACGCAGTCGATGGGTAGAGGTTACAGTTGGTGTTATAGGGAAACGTGGATCAATGCATTCATTGATGCCAAGTGTTACCGTCAAAGAAACTGGTGACATCTTATCACTTGAGGAGAAATTTCAAGGTGCATCTTTACTCACTTTCTTTATTGAGTCGCATCACTGGACTTTCTTAGCTTTTTTTTTTTTTTTTTTCCTTTTTGAAGTTTTGATCTGCACCTTGCCAGTCTTTAGGATGAATCAATGGTAGCATTTAAGAAATAATTTGATGTTTGACCAAATTACTATATGTGGTTAGAAGAAATAGACACGCCATATAGTATTTGAACAATCCAATCATCGAGGATGAGAACATTGCTATGAACATCTTCTTTAGGGCCTGTTATATAAAACCTTTGCATTACTAAGTTTGACTAGATTTTTTTTCTTATATCATGCAATTTTTCATGTTTGTTTAAAAATGAAAAGTGGGGAAAAGGACTTGTCTGGTATTAATCTAGGAATTACTTGACAGGTGGAACTGGCATCAATCTCACTCCACCACCAGCATCAATTATGAGGTTTGTTAACTATACTTCGTTTTCAATTGAAATTAGGCATAATTAACTACTTCTATTATGCAATATTTCATACTTTTACGACATTTCTTCGCATTAATCTTTTTTATTGGCTTGGGCAGTGTGAAGTCATGCATCCATAAATTATCATTTAGACTTTCAAAGGGATATGGATTCTGTTGTGCTAATGTCTATATTACTGATATCTGTGCTATAGATAGTGCAATCTCTATGTCCCATAATCGTAAAAAAGAAACCATTCTGCTTAAAAACTAGTTAACTATATTACCGAATCAAGAAAGAATGAAAGAGTATATATCATCTAGTTACGTGCATAATTACTCGGACCGAAAGTTATTGTAGTTCTCTCCTTGTTCTATTCACAATTTTCATCGGAAAACAATGAGGCTCCTAATTTTTTAAAATATATATGGAAAAAGTATTGGCAGTTTGTCTTCAGTAATTCAGTTGGCGATCGTCAAGATATTATTTGTACAAATGATGTGATTTTAGAATAAAATCAGATGTCCAACTTCCATTAACACCCAAGTTAAATTGGAGTTGAACTCTGAAGATATATGTTCAAAATTATATATCCTTCCATTTTTTTTTTATCTGTTTCTTTTAAATTTATTTTCAACTTGGGTTCGAAATTTTGTTGAATGATTTTGTTTCTTTTTGAATTAGTAATGAGGCTTTGGAAAGATGTAAACAGCGCATTGAACTTATTGCAAACACTCTGCAACTTGAAGGATTTTCACGAATTGATGCATTTGTTAACGTTGATAACGGAGAGGTATGTTGATTTTACCATTCATGCTATATTTTCATGTTCCATCAGCCTTTATTCTGAATTATAAAAGAGCAATATTTAAGTTTACGTTTCGTTTTCTAAGTGATGTATCATGATGAGAGATTTAGATGACTAGAAGCAGACATTTCTTCACTTACATTTTACAAAATTAGATTCTCTTCTTACTCAATTTCATTATTTTCAGGTGCTGATTATTGAGGTTAATACTGTGCCTGGAATGACTCCTTCCACTGTCCTGATACATCAGGTAACGATACGATTTGAAAACTTGTTTTCATCATGGAAATTGGATTAACTTGGCTCAGAGCTCATAATTGGATCTATAAACACAAGTTTGAATCACTATACTGGAAAATTAACAAATTCAAGAATCACAGATAGAGAAATATATCATATATCGGAAAACATGGAACTTGTCTTACAAACGGATATATAACCTACAAAACAACCACTTACATTCTAATCCCGACTAATTTCACTAATCTTGTATGAATTTCAGGCTCTAGTGGAGCAACCGCCTATGTATCCCCATCGATTCTTCCGTACACTACTTGATCTGGGATCACAGAGATTCTCCTAAACTTGTTTATTGAGTTTTGCTTACTTTACTAAACTGCTGGACTGGTGCAATGCTTTTGAAATTGCTAAATGGAGAGATATCAAGTGTTCCAAGTTGGGTAATTTTTTTTTATTTTTTTTTATTTACAATAAATTATGGATTTGGGGAGCGAAACACTACTCGAACCCACAGCCTTCTTGTGGTGTATATGTGAGGCATATCGTTAGACGAACCTCATGTTGTAAGTTATGTGCTTTTATATCGTAATAAGTTGATAACATGTAATATGTAATCTTGTATGCATTTTTTTTTTTTGTAAATTGTATCTCCTGTTATATGTATAGTTTCTATAGTCTCACTGGTGAAATAGAAACTGTTCTTATGTGGAAAATCTGAAAAGGTTTGATTATAGAACACACAAGTTGTCCCTCTATTCATCAGAAATTTAACCAAATATGTATTAACTTTAATTGCTAATTAATAAAAAGTAATTAAAACTAAAACTAATTTTTAATTGTATATGTTACGGGATCCTTTCAAGTTTAATCAAACTTAGACTAGTTTAGGCTTCAAATTTCTTTGGCATGCAATTATGCAACTTGCCATGATATTTCCACCGCTCAACATTCAACAATAAAAAACACGATTCGCTGACTTTGTGATGACCGAGCCGAGTCTAACAGTCTACCACATACAAGGGAAAGGACAAAAAACTAATTTTCTAGATAACAAAAAAAAAAAAAAAAAAAAACCTTTACTCTTTCTTTTTACAAAATTTATGATCTACAAATGATTATCTGATTGTTAGAAGTTAATATATATAATTCTTAAAAGTATCACTAAATAATTTCAATATCTAAAATTTACACTATAAAGTATAAACATAATTACGGAAAATATATGTGGGTATAAGCTTACCTACTGAGAGCATCTGTAATGGTATAAGCAGGTTTGAATTTTCAAAAATTGTCATCTCAGCATTTGAGGATTGTTTTCAGGGATTATTAAATTTGATGATTGTATAGTCTACCATGGTACACTTGTAATGGTACCATAATAGTATATTAGATTTTTATGCTAAAAAAAATAAATTATAAAAGACAAGAGAAGGTATATGATATGGGTATGGATCCATTCATAATAAAGAGACGAATTTTATCTAATTGAAATTTTTGAGGTTGAAACAATGATGAAATATATAAATGATTAGAGAAAAAAAGAGGAAAAAAAAAAACCACATAAGAGAGATAAAAAATAAAATTAAAACAGTTAATTTGGGCTAAGTTTGTAATTGATGATTGAAAGTCAATTTTCAAATTTGATTATTAAAGAGGCAATTTGATTATTGATAACTACTATTCTTAAATTTTAGTGACTCCATTGGACAATGTTTTTTTGAATTAATAATCAAATTTTGATTACTCTTCTACTTTTAAGGATACCATTAGAGATGCTCTAAACTCTTGAGGTCAAATTTCGTTCACAGAATATGAATGACTTTTTTAATATTGATACTTTAATTGAATATTTTTAATGCTTCCGTCTAAAACACAATTTTTTTAATGATGTGTCCATCTTTTTTTCCTGTTTTATTTTTTATTTTATTTCCTTACCAAAAGTATATGAAAAATTAATGTCAGTTTTAAATGTTTGCTGAGTCAACCTAAAAAATGGTTGTGAGCAGATCGTCTAAAAGTGGACGGTCATATTTACAATGTCTAATATTTTTTTTACCACGTCAGCTTGAGGTTGAATATGCATGGTTGCATTGGAGACACAGTTATTAACATAACGTCTATTTATCCTACGTGGAATCTTTTTTTTTCACAAATCACACTTGCATTGGAGATGCTCTTAGCATCGGTGCCACCAGACGGATACAAATCTAAAAATGTCGTTTCCGCAAATGTCTACTATCCCTTCCAATTTTCCAAGGATTCTTCATGTCATTTCATTTTACAATGTCATTTCTTATTGTAGAATATTCTGTTTGGATAAGGATTCTCTACTGATCACAATATGTGCTGAGTTTTATCAGATCTTCTTACACGTGGCTTATAAACAAATAGAAGGCTGGGATTCAGTCATTTAGTTAATTAGTTTAATTTTTCTTTTTTCTCTCAACTAACAGAAACAAGCACAACTAACACTCATTCCCTTTGCATAATTCCTAAATCCCTTTCAGTCGATGCTCTTCCACGTTCAATAGTTCTTGATTTCTCAGGGTCAAGTATCATTTAATTACAAAATTTAATCAAAATCGTTAATTTGGAGCAAATAAGGAATTTCTTTTAGGTTGAAGTCGACGGAGAAAATGAAGATAATTTTTCTAATACACAATTCTCAACTCATCTAAAAAATTGACCCACAAATTCGATTGATACATGGAAACAAGAAAATCTTCGAAATGGAAAACCTATTTAAGTCGGTCAAGGAATTGTGCGGACCTCTTAATAGAATCAATCACAACTACCGCCACCAAACCGCCATCCACCCAAACCCCACCAAACCCATAAGCCAAACTATCCATTTTTTGAATTTTTGAGATGGAGATGAGAGATTGTGATTGAGTTAGAGATGAAGATGAGAGGGAGAGAGAGAAACGAGAGAAGAGGAAGACGGTGATGATGAGAGGGTTTTCCACCCAAATGAAAACCCACCTGTAAGCTACGTCCGTTTGCAAAGTGAAGAGAAGAAAAAAAAAATGATGCTCTGTTATTACTTATTAGGGATTGAGTGTTAGATCATTTCCAATGCTATTATGCATTTGGAGAAAATGGAGTGCCACATAGGATAGATATTAAAAAAGTTAGAAAAACTCTCTCCAATGCTATTATCTAAGTTGAATATGGAGATGATATGGTTAAAAAAAAGTTAGAGAATATGGAGTTGAGTTTATAATTCTAGAAACTCTCCTAGAAATGATAACTAGGATTTCTAACTCTTTCCACCTATAAGATTAAAGCTTTCAACTCTTTTCACCAATAAGATTAAAAATCATTTGTAAAATAAAAGAGGAGAGAGAGTGTAATAATTGTTTTATTATGATTGGACATAAAATGGAGCATATTTGACTTTAGATAATTATGTTGGAGATGTGAATATGCATTTCTCTAAATTTTTTTTCAAAAGTGGGCACATAATAGATAGAAATGTTGATGTAGTACTATTTAGAAACTTAAAAATGTATGTTTACATTGGAGATATTCTTAGTTATGCATTTGTGCCTATATTTGTCGGTTGAAAGAAAAAAGAAAAATAAACTAATTAACTAAATCTCAACCTTCTATTTTTTTATTAACCACGTGTAAGAAGATCTATAAAAGCTCAGCACACAATGTGATCAACAGAGGATCATTGTCTATTTTGGAATTCTTTAGTTCTTTGAACTTTGTTATTATATATACCGGGTTTTGTTACACGCACAAGGCACGTGTTTTAATTTATATACATAATTATAATATTTATGTTATAATAGTTGATTATAAATTAATTTTGATAGAATATTAAAAAAAAAAAGTAAATATTTATATACAACTAATTATGAGATCACAAATTATAATAAATAAAAAAACATAATCCAATCATATAAAAATAACTCCCATTATACATCAACTTATAGAGACAATAACATTATTTACAATATTATATTTTTTTAAAAAAAAAATAAAAAATAAAATCTTATGCCTAATTACAGAGGACATAAGTACATACATACTTCCCGTTAAAATGAGCATCCTCACGGAACCTTTTGTAAATATACCAATACTTGATCAACATAATCAAGTAGATCAGGATGAACACGAAGTGTAAACATAAGAAGAGAAATGTACAAAGTTATAACTCCAACAATAGGCATGTCAACATGTGTTTCTATCGACTGCCATTCAATTATTGTCATAAATTTAGACGAAAAAACAGCTCCATTCTCCAAATTGAGTATATTATACAACCCCCTTCTGAACATTTGCAGGCCAATACCAACTCTCCTCTAAGCAACCAAGCTATCTCTGTGACAATTTAATTATCTAAAACAAGAATCATTAGAATTTTTCAATAAATGTTAATCGTAAAGTAAGTATCAAATTTGTAAAAAGTTTCTATTGTGATAATTTTAAAAGACAAATTTATCCTTATTTTTTTTTTTCTTTATTTTACATCTATTTATCGATATCATTTAGGAACTTTTGAGGGTTATAATTAAAAATCTACTATATTAAAATTTTAAATTAAAATAAATTTAAAAATTATTATACAGTCCTTATTATGTTACTATTATTAAGACATGTCTATTAAAGTTCATTTGACTTTTAAAAAAATCAGAGAATGCTAAATTGAAATCTTACTGAAAAATGTATAAAACAAAAATAAAATAAAATAAAAAAAACCCTTGCCACTCTCACAGTCTCATCATCTTTTTCACCAGACCTAGCCACCCATCTCATCATTTTCTTTACCAAACCCTAGCCACCCATCTCATCATCCACACCCTCTCTAAAATTCACACCGAATCTCTTTCTCTCACTCACCATCGGCCATCAGATTTCATCATCACCAAAATCGAACCAACTACCAGATCTCCCAAAATCGAACCAGATCTAACAAAATCAAACATCAACACCGTAGACCTCGCCGAAAAATGGGAAATAGAAGAGGGAACATGAGAGAAAGTCGGAGAGAGAGAGAGCGTGAGATGGAAAGAAAGAGAGAGATGTGGCGGTTGGGATCGCTTCGGCTGGGAGAAGATTGACGTTCGTAGAGGTAGTAGTTGGTGGATTTCGGAGGTGGTGTTGGTCCGATTGTGGTGTTGTGGATGTTTGGTTGTTGGGTGATTATCGATCGACGACGGGGATGGCTTGGTTCGGTGGTGTTCGTGGGTGTGACTGTGTTGGTGAACAAAGAACATACGGTGGTTGTGGGTGTGGGTGTGGGTGTTCGAAAAATCTGGAGATTTCTAGATCTTGTTCAAAAAATCTGGAGATTTCCGGATGTTGTTCAATTTTTTTTTCCATATATTGTTTTATTAAACAAAAATTCCAGATCTTATTTTATTAAAAAAATTTCCTCATAGTTTTGTTCAAATTAATTTTGATTTTGCTGTTAAGGGTGTGTTTTGGTTCTTGATGATACTGATGAAGATGAAGATGTTGAATGGTGGGTGTAGTTAAAAATCTGGGTTAGTGTAATTACCTTTTTTTTTTTTAATTATTATTATTGTCAATTGAGAAAAGATTTCGCGGCACCACCGCCGTCCTGTAATGGAAAACAAGAGAAAAAACACGTGGATTCCATGTATTTATTTTCACTTGTTTTTCTAAACCTACGTAGAATTGCTCTTGTCAATTATAAAGTAAACCAAATTTGGAAACAGTCTGGAAACAGTCCTAATTTTGTAGGTATAATTATATAAACTTTAAAGATTATATTTATAATTTCATTTTCAAACAAAAATTGGGATGCTATGATTCCACCGACAACTCACTTTTATATAGTTAATAGATATATGAAAAAATTGACAGCTTTGGAATGTGTTTTTTGGGTGTTTTTTTTTTCGTATTTTGTTTCTAATTTTGTCAGCAACAACTTGAACTAAAATGCTGCAGAGGAAACAAAATGATTCTAAGAAGAAACTAGTTGCTGTTGATTAAAAGTGACTGGTTTGTTAAATCTTTTGACATGTATTCAAGTATGGGACCAATAAAACGGATCAGAAAAGAATAAAAGTTTTTTCAAAAAAATAAAAAAAATAAAAGTAATATTATTTAATCATCCTTTATTATGGGTTGCTCCGCTCTAAATTAATTATGATAATTTCATTGTTTCTTTTTGTTGATACCAATTACCAGATGCGAAAAATATTGCAATTATAGTTGAAGAAGGAATCCCCATTGTATATGAGTTTGTACAAAAGCGAAAACAAAATTACAGTGTTTTTAACTTTTCTTGCGTGTATATTGAAAGTGAATTTGAAGGATTTCGACACTAGTAATTAATCGGCACCATAAACACCGCCAATGTTAGTTTATAATCCATTACTAGGTTTTTTTTTTTTTTTTTTTTTCCAAAAATATATTGCATATATAAGTAGGTGAGGTAAAGACTAAAATGAATGAATAATGAAGAGATGACGGCCCTAGAGGCGTTGTTCAACTCATGGATGGACGAACATAGAGTTTTGACAAATGACTCGAATCAAATCTTACTGATAGCAAAAAGTGTAAAAAAAAATATCTAATCTATAAAGGTGGCTAGACAATGTCAAATAATAATAATAATAACAGATGACGGATATATATCATTTAACTCAGAAAAAATTATTTCGTGTATCAGGTGCATGCACCTTATCTAATGATATC
This sequence comes from Acer negundo, assembly GCA_035582765.1. Classification (NCBI taxonomy): domain Eukaryota; kingdom Viridiplantae; phylum Streptophyta; class Magnoliopsida; order Sapindales; family Sapindaceae; genus Acer; species Acer negundo. The sequence goes on along the minus strand of CM069243.1, from coordinate 20,877,944 downwards.
GTGGGTGTATATATATATATATATATATACGGAAATTTCATATAAGGATGCCCTGATAGAATTATATAAGAATATTGGATGTGAGCCACTCGTTTTACATACTTTGACTTAGTATGTATGCACTTGTCAAATTACTTTTATAAATGAGTGGCTCACATTCAATGTCCTGATAAAGTTATATAAGGATGTCCTGATAGGAATGAGATCGTATATATATGTATATATATATATATATTTACGGAAATTTTCATATGAGGATGTCCTGATAGAATTATATAAGCACATTGAACGTGAACCACTCGTTTTACATACTTTGACTTGGTATATATGCACTTGTCAAATCACTTTTATAAATGAGTGACTCACATTTAATATCCTGATAGGAACGTGACCGTATATATATATATATATTTATATAAGAGTAATTTTCCAATCAGGACTTTAACAATGCACACTTTAAGTACCTTTGATGAAATTATATGTAATCAAATGTTCTTCAATGAGATTTTTTGTATGCATCCTAAGAAAATTAAAATACATATTTAGTAAAAATTTGGAAAATTTTTGGATTTGAGAACTATTTTTTCTTATATTTCTCTATTTTTAAATGTTTTATCTTCAAAAAAATTGGAAAAAATTAGTTCTTGCACCCAATTTTTTTTTTAATTTTTTTCCATAAATGTATTTCAATGTTTTCACCATCCATAAAAAAATAAAAATAAAAAAAATAATAAAAAAATCAAATCAAGATTCAACATATTCCTTACAATTTTATCAAAGATGTTTAAAATGTGTATCTTAAAAAGTCTTAATTGGAAAATTACTATCTATATAAATATATATATATATATATATATATATATATTGATGGTATCTATTTATTCATCTATCTAGACGAAATATTTTTTTGAAGCTTTTGCTATCGGTAGGATTCGAGCGGCTGACTTAGGAGTCATTTGCCCAAACCCTAAATCCTAAGCTCTAAGCTCGTTCATCTACCAGCCGAGCTACGTCCCTAGACTATCTAATGATATCATATCATATCGTATGGTCGTATCAAAATTTTTTCTTCACCAATTTACCATCTAAACCCAAATCCCACCTCACCATCTCATTTCCTTGCCTAGACCTACCATAAAAATCCCATCTTAGAGCACAAGAAGTCAAGGAGAGAAGAGGTCTAGCACAAGCCAAGCAAGAGAGGATGAGTTCTTCATTCAGCTTACTCTAATCCCTTCTCTCTTTACATTTATTTGTCTTTACTTATGACTTGTACTCATTTCACATATTGTGTAGCCATTTTTTGTATCATGAACTAAACTTCCTTGGCTAAGGCCAAGATGAAGCCTTTTCCATGAATTATTAACAAAGGCCATCACTTTATCACCATTGCTTATGTTGTGTACACTTATTTCATGTTCTTAATTATTATTGAATGTCTAGCTAGCATTTGGTAATTATTTGGTTGTTGTGTGAAGCACAGAGAGGAGAAGCACACAACGTGCTTGATGAAATATGTGATAGAAGTTGGTAGAGATATGCGATGCTAGCTTCTAGGATTCAATTGTGAGCCATAAAACTTAATGAATTTGTATGTAGTTCGAATAACCATTGAGAAATAGGTTGTTGGTGCATATAAATGTTGTCTTTATCACTTGAGAAAGGTTAGAGACTATTTGATGGTGTCACGAATCTACACACACACTTGCATACTTTATTTCAATGATGTGCCTAAAACTAATGAGAATTGGATAGGTGGATTCAAAGGTCTTAGCCTAATTTCCAATAAGTATTAAAACCAACTTGCTTGTGTTTGGCTTTGCTTGAGTTTGTTTGCTTATTTAGTTTCATTAATTGCATTTTAGTTGTATGTTTAATTTAGTTAAATTTGAGTAGTGTAATTCAATCATTAAATATTTACTTGTCTAAATAGTAGTTAATCAATCAATTGTGGCAATCTATACATCAATCCTTGTGGAACGAATTCTATTCATCATTGTACTATTCCTTAGGCTCCATACTATTGCGGATGCTCATTTAGGAAAGGTCACTTAACACTTAATTCAGACATCAGGAAACAAAAAATAAACATATTGCTCAGACTTCAGATTTTAGATCCAATTCAAATTTAAGACCTAATTCATAACTTTAAGTCTTCAGATAAAAAAATAAAAATAAAAATAAAAACAAACGCCACCAAAGTTTTATGAAATTCATGGTTTCTAATAAACCTTTTTATTTTTTATTTTTTAGGGAAAATTGCACTAATATCCCCTAAATTTATGTGAAATTGAACCAATAGATAGAAGATTATTTTATTGCACAAATCTCCCTTGGATTTCATTGACCAAATAGTTGACTAACTGAAAGTTAACAGTGGAAAGGGCAAAATGGACTTTTTAAAGTGTGACATCAAATGAATTAAATCAAAATTGACTTTAGGCCAATCAACAACAGACAGATCACCTATCCACAGTTTAAAATTAATTTAACATATAAATTATATTTAAAAAAAAACTTAAACAGCTATTAATTTACAAGAAACAAAAATTGAAAAATAATAAAAAAAAAATGAAAAAAATAATAATAATTAAATATTAACAACCACCCTAATTTCCATTCTTTCTCTCTCTCTAGTCTCAACCAAAAGCTCACACAATTAAATAACCAGAAATAGCTTCATAAACAAATGAAGATCAAGAAGAACAAGAAAATCCAGGGACCAACATAAACCAAATCACGACCCAGATTAAAAGAACACTGAAATCTCAATCAAACCCTAGTATCAAGAATGAATTAATACAACATCAAACTGATTTCTCAACACATCCAATAAAAGCTCCAAACACAATAAATAGATCACTGAAACACAATACATCTCTTTATCTTCATCCACCGCCATCTCCCTTCTTCTCTCTCCCCAAACCCTAATCTCTTCTCTATTTCTTCTTTTCAAAACAATAAACCCACCATCCTCATCTATTACCAAACCCACCAAATCAAGACGGTGACCAGGCGACGAAACCCTTGTTTGGAGGTGGGACGTGATGATCGGAGTTGACGGCAACGGTGGTCTAAAATCGAGCAAGAGATTCACGTAAGACAACCCACACGAAAACCATATTTGTGACGGCGAGAAGCGAACGACGGCGATGGAGATGCTGAATTTAGGGTGATGAACTAATGATGATGAAGGCTTGGTGGTGGAGGGTTTGAAGGGAATCGAAGATTTAGGGAAAGAAGAAGAGGTTAGGGATTTTTGGATTTGAATGGGTGTTTGATTAAAGAGAAGAAATTTGTGAAGTGTGGCCGGTGAAGTAGTAAATCGACGATTGCATGGGAGAAAAGAGGTGTGATGATGGCGAGGAAGAGTTATGCGATTGAAGAATTGAAGGGTATGTCAATGCGTGTTGCTAAGGATATTAGTGGTGAAAACAGAGCAAGAACTAGAGCTACTATTGCCAAGACTGTTTTAGGTTATAAACAGATTGGTTGAGTTTTGTCATTCTTGAATTTTTTTTTTTATGGGTTTTTGATTGGATTGATCACGTTTTTTTTTTTTTTTTTCCAATTGTTTTGGATTTGTTGCTGATATAGATTGTAAAGATCTGGATGTAATCATGTTTAGAATGTGATTATAATATACTGGAGAAATTTTTTATGAAAAAAAAATATGGATTTGGTTGGTGTGGTGATGAAGAAAAAGAAGAAGAAGAAGGCTGATAAATGGTGAGAGAGGTTTGATTTGTGGTGGCTTTGTGGTGGCTTTGTGGTGGTGTTTTGATTTTGGTGGTGGGTCGATCAACACTGGTGGGGGTGGTGTATTTGTGGCTAGGGTTTGGTGATTGATGTTGAATGTGGTTAGTGTTGAACACATTCAACACCAAATGGAGGTGATGAACATATTGTTGTATATTTTTTAATTTTTTAATTTTTAAAGGTTTTTTTAATTAGTTGGCATTTATCATTTATTATAGGGTAAGGATAAATATGATTTTTCAGATCGAAGACAAAGGGTAAATGTGACTTTTCAAGGGTCAAGGTTGGTCAACAGTTAGTCCTAACTGTGGTCAACGAAATCTAAGAGGTTTATGCAATAAAATGATCTTTTGTCTATTGGTCTAATTTCACCTAAATTCAGGGGTGTTAATGCAAATTTCCTTAATTTTTTTTATTATGTTCGTGTTGATATTTGCCTATTTTGTATGTTTGATTCAGTCTTGAGTAGACTATGTAGTGGTTGTGTGTTGACTTGTGTAGCATCTTCTGGACTGGCATTGTCCCCATTTGGGCGCACAAGTTTTGAATGATTTGATTGTCTCTGTTTAGTCATTTTCTTCTTCTTACTCAAATTTCCAAACAATCAATTCCTTTTTAATCGGAAATACTTTCGATATTTTAAATATTTTGAAAGAACCGAAATAAAAAAAAAATTTCGAATATATCAACTAATATTTTAAGAATATTAACAATATTTCCACTAAAAGTTTGAAAATTTGAATATTCAATGTTATTAGCGAAATCGATATTTAATTACTTCCAATTCAGTCTATATAAATGGCAAAAGAATCATTCCCTCTATAATGAGGTATTCTTGATCAGCAGCAGTTCTTTTCAGCCTTTTTAATTATGTGTGTTAAAGGATCTTCCACTAATCCACTATATTATCTTTAGGATTTGAGAAGTCTACTCAACTAATTAAGTAGAGCAATTTACGAATCATGACTCTTCTTCAATTCCCATGATCGGTGGTTTTAACGTGGCAAATGGTATAATATAGCTAGTAGGACTCTCTGTTTTGTTGGATCAATAACATAATAATTCATTTTACCGGTTGCAAGTAAAATCATAAAAACTATACAATTAATTTGGTGCCCAAATATTGATTATATTGCTGCTCGTGTGCCCAAAATTGTGGCTTTTTTGAAGTGCTAACAGTACTATACACTAGAAAATGTGGAAAAAGGTTAATATTTTAACAAAAGTCTGTAATCATCTCATAAAAAAAGGCCACTTTTGGTCATTTTTAAAATTTTTAATCAGGCATGTTAGAGCATTTAGACTCCTCCATAGAAGAATTAGTAGAGCAACTAGCTTTGTCATAAATTAATTAATCTCTTAACTGTGCTTGTCATAATTACATACACTAAGAAGTGCAAACTTTTTTCCACCCTTTTTCTTCCATTAGAAAGGACAGGACCATTCTATGCAGGCAAAGCAAGGTCACCACTCTAAACCTCCTCTCCTCCTTTCCTCTTTTTTCCACATTTGTCATTCTCTTTTTCACGTTTTCTTTCTTTGAAATCAAATAAAACATACGTATCACGTTATCTTTATATCTTTAATAGGGTACTAGTACGAGTATATGAATGTTATTGAACGGACATAACTTGCATAAAACAATTCTCTTTGTTTGTTGTGGGTCTTGTCTTTGGGCTCTATTTTGTATTGAATGTGGAAATTCTTTATAATGAAGCAGCTGGCTCTAATCTTATCCACTTGTTGTGCCAATTCTGCTACAAAAGGTATTAAAGACTAAAGAGGTTTTCTTGTTCATGAGTACTGCCATTTTTCTTCTCTTTTGATTGTTTCTCTTTGGGCACTAACGCCAACAGTTTCTACATTACATGATTACAATCAATTATTTAAATATCAGTTTCGGTAAAAACAGGGGTTCCAATTTTTTGAAAATTTAGATTAAAATATCAAAAGTATTATCAATATCTTTCAAATATTTGGGATATTCAAAAATATTATTTATATTAGTCTCTTTAAAATATAGAAAATATCTAGATATTGCTATTAAATTATGATATTTACTTCCTAAAAAATATAGGAGATATTTTGATTAAGAGATGGATATTTACAACTTAATTACAATTTACATATAATAACACATCTAAATTATTATTTTGTTTGAATAAATCCCATTCTTTCAATCTCCAGACATTTTTTATTTTATAATATGATGTTTACTTCCTAAAAAATATAGGAGATTTTCAATTTAAATATGATATTTACTTCCTAGAAAATATAGGAGATATTTGATTAAAATAAGAATATTTACTACTTTATTTTATTTTTGACAATATTTATTAATTCGAGATAAGGTATTTTAAAGCTTTAGCCATTGACAGAATATTTACTGCTTGATTACAATTTACAATAAGACTAATTGCACAAACGTTTCTTAAGTTTAGGTATAATTGCATGTATATGGAAATTTTACCTATAATTGCATAAACGTCCCCTACCGTTAGTTGACTTCCGTTAACTCTAACCGTTGACCACAATTTTAATCCACAATGAATAAAGTGCACCTAGTTACCTAATTTATTATTTAAATTAATAATTAAAAAACGAAATAGAAAAGACAAAGAAAAACAAAAAATAAAATAAAATCAATCATTTTTTTTCTCTTTAATTTTCTCAACCCCATCCAAAAAAAAATTAACAAATAAAAACCAAAACTCAAATCCTCAAACAACAAACAAAAATCAAATCCACAAATAAAAATCTAAATTTATCAATTCCATAACCAGTTAACCACATCCATTTAAAAAAAATAAAAAGAAATTAGAACTTTAACGGTGGATATTTAAATTTCTAGGTTGAAGTTCTATTTTTTTTTTTATAAAAAAAAAAATTGATGTGGTTAACTGGTTGTGGGATTGAAAGAGAAAAAAAATATGATTGATTTTGTTCTTTTGTTTTTTTGTTTTTTTTTTGGTTTTTTAATTATTAATTTAAATAATAAAATTGGTAACTAGGGGCACTTTGGTCATTGTGGGTTAAAATTGTGGTCAACGGTTAGAGTTAACGGAAGTCAACTAACGGCATGTGATGTTTGTGTAATTATGGGTAAAAGTCTCAAAAGCATGTAATTTTGCCTAAAATTAGGGGCATTTGAGCAATTAGTCCTTTACAATATAATAACATCTCAGTTATTATTTTGTTTAGAATAAATCCCATTCTTTTAATCTCCGTACTAATTATAGCTCTTTGTCCTCTTGATAACATTGAATATGTGACACTTTTTATCCAATTCTTTGGTTTCATGAATCATAGACTCTAATTAATACAAAAAAAAAAAAATAAAAAAATAAATTGTACTCGTGTTGCTTCTTCAAACTTTTCCGGCTCTAAATTAATTGTCAATACGGTCAGACTGGACCATGCAATAAGTCAATAATAATGCCAGAATTGCTTTGAAAATCATTAGAAAAAGTAGTTTATATGGTGGAAAATTTTCCAAGTTTAAATAGAATTATTATTCATATGTACATACTAGCTTGTTCTGATCTTCTGATTTTTTTTTTTTTTGAAACAGCAACTTTATTGAAGCAAGCCAAGACGGCCACGGGAAAACAGCAGCCCACAACAAAGAAAAGGGCAAAAACAGGCCAAAGACAAACGGCACACAAGCAGCAACCCAAAAAGAAACCAAACAAAAACATCCAAAAACAAGGCAACCATCGGCCACAGCAGGGCAAAAACAACCAGCGCAGCACAGAAAAAACGCAAAGAAGACCCAAAGAACAGAAACAAGAACTAATTAGCACTCCATTCTACGTTGTCGCCAAACGAAGCGGAGCCGCTCTTTGCCAACCTATCAGCGAAGGAATTGGAACCTCTAGAAATATGCTCAACAAAGGAATTACCCATAGCCTGAAGCATAGAACGAATATCATAAACCATATCTACCTGGCTGAGATTTCCAAAGACTTCATCATTCACCCACGAAACAGCAGTTCTCGAATCGCTAGCAATAACAATTTTCCTCCCCACATCTGAATTTTGAAGTCTTGTTATATATAATTACGTACCTAGAATAGCAAAATCTATATGTATAAGTTTTAAACAACTATGTTTGTCTGATATGGAAATTGTGATGTAATTTCTTAAACTAAAGTTTTCTGTTTGTGTCGATGAAGACACCTGTTTTTATGATATGAAGTTAGTTCATTTTTAACAAAAGAGTGATGATAACACAATTATAAAATGAAAAAAGTGAAAGATAAACAAATGCAAACACAAAACAATAATAATAATATTATTAATATTAATAATAATAAACTAGTTGTCTATATTTTAGAGCAATAGTAACATTTTTGTCTCTCGAAGACTCGAAGTATCGTGTGCGGAGTTTCTCCCTACATATAGTGAGAGTATATGTCTCCCAATCAGGGATGGAGTCAGAAAAATTTATTTGAAGGAGATCTATATAGTAAAATATTATATTTAGGAGGGTCAAAACAAAATTTTTCTAAATATAATATTAAATTATTATTTTTTAAACAAATAAAATTTTAATCATTTTTTTAGTTTAGGGGCGTTGTCCCCTTCAGCCCCTTTGTCTCCACCCTTGCTCTTGAGAGTCTCGAATGTAAAGTAAATATCCAAACTGTGTATGTAGTATTTAATTTTGATAGGTTACGATAGACCCATGACCTGTTCAGTGTTCGATTAAAAAAAAATGACTTCGTAAATAGGATTATATCAAACAGTCCATCAAAAAAATGACTTCGTACATAGGATTATTGTACATAGTTAGGTTTTAATTTCAAGAGTCAAAAGTATATATTATACATATCTTAGCAACATGAGAGGAGCAGATTTTAGAGAGTATTACGTGATTTACGTTAGATTACATTGAGTCGGTGACAATATAAAGAGAACAATTATCAAATAAAAAGGTATTTAATTGGTCTAAGTCAACATCAAATTCAATAGATTAGGCTATAAAGAGAACGAATTTTAATCCTTAATATTAATAAAATGACAATTTTTTGGCCCCACACGTGCTTAAAAATTAGAAAACTCAGCTACCCAATATGTCTTTATACTCTACCTTTTCACTGTGAATAACACAAATATTCGTTTTTTAAAAAAACATATTATAATTATAATATAAATATTTGTTGGACGAATTGGTGTTTTAATTAAACTAATGATTTATTGTCAAAATACTTAAGTTGCAACAACTTCTCTACATCCTTAAGAAACATTAAAGCATACCAAATTTTTTTTTTTTTTTTTTAAAGGAAAAAGCTTACCAATATTGAGACTGTGAAGTTGATGATGAATTGATAGCAGAGCTTCCTTTTAGTATTTTAGAAACAAATTTAATGAGGTGATACATTATTTTTTTTTCTTTTTGGAGAAATATATGTAAAATAAATACAGTGCAATTCTTTTATTTCCCTCAATTATTTAATCCCTGAGTTAGTGCAATATTCAGTAATGCAATTCCATAAAGCAAAAAAATAAAATAAAAATATATGCCTAAATCCTCCATTAAGATGTTAATTAGTTTATAATAAGAGAATTAAAGCTAGCCAATCTTTTTCTTTTTTAACTTAGAACTCCTCAGAACCTGATTAGTGAACCTGAGTTCGAAACCGGAGTCTTTGTCGAACTCTACAATATTTGGAAAGTAAAATCTGATTATAGGAACAAACCACAAACCTGATCATTCTGCTAACTTTTGTAGATAAAGCAAACCATTTCTTAGCATCAAAGAAATGGTAGTCACTGTTATACATTCCCAAAAATAAGAAAGACTTGAAACCAGTTTTCCTACAAATACACAAGTCAAATAAAAATAATACATTTAAAAAAAAAAAAAAAAAAAAGTGGAAAGGGCAATAAGATAAGGAGCTTGACAAACTACCAGAAAAAGAAATTTGAAATAGTTCAGGCAGATACCTAACTACGAATTATTATATGCACTCGCAATTGTTTTGCAGTATATGTACATGGAAGGTCCACCAGAACATTAACATAATCTAAAATATATGTGCAAGCTAGGTGGTTGGTTCATGATCCATTTTTGGTGTGTTTGTGGTTCTGTTTGCATATGTACTTGCAATAATTGACAATGGAATAATTGTTGGAATCAAACAAGTATATCCAGTAAAAAAATTATAGTTACTTTAGAGATCGGGTGATAATTAAGAACTTCACTAACTGAACTTCACTAACTTAACATCAAACTGTATTCATTTCCAAAAGAGTAATGTTAAACTGTTTATAACCATTTACTGCCACATCATTTTGGTAATAAATTTAGATAATTTTTTGAGAAGTGTATTGTTAGTGTTTTGAAAATCTTATCACTCTTGAGTAAAAGTTTAAACAATAACATGAAATCCAAATTCTAGAGCGGACATATATTCATAAGATTGGTGTGTCCTTGTCGTTTGCTCTACAAGATTAGGGGGCCGGAATTTTAGCCTAAATTCAAGCAACATCAGTCATTATAATTTTCTCTATATATACTTGTGAATTGTCGACAAATGCAAGAGTACATTATGCTTCCGTGCATGTTGGGTTCAAATTATATAATCAAACCATGCCAAATGCTTTACCTATATAAAATGTATCTATAACTATATATAGGTTCCATTGTATTTAATTTCCTAGACATACCATATCCACTTTGAACAAGGACAACATAATATGACACCATTCATTTGCATTTATTTGAAGGTTTGTTATGTCAAAAGAATATTCAAAAACACTGTTTGGTTACACTCACCATCAAGAGTAGAATAGATTCGTGTTTCGTATTCTTATTTATAAGCTGTAACCCATCTTTTCATATACAAGACCAATTCAATTAGTCTCTGATAAACCAATACCTGAATGCTTTTATCATCCTCCCTTTCATGATAGATGTTACTCAAATAAAAATAGTATCAAACTCAATAAATTGACTGGTAAAAATTAGGTAAAAACTCTGCCTAATTCAAACCTCAACTACTCAATAATCTATGCATAGAAAACACTCATATATCATCCCTTTTTAGCTGCTTAACAGACCAAAATTCTTCATGTTTTGGACCATCGCTTTTTTAATTTCGAAAATTTTCCCATTTCTAAATACTTGAAAGTCTAAATCCAAATTTGTTTTTCAATATTATTACCATCTAATATGGTTTGATAGTAAAAAACCTCTTTCAACTTGACAATGTCATAGACTCTCAGGTTTGAGTCGTTATACCACTTGCATATAAAAAAAAGAATAATGTTACTTTGTTCAAATTTAATGTTGAAATCTGCTTTCATTTATATCATGCAAATCTAATAAAATTTAAATTAATGGATTATAGTATTACTACATCATTTGAACATCAAATTTAAGTAAAGTAGCATTATTGATAAATAAATAAAAAAGTGTTTCAATATCTGATTAATGTGATTTTCTCTTTTGGTTATTGATAATTAATTAACCAAAGGAATAAATATAATTAGTGTAATTCTGCCACCCAAAAACATCCAAAATTTGTCAGGCCCGGCCCGGATCTATTATTTGGTTTAAAGTTATAACCTAATTGAACTACTACATTCAAGGCCTCTGTAGTATCTGGTCCATTGTAACTTCCAAGAGAATGCAATCATTTGCATCACAAAAGTCAATTAATTAAGAGAATGTTTCAACTTGCACTCCATAGTGGACATCCATCAATGAACGAAAAGACTTCCATCACGTTTCAAACATGGTTTTATAAAACAATATTTGATTCTTTCAAAGTTGGTCCTCGAGGGCACCCGATAAGTTCCATTGAGAAGAGAATCAAAAAGTGAACTTAATTATTTGGGTGAGAGAAGGAAATTAAGCTATATAATTTTCAACGGAAACTTAATCCTTGATTTGTTTATCTGACCCACATAATTTGGCTACCAACTGATTTTAATAAATACTATAATTACTAATCAGAAATTAAATTCGGTTTGATTCATTAGGATTGCTAATTAGTACATGAAACATTGATCACTATGTGCTTCCACTCTCATTACTTTTTAATTGGATACATTTTCATCACACGAGAACCTGAGGTTTCAACTGTGAAACACAAATACATCAATTTAAGAAGAAAAAGAAAGCTACATTGAAATTTTCTTTTCATCTATCTCTTTCTGATGATGGAAAGGACTAATATGATGCATTTAATTGCGTTCTTGGACAAGTGATCTTCCACCAAATCTGCAAACCTTTGAAACAAATCGTCCATTATATTTTTGCCGAAATGATATTCCACAATTGATTCTACAACAGCTCTTGTATTCTTGGCTACTCGCTGCCCTCTTGATGCTGCTCTGAACGAGCAGTCCGTGTCTTCAAAACCACCATCCCAATCAATTTCAAAAGCCTCGAGCCGATCCACAACAAACGACCCTTGTTTTTGAATTTCAAGCTTCAGTTCTTCAGGACATGGAGCGTAGTAAGGAACGTTAAATGAATCAACCTTTTCCTCTTCAACCAGACCCTACAAAAAAGTTTACGTGTAGGCGTGTTTGATTCGTGATCCAAATACAATTAATAATTAGAAGCTTAGGACACAAGTTAAGTGTATGTATGTACCTCTGAGACCATACTCATCAATGCGTTGGCTAGGAGCTCCAAAGGGCGGCAACTTTCTTCGGCGGTGGGATCAGTGGTTCTCCTGCCCATGAACGACAAGACCATGCGACCCCCAGGGACCATTTCTTGTGCGCGTGATTTCATGAACACAGAGAAGTCCTTTTGAAACTGCACTGAGTATGCATCCAACACGCACTCCGGGCTGTTCTTAGAGATGTAAATCTTTCCTTTGTTCAAGACCTTGCAAGCGTTGCTTTGAAGAGAAGGTGGAACCTGTACACAATTGCGAAAGCAAAATTTGTAAGTCTAGAGGTAAAGCCAACTTCTTTAAATTTTAAGATATTGAAAAAGAAAATGTGCCTAGAGGGGCCTCCAAGCCCCAACATTGCTTCGTGTAATCAACTGATACCGATTAAATTACATTCATACAAGAGTAATAATAAATGAACAATTACAAATTTAAGGTATGTTTGGTGAGATAACTCTTCATATCTTATCTTTAACTAATATATATATATATATATATATATATACAGATTTTCTATTATCAGTTCGAACTGATAAAAAATATATCAGGACGAAGAATGTGGACCACTAGTTTTATATATTATGAATCAAAGTGTATGTACTTATCAAAATTTATATAAAATTAGTGGTCCACATTCTTCGTCCTGATATATTTTTTATCAGTTCGAACTGATAATAGAAAGACTGTATAAATATATATATATATATATATATATATTCAAAATTTGATGGTTCCTTCGAGAATTGACTATTGACACTGAAACATCTTTGATTTCGACCTTTAATGGTCCAATTATAGGAAAGAAAAAGTTCTTGTAGATATATGAACATCATCAAAAAAATATGTGATCTTTATAACGAATGGGTGGTATTGAGCCAGGCCACAAATCAGAATTCAGACACCTGCAAAAAAATGTCACATTCACAGCTCAATAGTTCTTCGATACAAGTCAAATAGGTCAATTTCGATCAATACGATCTCATTATGTGGTGATCGAGTACTGCCTACATATCCACAACCACAAGAAATAATGTAACACGTATAATATAAAATTAGAATGTTTTTCTGATCAGGACGGTTAAAATTGTTTTTCTTAAGAACAATGGTCCTGAAATTTCAACACGGTTGTCCTGACTCGAGAATTATTACGTAAAATTGGACTAACTAACCTGGGAAAGCCAGTGCAGACTAGAAGAAGAATGCACAAAGTGCAGGCTTTTGCTTGGGAACAATCTGTTGTAGAAGGAACCAGCCACACAGGAAACAAAGCATGGCCCGAATCCGACACCCTTATCTTCTTCTAGCTTCTTGAATAAGTCCGGCAGCGACTCGAATATGGAGTTGAAGTCATTGCCAGGTAAGTCATTCAAGGAAACCCTAAACTCCGGTGATGCATGGCCCAGGTTGCGACATTTGGCATAAATGATGTCCATGATCTCAGAAATCACTGCCAAGGAGTTGGGTCCTGATGAGCAACCCAAATCTGCAATGCCGATGCTCTCATGATCATGATCATCAGGTACATCGCCCCATAAATTTCCTATTGCTTCCTCCATGATCGGTTTTGTTATTGATATGATCTTTCTCTACACACATATATAATAAGTTAATATATCTATGAGTTGGTTTTGTTATAGATATGAAAAATAGCTGTGTATCAATTTATTTGAACACTGAAGTAAAAGAATTTATCAGCTCTTAAAAGAAAGAAAGAAAGAAAGAAAGAAAAAATAAAAAACTGGTACTGTAAGAAGGAAGTGAACCTGAACAGTGGAATTTTTGGCATAACTAGTTTCACCATCTCCTTTGTTCATGTGAAGTACTTGCAATATTTCCATTTTTTCTCTCTCTGCTTGTGTGTTTGCGTGAGTTCTTGTCAACTCTATCTATTATCTCCAATGAAGAGAGTTGAGAATGTCCCTAGGAGTATTTATAGACAGGAGGTAAAACGAAAAAAAATTGCATGCACCCGTTGTGATCTTGCCACGTGGCAGTTACGATCACAAGGTGATGAGGATGTATGAACTGTGAAGTCCACAATACACTTACCTATCCCTAGCTAAGTTAGTGGTGGCCCCGGTTCGGTTTCGGTTCGGTTTCTGTTTGAAACCGGCGGTTTCGGTTCCGTGGCCACCCAAAACCGAAATCGTAACCGAAAAACCGGTTTAGTACACGGTTTCTAACCGGCGGTTTTACGGTTTCGGTTTAAAAACCGACGGTTTTAGGTTCGGTTTCGGTTCGGTTTCAGTTTTTCAAAAAAAAAATTCAAAAAAAATACCACGTGGCAGCTTCTGATTAGTCGATGTTTTTTTTTTAAAAAAATTAAAAAAAAACCGACGGTTTAACAGCGGTTAAAACCGTCGGTTTAACCGCCAGTTTTAAACGGTTTTTGGAAGTACCCAAACCGTAACCGTAACCGGTTTAACCGGTTTTCGACCAGTTTTGAAACCGCCGGTTTCGGTTTCGGTTTCGGTTTCGATTTTGGTTTTGGAACGGTTTTTGGAAGTACGGTTTCGGTTAAACCGTGGACAAAACCATCGATTTAACCGAAACCATAACCACCTCTAAGCTAAGTGCTCCATTAAAGAGATGGATCCGATATATAATAGATATAAATAAATATAAATAAATATCAGCCATACATGTCACCAAATGAGATCGGTCGAAAGATTAATTCCGTAAGGCAACGTTTGGCGCACTAGATAAGCTTTGGAGTGGACTATTTTAAACCCTCTCCTGCGTTTGGTGGCACACTTCAATCAGGGATTACAAATCCCAACCATAAAAATAATCCACAATAGACGGACATAGTAAACCTACCCCAACCCTCACCTTTAGTTGTCCTGAAATTATTTTTAAAGTTAATCTGACATACATTAAATGCTACTTTTATCCATCCAACCACTTTTCTCTCTCTTTAATGTGCTTTTAATGTATTATTTTATCAAAATTAATTAAAACAATTAATTTATTTCTAAGGGTATTATCAATTCAATAAAGCTAAATATCCCACCTAAAATCCCACCACATGTGGCATGTAAGGTGTCAAATTGTGAGTGGATAGACATTAATGATGATTTATCTCACCTACCACATATATCCACTCACAATTTGACATTTCAAATGCCACATGTGTCAGGATGAAAATGATGGGTAAGGATGGCAACTAAACTCGAACCCGTAGGACCCGTCCGAACCAAACCCACTTAAAGAGGGTTTGGGTTGGGATAAGTGTACCCGTGGACAGGTTTGTGTTTAAAAATTGTACTCGTCATGGGTTCGGGTTCGGATTTGGGTATGGATTTGGAAAAAAATTCATACCCGAACCCCGCGAATTCATACCCGAACCCCGCGTACCCACAAACAATAAAAATTATATAATATTTTAAATATATTATTTTAAATATTATAAATTTAAACTCCAATAAAAACTTTTTAATTATATAGAGAATAAAATGTAAACATTTCAATCTATTAAGTGTTTTTATTCTTTAAAATTATAATATTTCATATATTTAAATAATATAGAAATAATTTTGAAAAAAATTAATCGGCGCGTTCGTCGGTTTTACCAGTGGACCTGCTTGTTTCACGGGGGGTTTAGATGTCCCCCAAACCCGCGGGTAAAACCCAAACCCAAACCCGAACCCATTTATTTCCACGGGTTTTCAGATTGGTTTGGTAGCCATAAAATTTCGCAGGTTTAGGTTTAGATTTTGCCGAACCCGTCCAAACCTGTCCCATTGCCATTCCTAAATGTGAGATTTTATGTGGGATGTGTAGCATTACTGTTATCAATTTAGTCTCTAAGTTTTTTGTGAAAGATCAACTTTTTAAGCGTGTTTGTTTTTTTAGGACTCGTGGTCCTTTACTTTCCAAAAATACATCAAATTGGTCCGTTTGACCAGAAATTTAACGGTCAAAGGTGACCGAATATGCAAATTGACATTTTTACCCTTAATTTAAAGGGCTAATATTAAAGACCTCCCCTCACCTTTGAACTATTATTGGATGTCTTGCTAAAAATGCTTTTATTTTAGAAACATCCCCTATGGACTAATAAACAATGATTCAATTGATCGATTTTTGATGTTAAAAAGTCTATGATGTCCGTATTTAAGCTTCAATTATATTAATTGAACATTATACCCTCTGAATCTTACCAAATAAAGCATTGTTTGTTGGTCCATAAAGGGTGTTTCTGAAATAAAATCATTTTTATCTAGACATCCAATAATAGTTCAAAGGTGAGGGGATGTTTTTAATATTAAACCTAATTTAAATTAAATGATTTAAAAGTGCGATTTTACCCTTTAAATTTATAGTTTTTACAATTTAATCAGATTTGTAATCAAATCAAAATATGACAAGTGTTACCAAAATTTTAAAGTTTAAATTTAAAAATGGTTAAATAAAAATGAAAATATGAATTTCATTATAAAGAAAATAAAACCATCCGACCCAACTCAGATTTCATCTCTCCTTATTTCGTCCTCTTCAGCCTTTCCAAAAAAACCAAACCTAGATTTTAAGTTTCAACTTCATGAGAGAATCCACCTCCATCCCAAAGCTCTCTTTAAAAACCTTTTATGTTTTTTATAAGCCACCAACAAAAAATGTTTCATCAACGCGACTATTAAAATAAAGTTATAAAATTTTAACAAACAAGAACACAAATTTAATCATCAATTCAATATTGTTCTATCTTACATTTTCTCACCACCCAAACATAATCCAAATTTCTTCAACCAAATTCCAGGAATAAAAACCAAAAATCAATTCCACAAACCTAAATAAATTACGGTATTCCAACTCAATTGCAATAATCCAAGTTTTCCCCTTCAATCAAAACCACATCAATTTTTGTAAAAAAAATTAAAGAAAGAAATTCAATCGGAACAAATGGAGCAACACGAGTAGATCGACAAAAACCCAAAAACCCATGGAAGATTAGATCGAAGATGGTGATGATGGCGGAGAGAAGCTTGGTTAGGGTGATGGATGATTCGCGGGGATGCGGTGGTTGGGATTGTTTTTACGGTGGTTGCCGGCGACGAGAGAGAGAGAGAGAGAGAGAGAGAGAGATGATAATGGTGATGCCGGTGATGCCGGTGGATCGAGAGAGATGAAGAGGATTTGGATTTGGATCATTGGAGATGAGTGATGATGGTAATTTGTTGACTTTTTTTAAGAGATCTGGAAAGATATCATTTCAAAAGCTTTTGTTGAATTGTTTTTATTTATTTATTTATTTTTATAAATTTTATATTAAAAATTAAAAAAGATGTATTTTTAATTTAGAATTTTATATATTAATAAATAAAAAATTGACAAGTGGCATGTTTTTATATTTAAAGACAAAAATACCCATAGAACTGTTAAGTTGGACTAATAGTTGACTAACAGATGGACCAATTTGATGTATTTTTAAAAAGTAAAAGATTAAGGGTTGTAAAAAAATAAACTCGTATAAAAAATTGATCTTCCATCAAAATTTAGGGACTAAATTGATAATACCCCTTATTTCTATTATATATTAAGGGAACAATTAAAATATTAAAAAAAAGATAAATTAAAACTGTTTTAATTTATTTTATTACTAAATAAATTTATTTATAAAATAATATAAAACTTTAATTTTAATAAATTGAATTAATTTATTTACCAATGAATTCATTTTATTTTTTATATTTTATATAACTTAACTATTTTTTAAATAATCATTTTTATTAATATTTTATTAATATTTAAATTAAATTTTGTATTTCTACTTTGGAAAGATATTTTTATCAAATTAAAAATATTATTATATTTAGTCAAATATCATATTTCACCAAATAAAATATATTAATTCAGTTCAGTCTCATGTTTCTTTAAACATAATATAGTATTAATTTAGTCAAATCCAATTATATGTAATCCTAGTCCAATCTCAATCCAATCTAACGCACCAAATAGGACCTAAAGGATTTCAATCTTGATATGACAATAGTACTTGTGAAAAGTTTTCTCAAACACATTAGGTTTTAATGTATACATAATTTGATAGGATTAACATGACAGGGAAATATTAGATAGATAAATGTAAATAATCTGAAATAATTAAAGGTTGTTGAAAGGTCTACAATTTAACGCTAATAACAAAGAGTAATAGATTTTCTATTAATTGGTACAATATCACAAGGTGAATACGTTAAATTTTTATGAGTATTGGGTCCACCATAGCCACCCAACGTAGGCAACAAGGACTAGTCACTATCTAAATTCAAATATAATATCAGGAACTGCAGAGAGATACGACACAAAAAAGATATTGTGTTGCCAGCCAGCCAAGCATACATGTGTTATTGGTGATGAAAATGAAATCGACAGTCTGTTTTTGATTAAGACGTGTAAGATTTTTTCAACAGTACTAGGAATTGATACACCGCTCAAAATGAAAATTCAGTATTGAACTTGTTACAAGGGTATTTCGTCAGCGAAGATAACAGGTAAATACGGAAATGCAGTGATTCCATATCATCAAAAGTCAAATATGAGACACGTTATCAAAAGGGTCAGTATGAATGCGTGACAACACCATATGAGGGGCTATCTGCAGATGGATTCTGGTTGGCTAAAGATCTGTTCGGCCAGGAGTCTATTCTCCCAGGAGTCACTCGTCCAGGAGTCTGCTCGGCCAAAGATCAATACTTAGCCAAAAACGGGAATTACAGCCTTACCAAGATACACCATATCAGGAAGAGATATGTACAGATACGAAATCTTAGGATAATATTCCAATAAGGAAATATCCCTTATTCCAATAACGAAATATCTCTATTTACTCTCCAGTATTAAAGAAGTCTAATCCGGAAAGAACTCTAAGCTTCCAAAAGGATAAACACCAAACGGGAAACGAGTCCTAATTGATCTACTCTACCAGAATCCTACAAAGACTCTAATTAGTGAGTCCACCGCTTATACGACAGTAACTAGGGCAACCCTAGATCGAACCCTATAAATACATCCCTGTATTTATGATATCATTATGATTGACATCATGAGCAATTTATACTTACATATGAGAAAAGAGATACGAAACATAAAAAATTATTTGAGAGAAAGCGAGTATAGAGTGTGTAATTATTCTATTCATAGTGGATCTCTTCTCGCCGGCATCGACGCCGGCACCGTGGATGTTTCCCCGCCTTGGGGTTTTACCACGTAAAACATGTGTTATGTTTGATTTATTCTTTATTTCTTGCTTTTCTACATTACTATTCTCAAATACGAACGAATCGTATCACATCCACGTGGAGAAAGAGGCTTTGATTATTCAACCCTAGATTGGTTAAAGCTTCGATCTGCCTACTTGTTATTGTTTAGCGGTTGACTTTTCAACTATCCAAAAATCACTGTCAACAATTGGCGCTAAAAGGAGGAGGGCGAGAATTGATGCAGTAAAAATATTTACGTTCAATTTACATTTAAATTCGTTCACTGGGTTCGGTGATTCAATCGGTTGAAACTAATTAGTCTAAGAAAAATCTAATCTAAGTGCGTGAAAAATAAATTGTATAATGCTTTTAGGTTGAAAAAGTGGTTTGGTTTCTTGCAAATGATAAAAGATGCAAACTTTAAGCAAAAAATGTAAACTTTAAAAACTAAAAATGCAAACTTAAGAAATAAAAAAGCAATCTTGCGATTAAAGACTAAGCTAAATACAACAATAAACACACAAGAAGTAAAAGTATGGAGGAAAGCACTAGGGAATCGATGCAACCTTCTTAGACCATTCAATGTTCTCATTTAGTCTCATTAAGCACTTCAATTCAATTTTAGGGCTTGTTTTAAAATAAATCCATTAAGTTCTAGGTCTTCCCCATTACTTGCACAAGGTCATGTAACAAGCAATGGTTAATCCCTCTATTTAACTTTAAAACTGTAAGCCAAGTTGGTCTAACATGGTCATGCATAAACCAACTTTCTCAATTACTAAGCTTGTGAGAGAATTAGGTGGGATGGTCATCCACACCTAAGCTCCACACCTTAAATAATCTAACTCTCAAATCAATGTTCCTTGTGGTCCCAATAAAACATAAATAGAGAAATTAAAGCAAGTGGTGTAATAATTGAAACTAAAATTGGATGGAATTAGAAAAATAGACTAATTGATTACATTAAGTAGTCCAATACGGTTACATCAATCCCCTGGCTAAGAAATTAGTTACACATCAATGGAAAATCAAAAGAGAAAACAAAGGAGTAGAGAAAACCCATATGTCTTGTGAGCTTCCTCTTGAGAATCCTTGCCTCTTGCTTGCAAAACTTCCAAGAATGGATGGAAATGGTTATGGAAAAGGAGGAATGTGAAAAGGGAGGTGAAATGGTGTAGAAAGGTGGGAACTGGGTGATTTTCGGATGTGAGAAGGTGATGGAATGTGAAAGGATTTGGGTGAGGATATTCTTGGATCTAGGGTTTAGAAAAAGACGGGGTGTGTGTTTTAGAACAAATAAAGAGGGATATTTATAGTGGGTGTCGAAAATCAGGTTTGAATCCTGACTTAGCTGAGCTGGCACGGGAGGTCGCCATCAAAGTCGTCACTAGGGGGCGAACAACTAGAGGGTGAACATCTCTGGACTATTGGAGTTGAAAAGGTCGCCGGAAAATTCACCACTAGGGGGTGACCAACTAAGGGGCGAAGATTTCTACCCTTGCTTTAGGAAAAGGTTACCGGCAAAGTCGCCACTGGGGGGCGAACTTGGTGGCAACCGCACCTGGAGGAATTCTCAGTCTCGTGCACTGTTACGGAAATTGGCATAACTCATTCTAGAAAGAAATATCATAATTGCAATCCAAAAAGTGCTCCGGAAACTAGACTTCCGGAGCTTTCAATCCGTAGGCAGTAGGACACACAATTCGATCAGAGCTGAGAGATATAGGCCCCGAAACCTAGCTGTTCTGCACTTGTCGAAAATCAACTTTCCATGGTTTTTTCCAATTTGCTCATTTTCTCTATCTTTTGACTTCTTTTCTTTCAAAATGAGATTTAACATCACTTAAATAGAATGTTAAATGGAATGGACCTACACATGCTCAACAAACACATTAAACAACCTAATTCACTCGAGAATAAAGCATAAAGAATATGAAATAAGGGCCTAAAATATGTATAGAAATAGACCGATCAAGAACTCAACTTCGAGGAACCCTCATGAACAGACCGTATAAGGAATTCCGATGTGGATCCAACACTTGAAGCACCCAACAAACGACTATTGGAAGTGTTAGGGAGTGGATTAACTATAGAACCCGTAGCAAGAGTCGCAGCTGTGACCAAATCCGGAGGAAGAATATTGCGAAAGCAATACTCAGAGCTTCAAAGTATCAAAAATCCGTCCAAGGAATTGCTTTCCCATTCCGACAGCTTACGAAAGAAAAGAGAAGAGAATTGTCCAGAATCAAGGAATTGATAACCAATGCGCACTAAAGTGGGTATATCTCCCTTTACAGAATTCAGATTTGCAAACTGTAAAAACTGCTGGAAACTAGACATCCAAGGCTTTCCAAGCATATATAGTTCTCATCCTAGTTCGATCCGAGCAATATTTGGTTACTCCCGCAATATTGAAGAAACTAGATCGTGTATAGATTTTTGATATGACCATTGAACACTAAAATGGGCATATCTCCCTCTATAGAAGTCAAAATTGAGAGCCGTAAAACCCATCAAAAACTAGACATTCGGACCTTTCCAGAAATATAAGGTTCGAAATCTGGTTCAACCTATGGAATATTTTATGGTCCCCGAAACATTGAAGGAAGCGGTTCACGGAGGATTTTCCAAACTTGACCACCAGACGCTAAAATAGAGATAACTCTCTCCAGAGAGCATGGAATCATACACTGTGAATTTCGCTGTAAAATAGACGTATAGATCTTTCCGAGGATATGTGGGCCTCAACACAATTCATCCCCGAAGAATATTTGACCACTTCCGAAACATTGCGGTTCAGCATAAAGATTACCTTGGTGTGTTAGAAACCGAGCCTATCTTGGTATAAAACATCCAATGACGATTCTCAACTGAACTTACTCGGCTCTTCATCAATTCACATGTGAAGGATCCAATAGTAAAATGACTAGACTCCAGGTTTGGTAAGTGGCTGAGGTTAGTCAATTTACAGTCTAATTTTATGATTTTATTTACATTGTGCAAACAAGGAATATATGCATAGTTACATAAATAAAAGTGAAAACCGACCAAATAATGACTATTCAAGATTTAACCGAGACTTTGATCTTGATAAAATCATTCGGATTCGGGGGTACGTTTTCACTTAATTGTTATTACTATTGATATCGTCTTGCATCGATAACCGTATAGAATCTCATGTAGAACATCATGATGCTTAAATTTTTACTATGAATACATTGCTAATTTGTTGAAGTTAGAAGTTGCATACTGTGCTTTTCTATTAAAGTATCTGCATGGATTGCCTCGACTTGGGAGTGCATTACTGAATAGATTTAGTCGGCAGAAAGTATGTCACATGATTATTATTCTAGATTAATGAGAGTAAAACATACTGATTGATGTTTAATATTTGTGACATTTTGATTAACCAAACAATAATTCGATTGAATTTAATTGAAACTTTGATCTTGATGAAAAACGCTTTCGAAAGCGTTTAAAAGCAGTACCGAAATCGTTCGGATATAGAGGTACGATTTCTCTTGATTGTTATGCTATTTATTATCGTTGGCACCATATTACATCTTAATCGATAATTCAGAAGGATATCATAGTGATTATTTCTATTTAAAATATTATGAATTTAGCATAAGAATCGCTAGAACTATAAGTATATATATATAATCCATGTCTTTCTATCAAAATTCCTACTGATGTTAAAATAGTGTATGAATGGCATTTGATTTGGAGACACATGAATCATGTACACACCACAATGTTTCATTACTTTTCAGTCCAAATATTCCATGGTTACTAATGTTTAAGTATTCATGATAGTTGTTGGACTCAACAATATTGGGTTCGACTAATTCATTCTTATGCTGGGGACATTGAATTTATGTAATCTCGATATATTAAATTATATCTACCTCTTCATATCGTTATACTTTACTTTTGTGTAATTCTCTTTATGTTATATTGCATTCAAATGTTATCTATGCTTGTCTCTCTTGTACACAATACATAATACGCGTGCATAAGTCTATATATAAACATATAATGCATGCTTAATTAGTATGTCTGACTACTTTTATGGCTCTTACACGCAAGTTGTCTATCATAGATTTATAGGTATCAAATTTCGACACTAATCATTAATAGTACCATGTATGAGTTGATCGCTTCCAATTATTTGGTCTCATTAAATGCATGATTATTATTACTTGTGCGAACTTTACTCAAATACTTGGTATAGAAAACAAGTCGAAAATGCTAGCTCATGAATCTAGTCTTGCCTCAGCGTGCGGGAATCGAATTTCATCTCGACGCGCTTAAAGGTTTCAAAAAGAAGAGAAACCATACAGCCTTGGTGACCCCGATCAGAGATGGAAGAGTAGCATTGGCCTCACCTTGCTAACAACTGCCTTCATCAATCCGGCATGTCTTATTATTTATACATCAGAACCGTAAATGAAGCCCGACGGATACTTTAAAGAAAAATAATTATAAAATAATAATTATAAAAATAAAAAATCCAAGGTTTACTGCTTAAAATGGTCATTAAATTCATCCTTTGACTAACAATTTACTGAGAATTTTATAGGGAAGAGTTTATCAAGTTTGACTCAGATAATGTTGCTTTCCGAAAGCTTCTTGATCCGACATGGATCTAAACGAAGGTGACAACCAACTCCCTACAACTCTCTATAGAGACATTCACCCCAGCAATTACGACACCAGTAGATGCAACATCTAAAGCACCCCAGCGAACGGCTATTGAAAGCGCTAGGGGGTGGATCATCAACAGTAACCACAATAGGAGGCACGGTCGTGACCAAATTTGAAGGAAGGATATCCACAAAGCTTCAAAGTGTCAAAATCCGTCCGAGGAATTGCTTTCCCTTTCCAAAAACTTACGAAAAAGAAAAAGAAGAGTTGTCGTGAATCCTGAAATTTCTGACCAATGGACACTAAAGTGAGCATATCTCCCTCTATGGAACTTGGATTTGCAAACCGTAAAAACCGTTGGAAACTAGACCTCAAAACCTTTCCAAGCGTATATGGTTCGCAACCCAGTTCAGTTCGCACAATATTTGGTGGCCCCTGCAACACTGAAGTAAGCAATTCACAGAAGATTTTCTGATTTGACCATCGAGCACTAAAACAAGAATATCTTCCTCTACAAACATCGAAACCATGATCCGTGAAAACCGTTAGAAACTAGACATCCATACCTTTCCAAAAATATATGGTCCATAATCTAGTTTGGCCTATGAAAGTTTTTATGGCTCCAGAAATATTGAAGAAAGTCACTTGCGAAGAACTTTCTGATCCAACCACCAGTCGCTAAAACAGAGGTAACTCTATCCAGAAAGCACGGAATCACGAACTGCGAATTTTGTTGTAAACTAGACACACGAAAATTTCTAAGGACATGCAGCCCATAACACAATTCATCTCGAGGAATATTTGACGACCTCCGGAACGTTGCAGTTCAGCAAAAAAGGAAAGAAAGGACCCAAAGTCAATTCTCAGCTAAAGCTTACTCAGCTCTTCGTTACCGACTTGTCCAACAACAAAGGATCCAAGAATAAAACTACACACCAGGTTCGGTAAGTGTCCGAAGTAAGTCAAATTGCATATCGGTTTAATTTTATGATTTTATATTATGCAAATAGAAAAAATATATATTCGTTTACAATGATAAAAAAACAATTGAATATTTATTGTCTAATAAAAATTACCAAGCTCATGACATACATAGCTTATTTAAGCATATAATTGTTTTGGGCAAACAATACATTACACATAATGCACGGTTGTCTGTGTCGTTAATTTAATTCATTAAATAGTATTGAGAGGAGTGATACTGCTAAAGCCTAGATGCAATCGCACTAGTTGATTATATACACCCTCCATGTCTGATGCTTCCTCACTGCTCTTTTAAAGATAAAAATTGTGATGATTTGTTTGTTTAAATGTCATGGAAAAACTGACTCAATGTTGTTACTAGTGTTGTGATTTGCTATATATACGTTGTTTGAAAATATGAAGAAGTCTTTTATAATATCTTTCCAATAAATGTTATTTAATGAATTAATCAAGACTTTGATTTCAGTAAGAAGCGCTTCCAAAAACATTTAAATACAGTACTGGAATCAGTCGAGCAGGGAGGTATGCTCTCACTTGATTGTTATATTATTACTGCTAACACCATCTTATATCTCTATTGATAATTTAGTAGAACACCGTGGTGCTCACTTTCACTTATAATATGGTAAATCGACTGTTAGTTAATTAGAAACGACATAGTCCGTAAATATATATTCTCGTTAAATATTTATACAAATCGCTTTGATTTGGAGATGCACTGTTACCTTCACTAAAGCAGATTCAATCAGCAACAGGTACGCCACAATCTTAATTGTGGATGATTAAAACGTATTATGTCAACCGTTATTTAAAAATCCATATTGGATTGACCGAATACAGTTGGGTTCGACCAAATTTAGTCTTTTAAGCATAAGTTTTGCCAAATTTAACACTCAGAATATTTGAGATGCCTAGTACATTGGTGAGATAGAAGATGAATCTATGATACTTACAACATATAAATTCTTTAATCTAGATATAGTAAATTATGTCTACTTCTTCATATTGTTATACTGTCACATACAAATCCGCAACATGCATGAACTTGTAGTATTTCTCTTAAAATGCAGACCAGAATGGAACTCACACGCATTCAAATACACAAGAGTTTCTTTGATCTATAATTTCGCAGAAAAACAGAAAAAAGAGAGATATTTGAGTTAACTACTCAAAAAGTTTATTTTTCATTCAAATCTTCAAAACTCAAATCGATTACAACCTAATAAATAGAGAATAAATCTCTTTAACTCCTAAAACACCTCAACTAAATCGGGAAAGAATCCTGAATGAAAAAGATATCAAATCTCCTAAAGAATTAAAATAATTCTAAAACATTAAAAATTTATCTAATAAGGAAATTGGATTTGATTTAATAAAATCAAATCATAAAAAAAATTAATAACCTAATTACATATAAAATAACAGGAAATATAATATTCGTATCGAATCATGACGATAATTGGAAATAATAATTAAAGTAATAGTTGTCTTGACGCGCACGAAACTTAACAGCCAAATTCGGACATGATACAGCCCGTTATTGAAGATGAAGTCTTCATAACATTTGTAGGGCTCGTCTTGGGCTTTCCGGAAACATATTATAATGTTAATCTTGACTCTGTTTTCCCCATGAAGATACCCTCGAAATTTGCTCATGTGTTGCCACATGCCATCTCGCCAATTGTCTTTTTCCTTGGGCTGATCCACATCATTAAATTAACATTATAATATGTTTTCGGAAAGCCTAAAATGAGCCCTACAAATGTTATGAAGACTTCATCTTCAATAACGGGCTGCATCATGTCCGAATTTGGCCGTTAAGTTTCATGCGCGGCAAGACAACTATTGCTTTAATTATTATTTCCAATTATCGTCATGATTTGATATGAATATTATATTTTCTTTTATTTTATATGTAATTAGGTTATTGATTTTTTTATGATTTGATTTTATTTAATCAAATCCAATTTCCTTATTAGATAAATTTTTAATATTTTAGAATTATTTTAATTTTTTAGGAGATTTGGTATTTTTTTCATTCGTGATTCTTTCCTGATTTAGTTGAGATGTTTTAGGAGTCAAAGAGATTTGTTCTCTATTTATTAGGTTGTAATCGGTTTGAGTTTTGGAGATTTGAATGAAAAAAAAAAAAAACTTCTTGAGTAGTTAACTCAAATATCTCTCTTTTTTCTGTTTTTCTGCGGAATTATAGATCAAAGAAACCTTTGTGTGTTTGAACACGTGTGAGTTCCATTCCAGTCTGCATCAGATTTGTTCTCTATTTATTAGGTTGTAATCGATTTGAGTTTTGGAGATTTGAGCTTTGATACCAATATGATACAGACCAGAACGGAACTCACACGAATTCAAACACACAAGGGTTTCTTTGATCTATAATTCTGCAGAAAAATATAAAAAAGAGAGATATTTGAGTTAACTACTCAAGAAGTTTTTTTTTTCATTCAAATCTCCAAAACTCAAACCAATTACAACTTAATAAATAGAGAACAAATCTCTTTGACTCCTAAAACACCTCAACTAAATCGGGAAAGAATGAATCCTAAATGAAAAAGATATCAAATCTCTTAAAGAATTAAAATAATTCTAAAACATTAAAAATTTATCTAATAAGGAAATTGGATTTGATTTAATAAAATCAAATCATAAAAAAATTAATAACCTAATTACATATAAAATAAAAGGAAATATAATATTCGTATCGAATCATGACGATAATTGGAAATAATAATTAACGCAACAGTTGTCTTGCCGCATATGAAACTTAACGGCTAAATTCGGACATGATGCAGCCCGTTATTGAAGATGAAGTATTTACAACATTTGTAGGGATCGTCTTGGGCTTTCCGGAAACATATTATAATGTTAATTTTGACTCCGTTTGCCCCATGAAGATACCCTTGAAATTTGCTCCTGTGTTGCCACATTCCATCTTGCCAATTGCCTTTTTGCCTTAGACTGATCCGCATCAAAATCTCTTTGACTCCTAAAACACCTCAACTAAATCGGGAAAGAATCCCGAATGAAAAAGATATCAAATCTCCTAAAAAATTAAAATAATTCTAAAACATTAAAAATTTATCTAATAAGAAAATTGGATTTGATTTAATAAAATCAAATCATAAAACAATTAATAACCTAATTACATATAAAATAAAAGGAAATATAATATTCGTATCGAATCATGACGATAATTGGAAATAACAATTAAAACAACAATTGTCTTGCCGCGCATGAAACTTAACGGCCAAATTCGGACATGATGCAGCCCGTTATTGAAGATGAAGTCTTCATAACATTTGTAGGGCTCGTCTTGGGCTTTCCAAAAACATATTATAATATTAATTTTGACTCCATTTTCTCCATGAAGATACCCTCGTAATTTGCTCATGTGTTGCCACATGCCATTTCGCCAATTGCCTTTTTGCCTTGAGCTGATCTGCATCATTCTCTCCGGGTTGGATGGAATTCGTCCTCAAATTCGAAGGTTCATCATTCCCTCACCATGATGAAACGACGTCAATCCTATACTCACCAGACACCACGGTCTCGCTACTCTCCAAGTCACCGTCAGACATCTCTTCATAAAAAATAGGTGGCTTGTTGAAATCGACGATCACTGATTTTGACACATAATCATCATTGAAAAACAAAGAATGATTGGATTCCTCGTCTGCCTCCTGTGGATTCGGTCTCCATTTTTGAGCCATCAGCGCTGCAATCTACTACGTCAACATCTCTACTTGTTGCTGAAGTTGTGCAACCACATCACGCTCATAGACTTCATCAATTGGGTTCTAACGAGGGTTCAAGTTCGTGCACCTCTTTGGTGGCATGAGAACGAAACGGAACAAACCAGGCTCTGATACCAACCTGATGTAAACCGGAACGGAACTCTCACGCGTTCAAGCACACAAAGGTTTATTTGATCTATAATTCCGCAGAAAAAAAAAAAAAAAAAAGATATTTGAGTTAACTACTCAAGAAGTTTTTTTTTTCATTCAAATCTCCAAAACTCAAACCGATTACAACCTAATAAATAGAGAACAAATCTCTTTGACTCCTAAAACACCTCAACAAAATCAGAAAAGAATCCCGAATGAAAAAGATATCAAATCTCCTAAAAAATTAAAATAATTCTAAAGCATTAAAAATTTATCTAATAAGGAAATTGGATTTGATTTAATAAAATCAAATCATAAAAAAATTAATAACCTAATTACATATAAAATAAAAGGAAATATAATATTCGTATTGAATCATGACAATAATTGGAAATAATAATTAAAGCAACAGTTGTCTTGCCGCGCACGAAACTTAACGGCCAAATTCGGACATGATGCAGCCCGTTATTGAAGATGAAGTATTTACAACATTTGTAGGGATCGTCTTGGGCTTTCCAGAAACATATTATAATGTTAATTTTGACTCCGTTTGCCCTATGAAAATACCCTCGAAATTTGCTTCTGTGTTGCCACATGCCATCTCGCCAATTGCCTTTTTGTCTTGGGCTGATCTGCATCAGGGGGATATGGTGTTAAAAGTGCTCCAACAAGCCTAAACCTACTACAACAATTGCTGGGGGCTATGGGAGCAAAAGATGTAACCGTAAGGAAAATTCGTAGTTGTGAAAGTGGTTTTTATGAAAGTCCCTTTTCCGCCTTGACAACTAAAAAAAAAAAAAGAGAGAAAAAGGTGAAAGTTCAAAGGAGTGTGAGAGGATTGGAGAACCATATAGTAAAAAAAAAAAAAAAAAATGAGAACCGCTCAAAGACAAAGTATCTAAAAGCAATACAACTAAACTTCAGGCTCGATAAGTGGCCAAGTGTTTTTAAAAGCGCTTAATGATATAGTCAAAATCAGTCGGGCTTGGAGGTACGTTTTGGTTTAATTATTATTACTTGTTATTATCTTACATCTCAATAACTTGATGGGATATCATGGTGCTTGTTTTTCTACTGCTAGTTAATTAAAATCATAAGCTGCACATTGTATACTTTTCTATCAAAATATATACTTCTTGTTTATTATGCCAAGTGTTTTTATATGCAAAGCACCCAGCATGAATCCATGGATATTGTATCCCAAACGATGACCATAACCAATACCGTACATGGATCCAACTATTTTTGTTCGGCATTATTAAAGTATATACATGTATATTTGTTATTTGTGCAAATGTTGTTCACATGTTTGGCACAGAAAGAAAAGATGAGAACCTGAGCACATGAATCGAGCTTCGTATCAATGTGTGCAAAACGAGTTTCATCTCAGTGCATGTAGAAATTCAAGCGAAGACAGAACATTCTCAACAATGAATAAATAAACATCGGCGAATGGGTACTCCCCAAGCATAGCAGGCTAAAGACGAATATGTCACAACAGTCTGAACTAGAAAGATACTATAAGACCAATTGGTGCTCGCCATCATTGGCAAAGCATAACCCTTAGAGATTCAAATAAAGCACTCAGAAGTAGCACTTAAAGATATATCCAAAAAGAAGCACTGGGGGTTGAACAAACTAGCAATTAAAACAATATAAGGAAAAGCAGGAGATGTCCTAATAGTATACTTAAAGACTTGGTGTATGGTCGGATACGTCTTGAAAAACATTGAGTAAACCATAAACTCAGCAATGGTAGCTGAATAAAAAGGCTTTGTGCCTAAGCCAGAAACTCAGCAATGACAGCTGAACAAACAAAAAAGGCCTTGCGCCTAAGCTGAAAACTCAGCAAGGGCGCTGAACAAACAAAAGGCCTTATGCCTAAGCCGAAAAATTAGCAAGGGCAACTGAACAAACAAAAGGCCTTGCGCCTAAACCGAAAACTCAGAAATTGTAGCTGAACCAAAAAAAAAAAAAAAAAAAAAAGAGCAACCAAAGATCTAGATCAAGTCGAATCACGCTAAAAGAGATCTCATATCTAGCTCAGAATGGGCGAAGAGATCTAAACATCAACAAACAAAAGATCTTGCACTTAAATCAAAAACTCAGCAATATGTGGAAACTGGATGCTTCCCAATGGATTTGTGGGTATCGTCCCACCTTTGTGTGGGTTTCTTCTCCCCGTTTGTGGGAGCCGTGGTCTGGGCCGAGCTAGTAGTCGAGTCTATCCTCGCTGAGTCCCAGTAGTTGTAATCAAATCTAGTTATTGTAATCCAATAAATAAATAAATAAACATTAATTAAATTCTTAATTAATGTCACATTCAGACATAGTAATTATCGTTAAAAGCATCAAAACATATTATTTATATAATATTTGAGTGGTTACATGGACATCAAGCTAGGCAACTAGGCAAGCAGACATAGTTAATTGTGGTTAAAACTTCGAAGCTTAAAAAATAAATATTAATTTCTGGCAAAAAAAAAAAAAAAAGAAGGTATTTTAAAATACCTCAACTAGCCAGGTAGGCAAGCGGACATAGTTAATTACTTAATTCTGACTAAAATTTCAAAGGATAAAATATAAATATTAATTTGTGGCAAAAAAAACAAAAAAAAAACAAAAAAACAAAAAAACAAACAAAAAAAAAAAAGAAGGTATTTTAAAATACCTCATTTAAGAAGAAGAGTAGCATCAAGTAGAGGTGGCCATGGTTTCGGTTAAATCGACGGTTTTGCCCGCGGTTTAACCGAAACCGTACTTCCAAAAACCGCCCCGAAACCGAAACCGGCGGTTTCAAAACCGGTCGGAAACCGGTTGAACTGGTTACGGTTTCGGTTTGGGTACTTCCAAAAACCGCCAAAAACCGACGGTTAAACCGGCGGTTTTAACCGCGGTTAAACAGCCGGTTTTTTTATAAAAAAATAAATTTAAAAAAATTGACTAATCAGAAGCTGACACGTGGCATTTTTTTTTGAAATTTTTTTTGAAAAACCGAAACCGAACCCAAAACCGTCGGTTTTTAAACCGAAACCGAAACCGAAACAGTAAAACCGCCGGTTAGAATCCGTGTACCAAACCGGTTTTCCGGTTACGGTTACGGTTTCGGTTTTGGGTGGCTACGGAACCGAAACCGCCGGTTTCAAACCGAAACCGAACCGTGGCCACCTCTAGCATCAAGTATATTTTGCACCCCAATGACCCTCTTCGATCCTCGGACATGATAGTGGTATATTGAACACTGAGCCACCATATCCGTGAAGAGAGAAAATCTTCCATGGGTCCGCTTCATATATGATTGTGGTAAGATGGACCCAATGAAAGTATGCCATGTGGTATAACTATTAAAGCTACAGTTTTTTTTTTTTGTTTTCAATTATACAGTGACCCGTGTCATAATAATTAAAACAAATATTTTATTCTTACTTTGGATACACAAACAATTCCATTTTTTTTTTTTTTGTTTTTTCTTTTTGTAAATAAAATTTTCTATTACCCTTCCTCACCAGATTTCTCTATCAAACTCCATTAACAACCACACCTGCCATTGCCACACATCCAACCACCACCACCCCAAAACAAAATCCAACTTCTCTGTCTCTCAACCAAAACCAAAACACAAACTCACTGTGGCCGCTACGAAACTCCCATCTCCTCACCTCGTGGCTCAGCCACCCTCTGTCAAAGGAAAGAAGAAGGAAAAGAGAAAGAGAATGGGATCGGGGGAAGAGATCGATAGCGGCGGCGAGAAGTAGGGGTGGTGGTTGGGGTGATTTCGTGGGTTTAGAAAGGTGGTGGGTAGAGTTTGGTGTTTTTGAGTTTAGTTTAGGGTTTGGGTGTTGGAGAAGAAGATGTGAAGATGAACAATGATGAAGATGGATTTGGATGTTTGAGTTTAGAATTGTTTTTATTATTATTATTATTACTATTATTAAATCTGATTTTTTTTTTTATGGAAAATCAGAATCTTATTGTACTGTATTGTATTTAATAAATAATCATGATTATATATTAATAAATTTAATTTTTTTTTAAATTGAAAATTGTATTATTAAAATTAAAATTAATAATTATTGTATTTGACTATATTTTTTTTAATTCATGAAAAATATCATATATAAATAATAAATATTTTCACATGAGTACAATATTATTATTTTTTATTAACAAAAATATTTTTAAAATTATTAAGAAAATAAATTATTAACTTATCTATTTATTAATTTAATTTAATTTTTGAAATAAATTTATTTTAATTTACGATAATAAAATTCCAGCAATAAGTATAAGCGGGAACATTTCAAAAAAAAAAGGTAAAAGTTGGGATCCAAAATCAAGTGAAGCATCAAGCATCGCCTAATACAAGCTAATACCACCCCTTTTACATGTATTAGAGCATCTCCGATGCAAATATGTATTTGGAGAAAATTGAGTGCCACATAGGATAATAGTTAAAAAGTTAGAAAAACTCTCTCAAATGCAGCTATCTAACTTCAATATGGAGATGTTGTGGCAAATAAATAAATAAATAAATAAAATATAAAAAAAAAATTAAAGGATAGAATTTGGATTTATAATTCTAGAAACTCTAAAAAAAAAACATGTCATGTGTCCATGGGAGGTAAAATTGTCTAACATGATAACAGTGTTTGGACAAATTTACCTCCTCCATGGACACATGTCATGTTTTTGGGAGGGAGGTAATGTTCACCCCCCTTAAAAAGGGGTGAGCAAAAGTAAACTCCTCCTAGAGGTAATGCTGATTATGATTTCTAACTCTTTCAACTAATAATATTAAAACCCATTTAATTGTAAAATAAAAAGAGAATGAAATAATTGTTTTATTATGATTGGTCATAAAATAAATACATATTTGACTTTAGATAATTGCATTTGATATGTGAATATACATTTATCTATAAAAAAAATTCAAAAGTGGGTCCATAATGAATAAAAATACTGATGTGACACTATTTAGAAACTAAAAAAAAAATGTATATTTACATTAGAGATGCTCTAAGAGCATCTTCAATGCAAATATATATTTGGAGAAAACTAATTGCCATAAAGGATAGATAGTTAAAATGTTAAAAAGTTAAAAAAGCTCTCTACAATGTAATTATCTAACTTCAATATGGAAATGATGTGGCAAACAAAAAGTTAGAGAATATAGAATTGGATTTTTAATTCTAGAAACTCTCCTAGAAATGCTAACTATAATTTCTAACTCTTTCCACCGATAATATTAAAGTTCATTTAATTGTAAAATAAAAAAGGTGAAAGAGTGAAATAATTGTTTTATTATGATTGATCATAAAATAAATACATATTTGACTTTAGATAATTGAATTGAAGATGTAAATATACATTTTTCTAAGTTTTTTCAAAAGTGAACTCATAATAAATAGAAATGTTGATATGGTACTATTTAGAAACTAAAAATATATATATTTTAATCGAAGACGCTCTTAGATAGAACGCCTCTTCGTGTAATGGAGCAATTATTTTGTATTAATTAATACAATGCATAGTTCTATAGTAGCTGTGAAAAACTTGTCCTTGCATTACAATAATACATACCTGCACCTTATCCAACATAATGCGGATGCCAAATGATCCAACATAATGCGGATGCCAAATGGGTCCTGAGTGAAATAGACATTTTATTTATTTATTTATTTTACAGGGAAATGAGTTAAATAAGTGAAGTGGGGTATATCTTCACGTGAGGATGTCCATAGTACATACTAAAGCTCATTTTTTCGTTCAAAATCTTCGTGAAAAGTACTTCAATGCCTAGTGCCATCTTGTACAATTTTTCGTTCATTGAAACAACACACCACACCTGTGTTGATCTACAACATAAATGACTAATTCTATATGCTTTAGAACTTTCATATTTGTCAATAGTAGGTCCATAATAAATAGAAATATTGATGTGAAACTATTTAGAAATTAAAAAATATATATTTACATTATAGATGCTCTTAGAGTATCTCCAATGCAAATATGTATTTGAAGAAAACTGACTGCCACAAAGGACAAATAATTAAAAAGTTTAAAAAGCTCTCTACAATGCAATTATCTAACTTCAATATGGAAATGATGTGGCAAACAAAAAGTTAGAGAATATAAAATTGAATTTCTAATTCCAGAAACTTTCATAGAAATGTTGATTAGGATTTCTAACTCTTTCTACCAATAATATTAAAGCTTATTTAATTGTAAAATAAAATAGGAGAATGAGTGAAATAATTATTTTATTATGATTGGTCATAAAATGAATGCATATTTGACTTTAAATAATTGTATTGGAAATGTAAATATATGCATTTCTTTAATTTTTTTTCAAAAGTGGGTCCATAAATGAATAGAAATATTGATGTGGTACTATTTGAAAACTTAAAAATATATATTTTGATTTGAGATGCTCTTAGATAGTACGCCTCTTCGTGTAATGGAACAATTATTTTCTATTAATTAATACAATACATAGTACTATAGTAGCTATCAAAAACTTGTCCATGCATTACCATAATACATACCTGCACCTTATCCAACATAATGCGGATGCCAGTCCCGAGTGAAATTGACATTTTATTTATTATTATTTTTTACAGGGAAATGAGTGAAATAAGTGAAGTGGGGATATCCGTATATCTTCACGTGAGGATGTCCATAGTACATACATAGAAAATTACTAATTTAAAAATTATAATGCAAATACGAAAAATAATTAAACTTGACAGAAATTTAATAAGATAAAAGCAATTAAATAATTAAAATATTTTTTTAATAAATAAATACAGATAGTTGACGCCATATAAAATGGCTCTTGATGCATGGAGAAGGCTACTACTGCCTCCACATAGAGAGGACCCCGGTTCGGTTTGGTTCTGATTTTGGGTGAACTAGGACCGGAATCGGAACCTCCTGGAAGAGCTTAGAGCAATCTCCAGTGTAATAAAAGTGGTTTACATACCAAAAATCGTTGACATGACAATAATGTCAAGAGACTTTATTCCTATGTAGCATAAAGAGAGACTTGATTCAATGTGTCACATCCTATCTCTGATATTCCCGCTAGTTCGATAACATGTCAAGTTGATAGACAATCAACTCAAAATTTGGTCTCTAATGTTTTTGTTTAGAACACATTTATTTTTAATGATATGTACAATTTTTTTTCTTTTTTATTTTATTTCCTTAGCAAAAATAGATAAAAAAATTAATATCAATTTTAAATACTTACTGAGTCAACTGTTATATATGAATTTTGATCAGTTGACAAGTCATCGAACTAGCAAGAATATTGGAGAGAGGATGTGCCATGTCATTGAAAGTCAACTAGTCAAACTTGGAAAAATACTGACTAAGGACACGTCATCCAAATAAACGCGTCATTGAGCAAATAAATGAGTGCTATAAAATACGTTGCAAGCTAGGAGAGTGGCTCAGCCATAAGAAAATCTTGGCAAAACAAGATTATAGTCATCCAAGATATGTCTCTGGCGAGAATCAATCGCCCTAATCAGAATTTAATAGCGTCATTAATGACCGGTGATTGGAAAATGAAATCTCATGAAGATATGGGGATCAAGAATCACACTTCGACAAGGAAACAATCTTATTTCCTTCACAAAATGTCATAGTCCTAATCAAACACAAAATCAATCACATTTATTACGTGATAAGCCTTAAGAGGAAATAAATCAAGATAATTAAGGGAACTCATGCACTTTAAAAAATTGGAGGTTAATATAAAAATGGAGGGTATTTTTGTCTTTACCCCCCCATTAGAGGGATCCAATATGGTGGGCCCAGAGGGAGAAGCTCTCCCTCCTCTCCCTCCACTTCTCCCTCCAACCAAACAAGAAATTTGCTCTCCCTCCTTTCTCCTCTCTCTCCAACCCTCTCCCTCCCTCCATCTTTCCCTTATACCAAACATAGCCTAATGGAGTGTTCTACTATGTTTTCAAAAACTGATTTTTTCTTTTTTGAAGACAAAAAATGAAGAGTACTTGTCTGGTACAATTTTTGAAATATAAATCATTTAAAACATGGAAAACTGTTTTCACACTTAATGCTGTCCAAACCAGCTTTATGGAAAACAACAAATATTTGTTTTTTATTTATGAGACCCACAAATTAAATCATTGCTTTACTTTTACTTTTGTAATAAGAACATAATTTTTAACTTCAAATCTCCGTTAATTTTACTATTAACTATTATATTGAAAATTTTTATAAATTTATTAATTCTTCTTCTATAATAATTTTAAATCTAAATTATTTTAATAATAATTTAATTGCTTAGGATTAAAAAAATTATTTTAATAATATATAAAATATCCATAGACTTTTGGAAAGAAATTCGTGAAATTTTAAAAATTTCGGGATATTTAGAGAATATGTAGAGATTTTTATGAATATTTCGAAATCGGTCGGATATTTTACAGGATATTGGATATTTATCTATTTCGATATCGGTTTTTTTAAAATATAGATATACCAGTGGATATTTCGGTATATCTATCGATTTTAAGTTCTTTGCGTGTCAAATGACCGAAATAGATATGACAGAAAAGAAAAAAAATAATAATAAATAAAAAATAAAAAAAAATAAAAAAAAGTGAAGTGGGGTCTATCTTCACGTGAGGATGTCCGTAGTACATAGTACATACATAGAAAATTATCATAACACATTACTTATTTAAAAATTATAATGCAAATGCGCAAAATAATTAAACACGACAGAAATTTAATAAGATAAAAGCAATTAAATAATTAAAATATTTTTTTAATAAATAAATAAAGATAGTTGTGGCCATGCATCAAACTTCAGTTGAACATAACACAAAAATAAGCAGAAGCAAGAAATAATTAAGCAGCTGGGATGGCTCCATCGGTGGAAACGCAACCCGAACCCAAGAGGCAGCAAGAAGAAGAAGAAGAAGCGTACTATTCATATGCCATGAACCTTGTATGGAGCGTGGTGCTACCCATGGCCTTGAGAACCGCAGTAGAGCTCGACGTTTTCAACATCATAGCCAAAGCTGGTCCTGGAGCCAAGCTCAGTCCTTCAGAGATTGCAACCCAAATACCCACCACAAATCCAAATGCAGCCATCATGCTCGACCGGATCCTCAGGCTTCTGGCCAGCTACCGAGTGCTTGATTGTTCCCTTAATTCTGGCCGGGAAAGGCTGTACGGTATTTCTCGTGTGTCGAAATACTTTGTTAGTAATGAAGATGGTGTTTCATTGGCTCCTTTATTGCTTTTGCCTCTACAAAGTGTCTACTTAGAGAGCTGGTATTATTATACACATAATCCGTGTCAATCTTTTCTTCTTGTTATTTTTAAAGATAGCTGATCAATTGTTATTTTCCTTGTTAATTAATATGTTATTTGTGTAATTGTAGGCCTAAACTGAAAGATGCAATCATGGAGGGAGGAATTCCATTCGACATGGTGCATGGAATAATGCATCCGTTTGAGTATCATGCTGCCAACCCCAAATTAAATGAAGTATACAACAAGGCATTATTCAACTACACAATCATAATGACGAAGAAGATGCTAGAATCCTACAAGGGTTTTGAGCAGTTCAAGCAGCTTGTTGATGTTGGTGGTGGATTGGGAATGGCACTCAGCGTTATCACTTCCCAATACCCACATATTAAGGCTATCAACTTTGACCTCCCTCATGTTATCAACGATGCCCCATCATATCCTGGTATGCATATATGCAAATGTAACTGTATTGTTAATGGTTCAAGGTGTCCAACAACCATACAGTTACTGTATTGTAGCTAGACCCTTTATTGGAATCGTATGTAGCTTAATTTGTTGATATACAATTATTTGCTTATTTATGAGCTGTTTTATGAGACAGGAGTGGAACATTTAAGTGGAGATATGTTCCAAAGTGTTCCAAAAGGTGATGCTATTATCTTGAAGGTTAGTTTTTCAATAATCTTTCTGCTATATATAACTTTCAAGATGATTATATGGAATGATGAAGGACAGTTATGAATATGGATATTTTGCAGTCGATACTTCATTGTTGGGATGACAATAATTGCTTAAGGTTGTTAAAGAATTGCTACAAAGCAATTCCAGAAGATGGAAAAGTAATAGTTATGAATGGAGTCCTGCCTTTGGAGCCTGAGACAAGTGAATCTGCAAGGGACATCTCCCTTGTACATGTACATCTGATGATCCGGGGTGATGGAGCAACAGAGAGAACCAAAGAAGAATACATGGCCTTGGCAACCGGAAGTGGATTTAAGGGTATCAACTTTGTGTGTACTGTGTGCAATTATTATATCATGGAGTTCTTCAAGTAGATCTGATATGACCATAATTGTCATGCAACGCAATCCATGCAAGGGACTTAGTCAAGTTAGTTTAGTTGGTGGTCAGGTGTCAAGTTATTTAAGAAGCTAGTGGGGGCTGTTGTGGTTCCACTAAATAAGTTAGTGGTAGTCAGTTGTAATCGTGTTTATGGGTTCCTGGATAATTGCTTTTGTGGGTTGGTTGTTAATTGCTTTTGTTTGCTGTTAATTGAAGTTTCTTATTGTAGCTGGCCTATAAATAGCCAGAGGCAAAGATGAATAAAATCATCGAATATTAAGCAAATATCTCATATGTTTCTCTCTATCTATCTATCCTCTCTCTCTTTTCTAAATTCTTCTATGTATTTTCCTTAATCGGAAACAATACATATCAATTGGTATCAGAGCGTTCGATCAATGGATGCCAAGTTCCGTAACGATGTTTACAAAACTTTGGCTCGTCATGAATCTTGCTTCAACCAAATTTACTCTACCCTCAACACCATCTTAACCAACCTTCAATCTCTACAAGCCTCCTATCATTCGGTGTTTTTCGATGATACATATGTATCAGCGGAGGTTTTTGTCAATTTTGATAAACCACCGATATTTGATGAAGATGTGTTTGAGAAAGTCTCATATGAGAACAATTCATATTTTACGGATTGTTTTAAAAAAAAATTAACGGTGTGTGATTATGAAAGAGGGATAAATACAGATTTTAAAGGGTACAAATATCGCTACTCCTAAATAAAACAATGTATAAATGTACAATGTCTGGGCTTATAGAAGTCCAGAAGGCTAGCTCCAATAGTAAATAGTTTTGTTTGTGTACCAACAGTAACTAAGTCAAGAAGGATAAGGCCCAGTTTTTTCATATATGGGCTGGTTTTGGCTGCAAAGTATATGATGAACATGACTCATGAGGTCCCTTTAGAGTAGATCGCTGTTATCATGATTAGAACCGATAAATTGAATATATGAAGCATTTACTAATCGAGAATGAAAATGAGGGGAATAAAATATCATTGTAAAGTGAATTTAATTCCTTAAGTGAGGGGAGGGAGTTAGTTCCCTTTAGAACATAACTTAATTCAATCACCCATTTTCCTTTGGGTTACATGTAAATTCAAGATGCTGTTCGGTAATGTTTTCGTTTTTTGTTTTTTGTTTTTTGTTTTTTGTTTGATATATTCCATTTGATTTTAATGTTTTCAGAAGCTGAAAACATTGAAAACGTGTCTGGTAGAATTAATTGAAAACAATATTCTAGGAAGAAAAATAATAATATTGTAACATGTATTTAGGGGTCGTTTGTTTTTTTCACTTAAAACTTCATAGGTCTAAATCATAATTATTAAGTTGTTTTGTTTGTTTTTTTAAGTGGTCAAACAACTTAAAAATACCAAAAAAAAACTTAAAATAAAAAGTAAAAAATCATGACTTTTCACTTAATTGTAAATTACTGAATTGCATTAAATGCAATCCAAAATCTTTTTTTCTGATACTATCCTCCATATATAGCATATCTTCAATTTTATCATAATTATATATTGTATATAAATCTTTATTTTAATATATTGCTTATTTTAAATAACTTTAAAAATAAAAAAACAACACTAA
Source organism: Acer negundo (assembly GCA_035582765.1). Classification (NCBI taxonomy): domain Eukaryota; kingdom Viridiplantae; phylum Streptophyta; class Magnoliopsida; order Sapindales; family Sapindaceae; genus Acer; species Acer negundo. The sequence goes on along the minus strand of CM069243.1, from coordinate 20,836,857 downwards.
TCACTTCTCATATTGGTGTTTAATATTAATAAGGTGATATATTTATGTATTATTTTTTTTAGAGTGTTTTGTGTGAGTTTTCCTATTGCCCATTTTATTTTTTGAAAAAAAAAAAAACCTTTTTTTTTATTAGTAAAAATAAAGTTTGTTTGTAATCGAAGAAGAAGATCATGATCATATGTGTTCATATATAATTATTATTCTTTGATTGTTTTTATTATATATTATATGTATAATTGTTAACATGGGTATAGATGTAAAATTACTTTTTTTCCGATAATTTTATTTTAAAAAAACAAACATGTTAATAGTACATTCAAATGTGAGAAAAAAAAAAACAGACATGTCGTTCAGATTCAAATTTCAGTCACTATTCAGTTTTCAGTAAAATTCAGGATTATTCAGTCTTCAGACAAAAAAACAAACGACCCCTTAGTAAAATTGTTTTAAAGACATTTTTTTTAATATATTGTAAGAGTAAAAAAAATATTGTGGATAGTTAAAATATATATATTATCAGCAATTTTTTATTTAATTTAACTTTGATTTGTTTTTTTTTTTATATTTAAAAATAATAATAAGTAATTTATTTTACAAAATTTAAGAATATTATATCAATTAATATATATATATATACATATATATAAATTTTCATCATTTTATAATTGCAAATTATACACTATTATAAATTATATATAATTTTATTTATTAATATTATTTGCCATGTGCACAAATATTTACAGGTAAATCGATCTTTTAGTCAAAAAACAAAAGTTAAAAATTATATTTTTATTACAAAAGTAAAAGTAAAGCAATGATTTAATTTGTGGGTCCCATCAACGAGTGAGAACAATAAATAAAAAACAAATATTTGTTGTTTTCCATAAAGCTGGTTTGGACAGCATTAAGTGTGAAAACAGTTTTCCATGTTTTAAATGATTTATATTTCAAAAATTGTACCGGACAAGTTCTCTTCATTTTTTTTGTCTTCAAAAAACGAAAAATCAGTTTTTGAAAACATCGTCGAAGTTTCGAATGCTCCATTAGGGATCTTTTTTTTTTTCTTTGGAAGAACATTTTTTAATTTTATTAAAGATTAAATAATGATTGTAACCTAAAACCGAATGTCTTATTAGGTTTTTTTTTTTCACCTATGAATTGTCATGTCAACATATTTTTTTAAAGATAAAATAGTTTTAAAATAAGTAATTTGAAATATACACGTTTGTTATTATTTATTGTTATATATTTTCTTTTTATATGAAACAAACAACTAAATTAAAATAATTTAATATATTCTAAACCATTTTTATGTAATAATGTTAAGATATTATTTATGATTAAAATATGATAAATAATTATTTTTTTAAGATACAAAATGATAATAATTTATAAATGGTTTTGATTTCATAAAAAAAAAATAGAATTGGAGATTCATCAATAGTGTTAAAAAAATTGTTTATTTATTTTGCACCCTCTTGTTTCATACCAAGAGACACATTAATAATTCAATTACCCATATAAATTAGTAATGTGAGTATTACATCTATTCATTAAATTGCAATATGCATGTTGAGAAATATCTCCCATGTAATGAGAGTTGTATTTCAAATCATGTTTGTTACAATTGATGTCACGGGTCTCTTATATGTCATGTTTGGTTGGATGGAATGGAATGGAAGGTTAAGAAAGCCACTGGAATGGGGATTCCACCATTTTGGTGTAATGGGCATTCCATCAAAAAACCAATAGAAAGTTATTCCCTTCCAAACTAAAATTTATATTATATAAATACCCTCAGCTCCTTTCCAAAAATAATATATTATTATTTTATATTATATTAATGATATATAAATATTATATATATGTACGATATATCATATTATTATATATATATTATATATATTATTATTATATATTAAATTATCCCATTACAGGATGTCAATCTTCACAATTGCTTGAAAATACACCTTTAGGTTTTGAAAGCACCCGTGCTACCAAACTCCTACATGGCAACTCTCCACCACCAGATTGCCTACCGGTTTCAAGATCATTCTCTTGATCTTCCCATCCCCGGTCATAGTGGGGATACAATTTTCATCAAGGCAGAAAGGGAAGATGAGGTTCTCACCATCATCCAGATTCCCAAACAATTGCCCAGAGACAAACTCCAAAAGATCATGCCTCTTGAATAGATCACCAACTATGAGAGAGCTTTCCAGAACACTACTCCCGTTATTGCTTCTGACACAAAGTATATATGTTTATATATCATTATATTATTATATATAATATATATTAATATATTAAATAATATATAATATACTTTTATATTTTATTATTATTATCCATAATATATCATGTTATCATACATTCATAGTTAGGGGTATTTTGGTCAAAATATAGTTAACTCTATTCCATTCCGTTGTTAACCAAACAAAATAATACTGATTCAGAGACTAATTCTAAATTTCCAACTAAACAAAAAACTTAGTTTTCCTTTCCTTTCCTTTCCATTTTCATTCTCATTCCCATTACCATTCCACCACGTAACCAAATGTGATCATAGAGTATTGACCGATAACTCGACTATATATGTTTAAAAAAATATATTTTCATTAAAAGTTTCAATAAATATTTTTAAATATATGTCTATCGTATAAATTAGAATTTTGATTAGTTGAATAAATTTAAATTTATCTAACAAGGTTTTTTTTTTTTTTTTTTTTTTTTTTTTTTTTTTTTTAACAACTCATATAGTTTATATATAAATATTATTCAACTGTTAACACATCAGAAGTTGTAGTCAAGTGGTAAAAACTTACAACCTTTGAATTTGAGGTCTCAAGTTCAAACTCCCAATAATGACAAGTCATTATTATCAGAGGTGGCTGGACGGAGGGCGATGTCGGTGGCCGGAACGGAGGCGGGTGGCGGCTATTGTGTATAAATATTTAAAAAATTAAAAATAATGTTATTAAAAAAATTAAAAAATAATGTTATTCTTGACGGTTTAAAAACTATTGTAGTTGACCCCTTACTATTTTTTTAGGGGAGGGAGATGGTTCGAACCCATAACCTCGTGATATAGAGGTTTACCACCAACTATCCTCATCTTGTATGTTGAAAACTTACTTCACATGGCTATATATAACCAGAAATGAGAAACAAATCAAATGTGGGGTCATCAATCATCACACAATCTTATTATTATAAAATAATCGAAGGAGATTATGTAGATGTAGAATTGAGATCTTTTAATGCGTTAATCTATGTTGACCTCAATAGATTTTGTGACGTCCGTAAGTGATGGCTAAGATTTATTTCTTTTCACTCTTTCATTTTTTTATTTTATTTTAAAATTTATGTATTATCTTTAACCAATTGTGATCAAGAAAAAAATCAGTATATAAGGGGATTCGAATCCATAGTTGTATTATGTAGAAGAGGATCCTCAATTAAATTACATTCGCAAAAATTAACTTAATTATAATAACCATAATTAAGCACACCATTTATTATTTTATTTTAACAACTCCACAATACATGAGTAACACATATATTTGAAGAAGCTCAGCTTGTGTTCGAGACCTTAATTAAAAAGCTTATTTCATAAAAACAAGAAAAATGATAAGAAATCCATCAAACAGCAATAGTAATATAAGCATATATAATATATGCAAATGATCTAATTGATATGTATTTTTTTCCAATCAAGGAAAATACATAGAAGAATTTAGAAAAGAAATAGAGAGGATAGATAGATAGAGAGAAACACAGGAGATATTTGCTTAATATTCGATGATTTTATTCATCTTTGCCTCTGACTATTTATAGGTCAGCTACAATAAGAAACTTCAATTAAAAACAAAGAAAAGCAATTAACAACCAACCTACAAAAGCAATTATCCAGGAACCCATAAACACAATTACAACTGACTACCACTAACTTATCTAGTGGAACCACAACAGCCCCCACTAGCTTCTTAACTAACTTGACACCTGACCACTAACTAAACTAACTTGACCAAGTCCCTTGCATGGATTGCGTTGCATGACAATTATGGTCATATCATTCCTCACTGCCCGAAGAATCCTTGTTCTCAAGGATGAAGTCTGAGTAAGTCTTCGAAAAATGCCAACGATTTTTCCAAGTTGCATCTTGGATCTGTGCATCCGCCCATTTGACTACAATCTCCACATGATAGGCACTATGAATCATCCCACTAGCCTGTATAAAATTTTTTGGTGGTAATAACCGAAATCGTATACGATGAACTTTAAATTTTTCGTCTTTTGTCATGATGTCCATTCAATCGCTCCAATGGATGAAAACAAAATCAAATTCATGAATCATCAAATCATGCAACAAAAGATAAGCTGAAGTATTTTTATGGTGAGAAATGTGTGACTCGTAAAAACAATCCGTAAAATATGAATTGCTTTCATATTAGACTTTTTCAAACACATCTTTATCAAATATCGGTGGTTTATCAAAATCGACAAAAACCTCTGCTGATACATATGTATCATCGAAAAACACCGAATAATAGGAGGCTTGTAGAGATTGAAGGTTGGTTAAGATGATGTTGAGGGTAAAGTAAATTTGGTTGAAGCGAGATTCATGACGAGCCAAAGTTTTGTAAACATCGTTACGGAACTTGGCATCAATGGATCGAACGCTCTGATACCAATTAATATGTATTGTTTCCAATCAAGGAAAATACATAGAAGAATTTAGAAAAGAGATGGAGAGGATAGATAGATAGAGAGAAACACATGAGATATTTGCTATATTTGATGATTTTATTCATCTTTGCCTCTGGCTATTTTTAGGCCAACTACAATAAGAAACTTCAATTAACAACAAACAAAAGCAATTAACAACCAACCCACAAAAGCAATTATCTAGGAACCCATAAACACGATTACAACTGACTAACACTAACTTATTTAGTGGAACCACAACAGCCCCCACTAGCTTCTTAAATAACTTGACACCTGACCACTAACTGAACTAACTTGACTAAGTCCCTTGCATGGATTGCGTTGCATGACAATTATGGTCATATCAGATCTACTTGAAGAACTCCATGATATAATAATTGCACACAGTACACACAAAGTTGATACCCTTAAATCCACTTCCGGTTGCCAAGGCCATGTATTCTTCTTTGGTTCTCTCTGTTGCTCCATCACCCCGGATCATCAGATGTACATGTACAAGGGAGATGTCCCTTGCAGATTCACTTGTCTCAGGCTCCAAAGGCAGGACTCCATTCATAACTATTACTTTTCCATCTTCTGGAATTGCTTTGTAGCAATTCTTTAACAACCTTAAGCAATTATTGTCATCCCAACAATGAAGTATCGACTGCAAAATATCCATATTCATAACTGTCATTCATCATTCCATATAATCATCTTGAAAGTTATATATAGCAGAAAGATTATTGAAAAACTAACCTTCAAGATAATAGCATCACCTTTTGGAACACTTTGGAACATATCTCCACTTAAATGTTCCACTCCTGCCTCATAAAACAGCTCATAAATAAGCAAATAAATGTATATCAACAAATTAAGCTACATACGATTCCAATAAAGGGTCTAGCTACAATACAGTAACTGTATGGTTGTTGGACACCTTGAACCATTAACAATACAGTTACGTTTGCATATATGCATACCAGGATATGATGGGGCATCGTTTATAACATGAGGGAGGTCAAAGTTGATAGCCTTAATATGTGGGTATTGGGAAGTGATAACGCTGAGTGCCATTCCCAATCCACCACCAACATCAACAAGCTGCTTGAACTGCTCAAAACCCTTGTTTTGAGAGGGGGGGGGGGGGGGGGGGTTGTGAGCATTACCTTCCTCCCAAAAACATGACATCTGTCCATAGAGGGGTAAATTTGTCCAAACCCTGTTATCTTTTTAGTCAATTTTGAAGAAATAGAAATAGAAATAGAATCAAATTTGTACAAAGTTGATTACAAAAATACCACTTATGTACAAAACAAAGCTATATATATCAAGCCACGTTTGCAATATATATATATATCAGTGTCTTGTATGTGGACCATTAGATTCAATTGATTTGACTCTTGTCAGTGTTTATCCATAATATATAATATATTTTATATCATTGCGCATTGAGCAAAAAAGTACTCTATATATATATATATCCAAAATTCAAAACATTCACAGTTTATTTTTATTTCATATACATATATATATATATATATATATATAACATAATTTCATATGAGATATTAATGAAAAATATATACAGGGTTTTTTTTTTTATATTAATTTTATGTGGGGATATTTTAGTAAAAATACATGAATTTCCATTGTATTAAGGAAAGAAAACTTGATTCTTAGGATCAAGCATCTCCAATGTAAGAGTGGCTTGTGAAAAAATGAGATGCCACATAGGATAAATAAACATTCTATTAAAAAAATGTATCTCCAATGCAACTATGCATATTCAATATCACGCTAATGTGGTAAAAAAATATTAGATATTGTCAATATGACCGTCTATTTTCAGACGGCCTGTTGCACAACTATTTTTTTTGGTTGATGTTGACAATGATTTTTCGTTGTTGTGAAATATCAACCGACCAACAGTGTAATTCGTAAATTGTTAATGGTGAAAAATAGAATGTAATGCAAAAGAATAAGAAACACGAGTTTTACGTGGTAAAACCCCAAGTTGGGGAAACGTCTACGATCTCTGGCGATGACGGTAAAAGGTTTCACTATGGGAAAATCAGATTACAGACTCAACTTGCTTCTCTATTTATGCTTATATATATTCTTTTCTGTGTGTGTCATTTACAATGAAAGTGCTGTTATATTTATACATCCACTAGTGTAAGGACCTCTATTTATGTGATTGACTTATTTCATGGCATACCACATTGGGAATGTTTGTGCAATGGGTAGCTTAGGTCATCTTGATGTTTATCAAGACAAGCTTCCAAGCATCTCCATGACTTCAAGATCAAGAGCTTCAAAAGGTATATCACTTGACCTTGACTCTTGAAGAGATTAGGTGCACACACACATTTGCATGCATCTTTATCTATCTTTCATTTGTTACCATGCATGTGTGTTTCATTGATTCGTGCATCTATATCATTTAGCACACACACTTTCATTGCATATATATGATTGCATTTGTGTTTCTCTTAATTGTGTGCTTATATGCTTTATCATCACACTTATGCTTTTTCATATATTGCATATCTTTTGTGTGTCACATGCTTGGTAATCATTCATGATGTTATCCATTCCCATGCATGTTATTTATTCACTTCCCACACTTGCTCTTCATGTTAGTCTTAAGTGTGGTGTAATTCGTTTCCATTTGTGTGATCGGAAACATCCGCGCTTACACGATGGTATGCATGTCTTAGCGCGATGGTTGACCACTTGAGAAGGTCTCATTCTTCTCTTGGATACGTGGTAGTTTTGGTTTGGTTATTTGGAGTGAAGTGTCTAGTTTCAAAAGATTAGATTTCAATGATTTATATATTTTTCAAAACTGACATTTGTATGGTCTTGTGACCATAACTTTTTATAAAAAGATTTAAATTAATTTTTGTAAAATTCTGGACAAACTAGACACTCATACCTTTCAAACAGTATATTATTCGTAACATTTCATGACCGTTTAGATTGATTTTAAAATATCCAAAGTGACCACTAAAACAGGGCATCACAACTGTGATCCGAATTTGACCATTGGTCACTCTATTGACCATAACATTTTCCACAGACATCAAAATGTCATTACATTTGGAGTAGAAAGTAGACTTTCATATCTTTCCAAGATATATCATATGAAAGATTTCGATGTCGTTTGGTCATGTTTCGGTGCGCTCACATATTGAGCTATGCTGTGGTGGATTTATACGGTCCTTGGCCGTAAAATCAAGGCACCGAAAAGGGACCAATGAGTCAGGTGCATTTCTGCGCACTTGATTCTGCTGGCACTGGCAGCAGAATAGGGCGCCGATTTGGCTTGTAAATTTGGGACAAAATTGTCATTTGACCCAACTTTTTTCACTCTCTATAAATACTTGTTCTCTTCTTCTTCATTCTAATGAATCTCCAAACTGAAACCCTAGAGAAAGAATTCATTTTCTAGAGAGAGAAAGCTTCATGAAAGTTTGATTGACTCTCAAAACCCAAAACCCATGCATCCATAACATCATCCATCATCATTTGAGCATGGGTCTTCATGGTTTCATGACTAGGTAAGTTAGAACTTCATTGAATATCATTTAATGTTCTTCTTACTCTAGATTAGGTATTTATTGCATGATTAAATACTTAGACTCTATTTATTGCATATATTTATGAGTCTTGATAACATGATTGAGTTTGTATTTTGATAGCTTAATTGATTAGGTCTTTTTACCTTAAAAGCTAAGTCATAAACATTCTTGTGTGATTTATTGATAACTAGGTTGATAGATTGTCTTTTAATCAACTAGTTAAGGCTTTGAATGTTTATGTGTGTTTAGTTGACAATTATGTTGTTAGAAATTGAGTTCACATGTATGGACATGTTGATATTGTTTGATAGCAAGGATTGTTTTGTGATTGATAACATCTAGCTAAGTCTATATGGTTTGTATTTAGACATTGTTGATTAGGACTCCTTGATTGCATTAGTTAATTGCATGTTTTTAGGCCTTGCCATGATTAATTGACAACTTGTGTTGAAATGGCTTTGTTTGTTGACAATTAGGTTGCTAGAGTCTATTTGCACCTAATTGAGTCCTCATGTATGTACATGTAGGCATTGTTGATAACTAGAGTGTTGATTTGCATTATGACATCTAGTTAAGCATTTAGTGTAGCCTAGCATTATTTGCATTTGAATATCATCACATATTCACATAGGTTGGTTATTCTCTTCATAGAGTCAAAGTCTTGTGTCTTCTAAGTGAAGTTGCACAAGCATTGTACTAGCTCCTCTGTAAAAGGCCGGCGGGTAGATTAGGAGGTGCTCACTTCAGTGTGTAACCTTCTCTTCATATAGAGGTTGTCTAGGGTTGGTCTAAGTTCACTATAAAAGGCTTGCGGCTAGTAGTGGTGGGTTAGTAACCAAGAATGGTTGAGGTCAATCTAAGTTGTAAACATCATTACATATAGTGGATTCGAGGATCGAGTGTGGCTAGCTCAATAGCTCGCGGTTTTTCCTTGTTGAAGGTTTCCACGTAAAAATCAAGGGTTTTTTAATTTTCGCATTTTACACTTGATTTATTTTGTTGTGTGTTTGGGTTTTTATATGCTAATATTGATTAATCGTAAAATTGGTAATAATCGATTAACAACTCATTCACCCCCCTCTAGGTTGTATTAAACACTGTATATATATTTTCAACTAGTAACCCCTAAACTTGTTGTGCAAGTAGTTGACTTGTAGAATTCGGTTATGATTCTGCTTGCATGAATTCCCTTAATTATCTTGATCTACTTCCTCTTGTGGTTTATCACGTAATAAATATGATTGATTTTGTGTTTGATTAGGACTATGATATTTTGTGAAGGAAATAAGATTGTTTCCTTGTCGAAGTGTGATTCTTGATCCCCATATCTTCGTGAGATTTAATTTTCCACTCACCGGGTATTAATGACATTATTAAATTCTGATTAGGGCGATTGATTCTCGCCGAAGACATATCTTGGTTGACCAGAAACTTGTTTTGCCAAGGTTCTCTTATGGCTGAGTCACTCTCCTAGCTTGCAGCATATTTCATAGCACTCGTTTATTTGCTCAATGACACATTTACTTGGATGACGTGTCCTTAGTCAGCATTTTTCCAAGTTTGACTAGTTGACTTTCAATGACGTGGCACATCCTCTCTTTGATATTCCCGCTAGTTCGATGACTTGTCAATCGATCAAAATTCATATATAACAGTTGACTCAGCAAGTATTTAAAATTGATATTAATTTTTCATCTATTTTTGCTAAGGAAATAAAATAAAAAAGAAAAAAACTGTACCATGTCATTAAAAATAAATATGTTTTAAACAGAAACATTAAAGATTAAATTTTGAGTTGATTGTCCATCAACTTGACATGTCATCGAACTAGCGGGAATATCAGAGAGAGGATGTGACACGTCATTGAATTAAGTCTATCTTTATGCTACATAGGAAAAAAGCCTCTAGACATTATTGTCATATCAACGATTTTTAGTATGCAAGCCACTTTTACATTGGAGCTCTAAGCTCTTCCAGGAGGTTCCGATTCCGGTCCTAATTCACCCAGAATCGGAACTGAACCGAACCGGGGTCCTCTCTATGTGGAGGTTGTAGTAGCCTTCTCCATGCATCAAGAGCCATTTTATATGGCCTCAACTATCTTTATTTATTTATTAAAACAATATTTTAATTATTTAATTGCTTTTATCTTATTAAATTTCTGTCAAGTTAATTGTTTTTCGTATTTGCATTATAATTTTTAAATTAGTAATGTGTTACGGTAATTTTCTATGTATGTACTATGGACATCCTCACGTGAAGATATACGGATATCCCCACTTCACTTATTTCACTCATTTCCCTGTAAAAAATAATAATAAATAAAATGTCAATTTCACTCGGGACTGGCATCCGCATTATGTTGGATAAGGTGCAGGTATGTATTATGGTAATGCATGGACAAGTTTTTGATAGCTACTATAGTACTATGTATTGTATTAATTAATAGAAAATAATTGCTCCATTACACGAAGAGGCGTACTATCTAAGAGCATCTCAAATCAAAATATATATTTTTAAGGTTTCAAATAGTACCACATCAATATTTCTATTCATTTATGGACCCACTTTTGAAAAAAAATTAAAGAAATGCATATATTTACATCTCCAATACAATTATCTAAAGTCAAATATGCATTCATTTTATGACTACTCATAATAAAATAATTATTTCACTCATTCTCCTATTTTATTTTATAATTAAATGAGCTTTAATATTATTGGTAGAAAGAGTTAGAAATCCTAATCAATATTTCTATGAAAGTTTCTGAAATTAAAAATTCAACTTTATATTCTCTAACTTTTTGTTTGCCACATCATTTCCATATTGAAGTTAGATAATTGCATTGTAGAGAGCTTTTTTAACTTTTTAATTATTTGTCCTTTATGGCAGTCAGTTTTCTTCAAATACATATTTGCATTGGAGATACTCTAAGAGCATCTATAATGTAAATATATATTTTTTAATTTCTAAATAGTTTCACATCAACATTTCTATTTATTATGGACATACTATTGACAAATATGAAAGTTCTATAGCATATAGAATTAGTCATTTATGTTGTAGATCAACACAGGTGTGGTGTGTTGTTTCAATGAACGAAAAATTGTACAAGATGGCACTTGAAGGCATTGAAGTACTTTTCACGAAGATTTTGGAGGAAGATAGCAAGTTCATTCAACATAATGAAAATCAAGTGTCAACCTCAAATTCTCATAAACATATGATGATAGTAACAAGTGTAGCCAAGCATCTGTCCAAGATCCACCTATGATAAAAACAAAAGGCAGGCCAAATGATGAAAAAAAGAATGAAAATATCAGTAGCAATGGTAGACTAAAAAGCTCCATTGATGTGTCTTCAAGTAGAAAAAAAAGGGGCATGTGTTATGTGTGGATCGTCGGGACATGAAAAACGAACTTGTATACAATGATCGAATGACCTTATACAAATTGTTGAGTCAAGTATCATTTCATTATTTTGACTAAAATTGGATATCGAGTAGTTTATGCTTATATTTTATACTAATGTTCTTTCTATTTATTTTATAATTTCTTCCTTTTAATTATAGCTTTTATAAATGAGGAGGTCAATAGCTTTGGATGCAACGAAACTGAGAACACAATGTTAATTATATAGTAAGGTAAATAAATACGCATTGTATCATTTTATTTCTATTTTTCTTCGATTAGAGCCAAACTTTTAATGTTTATTTGTTGTTTGTTGTGCAGTTATCAAATGGAATATCAACTGTTCAGGATTTGGATCTTTTTATTATTTTTTCTTTTTTTGCTTTTGTAGTTATGAATATCTCTATTTCTAGAATTTCCAACAACATTGGCAGAGGGTATATATTTTCCATTTCCTTCACTCTTGGACCTCTAGATTTTTGCAAAGTTGTGGATTGTTGCAAAGTTGTGGATTGTTTTTCTAGTTTTACTGTTCTGCAGTTTTGTTGGTTCTAAAGTCGTGAATGTAAGATTATGATATGCTTAAAATAGGTGTTATGTTCTAAGAACATTGCAAAGACAGTATTAATGAGCTTGTTTTCCTTATTATTATTTGTGTGTGATTGTTTCTTTGTATTCCACTGCCAAACCTCTTAAAAGAAATGTTTGTTATTTTAACTATAATTATGTCAAATACATGATTCCTCCATTGGAGGTCGATTAAGAAGAAGATGAAAAAAAAATTGAAAATTTTTTTTGAGGTCTTTTTCGAGACTTTTCAAGTATTTCTGAACTTTTGGTAATTTCTAAGACTTTATGCGTAAAAATGAAATTTTCTGAGACTTTTCATTTTTGGCTAGAAAGAAGTCTCGGAAAATTTCATTTGTAACCAGAAAGTCTTGGAAATTACTAAAAGTCTCGGAAATGACTAAAAGTCTCAAAAATTTTCATTTTTACCTAAAAAGTCTCGAAAATTACCAAAAGTCTCGAAAATGCTTGAAAAGTCTAGGAAATGACCAAAAGTCTCGAAAATTTTTATTTTTACCCAGAAAGTCTCGAAAATTACTAAAAGTCTCGGAAATGCTTGAACAGTCTCGGAAAATATATGAAAAGTCTCGAAAATACATGAAAAGCATCGGAAAATACATGAAAAGTCTTGGAAAAATATCAAAAGTCTCGAAAAAAATACCTGAAAAGTCTCGAAAAGTACATGAAAAGTCTCGAAAAATAATAAAATTTTCCAAAAAAAAAAAATTTTGCCTATTTCCTCAACATAATTTTGCCTAAAGTTTTTTTCTCCAAATAGATTCTCACAACCAATACAACAGAACAAAAAACCAATCAAAAAACAAAAGCATACAGATACACAACTATTAACCCACAATACCCATAAACTATATACACATAGATCCCAGATTGGCTCTTAATTGAATTCAAAAACAGCTTCAAAGTCCAAAGTTTCTCCCTTTAACCTCAAATTAGTTCTTCTCTTATCATATCACTATAAAATAACACAATGCAAAGAAATGAAAAAAAAAAAAAAATAGAAGAAGTAGAAGAAGACACCAAACAACGTGTTGTCTGCACTTTTGTAATCTCTAAGATTTTCACAACTTCACGTAAACGCCACAAGAAACTTGAGAAAGAAAAAAAAACAATTCCAAAATATATATTTTAATTGAATGAATGAGATTCGAATTTGAGTTGAATGAATAAAGAATTGGATTTGGGATTTGGGATTTGGGGTTATTCTTTTTGACCTAAAATCCCAATGTTTTGAAATAGAATGAGATTCGAATTTGAGTTGAATGAATCAAAAATTGGATTTGGGATTTGGGATTATTCTTTTTGACCTAAAATCCCAAAGTTTTGAAGGATAGAAAATAATTCTGTTATAGGGGTATTTCGTCAGCATGACACATCAGCAAGGATAGTGAGTAATGCGGAAGTACAGTAATTCCACGTCATCAAAAGTCAACTAGTCAATGAAAGGGATGCTGACTGAGGAAACGTCACCAGGTCTGGACATGTCATCAAGAAAAGCTAATATGGAAGTTAGAAGCGTATGCACCAAGTAAAGTCGTCCAGTTAAAGAAGTCTTAATGAGTGAAGATTCCGCTTGCTAAGGATCTCTACTCAGCGAGATCTACCCTGCCAAAACAGGAAATATAATCCTATCAAGATACGCCTTATCAAGCGGAGATCCACTTAGATACGAAATCTAAGAATCACACTCCAATAAGGAAATATACAAATTTTCTCTCAAGTACCAGAGAAGTCTAATCAGGAAAGAACACTAAGCTTCCAGAAGGATAAACATCAAACGGGAAACAAGTCCTAATTGGTCTACTATACTAGAATCCTTCAATGACTCTAATTAATGAGTCCACCGCTTATACGACAAGAACTAGGGCTACCCTAGATCGAACCATATAAATACATCAATGTATTCATTAAATCATTATTATGATCATCATGAGCGATTGACACTGACATGAGAAAAGAGATACAATACATAAGAGAGAAAGCGAGTATTAAGTCTGTAATCCTTATATTCATAGTGGATCACTTCTTGCCGTCACCGGTACCGTGGATGTTTCCCCGCCTTGGGGTTTTACCACGTAAAACATGTGTTATGCTTGTTCATCTTTTATTTTCTACTTTCATTACATTTATCTTGTAGGTTTCACTAACCAAAATCGTTGACCGTTTGACTGTCAAAAAATCACCGTCAACAATTAGAGCTAGAAGGAGGGGGCATGAACTTAACTTCGAGGAACCCTCATGAACAGACCACAGAAGAAACTCTGATGTGGATCCAACACTTGAAGCACTCAACAAAAGACTATGGGAAGTGCTATGGAATGGATTAACTACAGAACCCGTAGCAGGAGTCGCAGCCGTTACCAATTCTAGAGGAAGAATATTGCAAAAGCAATACTCAGAGCTTCAAAACATCCCATTCCGACAGCTTACAAAAGAAAAGAGATTGTCAAGAATCACAGAATTGTTGACCAATGTGCACTAAAGCGGACATATCTCCCTCTATAGAAATCGGATTCGCGAATTGTAAAAACCGCTGGAAACTAGTCATCCAAGGCTTTCCAAGAATATATGGTTCGTATCCCAATTCAATCCAAGCAATATTTGGTGGCTCCCACAATCTTGAAGAAACCAGATCCTATATAGATGTCTGATCTAACCATCAAACACTAAAACGGACATATCTCCCTCTACAGAAGTCAAAATCGTGAGCCGTAAAAACCATCGGGAACTAGACATCCAAACCTTTCTAGAAATAAAAGGTTCGCAATCTGGTTCAACCTGTGGAATATTTTATGGCCCCCTGAAACATTGAAGGAAGTGATTCGCGGAGGATTTTCCAACTTGACCACCAGATTCTAAAATAGAGATAACTCTCTCCAGAGAGCATGGAATCATGAACCGTAAATTTTGCTGTAAAATAGACGTATAGATCTTTTCGAGGACATGTGGGTCTCAACACAATTTATCCTGAGGAATATTTGACGACTTACGGAACGTTGCAGTTCAGTATAAAGTTTACCTTGACGTGTTAGAAATCGAGCCCATCTTGGTATAAAACACCCAATGGCGATTCTCAACTGAACCTACTCGGCTCTTCATCAATTCACCCGCGAAGAATCCAATAGTAAAACGACTAGACTCCGGGTTCGGTAAGTGGCCAAGGTTAGTCAATCTACACATCGGTCTAATTTTACGATTTCATTTACAAAGAATATATGCATGGTTACATATAAATAAAAGTGAAAACCGACCAAGTAATGATCATTCGAGATTTAATCGGGGACTTCGATCTTGATAAAATCATTCAGATTTGGGGGTACGTTTTCACTTAATTGTTATTACTATTGATATCGTCTTGTATCGATAACCGTATAGAATATCAGGATGCTTAAATCTTATACTATGAATACACCCCTAATTTGTTGAAATTAGAAGTTGCATACTGTTCTTTTTTATTAAAATATTTGCATGGATTGCCTTGACTTGGGAGTGTATTGCGGAATAGATTTAGTCGGCAGCAAGTATCACATGATTATTATTCTAGATTGACGTTTAATGCTTGTGACATTTTGATTAACCAAACAATAATTCGATTGGTTTTAATTGAGACTTTGATCCTGATAAAAAGCGATTGAATATTTGTTGTCTAATAAAAATTACCAAGCTCATGACATACATAGCTTATTTATCATATAATTGTTTTGGGCAAATAATACATTACGAATAATACATGGTTGTCTGTGTCATTAATTTAATTACGAATAATACATTGCTAGAGCCTAGATGCAATCGCACTAGTTGATTATATGCACCCTCCATGTCTAATGCTTCTTTACTTGTGATGGGTTGTTCATTTAAATGTTGTGGAAAAACTGACTCCATGCTTTTAATAGTGTTGTGATCTGTTATATATACGATGTTTGAAAGTAATTATTGTCCCTTTTTAATATCTTTCGAGTAACTGTTATTTAATGAAATTAATCAAGACTTTTGATCTCGGTAAGAAATGCTTCCAAAAGAGTTTAAAAGCAGTACCAAAAACGTTTAGATAAAAGGGTACGATTTCTCTTAATCGTTATGTTATTTATTATCGTTGGCATCATATTGCATCTTAAATCGATAATACAGAAGGGTATCATAGTGATTATTTCTATTTGGAATATTATGAATTTAGTATTGGAATCTCTAGAACTATAAGTATATAATCCATGCATTTCTATCAAAATTCCTACTGATGTTTAAGTATTCATGATAGTGGTTGGACTCAACAATATTGGGTTCGACCAATTCGTTTTTTAAATTGAATGAGCATGAGTGTTGAAGAATGTAACTAGAAGTATGTGGTATGCTTGAGACATTGAATTTATGTAATCTAGATATATTAAATTATATATGCCTCTTCATATTGTTATACTTTCACATACAAATACACATCACACATAACTCTTTCATATTCTCTTTATTAAATTCTCTTTATATATGCCGCTTAAGACATTTGTGTAATTCTCTTTATGTTATATTGCGTTAAAATGTTATCTATGCATGTTTCTTGTACACAATACTTAATACGTGTGCATAAGTTTATAAACGTATAATGCATGCTTAATTAGTATGTCTGACAACTTTTATGGAAATTACACACATGTTGTCTATCACAGATTTATGGGTGTCGAATTTCTATATCATGTATGAGTTGATCGCTTCTAATTATTTGGTCATATTAAATGCATGATTATAGAAAACAAGTTGAAAATGCTAGTTCATGAATCTAGTCTTGCCTTGGCGCGCGGGAATCGAATTTCATCTCGCCGCGCTTAAAGGTTTCAAAAAAAAAAAAAAGATCATATAGCCTTGGTGACCTAATCAGAGATGGAAGAGTAGCATTGGCCTCACATTGCTAATTGCCTTCATCAATCCGGGTTTGATCTCTCTTATTAATATAAAGATTTTGCTCTCTATCAAATATGCTATCTTATACGAATAAAACTCGTTTATGACTAACCATTATCTTTTATTACCTGAGCATGTCTTACTATTTATAATCTAGAACTGTAAATGGAGCCCGACAGATACTTAAAAAAGAAAAACAAAAAAAGAATCCAAGGGTTACTCCTTAAAACGGTCATTTAATTCATCCTTTGACTAACAATTTGTTAAGAATTTTTATAGTAAAGAGTTTATCAAGTTTGACTCAGATAATGTTGCTTCCTGAAAGCTTCTTGATCGGACATGTCACCAATTGGCGTTATAAAAAAGAAAACCGATTCATAAGAAAGATCAGCCAAAAAAGAAGCTTGATCAATAAGAAAGGTTAGCTGAAAGAAGTATGGTCTACGAGAGACCAGCCTTAAAACCATGATTGCATTCATCAATTACTGGATGGCACCGCATACAATCAACCAAAGACAGAACCTGTTCGGCCAAAGATAGAATCTGGTCGGATAAAGTTTATGGCCAGCTAAAGATAGAGTTCAGTCGATTAAATTTTTTGGCCAGCTAAAGACAGAATTCGGTCGATTAAAGTTTTTAGTTAGCTGAAGATAAGATCCGCTTTGTCAAAGATTCCGGTCAACGAAAAAGATCAGCTGAGAAGAGAAGTCGGATCTTAATGGAGTCATTATAACGAGTCACATCCACAGTAATCAAGAACATTTCGGCGACTACAGCATAAACAGACGAAACACCCGAGACACTAGCAGGCCTGAACTAAAAAAAAAAAAAAGTGCTAGGGGTGGATTATCTGATGTATCAGCACCAGGAGATGCACAAGCAAGCGAATTCGCAAACAGGACATTTCAGCTCATCTTTATGTTAGATACCCCGACTGGTTACTCAGCAAACAAACAAAAAAAAAAGGCGCAATGTTAAAAGCATTACGTCGAATGAAACACTTTAACAATTGCTGGGGGGCTAAGGGGTAGCATAGCATAGTAAAAAAAAATTTCGCAGTTGCAAAAGTAGTTTTATCGAAGTCATATCTCTATCCGGGTGATTCGGCCGATATATGTGTATATGGAAAAGAAGATGAACCATAACAGAAATTGGAGTACAAGACTAAAGCTAGTGGATTGTTCACCCTAAGGAATGTCTGACGATATTCGAGACATTACAACTCTACACTGGAGATAGAAACGCCCACTACATAGGTTAGTATTGATTATTAAATTGTCTTGTTTGCTTCCTTGTAGTGATCTAGGGAAACATAAGACAAAAGTATTATACAAAAGTACAAGAAAAGAACGACTTGCGATTTGCGACTCAGAATGAAAAGGTAACCAATTTTTAGACAGCTTATTGAATGGAGTTAAGAGGTAAAATCTAAATTATCACTTAGTTACTGGCCTATGTATCAAATCTTATTGGATTTCATAACCACACATTAATAACGAAGAGGTAAAAGATTGTGAAACACTTTCTCCACCTTTATTCATCGAGATTCCTTACTATGCTTCTAACATATTATGCAATACATATAGTTTTTGCATATTTCTCATAATATTAGACCATGCATACGTATGTTGTCATAGTATGATTATCTATTACATAATAGATGTTACACACATATTTTGCAAAATGCATACCGTATATTTTTTATACAAAGCACCATTCATGAAGAATTCATGGGTACTATATCTCGAACAGCGACCATCACCAATAACGTGTATGGATCCAATAATGAGTGAATACACATTAATGATGATTTATCTCACCTACCCCATGTATCCACTCGTCATTTAACACCTCATATGTCACATGTAGTGGGATGAAAAAGGTGAGATTTTAGGTGGGATGTGTAGCATTACTGTTAAAATATATATATTTGTGCAAATGTTACTCATGTGTTTGATAGAGAGAAGTTGAAAACTTAGTACATAAAACAAGCTTCGTCTCAAATATCGTAAAACGAGCTTCACCTCGGCGTATAGAGAAAAGGCCTAAGGGGCCAAAATCTTCACCAACAAAATAAAAACTTGGCGAGTCTGAAAAGATTCTGTCAAAGTGAAAACTCGGGTGCCATGAAACCGTAAAAAGTGAGTGGAAAGTGTCCGAAGGGCGAAGAAGCTAATTAAGCATGCTCGCCTAGCTAGGTAGATGCAAATGCATCAGCCAGTGAAAAGGCAAACCCGAGAACCAGTTTACTTGGAAAGAAAATGTTTAGGGCGCCGCCGGGGAAGACTTGGTGAGATGCGCAACTGTGTTGGACGGTACACAGTACCCCAACGATTCGGTAAACCCCTGTCACAGAAAAAATCTGAAAATTTCCTAGATGACTTGTGTAGGGACCGGAGTGTATGGTCGTGGCAACCCTCGACGTAATGCCCAGGTAAAGAAATCTAAATGATTGTTAGTTTAATAAGATACTTGGCTCAGTTATGGCGAAAGAACCCAACTATTGCCAGTTTAATAAGACACTAGGCTTAGTTGTGGTATGCTCAGGAATGAAGAAACCTAACTGATTGTCAGTTTAATAAAATACTTGGCTCAGTTATGGCACATCGCAAAAGAACCCAACTTTCGGTTTAATAAGACATTCAACTTAGTTGTGGTATGCTCATGAATGAAGAAACCCAACTAATTGCTGGTTTAATAAAATGCTCGGTTTAGTTGTGGTATGCTCAGAAATAAAAAAATTAAGACTAGACGCCAATAAGATAAACTTGGCAGTTGTATCCTGCAAAAACACTCAGGACAAATAAAACATTTGAACTTGGTTCCCTGTTTTACCCTTGTTTTTGTTTGCATTTATTTGAATATGCAGGCACATCGTTTTGGGCGGTTACTCGGGAAATAACAACCAAGCAAAAAAAAGCATAGTATATTGAAGAGTCTATTAAAAGACAGAAGGTACAAACATATCAACAAAAGATACTGGTTTATAAGAAAGATCAGCCAAAAAGAATAACTGACTGGGTGTAAATAAAACACTGTCAGCTCAAGAAACGACTAGGTGCGAATAAAGCAGTCAGCGATTCGGCCTTTTGGAAAGAAAAAGGGTAAATATTTTGTCCGCTTAAATTGCATTTGTTAGTTTAAAATGTGCAGGTACAAAGCTTCAATGAGCAAGTGCACATAAAACAGTCAAGAAGCTTTCAAGCACAAGATTTGGGCCACCTGAGCCTAACGTCTTGAGGTTGGCTTGGCTCACTAAAAATCCAAGTAAAAACCTCGAAAGTGGGTAGAAACTGAGATACGATAAGTCATGACCCCTCATGGTGTAAAATAAACACTCAGGTTGCCGTGAGCCATAGCCTAAATTCCTGCTTGTCAGCCGAGAAAACGTCTGGAACAATTTACAAGAAGTACAAAAGCTAGTGAGCAATTGCAAAAGAAACAATAATGATCGAAGTCGAATGCAAGTAAGTTAAAAGTCAATTGTATTTATATACATAAAGTGCTTTCTTTTTGCATGAGTATTAGCTAGAAGGTGTAAAAAATAATAACCAGTCTATAAGAAAGATCAGCCAAATAGAAGACCGGTCTATAAGAAAGATCGGCCAGAAGGAAGAATCAAACCTATGAAAAAAGATCAGCCGAGAAAAAGTCCAAATAGATAAGGAAGATGCAGGCCGAACGCTTGGAATGACCCGTCAAAAGAAAAGAATGGCTACCCAGACAATGTGCCAAGAGCGTAGCTCCTACCCTGCACGTCGGCATCAACTCAAGAAAAACAACGATGTTAGGGGATAGATTCCAAGCAACATGAACCCCTGGAAAACAAAAAGCCCCCAACTCACTATGAGCATGTATATATATTGCAATGGCCTCAGGGGTGGATGCTTTGAAGCAGGATCTCTATAGAGCAACATCTCACCTTACCAAGAGCGACAACAACTATATTTTTTTCAACTTGTGAGGAAAGACACAGCTCAGGGAAACCTTAATTAGTTCCTCTAATGATCTTCAACCTTAACATTTTCAAGCTAACTTGAGCACTAAAACTTCAAAAGATCGTCACAACTTGCCTTTAGAGGATTCGACAAGAAGAAAAGATGTTTCGGATAGAAGCATTCTCAGCTACTCGAGTCCCAGGAGATGATTGGAAGTAATTTAGAAGATTTTTTATCAAACCCGTGAAAACAGCATCTGCTAATGGGTCAACTTCAAGAATTAAACTGTATCATCTCAGAAGGAACTGGGTTTTGAGCCTTATATGGTTGGAAAGGTATGGAAGTTATCTTTTCGTGGAATTTTATGGTTTGTGATTTTGAATTTTCTAGAAGGAGTTATGATCATTTCACTACCCAAAAGCCAGTCTAGAATTTCTACATAAGCAGCATCTGCTGATGGGTCAACTTCAAGAATTAAACTCTATCATCTTAGAAGGAACTGGGTTTTGAGCCTTATATGGTTAGAAAGGTACGGAAGTTAAATTTTCGTAGAATTTTACGGTTTACAATTTTAAGTTTTCTAGAAGAAGTTATAACCATTTTACTACCCAAAGGTTAGCCTAGAATTTCTACACGTGATTTTGGAAATAAAGCATTGCAAGCTGCCTATTCTGGAATGAAGGTCTTAGACGAATTTGTCATGTTTTGGAAGATTAACGAAGGCCTAAAAGTCACTTTAATTCAATTTTAGTTGATCTTAAACTTTCCATGATAAGATTAGTCGAGATTGGATTAAAATTCCTAAAGTTAGAAGGATTGTACTTCCTATTTTTGAGTCACATTGAATTAGTCTTAATGAAGGTTGATTATGGAACTAAAAGGAGACCTAATTCATGCCTATTTAAGAGGAATTAAAGCAGGAAGATTAGATACACATCAACAGAGTGCAAAGAAGATCTGAGCGTTAGTAAGATCCGCTCAAGTATGGATCTAAGCGAAGCCGAGAAGATGATCCAAGCGTTAGTAAGAACCGCTCAAAGATGGATCAAAGTGAAGCCGAACCATGTTGAAAGATGATCTGAGTGTTAGTAAGAACAGCTCAGAGAAAAGGATCCGAGAAAAGCTAACCGACTCTAAAAATGGGTCTCACATCCGCTCAAATGAGTGAGAAGATATGAGCATCATCCAGAAAAAGAAAAGGTCAATGTAAGGCAAATAGCATGAAGTCAAAATTAGCTGAACAATATATATATATATATATATATATTCATTCTATATATGGCAGTAAGACATGGGCATACTCGCAATAGAGACCCAATCTAGGCGAACCAAGTAAAATTGTCGCTTTAACAAGATCGAGTGAAGCATCAAAAAGCTGGGACCTCCTCGGAATAAAAAGGCTTAAAAGCACTTGAGCACCAAATCTTAGGTGTCAACCTATACAGCTCGTTGCGGCAATTCAACTCGCCATTATCTATTCAGTTCAACGGAATAACTAAGCTCACCGTAGCTATTCAACTCAGCAGGTCCATTCAGCTTATTGGCTCTTCAACTCTTCAATAAAAGAAAAATGCAAAGGTCATCCCAGTGCACAATGAGATCATAAAAAAAAAAATCTCAACAATCAAAGCTTGTGGAGACAAGGAAGTTTATTGAATGTGACTAGAACCAAATGCAAGTAAGAATTTACAATTATGTTTATATAAACAAAGAATTTTTTTTTTATTTTATTTTTTTATTGCAGGAATACTAGCTAGAAGGCCTTAAAGAAGAAAGGTACACCAAATACCAAATCTATATAGTGCAGGAATGCACACCAGTGCATTACAGAAGTATACAAGGAAAAAATTACAAGAAAAGAGGAGTTAAAGAGCGAGCAGAGGTTCAACAAATGACCGACAATTGTTCAACATCAGCTGGGTAGATAGTAACTTGGACTTAGGCTGAAGACGAGCAAAAAAAAAAAAAAAAAAAAAGAATCACAAGCCGATCACTTAAAAAGAAGCCTAATCATATGGTGGTTGGCCGTGGTCCGACCAGGCCAAATGCAAGTTATCCAAAGGAATCTTAGTGACCTGATCTGTCCTGAAGACACTTGCAGATATAGACCCAAAAATGCATCTCAACAACGTAACTTGTTTACAAGATTATCAATCTGCTAGAGAATAAAAAATAATATGGTTAAAGCGTCCAAAAATTCAGAGGAGAACTATTCAAATCCCCTTCAATGAGTCGCCAAGAACTCATCTAGCAGATTTGATGGGGTATTGTTATAAGGGTTTTTCGTCAGCATGACACATCAGCAAAGATAACAAGTAATGCGGAAGTACAGTAATTCCACGTCATCAAAAGTCAACTAGTCAACGAAAGGGATACTGATTGAGGACACGTCACTAGGTCTGGACATGTCATCAAGAAAAGCTAAAATGGAAGTTAGAAGCGTATGCAACAAGTAAAGTCGTCCAGTAAAGAAGTCTTAATGAGCGAAGATTCCGCTCGCTGAAGATCTCTACTCAACGAGATCTACTCGGTCAAAACAGGAAATATAATCCTATCAAGGTGTGCCTTATCAAGCGAAGATCCACTTAGATACGAAATCTAAGAATCACACTCCAATAAGGAAATATACCAATTTCCTCTCCAGTACCAGAGAAGTCTAATCAGGATAAACACCAAACGGGAAACGAGTCCTAATTGGTCTACTATACCAGAATCCTACAAAGACTCTAATTAGAACTAAGACAACCCTAGATCGAACCATATAAATACATTCATGTATTCATTAAATCATTATTATGATCATGATGAGCGATTGACACTAACATGAGAAAAGAGATACGATACATAAGAGAGAAAGCGAGTATTGTGTGTGTAATTCTTATATTCATAATAGATCACTTCTAGCCGTCACCGGCACCGTGGATGTTTCCCCGCCTTAAAGTTTTACCATGTAAAACATGTGTTATGCTTGTTCATCTTTTATTTTCTACTTTCATTACATTTATCTTGCAGGTTTCACTAACCTAAATGGTTGATCGGTTGACTGTCAAAAAATCACTGTCAACAAATTCGATGGTGGAAAGAAAAGAAGAGGAGAAATTTAATCGATTTTTAGATTTGTAGAATCCATGTAATTATTTTCATTACCAGAACATTTTTTTTTAATTATGTTTTGATGCCACATCATCAATTATCTTGGCCCTTGGATTTAAAAGAAGTAACAATCGGATGTTGAAGTCATTTTTTAAAGTTGCAATTTTAAGTTACTCTAGCTTGACCCAAAAATGATTATCTAAAAAATAATCAAGTTATATAAAACATAAAAAATAAAATGAATTCATTGGTAAATAAATTAATTCACATAATTAAAATTAAAGTTTTATATTATTTTATAAATAAGTTTATTTAATAAAATAAATTAAAACAGTTTAATTTATCCTTTTTTAAATATTTTAATTGTTCCATTAATATATATAATAGAAATAAGGAGTATTATCAATTTAGTCCCTATATTTTTGTGAAAGATCAATTTTTTAAACAAATTTATTTTTTTTCAAGCCTTGATCCCTTATTTTTCAAAAATATATCAAGTTTGTACATTTGTTAGTCAAACTTAATAGTTTCAGGGGTATTTTTGTCTTTAAATATAAAAACATGCCACTTGTTAATTTTTTTTATTTATTAATATATTATATCCTTTTATATCTCTTTTTTAATTTTTAATTTAAAAATTAAAAAAAAAAAAAAAAAACGATTCAACAAAAGCTTTTGAAATGATATCTTTCCAAATCTCTTAAAAAAAAAAGTCAACAAATCACCATCATCACTCATCTCCAACAATCGAAATCCAAATCACCTTCATCTCCCTCAATCTCATCTCTCTCTCACTCTCGTCGGTAACCACCGTAAAAACAATCCCAACCATCGCATCCCCGCGAATAAGCCATCACCCTAACCAAGCTTCTCTCCACCTTCATCACCATCTTCGATCTACTCTTCCATGGGTTTTTGGGTTTTTTCGATCTACTCTTGTGTTGCTCCTTTTGTACCGATTGAATTTCTTTCTTTAATTTTTTTTACAAAAATTGATGTGGTTTTGATTGAAGGGGAAGATTTGGATTATTGCAATTGAGTTGGAATACCTTAATTTATTTGGGTTTGTGGAATTGATTTCGTGGAATTGATTTTTGGTTTTTATTCCTGGAATTTGGTTGAAGAAATTTGGATTGTGTTTGGGTGGTGAGAAAATATAAGAAAGAACAATATTGAATTGACGATTAAATTTGTGTTCTTGTTTGTTAAAATTTTATAACTTTATTTTAATAGTCGTGTTGATGAAACATTTTTTGTCGGTGGCTTATAAAAAACATAAAAGGTTTTTAAAGAGAGCTTTGGGATGGAGGTGGATTCTCTCATAGATTTGAAACGTGAAACCTAGGTTTGGTTGTTTTGGAAAGGTCGAAGAGGACGAAATAAGGAGAGATGAAATCTGGGTTGGGTTGGATGGTTTTAATTAATTAATTTATATCTAAATACAATTTATATCTAATTAATATGATTTATTTTAAAGTTTTTTTTGATATAGTTTTTATTTTCTCTATATATTTTTTATTTTCTTTGAAATTTAGATTTTCATTTTTATTTAACCATTTTTAAATTTAAACTTTAAAATTTTTGGTAACACATGTCATATTTTTATTGGATTACAAATCTGATTAAATTGTAAAAACTATAAATTTAAAAAGTTAAATCGCACTTTTAAATCATTTAATTTAAATTAAGGGTAAAAATATCAATTTATATATTCAGTCACTTTTAACTATCAAATTTTTGGTTAAAATGATCAATTCTATGTATTTTTAAAAAGTAAAAGATTGAAAGTCTTAAAAGAGTAAATATATTTAAAAAGTTGATCTTTAAAAAAAAATTTATAGACTAAATTGATTATACCTTTACAAATAAATTAATTATTTTAATTAATTTTGATAAAATAATACATTAAAAGCACATTGAAAAAAGAGGAAAGTGGTTGGAAGGTTAAAAGTAGTTTTAATTAATTTTGATAAAATAATACGTTAAAAGCACATTGAAAAAAGAGGAAAGTTGTTGGAAGGTCAGAAGTAGCATTTAATGTATATCACATCAACTTTAAAAATAATTTTAGGACAACTAAGGTGAGGGTTGGGGTAGGTTTACTATGTCCGTCTATTGTGGTATTATTTTTGTGGTCGAGATTTGTAATTCAGAGTGAAGGGTGCCACCAAAGGCAGGAGAGGGTTGAAAGTAGTCCAATCCGGCCGATCTCATATGGTGACATGGATGGCTAACATTTATTTATATATATTATATATAGGATCCATCTCTTTAATGGAGCACTTAGCTAGGGATAGGTATTAGGTTAGTGTATTGTGGACCTCACAGTTCATTGTTCATACATCCTCATCATCTTGTGATTGTAACTGCCACGTGGCAAGATCACAACGGGTCTATGCAATTTTTTTTTCATTTTACCTCTTTTCTATATATACTCCTAGGGTCATTCTCAACTCTCTTCATCGGAGATAATAGATAGAGTTGACAAACACACAAACACACAACCACAAACAGTGAGAGAGAAAATGGAAATATTGCAAGTAGTTCACATGAACAAAGGTGATGGTGAAACTAGTTATGCCAAAAATTCCACTGTTCAGGTTCACTTCCTTCTTACAGTACCAGTTTTCTTTTTTTTTTTTTTTTTGTTTTTTTCTTTCTTTCTTTTAAGAGCTGATAATTTCTTTTACTTCAGTGTTCAAATGAATTGATACTCAGCTATTTTTCATATCTATAACAAAACCAACTCATAGATTTATTAACTTATTATATATGTGTGTAGAGAAAGATCATATCAATAATAAAACCGATCATCGAGGAAGCAATAGGAAATTTATGGGGCGATGTACCTGATGATCATGATCATGAGAGCATCGGCATTGCAGATTTGGGTTGCTCATCAGGACCCAACTCCTTGGCAGTGATTTCTGAGATCATGGACATCATTTATGCAAAATGTCGCAACCTGGGCCGTGCATCACCGGAGTTTAGGGTTTCCTTGAATGACTTACCTGGCAATGACTTCAACTCCATATTCGAGTCGCTGCCGGACTTCTTCAAGAAGCTAGAAGAAGATAAGGGTGTCGGATTCGGGCCATGCTTTGTTTCCTGTGTGGCTGGTTCCTTCTACAGCAGATTGTTCCCAAGCAAAAGCCTGCACTTTGTGCATTCTTCTTCTAGTCTGCACTGGCTTTCCCAGGTTAGTTAGTCCGGTTTTACATAATAATTCGCTAGTCAAGACAACCGTGTTGAAATTTCAGGACCATCGATCTTAAGAAAAACAATTAGAACCGTCTTGACCAGACAAATATTCTAATTTTATATTATACGTGTTACATTATTTCATGTGGCTGTGGATATGTAGGCAGTACTCGATCACCACATAATGAGATCGTATTGAAATTGACCTATTTGACTTGTATCGAAGAACTATTGAGCTGTGAATGTGACATTTTTTCTGGTGTAAGAATTCTGATTTCTGGCTCAATACCACCCATTCGTTGTAAAGATCACATATTTTTTTGGTGATGTTTATATATCTACAAAAACTTTTTCTTTCTTATAATTGGACCATCAAAGGTCGAGAATGGTCGATTCTCGAAGGAACCATCAAATTTGGATATATATATATATACGAAAATTTTCCTACGAGGATGCTATGATAAAATTATATAAAGACATTGAATGTGAGCCACTCGTTTTACATAGTTTGATTTGGTATGTATGTA
This sequence comes from Acer negundo, assembly GCA_035582765.1. Classification (NCBI taxonomy): domain Eukaryota; kingdom Viridiplantae; phylum Streptophyta; class Magnoliopsida; order Sapindales; family Sapindaceae; genus Acer; species Acer negundo. The sequence goes on along the minus strand of CM069243.1, from coordinate 20,808,918 downwards.
TGTACTTATTAAATTACTTTTATAAATGAGTGGCTCACATTCAATATCCTGATAAAGTTATATAAGGATGTCCTGATAGGAACGAGACCGTATATATATATATATATTCTTTGACAAATACAATCATTTTATCAATGTTGGTCAAAAACAATAAAAGCCCTTAATTTTTAGTTTAAAAGGGTTATTTCCTCATATATATATATATATATATTTGTTAAAGATAAGATATGAAGAGTTATCTCACCAAACATACTTTAAATTTGTAATTTTTCATATATCATTATTCTTGAATGAACGTAATTTAATTGGTATCAGTTGATTACACTAAGCAATGTTGGGGCTTGGGGGGGCCTCCAAATTCAAATTTTTTTAATATCTTCAAATTCAAAGAAGTTGGCTTCGTCTCTAGAATTATAAATTTTGTTTTCACAATTATGTACAGATTCCACCTTCTCTTCAAAGCAATGCTTGCAAGGTCTTGAACAAAGGAAAGATTTACATCTCTAAGAGCAGCCAAGAGTGCGTGTTGGATGCATACTCAGTGCAATTTCAAAAGGACTTCTCTGTGTTCCTGAAATCACGTGCGCAAGAAATGGTCCGTGGGGGTCGCATGGTCTTGTCGTTCATGGGCAGGAGAACCACTGATCCCACCGCCGAAGAAAGTTGCCGCCCTTTGGAGCTCCTAGCCAACGCATTAATGAGTATGGTCTCAGAGGTACATACATACACTTACTTGTGTCCTAAGCTTCTAATTAGTAATTGTATTTGGATCACGAATCAAACATGTCTACACGTAAATTTTTTTGTAGGGTCTGATTGAAGAGGAAAAGGTTGATTCGTTTAACGTTCCTTATTACGCTCCATGTCCTGAAGAACTGAAGCTTGAAATTCAAAAACAAGGGTCGTTTGTTGTGGATCGGCTCGAGGATTTTGAAATTGATTGGGATGGTGGTTTTGAAGACATGGATTGCCCGTTGAGAGCAGCATCAAGAGGGCAGCAAGTAGCCAAGAATGTAAGAGTTGTTGTAGAATCAATGGTGGAGTATCATTTCGGTAAAAATATAATGGACGATTTGTTTCAAAGGTTTGCAGATTTGGTGGAAGATCACTTGTCCAAGAATGCAGCCAAATACATCATATTAGTCCTTTCCATCGTCAGAAAGAGTTAGATGAAAAGAAAATTTCAATGTAGCTTTCTTTTTCTTCTTATTTCGCAGTTGAAACCTCATGTTATCGTGTGATGAAAACGTATCCAATTAAAAGGAAATAAGAGTGGAAGCACATTAGTGCTCAGTGTTTCATGTACTAATTAGTAATCCTAATGAATGAAACCGAACTTAATTTCTGATTAGTAATTTTAGTATTTATTAAAATCAGTATGCAGCCAAATTATATGGATCGGACAAACAAATCTAAGTTCACTTTTCTGATTCTATCCTCGCGGACCAATTTTGATAGAGTCAAACATTGTTCTACAAAACAATGTTTGAAAGCAAACCCACTTATGAACCAGGTAGGGTCCGTGTCCTACCTTTTTTAAAAAAAAAATTGATTTTATGTTATTTTATAAATATATACATTTGAAATAACATTTAGTACAACACAAATCTTTCAGGGCAGCTGGTATTTCGATTCCTAGTACTAGCAGTGTTCAAGCAAAACAATTTTTTTTTATAATGTTTTATTTTTTTTTATTATTATTATTTTAATTTTGGACTCTTTTACAATTCCTTTTTCAAATTTTATTCTTCGACAACAAAATAATTCACTTTCCTTTTTTATGTCATTGTCAAACTTCTTAACTACCTATAATTTGTAGTTACTTAATTCAATTTTATTTTATAGTAAATTATCCATTATTTTTTTTTTTTAGTTTTTCTTTATTCTTATTTCTAATAGTTTTAATTTGATATACCTAATACATCCAATCAATAAACCATAAATTCTCAAATTTTAATATATTGTATTAAAATAATCAATCTATTATTATGATTCATTTTATTTTATCTTTAATAATTTTCTTTATTTTATAATTTTAATTTATTTAGAATCAATAAATCAATATTTTACCAATAATGAGAATAAAAAATTCAAAAACATGTCTAGTAATATTTATTAATAAATTATTTTTATATAAATTTAATGTGAATTTACTATAAATTTCTTATATATAAATTTACTATGAATTTACAAAACAAAATTTCTTATATAAAATTAGATTATAATTTATATTTTAAGAATAAATATTATAATTTTCCATTATTTATGTTGTTTCTTTTATTATTGTTTATTTTTTTAATATTGTATTTCTGGTTTTTATTTATTTTTGAATGTTAGACTATTTAGTTCATCTTAAATAAAGGTGTTCTATTTGTTTTATTTTATATAAACTTCATTATACTGTCAAAACTCATTTTATTATGATCTTAAATTTTTAGTATTTTTTTTTTTATATAATTGCTATTTTATTCAAGTGCCTCGTCTCGATAAAATTTCTGGATCCGCCCTGAATGTGATGGAAGTCTTTTCGTCCATTGATGGAATGGAGTGAAAGTTGAAACATTCTCTTAATTAATTGACTTTTGTGATGCAAATGCCAAATGGTTGCATGCTCTTTGAAGTTACAATGGACCAGATTCTACAAAGGCCTGAATGTAGTGGTTCAATTAGGTAGTAACTTTAACCAGAATAATAGGTCCGGGCTAGGCCTGACAAATTTGGGTTGTTTTTTTGGGTGGCAGAATTACACTAATTATATTTATTCCTTTTCGTTAATTAATTATCAATAACCAAAAGAAATCATCACATTAATCAGAAATCATTAAGGGAATTTTTATCTCATCAGTTGAAAGCTTGCTAAAAACAATTTAAACGCTAATGTTGGATAAAAATAAAAACTCCACTATTTATATGGTTAGTTTCACACATATATATATATATATATATATATTATGTTATTAGTCATTTTCAAAAAAAAAATTTCATTCTATACTGCCATTAATGTTTACTATTACTAGTCTTTAATTTCCAGTCTTCATTTTTCCTTTTAATGATCATTGGTTTGCACTCAAAAATTTGTTTTATTTGTTTTTTCTCTCAAAGCTTTGATTAGTTTCAAAAGAAAAATATATTTATTATGAAAACCTTAATAATTGGTTTAAAATATATTTTATTGATTTAATTCTCTTAGGTGATGTTTGGTTAGTGGTTACTATGGTGGAATGGTAATTGAAATGGTAATGAGAATGTGAATGAGAATAGTAATGTGAATGTGAATGGTAATGGAAAAGAAAGGAAAGATGATTTATTTATTTATTTATTTTGGTTGAGACTTTAGAATTAGTCTTTGAATCCATATTATTTTGTTTGATTAACAACTGAATGAAAATGAGTTAATTATATTTTGATCAAAATACCTATAATTATAAAATATTTATAATAACATGATATATTATGGATAATAATAAAATAAAAAGTATATATAAAATATTATATATTATAATAATATATAAAATATTATATATATTATTATCAATAAATGAAATATTATTATATTATAATATAATAATATAATATATATTATATTATAATATAATAATATAATATATATTATAATTTATATATTATAATATAATAATATATAATATATATAATATATATTAAATATATAATATATAATAATATAAGTATTATTATATATATTTTAATATATATTAAAAATATATATAAATAATAATTATATTATATATAATACTATATTGTATATATATAATAAATATAAGTATATATATTTTTAAATATATATAATATATAATATATAATATATTATTATTAATAATATATATAATATTATATATTATAGTATATTATATATATTATTATTATATAATATATTATATAATATTATATTATATATTATTATATATATTTAATAATATATATAATATAAATTTATTTTAATATACATATAAATAATATAATAATATAAATCTTGTTTAAGACAAACAGATCAATCGTACCTACAGTTTGCACATAAAGACAAACAAGGCACAATTATTAGAGCTATTATTCAGGACAATTCAAATGTAATTATTAAAGTTTAACTAACGGTTAAGGCAAACAATGTTACTTTAAACCCTTTAATCACATTCGCCCTTTCTATAAATGTGTCGACTATAAGACATGATTAGATGGGGCACATGCAAGCTATAGCCTAGGTTTTTACTCACCGGATAGGGACTTACGGCCAAATCCTCGCCTCTCCTGGGGTTTACAGTCTACCACACCCTCACGGACTTTTGCACCTAGAACTAGCACATGCAATAACCACACTTAAGCAAGTCTAAAGGCTCTGATTCCATAATGTAAAACAAGAAGATAAAAGCATATAGATAAGACAATATATAGAAAAATATAGAAACATATGGAAATTGAAATAAATGCCAATTTGTATAATTGAAAAGATTAAAAGCATAAACAAGCTTATGAATTGATCTTAGATTGATAATTGTACAGACTTATAATTGATTGTTCCAAAAACTGAGAGACGATTACAGTTTTGCTGAGAATGAGAAAAGGAGATAGAGAGATATACTGAGAGTTTTTGGCAAAAAGAAAAGCATGGTTTTCATTGTTCTGAAGTACACAATTACAGATGGGGCGAATGTGATTAAAGGGTTTAAAGTAAACTTGGTTGACTCAATTGTAGTTAAACTTTAACAATTACATTTGAATTGTCCTAAATAATTGCTCTAATAATTGTGCCTTGTTTGTCTTCACGTGCCGACGGTAGGTATGATTGATATGTTAGTCTCCATCTAATGCGAAGTCGGGGCTTCTTTGGATGGAATAGTGGTTCCATGTTGAATATTGTGTCATAAGAATATGATTTTTGTCTGAAGTATGACAATTTTTGGTTAACGATTTTGTGAAATATATTTAAATGTTTTCAATGTTGATCGACAGTGTAATATATATATATTATATAATAATATAAAATATATTATTATATTATATAATAATATTGAGTTATAGAGTTAGGACATATGAGGGTTATTTTTTGGAATATCAATTTTACTTTGGAATTGGAAAGAACTTTACATTGGGTTTTGGGAGAAAAGCCCATTCCATCAAAATGGTGGAAAACTCATTCCAATGGAAAGCCTTTTCCAATACTTATTAGCAAACCAAACATAGAGAATAGTCATTTTTTCCATTCCATTCCACCCAACCAAACATGACCTTAGAGTTTTAATGAAGAATTACATTGAATATTGTTATTAAATTTCTTATAATTCGATTTAATATATATATACATACATACATGTTATATATATTATATATATATAACATGTATATATAATATGTTATATGTTTTAATAATATATATAATATTATATATAACATATTATCATTTTCCCCATGTAGTTTGACATATTCATAAATTTGCCACCTAGTTTCAGAAATGGTTGATATTTGATGCGGCGGATCAACTGACATTAGATTATTTGGAGGGGTGGGATTTGAAACAAACCAAGTAAGGCTAAACCCGGGCGACGGAATCAGAATGACTTGAAATTTTGACAGTTGATGCGTTTCGGCGTTTCCGGAACTACTACGCAGCTTTGCTGCGTAAGCACGTCCTTTTTTAGGCAAATTCCGTCGTTTAGGCCTTGAAGTTGCAGTTTTTGCCGTTTTAGGAAAGTTTCTTTTTCGCAATAAATTGAGTTTCCCAATTCCGAATCGACTTCCGTCAATTCCGGAGTGTTTAGGATTCTCAGTAGAATTAGTTTTTGCTTTAATTTCGTTTTTGCCTTTTTTGGTAAATTTCTGTTTTTAAGTCGTTTTCTTGCTTTCCAAGGAATTCGATTAGGTTTATGATTTATTTTGCTTTAAATAATGATGTAGGCCGAATTGGCCATTCAGCTATTGATTTATAAAATTTTTGAGTTTTCTCTAATTATTCCAATTTCGGTATTCATCGTGAATCAACGAATTGAAGCCTAACTTTCCGGTATTTGTGCGCAAATCAACGGAACTTTAGTAGGTTGTTTCTAATCGTTTTACGCAGGTTTTTCTAGACAGGGCTTCCGCTACATCAATATTCCCCTTGAAAATCAGAGTATTCGAATATATACCCCCTGCCATTGTGATTTATGTTAAATTGGGGTTTGACTGTGAAACGGTGAGAGCAATCTTGTAACTTCTCTTGGAGGACTTGAATGGCAATTAATAATTGAAGGGCAAGAAAGTAAAAAACAAAAGCAAATTTCAGATTTATTAAATTCAAATTAAACATGTTGATGTAGATGATTGACAACTCACCCTTACGTTATTACCAGATGCCAATATACTTAAAATAGGCATGGTCCCAAAGCTATTTCACTTTCAACTTTTGAGAAAAACCCCTTCATGCAATCTGTTCCTCTCCCAAGCCATTCACGCCAAAAATAACCCTACCATCACCAGATCATCAGTAACCAAAGAGTGATAAGGATTTCTAACATTGTTTGAAGTAGGAATAGGTGATTGAGGTTGTGCACAAAGTAAGACTGTTGAAGTATAAGGATTCGAAGAGGTTTTCTGGGTTCTTTTTCATAGAAAAATGTGTGTTTTTTAAACTTGAAGTTTTGTTAGTGGTTATGTGTTTATTTTTCATGCATAATTGCACTTGTGATTGTTCATTTTTATTATCGTTAAAGTTTTAGGGTTTCTGTTAACAAAATTTAGGGGTTTTTCGTTTGTAGTTGATTAATATGAAATTGATGGTGTAATTGACGTGATCATGGTTATTAAACATGAAATAAGCAAGAATATTGTATAAAAATGCATTTTTGATTTCTGTTACGACAGAGTTCTAACAATGTATTATTTTAACATATAGGTGAAGAACGGCTTTTGATTTTGCAAACAGGTTTGCCAACATTTGATATTTGATGGATGAAAAAATTCATAAATTCATGTTTGTTTATGTTAGCTGATTCATGTTTGTTTATGTTAGCTACATATATTACATGTTTGTTTGTTTAAATAGGTTTAGATTTCAATCTTTCTTTGTTGTAATATGGCATGTTTGATATTTTGATTGATTTTTTTTTTTTTTGCACAGTTTGAATGGATATATTTGAGATATTTGTTCAGTACTATGACTCTAAGGTGTTTAAGCTTGGCAATTGTGATGCTGACCATGTTTGTGTGATTATATTGTTGCATACCATGTCTGAGAAACAAACTAGTTGTGAAGATGTGCCTACTGATGAATATTGTGTTTGGGTGGTATTACCATGGTGTAGTGAGAGAATGGCAGTGAATATTGATATTAACCTTGTAGATGTCTTTTAGTTGTTTAGTAATCATGAAAAGAAGAGTATTACATTTGAATTAGAGAAGAAAACATATATCCCACTTCCACCAGAAGCATCTACAAGCATTCCCAATCAACATCCTAGGTTCATAGTTGACAACCAAAATATAGGGTTTAGTGATTTTGAAAACAATTTATTTCATTATGAGGGTGATAATGAGGATGGACATAATGTGTCTGGTGATAGTGATGAGGTGATTGATGGTTGATAGTGGTAGGGCATAGGCTGGTGTAGATGAGGATGAATTTGGGTTAGGTGATGGGTTAGATGAGGCTGAAAAGAATATTAACCTTGAACTATTTAAAGGGTACAATTCTCACCCTGAAGATGAGTTTATCAGTGACTCAGAAGCTAAAAATATGGATGCTAAAATAGCTAGATTGATAAAGACCAACCCTTTTAAGCAACTGTTAGGTACTCTAATAGAGTTTGAGGTTGGTCAAACACATGATATTATGTACTCATTGAGGGCATTGTTGACAGACTATGCCCTTCAAGAGGGTTTTAATTATAATAAGGTGAAAATGATAGGAATAGGTTAACATATGCATATCAAGAGGAAGGATGTCCTTGGAGGTTGCATGTTTCTAACCTAATTGATGATACAACCATGCAAATCAAGACCTACAAGAATGAGCATCTCTGTCATAGGCTTTGTAGAAGTAAAAAGGCAAGAGCCAAGTGGATAGTTAGTAAGTTTGGGGCTCTTGTCAAGAGCAATCCTGACATTAGGTGTGGGGTCATTTCTGAAATGTTAAGAGATCAGTTTAATGTGATTGTTGATGCTCATAGACTGTACAATGCAAAAAAAGAAAAAAAAAGAAAAAAAAAACACTTAAAGTGCTGTTAAAAGAGCATGAAGAGAGTTTTAAACATTTAAGGAAATATGAAATCATGGTGCAACAATGTAATCCAGGTTCAGCAACAAATCTACAGTTGCTTGAGCCTACCACAACCTTCCAAAGATTCTTCCTTAGCTTTGAAGCACAGAAGAAGGGGTTTATAGATAGGTGCATGCCTTTCATTAGGATTAATGGCAGAATTTTAAGGGGCCGTATGGAGGAGTACTTCTGTCAACTGTTGCTCTGAATGCAAATATCGGTCTTTTTCCACTTGCATGCTGCATCTGTGAAGGAGAAACCATAGAGAGTTGGTCATGGTTTTTGGAGCAATTAAGTCTATATTTGAAGTACCCAACAGACAATCCAATATGCTTCATGAGTGACAGACAAAAGAGGGTGATTAGGGCTTTGAAGGCTCACTGACCACATGCAAGTATAAGGTATTTTTTTTTTCTTTGATTAAGTTTGTTTATTTCAGTTTTAACAATCATATCAACATCATATATTAACTCTCTTTTGCTATTTTAATTAGGTATTTTTTTTTAATGAAGTTTGTTTACAATCATTTTTGCTGCACATATTAACATATATTTGCTATTTTAATTCAGTTTGTACACTCATATATGCTGCATATTTTAACACCCATAGTATGTTTTAAATAGGTACTGTGCAAGACATATCTATGCTAATTTCAGAACTCCATATTCTCGACAAAAAACTAAAACAACTTTTTTGGAAAGCTAGTAAGTCATATGATGTGCATGAATTCAAGAAAACTATGGGAGAGATAGGTCTAGTCAGCTTGAAGGCATAAGCATTGTTAGCTAATATAGAAACAGAAAATTGGTGTAAGCATGCATTTAACCCCTCTATTAAGTGTGATCAAGTGACTAACATGACTGAGGCCTTCAATAGCATGTTGAAGGATTTTAGGGCTATGACATATCTTAACTTATTGGAATTCATTAGAAGAATGGTGATGACTAGGTTCCAAGTGAGAAAAGAGGGTTATGGTAAGTGGAAATCTAAAATACCACTAACTGTGAATAAGAAAATAGTTGAAAATGGTGTGGAGAGTAGAATCCTACAACTTTTACATGCAAGAGAGGGAAAATATGAGATGATGGGTTTAAATAGGGCATATACTGCCAACTTACAAGAAAAAACATGTGAGTGTGAGGCATGGAAGATTAGTGGGGTGTCATGCAGTCATGCATTGGCTTGGATTAGACACTTGTATGGAATGGGTGGAATAAATGAAAGCATAACTCAGTTTATTCACCCAAGCTTGTCCAAGTCTACCTTTCTTAGAAGTTATAGCTCTATGATCAGTCCCATTTCAGATTTTTGTGTATGGGTGGATATGGAATCAGCAGCTGTAGACCTACCACCAATCAAAAAGAAATCTGGTAGACCAAAGCTTGTAAAGAAGAGGGAATCACATGAGAAACCAAAAGCATTTAGGAGTGAGAGTGTTATTTGTGAAAAATGTAGAAATCCTGGCCACAACAAAAGGACTTGTAAAGCTGTCATCACTTCTGAAAGCAATAAGGTAAATTACTACCATTTCCATTGCTTACTGCCCTTTCTATTGTTTACTACCATTTATATTGGTGTTTTTTTTGTACTGATTCTTTGCTGCCCCTTCTATTTGTGTATTGTGCATAGAAGGCTGCAAAAGATGTGAAAAAGTCGTCAACCAATGCACGAGCAGAAGTTGATGCCTCCTCTTCACAGCCTCCCACACAAGTTCAGACTCAATTACAATCTCAAGTGACAATGTAGCTAGTTTTATTTGAAATTGGTACTGTAGCTGGTTGATGGATGTTACTTGTATTTTACTAGTTAGCACTTAAACAAAATTATTGTTGTGCTTCGATATTGGTACTTGGTACATTTTGTTGGTTTTTGTTAGCACTTGATGTGTTAGTGCTTAGGTGTGGAAACTTTTTATTTTGTGTTTCATGGTATGGAAACTATGTATGGAAATATTATCTTATATGCCTATTATCAGTTTATTGCTTCAATGTTTTACAAGTTGTTTTGAGTTATTTTATGAAAAAGAAAATGTCTATTATCAGTTTGAAATTTTACAACAAGGCATGTGCCAGGTAATTTCGGTTTTCTATCATTCATGGAAATCTAACAATGCATTATAGGTTTCATTCAATAGAATCTAGGGCTACATTACATACAAAAGTGCATAACATCTTCATCACATTAATAAAAAACATAGATATTGAGAGACAAAAGATTATCATATTTAGCATCAGCATCATCCTTAACCCACTTTGTATGGACTCCAAATTTTGCATTCTTCCATTTAAATTAGTGTCCAAGGTATGCATCTTTGCATTTAAAACTTTCACTTCTTCTAGAATAGTTGAATAACTATTCTTTTCTTCAAAACTTGGCAAGCATGATGTAAACTCTCTTGAATCTAGCTCCCACCAACTAAAGTATTTGCATTGCCTATTTTCACAAAAATAGAACAACTTACCTGGATTATTTTTCAAATTGGATATCTTCACACCAGCCTTTTTCCCACACATCCATGATTTGTTTCGGAATATTATCATACCACCATTAATGTTGCTTGATGTTGTAGAACTTCCTTCCATGGTTGAAAATAATATTTGTTTGTAAACTCAAGTCTGTTTGTGAAATGTATGGTGTTTGTAAGTTGTGACAGAGAAGGGGGGATGATGGAAGTTGCAAAAGAGGTAATGTGGGATTCTGATTGAGGGAGGAGGGTTTTTATAGCACACAATCTAGCCATTGGGTCCCAACGATTAGCTTAGGGGGGTAAAAATGTAGTTTCTCTATCACCATCACGTGTCAAGGGCAAAAAGGTATTTAAACCTCTTTTTTCTGTCAGAGTTGCCTTATTTAACAAAAATCCTAACAGCATGGGGTATATATTCGAATACTTTGATTTTTAGGGGGAAGACTAACCATTTTTTAAACTAGGGGGCAAATTTATGAATAAGCAAACTACATGGGGGAAATGATAATATCCCTTATTATTATCTATATTATATCATATTATTATAAATGTTTTGTAATTAGGGGTATTTTAGTCAAAATACAGTTAACTACATTCCATTCAGTTGTTAACCAAATAAAATAATACTGATTCAGAGACTAATTCTGAAGTTCCAACCAAACGAAAAAAAAAAAAAAATCAGTTTTCTTTTTTTTTTTCATTCTCATTCTCATTCTCATTCTCATTCTCATTACCATTTCAATTACTATTACATCATGGTAACCAAACGTAACCTTAGAGTCTTAATGAAGAATTACATTGAATATTGTATTTAAATTTCTTATAATTCGATTTAATTCTCTTAGAGTATAACTTGATTTCGACATTATATTTTATAGTAAAATTTTCTCGTTCTTCATATAATTATTATGACATTCTTATTATGAAATCACAAGCAACTAAATGTCTCACAAAATAAAATATCAAAATGTAAATACCACTTATTTGAATTATAAAAATATTATCAATATTTGATTGAATGTGACTTTTACCCTATAAAACATTCAATGCCACATTTTTATTATTGTTTTATTGTATTCACATTACATGTCTATCTCTTAATTAAATCTTATCTTTATTTATATATATAAAAAAAAAATTACATAGAATATACATTTTAAGTGATAAAAATGACCATATCCTCAATGTGTTATTGTTTTATAATTATTAAAATATTATCTTGGCGGGTTTGTTTGTTGACTTCTTTCAACTAAATATGAAATATGTTCATAAACCTTAAAATAAAAAGCATGTGATGATCAACCTTTTCTTCAAATTAGAGGGAGGGGTAACAGAATTTGACTGGAATACATAGTTGGATGTATATATATATATATATATGTTCAAGTCTGTGCGCACTGATATAATTTTATCAGTGCGTTGGATGTAGACCATTAGATTTACATATTTTAACTTAAAAGTGTATGCGCTTGTCAAAGCTTCTCCATAATTAATGGTCCATATGCATTGATACTGATGTAGTTACATCAGTGCATACTGACCAAAACGGGACCGTATATATATATAAGAGACAATCCAGTTCATGGTTACAAAGCTAAACAAACAATCTTACTATATATATAATAATTTTTTAGTCAGATCGGTTTTTCATTAATGTAATGTAACTAAACTTCTACTTTAATAATATTGTGAAATTAATTCCACAATGTTATGTAATTTCGTTTCTAAAAAAAATATTTCATGACCGAGATGAGTAGTGAAAATTAGATTAATTAATTAATTAATTATTTTTATATTCCAGCCGTAGATATGAAAACCTAAAACTCCCAAACGAAACAAGCATTATTGACGAGATGGGGTTGGTCGGTGATAAACCATTCACATCTACACCACGAGATTGCGAGTTCGAATTTTTCTGTCCCAAAAAAACCCCAAATTTATGTAATAGTGTAATATTTAAAAAAATTACGTTATTTAGAAATATTGCAGTAACTCATAGTGGAGACATATTCGAACCTACAACCTCATATTATAGGTGTGTGAGAAACGTACCACTAAGTCAACCTCATTTTATCTCCACCATTTTACAATATTGGATGGTGGTGTAAATGTATTAATTAGTTAATTTAATGAGCTTGATTCGTGACCAAAAATCAAATCTCTCAATTGTTTATATTTATTAATGTGTGTCAAATATGTTTATATATATACACACTATGCTCTCGTAGTCTCGTGGATTGAGTGGTTTATTAATAATGTTTAAGGTTTTGAGTTTTTAATTTTTTTTTATTTATTAAATCATAGAGTAGAAGTGTAGAACTATACTAATTTTAAAAAATTCGATTTGAATAAGAGGCTTAACATTATATTTACTATAGTTTAAGAAAATAAGAAACATCATCTTTAAAATTCAAAATTCAATTAAAATATCATTCAAGCATGATGATGAAGTGATATCATCCAAACCCATGTCGAAGTTTTAGATCTGTTGTTTGTAAATCAACAATCTAGTCAGAGCCTGTAGAAAAACAGAAAGTAAAACAATACAAACCAACACGTTAGAAAACCGGTTAGGGAAAACCGAGACCCGTGTTTCATATGGTGTCCTTAAGACGATTTCGCCGTATATAATGCCGTATGTGTATCAGCGATCGTCTCTCATGATACAACGGTTTAACAGTGGAAGTGCGAAGCACAAGCCACTCTCAGCGAACTCAAACCGAGCTCAAACTTACCAAGAACATAGAAGTATTTCGGCTGAAAAAAGGAACAAAGAACAGAGAAGTCAAAGTATTTTTCAATGATAATTTATATGAAAAGAATACAAAGGTATTTATAGGCAAAACTGAAGCTTGGTGAGTAATCTCAACCGAAGCTTGTTGAATACAATTCTAGGTTCTTGGTGAATAAGCAAAACGAAGCTTCTTGAATACGATTTTCGGTTCTTGTTGAGCAAGCACAAACGAAGCTTGCCCAATACGATTCTGGAGTCTTGTTGAGCAAGCACAAACGAAGCTTGCAAAATACGATTCTAGATTCTTGTTGAGCAAGCACAAATAAAGCTTGCAAAATACGATTCTAGACCGAAGCTTGGTGAGTATGTTTTTGATTCAATAAGAAAAATAATTTAATTAAATAATAATTAAAACCCCAGTTCTGTATTCCTGGTGATCAAGCAAGAATATAAGAATCCAAACAATTAAAGGTTATAATTGAGTTGTTAATTAAAAACCCTAAATTATTCTTGGTAGTGTGTCAAGGAACATTGAAAGCTTTGAGAAAATGAAAGACACCCATGTTTGTATAACAAACGACACCAGCCCCACTTTGAGGATCCTCATCTTTTCATTTCAAGATTTCACTTATTGCTCCATGTGATGTGTGGATGGTGAAAATTAACCAAGTATATTTAGCAATAAGTGTATGTATGTATCGAGAATTCTTTGGAATTTCTGTGTATTTTTGTAAATGACATATATCATACTTTTTGATACTGATATAAAGAGTAAAGACATATATCCTATGTGTTTGGCGATAATCATCTTTGGTTCCACCAAATCCAGATCATGATGCAATGATTTTGACATCGAATCAAATTTTAAGATAAAATTTCAACTTTTTTCTTCCTTTTTTTTTTTTTATAGATTTCAATCATGAACATATGGAAAATTTAAATTAGATTGACTCGGATTGCATTACTACTAAATTAGTACGAGCTAAACTATTAACATCATTATCATTTTATTTATTTTCATTTTTTGAAATCTAGCATTAGTCTGTTCAAAGGTCAATCGGGACTTAGTAAGATCAACCCTTAAAAATACAGTCCGCAAAGCAATATTGATTGCAAAGGAGAGCACTCCCTACATTTTGTAATTTTATAAATAAATGTGGACTCAAATTTCTATCAAAAATATAAATGAGAAGTGCACAACCACTCGAGTTATGAGTGAATGTACTATCATATCATCTTTTGAGTAAAGAAAATGAATGATAAATAAGGAAAAATGAAAGATAGATTATCCCTGGTATCGAAAGTAAATCCAAGGATAATTTTGACATCTAAACTTAATTTTAGGATAAAATTTTAGCATTTATCTTCTTTTTTTATCGATCTCAATCATGAACATATGAACATATGGAAATTTTAAATTAGATTAATTCGAATTGTATTACTACTAAATTAGTATGAACTTAACACTAGCATCGTATCTTATCTTTTGAGTGAAGAAAATGAATGATTTTCACGCACCAAATAAAAAAAAAAAAGATTGAAAAAGGAAAGAGGGATTATCCTTGATATCTATAATAATGGTTTGTATATTAGGCCCATAGTTACCTAATAACGAAATAAATTGGGTACATATATATAATTAAAGCCGAAACAAATAAATAAAGACCCCGTTATTAGCCCATGGTACCCAATAACATCAATGAAACGTGTTGACGTGTTTAGACACTTCACACATGATTATTGAATAAGTACTGATGTGTCCCAGCACATCGTCGATAAGTGTTGACGTTGTGAAAAACGTCATCACATATTGCTGAATAAGCATTGACATGCCCACTTAATCATTAATAAGTGCTTACGTGCACTGGCTTGTATTTTGGGCCCATAGTACCAAATAACAAATGAAATTGGATATATATAATTACAACCCAAAACAAATTAATAAAGACCCTTATTGAAACACCTTCACACATTGTTTATTGTTTCCCCGTCATCAATATGTGTTGATGTGGTCGGACACATCATCACATGGTTACAGAATAAGCACTAACGTGCCCACATAATCATTAATAAGTGCTGACATGTTAATCTCCTATATATCCTCTTTGAAATTTCTCTAAATTTTTGAATTTTCCTCTTAAAATTGATTATAAACCCTAAAAAATTGGTGCAGAGAAGAGAATAAAGAAGAAAGATGTGTCACTCTCACAAATCGTATATCCCAAAACTCAAAACGACATGTCGTCTCAGAAGCAGCGGCTACAATCGTATATACCAAATGAGGTATACACACACACTTGTGTATGTGTTTGTGATTCAGTCGTATATAATGAGATTATCATTTGTTGTTGTGAAATCTATACTTTGTGTGAAGCACCTAGTAGTTTGTTGTTATATAACTCAAATTTTCAACGCTTACAAGTTGACAAGTTGTAGAATTGTCAAGGCTTGAATTTAGATTAAATTGTTTTTTACGTCAATAATGCTAAAATCCCACATTTTTCATTCCACTACATGTGGAATGTGAGGTGTCAAATTATGAGTGAATACACATTAATGGTGATTTATCTCACCTACCCCATGTATCCACTCACAATTTGATACTTCACATGTCACATGTAGTGGAATGAAAAAAGTGGAATTTTATGTAAGATGTATAGCATTACTGTTTTGATGTTGGTTGGTGGTGGTGAGTTCTACTGTGAAGTTAGTGAGCTACTAGTGTAATCAAGGAAATTTTTAATATATATTAGGCCCATAGTTACCCAATTATGAATAAAATTGGGCCCATATAATTGAGTGGACAATATATAATTAACGTCCAAACGAATAAATAAACGCTCGTTAATAACATCATTTCAAATGTGTTGATGTGTCTAGACACATCACATATGGTGACGTATCCCACCACATCATCAATATGTGTTGACGTGGCTGGACACGTCATTAAATGGTTGCTGAATAAGCCCTTTAAGTGCCCAATTAATCATTAAACTGATTTTAAAAACCTGTTTGAAATCTCTGTTTTTCTTGATTTTCCCTCTCGGAAAATTGATTATAAACCCTAACAAATTGGTGCAGCAAACAAGAATTAAGAAGGAAGACGTGTCACTCTCACAAATGTTATATTCCGAAACTCAAAACGACGTGTCGTCTTAGTAGCAGCGAACCCATCCTTGACCATTAAAACTACATCGTCGCCTAAAAAAAATAAAAATAAAAATAAATCGACAAAGACATGAAAATGGCTGAAGTGAAATATCCCGGAACTCAAAACGATGCTCATCTCAGTAGCAGCGAAACCATCCCTGACCACTAAAACGATGCCGTCGCCTAAAAAAAAAATGGACAAAGAAATGAAAACGGCCGAAGTGAACCCATAGTCTTTTAGGGCCCGTCCTGCATGCCGTTTTTTGTTTTTGTTTTTGTTTTTCGAAAAGAAAAATGAAAATGAAAACAGTATTTTTGGTTTCATTTTTGAATTCTGAATACGCGTCAGGTAACATTTACTGGAATCCGTATTTTGAAAATAAAAACGGAAATAAACGCGTCTGGTAGGATAACCGAAAACTTTCGAAAATTGAAATATCAATTTTTAAATTTTGTTTAATATTATAACAATTATAAATAAATGATTAAATAATTAACAAAAAAACATTTTGTAATTTAATTTAGGGTTTAACAAATTTTAACAATTGAAGAAGAAGACCAAGAAGAAGAAGATCGGCAGAGCGACGCAGATCGGCGAGAGGCGGCGAGAGCAGAGGAAGAAGAAAAAGAAGAAGAAGAAGAAGAAGAAGAAGAAGAAGAAGAAGAAGACGATGGCGGCCAGCGGCGGAGGAGAAAGAAGATGAAGAGGGACCTGACTGATGAACTGGTTCAAGAGAAAAAAATATATGTATATTTTTGTTAATTTTTTGAAAAACAAAACAAATTCAAAAAAAAACAAGTTTTTTTTTTATTTTTCAAAATTTTCACTTTTAACACTGGTTTTGTTTTCTATTTTTTTTTTTTTTTTTTTTTGTATTTTGAAAATAAAATTAAAAATGGTTAACGAACGCGTTTTTAAAATCGTTTTTCAAAAATGAAAACAAAAACATCCAAAAAATGGGTTACAGGACAGGCCCTTAATATCTGTGTATCGATTTTTTCTTTTGTCCAGTAAATTCATAGTCTTGTTGCTGTTTGTATTTGTATAGCACAACTGCACAATAATACGATCTATACTACACAACTGCTCATGCGATTTCATTATTATATTTTCTTGCTGTTCAGTATTGTCTCTTGGCATTACATTATAGTAAACTACAATGTGAAGGATCTAATCAGGACAAAGCATAGTTCCAATTAAACTCTAGGGAATCTGATTGGATGACATTGTCGAAAAGACATCTGAGCAATCCTATTATCAACCTCAGATAAAACCAAAACTATTGCTATCAAATCTATCATACATTAATCTGCTACGCTTTAATTAACTATATGAATATGATAATTTAATTTTTTTTAATAATTTAGTTGACACAGTCGAAGGCAAGAAATGGATACAAAGAAGTTGGAAAAGAAATTCGTTTTATTACACTCCCGAGTACCTAATCTCTTAGGTTTTGTTTGGTTTGATAGAATATAAGAGAGAAAAGAAAAAAGAAAATAGGGGTGGATTGGAAAGGATAAAGAGAGAAAAGGAGAGAATAGCCACCTACCATTTCACTCGGTTTGGTATCTCGCCAAAATTGGACGAAAAACATGGGAATAAAATCAAAAATTAATGATTTTTTTTTTTTAATATTTCGAAACTAACCCAATTAAGGGTTCAGTCACTATACATATATGTATAGTTGAACTATTATAAAAATTCAGGTTTTTGAGGGTAGATGAGATACTCGAATCCACAAGTTCGTAGTGTGGTTGTGATCACTATACAGATTTGCATAGTGGTGGGTCAATTTATAATCTTTAGATTTCAATCCAAGGATATATAAAAATTCAAGATTTGAAAATTAAAACAAAAATAAACTAACCCACCTAACTACTCACTAACAATATAGTTCATATATTTTAGCTAAACCTCAGTATTAATATTGCAAGATAAATTTATTCTCCCGCCTACTTTCCTTTCCATTCATAATCATCCAAACAACGATCATTCAAATTTCAAAACACTATGATTTCGTTTAACTTAACTTATCATTGTCTTCTCCTTTTCTTCGGCCAATTCAGACATAGTGTAACACTTTGCCAATAATAATAAAATCAACCATATGGTAAATAATATGAGATTGATCCAGTGGTAAAGTCTCTCACCCATACCATGAGATTGTGGGTTTGAGTGTCTCCCCTTCCACCACAAAACCATAAATTATTGTAATATTTTAAAAAATAATCATAATAAAATTAACCATTAATTAATTAAAATCAAATAAATCCAACAACAGAAAGACAGCACCAACGGCCAATGACGAGGCGCGTTTCTCTTACTCACTCTGCCGCATAAAACTAACTTTTTTATAAATAAAAAAATTAGATTCTTTTTTTCTGTTTGAAACAAAATTAAATTCAACGAACAAAATTTTTGCTGGCAATCTCGTCTTCACTATCACTGTTTTGTATATAAAAACTAATCACCAGCGATTGTCACTGAAGAAAAAATAAAATCTTCGATTCCAGTTCTTCGTTCATCAATTTAAAGTGGCTTCTCTCGCGTTCGGTTCGAACCTCTCCTCCTCACTTCGCGGAAGCCAAAAGGATGACGTCGTCCGCGCCGGACCGGTTCCTCGCTCCGTGAAGTTTTTGAGCCTGGAACGGAGGTTGAAGTTGAGGAGCTGTCATTCGTTTTCTTCAAAGAGGACAATGAGTTAGGCAGCTGGAGTAGCGCGCGCCGGCACGGAGGAGGCGGTGACGGTGACGGTGGAGGATCCAGTTGCGGAGGAAGAAGAGCGCGGTAGGGTTTTGAGAGTCGGTGTCATCTGTGGAGGTCCGTCTGCGGAGCGTGGAATTTCTCTCAACTCAGCTAGATCAGTTATTGATCAAATACAGGTATATATATACACATTGATTGTATCTATACACTATACGTAAAAATTTTATCAAGTAGATTGAGGTTTTTTTTTTTTTTTTCCTTTTAGTGAATATTTATCGATTTAAATTATCTGATTTTGGAAATGAAAACCGTAAAAGAAACGCAAATTACTATCAGCAGTATCTATACATATATTATAAGATTTTATTGAAAACTAACCCCTTTGGGAGGTTTAAATTGAAATCTAACATATTTTTAAAAAACTTGTAAAATTAACTCTTTTGGGGTTGTTGAAAGACAATATTGCCCTTGTAAAATTTAAAAACCCCTATCTAATCCTTTTAATCTTTTAATCGATCGAAACTCCCAACAACTATGTACTCTTTGTAAAAGACCAAACCCTTGAAATTGAAAATCCCTAATTTCTCTGACCCATGAACAAACCTCATATGTGAATCTCTCTCAAACGACCTTCTCCTTCTCTCCCAAACGACCTTCTCCTTCAATTCTAGGGCATCAGTCTCCAACCACGCCGACGACGACGAGATGGCAGCTTGAAGTCGACGACGGCGCGACGGGACGGCAACTTGAAGTTAACAACGGTGCGACGGTACAGCAACTTGAAGTCGACGACGGCGCGACGATACGGCAACTTGAAGTCAACGACGGTGTGACGGGACGGCAGCTTGAAGTCGAGGATTGTGTTCGTGTTGTAGATCCCCGAAATAGGGTTTTGATAAATTTGATTCACTTTATTTTTCAAGGTAATCTCGTTTTTTCTCAACTGGGTTTTGTTTTTATTTTCATGTGGGTTTGAATAGATTTGGTTTTGAATTCTGATGTGGGTATGTCTTTTTTTGAAAGGCAAATATATTAGAGGCAGAATGCCAAGCCACAGCCAAAAACAACAAGGCTGCCAAAGCAAAACAGCAGGATGCACAACACAACAACAAAGGAAAACCAGCGCAAACGCAACCAAGAAGACCAGCAAACAAAACAAGAAACAAAAAGGGAAAAACGAGGAAAAAAAAACAAAAAAAAAAACAAGAAACAGAACAAAAGCACAATCAGTCGAAACTCCAGGATAAGGAGTTCCTGCGTAGGCTGGATCATTTTTTTGCCAGCTGATCTGCAACCGAGCTGGAGTTTCTAGAGCCATAAAACACAGAGATCCTTCCGTCCTTCCCCAAACATTTCGAATATCATAAGTACACTGCGCAAGGTCAATATTACCAAAATCATCGTTGTTGGTCCAAGTCACGGCAAGCTGAGAATCACTCACAATCACTATCTTTTTATTTGCCAACTCCGGTCTAGAACCAGACAACTCACAAGCTTTCGAAAAGGCTGAAATTTTTACAGAAATAGTGTTTTGGCAGCCAATAAACTCAGAGAAAATGCAGCAAACCTTACCCATGTGATTCCGAAGAATTCCATCTATACCAGTAGGCCCATGAGAGCCCATCGCCGATCCGTCAACATTAAATTTGAAGACATCAACACTAGGAAGAACCCACTCCGCAGAACTGAGGAGATTGTTTTTTTTAGAGTCAGAACAGCACAGAGGAATATTTAGCACCATGTAGGTAATTGGATAGTCTGAGCCCCTACCTAAGTATTTGAACCACCAAGCGACCCTGAATCTTACCAAATCTTCCGCCTTAGACAAATCAACCTCAACATCCCTGTAAACCTTGTTGTTACAAGCCTCCCATATCGTCCAAGTGACAGCAAAAAAGACAAGCCTCCAGGCACGCTCAAATTTCTTAAGCCTACATAGACCGACCCATTCATTCCACCACTCTCTCAGAGAGCTAGGTAAACAAATTGAAACCTCCCACTAATTGAAACACAAGAGCCACAATTAAGTAGACCATTTACAAGAGAGAAAGAGATGGTCGACAGTTTCATCGCCATCCGAACACAATGGGCAACTCAAGTTGCCATCCAGAGTCATACCATACCTGGTTAAAACATCTTTGACAAGCGTTCTACCATGCAAGAGCTGCCAAACAAACAATTCTATTTTGGGCGGGCACACACCTTGCCAAACGCCAACAAAATTTGACCTCATGCCAGCAGCAGTACCCTTTAAACACTTCTAAAAAGAATTGACAGAGAAGCTACCCCTAGGATCATAGGTCCAGCCAATAGCATCCTTGATAGAATCTCTGATATTTAAGCTTTCCAGACAGCTCATTAAGCCATCCCACTGTTAAAGCTCCCAATCAAAAAGAGGACGTCTCAAAAAATCTCCCATTTGCTGACCAACCCATCCGTGGCCCTGAAATCATGCACACACCCCAATTTATTGACAGCCAAAGTGTATATTCTAGGGAAAGCTAATTTTAACGGAACTCCTTCCACCATAACATCCATCCACAATCTCGCCTTATCCCCCCTACCAATTGCCACACGAAATCCTTTCTCCAAAATCTCAGCAGATTTGGTACCCTCCTCAAACAAAGACCCAACAGCCTTCACAAAGGCAGAACCAGCAGACCCACAATTCCAATTCCACCTGATGAAATCCTTAGACATGCCATACTTGGCGCACATCACCTTTTTCCATAGAGGAGCCTCTTCCAACCCAAATCTCCACGCCCATTTAGCTAGTAACCCTTTATTTTTGTTAAGGATCGACCCAATCCCAAGACCGCCACTACATTTACTCTTACACAACAACTCCCATTTTATCGGATGAATCTTTTTTTTCTGTCCCCCATCGCCCTAAAAAAACCCCTCTGAAGTCTCTCAAGTTTTTGGGCAACACATACCGGCATCTTAAATACGGACATGTAGTGGATGGGAATCCTAGCCATAACGGATTTTATTAGAACCAGTCTACCACCTTTGTTTAGGAAAGACTTTTTCTAGGGAGCCAACCGATTTTCAACACGTTTAATCAAACTATCCCAAAAAAACTTCGACCAGGGCCGACCACCTAAAGGAATACCAAGATAATTGATAGGAAAAACATCTTTGGGACATCTAAAAATGGCTGCCCAATCCTTCTCATTGCCCCTCTCCTTCCCAATCTTCACCACACAGGATTTTTGAAAATTAAGTTTCAAGCCCAAAGCTAGCTTAAAGCATCTCATATTCCTCCTAACGTTCACCAAATACTTGACTTTTAGATGGAGAAACAAAACCGTGTCGTCTGCGAACTGGAGATGAGAAACATGGACCTCATCTCCTCCAAACACCGTCCCTTTAATCATCCCTAAGTCCGTAGCTTTCCTAAACATAGCACTAAGACCCTCCACCGCCATATTGAAAACAATGGGAGAAAGTGCATCACCCTGACGAAGTCCCCTTTCAATCCCAAATTGTCTAGTGGGACTTCCATTGACAAGCACCGAGAGCAATGAAGAGAACACACAACAACCCATCCATTGTCGCCATTTCCTTCCAAACCCCATATCCTTCATGACCGAATCTAAGAAAAGGTGATCTTAGCTATCATAAGCTTTTTCAAACTCTAATTTTACTAGGAGCCCTCCTTCTTTTGATTTTTTTCACCCATGAATAATCTCCTCGGCTATGGCAAAACTATCAAGAATCCGACGGTTTTTTACAAACGCCGATTGATTATTTCCAATCATCGAGCTAATAACCTTCTTCAACCTATTTGCTAAGGTCTTGGCCAAAATTTTGTAAAGGGATCCCACTAAGCTTGTAGGCCTAAAATCTTTCATGTTGTCCGGACTAACACATTTGGGAATCAACGCCATAAAGGTGTTATTAATCTCTTTCACAATCTCCCCGTTAACATGAAAATCCTCAATAAATCTCATAAAGTCATCCCTCATAACATCCCAGTTGGCCTTAATGAAATTTAAGTTGAAACCGTATGGACTCAGTGCTTTGTTACCGTTACTACAAGACACCACTTCCACACCTCCTCCTTAGCGAACTTTTACTCTAAAGAATCTCTTTCAACCTCCCAAAGTTTCTTAAACGATAAGTCTCTTATGGGAGGCCTCTTCCATCTCACGTTTTTGAAAAAAGACTCGAAGTAATCCGCCACACCTTCCTTCACCTCACTAGGGGTAGATTTGTTTCACTCCTCCAAAAAGCATATACTTTATGTGATTATTCCTCCTTCTCCCACTGGCCATACAATGAAACAACCTAAAATTCCTATCCCCCTCGAGAAGCCATTTGATCCTAGACTTTTGCCTCCATTCTTGTTCCTCAAGACGGAGGATTTTCTAGAACTCAGCTAGCAACTTTGTTCTTTCCTGTCTTAGCAAGACCGACCAACCATTCTTGGTAGCATTTTCCTCCAGCTTCCTCAAACGTTCCTCACACTAAAGAGTAGAAACATTTTCCTTCATCTTGTTCAAAAACCATCTTTTAATTAACCCTTTAACCGCCTTCAACTTAAGTTGCAGACCTTTGCTTCTTCGTCCCCTTAAACTTGCACCCATTCCAAACTTTCTTCACATCAGCCGACAGAGGCTTGTCATCCAGCCAACCATTAAAAAATCTAAAAGGGGAAGGGCCCCAAAAAATCTTGGTGGGTCCCAAAGTGATGGCACTATGATCGGAGATTGAACTCGGTAAACCTTGTTGAATCAGATCAGGGAACCAAGAGAAAAATTCAGAAGAAACTAAAAATCTGTTTAGTCTCGCCCATGAACCTATCTCTCTATTGTTAGACCAAGTGAAATCAAACCCCTTCAACAGAGAGTCCACTACTCTAGCTTGAAGAATGAAACTACAGAAAACGCTCACCGACCATTTATTGAAAAACCCCCCTCTCCTTTCAGCCTCATGCAAAATTGTGTTGAAATCCCCACATATACACCAGGGGATTGGGAAAGAAAGTTGCAGATTAAGAATGAATCCCCACAACTCTTTTCTTTCTCTTTCCAGGTTAAAGGCATAAACATTACAGAACGCTACATGTTTGTCATTCTTAAGCAGTTCCTACCAAAACAATGCACCACTTACTTGAGATACAATCAGACATCGAAAAAAAATTCTCATTCCACAGGGTTATTAAGCCACCCGCAGACCCAACTGAATCAACTCCAACACCACGAGTTAGGGTAAAACCCCATAAGCTTCTAATGATCTTCCTGTCAAACAAAGAAATTTTGGATTCCTGCACAAACAAAAAATCTGGCTTAACCGAGCAAACCACCTTCCTGACGCTTCTCCGTTTTACCTCCTTACCCAAACCTCTTACGTTGCAGAACATAATTAACATAAAAAATGACAGACACCCAAAAAGGAACGAGGCACACACCTAATTACTTCTTGTTACGAACTTCATCTCCTTTTTCCATGGCCGAAACTATCTCAGTAATCTCCACCTCTTGACCATGAAAATCAAAGCCCAAGGCTGCTCCAGTCTCCAGGACCTTTGCAACTTCTACTTGCAAGTCCCAGACCTCACTGTTATCACCCATTTGTTTGGCCTGCATGTTAATTCCTAACGCATCACCCTTTTCTATCACTTTCGCAATCTCATCTTCCAAGTGCCAAATCACTCTGGTCTTGACCCCTTTGAGAATAGGTTGCCCTTCATCCTTATTCCCGCTTTGTGATGTCCCTTTAAATTTTTGAGTTGTCATAGGATGCGTTTTGATGATTGCGGCTCTACCCCTACCTCTCGATTTTGCCTGAGTTCTCACCTGATCACCTCTGATGTACCCACCAGCTAGCTCTGATACACTCTGACCCAAATTGGAAACCACTTGATCTGGCGGCGTAGCTTCTGAAGATCCTCCAGCCACTTTCTCACCTTTGACATCTTCCAAAGCTTGACCCTCCTCTGAAGACGATTGAGTTTTAGAGATGTTTTCCTGCTCTCTTAAATCAACACAAATCTCAATGCCTTTTTCACTTATAATGTCCTTGCTCTGTTCTACACCAGACGAAAACATCCTGGGAAAACTGGGAAGTTGACGATGACATGGGTCATGATCCTCCTTATCAGTAGATGAAGCCACTTCCAGCCCATTTTGATCAGAACTAGAAGAATCCCCTTCTGATGGTTTTTCTACCCTCTACTTAGCCCAGCTACTTAAGGAACAATTGATAGGTCAACAGTCCTTACCATTCATAAGGCCCAAAGGATTAGGTTTGGATCCCTCTCCTTTTTGAAACTTTGAGCCCACAAAAACTAGCCCAACATCTGAGGAACTGAACTCCTCTTCACTACTAACTACCTTATTACACATTTGCGATTTTCCAATTCGAATGCATCATGTACCAATCACTCATCTTCCATGTTTCACTTTTGGTTTCTTCACCCACCCACTTTTGCCTTTGTCCAAAATCCTACTTTTCTCACCTCACACCCTAAGATTGAGATTGAGATTGAGAGAGCTAGATTTCCTTATAGCTGACTTCGGTTCTTTTTCCAACCAACTGTCCTCTGTGGGCTGGCTTCTGACACCCTTACCATCTTTACCACCTTTTGTCTTTTGATTTTGAAAAATACCAGGCTTCAGTCCCAAGACTTCATCTACCCAGTTTTGCAAAACCGGGTCTGAGCTTTCCACAAGCCTCACCGGAAAGACTGTATTCCTTACCCTAACATTTACGATGATTTCTATTGGATTAATCTGAGAGTTTAGAGTCAGAATCCTACATTTGTCAAACCTTCCCCTGAATTCAGTGTCCCTATCTATCCATGCCAATTCTCCTATCTGACTTCCTAGCTTTTTGAAAAAGGATTTGCACCAGTAGTTCAATGGAACATCGTAAATGTCTCTCCACTTTAGAGATAAAGGCTGGCTCTTTTCACCATTCCAATAAGACATTGACAAGAAGCAATCTTTCCAAATAAAGTCATTATTGATGAAACCTTCCCTCTCACATTCTGTTTCAAAGGTCCAAACCACTCCTTTTCCACCCATGGAAGCGGAAGAGAAAACGAAACCTCTGGACTCCAATCTCCTATTGACTTGATCGATGTTGGCGATCTCCCTAAGTTGTCCTACCACACTTCTGGTCAACCATGAACAATCCTCCAGAGATCCTATCCAAGACATGGACAAGCTACCATGTTGTCTTGATTTCCTTTCATATTCACTGTTACAATTAGACTTAATAGCACCAGCATACGATTGACTCTCATAATTCCTTCTTTGGAACACATCCCTCGACTCTGCACTCTGTCTGAGGATATTGTCCCTCGTCCTCCCGAAAGAGTCATTTTCGTACATACCTCGCTTGTTCCAACTATGCTCAACAACCTTGGATGTGATTGGCCATCCACAAATATGCATACGGTTCACCCTTTTAGCCACCGTTTCTGCCTCATCCAGGGACGCAAATCAGATGAAGGCAAAATAGCTATTTTTGGGATTTTTCTTCTCCGAGAGATAAACATCCCTCACCTTACTGAAAGGCTTGAAAATACCCTATAGGTCAGCTGAATCTACCACTGGGTTAACGTTTCCAATGAAAACCGAGACCAAGTTATCTCTAAAATCTTTCCTAAGACCCCTCCTATCTCTTTCCTTGCTACGGTTTCTTGCATAGTCAGATGAACTGAAGCTTCTCTCTCTCTCGCACACTCTCTCTCTCTCTGTTTTCACTCTCTCTCCTCATTTTTTCTTCTCTTACTTAAAATCCCCAGCATATTACACTTTCCATATCTAGCCAAGGTTGAAATCACCACACTTTTCTCTGCATATATCGCAATTCACAAGCCTATACCTACTAAATAATTGCTTTATTCTCTCCTTGTCGATATGAATTTTTCATGAAATTTTTCATGAATATTTCTACTAGAAATTCAATTAGGACTGATTCGTCCCATATATATGTTTCCTTTTTTTTTTTTTTTTTTTTGATGTGGGTATGTCAGTTTGTTCTCTTTGTTTTTCTTCAAAGCCTTGTTGAATTTTTCAACATTTATTGAATTTTTATCACTTTTCAGCATTGATGTTCGTCTCTTATCCCTCTATTGTCCCTTCAAAAAAACACGATTATAGTTATATAAATTTATATATGCAATTTTCTTTGACCCAAAAAGAAAAATAGAGACAGCAGTTATAGGCTTATAATCCAATAGAGATGATAGATTTCCTACCACGGTGTTTTTTTTTTAATTCCTATTTTTTTCAACCTTAATCAGAGTTTTAATCCATAAAATAGAAAAAAATTATAAAATAAAAAAAAAAGTTTGTTAGTTAACAAATAATAGGTTTAGGGTTTGTTTTTTGATTCTGCGACAGGGGTTGAATGTGTTGTAATGCCCCTGTCGCAGCTCTTTGATGTCAGTTGGCTTGGGTTTTCTGCATGGTCAAGTTGTTAAGACTATTATATTCAACAGAGATTTAGCAATTGGGAATTCATTGATTGACATGTATGCAAAATGTGGATGCTTGCAAGCTTCGGAAAAGGTTTTCAATAACATGCGAGAGTTGAACTTGGTAACCTAGACCGCAATGATGTCTTGTTACAGGGTTCATGGGAAAGGAGAGCAATCTTTGGTTCTATTTGAGAAGATGAGAGATTGTGGCTTTGAACCTAATTGTGTCACACTAACTGCAATTTTGGCCGGTTGCAACCACTCAGGTCTTATAGATCAAGGTCGAAGGATTTTCAAGTCCATAAGTTTTGGTCCATAAGTTTTGATTACAAAGGAGCACTATGCTTAACAAAATCAGTGATTTATAAAGTGCAAATTTTTTGTCAAACAATTATATTTTGGTTATATAGGTGTAGTTAGGTTTTTGGTTGTTCTGTTTTCCTGTACTGCATTTTGGTTTCCTAACTTGTATTAGGAATTTTCAACCGGTGTTAGGAATTCCTAACTTATGTTGGGAATTCCTAACACTAGTTGGGAATTCCCAACATCTGTTTGGAATTCCTAACACCCGTTAGGAATTCCTAACTACCCCCAGTTAAGAATTCCTAACTGCCACCAGTTAAGAATTCCTAACTGCCACCAGTTAAGAATTCCTAACTGCCGTTTGGAATTCCCAACAACAGTTAGGAACTCCCAACAGCTATTCAGAATTCCCAACAGCGCTTTGAATTCTGAACTACAATAACAAATATCACATTAAATTGCTTATTCGGTTAAACCATTTGTACCTATATAAATATTTTATGGTTTTATGTTATATAGTTAGGAATTCCAAACAGCTGTTGAGAATTCCCAACAACGTTTTGAATTCTGAACTACAGTAACAAATATCACATTAAATTGCTTATTTGGTTAAACCATTTGTACTGATATAAATATTTTATGGTTTTATGTTATATTTCAGGATAATTAAATGGGAGAAAATGTGGAATTGTTAGTAAAGGCTGAAGAACATTTACCAGCGAAGATAGGGTTAGTAATATAAATCTAACCCCTTTAAAAGACTCAAGTTGAAATCTAACCTCTTTTTAAAAAATTTACAAAACTAACTATTTTTTCTATCAAATTGTGTGTTTTGTAAATCTAAGAGAAAAATATAGAAATTTTAATTTGATTTTGTCAAAAGATGGCCACAACCTTCAAAGTCACATACTGGACTAATGTTGAATTTGGGCTGCAGAAGATTTTCTGGAAAATTTGAGAATAGACTTTATGCTTAGAATGTTGAGCTGATATTATCTTATGAATTACAAGTTCTTTTTGTTTTGATAGGGGATTGATGACAGGGTCTTGGTTGAAATATTTCTTGAAGGAGGGAGTGAGTTTACAGCTATTGTCCTTGATGTAGGGTCCGGTTTGGATTGCCATCCTGTTGTGTTAATGCCAACGGAGGTATATTTTACTTTCAATCCTTGATTGCATTCAAGAATACACTCGGGGCTTTTTGGTGCATAGAATTGGATTGAGATTAGACTATTTTTGAGATTAGACTATTTTAGCCCCAATCCATTGTTTGACGCTGTTTTAGGAGATAGGATTACCGGTCCCAGAAGCCAAATAGTCCCATACTTATAGGATAAAATAATACCACCTCCACCCCTGTTATTATTAGTCCTAGGACTATTTGTGCGTGGACCCCACCATAATTATTTTATTTCTCAATTTTACACCACCAAACCCACTGCTTCTCTTTCTCTTTCTCTTTCAACTTCAACTCATTCGACACTGCTCTCACTGCTCTTTCATCAAATTTCAAACGATCTTCAACTTCAATTTTTTTTCTTTTGTGCATCAATGGCACCTTCAAATGCCATTATCAAGTTTTTATTTTTGTGTGGATTTCATGGTGTGGGGTGATTGTTGATTCCTGTTTGTTCTTTGTTCTTTGGGCATCTGGTGGAACTGGGGTTTCTATGTCGTTCTCGTCTGGGCTCCTTTGTTTTTGTCTCTGTTTCGACTTTCGAGTGATGCTACTTGTTTTTGTGTGGTTGTTTGCTATGTGCGGCGCCTTTGCCCCTATGTGTTGTTTTGTTCTCTGGCCTATATGCCTTTACTAAATTTGTTGTTTTAAAAAAAAGTTTGTATTTTTTTTTTTGTTTTTATGAAATCACCAATCTATTTTTTCTGTGTTTTGTTTAGAGTGGAGGATTTGAGTGTGGTGATTGATAATGATCTGGGCTGGACATTGATGATCTGGGTTTGTCAAATTGTTCAAGGATATGTGTTTGGATCTGGATTGGTGAAATTTTTTGGGATCTGGGTTTATTTTATAGAACTAATTTTTGGATTTGGATTTGGATTTGGATTTATTGATGAAGATTTATGATTATTGATGATCTGGGTGATGTTGACAGTGGCGTTGACAAGCTTTGGCAAAAGAGGAAATTTGAAGATCATGTTGTGTTTCTCCTTTAAGCAGTTTAAGGAGGGATTTGATAGTGGAACTGAGTTGTTCTAGTTTTTATTTGTGGACCATGTAAGAAATGATCATTGTTGTGGACTAAATTATATATAGCACTTTGTTTTTCATCTGTTTTGATTTTAATCAACGATTTGCCAAGGATGACCAAAATGATCTGGGTTTGTCAAATTTTTGGATCTGAGTTTATCGAAATAATTTGTTTATATTATCAAATTAAATTATATTTTGCTTTTAAAAATACTATTATATTTAATCTCGTGTTTCACCAAATAAAATATAGTATCAATTTAGTCCAATCTCATGATTCTCCAAACACATCATAGTATTAATTTAGTCTAATTCAGTCCAGTCCAGTCCGATCCCATCTAATCCCATTTAATCTCAGTCTTATCTTAATCTAGTCTAATCCCATGAAATAGTCCAGTCCAATCTAATCCTGTGCACCAAACGTGCCCTCATGGGTTAAAAAAAAAAAATTATTATTTACAAGCAGGAGTGATAGATTTATCAAGGTTACTTTCTGACTACAATATGTTTGTTAAGGATCGGAAACCTTTTATAATGATTTTGAGGTATTTATCAAGTTGAAGCCATAAGAGGAGCAATGACATACCGTTTTCATTCTGTCACTGGCATTATTTTTAAAATTGTATTCCAGGCTTTTAGCTTTAGATGCATAACTAGTTATTTATGTCAGCTAAATGAATCAATGACCAGGTGGAGCTTAAGTTCATAGCAGTGGTGATGTGAGTGAGAAGGACGCAATTTTTAATTACCGGAGGAAATATCTTCCAACGCAGCAGGTACAAGCATGGCATCCAGGCATGTCCTATGAGGATCATGGAAGTCCATAATTTGTTAAATTTCATATACATCACATATATTTTCATGCCTTCATTCATTTTCTGATTTTGAGAAGTTATTTATATTTCACAGGTTGTCTATCACACTCCGCCACGTTTTCCTATTGATGTAATTAACAGTATTCGTGAAGGTGCATCTCTGTTATTTCAACGACTTGGCCTGCATGATTTTGCTCGGATTGATGGATGGTTTTTACCTTCTTCCACAAATATACTTTCATCTTCGGAAGGGAAATATGGAAGGATTGAATCGGGTACACTTTTATTTACTGACATTAACCTGGTGAGACAAAATCTCTAATATATTTCCACTCCTCTGATTACTGGCTTTGTGCTCCTTAATTATCTTATAGTAATGTTAATTGAGCCTATCAGATTAGTGGAATGGAACAGACCAGCTTCTTATTTCAGCAAGCTTCAAAGGTAATTTTTAAGGTTGGGTATCATTATGCATTGTGGGATTGCAGTGAAAATTGTTTGTTCAGCTTGTAACTGGTCTGGTCTGAATGAGAATACATCATATGTTCTGCCATGTGACCAGAAGATCATCCTAGATATTTGCATAGTCTCAATGAAATTCACATCTGAACCATACTATGTGCAATTGTAAATGATTACTTTAGAAGTTTCCAGGGCCAATATTGAGTTGAATGTTTCCTGAATCAACTGGCGTAACTGTAGGCCCCTAAACCATGCCACAATGATGATGTAAAGTTATTTTGCTTGACATTTTGATTTAGTATATCATGATATAAAATATATGAAGTATGTAGTTTGTGGATGTAGAAACATCATTTTTTCCATAAATTATTTGTTTGAAGGTTTTGCGGATCGTATTGCATAAAATGGATTGAGGAAGGATAATCTTTTATCTTTTGTTAATAGATGTTTCATACGATTTTCCCAAGCTAATTATTGCATAAAGAATTTGTTTTCGTATTCAATATATTCCATCCTCCTTCAAGTTTTTGTTATCATTTTGCCTTTTCTAAGCCTCCGCTTTTCTTATAAAGATCCCTTCTCTTGTTCAGGTTGGATTTTCGCATTCAAACATTCTTTGAACCATTATTCGCCGTGCTTGCTTGAGGTTTCCTTATCTTGCATCATACAACAGTGTATCAGGTCATTTGACCGGAAGATCAAATGCCTCTCGGCTTACAGAGGCACTCAACAAAAGTGAAGGTGCAAAGTTTTTGTCACATTTGGAGGGGACACTTCGGAGTGGCAAGTATCCCTTACGAGCGGAACAAATGTATGGCTCAATTTGCAAGCTTTTGATGATGTAAGTCAAGGAAATTATGTTTTGGTTAATAGACTGAGAAACTAATGAAAATTCAGTTAATAATCTGCTGCATTAGCTGAAGATTGATCATCTTACAGTTTCTTTGTTAACCTATTATTGTATATAATAAATATTTTAATCTCTAATTGAGGTATGTTTTAGGTACAATCGTGTCTGAACGTTGTGATTTTGGTGTCAACAGATAGAAGTAACTCCTTGTTTGCTTGCTCCTTCTATGGAATCTATGTCTGGAGTGAGTTCAGATAAAAAGGATTCTGATGTAAGCTCCAGAGTAGTTTGGTCACTACCGCAAGTATAGATTCTATGTTCCAGCCTTTTTCTTTTGGTTGATATTTTTAGCATATGTGTGAAATTATATTTCACCTTCTCATAGCAATATACATCATCTTGTATATGTGGAGTTTCCATTCTTCTTTGTACTGGTTCTTGAAAAACTAGTCAATTGTAGAATCTTTTTTGTTAATCCAACACATTTCCCTTTTTTCTTTCTATTCTTGAAAATATATACAGCTACTCTCTTGTGCTGAGACACACAACAGAGGAAGTGATGTTCTTTATTAATTTAAATGTTCTTTATCTTATGGTTGTTTTTCCTCTGCATGCATAGAGGCAATTGAACCATCTCGGGCTGCATTCACATCTCACTTAAGGAACCAAGTGATGGATGACCTCATGGAAGGTTTGAAGGAGCATGGTTGGTTTAGAGGGTTTGATATAGGTGATGAACTACCTATGAGATTTTCCATGGAGGAGTGGGTCAAGCTTGCCAAGGAAGTTAAAGCAACAGTTTATATTTCAGGTTCTGCTTCCCATCTCCTCTTTATTTATCTTTATTTGTTGTAATAATGTAAATAATGTATGTACAACCATCCTCTCTATTATATATTAAAACAAGATATCATATGAAAATGAATGTCCTTACAACTGAATTAGTGACATCAACCTTAAATCCAAGAGGACAACCAAGTATTTAAACATTTAGATTCAGAGGCCAAGTTTCATTTCTTTTTACAAGTTTTGGATTAATTTCAACTAAACAAGTCAACATTTTACAAAATTTCACAAAACTTCGAATTTATTTAAATAACTCTGACAACAATTGGGAATAGCCATTGATGCTTTAGCAATAGAATTGCAATTTATGTGACTTGTATATTTGTTAAATCATTTTAGCCAGTATTCTTTTATATATATGTGGTGTTTGTTCAATCTATATATTTTAATAAAATTAAATTGTTCTATATTCCACAGAAATTTTGTTGAATGATTTTGTTTCTTTTTGAATTAGTAATGAGGCTTTGGAAAGATGTAAACAGTGCATTGAATTTATTACAAACACACTGCAACGTGAAGGATTTTCACGAATTGATGCATTTGTTAACGTTGATAACGGAGAGGTATGTTGATTTTACCATTCATGCTATATTTTCATGTTCCATCAGCCTTTATTCTGAATTATAAAAGAGCAATATTTAAGTTTACGTTTCGTTTTCTAAATGATGTATCATGATGAGAGATTTAGATGACTAGAAGCAGACATTTCTTCAATTGCATTTTACAAAATTAGATTCTCTTCTTACTCAATTTCATTATTTTCAGGTGCTAATTATAGAGGTTAATACTGTGCCTGGAATGACTCCTTCCACTGTCCTGATACATCAGGTAACGATACGATTCGAAAACTTGTTTTCATCATGGAAATTGGATTAACTTGGCTCAGAGCTCATAATTGGATCTATAAACACAAGTTTGAATCACTATACTGGAAAATTAACAAATTCAAGAATCACAGATAGAGAAATATATCATATATCGGAAAACATGGAACTTGTCTTACAAACGGATATATAACCTACAAAACAACCACTTACATTCTAATCCCGACTAATTTCACTAATCTTGTATGAATTTCAGGCTCTAGTGGAGCAACCGCCTATGTATCCCCATCGATTCTTCCGTACACTACTTGATCTGGGATCACAGAGATTCTCCTAAACTTGTTTATTGAGTTTTGCTTACTTTACTAAACTGCTGGACTGGTGCAATGCTTTTGAAATTGCTAAATGGAGAGATATCAAGTGTTCCAAGTTGGGTAATTTTTTTTTATTTATTTTTATTTACAATAAATTATGGATTTGGGGAGCGAAACACTACTCGAACCCACAGCCTTCTTGTGGTGTATATGTGAGGCATATCGTTAGACGAACCTCATGTTGTAAGTTATGTGCTTTTATATCGTAATAAGTTGATAACATGTAATATGTAATCTTGTATGCATTTTTTTTTTTTGTAAATTGTATCTCCTGTTATATGTATAGTTTCTATAGTCTTACTGGTGAAATAGAAACTGTTCTTATGTGGAAAATCTGAAAAGGTTTGATTATAGAACACACAAGTTGTCCCTCTATTCATCAGAAATTTAACCAAATATGTATTAACTTTAATTGCTAATTAATAAAAAGTAATTAAAACTAAAACTAATTTTTAATTGTATATGTTACGGGATCCTTTCAAGTTTAATCAAACTTAGACTAGTTTAGGCTTCAAATTTCTTTGGCATGCAATTATGCAACTTGCCATGATATTTCCACCGCTCAACATTCTACAATAAAAAACACGATTCGCTGACTTTGTGATGACCGAGCCGAGTCTAACAGTCTACCACATACAAGGGAAAGGACAAAAAACTAATTTTCTAGATAACAAAAAAAAAAAAAAAAAACCTTTACTCTTTCTTTTTACAAAATTTATGATCTACAAATGATTATCTGATTGTTAGAAGTTAATATATATAATTCTTAAAAGTATCACTAAATAATTTCAATATCTAAAATTTACACTATAAAGTATAAACATAATTACGGAAAATATATGTGGGTATAAGCTTACCTACTAAACTCTTGAGATCAAATTTCGTTCACAGAATATGAATGACTTTTTTAATATTGATGCTTTAATTGAATATTTTTAATAATTTTTATATTTTATAAAAATCGATATATTTGAATATCTCGATATTTTAAAATTATTGACGATAATTCCACCAAAGTTTTCAAAATTTTGGACAATAATATTTTGATGAAACCAATATTTACTGATTTGCATGACTTTTAAAGAAAGAATAAACATTTCAATCGACTTTTTTTTTAATAAAAATTATAGTTTCTATTTAAAAAATTAATTGATGAGATCCAACCGTCCACAGTTTGAATTCGTAACCTGGACGCACGATGCACCATCACGAAATAACAGCGAAATGCTACATGGGAAAATTTAAAAATAAAAAAATAAAAACAGAGAAAAAAATCATCCCGTAAAACGTCCAGTCCCCCACTAGCATCAGCTGTCTTTTGTTTGCTTTGACCGTGATTTTTTGTTTCTTTTTTGGATCATGACATCAAACCGAACACGACCGGAAACCAAGAAAAAAAACAAAGAAAAAAAAAGGTTAATTGCATTAACGGACCCCTTAGTTAATTAAATCTAGTAAAATTTCAAGAAGATGTCCTAAATTAACGAAAATACCCGCTACTATTAAATCAATCTATTAACTTTAATGGTTCATTAACCTTAACAATTGGAAAGCCAAATACAATTAAACCTTGATAAATAAATGTTTGATAAATTAATAACCGCGCTTAAATAATAAAATCTTCTAGTCCTGATTCGAACTTGTGTACTAAATTAATAACCTTGCTAAATGTATAAGATAATATATATTTTTGAAGTCCTTTAGGTCATAATGAATATATAAATTAATAATTGATTAAATATAAAAATATATATATAACACATAAAAATTCATAATGCATATCACTAAACTTTTAACTAAATAACTTCCTTCCAAAAAAAAAAAAAAAAAAAAAAACTTAACAACTTCTATTTTCTCAATTCAAATCTTTCTTAAAATATGCATCTAAAACCGTTTGTATTTTCTTTGTACTGAAATCGAACTCAATCTGATCCTTATCTTTTTGCAAATTATACACAATATTTGGTATTATTTTTTTTCCATTTTGTAGCAATAAATTATTTAACGTTACTGCTACTTGAAATACCTATTTTGAAGAAACACTTTGTAAAACACTGTTGTCATCTGGATCATGATTATCGATAGGCGTACTCATTACCCCTTGAATAATTTCTTCATCAGTAGACGAATCCATCACTATATCATTTTCACTAGAATAATTCAAAAGATGATCAACATCGATCACATTTCTATAGGGTAGACCAAAAATGGTTTCAAGTAATCCATCGATGCCTTCATCTTTACCAACTTATGGTTCAGAAGCCATATCTTCATCTGAACGGATCTTACAATGTCGAAAACAATTTACAAATGGTTGTTGTCTTCACATCAATGTTCAAAGCCGCATTAATAAATTTCATAACATTCAATATGTTAAAATTTTTCGGGATTTGTCTCCTATCTCGTAGCCCTCCAAGATGCTAGAGTAGAAACAACGAGGATAATGAATTTTGAGTGCTCAAATAGTCCCAACATCTCATGGTTGAATATTTGATGTTGTATTAGGAGGCAAGAAAAATAGTTCAACATTTGTCAAACCTTCTATATATATATATATATATATATATATATGTAAGTACTTATTAACTTCTATGTACATATGTATCTTGGTCGAAAATATGTATAATACATATACAAGTAAAAACATAAAACTTTTTTAAATTAATAAATATTTATTTATCGATAAATTAATAAATAATTCATTTATCGATAAATAATTAACCCCTCTAAAATAATAATTTTCCCTAATCCCAAAGATATTATTTTATAGGGGTTTTACTGTATACCATTTCTATATCATCTCAAACATAAAATATTTTTTTAATTAAAATTGAAAAATCAAATTTATTTTTAATAAAAAAAAAAAAACAAGATAATCTACTTACGGTGGAGTTCCATCACCAAAGGAAACAAAAAATCTTTGACGATCTCCTATTTACTGGAAGAGATCTTCGCCGATCTCAAAGATCAATCTCCGGTAGTTCACAAAGGATGTCTGGCCTCTCGTCAAATTGAAGATGTTTCTATAGATGGCTGATATATTTTTTTATTTTATTTATATTTTTTTATTTTTAATTTTAAAAAATATTTATGTTTGAGATGATGTGGTATGGGTATTTAGTTTTCCATAGGTCAAGATTAGTCGACCGCTAAAGTTATGGATTGACTTGATAGTAAGGGTGTTTATGTTAATTTAGAGCAGTTTTGAAATCGTTCTAGATTCAATAAAGTAAGGGTTGGTTAGTGCAATTAACCCAAAAAAAAGAGACGGAACAAGACAAAATCTAAAAAGTGACGCTAAAAATAAAAAAAGGTAGTTTCAAAAATTTGAATTATTAAATTTCAAGTTTTAGTCTCTTTAACTTTAATAATAATCACTGCTTTAATACTCAGCTTTTTGGAACTGAGATTTTTTTTTAGTACAGACTGAATTGGAATATGCTTCATGAAATAAACTACAAACAGAGGAACACATCACAAGCTTCTTTGACGAGGAAATCTTTGGTAAGATTTCTTGTTTTGAATTTCGTTTTTATTTATTTTTATGTATTTATATTGCATTTTCTTGTTTTTCTCTCAAAACAATCTTTGAAGTCAAGTTTTTAATTTAAATTTCCTGCCTTTTTTGAATTTCGCCCTCTGGGTTCGTGAGTTCTTATGTATGTACTATGATTTATGGTGTGATTTCGATAATTATCTTTGTTTTTAATGATGCAACTGATTTTGTGTTCTATAGTTAGTTGATTTTATGATGTTGTTGTTGTTGTGTGGTGGGTTTGGTTGGAACTTGGAAATTTGACTAAAACAAGCTTTAAATTGTGCTCTGATGTCCAAATTTTCTTGGATTTATCACCAAAACTGGGACTTGTAAACTAAATTAACTAGATCCTTTTCTCTGCCTGTGGAAATTTTGATCTCCACAGCACCATTTGTTGCTTTGCTTTGCAAAAAAAACGAATATATTCCTTACATGGGATTTGCTTTTGTTGATCTTTGATATGAAGTTGACACTTGACAATAATGTTCTGGTGAGTCTGTTAATATCAAAGATCACTATCTGATTTGTTCAGCATGTTGTTTGTTTGTGTTTTTGAAAGGGTTTTTGGTGATGCTGGTGATGATCGATCAGTTTCGTAGAATATGATTTTCTCTGTCACAAACATGTAGAAGATTGTAGTGTACAGTATCTTTGGCAATTTGGAATTTTGATTTGTGTTGGTGGTGGCATCACAGTGTAGACAGTAGTAGCATTATTTTTGTCTTTGAAGTTGAGATATTTGAAACCCAAGAAGCTCAAGAGAACTGAAACGTTGAGGCTAAATGGTTTCAAATAGTAATGGAGGAAGCTTAGTAGAAGCTCAGGTACAAATACCATCAAATGTAACTCCAGATGGTT
The DNA here is from genome assembly GCA_035582765.1 of Acer negundo. Classification (NCBI taxonomy): domain Eukaryota; kingdom Viridiplantae; phylum Streptophyta; class Magnoliopsida; order Sapindales; family Sapindaceae; genus Acer; species Acer negundo. The sequence goes on along the minus strand of CM069243.1, from coordinate 20,770,099 downwards.
ATAAGGCCAATGATGATCTTCGAATTTCATTGTCTCCAAAGGCTTTGCTGAGTGATGAAAGCCCTGCAGTAGGATTCCGAGAACGTTTCAGTGGAATTCTTGCTCAGAAAGTTAATTGGGCAACTCTACGTAAAATCTGCAAAGAATGGATCAAGTGTCCTTTGAACATGGTCCTCCTTCTATGGATTGTATGTGTTGCTGTCTCAGGCGCGATTCTTTTTCTTGTCATGACAGGAATGCTCAATAATGCCCTACCAAAGAAATCGCAGAGAAACAGTTGGTTTGAGATCAATAATCAAATCCTCAATGCACTCTTTACTCTTATGTGTCTATACCAACATCCAAAGCGGTTTCACCACCTTATACTTCTGTGTAGGTGGAAGCCAAAAGATGTCACGGCACTTAGAAAAGTATATTGCAAGAACGGAACTTATAAGCCCCGTGAATGGTTCCATATGATGGTGGTAGTTGTGTTACTCCATGTGAATTGCTTTGCTCAGTATGCCTTGTGTGGCCTTAATTTAGGATACAAAAGATCAGAGCGACCTGCTATAGGTGTCGGTATCTGCCTTAGTATAGCGATTGCTGCTCCTGCTATAGCAGGCGTGTACTCCATTGTTAGCCCACTTGGGAAAGATTATGATTCTGAAGTCGACCCTGAAGCACCGGATCAAATTCTCATAAATGGCAGCAACAGGAGGTTGTCATTGGAGAAGAGATTTTCATTTGCATCAAGAAATCAGAACACAACTATCGAGTATTCACCTGTATGGAAAGGGGGTTTATTCGACTTGTGGGACAATATCATTGTAGCATATCTTTCGCTTTTCTTTACCTTTTGTGTTTTCGGTTGGAACATGGAAAGGCTTGGTTTTGGAAATATGTATGTTCATATAGCCACTTTTCTCCTCATCTGCTCTGCTCCGTTTTGGATTTTCAACTTAGCTGCTGTCAATATTGATAACGAGACTGTCAGGGAGGTTCTGGTATTAACTGGTGTTATGCTTTGTGTCTTTGGATTACTCTATGGTGGGTACTGGAGGATACAAATGAGAAAGCGATTCAATTTGCCGCCAAATAACTCATGTTGTGGATCACCAGCCACTGCAGATTGTGCTCAATGGCTCTTCTGTTGTTGGTGCTCGCTTGCTCAGGAAGTTCGAACAGCTGACTATTATGATATAGTGGAAGATAAGTTTTGCAGGAAGAAAACCGATGAAAATAGCCAGCCTACGCTAACTCCGTTACCCCGTGAAGAGGGATCAGTTCCGTTCAGATCCAGCCCCACTTCTCTACTCTGGAACAACCCTGGCTTGTCCACACTTGGTGCTGAAAAGTCTCCAAGTTCAAGTACAAAAGATCAATTTATTCCAGATAGGCGGCTTCCAGAAGCAAAGGAAGAGTATTCTTCAAGAGATGCTGATGATTGTATGAAGCCACCGGTTTGGCCATCAATACAGAGAGAATAATAGGATTTTACCAATCAAAGGCAACGAAGAGAAGATCACTATCGTAACATTCGAAGAAAAAGAGACCAGGCTTTATAGCCTTATGGTACAGAGAAATTTGAATAATAGTAGTCTGTCTGGTATCTAACTGTCTATATAAATTCCTTGTTTGTGCATTTGTACGACCATTTAGCTTATAGTCAGTATAACTTGATGTGTATTCATTACTTTCAATTGCAATCTCTAACAATTGAAATTTTGTTTTGAGTATGCATTTCTAGTGATACCTTTAATATATATATATATATATATATATAGTGATATGGATTCAAGGTGGACTACTGATCAAAATTCGCTGAACTGCAAATCTGAAACAGTGGTGTGAGTACTTGAAAATGTGTTCATAGGATCTCTATTTACGTGAATAATTCCTCAGGGTTCTATCGTTTACAGGCGTTTTTACTTGTCTGCTTTCTTGAAGCTTTGTGTGGAGTGCTTTCAGGCCTTGCCCTGATAATACAAAGTGATTTTGTGTTTTGTTTCTTTGAATTGGAAAGCTATTACATCAAATTTCCCAAATCATTTGAGCTAATTTCCAGATTCTCCAGAAGATGACATTGTTTTCATCTTCAAGCTCTATTGCTCTAATCAATCTACATATGTTAGATAGATACAATATTAGAAATGCGGAGCACGATGCTTCATCCTATGACACTTATGAGGAACTAATCAGGCATTAGTAGATGAATCTAACGGCAGATGAAAAATGTTTGTTCCTTCGAAAAAGAAAAGATCATTAAAGCCATTTAAACATAATTATTTAACAATTACACCTAGATATAATATAATCACCATTCAAAATACTTAATTAGTTCAATGGTTGCCGTCATAATTTAATGGTAATTACACTCAAAAGTAGACAGATCCAGTGGCGGAGAGACTGAGAGGGGGCCTCAAAAAAGTTAATAAAATTATGAAATTATATTTATCATTTAACAGCAAGATTACCGGGTAATTATGTGAGAAATTTTTTTTGTTTTCAAATTTTTAATTTTTATACACTTTTGGATTGAAATCTAAAGACTAAAATTGACCAAATAACATTACCGATAACAACAGCAGTCAAACCCTTATATTTTAAGACCCTCCGAAGAAATTTTTTGTTTTGTTTTTTTTAATTTCTGCCTCCGCCACTGGACTTACGGATACTAAATAGCAAGCAACAGACTAGGCAAGGATCGGCGAGCGAGGTCTCTGGGCTGGCTCTGCCACACAGTCTGACTCTGCTTCCGTATCTCCCACTCCTCCGGCGGCTTCAAGTCCCTCACCGTCAACCAAGTGTTGAAGTACTCTCTGAACTGCGTTATGAGGCCGTCTCTCAACGTCCAGACATGAACCCAGTACGCTTTCGCTCCCTCCCACCCTTCGGCGATCACGCAGCCACCGGCCACCGCCTCCACGCTCCTCGGCTCGAACCTGAAAGTGGCTTGGCTCGACTCCCCAGTCAGCAGCCTCATCATGTGCTGGCATTGTGGGGGTCCGTGGAACCACCACTCGAGGTCACTTGCTAGGAACCTCTCCACCGTCGACATGTCGCCGTCTGATAAGGCTTTGTAAAAGGACTTTATCACCATCTCCGACGACTTCGTATCGAAATCCGCCATTTTCTTGGAAGTCAAGTGAATCGGTGGAAGTTTGGAGTTGGGTTGTGTTTTGAGATCGTGCATGGCTCGCTTTTTTATAGCAGAAGAAGAGGGAGAGATTGTGAGGCCCAATATTGAATAGGGAGTGTGTGAGATGAGTCGATGAGATATCGATTATGATATGGCAGATCGAACGGCCCAGATTTACTCCCAATGTAAATTAATTTAAATCTTTAAATAAATGTTCAAGTAACCTTTTATATTGCAAGAATGTGATTCAAATTACAATAAACCCTTAAATAATTGATTCAAATTGCTTTAAAAAAAAATAATAATAATTAATTCAATCATGACAAGACGAGATTGGTCCGATAGTATACTCCTCACACCCACACCACTATGGTTCCCCATCTCCGAACTCTAAATTATTATTGTAATATCTCAAAAAACTTAAATAAATTTGATTCGGGGATTCCAACATAAGTTCAACTCTTAATTGAATAATGGTGTAAGTTTTCTCTATATAGTTGTGATGGAGGTCTGAATTCCCTTTTAATCGTATAATTAGCAAATGTTGGGAGATATTTTATAGACCGAGAAGGTAGTGTTTGATCTCGATTAGTCTAAATAGATACCTAAACGGATCTATTGATCTAGATTAGTAAATGTAGCGAGATAGTGTTTGATTTTAATTGTGCTAATAGTGTTTGATCTTGATTAGTCTAAATAAATGCTTAAACGGGTGTTTGTGTCGGTTTCGATAAAGAAATATTAATAATTTTTTAAGTGGGTGTTTTCTGGGGAGAAACGATATGATGTTTTGTAGTTAGCATCGGTGCCACCAGATGGATACAAATCTACAAATGTCGTTTCCACAAATGTATACTATCCCTTCCAATTTTCCAAAGATTCTTCATGTCATTTCTTATTATAGAATATTTCTTTATTCTTTAGTTCTTTAAACTTTATTATATATATATATATATATATATATATGAACATATTGACAGCTTTGGAATGTGTTTTTTTGGGTGTTTTTTTTGTTTTTTGTTTCTAATTTTGTCAGCAAGAACTTGAACTATAATGCTGCAGAGGAAACAAAATGATTCTAAGAAGAAAAACACTAGTAACTAGTTGCTGTTGATTAAAAGTGACTGGTTTGTTCAATCTTTTGACATGTATTCAAGTATGGGATCAATAAAACGGATCAGAAAAGAATAAAAGATTTTTCAAAAAAAATAAAATAAGAAAAGTAATATTATTTAATCATCCTTTATTATGGGTTGCTCCGCTCTAAATTAATTATGATAATTTCATCGTTTCTTTTTGTTGATACCAATTAGCAGATACGAAAAATATTGCAATCGAGACTTCTATTTGAAGAAGGAATCCCCATTTTACATGAGTTTGTACAAAACCGAAAACAAAATTATAGTGTTTTCAACTTTTCTTGTGTGCATATTGAAAGTGAATTTGAAGGATTTCGACACTATTAATTAATCGGCACCATAAACACCGCCAATGTTAGTTTATAATTCAGTACTAGGTTTTTTTTTTTATATCAAAAATATATAATGCATATATAAGTAGGTGAGGTAAAGACTAAAATGAATGAATAATGAAGAGATGACGGGCTCTTAGGTTATGTTTGGTAGGAGGGAGGAAGAGTATGAGGGATGGATGAATTAGGAGGGATGAAGAGGATAACATCAATCCTCCATGTTGTTTGGTATTGAAAGGAGAGTTGGATGGATAGATTGATATTTAATTTATTAAATTACAATATTGACCTTTAAAAATTTAGAGGGTAGTATAAAAAGGGAGGGTTTTTTTATCTTTACCCCATCACTCTCCTTCGTTCCTTCCTTCCTTCCTTGAATCCTCCCAAATTGGGCGGGATTCATTTTTGTGGGCCCAGAGGGAGAAGCACTCCCTCCTCTACTCCTCTCCTCCTCTCCCCCTTTCCCCCTCTCCCTCTACTTCTCCCTCCAACCAAACAACCGATTTGCTTTCCCTCCCTTCTCCTCTCCCTCCAACCCTCTCCCTCCCTCCATATTTCCCTCCAAACAAACACAGCGTTAGAGGCGTTGCTAAACTGGTAGATGGACGAGTATGAGGTTTGGACAAATGACTCACAAGTCAACGGCTCGAATCGAATCCTACCAATAACAAAAAGCTTCAAAAAATATATTTCCAGTCTATATATGTGGCTTCATAATGTCAAAATAAATAAATAAATAGATGACAGATATATATCATTTAACTCATAGAAGAAATTCTTTCGTGTACCGAGTGCATGCACCTTATCTAATAATATATATACGGAAATTTTCATATGAGGATGCCCTGATAGAATTATATAAGGATATTGAATGTGAGTCACTCGTTTTACATACTTTGATTTGGTATGTATGCACTTGTCAAATCACTTTTATAAATGAGTGGCTCACATTCAATATCCTGATAAAGTTATATAATGATGCTCTGATAGGAACGGGACCGTGTATATATATATTATATAGTAATTTTTCAATGAGGACTAATCGATGCACACTTTAAACACATTTTGATGAAATTGCATATAATCAAATGTTTTTCGATGAGATTTTTTCTATGCATCATGAGAAAATTAAAATACACATTTAGTAAAAATTTGAAAATTTTATGGATTTGAGAACTATTTTTTCTTATATTTCTCCATTTTTAAATTTTTTATCTTCAAAAAAATTGGAAAATTTTAGTTTTTGCACCCAAATTTTTTTTTTCCATAAGTATATTTCAATGTTTTCACCATCCATAAAAAAAAATAATAATAATAAAAATCAAATCAAAATTCAATAGTCCATACAATTTCATTAAAGGTATTTAAAGTATACATCGTAAAAAGTCTTCATCGGAAAATTACTATATATATTTATATATATATATATATATATATATATATTGACAATATATATCTATCCATCCGGTCTCATTCCTATCAAGGTATCCTTGAGCCACTCATTTATAAAAGTGATTTAATAAGTGCATACATACCAAGTCATAGTATGTAAAACGAGTGACTCACATTCAATGTCCTTATATAATTCTATCAGGCCATTCTCATAGGAAAATTTCCGTCTATTCATCTATTTAGACCAAATATTTTTTTAAAGCTTTTCCTATTGGTAGATTCGAGCCGCCGACTTGGGAGTTATTTATCCAAACCCTAAATCTCAAGCTCCAAGCTTGTTCATCTACCAGCTGAGCTACACTCCTGAATTATCTAATGATATCGTATGATTTCGTATGGTCGTATGTATAATCAATCAAATTTATTTTTTTCATACAATATTGTATAATTTCGGTGATCGGATTCATGCATACTAAAGCAGTGAAGATTTTCTATTTGAACTCGAAGAATCAATGGACAGTTGTGATTGGAAATAAGATGCCAGGCTGGAGGGGTAGGTTGACTGTACGTTTGACCCCTCTAATAGTTGTTGATTGTGATCGACCAACCGAGGAAGTGGTAGCCGCCCAATCACTTTCAACGTGTGTGTACAGTACTCATCATAAAAGCCTAGAATTTCCTCAATAATAGTAATGATATATTTAAATTATTGGAGCATAGCTTCATATATATATTAAAAAAACAATTAATTCTTGTTTATTTATGATCTTGAAACAAAAATTAATTGTATTTAGATTAGAGAATTCGTATGTGAAGTTGAAGAAGAAGATGAGAATTGATAATCTAATTCGATCAATTAATCTATTCTAATCTAATCGAATTTTGTGCCCTACATTAATATGATATAATGTTTGAGGAAATCGACATGTAATTTGATTTCTCAGAAAAGACAATATTAAATTCAATGATAATTAGATCATGTGTGATTGAAAGTTTAACATATATATATATATAAATATAATTTTTCTATTGTCAGTTCAACCTGATATAAAATATATCAAGATAAAGAATGTGATTCATTAGATTTACATACTTTGACTCAAAATGTATATATATATATATATGGGTAAGATCAATGCCCTATTTTTTTACAAAATTTTTTATACAAATTCTTAACCATTAGATCTTACTTATCTTATGGGATAGGATTTAATCTCTTTTATCTTCCCTTATTTAATGCAGACATAATCTCTTACCTATTTAATATTTTATCTCTCCAAAATATTCTTATTTTATTAAATTCTCTCACCTTATTTAATTTTGTCTTTTATTTATTTTTCTTTTCTTTTCTTTATTTTTACACGTTTTTTTTTTTTTTTTACTTTACTTGAATCTAGAACATCATCGGTGTAACTTTCACTATTAGTTTTCGATCTTTAAAATCATTTTTCTTTTTTTTTTCTTTTTTTTTTTACTATTCTTATTGCTTAATTTACTTCATGTAAAACCAGACATTTAATCATTGCTCCTTTCCACTCTCCTCTTTTATTTTCTTTCTTTTTAATTTTTTATTTATTCTTATTTCATTAGCTTATATGGTGTAATTTTGTAAAGTTGCACAACAAAATTATTTTCACTTGTATCGTTCTTGTTAATATATTTGTAAAGTTGAACAACAACATCGTACCTGACTTCATTTATATTGATATTTGTAAAATAAAAACCATATGTAATAAGTAATTCAATGAAAAACTATCAATGAATACATGACTTGATCTATAAAATTAATAAAACATCATTAAAACAAAGAAGGAGAGTGGAAAGGAGTAAGTGATTACATGTTTAAAATTTTTGGTTTTAGATAAAGTAAATTGAGAAATAAGAATAGTAAAAGACAAGAGAAAGGAAAAAATAAATAAATAAATAAAAGGATTTTAAAGCCTAAAGAGTGAGAGTGAAAGTCACACCATAATTTTTTGGTTTCAGATAAAGTAAAAAAACAAAAAAACAAAAAGAGAACAAAAAATGTGTCAAAGAAAAATGAAAAGAAAAGAAAAATAAATAAAAAAACAATTAAATAAAGTGAGAGGATTTAAGAAAATAATAATATCTTAGAGAGATAAAAGTATTAAATAATTGAGATACAATGTCTGCATTAAATAAGGAAAGATAAAAGAGATTAAATCTTATCCATTAAAAGAAACACGATCTAATGGCCAAGAAGTTGTATCACAAATTGTGTAAAAAAAATGGGGTCATGGATCCTGCCTCATATATATATATATATATATATATATATATAACCAATCATATCAGAAGAATAAAATAAATCAAAGTGACATATGATTCATTGAATTAAGTACTTAATTGTTGGTTTTAAGATGATGAAATTTAACATGTACCAATATAATTTTCTTCTGTATTAATGTTTCATTTGTACAAAAAGGATATTATGTTATTAGCTGGTCATGCAATTCACAATATATATAAATAAATATATATATATATATATATAATAGAAAATTAAAATTTTGGTAAACAAATTATCCCTGCATATTGATCAATGAAAGATAACGATCGACATGAAAGTTGTGAAACCACATGGCCCCAGTTTATTAATTACTTCGAATTTCCCATGATCAAAATGGAGCCCTTCTCTTATGGATCATGATCCTCTCGTTATCTTGTTTCCTTTACTTTTCATAATCTAATGACACCTAAGCAAAATAAAAAATATATGGTCAAGATTTGATCACATTTTTCTCTCTCATGCAACTTAGTGTTTTAATTACACTTAAAAAATGTCAAAAAAAAACAAGGACCAAAGAGAGGATCTTGATCTTTTTCTCATAATGCAAAATATATAGTTCCAACCTAACTACGGACTATAATACCCGATAATAATAATAATAATAATAATAATAATAATACATATATTTTATATCGGTTTACAGAATATATATATATATATATATATATATTTAGTCATTTTTTGATATATACTGGATTTCGTACGAATTTTTCGTACATGATCAAAGTTTATCATATATGTTCTTACGTGGTAATTTTAATCACACGTGATCATATATTATGTATATACATATTTAAATTATTTTAATCACACTTGCAAAATATTTAGTTCCAACCTCACAAAATTAAATTATAGTGAAGTACTGATTAGATATATATTACAGTAATGCTACACATCTCACCCAAAATCTCATCTTTTTCATCCCACTACATGTAACATGTGAAGTGTTAAATGGTGAGTGGATATATGGGGTAGATGAGATAAATCATCACTAATATGTATCCACTCACAATTTGACACCTCACATACCACATGTAATGGGATGAAAAATGTGGAATTTTAGATAGAATATTAAGCATTATTGTATATATTAATATGTACACATACACATACGCGCAAGAAGGAGAAGAAAATGATAGATTCTTTAAATTATAACCATGCATGCATGCATTTAAATGATCCAGTTGGATCCAACTAAGAACCCCTCGTGTACATAGAGTTAATTTAATTTGGACATTCTCCTAACCAATCATACATAACAATAATGAACTGATCTGAAAAAATTTCCCATATGGATTTGGAACTGATCAGTCACCACACCATTAATTATTATATATACCATGTCCTCCTCACACCTATATACGATCACTTGTTGGTTTCTAGTATTGCATGATTTTCCTTGTCTGAAAATCATATGCTTTAAATGAGCTATCTCTGCCACATTAATGGTGTCCCAATTAAGAGCTTTTGATTGATATACTCCATGTTCGTTTCTCATTTCTCATCCACTCAATCCATGTTATTATCTCATTGAATTGATAGGTCTTCTCTGATCAGTAGGAGGAAGATCCTTTTCAACCTTCAATAGCCTTTTGTTATCTCTACAGTTGTTTTCTTCTAGCAAGTATTAGGTTTCAAGTAGTTTGAACAACACGTATAAAAAATATATATATAAATGATATGATTTTATTGGATGGATGTACCAGTCGATAGAACTGAAGAAATAATTTCGTAAAATTTTGGACCTACTTCTGATATATCTTGTGGTTACAGTTTAGTGGGGTGCAAAATATATATGTTAGGCTTGATAGGACTGGAAAATTGATGAAGAGTGTGGGCTCCCTCTTTTGATAAAATAAAACAAGACTTGGTGATGATGATGAGTTTATAGTTCAGTCTTTTTCCATACCAAGGGCAATGGGACAGGGCTAATCAAAGCAAATTAATGTTAGGTAATCAGTGTTAATCAATTCGATTGTACGAATTTAGAGATTCTCTGTTATGCTGATCTAAATTCTTAACGAGACATGTTTAAAATTAACTTTTGATGTATTGATAACATGAAAAATGATTGGTGCATGGAAGATAAATAATATATCTTAAACCGCCCACTAATCATAAGGTATAAGTGTTAAGAGATTTTGATTTAAATGTTTAACATATATAGTTGAGACTTAATTGAGATTAGCAAAGGATCCAATCCAGATCGGCAGTCAATGTATTATATATTGCCCATTTCAATGCTGTTGAATGGTCAAAAGGGGTATCACTTGTCATGTGCACATCAGCACATCCACGTGGATATGCATGTTCATTGCGGTTCTTGGCAAGCTTTTATGATCGAAGTTCCTACACGTTGCCATGCTGGAGTTGAATCGTGATTGATGAACTGAACACACTATGAGTGAGAAATTAATTATAAGAATCAGGTATAAATTTGGTTAATTTGGTTTCTTTTTTCAAAAAATATATTGTATATGATCTTATATCGTCTCCTCTAACAATTAGTTTTATAAGGTTACAAAATTGATGGTTAGATGTGATAATTTAAGATTCTTGATAAATAATTAATGTATGAAATTCCGCACTTAAAACATTAAAAATACTATATATATAATAATAATAATAATAATAACTAATTAAAATATACGGAACGGATTTTTCAAAGTTACTGAGTGCTCTTAACTATTAAGTTTTATATGAAAAAAAAAAAAAAAAAAAAAAACTAATATAGAAATTGATATACGGCAAGAGATTTCGACTGTCACCGTTCACACAATTTTTTATATATCTCTTTCTTCATTTCCTTTTTTTTTTTTTTTTTTTAACCAATAAAAACAAAGAATTAATTACCGACACTAGAGGAATTAACCAATATAAATTTTGATTTTGCAAAAAAATTTCAAGCATCGTTAATTAATAATCAAAAGAAAATAAATAAATAAACAAAAATTAATGGAGATCTGTACATTTTAATTGTCAAACCCTTAATAAAAATAATAACTAATAAAAACTCGATTTTGAAGACATTTTATACTAAAATGAATTTTTTTCTATTTTGATGAGATGGGTCAGGTCTTCAATTTTGAACCTGAAGTTAGACTCACTAAGCTTGGAATGTACATTTGCCGGAAGCTTCGAAGTTAGCTGGGTTACAAATAATTGAAACAGCAAACAACAGCAACAACGAAAAAAATTTGGGTTAATTACATTAACTTACTCTTAGTTTATTAAATTTACTAAGATTTTAAAAAATATAATAAATTAACATAAAAACTCAATGCCATCAAATCAATATATTAGCTTTGGCAGTTAACTAATATCGGTCCTTAGAAATACAAATATACCCTTTATCACATCATCACAATATATAAAATATTTTTTAATTAAAAATTAAAAAAACCAAAATTAAAATAATAATAACAATAATCTATTAGCAATGGACCTACACCGTCAAAGAAAACAAGAGATCTTTAATGATCTTTTCCGATCGGAGAAGATCGGCCTTCTGCAGTTAGCAGAGGATGCTCCTCCACGAATTAATCATCTTTTTCTTTTTTATTTTTTAATTAAAAAATATTTTATATTTAGAATGATGTGTCAAGAGTATATTTAATTTTCTACATGCTAAAGTTAGTCAACTGTTAAAATTAACAAATTAACTTAATAGAAAAGGGTATTTGTGTTAATTTAAGAAATCTTTTTAAAATCATCCTAGATTTAACAAAATAAGGGTAATTAGTGCAATTAACCTAAAATTTTCCAATGACAGTTTGATTTTTTTTTTTTTTTTCCGAACATGATAATATATATATATTTTTTAACAATTGAACATAGAGAAAAACTTGCATTGGAAGGTCTTATTGGTATGCCAATGAGACCGTCCAATAAAAATGTGTTATTTATATTGTGAGTATAAAATATATTTTTAAAATACTACATGACAATAGGACCATCCCATACAAATTTTTCTCCCGAATATGATAGCTATTCGTTTATAAATACAGTTAATTATGCAACAATATAAATTCACTTAAAGACAAAATTTCGTAAAATAGAATAATATGCCAGATAGTCACGGGATGCTTGATGCCTACATTTCTTTTGGGTTTGTTATGGGCCGACTTGAAACGGTAATAATTCTATGAATGAGAATTGACTGACATACACAATGTGAAGCAGATAGGCCTGGGCCTGGTCCTGGGCTGGGCGAGATTGTTTTGGCCCAGGACCAATGCACACGCTAGAAGAAATAATATATCATATACATAGACAATATTTGATCCGATTGTACATGCAGAGTGTATATATATATATTTATATTTATATGTGTTCTCAACAAGCAATTAAGTAAATGGCTTCTAAATCAGCGATTCGAATCTTACCAACAGTAAAAGCTTAAAAAGAAAATTAATAATAACTGATCCTGAATTAATAGATATTATTAAAAATATAAATATATATATATATATATGATTTCATTAATCTTCCCGATTCCGAAAGACGTGCAGTAGTCCAATAATTTTTATTTTTTATTTTGACAGATGTAGTCCAATAATCTGAACATGATATTATTGTATGTTAGAACTTAGAATTAAAAAATGACAACAACCGTGGATTGGATAGGTTTTTTTGTAAGATTATTATAAATTTATAATAACACTTCAATATTCGCATGCACATATTTCTGATGTGGCATGATGAGAAACTGACACGTTTATAGATCTGGTCGCCTTATGCCTCCACATATGATCTATTAATTTTGGATATCCAGTACTTTTCCAATATTTAACAATAATCTCACATCTCATAAATAATTATAAAAAAATAAAAAAATGAGAGAGATAGAAAATGAATAACTAGGTAAGAAATGAATCAATGATATTTTACTAATAGTTATGATGATCATCATCATTTGTTGGAAACATCAACCATTCATCAGGAGATGAGTTTTGTTGATCATGATCATGACTTGCATCGACAAAATCAGGATCTTGACCACCACTACCTATGAGATGATGAATTCTCTCTAGACATGGATATTTTGAATAATTTTGATCAACAATATTATTATTATTAATATTATTGTTGTTGTTCTTACTATCTAATGCTTTTAGAAACCCTAACCACCAAGAATAAGAAGAAGCTTGGTTCTCTGATGACCCCCACTCAAATTCAAACCCTTCCATGGCAACAACTACTGGAGCTGCTACAACAGGTATTGAAGGCTGAGTAGTTGACCAAATGGGTTCAGGAATAGGCATTGACTCTGTTAATGAATAACAGTAACATTGTGATTGTGATGACAAGCTTGAAGCCAGCTTGTTACTACTAAAATAGTTACTGTTACAATTACCTAGAATAGTAGCTGATGTTGATGATGATGATGATGTTGTTCTTGATGAAGAAGATCTATGGAGGTGCAAAGCATGAACAATCTCTCTTCTAGCTTGAGCCATGTTGATGAAAGAATCTTGAGGCACTCTTCTTCTTGTACTACTAGACCTTCTTCTCATAATTGATTTTCTCTTATCATGAGAATCCATAACTAGCTATTGCAACTTGACTCGTTGAAACTCAACTTTGCTTTGACATGTTAACAAAGAAAGATTTGAGAGAGATTAAAATGATATCAAAAGAGATGGAAGGTAGGATAATGATAATAATGATGATGGGTCAGCTGAGGCATTAACATGTAAGGTGACACGTGGTTAGGATATGATGCGTGGACACATGGCATGTGTATGTAAAAGTAAACAGATGTTATCGTAAATACTCAAATTATATATATATATATAAGGTACAGGATAAAACATTGTTAAAAAAAAAGTTAAAATGTATTTATTATCTTGTTTTTATATTTATTATGATTAAAGGTAATAAATATTGTATGTATCTTTCCGTTAATAGTGTTTTAATATGTACTCTAGAGACACATGTTAATGCTATATATTATATGTAACTATATCAGTATCAATACATGTGGATCCTTGATTATAGAGAAGTTTTGACAAGTGTATACACTTTAAGTCAAAGAATGTAAATCTAACGGTCAACATCCAATACATTGATAAAGTTATATCAGCGTGCACTAACTTAAACATTTATATATAAATATATCCGACGTATTGATAAAGTTATATTAATACGTAATGATCTAAACATTTATATATATATATATATTTTTTCTATTATTGATTCAAACTGATATAAAATATTTCAGTTTCTTATATATATATATATATATGGACTATTGGATTTAAATGTTTTGACTTCACACTATATATAAAATCTACGTCCGCCCACTAACCCACCGCTCTGATATGGGCTTTTAAGGCCTGCTGGTTATGATGATGCTGCTGTAGGCTGCAAGCGCCACCACTCTCTGAGTCTCTGGCAAGTGGCAACCTAAAAACTAAGGGGAAATTAAAAAAAAAAAAAACAAAAAACAAAAAAAAAAAAAAAAAAAAAAAAAAACAGAGGCTTCTCTTCTTGGTGGGTGGGTTGGTGGGTGTCTTTACTTGGATTGGACTCGTATATTAATATGGAATCTCCAAAGCTCTCAGCATTTAAGTAAATTAATGTTAAAGTCAAGTAATTTTTTTTTTTTTTTTACATTATATTTATGTTTTCGAGACACGTAAAATGTCTTACAAACGCGATGCACGACCACAAAATGAGATTGACTAGTGCTTTGTAATTATTGTAATAAAAAAAAAAAAAACACGACCCGGTAATTAATAACAAGTACAACCTAAAAGTGAGAAGAAGTTCGAAAGAAGTTAATACAAACAAATTGATTATTATATTAATACATATTTATGGTAATCATATTTTTCAGATCTCTATGCTCATGTAAATTTTTTTTATTTATTTATTATTATTATTATTTTTTTTTTTTAAGAAATAAACATACACAAAATAGAAAGCCAATCCAAAAGTCGAAACCTAAACAGACAAATCCGACTGGACAGCTTTTCTAACACAAGGAGGAAAAAATCTTCCATCTAGAAAATATCATCAACAGCCTTTAACGCGACCTTTGTGAGACCATGAGCAATCGTGTTTGCCGCCCTAAGAACATGTCTAACTGAGATCACTTGAAGGTTGGAAACAAGAGAAGAGATCTCAGCTAGAATGAAACCACTAATCGAATCTTGGTGGCTTCTCTCATTAATCATTTTAACAACAACCACAACATCCGATTAAAGACAACAAGGCCTTAAACCACAGTCCTTACTGAAAATCAAACCTCTGTATATCGCCACTGTTTTAGCCAAATTGGCATCAAAGCAAGTCGATATAAACTAGGAACAAGAGGCCAACACAAAGCCAAAATGATCCCTAATAACGATCCCAAACCCAATACAACCACCCTCATTGTTAACAGCCGCATCACAATTGATTTTATAGCAATTCGGATCCGATGGTCTCCATCTAATGCTAAACTGATCAGGCAAGACAAAGGCCTGCGCATAGTCCTCTTCACAACTGTGATAGTCATCCAAAAAACTCATACACCATTGAACCACCACAAGAAAATTCTGATTTTGTGACCTATGTATAGCCAAATTACGCAAAAACCACACCCTCCAAACAATTGTACAAGGCAAACCCATTTCTTCCAGTTTCATCAAAGAATGACATTCTAAAATGAAATCAAAAAAATTGGCATAGGTGCCACTAACCTGGACCTCAGGCGGCAACCAATCAATGCAAGCAGTCTTCAAGTTACGGTAGCCCCACAGGGCATGTAGAGTCGTTTCTCATGGACCTTTACAGATAGGGAAGCTATCCATCACAAGCATGTTGAGGCGCGCAATATTGGACAAGGTTGGAATCCAATCAAAGCAAGTCTTCCATATAAAAACCTTGATTTTCAATGATATAGCCATCTTCCACAAGGACTGCCACCAACTCTCCAACCGAGAATTATCAGAAGAACATGCCTTTTGATCGAGTGATCTACCCACCTTATATCTCTAAGAGCCCAAAAACAAGATAATTGAAAGGTAAATTTATGTATATATACGTGTGAACTTTACAATTTTTAATTTTAAGAGCATCTCCGATTCTAAAATGGATTGTGAAAATTTTATATGCCACATTTAATAAATAGACATTGAGTTAAAATAATTCTCTCCAATGTAATCATTTTTGTTCGCTGTCAAGCTGATGTGGCAATAATAGACATTGTGTTATAAAAATGACACATCACTTACTTACTTCAATGTTGCTTCAAACCCTAACTGTCACCTTATATGTTATAACCGAGTCTCTCAAAGAATTTCTCAATTTCCTCTTTCATGGTCACATTGTCATCATTGGGCTTGCCTTCATTCGTAAGCTCTTCAAAATGTTTCTCTGAAAAAATAATTGTCAAGTAGCAATCTATCAGTCTTTTTCTTAAATTATGAAAATCCCTTCTAAATCCACCCTCGTTACAATAACCTCTGTTGAATTTATCATGCATAACACTGAATTCATTAAAATAGTACAACTCAGGATGGTTAGACTTGAGAAAAAATTCAGCATCGTTACTGGAGTTTGATTCATCTATTGCCGAAAAAAACCGCATATTCATTATACGGTCTATCTTAAAATCCCTTAACAGTTTTACCAAGGCTTTAACATTATCATTTTCTAGAGGATAAACCGGTGGTTTGTTAGGAAGATTAGCTGAAATTCCAATTAGAAAAAAAAAACTAATTTTATTATCCCTACCAATTTTGTTTACAATTGCTCTGCAAATCTAAGTGCTCATCCCATCCCTTACTCCATTGGGATCATGCTTTAAAAGTTGTGGAATTAGGTCATTTAATCCAGACCTTATCATCTTCCTTGCCAAAATTGAGCATTCATAGTTTCCAAACACACTTTATACTGAACTATCTTTGATTTTTCGGTAGTTAAATCTAGAATCGCCAATCCAAATGAAAATTGTCCCGAGTCAAATATAAGTACCTTATTTTCATCAACTCTCCGATCTCAGATCAATTGATCCGATCGGCAAAATCTAAAATCCATTTTAATGAAAATGAATAGAGACACATTGTCACGATCCTTGTGTTTGGACAATCAAGAAGATCACAGAGTGGTTTGATGTGACTATGGTTGACCAGTAATCTAAAGAAAATGACAATATAAGTGTAGCATATTCATTCTACGATCTATCTCACAATCCCCTAACAGTTTTATCAAGGCTTTAAAATTATCATGTTCTAGAGGATAAATCGGTGGTTTGTCAGGAAGATTAGCTGAAATTCCATTTAGAAAAAAACTAATTTTATTATCCCTACCAATTTTGTTTACAATTGCTCTGCAAATCTGAGTGCTCATCACATACCCTACTCAATTGAGATCATGTTTTAAAAGTTGTGGAACTATGTCATTTAATCCAGACCTTATCATCTTCCTTTTTAAAACTGAGCGTTTGTAGTTTCCAAACACACATTGATACTGAATTATCTTTGATTTTCCGGTAGTCAAATCTAGAAACACTATCCTAGTTGAAAATTATCCCTAGTCAAATATAAGTACCTTATTTTCATCAACTCTCCGATCTCGGATCAATTGATCCGATCGGCAAAATCTAAAATGCATTTTAGTGAAAGTGAATAGAGACACTGTCACGATCCTTGTGTTTGGACAATCAAGAAGATCACAAAGTGGTTCGATGTGACTATTGTTGACCAGTAATATGAAGAACATGACAATATAAGTGTAGGCGTAACTAGCATAGCTTTTCAAGTAGATTTTTTTCTTCATCATTTTTCCACAACATAGTATATCTCCAAAATCTTTACATCTTTTTCATAAATCTTATTGTTGTCAAGGGTTTGCAAATCTTATCCAATTCATCACATTCATCTATCATTTCAGTATAAAGATTACCAGTCAATTTGATATATTTGTTCGGCCTACCCATATTTAGAATGCTTTCAAGTCTTCTCAATCTTATCCAATTCGTCACATTCATCAATCATTTCGGCATAAAAATTATAGGTCCATTAGATATGTTTTTCCACCTCACCCACCTTTAGAATACTTTCAAGCTCCTCAATGCACACTATCATAATCATTGGGTTTAGGTCCAAATAGTCAAGAAGATTACATAGTGGTTTGATACGACCATGACTGACCAGTTTTCAGTAAGAACATGATAATATAAGTGTATGTCTATCTAGCATAGCTTTTAAATTACATTTTTCCATGAATGGATCAAGTTGATGAACACAATAGTAGAATAAATAACTTGGTTGATATTGTAAATGTTGAGATATTGAATGGAAGAGGGATGTTTACTAATACAGTGAGGTTTCCAAGGTTGGACTAAAAGCATAAACAAAAAGGATGTTTTGATTTGCCCTTTCTTTAGTTCATGTGAGTGAAGAATGTTAGTTTACTACTCATATTTCTCTCATATTTTTAGTTTATTTCGTTTTAATTGTTAACTTTGAGATTGCTCACAAATTTATTGAGATAGCATACGTTAATAAATCAATTAAAAAGGTTTATAGGGCAATTACTATTTACGGAACTCACATCATAAGCACTAATAGTAGATTCTCTATTTATTGTAAAATTGGACAATGTCCCTCTAAAGATCACTATTTTTCCATTTTTTTTTTATGACATATTTATTATACTAGTGTCCAATGTCTATTGTGTCAAATATGATTGTCGTATTTATGATTCTTGGTTTAATGTGATCATGTATGCCCTTTTTCTTTTGGTTGGCTCCGTTATAAATCGATGTTTCAAATTAACATCATCATATCACTAACTCAGTTGGTTTGTAGTTGGTTACATAAAGAAGAGTTATGAAATGCCATTTTTCTATTTGTCTTCTCTACAAATCTATATAACATGAAATGTCTTTCAAACACTTTAATATGCATGACCACAAAATGAGATTGATAAGTGGTTTGTAATTATTGTAATATTTCAAAAATAAAACACGACCCGGTAATTAATAACAACCTAGAAGTGAGAAAAAGATCGAGAGAAGTTAATACAAACAAATCGATTATTATAATATGGAAAATGTTTAGATACCGACCGGTCAGTACTCAAGGTACCGACCCCATCAATGGAGTGTTGGCATGCGGTCCATTTTGAAAGAATATAAGAAAATAAATATAAAAAGTTAAAGAAAAAGATACCACGTGCCAACATCCCATTGGTGGGTCAGTACCCAAGCATTTTCCTTATAATATTACAGTTTTATGGTAATCACATTATTCATATCTCTACTATAATGTAAAGTTATTCCTCTCTAAGTCCAAAAACAAGATAATTCAGAAGTAAATATATATATATATATATGTTAATATTAGAAGAATTTTAATTAACCTTTAATTTTAATAATAAGATTACAAGATCCAATTTTACAACTTTAAATTTTAAGAGCATCACCGATGTTAAAATAGATTGTGAAAATTTTATATACCGCATATAATAAATAGACATTGTGTTAAAATATTTCTCTTAAATACAATCATTTTTATTGGCTGTCAAGCTGATGTTGCAAAATAAGTTATAAACACCATCAACATAAATGTCTATTTTTAAAAGACTCTATTGAATAACTATTTTATAGGTCAACTAAGTGTTAACGATAAATATTAAAAAACTATTAAGAATGTGATTGGTTAAAAATAAAATAAAATAATAAAAAAGTATAAAATAACTAAATGAGTTATTGATAAATTGTATTTTCAATGATAACATCATAGATATATTTTTTTTTGGATGTCTATCAACTATATTTTAATGACATATGGGATGCAAGTCTATTGACATTATTGACATATCAAAAATTATTGTGATGCAAGCTATTTTTATTTTTAAAAAAAAATTTAAAAAAAAAAAACTAATTTGTTTTGATTAATTGATTATGCAAATTAATTTTGATTGAATCATTGAACTATGTTGAACGTACTGCTTTGAAATTATTTATACATGTCACTCACTAATATTCAAAATCTTCTGGTGATCCATTGAATTGGACCACAAAGAATTTGAAAAATATTTAACATCAACTAAAGTAGAGAAGCTACCATGTATCCTCCCATGCATACACTTTTTTTTTTTTTTTTTCCATCTTTAAAAGATGTATTATTGCTACTTTTCCAATTTGACGTCTCAACTTTCAAATATAAGAAAACCTTAAATGGGATGGTCTCACAGCTCTATGGAGATAAGACCATCTAATGAAAATATATTAATTATATCGAGAATAAAAAAAAAAAAAAATTTAAATATTATATAGTACAATTTCATTGGATGGTCTTATTACCACGTTAATGAAACCGTCCCCTAAGTAAGCTTTTCTCCTCATGTATACAAAGGATTTTGGTCAAAGATAGCCCAAAACAAAACAATTCCGTAATAGAGATTTAAATCAGATATTGATTTATAAAATTATAAAGTATCAGAAGATTCTTCAATTATTGTGGAAATTTAAATTGTATTTTATAAAGAATGATATCGATAGCTGATAAAACTCTTATCTTACCTGTGTCAGAATTTACAAAACAAAAGCAAACGATTTCGTGACTATAAGTATTGGCTGGTTTATGCATCTTTCGGTTGGTTACGTGTTTGTCCATGCTAGGCTGCTAGCTAGACCAATTCAAACCTAAGAGATGACCAACAATACGGAGCAGCCTCAACATGGACTTATTCGGATTTCAATTTTTTTATTTTTTTATTTTTTATTTTAATAATCAAATCAATTGTCTTAAAAACGGTATTTCAATTTGTGTCAAATCAAATCAAATTGATATATATATATATATATATATATTCAATTATTATTTTTTTTAACTTCTTCCATAAGTGTAGATACATATCCCAATTTAGTTGCTTAGACATAAATTGGGAGACTATTTTTAGACGGTTAATTTAAGTCCTTTATTTATTTTATTTTTTTTTTTTCAGGTTGATCAAGAAGAAAAGGAAGCCTCAAAATAGTTATTCGTTTATAAAAATACTCTCAATTTTTTATTTATTTTAACTTTATATTTTCCATAATCTATTAGTTTTAATTTTTTTTTTTTTAATAATTTTTTTGTTTATTTATTTTTATAAACCACTTTAATATTATTTATTTTTAAAACCCAATAAATCATTTTGATAAGCGTAAAATCATTCTTATATATATAGTTAGAGTTGACTATTAATATTTTGGTCAAATAGACTAAAATGATATATATTGAAAAAATAAAAAACTTAAATCGCTAATATAACAAAGACATTTAAATATATGATATTTCACCAAAAAATAAGGATTTTATTGAAATTACCCTAAATATTATTATGTTTCTTTTAACTAGGTAGTCAATTTCCATTCATGATGTTTTAAGATTCTAATTAATTGCTTTCCTATTTCTTTTAGGTTTTTATTTTTTTTATTTAAAGGCCTTGTATTTTAACAGTGATTTTAGTTTCTGATAAACCATAAAATTTAAAGAGTTTTCTCCATTTATCCAAATTTCACTATCTTCATGATGTGTAAGTGTGTAACGAATTTTGATATCGATTATTCTGATATTTATGTACGAATCAACAAAGTGATAGAAGTTTTCGATTTCAGTATTCGTATATGAATCAATGGATTCAAATAACTTGTCCCATTCTGTTCATCGCTCGTCGTTTGCCTGCTTTTTCCGCTGCATGACATGTTCGATAATCAAAATCAAATTAAAGACTTCCATGATTGGAAAGAACACCAGGTGCTTTCTCTGACAAGATTCGATTTCATCAAAGCTAGCAAGTCAATCAAACAGTGACAATCATCAGCTCAGTTTGATTTGTACGATCAATTTTATAACATCCTGCCATTCCAAGATTCCTTTGTTAATTGGATTTGGAATGTCGTTTTCTAGTAAATAATGTAATTAATTACAAATATTTTACGTGGGATTCAATCTATAATATTCAATTACACATCTAATATATAAACTAATTGGTAATTCACATTTCGCTTAAAATTAGAGATTTCAATTACATAAGTTAATGTTATATTTTTATACATAAATTAATTTATCATTAAACTATATCGCACAAATCAGATATATATTTATCAATCTACCCATTTGTATCAATTCCATCGATTAAACAAATCTAAATATTCTCTTATGATACTTTGATTTTGATTCATTTAATCTCCACACCAATGCCTACTTGGCTTGCCCCAACATTTTTGGATCTGTATAACTCAAAACACAGCTAATTAATTTTTTTCTAAAGATTTTCCTGGAGCAGGATTTTGGGTGGTCAACTGGTCATGACTCATGTTACAGTCTTACATATAATCAGTAGCTTCCATGCACATTCAAGCAAGGATAAATAAACTGATAATGAATATTCAAATCAAAGTTGTATACTTTTATTTATTATTAATAACAAGTTGAATAGTGGAGCACAACCCATATTGAATTTTACAGCTCATGTTTGGGTAGTAATGCTACTACTGGTTTTGACAGCTTATCAAACGTTGAAATTCTATTAATTCTAGGGTTTGAATTTCGATTTAAACTGTTCCATGTCGATGACCAGGTCCACACGTACACCTTTTCAAAGTCTTAGAGATTTGTACAATGCATGCCAGCTGATCTGCTCAGAGAGAGAGAGAGACAGAAATTTAGAACAATGTTTCAGCTTATAATATTCATGCAAAGTACATAGTTTCTGAGCCTTCACGTGAACTCTCTAAAAAGGACCATCAAAGCTAGCTACTAGTACCGGTTGATTGACTGGTGCACTGCACGAAAAAATACATATTTATATGTGGAAAATGTTTGGGTATTGACCATTGACCGGTCAATACCCAGACATATTGATTACCGGATATATTGACTATCCAATAGGGTATTGTCATGTGATCCAAACTCTTTCACTTTTTACACTTTTTTTTTTATTTTGGGTTGTGTGGCAACTAACCATTGGTTGATTAGTATATGTGGATGTTGACCGGTCAGTCTCCAAACAGTCTTCTTTATATCTCTCTGACTAAATCAGTTCTCAGTGTTGTTGAGTGTCGAAAGAGTACTGTAATAGACTAATAGTAATCAGACATATTGTAATTAATTATTAAATCGCTTGTAAGTTTTTATGGAAAAAGAAAAAATATACAATTATTTGAGTTTGGACTCCACGATTTTTGTAGGGTTCTTTCATCACCAACCCGAATTGAAAAAAAAAAAAAAAAACACTATATAGTATATTAAATAATAATCAAACATGGTCAGAGTATTCCTAAACAAATATAAGTTTTAGGTATGGAATTCGTACAGATACTCCGATAGGCAGGGGAGGAAGTATAGGGGAAAAAAACTCTGAAGTTCATATTTAAAAAATTATAAAATAGTTATAAAATTTTAACTTTTTTTCACTTTGGTCCCTCTAATTTTTTTTGTTTTTGTATATTGACCCCAATCTTAAATTTCTAGTTTTGCCCCTACCGATAAAAAAAAAAAAAAAAAAAAAAGCTAAAACTAAAACTAAATTGTTCGGAATTTCATGCGAAAAAAGGTCAAAAATTCTGCAATTAATAAGTTATATTTAATGTATTTATATTAATTTTAGCAGAAAAAAAGGGCAGCAATGTGCAGTTGCCAAAGGAACAGTAGTCTCAACTTTTCAACTTTCATTGCTGGCCTGCACGAATTTTCAATTCAAATTTTTTTTTTTTTCTTTTCTTTTTTAATGGAGAATCCATAACTTTGATTTTGTAGAGGATTCATGTCATTGATGGGTCAGGTCAACTCTACAACTTTTTATTTCGTGAATACAACAGTTCTCTCCATATTAATAATAAAAACTAAAGCTCATGGGAGGAATATGACAAGAAATTTGATACACTCATATCTTTTATTATTATTAATTTATGTGTATTTATTTTATTTTATTCTCCTTTTTTCTTGGAATAATCCAATATATAATTATAATCAGGAAAAAAAAAAAAAAAAAAAAAAAAAAAACAGTGATTGCTAGTGGGTGGCTACTACAAGCCTACAGCTTACTGTTTAAGCAACCCTACAAAGTTTAATTTGGTGGCCCAACTTGAGGTTTAATTGTTTAAACAATTTAATGTACCATCAACTATCAAGAGTGTTTTCAAACTCTAAGAGTGTTCAATCAATCAAAATCATTTTAACATTAATTTTATGATATTTAGACATTTAGTTGAAATAGACACATCGCAGCTATCATTTAAATTTTTGAAAATATATAAAAGCGTATAAAAACAAAAAAACAAAAAAATTTCTTTAATACACTCCTCGAAAAAATGAGGTTGGTAAGTAATTAAACTCGTTATTATAATATCATAAAATAATGAGTTTAATCAAGAAGTCGTGTCTCATGGATTCGAGTATCTTTAGTATTTAAAAATAAAAAATAAAAAATAAAAAATAAAAAGCACTCTTACCCATCTAAATAATTTGACAAGAAATTGATTTGACTATAAACTAAACCCAGAAAAAAACACAAACAAACTACAATGAAAGTTGGAAAATTCACTACTTTTACAAGAATTTCCCACTACGCAAAGTAAAACGAGCTATCGTCTTTGACCTGTAAACTTTGATACGATTAATATAGATAGATCAAAGAAATTAAAGTCATATTTGGTTTGTCCAAACTCTGTCCTTTGCTTTGACATTTCAATTGCACTACTACTTCAAAAACAAAAATATACATAAAAATTAATCCCAAAAAAAATAAATAAATAAATAAATAAATAACTAAACTAGCCACAATAATAAACTAATTAATCAATTAATTAACACAATTACAATAGTTAAAAATATTCAAAAAAAAAAAAAAAAAAAATGTTACAAACCAACACAGTTTCTAGAGGTGGTGACACCACCATCAACAACAAGATTGTGTCCACTCACATACTTTGATTCATCACTAGCAAGATACAGAGCAGCCTCTGCTATATCTTTAGCTCTCAATGTCGATCCTTTCAAATTCGCTAACCCATTAACAAACTCTTCCATTTTCTCCACTTCACGATCACATGGAACCCCAAAACTCATACAATCTTCTTCGTCGTCACCGTCTCCGTCTCCGTCTTCTCTACTCCTCCATGCATTTACAAGCATAGAAGTCGCCACCCCAAATGGTGAAATACAATTAACTCTAATTCCATACCTTCCAAGCTCACAGGCAGTGTTTTTGGTCAAACCTACAATGGCGTGCTTTGACGCCGTGTACGCGTGCGGTCCGAG
Organism: Acer negundo; assembly: GCA_035582765.1. NCBI lineage: Eukaryota > Viridiplantae > Streptophyta > Magnoliopsida > Sapindales > Sapindaceae > Acer > Acer negundo. Next base: position 20,744,558 of record CM069243.1, on the reverse strand, counting down.
ACCGCCCATCACTCCGGCGACGCTCGCAGTGTTTATTATACACCCACCTCCTCTGGATACCATCGCACGCGCTGCGTGCTTGATTCCTAGAGCAACACCTTTCACGTTCACACGCATGACTTTGTCGAACTCGTCGGCGTCGAAGTTGATGATGCTTTTACGGTGCTTGTATTGGTTACCGAGGACACCGGCGTTGTTGAAGAGGATATCGAGACGGCCGTATCGAGACACCGTTGAGTTTATCAGGTTTTCGACGTCGTCCTCTGAGCTGACGTCGCAGTGGACGAAGGTGACGGAGGTGGCAGAGGAGGGAGACGACAATGTGTTGGCGAGTGCCGTCCCGACGGCGTCTTCCACGTCGGCTATCACTACTTTGGCGCCGTGCCTGACGAAGAGCCTCACAGTCGCTTCTCCGATCCCTCTAGCGCCGCCGGTGATGATGGCAACTTTTCCTTCAAGCCTGTAAAAAATAATAATGTCACAAATTAACAACATTCTTATATCAAAAAATTAAAATTAAAATTAACTACATTTGTTGTATGTGATTAAAACGTAATGGTTTTATTACATTATTTTATGAAAATTCGATGCATGGAAATTTTTGTCATTAACTTAAAAGCAATGGGGATTTCTCAAAATGTAAATAAGTGGTAGCTAGCTAGAGTATATCTTCCGTACACTTTTGGTAAATTTGATTTTAATTTGTCTATATATATAGTTATTATATATAGTATTGAAATTTGTATGGTATCATAATAATGATTTATATAAATAAAATAAAAAAATAAAATAAAAAAAAGTAGAAAGGTAGAGAATTAATTGATCAGAAATAGAGAAATGTAAATAATACCTTTTGTGGAAGGGAGGAGGGTTGTCTTCCCAAGCCAAGACATGGTGATGAATTCCTTGAAGGGTTGTATCGGCCGATATCTCGGGCATTACTTGAGCAAGCATTGTTTTGTTTATCAAAAATATGTAGAGAGAGAGAGAGCTTATTATATGAAGGATTTTGTATTGGTAATTTGGTTTTGGTATATGTTAAGAGGGAATTATGAAGAGGGGTTTATATAGAGAATGATACATGTGTACATTTTATAAGGTATATAATATATACATGTAGTGATTAGTGGGGTTGCGTGAGTGAGTGAGCTGTTTTGTATTGTCTTATCACAGATTTGAAATCGGTGGCTTTCTTTGAATTGTCAAATAATGTCCCTCCTCAACTTGCCCCTCAATAGTCAAGTCTTGCAAGGATACGTGTTTCCCTCTCTCCTGTATATTTTCATTTGTTTAATTAAACTATCGAGGAATTGAATATGTAAATTTAAAGTCAAGAAAATTATCACTCACGATAAAAAAAAAATATAATGGTAAAAAGAGGAACAAAATTTACATGATTTAATGTGAACTTACTTCTACAAAATATATTAACACTTAATTTTCAATGTCAAATAGCCGTGGGTTCGACTTCCATATATAATTAAACTATCAAATAATTGAATATGTAAATTTAAAGTCAAGAAAATTATCACTCACAAAAACAAATAAATACTGGTAAAGAGAGAAAAACAAAATTTTATGTGATTTAATGTGAATCTACTTCTATAAAATACATTGACACTCAATTTTTACTATTAAATAGTTGTGAGCTCGACTTCCATATAGCGTTAGTCTAACATAAAACAAAAATAATGTTACGTACTAGAAATACTAATTCACGAGCTTCACAACCCACCGATGTAGTAATTTAGGCAAGCAGCCAAATATATAATAAATTATTTGCTCCAAATTTATTTGAAGAATCTGATTATGATATGAAACAAGTATATATCTTTATCATTGTAATATATCTTTTATTAACTATCAATCACAAATATTCTTTTAATTAGGATAGAAATTCAAGATCTGTAAAATGATTTTAGAGTCCCAAGAATCTAATTATAAACTTAAACATATCCAAAATGAAATCCAAAGAACTATCTGTTAAGATTCTGGTATATACAACCAGCGAGGATCTAGCATTATTCCATTTTCCTAGGTTTTTCCAACCATGTTGTACATTGATTACAATCTTCTGCTCTGTAATTTTTTTGCCTAGCTCAAGATATTGGACAGACTGTATTGTCTGGATTCTGATCTTGGTTTTTTTAGTTGATGAATTATTGGGTGTTTGTTTGTTTGATCTTATCTTGAAGTACTACTTCAAACTCAAATCCAAGGTAGATATGTGTATAGATTGGTTAACCTAATAATATCTGATTTGGTTTCAATTTGTACTTAAACAAAGGTTATTACAGACAATCTCACATGGTCTGGCTAGTTAGCAGGATCTTGTTTTCAAATTACTGAATTACCCATTAATTAGTTTAGTATATTCATAATTAATCGAGGGCAACTCTTGATAGACAAGAAAACACATAAATTCTAAGGAAACAGTTATGCAAGACAAGGAAGAGAATGAACATAGAAAATATGAGATTGACCCATGGAAAGCATCTAACTCCTACGCGTTACTTGTGGATTCAAGTCATGTCCACTCCCAAAATCTCGAATTATTGTAAATTAAAATAATAATAATAATAATGAACAAAAATTGGACTTTCCCATGACTTTTATTTAATAAGGACTTTTATTTTTTAATAATAAGGGATTTGTTATCTTAATGTTAACAGTAAGGTCACTGAGTAGTTATATAAAAGATAATTGGTTACCTTTTTGTTTTAATTTTTTTAACATATAAGTCCGTTAAATTTACACTTTCTTTTTATTAAAAAAGAAATGAGACCCCGGGTCTGGGTCGAGGTTTAGAACCGGATCTATCTAGTCTTATTGAGATAAAATCTATTAGCTAGTACTATCCAAATAACTCCATCAACACTTTGAACTATCCACACTTGTATTTTTAAGTCTAAGGTAAGATTCAAAATCTAATCGATAATACGTGTGGGAGATACACTACAACCATTCACAAAAGTTGCATGAGATTCGTTTTTGTCAAATACAATTTTCTTTTTTTTTTTTTCTTTTTTTTTTCTTTTTTTTTTTTTTTTTTGTGTACTCATTTCCCTGTCTTTTGTATGTAATTATAAAATCATCAATAATTTTATATAATTAATAAGATATATAACCCAAATCCATATTCTGATCAAGATCTTATTTCTGTCCAAGCCAGTCTGTCTACCACAAAAAGAGTATTTATTTCTCATCCAAACACAGCTACTCCTGCTTAAATTATTGGTCAAATATTAATGATATACCAACTCAAGTAAATAGGTAAAATGTACAATCTCAATCACCTAGTTCTAGTTCTTGGACATTGATAGTAGAACTGATCATCGGGAATTTTCTTAGAGCATTTCCAACCCTGCTCCTTAAAACCACTTCTTAACTAAAATAGCTAGTTTGCACTCTAAACCACCCTCTATTATGCTTCCTATTTTAGAAAACTATCAAGTCACTCTAAATGTAGAGAGCCATTCATTATTAGTTATTTTTTCTCTTCTATTATTTTATTATCTTTAAACTAATTTTTTTATTGAACAAATTATGTCAATTTTGAAATAAAATAAATTTATTTATATTTTAAATTTAAAAAATATTAAAATATTAATGACTAGATATAATGAAGAGGATGGTTGAAGTGACCTTCATGAAAAGTCACTAACTAATATAACTTTTTAGCTTAAATAACTAAAATTTAGAGAGTTTGGTTGGATATGCTCTTAGTATTATGGTATTGTATTTTTTATTTAAGAGAGAAATTTGATTTTCTAAAATTTTTAATTTTTAATTTTTTGTTTCTTATTGCACATTGCAAACTTGCAATTAATAAAATAAAACCAAGTGAGGAAGTGTGCATGAAGCCAAAGCAAATTGGGTCGAAAGCACTCCAACTAGTTGAATAGTATTAAATAAATAAATAAATCTTACTGTTTGAACTGTGTAGTTGATTGTGTTGTAAAATGTAAAGTGTTCATTTGAGAAAACTTAATTTATTAAGCAATAATTAGGGCTATATAAGATGTTGTAAATGGTCCCTTCTTGTTTTTAAGTGACAACAATATTAGTTAATTACGTTGTTGTCTTGTTTTTCGATAGTGTGTCTGGAAGTACTTTTGTTATTATTAAAAAAATTGTCAAATTGTATAACAATAATTTGTAATTTTATTTATTTTTATTGATTTGTGATTGACAAAAATATAAGGATTTTTTTTTTGTCGCCTAAAATTAATTAACCCATTTGCTTATTTAAGGCAGATTTTTTAAATATATATAATACCTATTAATCCGGAATTATGTAATACCTGAAACTTTTAGTAATGCTTCTAAATATCTTGTGGTACCAATACTAAAAATATTATCTAGATATCAGAATGTTTTTTATTTGATATTTCCACTCATATTTGTATAAATTTGGAACCTGGGTTAAGATAAATTCATCAAAATTAATAGATACTTCCTTTCGCATAACAAATTAACGAGTTTTTATTATCTAGTTTGCATTAGTTTACGTATAAATGATTAATTAGGTGAAGTGGTTATCATATAATCTTCAGAGATTACGGTTCCTAATCATATATTTAATTATATATATATATATATATCAAATTAACTGTCTGGACATGTTCCCATAAAAACAAAATAAACAAATGACCAAAAAAGGTACATATCACCAACCTATCTTGGCATGAATCATGTGATTCAGTGATATTTGAAAATTGTTAAAGTACTTATTGATAGGTCTTAATTTTTTAAAAAGTTTTTATTAATTAAATGGATTTAAGTCCCTAATCCTGAATACCTTATAATATTTTTCCGGAGAAAATGGAATAGTGTGGTCTGTCTAAGTGCCTATTCCGGCATTGTGGGTGGGGACTACAAGTGGGTTCTATTTTTTATGTTTATTAAATGAAAAAATGACTTTAAAATTGTGTCACAATTTATGTCTAACCAACTAAATCAGGACATCGTCTATATTTATGAAATAAGTTGAAAAAAATAATTAAATGTATATATATTTCTCAATTTAATTGTTTAAACACAAATTTAGACACTATTTTTAGACCGTTGAAGTCCATAAAAAAATATTTTTATTTAACCAATTAGATTAGCGATCCGGATGTATATACAATATTTGTATATATATTACATGATACTATTGAATAAATATACATAAATATGTTGTAAAATATTTTTATTTAACCCACTGGGTTTAGGATTTGGATATATATATTACACGATAATATATTGAATAAATACGATGTATTTGGGTTTGGGTACCGATTGGTTTGATATTCCATCCACCCAGATTGCTGATCTTCTCGAAGACAATGTGAGGGGTACTGTCTCTTCTGCTAGGAGTATTCCTAGTTTCTAGTTTCTAGTTTGTTTTCTGGGCTTTTAGACCTCCTGTTCACCAAAATAAAAGATATATAATATGATCTGTACTTAACGATTCAATGATGATTTACTTTGTGAAATTAAGAAATCATTAGTTAATATTTGTAACATGTGAGTACTATCGTTAAGGCATAATATTAAGATTTGTTTATTTGTTTATATATATATATATATATATATATATATAAATATTATAGTTTTGATGTGTCAAAGTTGATGTTTTATTCAGTTAAAATCTCAAGAGAAGGTTTTTTTGTCTGAATCCACATTACAGCATGTAGTCCTCTCATGTTCAAATTGGTGTATACAGTATAAACTGCTTTATCATCGCAAATAAAAAAATTCAAAGGTGTTTGATTCGTGATGTAAAAATAATTTTCAAAGATTAAATGCAATTCAAAACTCAAATTATATTTCTAGTATTTTAAGTATTCTATAGCAAATTTGACATGGAATTAAAAAAAAAAAAAAAAAAAAAAAAAAAATATATATATATATATATATATATATATTTTTTTTTTTTTCCAATTATAACACTATTTTTTTTTTTTTAGGAGTTTTTCTAACAAGCCAAAAAAATATTATATTAACCCAGCACCTTTCTTTTAATATTTGTACCCATTATTTCAATATTAAAGGATTGTATTTAATTTATAAAATCACAGTAGCATACACCTTTGTTTGGTATTTTCTTCTAAGGATATATTTTTATATATATACTGTCTACGGCCGGCGGCAGTAACTCAAAATTGGAATATTATCATACCGAATGAACGTCTTTTATCGTAAAGTAATATCGGACAACAATTCTAAGCATATATAAATTTTAATCAATAATTCTCTTTGTGAGGGACAAAGTAGATGAAATAACCTTCTTTTGGCAAACAAAAACTATTAATTTTCTCTTTTTTGTCTCCTTTTTGGATTGAATATAAAGCTTTATGTTGCCATCAAATATATATATTTCTTCTCTTGGTAAATGAACAATGGTGGCCACATTGTGAATTGATGCATCTATGCACTACTGTATAAAGCAGACAGACTTGAATTTAAATGAATTAATTATGTTATAGTGGCAAGATTAAAACACAATGATCCTTTACTCTCCTTTTCTTTTCTTTTTTTTTCTATTTTTTTGGGTATGATCGAAACATAGATTGATAATGGAAATCTCTTTAATTTGTATATTTAATCATAAATTTTTATATGGAAATCATTTTCATGATCATTACATTTTCTTTTTTAAGGCCTTTCTTTTTTATTACTATTATCAAACTACTTTAGGTTATCCAACATTTTAAAAAATAAAATAAATTTGAGAATTAAGTCAACTGGGAACCTATAAAAAGATGATATGCATGTGCACCCTTCTAGTAAATAAACTAAATAAAAATCATTGTAAGAAATTACAATAAGATTCTTAAATTCTAATTTGATATGATCCACTTTATACAAAAAATATCATTTCTTTTTTATTTAGGGCGGCTCTATTGCCACCAAAAAAAAATCTTGTCACACCCATATTTTAATGAAACTTTTTTATTTCTAAAATACCATTGCATTTAATTACTTAAAATATATGGTTGTATAATTGAAAATTTAAATCTACTTCCTGCGCCCATAAATTGAACACTTAATTATCATAAACCTTAATAATATATACAAAATTGATCAAAACTAGATAAGGAAATATAATTTTCACATGGTTGAATGGGTTTTCTTTCTTGTGTGGATTCATGGAGGGAAAAGTATGATTGATTAGTCGAGAAGATATGATTGATTAGTAGAGAAAATGCAATTAAAAAACATTTTTGAATGTAACTATATGATTTTGCTGCTGTCTTACTGCCAATGTTGATGGATTTTGGTTACCAGGGTGAATGGGGACATTGTTGGATGAATTTGAGATGGTGAAAATTCTCTGTTTAGTCCGGTGGGGTTTCATGCATTGTGTTGTAATTTGATGGTTGAATCTTGACTATGAATTAAAATAATTTTTTAAAAAAATAATAAAAAAGAAGAAGAAGGACAGATCAGAATCTGGGTGCCTGTGTGCATGAATGTTTTTTTGGATCCAAAAACCTTTGTGCTGGCAATTTCAATGAAATATGCAGTTGTTCTGCACTTTTTTAGGTGTTATTATAGGCTTTAATGTAGTCAGATTTCTTGTAATTAATCTTTAAAAAAACATCTTTTTTTATTTTTTATTTTTTTTATTTACTTTCTAATCTATTCCCTTCCAAAAAATGTAAATTTTGTTTGTGACCACATTTTGGTAATCTATGAAGAGCTTACTGATTTCAACGTTCTATCAATCTTAGCCTACTTATGTTTCTCTCAACTAGAAAAATAGATGTAATGAGAAGATAAAAAAAATGTTTAAATTTGCCGATAATATTTAAATGATAAATTTGGTATTTTGAAGGGTGTAAGGAGTAAAAATAATAATTTTAACTTTTTAATGTAGATGTGAGAAGTAAAATGAATGTCACATGACTTTTCTTTTTTTTTTTTTTTTTTTTTGGGCAATAGATCCACCCTTTTATTTATTGTGTATTAAATTTTTATAAATAAATCCCATTGATTTTTTTTTTTTAATAAATAAGATTTTAAAGAAAACCAAAATTTAACAAAACATATTTACGAAATGAGTGTTTAGAGTATCTTTAATGGTACTTTAAAATAGAGTTCCATATGCTCCAACTATACTCTATTTTTATGTTTCTAATATAAAATAAAAATAAAATAAAAAAAATTAGGGTTTCATGGTTTGGTACTCTAAATTTAGAGTATTAAATATGAAACTCTAAATCCACTTTTTCACAATTTCTATTCCATTTCTACCTCTTATAAACAAATATTTGATATTTATATCTTTTTTACTTTTTAATTAAATTAAATTAATATATAAGAAATTTTAATTTATAAATTTTTTCATCATAAAAATTATACAATTAGAAATGTCTCATCTAGATATTTAAAATGAGATTAATATTGAATATTTAATAATAATATTTTTATTTATCAAAATTTACTTATTCTTACCATAATTTATATTATTTGCATAATAATAATTATAAGTTAGCAATAAAACAAAAAAGGAAATATAGTGACATTAAAACTTCCAAATAAAAATTACAGAATATTAAAATATTAAAAGAAGGATAACAAAAAGAAAAAATATACATATAAAAAAACACAAATAATATTAGCATAACATATTCACGTGCATGAAACTCATGCATTTATAAAACAACATTAGTTACACGTGCATGAAACCAATGAAAACTAATGAAGGTATGACATTAGTTTCATTATATAACGTTTTTGAGTAAAGTATTTAAACGATATTAGTTTCACGTATGAAACTAGTGTATTTCTAAAACAATACTAGTTTCACTTGTATAAAACTATTGAAGACATGACATTGGCTTCATTATATAATATGGATCTTATTGTGAGTTTAATATTCTACTTGTTGGTCCTATATGGCAATGAATTTTACTTAGAAAATCAGATAATATCAGAACTTGAAACTTTGCTCTTCTTGGGAAATCAGTGAAAATATAAATGTTATATTTTTGTAAAAAGTAAAAAAAAAAAAATTGTTATTAAAATAATATTTGTTAAAATTTAGTTGAAAAATAAAATTATTGAAGAAGGTAAAAATTAATAATTAAAATATAAACTATTTAAAGATAGAAATAGAAATAGAAATACATATAGAGATAAGTATAGAGATTATGGTTGGAGTGAAAAATTTTTAGAGATGGAATCCGAATAGAATATTTATATTTGGAACTCTATTTTAGAGATAGATATAGAGTATGGGATGAAGATGCTCTTAAGCAATTTCAAAACGACGGACCTAATCAATTGAGGCCTACATGGCCCAGGTACTTGCATTAGCAGTGGGCCTTCAAGATTAGTCAAGAAGGCCCATATTGTAAGAATCCATTCATCAGCAATAAGAGCTGTCGTTTCGTATTTTCGGTACCCCACTAATGTTATCTTTACGGTTGACACCCATTTTTATAATTACATATAATTAATTAATTAATTAATCTCATAACAAATTTTTATTTTCAAATTTGTTATGGCGCTAATACAACATTAGTGCGGTGTCAACAACAACATGAGCCATTAACACCTACTAATTAGTTGATCTAAATAAGGATGGGGCTGGGGCATGTTGATTACACTAAAACATTATGGAGTTTGTTGGTTTACAATATTACATGGTTTGGACCACCTCAAAAAACCATAAGGTTTACAAGAGATGGCCCGTGTTATTAACACCCACCAATATTATCTCGACACCATTTTATAGGTTGATCTAATAATTATTTAAACATATGTTTTTCAAATAAAACAGATGCTAAAATAATATTAGTAAAGTATCAATAACGGATTTGGATCCTCTTATAATCTAAGTTTTTCGGCTTTTCCTAAGCTTTCAAGTATCCATTGATACGTGGCAATTACAGATTTTAATGGACAAGATTTATTTTTTGTAATTTTCAATAATTGTTAGACAAGTTAAAGCATTTTATTGGTCAAGATTACAGATTTTTGTTGCCCATAAACAATTTAACTTTCATTAAACTTTTTAATGTCCTAATTTTTTACGATCACGGATTAACTGCTCATCTTCTTCTCTTTTTTTTCCCCTTAACTGCTCAATTTTTTATTTTTATTTTTTCAACTCATCCTATCTTCCAATATCCATCAGCCATCAAAATACAAAAACTTTGAGTCTTTGATGAACTCAAGACTTGGCAATTTTAAGATCGTTTAATCTTTGTTTTCTTCATGAATGAAAATAGATATCATTGCCAAGCTCTTTCCATATCTTCTATTTCTTTCTCGATTTCTGTAATTGTGCTTTGAGTCATTCACTCTTTCGATCTCTCTGTTGAACATGGTTTAAGAAAAGTATTTTCTTCTTGAATAAAAATAAATACTGTTTCCAAAAAAAACAAAATAAATAGCTGATGTTTGAGAAGTAATTTTTTTTTAAGAAGTTAAATGGATTAATAAAAGAAGTGAACACATCAAAGGATGTCATTTATTGGATAATAAATGAAGTAAAATAAAATAAATAAATCTTGTCAATTGAAAATCTATAATCACCGTATGTCGATAGATCTTTAAGAAAAACTTAAGTTAAAAGATGATCCAAATCGGTCAATAACATATTAACATACTTTATATATGAGATTTCAATTTCGATATCTAACTCACCAATGACCTAAACCTAGCTTTAATTAGACCCACATGACTAATTATACAAGTTACAACTTATAAGTACAAAAATCATGGAAACGGAGTTTACCCGAATTATTTATATGTCTCATCGTAACTACAGTATAGTTAGTAGACAAAAGTACCAAACCAATATAAAAACAAATCAGTAACTACTTCCACTGAAGATTTCAAACAAAAACAACACTTTGCTTGGGCCGCAAAGGACAAAAAAATGGTGGGAAATTCTGCTGCTCACCATCATTTTTTCCTGCATTAGTTAACACGTTGTCCACATAAGTTGTTGTGGTTGAGATTTTTAGGAAATATAAACGATTTTTGCTGTGCATGTGATGTGAAACTTGAAAGCAACCCCACCATATCTTCCAAAACTTTAAAGCAAAGATTAAATGATTATTTCCAGGTATGTAGTGTATATATTTCATCAATGTCATTATTTTGTTTATAACAAAGTTTCTAAGTAATATATATATATATATATATGATACTTTCTTTCATATTACTGCTTTAATAAGCAATTCATCTAACGAACTTTCTAATTCATATACTAGTATGATATTGTTGAAAGAGGTCGTTGACTCGAATCGAAAGTTGATGTGGTTAATGATAAACTTCTTATATGTGTATTAACAAAATTACAGATTCTAAGTCCTCTTTCTCTCGTTAATTTTAAATTTGTAATTGTTTAAAAAAATATATGTGGATCTTGCAATTTCATTCCATTTATTTTTAAATTATTACAATAAATTTGAGATTTGACTGAGAGAATACGACTCAAACTACTAAGTTACGGGGCAGTTGTAACATTAGTCAACCTCCTCTCACATTAGCTCCATCTCATTTTTATCTTCACCAATTGATAGGAGGTTCGCATTTGCACTCACTTGATTGGTTGTTTAAATTAATTATTTAATTATTTAATTTAAACATTAACGTTTATGTTTTCAAACCTTATCTCAACCACCAAAAACCTTTTTCTTCTATTTTTTTTTTCAACTTGCTTAGTTAGACGTGAAATCAATAAAAAGATGTTATGGCAAATTAAAAACACCTAATTTTGTAGTTGGAGAAAATAAGCTATATGATACAAATTGAAAAGTATAGTTTCTGTGGATAGATAATAAAATTTAAAGAGTTTCAATGTGAAGTTTACGTGAGTTCAGTTGCATGTTGATTTTAATAAACTGAATTCACTTAAATCAAAATATTTCATTTGATGAACAACATTAAATATTAAGTTTAAGTTTTGATCAAACCAATATATTTGCATGGAGGTTAGATATAACGCAGGATCCTGAATGCACATTGTTTTATATCGTACTCAATTTTGTAATATTATAAAACTAAAAACTCAACTCATATCAACTATATAACGTTACAAGATTTTACTCTGTAATGTTTATAAAATCGGGATCCCGCATGAAAATAAAAACTATTTCAAAATATATATAGTTGTTAGTTGTCACGAGAGAGATTCTATGGAGGATTCAAGTTGGGGACCAGAAAAGCAAAAAACCAAAAACCCTTTTGAAAAAGGAAAACCAACCACAATATCTCTCAATAAAAAAGGCGTTATTAGAAAATAGAAAGCAACAACACCTCCAATTGAAAAATCACTTATTAGTGGCTGTTTTTTTTTTTTTTTTTTTTTTTAAATTTTTTTAAATTTTTTTTTTTTTATAAAAGACTTATTACCTCTTATAACTTAAATTAAGATAAATTGATTTGTTTGTTTTTCTAATTTAAACCTTAATTTAAAATATATATATCTTATATAAAAAGTTAAAACTTTTGACTTTTCACTTATTTAATAAGCCATAATTAAAATATTCTCAATTACTTTCAAAATTAACCTCATATAATTAATCTATTACCAAAAATGCCCCTAAACAAAAAAAAATCCCCAATTTCCTAAACAACTAAAACCCTAACCCTAACCCTAACTAACCTGACATCAAATTGACATAGGAAGAGGCGGTGGCAGCAGCGCCGCCTCCATAGGATTTGTCTAGAGGAGGTCGATCTGCTTCCTCCTTACCTTCGACAGAAAACAGGAAAACAACCGCGAGCTGATCCGTCGAGCGAATGAGAATCACCAATCGATGATCCCGAAAAACTCGTGAGTAATGTCTCACTGATTTGCGAGATCAATGGCAACATCTCCAAAGTCGTCTCGATTTACTCCAATTTGTCGTTCAACTTCGCCGATATAGTCAATCAATGCCGCCACAGGAGGAGGACAACGAAGACCAACAACAACGGAAGCATCAAGAGTTCCATGAGACTTCCTCCCATTCGTTCTAAGAGGAGGCCCTAGAGGACAGCCTCCTCCGGTCATAAAAATAAAATATTTTAAAAGTTAAATGGTTTGATAAAATGGGGATAGAATGGTAAAACCAAAATCACTTAATATTTAAGTGGGATAATCTCAAATAAAAGTATAAAATAAATTGGAGTGTCTTAAGCATTAAGCGATATTTCTTTACTTAATTGAAATAAGGTGTTCTAATACTTGAGAAAAAAATAAATAAACAAACAAACACCACCTTAAATGGGATTTATACTCCATTAACTACCTCACCAAAACTATCTGTCAGAACACTTTCAAAAGTCAGAAAAAGAAACACCATTAATGAGTGAAGAATCTATTAAAGACAAAAGCTCAAATGAAGCTTCCTTTTTTTTTTTTTTTTGGGTTACAAAAAGCATTCCCATAATCCCATCACATCTTTACTTCATCTATCAAATTGAATATAATGGTATAATTCTTTTGATTTTCCACACGTGGGACCCTTGTCGCAAAACTAAGCTCCATTTATCTTTTAGAAAGAATCTACTGTACAAAGTAATGTTACTGTACAACAGGATGAAATTTATCATGCAAAACGATCGTAACGAGATATTTACGATGTATTTTATGATATACAAGGTTGTTATCTTTATAAATAATGTTTAGTTTAGTTATAAATAAATAGGTCACAAGATATTCATGATATATTACGTGATATCCAAAATTGTTATCTTTACTAATAATGTTTAGTTTAATCATAGGTATATAGGTCTTGTGTGGATAAGGTTCTTGATTTTGGATAAAATACAATTACTTGTGGTCATTTTCATGGGTTGTTTATTCATACAAATTATTAATGCATAAATCATTTATCGACCGATAAGTGAACCTAACAACCTATATAAATTTGTTATTTTATATCGTTTTAGTTCGAACAACCCTTAATCCTTATATGAATAAATAGGTACACATCTAAACGTAAATTTGTGATTCTAATATCTAAAAATCATATTACAATAAATGGAAGGATAAAAATAATTACTACATTGACTTTAATTTGGATGTTTAAAATCACAAGCTTAACTCATAATTCAAGTAATTAAATTAATATAAGCTCATAATTTATTAATTTATAATAAATTTTATGAAATTTCATAACAATTTTTCGTTATTTATTAAATAAGTTGAACAATAGTTTTAGATTTACAATTTACAAATAATAATTGTTATAAATTTCTGAATAATTGGGATATTCATCTGCTTTATCGAAAATCTTTAAAGAGAATCTAATAATATTTTTTTTATCCGTAATTATTGCATGTAATTAAGCACAATTATCCACAAAACGTTGTCGTTTAATCTAGCTAGAAGCCTAGAAGTTAGAAACTCACTGACGAGTGACGACTGTGTGATGCGCATGTTCTAACATTCGTGGGCTCCACCTGAAAAAAACTGAAAATGATTCTATTTTCAATCCAGTTACATATATTCATTTATATAATTTATTTAAAATCATGTACTGTTATAAAAAGAAAAATAATAAAACAAAAGTATAAAAATTAGTATTTTATACGATCATGAGTGCATGAAACAAAAAACGTAACAATTGGACACTTTTATACTGGGCCCCACGTTTTATTGTTTTCTTTATCAACAGTCAACATAGTTAAAAAAATTATCTAAAGAAATAATTGAAGAGTCACGCCTAAGTAATGCAAAATTTAATTACTAATTGCTGATCTCCTGCACCCGGGTCTATGCTGAAGAGTGGTTGCCATTATTGATAAACCAATTATGATTTTAAATTATATTCCATAATTAGTAATATTATGCCGTTGATAACCGATGATTATTTTGCCATAGTGGAAAATGCACTATGCATCGATAACTTTATTTCAACTCTAGTTGTGACAATTAGTTCATATGGCATGCTTCAAGAAAATGGCTAGTCTCAAAAACGAAAATTGTAGGGAACATCAATACTTTTTCTATTAACATCAACATAGAAAGAAAGTTTCTGTCCGATTGTCACAACAAGACCTCACTCATTCAAAAATTTAAAAATTTGGTTACTTGGTCCTGAACAAGGACAACAGTTCTGTCTTCTCAGCATTAGTAGATGCATCACTGGACAAGAGACTTCTTACCGGTGGAAGAAGCCCCATAGATCATCTTTTAGGATTTGAGTATTTCCTATGCATAACCTTCAGCTTACTTTCTCCGACTTTTGAATGAAAGTACATCAGCAATTTAGCACAATCCACGAGCTGTGTTTCAAAGAATCCTGTATGAAACTTCAATGTCTCGGTCCAAAGAGGGGTTTTGTTGAGTGTACAATAAGCAGCATAGATTGCTGAGGCAGCAACCATTGATGGACATAACATTATAATGTCATAATTCATCATACCCAATTCAGCTAGAAAATAAACTAAGCACTCTAATTCTTTATCAGGAATTGATGCTTTGATGAATTGAACTAGATACATGTAATGCATAGGCACTGTCAATGTCCATTCCAGTTTCCTCAGTATTGTTTTCTCCATACTCAGTATTTGTTCATAACTATAGACTCTAGCTGCAATTTGCACCAAGTTGTTGACTTCTAGAGCCCAAATTTCTTCATATTAAGAGGCCATAAGCATAGCACTCTTGCAACATATTTTTAAAGAAATAAATAATATTAAATTCATCAACTATAACCAGATTATAGATAAAAAAGAAAGGACATACGAAGTGTAAAGTTTTGTTTCCGACTAAAGAAATTACATGTTTAGTTAAAGCAAGTACAATTCTATTGCCGTCCTTTGGAATATATAGACAAGAATGGACACTAAAGAAAGAAAATGATATGTGAATATCCATAGTTAAAGGAATTGAAACATTAAAATGGGTATTAAAATTAATCGCTTTGACATCTATAGTAAAATCCATAAAAGACCGAGGCAGAGCCAAATCCACACACACTCTAACATAATAATACAACATTGTTACTTAATAATACAACCTCATTTTCTTATCATAGGATCTAACTATGTAACTGTTTCAACAACATTGGTATGGTCTATTTGCAAACTATTATTTATTAGAATATAGTTAAGTTTAATTTCTTTGTTCTTAAAAAAAAAAAAAAAATAGTATCTTATACGATCTATGTTTATTTTTTGATTAGTCACTTTAATGGAATAGTAAAATTACTATTGTACAAATGTTATGTTATTAAAAAAAATAAATCTCGAATCATTAACCTACCAAAACATACCAATTATAAATTATTAATTTCTTGTTACTTGCAATATTATTGTCACAAATAACAAATAAATATTCAAAATATCTAAAGCACCTCATTATCTTACTATCGTGTGAATCTTTTTTTTTTTTTTTGGAAAAAATACTTATCATTGAGTTAACTTTATTGAGAAAAACTGAAAATAGATATAAGAGATTGATGGATTATTGACGAGATGAAATTCATCCAGTGGTAAATCCTTTATGTTTGTGCTAAGAGGCTGCGGATTTGAGTCATCTCCTAAAACCAGGTTTATAATGTAATACTTAAAAAAAAAAATAAAAAAAAATGGATGGATTATCGGACTGTATTAAATTAAATAAAACAAAGAACTTGAATGGTTGAGATCACTACACCGGAATGAAATCGAAAGCACCTGATTCCAGCACGATTTTCTAACCACAGTGGAATTTTAATTTTAGATAATATTTAATGTAAAAAAATAAATGATCCAATACAGCGAGTGCATCATAATAATCGGCACAATGCGCGCCGAGCAAACGACATCAATTAATACTCGCACCGTTTTTTTTTTTTTTTTTTTTTTTTTTGCATTTCTCTCAAAAAATCCCCAGTCATGTAAAAATAAAAAAAATTTAAAACAAAAAAAAAAATCCAGCAATAAATACTCACTCTCTCAACTCACACAAGTCTCTCTTCACATCTTTGACGACTGTATATTCATTTCACCGTCCCAAACATCGAGAAAATAAAATCGCCGTCTATCTCTCTCTCCTTTGTTGGAAATGCAAGTGTAGTACATGTCAACAACAGCGAAATCAGAGACACAGAGAAGAAATCAGTGAAATTAGGGTTTCGTACTGATCGAATTTCGTGAAGAGAGTAAAAGAAGACGAGGAGGAATGCCGTTGACGAGGTACCAGATAAGAAACGAGTACAGCTTGGCCGATCCGGAGCTGTACAGAGCCGCCGATAGAGATGATCCCGAGGCGCTTCTTGAAGGAGTCGCCATGGCTGGTCTCGTCGGCGTCCTGCGCCAGCTTGGCGACCTCGCCGAGTGAGTTTTCAGTTGCTCTTTCTTTGTCTTTTAGAGATTTGGTTCTCTTTTGAGCTCGAATTGTGGTTTCTGTCTATAATGTTGAACTACGTACGACTGTTTGTATTTGAATTTCCTGATTTGGCTGATTAAAAAGCGCGTTGAAGTTGGATAAATTTGAGTATCAGTTTTGGATTCTGATCCGATATTCCGATTCGATAATTTTGTTCAGTTATTATTTTCCAGATTTATGGCTAGATTAATTTTAAAAGCGATCATACTTTAAAAAAAAAAAAAAAAAAAATCAAGTTCAGTGGAGATTTTGTGTCCATAATTCAGCTAATTGTTAGATTTCTCTTGGTTACTGGATAAATTTTAGCTGAAGATTTTAGATGTCCTGGCAAATCGGAAATCAAAATCTTTGTTGTTTTCTTAAATTGTGGTGTACACAGCGGAACATGATCTCTTTCGTTTCTACTATATGGCTCGTACTATATAACTGCATTTTATTTTTATTGTTTTAGAGAGATAACATGAGGGATTTGTATAATAATTCAATTGTTGGGGTTTTAATAGGTTTGCAGCTGAGATATTTCATGACTTGCATGAAGAAGTAATGGCGACCTCTGCAAGAGGCCATGGTCTAATGATTCGGGTACAACAACTTGAGGCGGAATTTCCTTCAATTGAGAAGGCATTCTTGTCCCAAACCAATCACTCACCGTTCTTTTCCAATACAGGTTAGATTATACTCTTGCTCTGTCATTTATATTATATAGATTGGTCTCCTATTGTTCTATGAAAAGGAAAGAAGTATATACAGATTATATGAAAATGGAACTTTATACTTTCCTAGATCACAAGCTTAGCATTAGAAGGTCCATGATCTACTTCTGGAGGCTGAAGTGGCCGGACCAGAGAGATTTCTTTGTTTTGCTACTTCAACCCAGGTTAGCATGACAGGTTTCCATCTCAAAGTCCTTCACTACTTAGCTAAGAAACAAGTTTTGCGTATTTACTTCTTCACGAGAAAGAGTGAAATTGTAATTTTTAAGTGGCTTTCTGAAAGATAGGAGAGTTTCTTTGACTATTAGCTTGTTATGATGGTATGGACTAAGGCAAGTTGCAAATAGCTAAAAGATCTTATGAAGGTCCTTCATTGTCTGCCTTTTCTTAGGACATACAGGCCTTGGGTTTTTACATCACTACCCAAACACTCCGGGTTCTATTCTAAGATGTAGAAGATTTAGAATTTGTTTTTTCTATTCATGTCTATTAAACCTTCTTATTTTCATATGATGTATTTGTTTATCAGCAAATTTGTTATAAGGACATATTAAGGTTTTTGCCTTTGAAGGAAATAAATACTGCACTGCGTTATAAAGTTCACAGTTTGCAAATTCATAATTTTTATTTCAGGTATTGAGTGGCATCCTAATCTGCGCATGGAACAGAATCTGATCACTCGTGGAGACTTACCTCGCTGTGTAATGGACTCTTATGAAGAATGCCGTGGTCCACCGCGATTGTTTCTTCTAGACAAGTATGATTACCCTAATATTCTGGAAATTCTGACATGAAATTTAGAAGGCACTTCAAAAACTGAAAAGTCTAATACTTTTCTGAAACTTATCAGATTTGATGTGGCGGGGGCTGGAGCATGTTTAAAGCGTTACACAGATCCATCAATCTTTAAGGTTGAACCGGCATCCTCTGAAATACCATCTGTAGAAGGCCAGAGGGAAAAGAAAATTCGAAAAGTGAAGGTATTGCAGTGAAAACATTTATATCCTTTACTTTCACAGCATTAGATTTTTTTTTCTTCTTTAATCCATAGTGGTGTAGTTATATATGATCCATCAATTTACTCAGCTTTAGTTTCATTTTGCCACAAAGTCTGTTTGTGTGTATGAAACATTGAAACTTTCTTGGTTTCCATATGCATTAACATGGTACAATTTGTTAATGTAGTTGTTGAGGCTAACATATGCATTTTTGGATGTGGCAGCTGATAGCTTCTCCTTTTGTTACAAAATTGTGTTACGAATGTTTAATTTCATCATTTATACTTTGCAGAAGAAAGGATCACGGTGGAGGAATGGTGAAACCCCAGAAATTGCGCCGACATCACATGCCAAGTGAGGCCTCTAATTCCATATATATGCCTTAGCTTGTGGTTGTTTAATTTCATCTTTACGTAGTCTAGGTGACTTAAATTGCTGTCAAATACTGCAGACTGCATCAATTGTTTTTGGAGGAGCGTGTTGAGAAGGGCCAAAGCGACCCTGCACGTCTTGTGAAATTGAAGAAAAGGCAATTAAATGCTTCTCCATTTGACACAAGATCTGGGAAAAGTTACATGGAGAAATTTTTGGATTCTTCTCCCGAAAGTAATGTGGTTCGTGATATTTCTGTTAATCTTCTGCCCTTGAAACTGATGTCAGATAATTCTAGTGAATCAGGGCCTGAAATATATGACATAAATGCAGTTAGTCCTGTGAAAAAATCATCTCAAGCAAAGGAAAGCATTTGTTCATCGCCTAATGCACAGGAAGAAGTACTAAAACCATCTATGGAGGAGTTGTATAGGGAGGTCATTGATAGACAAATTGTGGAAATTCCTGAATCAATTGCTGATGGTGAAACAGATGAAGTTCCTTCCGTCCTTCATAAAGTGACACTTGAAAAGGAAATAGCAGTTGACGGAGAAGGCAAAACAGAGGGCAGTATAGATGGGGACCAGTCTGATGATATGACCAGTGAGTTTGACAGTTACATGGATGCTCTTGCAACCATGGAGTCAGAAATGGAAACAGACAATGAATATAGGCTTAAAAATGACACAGGCTTCTCAAATGTAAAACATGGGACTGATTCTAATAGGAATGAGGAACCATTGGAGTTTGAAGCTAATTTTTCTGATTCTCAATCAGTTGGAAACTTTTCCGCATCGGATGAAGGGAATCCTTCATTCAACAAGGAAAAATCCAGCGTTTCTTACTCTGATACTCACAGCACTCTGGCTGAAAATACACCATCTGATGGTGAAGGAGGAGCTAAGGTATCCCCTTCTCCGGGAACGTTTGTTGCTGAAATTAAGGATACACCATCTGACCAGCTCCCTGCAAATATGGAGATCCAGGGGGCCAAATCTCATGATCTTGTATTGCCTACTGATATGTGCATTGATGAAGATAATACCCCTGATCTTAGAGAATCATCTTTTAATTCCTCTTCTATGGATTCAAATCCTACCATTCTGCCATCTGATCCTGAAATAAGTTCTCTGCAAAATAAATTAGATGGAACACCTTCTGAAAGCATGAAATCTGGTTACGAATTATCAAACACAGAAGAAACCGAGACACATTTGGTTAATTCTACAGCAGTTGTCTCTGACATGCCTTTGCAGGTAAGGGATGATATTCATTTTGAAGTTTGTGCGGAATGCCAACTCATCAATGAGATAGAAGGTGGAGATCCCAATGTCTCATCTGATGGTTTGTTGCATGTATCAAACAATTTGGAACTGGCTTCCGAAAAGAAGGGCAGTGCTCATTCTGAGTATAAGGTACTTCAAACAGATTTTGCAGGCGAAAACTCTGCAGAAAATGTGGTCAACAAAAGAATTGGTTCCCCTAAGTCAGTTACTTCAACTGTGGAGGAGCAGTTCCATTGCTCAACCACACCTGATGTAGAAGTGGATTCAGGTTCTACATCATTGCTTGACGGTTCAGATGTTGTGAAGCATGCTGATTCAGCTTCTGAAGTTGATGATACTTTCCCGGCAACTGAAGTCTACCTGGAAAATTCAACTACCATGGTAAATTCAACTGAAGTCCACTTGGAAAATTCAACTTCACAGACTGTTAGCTTTAAAGACCAGCAATTATTAGATATTTCGGATAGTGCACAAGAAGTTGAACTTGACTCAACAGAGAAAGCAGCTCTATCTTCTGAGGAGGAAGCAAAGCTTGAAGATATTTCCAAGATTGCAGACAGTGAGAAAGTAGATGTGTCCACCTGCAAGGTTGATGCAGTGGAAGGAGGTTCTGTCTCTCTTGAACTTCCTTCTAATGTCACAGATGTTTCATTTGTTGAGGACCATGTGGGCTTACATGATGCAGCAGCTGAAAATGTTATTGCCACAGAAAGTATGGCTGTGTCTGCTACTTCTGTTGCTGCTCCCTTTGATGATTTCCCTCCTTCCATCAGTGCTGATGATGATATTAATGACATTGTTTGTTCGTTACCAGATATAATTTGTTCTCCGTCTAGTGACCCTGTGAACTTGCAAGAATCTCATTCTGGTATCGAGGATAGTAATCAGGAAGAATTGGATAGTAACGAGCCAGTTTCTCCAGAATGCGCTAGAAGATCAGAGGCAGACAGCCAATTGGATGTTGCATCTAAAGATTTAGACTCTGCCTCATGCAAATCGGTCTCTTATGAAGATTCCAATTTGGAAATGGTTGATGGTGTTCACAATTCATCTTTAGCTAATACGAACCAAAATAGTTTACCTGCAGGTGATGTAGCAATTGTACCAGCATCTTCAGAATCAAGCAACCTTGAGTTGGTATCGAAATACCCCCACCAGAGTATTCTTCTGGAGGATAGAGAAGATGCCACGTCTTCTCCTACTGGTAACCTTCCAGATCCAGATTTGTCTTTAGAAAAGTGGCAAGCTGATCAATGTGATGTGGAAAATCTGAGAGCAGAAGTATCGAGCTCCAAATCATCAAATCATCTATCTGAACAGGTACAATCTCCAAATCGCAGCGATAAAGGAAGATGCTTTAATGACGCTTCTGTATCTTGTCAAGAAGACCTTCCAAGCCAACCTTCACCATCTGAGTACGTACCACAATCAACTGGCAACGAAATTAATGGTACTGAACAAGCTACAGATCCAAGAAGTACTACTGCCCTTCCTAACTTTGGCCTGCCCAATGGGGGAACTCAAGATAATTTAGAGGAGATGCCACCATTGCCTCCTCTACCTCCGATGCAGTGGAGGTTAGGGAAGTTTCAACATGCTCCATTGTTTTTTCAGAGAGGAGTAATTGAGCATAGTCAGGAGTCATTTCCATCTATGCTGCCGATTAGAGATAATGAGACAGTTCAAGTTAGTTTTCAAGCTCCTCAGAGAGAGATTTTGCATTCTGGGAATCCATTTTTGCCCCTCACTGCTTTTGAAGTTGAGGAATCACATCATTCTGAACAAGTAGTCGGTAATGAATTGCAGCCCACTTCGCCTTCATTGCAGTTGCCAGCTATGGTTAATGGTGCCAATAGTCAACAGAACAGCCTTGGTTTTGAGGAAACTCAGTCCCTGAACCCTTTCTCAACATTATCAGCATTACCTATTGAGAAGTCTGAATACAGTTTCATAGCTTCAGGGGGAGAAACGGTTCAATCAAGTTCAAACCCATTTTTACCGGGGCCATCTGTTGAAAATATGGCTTCTAGACATGATTCTGATGCTTCACAGGGGAATCCGATCCATCCTCTAAATCAGTCAGCGTCAGAAGCATATTCACTTCAACACACTTCACAAAATTCAGAAGGGGAACATCAGAATACTTCTGATACATCTATTCTGCCACCTATAAAGGTTGACGAGCAGCCTCAGCATGGTTTGCCAACTTCAGAGAGAGAATCACCTCGGTCATCAACTTCATTTGCACTTCAACACACTTCACAAGACTCAGAAGAGGAACATCAGAATCCTTCTAACACATCTGTTCTTCTACCTAGAAAGGTTGACGAGCAGCCTCAGCATGGTTTGCAAACTTCAGAGATCGAATCTTCATGGCCATCAAATCCATTTGCACTTCAACACACTACACAAAATTCAGAAGAAGAACAACGGAATCCCACTAATACATCTGTTCTTACACCTAGAAAGGTTGACGAGCAGCCTCAGCATGGTTTGCCAACTTCAGAGAGCGAATCATCATGGTCATCAAATCCATTTTCACTTCAACACACTACACAAAATTCAGAAGAGGAACACCAGAATCCTTCTAATACATCTATTGTGCCATCTAGAAAGGTTGACGAGGAGCCTCAAGACGGTTTGCCAACTTCAGAGAGAGAATCATCATGGTCATCAAATCGATTTGCTTTTTTACCAACCTATGAAGTTGGAAAGGAAAATGGGAGTTCAATCACTAAGCTTCCCCGTCCGCGGAATCCTCTCTTTGATGCTGCTGCTGCACTTGATAAAAGCAAGGTAATGCTGACTTTGAAATTTCCATTTCAAATTTCAATTTTATCAGAAAGTATTGTTTGTTAAAATCTCAATCTTTTACAGTTGAGAAAGGTGACTGAGCGGGATCGGCCTCAGAATGCCCCAAAGGTAGATGAAAGAGATTCACTGCTAGAACAAATACGAACCAAGGTTAGATCTAACCTCTTATTTTTGGAATTATCAGTCACTCCCTCCTCTCTCCACCTTTCTTTTGTTATATCAACTGATGGCAACATTTCGTTTGTCCCTACAGTCCTTCAACTTGAAACCTGCGGTGGTAACAAGACCCAGCATTCAGGGTCCTACAACCAACTTGAAGGTTGCTGCCATCTTGCAGAAAGCAAATGCAATTCGACAGGTCTCTCTCTCTCTCTCTCTCTCTCTCTCTCTCTCTCTGTGCATGTGTGTGTTAATATTTCCCACTGAATATTGAATATGTTTAATTCTGAAATAGGCAACCGCCGGAAGCGATGAAGATGATGAAGATAATTGGAGTGATTCATGAAAAAAGTTGGAGTGATCCTTCACTACCTCGGTTATGACTTCTAGATTGATTGAGGATATTATTATCTCCCCCTCACAGTGAATAGAAATTTGTGAAGATCTGGTGTATTATTTTCCTCTCTTTCCCAAATTCATGTAATAGTAGTGAATAGGAATGTCCGACATCTAGTGTATTATTTACCTCTCTGCGCCAAATTCGTGTATTATATTCCCCCGTCTTCCCCCCATCTCTCACATCCTCTCACACACATTGAAGACGTATTTGTCTCTGTTATATCTACGAAAGTCCGGTCAAGGTAAAAAATATCGTTCAAGGCACAGCGTGCAAGCGCTGTACCGATGAGAAGTTCTGTGTATTAATATGGAAAGATCTTTAAAGGTGTAAATTGTGTTGGAGTGGTATAAATTTTGATATGTAGTTAGAAATTTTGTATCCTTGTATGCTTTCTTATGATACCGATTTCAGCATTTTCTGAATCTTTGTATAATTGTATGTAATATACGGCGGATGTTATTATAATATACTGATTTCTGCATTTTCTTGCAGTTTCTGCCACTTTCTATGTATTATACGGTGGATTTATGTTCGTATCTATTTCTGAAATACAAATTTATTAGCACTCTTGATTGAAGCCAGAATTTTCTAGGTAGCAAATAGCAATGCTTGATTATGTTTATGTGCCTTGATTTTCGCTGTTAAAACCAGAGGACAATAATTGTCTTCTGAATCCAGTGGATAGGTTTCTACAAGTAAATATCGATAATAATAAGGGGTTTTATCACTATATAACTTGTCGGGTGCAGGATCACACACCTGAAATTTCCTCGTTAATCACCGTATATTTATGATATTTTGAGAATAATTAGAGTTTCAATATTACCCTTATCAGTTCGAGTCGGTCCTTTTTATAAAGATAAAATAAATAAATAAATAAATTAATTAAAAAAATAAAAATAAAACCTGGATTAGTAATCATTCAAAAGAAATTTTTTTATTTTTATTTTTATACAAATTTATTTCCTTTCAAAGAAAATATATTAGGTGGTATATAAAAAAAAAAATTTGAAATATCAATATTACACATCGCTGACTTGCAAATACAAATACAGAAAAAAAAAAAATGAATGAATTCTGGCGGGAACGAGGCCATGACCATCTTCACAAACCTAACATCTCCGTCGTTTGTGGAGATAAAAAACCGCCTCCTTCAAGGCTTCAACTCCATCAAACAGCTCAAGCATGTTCACGCCCTCCTCCTCCGTCTCGGACTCGATCAAGACAACTATCTCCTCAACATGGTCTTGCGCTCCAGCTTCAATCTTGGTGACACAATCTACACTAGTCTCATTTTCACTCAAACCAAACAACCCAATATGTTTCTATGGAATACCATGATTCGAGGTTTCGTTTCCAACGATTGCTTTCAACGAGCCATCGGTTTTTACCATTTTATGCGGATAGATGGATTCTTGCCCAATAATTTCACCTTCCCTTTTGTTTTGAAGGCCTGCACGAGACAGCTGGACTTCCAATTGGGTGTCAGGCTCCATACGATCATCGTCAAAGCGGGTTTTGATTCTGATGTGTTTGTCAAAACGAGTTTGCTTTGTTTGTATGCGAAATGCGGTTTTTTGGACGACGCACTCAAAGTGTTTGATGATATTCCTGAGAAGAACGTTGTTTCTTGGACCGCGATTATTACTGGATATATAAATGAAGGGAAATTCAGGGAAGCTGTTGATACGTTTAGGAAATTGTTGGAGATGGGTGTGAGGCCCGATAGTTTCAGTCTTGTTAGGGTCTTGTCTGCATGCGCTCAGCTTGGGGATTTGAGTAGTGGGGAGTGGATTGAGGGATACGTAAGAGAGGTGGGCATGGAGAGGAATGTCTTTGTAACTACCGCATTGGTAGACTTGTATGTCAAGTGTGGAAACATGGAGAGAGCGCGTTGTGTTTTCGATGGGATGCCCGAGAAGGATATAGTTACATGGGGTACCATGATTCAGGGTTATGCATCATACGGGTTCCCAAAGGAAGCTCTGGATGTATTCTTTAGAATGCAGAGAGAGAATTTGGAACCTGATGGCTATTCTATGGTTGGAGTTCTTTCCGCGTGTGCAAGTTTAGGAGCACTAGAATTGGGAGTTTGGGCTAGCAATTTGATGGACAGAAATGAGTTCCTGTCTAATCCTGTGATGGGTACGGCGTTGATTGATATGTACGCAAAGTGTGGGAGCATGGCTCGAGCATGGGAAGTCTTTAGAGGGATGAAGGATAGGGATGTGGTTGTTTGGAATGCTATCATATCCTGTCTTGCGATGAATGGCCATGTAAAAACTGCATTTGGGGTTTTTGGCCAACTAGAGAAACGTGGGATTCAGCCTAATGAAAACACTTTTGTTGGCCTTCTTTGTGGGTGTACTCATGCTGGTCTTGTCGATGAGGGTCGTCGGTTTTTCAATTGCATGAGTCGTGTCTTTTCCTTGACTCCTCGAATAGAGCATTATGGATGTATGGTTGATCTCCTTGGTCGTTCAGGTCTGTTAGACGAAGCTCATCAATTGATCAAAAGCATGCCAATGGAGCCTAACACGATTGTTTGGGGAGCCTTGTTAGGTGGATGCAGGTTGCATAAGAATACTGACTTGGCAGAGCATGTATTAAACCAATTGATAGTATTAGAACCCTGGAACTCTGGAAATTATGTTCTCTTATCAAATATCTATTCAGCTAGTCGAAAATGGGATGAAGCAGAGAAAATTAGATCAACCATGATTGATAGAGGAATCAAAAAATTACGCGGAAGCAGTTGGATCGACATAAATGGGGTTGTTCACGAATTCCTCGTGGGCGACAAAATGCATCCCCAGTCGGAGAAGATATATGCAAAACTTGATGAACTGTCGATAAAACTCAAAGCAGCTGGTTTTGTTCCTACAACTGATTATGTACTGTTTGATATAGAAGAGGAAGAGAAGGAGCAGTTCCTTGGCTGTCACAGTGAGAAGCTAGCTCTTGCATTTGGGCTCATCAACACTCCTCTAAATGATGTGATTCGAATCGCTAAAAACCTTCGTGTATGCGGCGACTGTCACGAGGCCATGAAACTCATTTCAAGCATTACAGGTAGAGAAATAATTGTTAGAGACAATAACCGGTTTCATCGTTTTATCAGTGGTTCTTGTTCTTGTAAAGATTTTTGGTGAAATCATACATTTTGATTAGATTTACAACATGTCTAGATGACTGAATTTTATCATCAATACTTAGATTGAAATTTCAATCTTTTGTAACATTCAACAAAATAAGATATGTTTCAATTTTAGTGGGAGATGCATTTCTCTATTGAATTAGGATTGTTTGATGATTAACTACTTAAATTAGTCATATTTAATGTTATCTTATCACTAAAACAAGTAGTGATAGTCATGAACACTACAAGCACAGCTGTTAGTGGGCTTTGGTTCACCTCCAAGTCCAAGATAACACTACCTTAAAGTCAATAATTTGCAAGCCCATAGTTTTTTACATCAATTTTTTAGTGGAAGGAAGAGAGAGCCTGAAGACGCCAAGGCACAAAAATAAGAAGTCTAAAGCAAAAACGGCGCCGTTTTTTGGTGGGTGCCTCTGCTCTGTGTGTACCTGCCTGGTCCTTTCCCTTTGTAAAACCAAACCCTTCTAAATTCTCTAGCCTCTACATCACCAGTGACCTCAATCAGATTTGAACTCAAAAAAATTATCTACAAAAAACCAAAAACAGAGAAAAAAAAAAAATATATATATATATATATATATATTTATATATAGACCAATTACATAACCTTCCTTATATTCACTTTCAAATAACAAAAAACACACAACACATTCAATTGTGTCCTGAATTTTTTTTTTTTTTACGGGAAATTCGCTTTCCAAAAACAAAACCGACTCACAACAACAACAGAGACCGCCTCGCAAGTTGTCGACAATACAAAACACCAACGACAAAACCCCACCCCACCTCGCAAAATCGAAGACTGGTCGAACACTCGAAAGACAACAGGGAAATCGAAGAAGATGGAGAGCAGTTGTAGCGGGACAGACAAAAGCAGCAACTACAGCGGCAGCAGCAACGAGAACCCGCGCGTGCCGTTGTCAGATGTTGTAGCTGAGTGCGTCAAGAGGTGGTTCAAGGATACGCTCAAAGAAGCGAAATCGGGTGATATCAACATGCAGGTCTTGGTTGCTCAGATGTATTATAGTGGCTATGGCGTCGCCAGAGACACTCAAAAGGTTGTGTTTTTTTTTTTTTTTCATTTTTTTTTAGTTAAAAGATTGTATTTTTTGTGGATTTTTTTTGTTGGTTATTTGTGTTGTTGACTGTTCAGGAAATTGTGGTTGGATTTTATTAGGGTTTTGGTTACTCTGATGTTTTATGTGTTGTTGAAGATTTACTACTGAGAAAAATATGAAAAGAAGTGAATTTTATGTCAGTGGTTTCTGTCGATTTCATTAGAATTGAATTGTTATGGCGAAAATTAGATTCATTTGGTATCAAACTGTAGATAAGAGGAATTGAACAGGCTTTTGCTTTTTTGTTTGTCAATTTTTTAGATGAAGTTAATGGTTATTGTTTCGTTAACTTGTTCTGATATTCTCTTCAGTTTTATTCAATATTCACTCTGTCTTATGTTTTTTTATCTGTTGGGATTGCAGGGAAGACTCTGGATGACAAGAGCATCGAGGACTCGATCCTCTGTTTGGAAAGTTAGCGATAAGCGTCCAGGTTGACCGATATTCTTATTCTTTCTGCCTTTGAATTATCTGTGTCGTTATTATGATTATTCATTGTGCTTTTATTTGGTTGCTTTATCAGGTTATAATGCAAGCGATTCGGATTCTGATGAATTGAAAGGGGAATCTTGATAAGGCCAAATTAAGCTTAATCTCCAAATTTAAACGTGAGTTAATGCCTTTGTGCCTTAAATTTTGTTTTGCTAATCTAGTAGAGCAAATATTTTGAATTGAAGATCTAGGGTGGTTTATCCTTCTAGCCAGTTGTTTAATTTTGTATGATTTGGATCTTTTGAGGGTTTTATACTAGTTATTGCCTATGATTAACATTGTTTTCTGCCTCAAAAAAAAAAAAAAAAAAAAAAAAAAAAACATCGTTTTCTTTAAGGTTTATGATACTTATAAGCTTATGAATTTGAGTGAATTGATGATTTTTATAACTTGGCTAGTCCTCTTGTTTTTTTAAAGATAAAATTTCGATCCCAACTTTGTTGGAGACTTGAGTCATCTGAGTAGTGTATATTTGAAGTCCTACTCGCTCCCTCTTTCCCTTTCCTGATCTCCTTCTTTCA
Source organism: Acer negundo (assembly GCA_035582765.1). Lineage (NCBI taxonomy): Eukaryota > Viridiplantae > Streptophyta > Magnoliopsida > Sapindales > Sapindaceae > Acer > Acer negundo. Next base: position 20,715,214 of record CM069243.1, on the reverse strand, counting down.
CACACACATTTAATACTCATAAACTTAAGAGCACATTTGGTAGATTGGATAAAACAGCAGATAGCGTGTTTCATCTGATGTAGTGTTTGGTACACTATAAAGAGCAGACTGGAATGTGAAGGAGATGGCTCATTCTTCATGGACCGGATTAATATCGAGTGAAAGGATGTTGGATTAGAGTCACCCGTATAAAACACCTAATCTCGTGGCTGGACAACTCCAAGAAAATGACAAAACGTGTAATATGCTTTTCCAAATTTGGCTTTAACACCTAAATAATCTTAATTTTTTTCTCTGAATGTTCTCTACCTCCTAGATCTCTTTCTCACGAGTTTGTTTCTAGAAACCAAACATCTTATTAAAATACCCTAGATGTAAAGCAAAAGAATTGATAAGTGCCTAAGTGGTGGTGGTGGTGGTGGTGATGATGGTGGTGATGGTGGTGGTGGTGATGATGGTGGTGATGGTGATGTTGATTGTATTGCTTGTGGTTGTTTTAGGTTTGAGCCTTATAAATGTTGATGGCCATTGTGATTCATAAATCATGTGTTTAAGGTTTAATATGACTTTGTATGGCATATCAACATTGCAGAAACATTTGCTACTTGTCCATGGACTTCTACTTGCTTTGATGTTTTGTTTTTTCATCTCGTAATTGTCTACAATAGTTATTGCAAGACCAAAAATATTCACCAATGGACGAGTTGCAGTTGTCTAGGAGAGGGAATGTGTATGGCATAGGGGTCGATCTCATAGTTTACATAATTCAAAGCTATTAGGCCCAGTATTCGTTGTTAAGCTTGATGCCAGTTGTTAAGTTATAAGGATCCGAAGAATCTACTGTAGTATAGACTGATGGTGCTACTACTACTTTGCTCTATAATGAATAACTTGGATGATGGATCTCTGCAAGAAGCTAAAGCAACTATATGCTATTTACTTTTGTTTATATGTCGGTGTAAATGGTTAGGCTAAAACAGCTTAAGTTTATGATTTAAAATGTTGACTTCACCACTCATATGCTTTTAATCCAAGAGTTATAAATACATTCAAATCTCAACCATTGGATTAAGAGAACATGAGTAGTTGAGATTTTGAAATCAAAATTTTAAGTTGATTTAGCTTGACCCGTCAGTAAATGTTGTGCTAGAGCAATTGAAAGTCTAGTACTAGGATAAGTCTATTGAATAAGTGTTCTTCCCATTGAGGCGCAGGATTGCATTTTCATATCATTAGTGGTAATATTTGGATGCAATTAATTTGATCGCAATATAGGACGTTTGTATGTTTACGCCATCTGGTTTTGTTCCCAAATGATCGATCTATCCGTTATTTCTTTTGCAGGCTTCACCTCGCCCTTTGCCGGTTCTTTCCCACCTTCAATGTGCCTGTAACATTCTTTTCCTCGCCACGGCCTTCTTTTGTTCGTCGGTTGTTACCATATGTAACTTTGTAAACCATCTGTTGATTTTCATAAAATAATGTTTATTGTACTTTTACAGGCAAAAGTACTTTTTCTATTAAAAATTTTCTGGCAATTTTTTTTTTTATAAAAAGAACAATAATGTTATTTTATTCAAATCTGGTGTCCAAATGTCGTGGTAACATTATAATCCATTCATTTAAATTGTATTAGATTTGTATAATTTAAATGAATGAATTAGAGTTTTATCATATCATCTGGACACCAAATTTGAGTAAAGTAGTATTATTAAAAAAATAATAATAATAACGAATAATAATATGCCTGTTGACTGATGTTGATTTCCATGTTACTAGTTGCTACTTTTAATATCTATGGACAATGGATATGTGACTTCCGACTACAGTGGTCAAGTTCGTGGTTTTCTCTAACAAAATCGGAGGTTTGATTCGACCGTTCGTGGTTTGCTCTTACAAGGTCGGAGGTTTGACTCCTCTAATGGGTATCTACAATCTACATGGCCAAAAACGTAGTTTAGGATTCAGACAAGGTTCTAGTTTTGAACTCGGTTTCGCTGAGTGTTTAGTAAACGATTACAATCAATTAATTGAATTAATTAGAAGACAAATCTCCTCCAGTGCATAGCAAAAGAGAATCTCAGTCTTTTTGTCTTTTGCTCTTGTATTTTTGTTTAGGTCAACCCACTCATCAAATGTTTAGTGTTTACAAATCACAACCCATTAGACTATTTATACATAGAAATTTGTCTCTATTAAATAGTTTATAAACCTATTGATGAGATCAACATGAACGGAAAAAAAGAAGATAATAATATATATATATATATATATAAATATATATATATATAAATATATATATATTTTGACTAAAGATAATAATTATTGTAATAGATAACGTTTGCTGATTTTAAGTGTAAGGTGATTTTTAATCCCTGTTTTATGGTTTGTATTTTTAATATATATATATATATATAAATTATCCGGTGTAGGATCCGGTACAAAAAATTTATGCGGTTTCAATGATTCCATCCGGTTGGAAACTTGGAATTAGTAAAAAAAAAAATTACTCAGATTCCAACCGATTCGAATCAGTGAAACTGTATGAAAAATTAGTACGAAATCTCATATCAAAAAGTTACTATACATAATACATTGTTATTGCTGTAAAAAGGAAATAAATATTGAAAATTTTGACCAAAATATTTTTTATACCAGTAGTTAGAAATCTAAAAACGTATATTTACATTGGAGATGTTAATAAGAGAATGATATATTAGATCAATGAATTTTCCAAAATTTTTGAACATGATATTTAATTATGTAGTTTTAAGTTGTAACTTGCATCATTTTTTTGTAATCACAGCTGCGCTGCGGCTCACATGATTGATGACATCTGAATCCTCAACTACTTGTCAGGCTATATACTAGTTGAAGTCAAATAACTCCACCACGTAAACACTCCTGGATTCTTCCACGATAAATAATTATAATTCAACAAACTCTTCATTTAATTACAATCTTCCTAATCATCATCTTCATCATCATCTTCAAGTGGATCATCTTCATAGATTGAGAGTTCTGTCATTTATTTTCATCAGTAATTTGTTCACATGGAAAGAGAACCACTCATCGTCCAAGACCAACCAGCTTTTCCTTCATTTCTAATCACTTATTTGTATATTGGACATTTCCTAGCCAGATGGGGTGCCAGGTTTCGATTTTTTTTATACTTTTCTTTTTCGATTTTATTGGTTTTTGACATATATAATTTACACATTTAAAAAAACCCAGATGGGTTCTCATCAGTTTTTGATTTCTCAGTTTACCATATGAGTCTATGATGCTACATTGATATACACCAAAGTGGTGGCTTAGCTTCCAAGTCAAAACCTATATGGAACATATATTGATTAAAATTGAAAGATCTTTTACCATTTAAGGACTATTTGCATACCATTTTCTATATGTTTTTGATTAATTTTTTTGCTTAATTTTGTAGAATGTGGGAATTCTCTGTTGGTTTATACATGATCAGCGTTTGGCCTGACTCTTTACTCTTGGCTGCCATTTATGGGGCTATCGAATCCGCCTCCGTTGCCTTGTTTGGCCCCATCGTTGGACAGTGGGTTGATAGATTGACATATGTTAAGGTTTGCTCAATATCTGTTACATATATGTGTGTGTGCAGATAAATTTGTGGTACTATGTTTGTAAATTTGATTAATTGGGCAGCTTGTATTGGCTGTTGATTCATTGATGAGAAGATTCATGTGTTGAATTTCTATCGGCAGGTTTTCCGAATTTGGTTGCTAGCTCAGAATCTCTCCTTTATTGTCGCTGGAGTTTCTGTGGTTGCATTACTTGTCTCCTCAACTTTGAAGTCCACAAATTTCACAGCATTTATCTTACTAGTGATACTAACCAACATCTCCGGAGCTGTTGGTATGATTTCTACTCTTGCTGGTACCATTCTAGTCGAAAGAGAATGGTAATAATCACAAATCACAATACTTTTTGGCCTATTAATTTTTCATGATTTGTTCGAACCATATCTATTCGTTTATACAAATTTCACATTGATTTGTTCTGTTATCTTACAAAATAACATATTTTCAACACTGTCATGTGTGTTATTGGTTATGTTCAATTCAATCAAAGCACAGGGTAGTGGTGATATCAGAAGGACATCCTCCTGAATTGCTGACGAAGATGAATTCGATTATTAGACGGATTGATCTAACCTGCAAGTTACTAGCTCCTGTTTTAACCGGCTTCGTTATCAGCTTTGTATCGCTGAAAGCATCGGCTATGACTCTAGCTCTGTGGACTACTCTAACTGTTTGGGTGGAATATTGGCTTTTTCTGTCTGTTTACAAAGGAATTCCAGCTTTAGGTGAAAGCAACCAAAGGAGATTTACAAGAAGTCTGCTGATTAGTGATCCAGAAGAGAGCGCGTCTACTTCTCAGGAACGAGAGAGCCTGATTTCTCATGATGGAGACAATGCATCAACTACACAAATTGGCTGGAGAAGGAAAATAATTTGTTGGGTTACAAATGCCCCATTTGTTGGGGCATGGAGAGTTTATTTACGACAAGAAGTTGTGCTCCCTGGAGCTGCTCTAGCTTTGCTGTTTTTCACAGTCCTCAGGTGAAAAATCTAGCAACAACTTGAATGATCTAGCATTACATTTGAGGGTCGGAAAATTCAATTTGTGTGTTTGAGAATGCTTTTCAATATAGAGGCAGGAGAGGAGACATTAGATTTTCTTCAAGTAACTTCCTCTTAACAGTTTTATTACTTCCATGGTCTTTTCCAGCTTTGGAACTTTGATGACAGCTACACTAGAGTGGAAAGGCATACCTGCCTATGTTATAGGGATAGCACGTGGAATAAGCGCAACAATTGGAATAGCTGCAACGCTTGTGTACCCAATCGTACACTCACGAATTTCGACACTCAGGACAGGACTTTGGTCCATTTGGTCTCAGGTATATATATATAAGCATTCGAAGATTATGTATCGGTTTGATTTACAGTTGTTTAATTAGAGCATTCTCAGATCTTGATCATATATTTATATGTGTGTTTTATTCAGTGGATGTTCCTCTCAGTATGTGTTGGTTCAATATGGATCCAAAACAGCCTTTTAGCAGCATATATGCTGATGGCTGGAGTGGCGACATCTCGGCTTGGGCTGTGGATGTTTGACTTATCTGTCATTCAACAAATGCAGGTACAAAATCAGGCTATAAACTGGTCGAATTTTGTTACAATCGTATCTTTCTTTCGAATGATTTGGGGAATTTCTGTTTATTTATTTATTTTCTTCAGGATCTTGTTCCTGAGGCTGATCGTTGTGTCGTGGGAGGAGTTCAAAACTCCCTCCAGTCTACTATGGATTTGATGGCTTACATCATGGGAATTATAATCTCCAATCCACAGGTAATCATAATTCCTTTGAACTCGAAAGTTACCCGAAAGAGACTCTAACCTGTCACGCTATTCTGTTTGACATTTCATCCGCTTCAAAAATCAAAGGACTAACGCTCGTTCTGCTGTTATGCTACAATTGTTCAGGATTTCTGGAAGTTGATATCGGTATCCTTTATGGCAGTAACATTAGCCGCATTACTCTACAGTTACCATCTTTACCGCATCAGGAAGCACATTTTTCACTTCGACAAGCTATTATCATCCATTCAGTGGCTTATCAGATCATCCGGAGATGGAGCATTAGAGTGAAAATTTGAATCACATTCTTGTTAGGCACTAGGCAGGTGGATTTGTGGAACCAATTTATCGATATAGAGCCAGCGAATTCGAGTATTTCAGGCACAAGTTTCGATGATCAATACCATCAATCCTGCAATTGTTTCTCATTAGATGAGTGGATCATCATCACAAATTAATATTTCAGGAATAATTTTCCAGGGAAATATCAGAATGTTCAATGAAACCATCCAGACAGGTTGCATAAACTAGTCCCGGTGAAGGTTCATGTTCATTTTGTGATTTTTCAACTACTTATACTGGGAATTTTTAATAAATATTGACAGCATCTTTCTCATTATTTATTTTAAATCAGGATTAGTTGCATACGTACCAATAATTAATCATGTCAATTAGGGACCAAATACCAAATTTATTGGTCTCTTTGATTCTTGACTTACTATATAAAACCAATAAAACTAATCAAATCTAAGGAAGCAATGACTTGTGAAATAATATTGGATAGACACTTTAACAAATATCCGAGGGAGGAGGATACGACTTGAATCAAGACAATCAATTATTCAGCTTTGTGGGTGTAATACAATTAAGACTTATTACTTATTAGATTTATATATATTATTGAAAAGATAACAACAGAATATTAGTGCCAATTAGTGTTGAATCGACTGAAATTTATAGGATAAAATTAAAGATAAATCTACTTAAATATTGTGGAGAAGTCACTAAAAAGAAAATTAATAAGTAATAGAAAGAAAATTAATTTGTAATAAGTCTGATTTTTTTTTTTTTTTCTTTTAATGATTCGGGAAATTTGTGTTTATTTTTTTTTTCCACTTCAAGATCTTGTTCGTTGTATCGTCGAAGGGGTTCAAAACTCCCTCCAGTCTACTATGGACTTGATGCCGTGGGATTTATAATCTCCAATCCACATATAATCATATAATTCCTTTGAACTAAAAAGTTTCTCGAAAGAGGCTCTAGTCTAGCCTCTACCTTTACGTGCTATTCTGTTTGACATTTTATCTGTATGTAACTTAGCTTTTTCGCTTCAAAAATCAAATGACTAATGCTTGTTCTGATGTTACACTACAATTGTTAAGGATTTTTGGAAGTTGACATTGGTATTGTTGTTTATGGCAATAACATTGGCTGCATTACTCCATGGTTACCATCTTTACCACATCAAGAAGCACATTTTTCACTTTGACAAGCTATTAGCATCCATTAAGTGGCTTATCTGTGTGAATCATAGTCTCACATCGATTGGGCACTAAGCTAAGGTGAAGTGTGAAAGCAACCCTCACCATATGAGCTAGCTTTTAGGGTTATGTTAGGTTTAAGGGCGAAGACCACTTTGATATGATATTAGAGCTGAATATGCCCCGGTATGGGCTGGGCCCGTCACGGGTGTAAGTGCTATCAAGTGAGCACGCTGCACATGAGAGAGGGTGTGAATCATAGTCCCATATCCCTTGGCATTAAGGGAAAATGCAATCGATAAGTGTGAGGGTAACCCTCAACCCTCGTTCTATAAGCTAGTTTTTGGTCTCGGTTTAAAAGTCCAAGACCACTCAAACTAATTTATCGACATAGAGCCAGCGAATTTGGGTTTTTCAGGCATGAGTTTTCGATGATCAATATCATCATCACCAGTAAATACCTTCCCTGCAAGTGTTACTCAGTAGATGAGTGGAGCATCATCTATTCAGGAAATTTTTTCCAGGGAAATATCAGAATGCTCACAGAAACCATCCAGACAGGTTGCAAATTTTATTTTTATAAGTGAGACAGTTTCATGAACTAGTCCCGGTGAAAGGTCATGATCATTTTATGATTTTTCTTTCTCGATTATTATTATTATTATTATTTCAAATGCCTATTTTAATAAATATTGACAACAACTTTCTTCAAATTTATTTTAATCAGGATTAGTTTCATCCGTACGAGTAATCATGTCACTTTTGTACCAAATTTATTTGACTCTTGACTTCCAATATAAAACCAATAAAACTAATCAAATATGAGAAAGCAATGACTTGTAAAATAGTATTTGATAGAGACTTCAACAAATAATATTGGATTCTAATCCAAATTTCTTTTTGAAAAATATAAATTTAAGATTCGGTAAAATAGTACACAACAATGATAAGTAACGACCGGACCATGTAATATTTAACACCGAATCACTTCAAATTTTATCGAATCATTTATCATTAAGATTTTTTTATAGTGAAAAAAAAAAAAAAAAAGAGAATAAAACAGTATTGATTAGTTAGCGCCTTTCTATGGACATAATTAGTGTTGAATCGAGTGGAATTTCAAGGAAAAAATTAAAGATGAACTGATTAAATATTGTGGGAAAGTCATTAAAAAGAAAATTAATTGGTTATAAATTAATGAATTTATATGGAGAGAAATGGTCAAACACTATTAACACGTAATGCACGACAACACTAAAAAGGATTTGTTCCGTGTACGGCCGCGTACTTGTACTTACCAAGTCATCGTAAAAGTTGTTTAAATGCAATTTGGTAGGGCATTAAATATTTTATTTTTCTTTAATAAACTGACAGAGATGTGGTTGAACCTTCTAACAATAACATTATGATAAACGCAGCTCTCAAGAATTTGAAGCTCCCACTTAAAAAAATTAAATCCTCCTCTCAAGTCAAAACTAGGGATGTAAAATTCCCCACGGAGACGGGGACCTATGTGGATCCGTACTTTTGGGGTGATGATGAGTTTTAATAGGGTGGGGGTAGGGATGGGGATCGATATTCTAATCCACAATGGGTATAGATCGATATATAAATGGGGTAAATGGGTGGGAATGGAGAAAGCACTCCCCGTTGTATCCCGCCCCGCCCCAACCCAACCCAACCCAATCCGAACCCGCTCCATATATGGTGGGGTTTTACGAGAGAATGGGTTTTCAAAAAATAAATGGGGTGGGGTGGGGTGGAATGGGGGGAAGGTTACCCCACCCCGAACCTGCCCCCATTACCATCCCTAATCAAAACAAAAGAACAATAATAATCCGACAAAGAGATTGGCTCTCGAACATGTAATATAATTGTATATCATCTCTTAGCAGAGTCGGTACTTGGTAGTACACATCTTTTCCATATAAGTGGTGAGAGGTTTAAATCCAACCATATGTATTTTTACAAGTATATGTAGAGAGTTTTCTTTCCGAGTTATGGAAATAGTTATCTCCTATAATGGAAATAGATATCTAGACCGTACATGTATTGTTTGATCTCGATAGTTTCCGATAATCTTATCGTAATAGTTTTTGTAATATTAAAAAAAAAGAAAAAAAGAACATGTAACATAATTAGTATTGTCCAGATAATTACTCTCACACTATAAAAACAATACAAGTGTGGGTTCTAAAAAAAAAAAAAAAAAAAAGTAGGAAGCACCTAATAGAAGCAATTAAGCGCATATTTGATATGTTTATATATATATTATTATTATTATTATTTAAAACAGCATTTTTAATGTATTACCAATCAATCTATTAAATTAAAACACTTTTTAAATTGAATAGTGAATACCCAACAACATACCTTTTTTTTTGTTAAAAGTTTGAGAAGTGTTAGAATCACTCTCTCAACTCTCTCTCTTTATAATATGACGTGTGGATAACATTTATTCTCTTTAATAAACTGGTACAAAGAGAGGTGGTTGAATCATCTGACAATAACATTACAATAATACTACACATTCCATCCACGATTCCACCTACAATCCCACCATTTTTATCCCAATATATGTGGTAGCTGAGGTGTCAATTGATGAGTGAACAAATATTAATTGGTGAGTGAACATATAGGTAAGAGAGATAAGTATCAACCACTCTCTTTATAATATGACGTGTGGACAACATTTATTCTTCTTTAATAAACTGACAAAGAAAGGTGGTTGAATCGTCTAACAATAACATTACAATAATACTACACATTTCATCTACGATCTCACCTACAATCCCACCATTTTCATCTCAATACATGTGGCAACTGAGGTGTCAATTGGTGAATGGACAAATATTAATTGGTGAGTGAATATATATGTAAGAGAGATAAGTATCAATTAATATGTATTCACTCACCAAGTGACACATCAGCTGCCACATATGTTGGGATGAAAATTGTGGAATTGTAGGTGTGATGTTTAGCACTATTGATAACATTATGATAAACACACCTCTCAAGAATTTGAAGCTCCTACGTAAAAAATAAATAAATCCTTCCCTAAAGTCAAAACAAAAGAATAGTAATAATCCGACAAAGAGATTGGCTCTCGAACATGTAACATAATTACACATTACCTTTTAACAGAGCCAGTAATATACCTCCCTTCTAAATAAGTGGTGAAAGGTTTAAATCCCACAATGTACATTTTATAAGTATGTATAAGGAGTTTTCTTCACAAGTTTGACAGATCTGGACCGCACATATATTGTTTGATTTCAATAGATGGCGATAGTCTTATTGTAATAGTTTTTGTAATATTAAAAAAAAAAAAAAAAAAAAAAAAAAAAAAAGTAACATAATTAGTATTGTCCACACAATTACTCTCACACTATAAATACAATACAAAGTGTGGATTCTAAAAAAGAACTAGGATCCTCTCCTCACCTTATCTCATCCTCACCTTTTTTTAAGTATGTGATTGGTTGTTAATAAAGTGTCAACCACATCTTAACCATTCATTTATTACAATGCTTATGTGTCATAAGATTAAGTGAGGTGAGGAGAGGATCCTGGTTCTCTAAAAAAATATTAAATAAAGAGTAGTAAGCACCAAGTAGAGGCAATTAAGAGCATATTTGATATGTTTTATTTATTTATTTATTTATTATTATTATTATTTAAAAGAGCTTTTTAATGTATTACCAAACAATCTATTAAATTAAAACACTTTTTAAATTGAATATCAAATAACATACGGTTTTATTTATTTACTTATTTTATTCAATAAAAATTCTATTAATAAAAAATGGGTAGTGTTAATTTGTAGGGCACAGGTTAACACTTAGAAAATAGATAAAAAACTATTATGAACCTCTTTATTTATTACATTTAGTTTCATTATTTTTTATAAATTGTAAAATGCCATTTTTACCCTGCTTCTAATTTTTAGGTAGTGCTTTAGTTTGGACAGAAACAATTTTAATTAAAACTCTACAACAACAACTGAATTAAAACCCAAGAAGATGAATGGTCTTTACCATTGTTCTTTTTAACTCAACTGTGGTTGTAATTCTTATGAAAGATAATATAGTAATTTCTTATACTTTTTACAGATATTCTTACTGAAAACAAAATTGGTAGAACAATAAATGATTTATATCATATGTAAACATTTTATTTATAATTTTGCTTTGATTTTTCTTTTTTATATAATTTATTTCTAGATTTTTATTTTGATTGAATGTTTGTACATATGTACTTGTCTACTACCGTTGTTAAACTCGTGAAATTATCTATTCCATCAATTGGTTGTAAAAGAAATACATAATTTGTTATTGTGTTCTAAGGAATTTATTGTGCAAAATTTTAAATTTAACCTTTTGAGTTTATTGTATAAAAAATAAATTAATTAACTAAGACAACTATTTGAGTGTAGAACTAAGACATCAACTTTTACTTGAGTAACTTTTGACGGAATTTATTTGTGTAGATTTTACATTTAACTATTTGAATTTAATGAATAAAAAAAAAATAACAAGACATTTGTGTAGATTAAAAGCACTACCAAAAAAATTAAAGACTATGTAAAATTGATATTTTATGATTTATATAAAAACAATAAATTTAGATATAATAAATCAAGAGGTTCATAATTACCTTTTACCCATTTTATAGGTGTTAATCTTTGTCTTTAGGTTAACACTATCCATTAAAAAAATATATTCTAAAAGCTCCACCTAAAAAATCATATCAAATATACTTTTTATTGTTTGCTCTTTGTGTCATTCTAGAGACAGAAAAACAAAAGCATATGCTAACACTCAACAGCTCAAAGGACACTTGTGAGTTGTGATTTGTGAGTACCACCACTGACCGACCACTATCAATGAAACTCCTCCCTCCACACCTAAAAAAATAAAAATAAAAAAAGAATAATCATAACCCATCGATTTGTAACATGATCCTTTTTTTGTCTTTATTTTTCTTTGTCATTTTTCTATTAAAGTATAATTAAAATATGAAATTGTATGAGAAAGAAAAAGTGATCAAATTTTAATAATGTATTTTTAATTTTAGGGTTAATATTAAAGACCTCGCCTCACCTTTGAACTATTATTGGATGTCTTGCTAAAAATACTTTTATTTCAGAAACATCCCCTATGGACTAACAAACAATGATTCAATTGATTGATTTTTGATGTTAAAAAGTCTATAATGTCCGTATTTAAGCTTTAATTATATTAATTGAACATTATACTCTCTGAATCTTATCAAATAAATCATTGTTTGTTGGTCCATAAGGGGTGTTTCTGAAATAAAAGTATTTTTATCTAGATATCCAATAATAGTTCAAAGGTGAGGGGATATTTTTAATATTAAACCTTAATTTTATCTAGATGTCATTAGATTATAAAATATAAAAAAAATAAAAAAATAAATAAGATAATGATAGAATTCTGATCCAAATTCAAAGACTTGAAGGGTATCAAAGCAATTATCAGCATCACATTCAAAAGTGTCAGTCATAAGCACTTTTGGCCACAAAAATGCTTCTCTCACTCTATCTATCTCTTTAACAGCAAGGCAGGTTGAAAACTCAAAGTGTACCAGTCACCACCTCCCTTGCCTTGTACCCAAAAAAAAGTCATTAATTAGCTTTTGTCTTTTTTTTCTTCTGCTTTTCTCGAATCTCCACTCTATCTACCGTTCTTATCTGAGTAAGGTTGGTACTATCCAAGTCCATCTAATAAGTACGGCCACTATCTTCCTCTACAATATATATCCCACCCTTTTCTTCTGTCTTTTTATATATTTTTATATATTATTATTCCCTTTTAGCCGCACCTAAAAGAAAAATCAACTTGTTTATCAAATAATTTTTGAAATTCGACACGAAACATGCCTTAATTTTACTGAACCGAATAAGATCAATCGGATATATACTTTCACAACATAAAAGAGATCATCAATAGGGGTATCTCATACTTATACGTAAATGATTCTATTAAGAGTGGATGAGTAAAATAATTTTGTCAACTATTATATACTATTTCAGAGATTTACGACTTCGATCGACGTATATTAAATTAAATTTATGATCTAATTTTTTATTTTAATATCTAATTATTTATATAGATAGTTATAGATAGAACCTTAAAAGCTAAAAGGTAGTTCTGAATTGAAAGAGATTTATTATCTGTTAGTTTTTATTTTATTTTTAAAAATTTTAAATCTTTATAAAAGTTGAATTAAAATTCAATAATTAACAACTAACTCGGTAATTTAACTCGGTAGAGTATATAAACTTATCATTTATCTACCTTAAAATAAATTTAATGTTTTTATATGAATATCCAATCATTTATATATTTAGTTATAGACCAAACCTGAATAGATATAGAGGTAGTTCTGAACTAAAAGGTCTATAAACCTGAATAACTGTAGAGGTAGTTTTGATCCAAAAAGTCTATAAACTTGGATAGTGTGAATTGAAAGAAACTTATTATATGTTATTATTATTTTTTTTATTATTAATATTTTGTTGGGCAAAGAAAAAACTTTGATTTTTATAAATTTTGAATTGAAATTCAATAATTAACAACTAACCTAGTAATTATACACTAACATTTATATACCTTTACATAAGTTTAATTTTTTTTTTATTTGAATATCCAAACATTTATGTATTTAAGTATAGGCAGAACCTAAATAGCTGTAAAGATGGTTATGAATTGACCGATCATCTTAATAACTGCAGTGATAGTTCTGAACTGAAAAATCTATAAACCTGAATAACTGCAGATGTAATTCTGAACTGAAATAGATTTATTGTATGTAATTTTTTTATTTTTTTTATTTTTATAAGCCTTGAAAGGAAATTCAATAATTAACAAGTAACTCGGTTATTATAAAGAGTATAGAGTATCTAAACTTATCATATATCTACCTTCAATCTAATTATTAATAAATATTTAAATAAATGTATATTATTATATATTATTATATTTGTCAATTTGGTTTGTACTGTCTGCACTTGAATCTGTCCTTCCTCACATACTCCTCCACCAAATGGGTTAGTCTTGGTCTCCGTTTCCTGATAAGACAATGACTTTTCATCAAAAGACCAATCTATCCCCGTCAACTCCCTCTATTTACTCCGTCCTTTCACGTACGGTTCTAGAACTCTTCTTAAAAGACCATAACACCCTCACTCTTTTGCACAAATTCCTTGATGGTTCAACGGATCGAAAGGGCATTTTAGTCTTTATGGAATAAACTTCTCGATCAAAACGAACATTGTTTAGAAGGCTATAACTGTAAAAACTGAACCTTTCTTCTTCTACTTCTCCGTTCTCACTTGCACTCTTCAACTGCCAAACACAGATCAAACCCCACCATTTTTGTTGTTGTTGCTATTAACGGTTTCTTCAAACCTCTCAAAAGTGACCAAATATTATATATATGACACATTTGTTTTTGCTCTCAATCTGACCAAATCGAAACCTTGATTCCAACAAAAAAGATTTTTTTTTTCAAAACCATGAAGAATCAGAAGCAACAGAGGCTCTCTCAAACGACCAACCACTTCGATCTTTTATCAGAAGAAATTGTTTTCACCATTTTAGACTTTTTCGGCGAGAACCCAATTGACAAAAAGTCGTTTTCTCTTACCTGCAAGTCGTTTTACCTCATCGAATCGAAGCACCGGAAGAATCTCAGGCCTCTCCGACAAGAACCCCTTTCAGGGATCCTCACTCGCTACCCGAACATAATCCACCTCGATCTCAGTCTCTGTCCGCGAGTGACCGACAGTTCTCTGACGACGATATCGAACTTGTGCGAATCCACGCTTCGAAGCATCGATCTTTCGCGGTCAGGGGCGTTTTCGGGTTCTGGGTTGTTGAGATTGGCCGTCAACTGCAGGAATCTGGTGGAGATCGATGTCTCGAACGCGACCAACTTGAAGGACGCCGGAGCGGCGGCGCTGGCAGAGGCAAAGAATCTGGAAAAGCTGTGGATGGGGAGGTGCAAGCTCGTGACTGATATGGGAGTCGGTTGCATCGCTGTTGGGTGCAAAAACTTGAAATTGATTAGCTTGAAATGGTGTTTAGGTGTTGGAGATTTCGGGGTTGGTTTGATTGCTGTCAAATGCAAAGAGATTCGTAGCTTGGATCTCTCTTACTTGCCGGTAATTTAATTTTCGATGTTGTTGTTTGATTCTTGTAATGAAGATCTGGATCTTAAGTATCTGATTGTCTGTTTGATTTGATGTTTGTGCAGATTACAGATAAATGTTTGCCATCTATTTTAAAATTACAACATCTTGAAGATTTGGTTTTGGACGGTTGTTTTGGTATTGATGATGATAGCCTTGCAGCCCTCAAACATGGATGCAAGTCTCTTAAGGTATCAAATTGTTGCAAAGCAGATACTAATATGCATAAATTCGATTTCTTAACAGGCATATTGAATGGTTCGTTAATGAAAATGATCGAAAATGATCTCTTGTTTGCACAAAATTGTAATGGACAACTATTTTTGTGTTGAATTTGTGATCACTTGTATTTCAATTTACAGTATTCGAGCCTCTGAGTTCAAAAAATATACTAATATACTAATTTGATACTTAAGGTATCAAATTGTTGCAAAGCTGATACGAATATGCATAAATTCGATTTCTTAACAGGCATATTGTATTGTTCGTTAATGAAAATGATCGAAAATGATCTCTTGTTTGCACAAAATTGTAATGGACAAGTATTTTTGTGTTGAATTTGTGATCACTTGTATTTCAATTTACAATATTTGAGCCTCTGAGTTCAAAAAATATTGTGTAAATGGTACTTAAGATATACAAATGTGTAGGTCGTACGTTGTTCAGTGAATTTGATGTGCTTTTTTTTTTTTTTTTTATAGATTGAGAGCTATGGAAAGTGTAGTATACAATATATTGAAAGTTAATTTTCACTTTCCTTGAAGTATTTATTAGACTAACCAGTTTATTT
The DNA here is from genome assembly GCA_035582765.1 of Acer negundo. Lineage (NCBI taxonomy): Eukaryota > Viridiplantae > Streptophyta > Magnoliopsida > Sapindales > Sapindaceae > Acer > Acer negundo. The sequence goes on along the minus strand of CM069243.1, from coordinate 20,699,332 downwards.
TGCATACAACAGGCTCTTGATATGTCAAATTGTCAGAATATTAGTCACCTTGGCTTGTCTTCGCTAACAAGTGGTACTGGAGGCTTACAGCAACTTACCTTAGCATATGGCTCCCCCGTAAGTTTGTCGACTCATTTTTCCACCGTCTATTGTTTGAGGTTTTTCTTTTAGCTTCTTGTTTACGTTTTAGTGGTGATGGTGGTCAGGTTACTCTTGCTCTTGCTGATGGTTTGAAGAAGCTTTTCATGTTGCAATCGATCAAATTAGATGGTTGTGTGGTTACCTGTGCTGGACTGAAGGCCATTGGAAATTTGTGTGTATCACTGAAGGAGCTGAGCTTAAGTAAATGTTTAGGAGTGACCGATGAAGGTCTCTCATCTGTTGTAACAAAACACAGAGAGTTGAGAAAGCTAGACATCACATGTTGTCGCAAGATAACTGATGTTTCTATTGCCCATATTACAAATTCATGCACCACTCTGACTTCTCTTAGGATGGAATCGTGTACACTTGTTCCTAGAGAAGCATTCGTGTTGATTGGACAGCGATGCCCTTTTCTCGAGGAGCTTGATCTAACAGACAATGAAATTGATGATGAAGGTTTCACTCATTTCATTCACTCTGCTAATTTGTGTATAAGAGCTATTGCGTTAGTTTTCATACTTAAGCGCTTTGTTGTTGCAGGTCTGAAGTCCATCTCTAGATGTCCCAATCTCGCCGTTTTGAAACTAGGAATATGTCTTAACATCACCGATGAAGGACTAACTCATGTTGGCATGGGATGTCCAAAACTTGTTGAGCTTGATTTGTACAGGTTAGTGATTACAATCTGCAAGCTTTTTCCGTTTTCCATTACTTCATTTTGATTAAAACAAGTTTGGCCTATTAATTTGAGTCGGAACAAGATCTTACCTGGTGTGTGCCAAGGATTGTTTTTGTGTATGAAATATGAATAGATTCACTGACATCTGATTTGGGTTACTTTGTTCAGATCTGTAGAAATAACAGATCCGGGCATTTCAGCAATTGCCAGTGGTTGCCCCGACCTGGAGATGGTTAATATAGCTTACTGTAAAGACATCACTGATAGCTCCCTAATGTCATTGTCGAAATGCTCAAGGCTGAACACATTCGAAAGTCGAGGATGTCCTCTGATCACATCTTTAGGTCTAGCGGCCATTGCTGTGGGATGCAGGCAACTCGCCAAGCTGGACATAAAGAAATGTCACAACGTCGATGATGTTGGGATGCTTCCACTGGCTCACTTCTCACAAAACCTCAGACAGGTTGGTCAGCTTCTGGTCCTAATTAATTTCTAACTTATCGAAAGCAAAAGTTGATGACTTATGGTTGTGCTTCATTCTTTCTGTTACAGATCAATCTGTCGTATAGCTCAGTTACGGACGTGGGACTCTTGTCCCTTGCCAGCATCAGCTGTCTGCAGAGCCTGACTATCTTGCACGTGAAGGGCTTAACTCCAAGAGGATTGGCTGCCGCACTGTTGGCATGCGGAGGGCTAACAAAGGTCAAACTTCAGGCATCGTTCAAATATTTGCTACCCCAGCCACTTTTCGAATATATAGAAGCACGCGGTTGTGTGTTACAATGGCGAGATAAGGTGTTTCAGGTATGTGTGTGTGACCTGCTGTGACCAATCTCATTGTTTCTCTCTTTAATTTTTCGAGCAATATTCATTTTTCCTACACATAAGAACACTTTTTTCCTGCATACATTTTGTTTCTACTTAAAATCCCAATGCAGTAATGGTCCGGAGCAATTGTTTGCTCTTTGATTGTTAGGTGCAAACAACTGTGAAGTTTGACAATCATTTGTACAACCACCAAATTAGCATGAATCATACATTGATTATAGTATTATTGTTACAATTATGTGATTGATTGACAGGCTGAATTGGACCCCAAGTGCTGGAAACTGCAGTTGGAAGACATGGTGCCATAGAGACTTTTTAGAGATCTTGTAGCTTTCTTGTTGTAGATTCCATGTGTCGCGAAGCAGACAAAATGCCGAAAATTCGCAACATCTTTACATCTTTTTCCTGTAATTCCGCATATCATAAAATGATGGAAGTGATATCATTTTAGCCTTTGGTTATCCCCCAAAAATTGTGGAACCATTGCTGATTTTTTATGCAAGTGCTATGTTCTGTAATGTGTATTATTATTATTGAGTCAATAATTTATAAAAGCATATTATGCAACCCCTGGAAATCCATTTTAGGACGGCTATTGGACAATTGAATATCATGAGAAGATCTGGTTTCATGATAATTGGCTTCGTTATGTGAAAAAAACTTCTTGTGAGGTTATGAGAAATAAAAGGAAAATTCAATAGCATTTGGAGACCAAAGATCCTAAACATGTGTGCTGTGCTCTTTTAGAAGAACAAAGCCGTTAATTTGACTTGATTTTAGTAGTCGGGTGCATGTAACTGGTTGCAACGAAGATTTTCTCGACCAAGGATATTGGGTGCATGGGAAATTTTCTCAAAACCGCTGTTACTAAAGAGACATCGCGTGATTAAGACAGATGAGTTTTTTTTTTCTTATTTATACTGTAAACTAATTTTGACAATTATTCATAGGTTAATTGGTATCGATGTTCTTTAAATTTTTTCAACATATACACTATATTCTTTATATATATTTTTTTGTCACTAAATCATATGAACTCTTGTTTTTTTGATAAATATTTTGATAAATATTTGGGTTTATTACCCCATGTAGAGGGACATCTACAATCAGCTTTTGTTAATTTGTGAGAGTTTAAAGGGTTTAGTGTAGAAAAAACTATATAAAAGATATAGTGTATATTGCGGAAGAGTTTACGGGGCATCAGATAAAATCTCCTTAAAAACAGATAATAAACCTCACAAGTCACAATCAAATATCAATTTCACTATTTTAAACAAAATAGCATCACATTGGTTGGGGCATTAGTTGACAAAGTCAAAAATTGACAATATATTTTTTTTCTTTTTAATAAAAAAAAAAAAAACTTGTTTTTAGAGACCAAATCACCGATGGAAAACTGCTTTTAGCGTGATCTTGAAGTCCAAATTACAAGACTCCATGCAATTGGTTTTGTTTTTGTTTTCTAAAACATGTTAACAAAAAAACTGAAAACATTTTTTTTTTTAGAAAATAAAAAGCAACATAACATGTCATGAGTCATGAGTCATGATGATTGATGAAGCAACAGAACATGGCTGTCAAGTGTTGAAGGGTATTCTTGTCATTTGATCGAAAGATTTTGGTGGCTCATGATAGTCAGCTTAAGGCGGCTGCTCTCGTTTGAATTGGTCAAACCAATCATCTTCCCCAGGTGATAATATTAAATTACAACTTTATCCAAATTTCATTTAAAAAAAAATTAAATTATTTGTTAAACATCTCTGTTTAACTATAAAATATAAAGTACTGTATCAACTAATTGGGTAGATGATGAGGGTGTTAAGGAGGTACCAGTTTAGTTGGGATGTTTTGATGCACCTAATGATCCTGATCACCAATAATTAAAATAAAAAAAGAAGATATTATATTAACAACAACCGGTTAGTTTGATTTAGACAAAACAGTTTGGATTCTATTCAAATTTCTCTTACACAATAAAAGGGTTTAAGTTATTTATTATAATAATAAAAATTCAAAAGAAAAGGCCTATAGAATGTACTCTTTAAGAAAAAAATTTATCATTATTTAGTTTGATTGAAATGAAAGTTTAAAAGTTAATTTTCTTTAAACTAACTTTAAATGAATTTATTTTAATTTATTTGTATGCATTAATAAAGAGAGGAATGAATTTAATTTAATTTTCTTCATGGAATAAGCGGGGAAAATAAGAAACTTTCATACATTCATATAAAACGATATGAGGTTGATCCGGTAGTAAATCTCTCACACTTGTATTAAGAGGTTATGGGTTCTCCTAACCCATACATTTATATTAATATATGCCATGTCATTTTGGAAAAAAAAAAAACTTTTTTTGGATATTAAAAAGGAGTAATTTTAGAAAGAAAATAATAATAACAATGATATAAATACTTCGGTGTGCTTGTCAAAAAAAAAAAAAAAAAAAAAAAAAAAAAAATTACCTTAGGCTTTGATATAGCAAGTCAATGGTCTGAATTATTTTTATTAACTTTTATGTTTTACTTTAGGTGATAAAAAGATGAAGGACAATGGTAGACATCCAACACTTTTTGTCCATTATTTATATCCAACTGTTGATGTATCAATTGGTGAGTGGATACATGGATAAATCATTATTAATGTGTATCCATTCATCAATTGATACATCAACAGTTGGATGTAAATGATGAATAAAAGTGTTGGATGTCTAACATTATCTTAAGATGAGAGGTAAGGAGGTGATCCAAATCCCGTTTTTTTTTTTTTTTTTTTTTTAGATGAATGTTAATGACAATTTTTTAAAATTTTTTTTACATGTATTAATGACAATTTTGAAGTTTCAATTTTTACCAATATTCGCATGCAAAAAATTACACGTGGCAAACAACAGAACTTCCATCACAGAGGATCCGGAGCTGCTTGGCTGCACTCCAAGCCGACTCAGGTCTCTTGTTCTTATAAGTCCAGTCAAACCCGCAAGCTTTGACCAAAGAATAAATTTTCCACGGTCAAACTTTTGCCCTTGGCTTCTAAGAAGAAACCTTGGAGGGAGACTTCTTAATGCGAAACTCAGTAAGTCACCACGTAAAACGACATCAAACCCCCATCGTTTTATCGACTTTTCTTCTTCTTCTTCTACTGCTAAGACATTAGATTCTCTATCTTCTATAAATTCCAACACCATCCTCTCTTCCTCTTCACCCACCAAAACAACAACACAATCCATGGCCTCTTCTTCTTTCATGAACATGGACAACAACATTAACTGGGGATTCTCTACTCTAAACAATAGTACTCATGATCATAATAAATCTGCACAACAATCTTCTTCTTCTTCACTACCCATATCTCCTCCACCTGTTTCTCCTTCCTCGTATTTATCAATCCCACCAGCTGGTTTGAGCCCAAATGACCTCTTGGACTCCCCTGTTCTTTTCTCTAATGTAAGTTAGTTAGTTCTTGATTTTTCTTATATATAATTTAAAAACAAAACATGTTTGGATTGAGTTGTGATTGATATGTTCTCTGTTTTTGTTTTGTTATAGTTTTTTGCATCTCCAACAACAGAATCTTTTTTGAGTCAAGCTTTCAACTGGAACAACAACACAAACCAGCAGCAGAGTACTGTTGTCACCAATAAGGGAGGAGGAGGAGATGAGAACAACTTCTTTGATTTCTCTTTTCAAACCCAAACAAGGCCTTCTTCTTCAACCGTTGTTTCAGTGGTATGCTTCAATTCATTACATTTTTGCTTTCATTTTCATGTTTTAATTTAATAAACCAATTTTGTTTTTATAAGGTTTGACAATAAGAAAGCAAATTTAGAGTTTAAATTATAATATAAGTATATAACACGCATGCTAAATTGAAATCTCAACAAATTTGCTAACTAGAGAACAAGACAACCTTTTGTCTGGTTCAAAAAGTCATGACATGATAATATAGCATGGAAACTTTCATATGATAAATATATATTTATAGAATATAGTTCTGTTTTGATAATTTTCAATGATTTTTAATCTGAACAGGAGGAACCTGATAGGAGGCAACAGGATTCATGGAACTTCAATAACAAGAGATCAAAGCAACCTGATTTCTCAATAGAGAAAACAGAAATGAAATCAGAATTTGCACCAATTCAGAGATTCTCTTCCTCAGAAATGGCCTCATTTCAATCAAATATGGAGAGTAATGCTGCTGCTGCAGCTGCTGCTCCTCAATCCGGTTACAACCATTACGCGCAATCATCGCATTATAATACCAGAGAGCAAAAGAGAGCAGAAGATGGATACAATTGGAGAAAATATGGACAGAAACAAGTGAAAGGAAGCGAAAATCCTCGTAGTTATTACAAGTGCACATTCCCGGATTGTCCAACAAAGAAGAAAGTTGAGAGATCATTAGATGGACAGATAACTGAGATTGTGTATAAAGGAAGTCACAACCATCCCAAGCCTCAGTCCACTAGAAGATCATCATCTTCACATTCAATGCAACCATCTACATGTGCCAATTCAGAGATATCGGATCAATCAAACGGGGCGATGGGAAATGCTGCACAAAATGAGTCTTACTCTATGCAGGGAGATTCTTCAGCTTCATTTGGAGAAGATAATAGTTTTGACCAAGGATCACCAACAAGTCATCTAGGTGGAGATGACTACGACGAAAATGAACCCGATGCCAAGAGATGGTAAGCATAGCTAAAAGCTACTACTTTGATAATCTTTCTTGTTTGTGTAATTGTGTATATATATATATATATATATATATATATATATGTATGTTGAAACTTGAAAGTTCAAATGGGTTCTAATTGAATTTTGATTTGATTTTGCAGGAAGGGTGAAAATGATATTGAGGGTGCTATTGGTACTGGTAGCAGAACTGTGAGAGAGCCAAGAATTGTAGTTCAAACAACAAGTGATATTGATATACTTGATGATGGATATAGGTGGAGAAAATATGGACAGAAAGTAGTGAAAGGAAATCCAAATCCAAGGTGATTATTTATTCTTCACACTACAAAATTTTTCCACCAATTTTGATATTCTTTTAACAGAAATTGATGTGAATTTGGTTTGTGCAGGAGCTACTACAAGTGTACGACTGTAGGTTGTCTGGTAAGGAAACACGTAGAGCGAGCATCCCACGATACGAGGGCTGTGATCACCACCTATGAGGGGAAACACAACCATGATGTTCCAGCAGCTCGTGGCAGTGGTTATACATTGACTAGACCTTCTCCTATTCCTACCAGCAGCAGCACCGTACCTATACCTATAAGGCCATCAGCTGCGTCTGCTATGGCCAATCTTTCCCTCCAAAACACTACAAGGTTACCAACATCAGGAAGTCATCAAGCACCTTTTACATCAGAAATGCTGCAGAATTCAGGGAGTTTCAGTGGGTTTTCAGGATTCGGAAGGCATACCAATTCTTACATGAATCAGATACCACAACAATCAGATGGTGGTGTGTTCTCTAGAGCAAAAGAAGAACCCCAGGAAGACTCGTTTCTCGAGTCTTTTCTAAATCCAAACAACTAACTTCAGGATTGAGAATACAAAGCAGTGAATTTCCATGAATTGTACTGCTGGTGTAGTAGTGGCCCCTGTAAATTTTGGGACTGTTGTAACTGGAGTAGTTGCATATTTGTATTGTATTTGTTCATTAGTTTTGAGGTCCTCAGAATCAGAATTTAAGAGGAGGCTTGTACATTGCCTTTCAATTTTCATTTTTATTTTCCTTTTCCTATGTTGTACTTTTTCAAATTTTCGATATAAAATAGATATCTGTATCAGTACTGATATATAATAACGTTGTTTTTATGAAGACAAAGTACAAACTAACTAGAGCTGCAAGATCAATGGAAACATTGAATTTTATTCGATTCATGAAATACTCTTATTCTGCATAAAACAGAACAAATCTAATTACAATCCATCCTCTCACCATTCAATCATTTTTAAATACAAACACAAAGAAAAGCTCTGTATACAACATCAAATGTTTTAAATACAATAAGACAACACAAATGACATATAAATATCATCAAACGAAAAAAAAAAAAAATCGATATCAGAAAACACGTATAATATATACTCAGATGTAATTTTGAGATGTTAATTTATATCCTGAAATGAGCGCTGACAATGCCAACGCTAGGAATGCTAAGAGTTCCATGCCAATGGCAGCTGCTGAAGAGTCTGTAAATATGTTGTCGGCTCCTTCCCTCATCCTATTCGTCAAGGGAATAGCCGATGATCCGGCTGATATCAGCAGATAAGCCGAAACCTGTGACATGAAAAATGAAAATATTTCCAATCTTTCAATTCAATCATATTTCACCATTACAACAACAGGCCAAAAAAATTTCTGAAGAAATACTTGGCGTACACTCTCCACAAACTTAGAGCTCAAGCAATCAATTGTTTACTTTTCTTGCTTAATGAATCTAAATATAGAATTGAAAAAAACCAACCGTGCAACTTCTTGTTTCACACTAGAAGGTTCATCACATGTTCCAGAAAAACCAACTTTGATGAAAATTGAAAAGCATATGCACTCTCTGTTCATTAATCAAGATCTCATATACATCTACTACTGATTCAAAGAGAACTCTAACCTGATCACCAAAAAAGTCCAATAAAGCAGAAGTCCGTCGTTGCAACATTTGTCTACCTGTAGACATCTCATGTATGTGTCTCAAAGTTTGTGCTCCAGTGTACAAAGTTGCAAGAATTGCTGCAGCCAACACATACCTGTAATAAAAAAGAAAACAAAATCCAATTCCTACCCAGAAATCAAAATCCAAAATTTAATCAAACCCAGTAATCAATTTCATTTTGTACCTGTATTCTTCATACTTATCAAAATTTTTCCAATCTCCATGTTTGTTACTTCCCATTATAATAAAAGCAAGCAAAGAAAACAAAAGACCCAATCCTCTCAAAGCCAGACCTCCTCTATTCAACAAGTCTTCTCTCTTCCACCGCTGCGTGATCGCCGAGACACCGAACCCAGTCCTGGTTCCGGTCCCGGTCCCGGTTCCGGTTCCGGAATTCGGAGCCGGGTCTTCCAAGTCAACAGCTGGTGGTGGGGCTGTCGGCGTTGCCTTTGGAATTTCTTCCTCCTCCGGATGCGACATGTTTTTTTTTTTTTTTTTTTTTTTGCGGCAATTCAGTTACAGAGAGACGTAAATAATTTGATCAATCTGAATATTATTTTCGGACAAGGATTGGAGAAGTGGAGATGTTTCTTAGGACAAAACAAAAAAAGAATGAAAAAAGAAAGCTTTGAAGTTTCTGTTTCTGGTTGTTCGATCGAATGACAAGTCAGCGTTTTCCGGTTTAGTTTTGTAAGAAAATAAGAAATGTCGATGCGCGTCTCGTGACAGCTTGTATGTTTTGTTGTTTTGTAACTAACTTTTGTTGATATTATATACCGGTCGTCTTGGTGAAAACGCCTTCAAGCCAAGCGATTTAGGTGATTTGTTGGCTGATTTTTCTATGATTTTAGGGACCCAATGGATTCATACTTTATTATAGGTATATTTTTATTTTATTTAAAGTCTTTTGCCATCGATAGGATTCGAGTCGCTGATTTGGAAGTCATTTATATATACCTCAAGTTCGTCCTACTAAACTACGTCCATGGAACAAGTCTATGTCTTTGTTATTTCCACAATGATTCTATGACGGAATAAAATATAAATTAAGAATGAGATTAGCTTTTTTATATAAAATCTTAGCTGAGTTAGAGGGGTCAAAAGAACCGAATAGATCCAATCCGATCCAAATTCGATTCCATATAATTTAGGTTCGATCCGGTCCAAAGCAAGCCTGGTCCAATTTTAATCCAACCCTATATCAAGCTTGATAGAGAAATTCAAAATTCAAGCTTAATCCAATTCGAATCATGATTCATGGCTGAGTGGTTTACACTAGGGGTGGGCCAAAAAGCCCTCACTGTAAACCGGACCAAACCGTCCGGTTCTATACTTGAAAAAAAAAAACTAAATACCTTTAGTATGGTCTGGTACGGTCTATGGTCCAAGCATATCAAACTCGGACCCGATCGTAAACCAAATACCTTTAGTATTACTATTATATATTACATCCAAAATTTTGAATAAAATTAAAACATATATATATATTAAAGTCAAACACCCTAATTTATTATTTTATAGTTGTTTTATTCGGGCACCAACCGGACAAGTTCATGCAAGGTGAAAACCTCCGTTAACAAACAAAACTGTAAGGGGGATGGTAAAAGATTTCAATATGTTTCCATTATTTTATGATAACAGATTATTAATATTACACTAAATTAATTGTCATGATTTAGTTGTAAATTTTTTTTGACTCTCATGCATTCAATTGCATTGTCATGATAGCAAGTGATTTTATTTATTAATCTTAAGAAGAAGGAAAAAAGTTATTTTATAAATGGTCAAACATTTGGATTTCAAGTCAAAAACCGTTAGACTGAACCGAATAAATATAATTTGGTCTGGTCTGATCTGAAATAAAAAATTGTCCAAACAGACCTTATTTTTCAAAAGACTGAAATTTTTTGTTTGATCTAGTTCTAATCAAAACCAAATCAAACTGGACCGTGCCTACCCCTAGTTTACACCTTGTTCATATAGATCAAAAACCATGTTCTTCAAATTAGTGATTTGGAGACCCATTAATCACCAATTGTATTGTACTAACTTGGAAATTAAGTCCACTAGGTAGGCAAGGCCCGGCCATAAAATCCCACAATAATACTATTCTTAAGCAATCTTGCTCTGCGCCCATTTGTTTGTGATTGGGTTAGATGGTTCAGCCCATACAATCCAAGAATTTGTTTTCGTTTTCGAACCGTGAGCTTAAGCCGTATCCACCCCCGAAATTCCAAATTTGTACTTTAAATATATATATATATTTATACGGCGTACTATTTTTTTTTTTTTTTCAATTTTTGAAATATTAAAATAATTTGAGACTCGGAGAGAGGGGTGAATCAAACCCAAAATCCAGTGTTGTAGGTACAAGAACCATACTAATGTGCCAACCTCGTGTCATACATGGGGTCCTATTAATGACTAGTTTGGTATTGTGTTTGAATTGTTAAAATTAGATTATTTTATAATTTTGACAAAAAATGATGGTTGATAAAACTTTCAAAAGTGATTAATTGATAATTTGACAAGTTTTGACGGTGATTTTGAGGAATAGATAGATGTTACTTTTTAAAAGTGATTATTAAATAATCTATTTCGGCATTTAATAATGAATCTTTTAAAAAATCATTATTATCCTTATAAAATCAAGTTAAAATTATTTATATTTTTTATTTCATTTCAAAATTAAATATTGATTTTAAAAAAAAATGAAATAAGATTTTAAACTCATGTATATTTTAATAATTATAAGTAATTTTAGTACTTTTATAATAAGATTATCAAATATATTTATAATTCACGGCTATTATTCTTCGGTTATTCTTCGGTACAGCTAACGGTGATTACGGTATTATAAAAATTTTAACCGTAAAATATCCGTAATCCATCCTGTTAATGGATGGTTCTAGTGTGCTAGATGGGTCCCTTGGACACGGTTTTGTGTCAACATCAACCCGACATAACCATTTGCTGCCACCGATGTACATATAAGTATATAACATTCTTCTTATTCGTTTTTGCTATAAATTTAATTTATGGACTTGCCAAAATTGCCTATTTTGGATTTGATTAAAATAAGTTAAACAACCAAAAGCTACAAGCTTTATCTTTATTTTGAATGTGACATTCCAACTTACAAATACCAAATCTCTTGATTTTTCTGATTCTATTTTCAATCACATCGCGTCATTCACGGTTTTTTTTTTTCTATAGATATCACGTAGTTTATAACTACTCCGGTTGAATTTAACAAATTAAATTTTATTTATTTATAAAAAATTAAAAAATTAAAAAATATATATAAAAAAAAAAAAAAAAAAAAAGTCTTGTATTGCATATGATGTATATATTGAAGAAAAGAAGGAAACAATCAAACTACTAAACATGACCAATTGTCGCTGGCACATTGTGCATGTGCTTTAATTTTCTTCTTTTAGGCATTTGATTTTTATTTGTGTAATTATCATAGCCACAAAATATCCATAATTGGGTTGCTGAATTATTGTTCGTTCATTAATAGTAATTTATCCACCGACTCTTTCATTTTTCATTTATTGTATATCTGCCCCTCATTTTTTATTTTTTTATTTAAATAAAAAGAAAAGAAAAGAAAATAAAAGAAAAGAGAAGAGAAGAGGCTCTTATGTTTATTTATTGTGAGTTGTAGTGGTTGCAAGCTCTTATTTAAAGGGATTATGTGTTATAGATTAATGCACCTAATTATGTACAATTACATGCACTTATTTAACTAAATCACTGTAATCGAATCTTGTGATTACTTTTAATTTAATTTATGTATATTTAGACGGTGATATAATCGAGACATATTAGTTTATTGACACATTTTGATAGGATTTTCTCGAAAGAAAACAAATCTTAAGAACTAAGAATCCCGGAAATCTTGTACATTACCTCTTAGTAGAGATGATTGTGCACATCCCTTCCACACCTAATGGTTAAAGATTCGAGTCACATTATGTATATTTTACAAGCACGTGTGGAGAGTTTTCTTCCGGTTTGTGGGAACAGCCCTCTCTTTGGTTATGAGAGTCGTAGTCCATATGTAACCTCTCCCCGATCATGGGAGTAGTATTTCGGACTGTTCTTGGAGAGTTTGATTAATCTCACTAAGTCCCGACAGTAGTTGTATTTCAAAAAAAAAAAAAAAATAGAGAGAATTTTCGATATACCAGGATTACGATAGACCACTGAAATCATGTCATATGGTATGAAAAATTTATCCAAATGATTGTTCATGTCATGTGGCATGACATTGGTATATCATATGCAACATAACACAATCATAATTCCACTCATAACTAATTAAGTAGTTAATGTACCTCTCTTTATATTCGTGGTAAGCTTGTAAAATAATCTATAGAGAAACTCATCTCTTATATGTGAGATGAAGATGTCATTGGATTCCACATTATCATTAATATTAATCGTTAATGTGAGAAACTTATGGCTTCTTTCCTAATGCAATAATTAATTAAAGATAATGATCCATTAATATAATGTTAATAGGTCACATACTCACATAAACGATGGAATATTCTCAAAGGTGGACCAGCCCTTGTTTGCTTTGTTTCGATCTCTTCTTTGATTCACTTGATTAGGAATTTGGAAAATGTTGGCAGACGTGACCAATTTCTATTTATTTATTTATTCAATTGAAACCAAAAACAACGGCGTTGACCTAACAATATAATAAGATACTTTGTTGATGTGAATATTTATCGATTTTGTAAGGATTTTTATAATAAATTAACACAGATAGAGTTTTTATTTGATTAATAAATCTTTTCAAATATGTATATATATATATATATATATCAAGTGTTTTCTATATCTCATGTTATTTATTGCATCATCCTACAATATATTACTACAATGTATATGACAATGAAATGTGTGTAGTATTTATATATATATATATATATATATATATATACAATAGAAATGTGTTAGGTTTAGTGTCCGTTTAGAAGAATTTGTCTATTTTTAATTAAAAAGACTTTTTTTAATTTTTTTTGTAATGTTTGGTTGTCATTCAGTAGAGCTTCTGGATGATTAAGTGTCCGTTTGGGGGAGCTTGTCTACTGGCTAAAAGAGCTTTTTTAATTAAAAAAGTTCTTTTCAAATTTTTTCGTGTCGTTTGGTTGACACTCCAGTAGAGCTTTCGACGATTAAAAAAGCTATTTTACGTCTACTTTGAGAAGCTCAAATTTTAGGCTTTTCAAAATAGACTTTTTTGAGCTTTTTAAAAAAACATTAAATATCTAATACAACCCTATCATATTTTATTAATACACGGTATCTTTTTAAAACCCTAATCAAATATTTTTTTTTACACGTTAAACACTACTTCTCAATAATAACATTTCACTTTGGCTTCTGTTTCACTTCAAACTATTGAAGATTCATCATTAACCTGTAAGTTTCAAGATCTATCCTTTTTTAAAAAAAAAACTATAGTAAAATTTTATTTATATTACACATTTATAAATTCTGAATTTATGTTATTTAATTATTTGGTAAAAATCTGAATTGCTTGTGTTATGTCAGCCTTTGGTAAGGTTTTCCGGTACCCTTCTTTAGGGTTTTCTTTTTGTTTTGGTGATTTGTTTTTTGGGTGGTGCCTTGTAATTTTGTGTTTGAGCCGTTTTGTCCTCTGTTTTGTTCTGTTTTGTTTTTTTGTGCATGTCTTGGCCTGTTGTGGGCTGCTCTTTTTGAGCATTTGTTTAATAATATTTATTTATTTATATTTGTTTCGTGAAGTATTAAATTCTTTTATATATCATTTTTAGTAATTCTAACATTTAAAAGAGTTTTTAAATTTTCTTTTACCAAACGATCTACAGTTTAAAAGAGCTTTTTTAATTGATAACCAAACGACCAACATCTACTCTCCGAAGGTTTTAATTGTGGAAGCTCTACTTCAAAAAGATATACTGTAAAAAATTCTACTTGAGAAGCTTCTCCAAACGGACTCTAAAAAATCTGTTTTACGTCTACTTGGAGAAACCTAAATTTAAAGTTTTTTCAAGTAGTTATTTTGGAGTTTTTTTAATAACACTAAAATATCCGATATAAATTTAATATTTGTTAAAGTATTTTGGTAATTTTATCATTAAAAAAAAAACTCTACAAGATGATGGGAGCTGGCGTTGATTATCATGCTCCTTCTCACAGGAGATGAGAGCCAGTCAGACAAAATGGTAATTTGCTGGGGGCTTGTTTGCAGCGTTGAAAGGCAAGCAATGAGCCAGTGAAGCCGTTGAATCAGGCTGAATTTACTGCCATGTGGGGCCTCACTGGCACTTTCTCCAATTGCAGAATCTCACAGATATGTCCTCCACGTGGCACACGCCAGATTCCACTCACAACGGAAACCAGAATTCTAAACTGCGATTCCGCCGCTACTCACTTGGAAAGGACATTAAATTATTTTTTTGACAATTAAGAATTAAATTATGCATTTAAAGTAAGTAATTAATTTTGCAAGATGTGTAAAATCAAGACTCAACTAAAAAAACTACCAATCTAACCAAAAATTGATTCTCTTTTAATTTTGCTGCGTTTTTCCAAGGAGGTAGATAAACAATTAGGTAATCCTATTTGACTCCATTTTTACTCACCCCTTAAAGACGATTGTAAAAGTAAACTCATCCTATTTTGTGTATCTTATTTATTTATATATAAATAGAGAGAGAGCCTTGTTAATGCCTGTTTGGAAGAGTTTCTCTATTAGCTGAAAGAGAATTTTTAATTAAAAAATCTATTTTAAATATTTTTAATGACGTTTGATTATCACTCGGTAGATATTTTAGAGGATTAAAAAGACTGTTTTACTTCTACTTGAAAAAACTCAAAATTGAAATATGATTAAATTGAATAAGTCACATTGTACGATTTTAGCATAAATTCAATATTAAATATGTATAATTTATCAACAACTATGTGATCATGGATTAGGATTATTTTTTATTATATACTTACAAGATTATAATCAAGTTTCTTATAAAATATCTGTCGCATGTAACTCATATCATGTATGTTTATCTCATGTCAAATAAGTATATATTAATGATATTGAATGATAGTAATTTAAAATTAATGTATAATCATAAATATACGTTATGCTTATTTTATTTATAAAATTGTAATCAAAATTTTTAAAAGATACCAATATCTCATATAATTCTCTTATTATAATAAAACATTATTAAATTGAATGAACAACAATGAAACAAAATCATTCAATAATATAACAAATTACTTACAAAGAAAACCCAAATTGCTTAACAAGAAAATTGCCGAAACTTTAGTAAAAGTATCGTTGGAATACCATGGTAAGTCAAAAGTTGCCTCGATGTGGGCCAAAAAGTAATGTGTACAATTCTTACAAGTTACAAACTTTTTTCGTCTTTGTATTTTCCATCAAAAAAGTAAAGTAACGGCTAGTCCGGCGTTTTGCGCGCCCACACGACTCGTGCAGTTGTGCAGTCATGCTCGTGCCAACTTAACTGTCAACCGCTTACTGTTCATTGTCCCAAGAACTTCTCGTGAGGCACGAGGACAAATCGGTCAACTCCAAAATATAATTCCACCAATATTTAAATAAAACGCCTTCTAATATTTTGAAAATTATCATACAATTCAGTTGATCAATATTTTTAGAGATGATTAATTGAATCTTAATAAATAATAAATAAAATAAATAAATAAACAAATAAAAACAAGAGATGATTAATAGATCAGGGTTTCATTTTTCACATTTTGACCTTATTATATATTATTTTTGAAATGCATTTTGATATTATTATTATTATTTTCACATTTTACAATTTAACGAATAAATATGAAATTCGAAGTCTCATCTTAAAAGTGAATGGAAAATGCTTTACCATATTATTAAAACTTAAAAGTAATTATGTTATTTTAACCCTTATTGATTGTTGCTGAAATGTGGTGTGATAACTGATATATAACAAGATCTTTAGCAAAATATAACACATAAACATGTTAATATTAATAACAAATAAATAATTAAAGAATACCTAATGAACATGTATAATTAAGTATTTATTATTTTTGAGTCTTATCTTTCAAAGGCTATATAATATGATTATCTTTTTATATATAGTTTTAATGTAATTATTAGTATACGTAACACGCTTGGATAATTAAAAGGATGCTGCTTTCAATTTACCTTAAACAATATTAATCAAAACTATAGTGATTAATGAATTTTGATTTGTTTTATGAGCGATCCAAACTCATCATATTAAACATCATGACAAATTTAATTAATACCATTTACAAGTCATTACCACATTTGGATTTTTGTTTTTGTTTTTAAATAAACCATTATCAATTAAAATTTAATAACCGAAAAATATCATCGATAGAAGTACGACGACTTTAGAACATCTCTAATAGTAATGTGGATTGTTAAAAAATTAGATGTCAAATAAGAAGAATATCCACTTTGTTAAAAAAATTCATCTCCAATGCAACCTCTCTAATGCTTAAATGGTAACGTGGCCTGCATTTTAAAAAATTGTGATATACCAACATTGTCAAGTCAATTGCTTCATATGTGGTATGTAACTAAACTTGATAGACATCCAAATAAAAAAGTGGTCTTCAATGCTTCACTCGTAAAATATATGTTTTTAATGACATGTCAATTTATTATTAGTATCATTAAATATACTTTATAATTGTTGAATAAAATAAAGCAGAAGACAAGGGTGGTTGCTGACTAGGCCAACATGATGACTATCCACAGACCTTCTAAAATCAGAGAGTCATGTTGACAGCCTCTAAAAAAAAAAATTGTCACCTTAACTTGAAGTTGTACTAAAGAAATTGCATTAGAGATGATTTTTTTTAACAGAGTTGATATTCATTTTACATGACATCTAATTTTTTCACAACCCACATTATCATTAGAGATGCTCTAATATAACTTCAAGCTAAAGTTGTAGTTTTTTTTTTTTAGAGGTCGTCAACATGACTCTAATTTTAGAGGTTCTGTTGGACAACCATCTTGTTGGCCCAGTCAGCAACTACCATTGTGTTGGAGATTTGAACCGATGGATGTGAAAACGTTATGTCTAATATTCGCACATAACTCATAGCAATTAATAACATCAATAGTAGAAAAATAGGATAAGAGAAAACAAACCAATCACAACACATAAGCTATATGTGGAAAACCTAAATAAGGTAAAAAACCATGAGCTGTTAGGACGACAGAGAAAGTTCCACTATATGGTAAATTGTTACAACCATATACTGTAAAATTCTCTCTGCCACCTCAATCCCAAACCACACTCACAATATTCTCACCGAGTACCCTCCCAATATCCCATAGGTCTTCCCTAAATATCACTCATGGATCTCTAACTTGATCCACTGATATTTCCTTAGATCCCTCCCTAGATATTCCTTAGGGTCTCCCCCGGATCTCACCACATTCTCTGATGTTACATGGTGTTCTTTTGTTCCACACAAATAACCTAATTACAAGGTTCTATTTATACTAGTTATAGGGAGTTAAAGATAAAAGGAAATCTTACTCCTAAACGTACAAGACTTATTTATTTCACATAAATACTATTTCATTTTATGACAAGTCTTCCTGTAAAAAATATTATTTTTTCCTTAAAGCATAAGAACTTCCCAAAAGAACACTTTCCTTTTTCGCCAAAGATTTCCCGTTCCAAGCATTCTTATGATTGACTAAGATTTAAGTCATATATTGGCCAGATGCACCTTACACCTTTACAGTCACCGGAAATTAGATCGCTCAGAAAACCGCGACCAATACACTGAAACGATCTTCATTCTTTCGTTCATCTGGTCTTTAAGGCTCCCTCAAACAACACCATTCCAACTTCGTTTGGTTTAATTGGGTTCTTTCGAGAATCCGAGCCAAAACCTAACACCACCTTGTCTTCTACTTTATTTTATTCAATAATTCTAAAGTATATTTAATGAGACCAATAATAAATCGACATGTCATCAAAAATATGTATTTTACAAGTGAAACATTGGATACCACCTTTTCATTTGGATGTCTATAAAGTTTAGTTACATTTTACATATGAAGTAATTAGTTTGACAATATTGATATATCACTATTTTTTCAAATGCAAGCCACATTACCATTGGAGATGCTCTTAGTATTATATCGACCTTAAATATATTAATTTTTTTTTTAAATTTCTATTTCTTTATTTTTAATTGTTTAATTTTTTAATTTTATGAACATTTAAATTAGAATAGAATGATTAATTAATTAATACATACACATAACGAAAATATAAAAACGATGAAAAATAATTAAATTTGATAAAGATTGACATTATTATCCTTACCATCAGTCCATAATAAAAGAACGACCCAAATTGACAGTTGACACGTATACCCCACCCCATACAAAATCTCTCACAATCTCAGACCAAAAGTCCAAAAGACAGCACAAAAATCTGCAAGCGCAAGTTGGCATACCATATATGGATGGCAATCACGTAAATAACAAAGAATCCAGTGTCCAAATCGGCAAATCCACATTCCCTCCCACCAAAACCATTTTCCTTTCACTTTCTATCCGCGGATCACAACAACACCACCAATCAGTCCAATCCATTACATCGATTCTCTCTTTATCTCATTCTCTGTCTTATCCAACCGCGTATATTGTCACCGGCCAATCCGGTCATCAACACCGCGTTTCTCTCTTATAGATTTCATTACAAGTTTACAACTTCCCTCTCGCTCACGGTTTCTTCGCTCCATAGAATCTCCCGTCACCAGTTCCTCTCCTTTTCTTCTTCTTCGTGTCACAAAAGAGAAAAACCGAATCCAACCTATTCTCTCTTGCTCCGAGTAAAACTCGTCACTCACCGATCATGACCTCCGTAAACTGAGTCTCTCCTTTCAAATACATATACAAAAATAAAAATATGCTTTCCCGTTTTGCCCCTGCTATTTCTCTCTATTTCCCCTTTTTCTCCTCTCTGTCCCTCTCTAGAAACCTCGTCGGAGCTAACCATACTTCCGCTAGATTCTGCTCTCGCTAAATCAAACTCTCTGTTTGTTTGTTTGTTTTTTTTTTTTTTTTTTTTACAATTTTTTTTTTCACGTACACATTTTTTTTTTTTTTTTTTGTATAAAAAACAAAGAAGAGACGGTGGTGGTGGTGGTGATGATGGAGCCTACAACCGTAGGGAAGCCTGGCTTTTTGAGGAACATTTTTGGTCGTGTGCTTTTGTTTGGTGTTTTGATTATAATCGTTCGGTTTGCGTATGTCGTCACCGTGACCGGCGAGTCATGCGATATCGGTGACTTTTGCTTCTTCTCTTTCTCCGACAACTTAAACCTTGTCATTCCTGGCTCCGGCGGCTCCGGGACTTCTGCCGTGACCGCTAACAACGTCGTCCGATCTACTTCGTCGGAGGTCCACAGTCGGAGAGATCCGTACACCACCAAGGAGTGGATCGGCGCCGTCCGCTTCTACTCGTCGGTCTTCCAGGATCTGATCTCCGAGGGCTACCTCTCTCCGCACGCTAAGTCTCTATGCGTAGAGACTCCAAACGGCCAGGACGTCTTCGCTTTGAAGGAGATCGGTGTTGACGACGCGATCGGGATCTCGAAGAAGCAATCCAAGCCGTTGGTGATCAAAGGCGAGGGGCACATGATGCCGTTCGGCAACAATACGTTCGACTTCATCTTCGTCGGCGGCGGCGCGCTGGACAGGTCACTCAAGCCGGCCGATTTTGCGTCGGAGATTATACGGACGCTGAAACCCGAAGGGTTCGCGGTGGTCCATGCTAAGGCAAAAGATACGTACAGTTTCAATTCGTTTATTGATTTGTTTGATTCTTGCAAATTAGTGAAATTCCATGACATCGATGGCTTCAATTCGTCGATGCCTCACATTAGAGAATATGTTTTGAAAAAAGAAGTTGAGACTTTTCTTGGCCGAGGGTTCGACAAACCCGATGGCATTTTCGATAAAAAGTGCACGGTCCCAGGGCATAAACATGAACTGGTCCGGGACGCCGAGCCGTTGATTCTTGAGGAGCCATTGAAGCCCTGGATTACTTTGAAAAGAAATATAGCGAATATTAAGTACATGACATCTTTAGCTGATATAAGTTTCAAGAGAAGATATGTGTATGTTGATGTGGGTGCGAGGAGCTACGGGTCTAGTATAGGCAGTTGGTTTCGAAAGCAATACCCGAAACAGAACAAAACATTCGAAGTGTATGCGATTGAGGCTGATAGAGCCTTTCATGAAGAGTATAAAAGGAAAAAGCGTATCAAATTGTTGCCTTACGCGGCTTGGGTGAGGAATGAGACATTGTCGTTTGAAATCAATCATGATCAGCATAAGGAACCTGGGGATAAAAGTGGTGGTAGAGGGATGGGTAGGATTCAGCCTGCGAATTCTTTGATGGGTGGTGAGGTGAATAGGATTCAGGGGTTTGATTTTGCAGAATGGTTGAAGAACACTGTGACGCAGAAGGACTTTGTGGTGATGAAGATGGATGTGGAAGGGACTGAATTCGATTTGATTCCTAGGTTGTTTGAGACGGGGGCGATTTGTTTGATAGATGAGATCTTCCTTGAATGTCATTACAGTAGGTGGCAGCGGTGTTGCCCTGGCCAGAGGAGTTCAAAGTATGATAAAACATACGGGCAGTGCTTGGACATGTTTAATTCCCTCAGAGAAAGTGGTGTTCTTGTTCATCAATGGTGGTGACTGGTAATGGTTTCAGTGTTTGATCCTTCATCTTTTACAAAAAGAGAAAAAAAAATCATAGGTTTTTGTTTTACATTTACAGTGTGAGAGGTCATTAGGAATCGTTTAATATCTTTTTTCTGTCAAGATTTCTTTATTTGTAACTTGTAAGAATTGCAATTCAAACGAAAATTTCATCAAGCAAGTCTTTTCGTTGAGGACATGAATCTCTTTAATGTGTTTCCTGTTGTTTATGGTGATGAAATTTATATGTGCTTCTTGATATTGTGCTAGTCAAATGTTGCATTCTCGTCAAAGCACTAGTGTTGTTATCTTTGGTTAATTGGTCAGGGCATTTTTGTTTTCCAATGGCTTTGATTGGTTTAATTTTGTCAGGCATCATATGAGCAATGTAGAATCTATTTTGAAAATTCACTGAGTCATGACTGTAGTTAATGTTATGACCGTAAGTTCCTCATTTCTTTATTAGTTTATTTCGGCGATAAACCACATTGGGGTCATATATTCAAAGATGGGTCCCTGGTAAATTTACTGATGCCGGTCTTTTTTCTTTGAAAAGAATTGCAACTTGCAACTCAAATAATGTAAAAGCGTTCTTCAATCATTGAAGTACATCCAGACTGTCTGGGAAGCATTTGATAGCTAAAAGTTATGGATGGCGATTGACATTTTGTTGGAGGTGAGTTGTCTATGGCAACCGTAAGTGTTGGCCTTTTGTATTACTCGATTTTGGGTTTTGTGTTCCTACTATACATTCACATTAGAAGCCCAAAAGCCCAAGAAGAAGAAGAAGAAGAAGAAGAAAAAAGAAATTAAAAAAAAAAGGGGAAAATCCGAATCAAAGGTCTGTTGGTACTCGTTTTACATTTAAATCTAATACGAAATCGAAAAGTCGCCACTAAAATATATATATATATATAAAATCCTAATAAGTGAAGATCAGAGTTCTATGTTACTTGATTGAAAAATTTGTACTAGGCTTGCCTACAATTATTTAATATTATTATTTAATAGTATGTAAAACGAGGGCTCACATTCAATATCCTGATAAAGTTATATAAGGATGTCCCGATAACAACCAGACCGTGTATATATATATATATATATATAACAAAAAGGAGAAATAGCATTTCTAAACTGTTAATGAGATCATCAATGAGCGGAGAATGGAGAACCATTGGAGCTGTGTCTGTTATTTTAAAGAAGTTTCATGTTTATAAGTTTATTTCTGAAAGATTGTCTGTGGCTACCAGCCTACCAAGCCGCAATTCTCAACAGCTTTATTTATTCTTGTCAACTACCAATAATTAGAAGACTTAACTAACCGTAAAAATTGAAATTTTTTTATTTTATTATTTTTTAAATTATTACACTATTATATAAATTCAGGTTTTTTCTCCTTCGGAATAGAGGACTCGAATTCGTAACTTTGTGTGAAGGGTTTACTATGGACCAACCTTATCTCATCCTTTCTTCACATAATTATATAATATACCCTATTTCTCATCTCGAGGAGTGCTATTTTGACTTTTGATGTTGTTAGATTATTTTATTTTAAAAAACAAGAAAGAAAAATCTATAATTTTGAATTAGAAGAGAAATGGAATCCAATTATAAAGATATACATTTAAATATTTAATGTCATTGATTAAAATATGATCATAAATTATAATTTCGTGATGAAATAAAATGACAATTAAATCATAAGAACAATCCATTTACATATTATATCATGAGTAATTTGGATATCACAATGAAAATTGTTTTCCAGATTGGACTTATAACAGTTGATATAATCGTTAGATCATGATATCCTGTTTGAACTTAAAAAAGAAAGAAATAAAAGAAAATTATTTTTGAGGGAAAGAAGTAAAAGAAATACCAAATCTTATTTGACCAATTACTGATAATTTAGGAATAAAATAAATACCAAATCTTATTTGACCGATTACAGATAATTTAAGATAAGAATAAGATAGCATTGGATCTTTTACCAATGTGAAATGACTCTCCTTCAGAAGACTTTGTCACCACGGTTAAACGCCCCTCATGCATGTGTATATATATACAGTTTATTCTTTGTCCCATCTCTTGTGTGGGTTGCCCTCTCACTTTACTAGTCTAATTCTCGCAGGTCCCGGCAGAGATTGTACATTAAAAAAAAAAAAATTAAAAAATAAAGAATAAAAACAGAAAATAAATATTGTCGTTACCAAATATGATAAAAGTTTGTCTTCTTCCCATTTTGGGAGCGCGAAAAGAGCTATTTTGACTTTACATGGTAATAGATGTACACGTCGATGGACTCAACCAAAAAAAAAACCAACAAAATTCATGAAGATATAAACGAAGAACACGCCGTTTTTTATTCTCAAATTCCCCCAAAAACAACGTTTGTTGTTTGGTTGGGTTTTTTATTTTTTATTTTTTACTAATCATATCCAGAAGATATGTTTCATGATTGGTTTCTTCTAGTTCTGTCCTCTTTGTCGTTTAAAAATAAATAATTTTTTCTGTTTTACCTTTAAATTGGAACCTAGCATCCATCAATCACTTTGGTTTCTCCCTCCTCCATTTTTGCCCTCTCGATCTCCGTGCATTAGTTTCCCAAGAAAAAAAAAACCCATTTTGCGGGAAAATTTACAGGGTCTGTTTGTGGGGCAAAAAAAAAAAAAAAATTAAACATGGGTGGGTGCTGTAGTATAGATGTTAGATTTGGAAGATACACAGTTGAGGACATGGGGGAGAGAGGCTACTATGAGTATTGTGAAGACGACGACGACGACGATGGAGGAGGAGAAGCAGGTGTCAAATTTGCAGATTCTGGTGCCACTGTGAGGTTTCAAGGATCTTCTTTTCGCACATCAATGTTCACTCAACAAGGCAAAAAAGGAATCAATCAAGATGCTATGACAGTTTGGGAGGTATTTTTTCAATTTTGCTTCTCATATATATATACTTTTTCCATTGTTCAATTAATATCAAAAGTTTTGACCTTTTGTCTTTTTTTTTTTTTTTCTTGATTAATTGCATTTTCTTGAAAGATGTTAGTTTTTTTTAATCATTTAATTTTTCTCCTGCTGCATGTGAATTCAAAACAAAAAATTCAAAATTTTGATTGCTCAAATTTACCAATCTTATTATAATGTTGAGTTTGGTGTTTGAATGTTTCTATATGGTTGAATAAATGTTAGTTTTTGTCAATCAATTGATTTTTTGCCTCACAATCTCTTCTTTCTGGGTTCATTTAATTTTTTTTTTTTTTACACCTTGGAGAGTTTTGTTATGTGTATATATATATATATATATATATATATATATGCAGTCTTAGGCTCTTGGCTTTTCGAGACTTTGCGAATTCAATCCGTGAATTAGATCATAAGCTATGATTTAGAATGATATGATTTTTTTTTCCAAGTTCCTTTCTCAATGTTATAATTCAATTTTGTTATATTTTAGTTTATCTGCTTTGTGTTTGGTGATAGCCACAAATTTTGTGAATGTGAAAATCTAATTGGAACTAATAAGACATTGAAACTTGATTCAGAGATTTACTGGTGAGAAAGATGCAATCTTCTGTGGTGTGTTTGATGGTCATGGTCCCTCAGGTCACAAGATTTCGCGCTATGTTCGTGACAATTTACCATTGAAGCTCTCTTCAGCAATCAAACAGTTGCATACTCATAATGGTGTTGCAACGCGGAGGGACAAAAAGGATCGTAAACAGACCAGTAATGGTACGGACAATGGTCATGATGATCATGGTAAAAATCATTTCTTTCATTCTCTGCAAGCCTGTATAGTTCAATCTTTCAAAGAAGTGGATGAAGAACTTAGCATGGACTCTGCGATGGATGGCTATTGCAGTGGTACAACATCTGTAAACGTCATAAAAAAGGTATATCATTTGGACCCTTCAATTCAAGTTACAAGATAATTGGTTTGTGGTCATTCATGTAAAAAAAAATAAAAATTTCAGGGTGAGCACCTGCTAATTACCAACTTGGGTGATTCTCGTGCTGTTCTTGGCACCAGAGACAACAAAAACCAACTCGTTCCCATCCAACTCACAGTTGATTTGAAGCCTAATCTTCCAAGTGGGTTTTTTTTTTTTTTTTGTTGGTGTGTGTGTGTGTGTGTGTGTGCAGATCTTCCTTAAAACCTGACTGATCTTTTCTTTTTTTTTTGATTTTGCTTTTCTAATGTGTATCAATCTGTTCCTTGTTGTTTTGATGTTACTCAGATGAAGCTGAAAGAATCAAGAATTGCAGAGGCAGAGTGTTTGCTTTGGATGAAGAACCAGATGTTTATCGAATATGGATGGCAGACGAAGATTGCCCTGGTCTCGCGATGGCAAGGGCTTTCGGAGATTTCTGCCTGAAGGATTATGGCCTCATCTCGGTTCCTGAAATTTCGTACAGAAAGATTACAAGCAAGGATGAGTTTGTGGTTCTAGCTTCTGATGGGGTAAGAATTCCAGTTCACTCAAACAAATAGCATTCCAATCAATTCTGATTTCGCAAGCTCAAAATATCTTAGCGGAGGACTGCATCAAATAGATTATTAAAACCGTTTCTGATTTATATAGCTAGTTCATGTCAATTTCTATAAATTAAACTATGTTGCCTTTTTGTTTGTGTGTGTGTGTGTGCGCGCGCGCAGATATGGGACGTGTTATCGAACAATGAGGTCGTAAGGATAGTTTCTTGTGCAAAGAAGCGATCCTTGGCAGCTAAATTGTTAGTTCATCGAGCTGTTCGAACATGGAAAACCAAATATCCAGGTTCCAGAATTGATGATTGTGCAGTCGTAATCTTGTTCCTCAAGAGCCATCAACCTTTCTTGAACAAGGCCATATCTGATGTGAGCTGCAACAGTATAAATCAAGTAGAGATTGCTAGTTCTCATAGCTGTAGATCCTATAGAAGTGACGGAGACTGCGACACAATACTTGGCAATCTTAAAGTAGACTTGCCGGAAGATAACAGAACCCTTAAAGGAGTAAGTAGAGTTAAATGTTAATTATTTAGTGAAGCTTCATCGATTTGCTAGTGGTTTGAGTCTGCAGAAAACAGATAAAGCTATTGAAGATTAACGATAATCTTCTTGAATGTCCAAGAATTTCTATAAAAACTTAACGCCTTTAAAAATGCCTAATTACAGGCATGAACAACAGAAGATTAGTTTCTAATATGCTTAAACATTTTGTTCAATAAAGTTGTTCTGTTCATATTAGTTTATTGTGTCAAAATTCCTATGATATGATTGAAAATTTTAGTACTATAGACAGAATTTGACATCATTGAAGACTATATATCATATTTTCTATGACAGAAGCTTAATAGATTATTGAGAAGCACTTTGGTAGGAGTGCTTTTACAGTAATCTGAAAATTGCTTAAGTGAGGCATGCAGGATTTAGACATGCTATTATTTCAGGATTAACTCCAGTTACAACCAGCATTTTGAGGGTCTGCTTCAATTGTGCCTTGCTTGTTGAATTCGAATTCGAATTCGAAAATCGAAGATTTAGAGGAGTATTATCAGTATCCTTGAAACAAGGAACTGGTGTGTGTGAGAACAACTCAACTTGGTGATGATTAAATTTCATATTTGTTGTTTATAGGATGATGTGATGATGGTGCAAGAGCTGAGCAACGAACATGCTTTGAAGCTAATACAAAGTGCAATGGTAGCTAACCAGGACAACAAGCTTTTGGAACAAGAAGAAGAAAAAGAAGAAACAGTACACAGAGAAGAACAATAACTGAACTGAACAATCACATGACTACTAGTGGTGGCAACTAACAAGTCCAATCCTCAGACAGAACAGAAGTAACTTCATGTTGGATATTGGAATTGAACGAGTTTGACCTGATAGTAAACCCTTCACACCCACATCAATAAGACACGAATTGGGCCAATCACTTACACCCCAATATCAATGAGATTGTGAATTCAAGTCTTGACCTTCTACTCTAATTTCGAAATCTGTAATAGTTTGAAAATAACCTGATCTCTCCCTATCATGTAATTCGTCATAAAATTTCAAGTGTATTTACTAAATACAAGGCAAAGGCTCATTAATCTTACTAACAATTTGTATACAAGAATTCAATTAAACATATGAATGCAAGGGTGGAATAATTAAAGTGTGATAATGATGAAAGCTCTATTTGGCTAACTATTATGGTGATCTCTTTCATGGATTTTGGTCATTGACTCATTGTAGATATTTTACGCAATTTATAATTTTATGTCAGAAACTAGTTAAACAATTAAAAAAAAAAAAAAAACTGAATGAAAAAAATAAAGATTTTAAATTAAATTAAAGTCTATTTTAACATGGCAAAAAAACATTTATGTGCTTAAGTATTTTTTATTTATTTAAAAAACAATCAAGACTATAGTGGTTGAAAAATATTAAATTTTTTTAATCCTAAATTCATATGTTGGCTGATTTGTAAGTAAGTTGAAACTTTTATATAGAAGATCAAATGGTATTGTAAATAATATTAAAAATGTGATATTTTATTAAAAAAATTGCTTAAATTCTATTCCATTAAAAATTATATTTATAAATATTGTTTTGGATTTTTGTTACTAAAAGCATTTAAATCTATTTTCAACAAAAAAAAAAAAAAAAAACACCATTAAAAATGATTTTATTTCACTTAACACGATTCTCCATGAGTGGTCGAAACAAGTCCAGTCAAGTCACAGAGCATTGATTTCGGCTTCATTTTTGCATGGACATGGAGAGTTTTTTATGTTGTTTAAGCCAAATTTATATGTGCCCCATGATTGAAAGCCACACAATAATAGTAAAACAAGAACAATGCATATAGAATTTGACCACCGCAATTTCTTCTTCTTCTGCTTCTGCTCTTTCTCTCTTCACCATTTTTTCTCCGCTACTTTTTTCAATCTTCTCTTCCTGCAATGGTGGACAAACCAGTTCCTTTTGGGATTGCATCAAAATGGAACAATGTGTCTGTATTTTGCGAATCATATGAATCCTTGATGTTGAGAGGTTCTGTGACACAAGAAAACGCTGATTACTCTCCTCTTCTGCTTGTCATGTTTCCAGTTACTATAGTGACTTCACTTATAGCAATTTTCAACTTCATTCTCAAACCTTTTGGGCAGGTCACTTTTGTATCTCAGATGCTTGTAAGTAACCCCTTTCCTTTTTCATGTTTTTGATGGCTTTTACGACAAGAAAGCTTCTTTGGTGTGGACTTCTACATGTTTTTTTTTTTTTTTAGAATTTCCTATGTTTGCCATGTCTTTATTAATGTTATATTAACATTTGTTTTGGTTGCGATTGTTGGAGTTTTTTCTTATCTGCTTAAATATATAGATCTGATGGTAAATAACATGATATTATTGTATAAGAGTATTGGTTGTCCCAGAAATCTTGTATTCAAGTTCTCCACATGCATTTGTTTCTGTTCGATCTACGTGCCAAACCTGCTGGTCTGGTACGTGAAGGGTTGTGTTAAAATGCTTAAATACTTTTGTTAGATTGTTTTTTATCGGTTTAAGCTTTTAAGTCCGACTGTTACTAATAGGGATGATAATTCTGTGTGGCACAGGCTGGCATTGTGTTAGGCCCAGCATTTCTTGGAAAAAACAAAGAATTCAGACAGAGATTGTACTCACCACAGTCTGTAATGGTATTGAATGTGTTCGAAACTATAGGCCTGATTTTCTCAATTTTTCTTATAAGTGTTCGGGTTGACATGAGCGTGATCAAAAAGTCTGGAAAATTGTCTGTCATTATAGGCCTTGGAACTTTTATTTTTCCATTTGTGATAACAATAGCTGTGGCTCGTGTTATAAGGGACAACATGAAATTGGACTCAAATTTTTATATCGCGCTTCCAATTATTGCTTCTATAGAATCTTCAACTTCTTTTCATTCAATTCTGGCCCTCCTGACTGATCTAAAGCTCCTGAACTCAGAGCTGGGGCGTCTCGCGCTCTCTTCTTCGTTGATCAGCTGCTTGAGCAGTTGGTCCATTCTATCAATTGGTGCTGTTCTAAAAGATGCTGCAGAAGCCGGAGTGAAAAGTGCTTGGCTGTATATGCACCTGAGCCTTGTAGTCACTGTTATCATCATTGTTTTCGTCTTCCGTCCTGCAATGTTTTGGATGATTAGACAAACCCCAGAAGGGAAACCATTGAAGGAATCATATGTATTAGCCATCAATATCATGGTCCTAGGAATCGCACTTTTCGGGGAAGTAACAGGACACCATTCTTTTCTAGGACCTGTAATTTTAGGCATGGTCACTCCTCTCACCCCACCACTTGGACCACACTTGGCAGCGAAAATTGAGTTCTTTGTTTGGGCACTTTTCATGCCTTGTTATATAGCAAATGTTGGCAGATTGGTCAATTTGTACTCAACAGAATATAACTCTTTTTTGGCTGTGGAGTGTATTATCTTGTTGTCTTCAATGATAAAATCTATGGCTATTATGATCCCATCTCTCTATTACAAAATGCCCTTCACAGATGCTCTCTCACTTTCACTTCTTTTGAATTGCCGCGGCATCTTTGATGTACAATTCTACACCCGTGGATATCGCCTTAAGGTATCGATCATCTTTTGCATATATATATATATATATATAGCAATTATCACTTTGAAAGTTGTTGTATAATTGTTTTTTGATAAAAAAAATATTGTGCAGGTAGTGAATGATCAAAGCTTTGGCATCATGGTCGTACATGCAACATTGGCGTCTGCTGTTATTACACCATTAGTGAGTGCTATTTATGATTCTTCGAGAAGATACGTAGCCTACAGGAGACGAACCATCCAGCACAGTGGACGCCTCACAGAGCTACGTCTCCTTACATGTATTCTTGAGCCAGAGGATGTGACAACCATCATCAACCTTCTCGAAGCCTCAAATTCCTTGCGAAGTCCTCTAGCAGTCTATGCTATGAACCTGGAGGATCTTGCTAAACACACCGTACCTCTAGTACAGACACATCGGTTAGACAGACAAACGTCCTCTAAATCTACGAAAGCTGATCAAATGGTCAATGCCTTTAGGACTTACCAGCAAAAGGGTAGAGGCCACGTATTGGTGCAGTGCTTCACAGCCATTGCTCCTTACAATACAATGCACGACGAAATCTGTTTAATGGCATTCGAGAAAAGTACTTCCCTAGTGATTGTTCCATTCCAAAGCACGAATAGCCCCTTCACTAAGATCACAATCAAGAATGTTCTCAAAATGGCACCTTGCTCCGTTGGAGTCCTGTTTGATCGCGGGCAATTTATGGACTCTCGGTCCATTGTCACTTGTAGATTGATGATAAATGTATGCTTAGTCTTTGTAGGAGGGCCTGATGATCGTGAAGCTCTAGCGTATGCTGCGCGAATGGCAGAGAACAATAACATTATGCTTACAATCCTTCGACTAGTTGCTATGAGCGATACATCCACCGACATGGTAGAGGAAGCTAATGATTTCAACATGCTTAATGCATTCAAGACCAGCGCGATTCAGAGCACGAATGTTGCATTTATAGAGAAGACTGTAACAGAAGGATCTGAAACAGCAACACTTCTTAATTTTATGGGCACTGATTTTGATCTCACTTTGGTTGGAAGAAGACATGAACCAGATTCACCTGTACTTATAGGATTATCAGAGTGGAGTGAGATTGAAGAGCTGGGTGTGATTGGTGATTTGTTGGTATCGCCGGATTATAAGGGCACGACATCTGTTTTGGTAATACAACAACAAGCTTCAGTTGTTGAAGAAATGATTGGAAGCCCAAAATACCTTTCCAAGAATAATGATATGAAGAATAATAGCCTGGTCTAGCTTTTCAATCAGATTCTTATTAGCTCATGTCAAGTATTGTCACTGAAAATTATTGTTGTTGACAGTGTAAATAATGTAGAGAGCTTGTTGTTTTCTTGTAGCTGTAGATACATTAGAAGTGATGGAAATTATAGGAGAGAGCCTGAATCTGTAAAATTGTAAGATTATAGTAGCCTCAGTTAGCTAATTCTTCAATAAAGCTCCCTTGATTTTCCCTGTGGTGGCTATCACTCGAATATTTTTTCTGACTTATTTTTCTTTTTCACGAGTGATATTCATACCTGAGAGTCTATGCATTGTGAATGAGATTAAAACAGCCAGATTGTGAAGCAAAAAAGGGAGAAGGATTGGAAAATGTTAACTTTTATAGTAGTCTTACCATTCCATAGTTGTTATTAGGTTGATTTTCATCTGAATCATATGTGCATTCATATATCTGGATTGAATTACGCATGAAGCCTATTTTCTGCGGAAAGATTATAATTCTTGCTTATTTCAATGATCCTCGACATATTGGAAGTTCAATTATTAACGGCTTTTATAAGATTGAGTGACTTATTCGCATCCAATTACCCTGTTAATGAAAATTGTATCTATAATACACGGATATACAGAAATTCTTGTATTCTAGTACTACTACAATGCATGTCAATTACTCGTCCATAGGCAGTTCTATTATAAAGTTGCCTAGCCTAGTTATGTACTTGATTCAAGCAATTTTTTTTTTAATTCTATCAAAGCTTGTGCTGCTGCACCACCAACACTGATGTCCTGTATCCAATATCTGAAGACACCAATATGTCTCCAACCACACCCAATTCTTCAATGTCACTTTAAACCATTCGATATTGGTACCTTTTCGCTGTGTCTTCAAAATCATTTTTGCCTGAACTGATCAAGCACCTGTATTGTCTAATTTAATTCAGCTACACTTACCTCCTTATATACAATACACTTGTTCTCATAGGTTCTGATCCTGAAATCGTTACGTGCTTTAATATTGCATCCTTTCTCTCCCAAACCAATAATTATAGCCAGTGTAAGCCTAATGCAAGTGTTTTCTGCCATGCACACCGCATATGCTAGGCGCTACCACGATCATCATCAGCTCCTCCTAGAAATACTATACACACACTTGTGTTTCACTGAGAGTAAATAAATCTAGGATCCACAAGTATTCAACATTCATAAAAGATTGCAACTGAACATGAGAGATTTTTGCTCCAAAGGGTCTGAAAATCATGTTATAATTTGTTATTTATCAATTCAAATCTACAATTCAGTCCAAATTTTTTTCTATAAAACTAATATCTATAAGAGGAAAAATTAGTCCTTTCTGTAAATCATAACTCGCTAGGAAAATAAAATCATGTGTTATTTTGAAGATCTGTAACTGGATTTCGGGCTTTCTATCATTTCCTGTACAACTGAATTTTGCTGTTGTAAAACCAAAACTGATGCATTGCCACAATAATCTGAAGAAACCAATAGAGCACCAATCACCCCCAACTTCTGAATCTCACTCCATGCCGATAGTCCCACGAATACCAGTGAGTTCGGGTTATGTCTTTTTCACACTAAAATGAGGTCATATTCATTGCCAATTGATTTAAGCAGTTTGACTGTATGACATCCTTCCGTGACATTTTTCTGTATGAACTCAACGTTTTTGTTCCCTGGTGCTCGTCCTGAACTCGTTAAGCATATTCAAATCGTGACCTTCTTCGATCAAATCAGGAGGCATGAGATTCATGGCTACCAATCTGATGATCTTAAGCATAGTAGTATTAGTCTCTGCCACGTTAGCACCGTATGCTAGAGCTTCGCGATCATCTTGACCTCCCATGAATATCACACACGTGTTTATAGCCTGTGCTCGAGAGAAGATGGGTCGAGGGTCCATGAACATCCAGCGATCAAGCAGGATTCCAACGGAGCAAGGGGACATTTGGAGATCATTTCTCACCACTGTCTTGACAAAAGTACTTTTTGGCTTTTGGATTGGGATGATCACCAACGGAGTACTCCTCTCAAACGCCATTAAACATATCTCGTCATGCATTGTAGCGTATGGAGCTATGACAGTAAAGCATTGCACAATGGTGTAACCTTTCTTTTGCTCTTCATATTGTCGAAAGGCATTAATCATAGGATCAGCTTTGTGAGAAGATGATAAACGGTCTAGTCTGTGTGCGATGACTTGAGGCATGGTGCCTCCAGCAAGCTCCTCCAACTTCATAACGTGCAGCGCCACTGACCTCTGTGGGCGGTTGGAGGCTTCAAGGATGTTAACAATGGTTGGGGCATTATCTGGTTCGTAAAAACACGCAAGTATACAAAGCTCAGGATGGCGGCGACTGTGCTGGATCGTTCTTCTTCGATAAGCTACGTATCTTCTCGAAGAGTCATAAGTGGCGCTTGTCAATGGTGTGATAACAGCAGACCGCGGTGTTGCTGCTATCATCAGTATGCCAAAGACTTCACACGTCACCAACTGCACATTGTTATAACAATAAATGCGATTAAAAGCATAAAATTTCAGTTTTTCGAAGATGTTAGTACATACTTTGAGCAGATATGCGTGGGCATAAACCGGCGTATCAATTAGGCCTCGGCAATTCAAAAGTAGGGAAAGTGAGACAGCATCGTCGATGGGCAGTTTGTAAAATATTGATGTGATTATAACGACGAAAAATCTTGCAAACATAGAAGCTAAGATCAACCACCCTATAGCCAAGAAAGAATTACGGCCTATGGAGTTCAAATCAATGAGTCTGCCGATGTTTGCTATATCATTCGATTTTCTCTGATAAGGCTGATCCCAAAGGAGAGCTAGTAGGAGTGACGATGCCTAAAATCACCGGTCCAATCATATAATGTTGCCCTAAAATTTCTCCTAGGAGAGCAGAGCCAAGGACCGTGAGATTGATAGCTACTAAATGTACTTGCTTCATTGGTTTTCCATCTGGGGTTTGCTTCATTATCCAAAACATTATAGGACGACACACAAAAACAATTACGAGAATGATGATTAAACCGCTCATCAGGCACATTAAAATATCCACATTATCTTTCAAGCGTGGTTGTGAAGTACTATGTTTAAATTGAGCGCCAAGTACTAAAACAATCATGCTGGCTATGTTGCTGACTAATGTAGAAGAAAGAGTGAGGCGTCCTAGCTCTGAGTTAAGAAGCTTGAGGTCGATCGGTCAGGACTGCGAGTATCATACATAAGGAAATATTGCATTCTATTGAAGCAACCACTGGAAAGGAGCTGTAAGCTTCTTTGTCCAAATCAATGGTACCCTTTATAAACATCCCCGTAGATATCGTTACTATCATTGGCGCGAAAAATGCTCCGAGGCCTATAATAATTGGCAATCTTCCAGAATTTCTAACAACACCTAAATATATTCGTACACTAAGTGAGAACAATATGTATATGATGCCTAAAGCTTCAAAGACATTAAGCACTGATATGCTTCTCATCCAGTACAATTTACTGCTCACAGTTTGTCCCAAACACGAAGGGCCTAAAACTATTCCAGCCTGTGCCATAACGATGTCAGTAATGTGTAATCACATTAAATTAACATTTTCCAGACGCAGGATATCGTACGTTTTCATTTCGAATCTGCTTTTCATCGTAAAATAAAAATTCGTACGAGATCCCACATACACTGGAAAACTGATTATATATATATATATATATTAGAAAGAAACGAAAAGTGAAGGGCTTACTTACTAGCATTTGTGAAACAAAGTTGACCTGTCCGATGGGCTTGAGAAGTACCCTAAAAATTGCTGCGAAGCAAGTATCTAAAGCAACTGGCAACAACACAGATAGAAGAGGGAAATTAATAAGATCCATTTCTCCAGTTAAAGAACCTGCAAACATCACCATTTCGTATGGTTCACAATAATATGTTATATTGGCACTTCTCTTCATTGTTGCCATAATGGGTTCTGGTTCCAGTTTAGCCATTCTTATTTTCACAGGGGAACAAGAAAAAGGTGATTGTTTTTCAAAAAGAAAAAAGTGATAGAGAGATGAGAATTCTGTAAATGATAAATTTTGAAAATAAGTTGTTGTAGAAGATTAGAGAGAAATATGCCGTGGTTATCTATATGCGTTAGAATTATTTTGAGCACAAAAGAGCTCCTGATCTTTGACTATAATTGTGTGGTTGCATGGCATTAATTCTGTTAGGATATGATGTTGTGGAAGCTCCGGACAATCTCGGATTTGTTGTAGGAATTAATCGGGACATAAAACATATTTGAAAGTCCGTGGGAGAGGCAAACAATCTTAGATTCGGTACATCATATGTATACTAGGAAACATTTAGACGAGTCATACCATAGTTATCCGGACACCTCATGATGTGGAACCATTTTCCCAATCGGTAGTTTCGGCACTGCGTTTTTTTTTTTTTTTGCTCAAAGAGCATTGATGTAGGCTTCATTTTTGCTCAAAGAGCATTGATGTAGGCTTCATTTTTGCTGAGATTAATGATCAAACAAATAAATAGATGCCAATCTCAAATATTTCTGCAAATAAAAAATTTTACCACCACAAGTTTTTTTTACTTAAAAAACCATACTTGTGAGCGTTCACGAATTTCTCTCCTTTTCTTCTTCACTACTTCCATTTTCTTGCAAAAAAGGTTGTTGATACACAGAAAAAAAAAAAAAACACAAGTTATGCAGCCATGGATTCTGCAGAAAATCGCACACGACATATTCTTTATTGCGAGCCAATGGGATCGATCACTTCCGGTGGATTACTATTCGGACACAATATTACAAATGCAGTTTTTCCATTGTTGTTGGTGCAAATCAGTTTAGCTAATTTGTTTACAGCAATTTTTCAAATCCTTCTCAAGCCTTTTGGACAATTCAGTTTTATTCCACAATTGCTGGTAAGCTCACATTTTCCTATTGCTTTGGCCTATGTTATTTAGAGAAATACAAGTGATTAGAGGCGGTCAGTCGGAGCCAGCTTCTTTATTTTTGGGGGACTGAGGCCACATGGCAAAAAATCTTTTTTAAAAAAATGTAAATAACAAAAAATATGGGGCAAAATGTAAAAAATATAGCAATATTTTTTAAAAAAATTGGTCACAGCCCCTCAAGGTCTCCGAGTGGCTTCGCCACTACAAACGACACCTTTAGGTTTTCTTTTACAATAATGCTTACAGTAGAGTCTCTTTGTATTTTCCGTAAGTATTAATAATCCCGAAACAGGTATTTCTGTATTTTAACAAAAAGATCGAGTTAAATGAAAGTTTAACGAGAGAGACGAAATCCAGCAATAATTTGAAACGGAATGTCGTAAAATTTGGATTCAGCAACTATACATATATATAGGATCTCTATAGTTACTAGTTAGTCATACGAGAGATGGAGGCAGAGATCTGATCCATGATCAGATGGTTGAAAAAATAGCAAATAAGTTGAACAAGACCCCAGGACAGATTCTGGTGAAATGGGCCCTCCAGAGATGCACAAGTGTGATCCCAAAATCAAGCCACTCTGAGAGGATCATGGATAATATCAATGTCTTTGGATGGGAAATCCCAGAGCAAGACTTCCAAGCTCTTTGCAGCATCTCAGACCACGTACTAATATTATATATGAATTATTTATATATAATATTAGTAACTTTTTAGTGCGGGATTTTCCGTACAGAATCCTTGATTGTTACCGGTACTTATTGAATTGCTACCAGTGGTAATCTGGTAATAATCCAATAAGTACCGGTAGCAATCAAGAATTCCATATGGGGAATCCTGAACATTTTCATATATAATATATCTTTGATTTGACATGGAATTTGAAATTTGTGGTTGCAGAGACGAGTGTTGGATGGTGAAGATCTCTTTGTGAACAAGAGCTCAGGGCCATTCAGGAGCGTTGCAGATCTTTGGGACCATGAGGACTGATTGCCTCATTGAATTGTTCTTGGTCATAGATAATCATACCCATAATGCTCTGTTTTTGTCTTTTATGAATAATCTGGATTCTTGCCAATTTGTAATTTGTGAGTGCTCCATCACTCTCTTTTTGAGTAGAAATTTGCTTTTGTTTAATCCTTTCCAATTACATCTCAATTAAAATTTGTTTGTTGACTTTCATTTTGTTGACAAATAGCCAATACCTAAAGTCATCATGTTCAAAATTCATCTAATTGATGTAACGGAAGCTCTGTTGATAAAAACTTACAAGAAACAAATTATAAACAACCTACTAAAGTTCCGTTGATTAGCTCACGTATACCGGAATATTAGGCTTCAAGTTCGTTGATTCACTATGAATACCGAAATTGAGAGATAATAGAGAAAACTCTAAATTTTATAAATCAAAAACCGCATTGTCTTTCGGCTTACAGCACTATTTAAAGCAAACAACTCCTAACCCTAATCGTAATCCTTGCAGAACAAGAAAACGAGTCTAAATACGAAAAAACCCAAAAATTACCCAAAATGGAAAAATTGAGATTATTGTAAAAACTAATTCTATAGAGAATCCTAAGAAGACCGGAATTGACGGAAGTCGATTCGGACTCAGAAATCTCAATTTATTACAAAAACGAAACTTTCCTAAAACGGTAAAAAAGGTCTTTTCGGGCCCTAAACGATGGAATTCGACTAAAAAAGGGTATGCCTCACAAGCAAAGCTATTGTGACTATTGAAGATCTCGCCAAAACACATCAACTGACCAAGTTTCTCCGTCGCCCGGACTAGTAAGATTGAATTGGCTTTTTTTTTTCGTCTTTTTCCTATCCCATCTCTCCATATACTCCAATGCCATATGTTCCATTGCTGCTACATCACTAATGCATCTAGCATCTAAATATCGTCATTGCTATTTTAAGTCGTTATGTTCAAAATCACATCTCACGTAATATAATATATCTCACATTATATGTAGCTAACGCATCTAAACATCTTAGATGACAAGACATTTGTTTGTTGACCTCCATTTTGTTGTCAAATAGTCAATACCTAAAGTCATTATGTTCAAAATGCACCTAAATGCACATATATAGCTAATGCATATAAATATCGTTATTGCTATTTTAAGTCGTCATGTTCAAAATCACATCTCACGCAATATAATATATCTCACTTACATCTAAATCTAAATTATATATAGCTAACGCATCTAAACATCTTGAATGACGTTACATTTTGTTGACTTGCATGATTACAACAAACCAATGTTAGGAAACTCATTTTTAAGAATCATCAACTCAAAAAGACATACAAATCAAAACTCGAAATCTCTTCATATCTAAACAAATTAAGTTAATCTGCTTTTGCTTCGTTGTAAATATAAATGAAGCCATAAAGCAGTGGAAAATAAGATACAGTAATAAAACAAAAGAGATGGAAAAAAAAAAAAAAAAAACTCAAAAATATTATTGCTTCCAAGGAAATTTTGCATTTAGAAAAACAAATGACTAATTATTATGTACAAAAAAAAATTTCTTTCCCTAGTTCACTACAAGTATAGATTATCACATTCAGTCTCTAAAACATAGAACTTGTTGGAACTGGTTCAACTTGCTAATCTACTCCTACATCTTGCTGCTGCATCACCAAAACTGATGCCCTGCGCATAGATTCTGTAGACACCAACAAGTCTCCGATCACACCCATCTCTTCAATCTCACTCCACTCTGATAACCCTCTCAATGGCGGCCATTCATCGTCATGTCTCCTCCCACAAAGAACAAGATCAAAATCCTCCTCTATAAACTTAACCACTTGCGTTGTCTCGGATGCTTCAACCAAACATTCCTCCTTGTATTCAACAAACTTGTTCCCATAAGTGGCCAATCGAAAAGTGTTGATCGAGTACTCATCGTGCTGCTTGTCTACCGAATTCGTAGGAGTGTATTCTTCATATACGAAACGGATGACTGTGAGCCTAATTCGAGGGTGTTCAGCCATTCGTTCACTGTACGCTAGAGCTTCACGGTCATCAGCACCTCCTATAAATATCACGCACACACTTATGACCGATTGAGATCTCAAAAAATGATGAGACATAAGCAACCCGCGTCCGAGGAAGATTGCAACCGAGCAGGGAGCGTTGTCTAATACATTTTTGTTCACTGCCCTGATAAACAAACTATCAGGCTTGTGGATAGGCAGGATCAATAGTGTACCAAATTTTTCATGTGCCAATTGACATATATCATCGTGCATTGAATTGTAAGGAGCGAGTGAAGTGAAGCATTGTATCACGTCGATTCCTTGCTTTTGGTCTTCGTATTGGTGGAAGACATTGATGATGCGGCTGGCTATGGTGGGCTTATTGGACGGTTGTCTTTCGTACTTGTGTGAGATGAACAGAGGAATTGTGCGCCCGATGAGCTCTTCAAGGTACAAGACGTAAACTGCTAGAGGGCTGTCCTTGGTGGGATTGGTGATTTCAACTATGTTGATGCTGGGAGGAACATGGTCTTGTTCGTGTATGCATAGGACGATTCGAAGCTCGGAATGTCTCTTGATATGCTGGATTGTGCGTTTGTTGTAGGTCATATACTTTCTCGATGTGTCGTAAAGGGTTTTCACTACTGGTGCAATGATAATAGAATGAAATAGTGAAGCTATAACCATGGTGGTGAAAGAATCGTCTCCAATTAGCTGCACATTAACAAACAAACTTATAATCAGATCAAGTAAATCCATTATTGGTATAATCATGAAAGGGAACTTGATTCGAGATGGAAGGGTGGAATTTAGGAACGGAGGGTATCTTGAATTTCTCTTCTTAACATGAACTTAATTCCTAATTTATGTATGAGATGATTTTATTAAATACCGTAATCACAAATCAGAAATTAAGTTCTCTTTCCATTCATTAAGATTCATGATTAGTAAACCTGAGAGAGCCATAAGTGAGTATATACCTTGAATTGTTTGGCACGGTAGTACGTTAGAATATCAAAGATGCCTCTACTAGTCATGATC
Organism: Acer negundo; assembly: GCA_035582765.1. Classification (NCBI taxonomy): domain Eukaryota; kingdom Viridiplantae; phylum Streptophyta; class Magnoliopsida; order Sapindales; family Sapindaceae; genus Acer; species Acer negundo. The sequence goes on along the minus strand of CM069243.1, from coordinate 20,659,392 downwards.
AGACCAAGTGGGAGAGCATCCTTAATTGGCATCTTGTAATGGAGTGATGGGATTATTATGGAAACAAATTTCACTAGGGTACCACTGGCTGCTATCAATCCCACAAAGAGAGCATTTTCGAATCCAATGTTGTAGATATTGACTCGTTTGCCGACGTTTATCGTGTAACCAGGCATCAACACTGTCCAAGCAAAGGATCCAAGTTTAAGTGCCAAATTAGAGCCCATTGGTGGGCTGTCTGGGGTCGCCATACCAAGCATGACCGGTCCATTCACAGCATGTTGTCCTGTGAACTCTCCGAACAAAGTACACCCTAAAATCATCATAAAAATGAAACTTACATAGGATTCTTTCAAGGGTTTTCTTTCTGGGGAGCGTTTTATCATCCAAAGCATCGCAGGTCGTAAAACCAAAGCGATAATAGCAATCATCAAGATTTGGCTCAGTTGGACGCACAAAAAGGCTCTTTTCCCACCCGAAGATCGAAATTCTGCCAATTGAAGTCCAACAGTAGCAAAAATAAAGCACCCCAGACTAGCAATCAATGAAGAGTTTATAGCTATCCTACCAAGCTCTGAATTCAGGATCTTGAGATCTTGTAGGACGCATAGAGTTTGTTGAAAGATTGATAATGATTCATAGGCCGCGATCGTCGGAAGGGTCTGTTGAAGTTCTTCGTTTGCTATGTATCTTTTCAGATATATAGCAAACGATATGTTTATTGCCAATGGTAATACAAAAGATGACATGGCTATAGTGAATGCTAGTTTTCCAGGTTTCTTGAAAACGCCCAAGTCAACTTGTACACTAATCACGAAAAATATCACCATCAATCCTAGATTTTCAAATGCATTTATCATTGCAGTCCCCATTTGTGGTAGGAATAGCTTTTCTCTGATCTTTTCGACACGGGACAAAAATGATGGCCCTAGTGCAATTCCAGCCTGCATGTACAAATACACTCGTCTCAAACGAGTCAGTGTTCGTAACTATAAAGTTTACAGAATGAACAATGGGGCGGGTTCGGGATAGAGTGGTCTTCTCTGCATTCTACCCCATTTATTTTTTAAATACCCATCATAAATGGAGCGGGTTGGAACAGAACGAGATAAAACAGGGAATACTTTCCCTATCCTCATCCATTTACTCAATTTATTAAATAACAAATATATAACCATCGAATATAATATATTATATAAAGTAATAAGTAATTCCAAAAAACTATTAAAAATCATCTCATATGATAATAAACTTGAAAAAAAAAAAAAGTGCTATTATTGAACTTTTAATTTTAAAAGTTATTAGAGAATGAAGGTTGAAGTAATAAACAATGAATATTGAAAAAATGTGCATTTATATAAGGAAATTGTCTAAACAATGATATAAAGCTCTCAGACGAATGCTACAATAAAAATAAACAGTACAAGAATATCAGATATTCATTTGAAAACTTAGAATTATTATATATATATATATATGAGCTTACCAGAATTTGTGAAACAAAGCTAAACTGTCCCAAAGGGCTGAGAAGGAACTGAAAAAATGCTGATAAAACATTAACAATAGAGACTTGCATCAACAGAAGCGGAAGAGGTGATTTCGTAAAACCTTTTCCGAATACTAAACCGCCGGAGGTCATCCCACTGTACGCCTCGCAATACAGTTGATTGTTAAGTACATTAATATGCGTAGCATTTCTTCCTACAGCCATGACTGTGTATGTGTATGAATGCTGGGTTCCAAGTTGTTGTTGTTGTTGTTGCTGTTCTAAGAAAACTAAAAGGAAAATAATGGTGGATGGGATACAAGGAAAAACAAAAATGGAGGTGTGGTTCTTGGAGAAAGAGAGAGAGAGAAGAAATTAGTGGACATACATTCCATTAAAGGAGAAAATTCCATCCAAGCAAAAATAAAGCCTAGATCAATGCTCTTTTAGTGGATTAAATTGTCTGAACTAGCTTAATTGGCTCATCGATCTCATAGAAAATGATTTTTTATTTTCTTTTAGTAGTATTTGTAAACTGTATTTGTTGTTATGGTTTAATAATTAGATTATACTGCTTAGAGCAACAATTGTGTGGTCAACGAAAAAAATATATAGCTTATATGAATACATATTTGAGATTAATAAATTAGGAATTTAATTAACATGTTTATTTTTATCTTATAATAAATTCTTGATATAAAGAATCGATCAACTATATATTGATATTAGAAGTCATTCTACCCACTGCAACAAAATGTTATAATTTTCGAGACGGTATATAAATCCTTAGCAAAATTAAAATTTGAATTTTTTTACCGCATATTTAATTCTTTTGCTACATAGGATCAATGACAAAAGGGTTCCAGTAAGGCTATGTTTGGTAAGAGAGAAGGAGAGTATGATGAATAGATGAATTAAGAGGAAGAGAGAGTGAGGGATGAAGAGGATAACATCTTGACCAGGATCCTCTCATCACCTCACCTCACCTCATCCTCATATTTTCCTCACCTTTTTAAAGCATGTGATTGGTTGTTAATAAAGTGTCAATCACATCTTAACCATTCATTCATTGCAATGCTTATGTGTCATAAGATTAAGTGAGGTGAGGATGAGGTGAGTGAGAAGAGGATCCTGGTTCATAACATCTATCTTTCATATTGTTTGGTATTGAAAAGGAACAAGGATCCTCTCCTCTCCTCTCCTCTCCTCTCCTCATCTCTCACTTCACCTCATCCTCACCTCACTTAATCTTATAACATATAAGCAATGCAATGAATGAATGGTTAAGATGTGATTAACACTTTATTAACAACCAATCACATGTTTTAAAAAGGTAAGGAAAAGGTGAGGATGAGGTAAGGTGATGAGAGGATCCCGGTTCATTGAAAAGAAGGTTGAATTGATGGATTGATATTTAATTTGTAAAATTACTATATTACCCTTACAAAATTAGAGGGCAATGAAAAATTGGAGGGTATTATAGTAATTCCTCTCCAATCCTCTCTCTCCTCTCATTCTCTCATCATTGGGAGGATCCAATATGATGGGCCCGAATAGATCTTCTCTCCCTCCTCTTCTCCTCTCCACCCTCTCATCCCTCCAACCAAACAAGGGATTAAACCTCTCCCTCCAACCCTCTTCCTCCCTCCGTATTTCCTTTATACCAAACACATTGTAAAACTTTTTTTCACGACAGTAATTGCAACACCTTTTTAAAGTGGATTACATTATATTTGCAAAACGTCACTTTTTCTTTGTAGACTTGTAGTAAATATACTTTTGATATTGGGAGTTAATTTTTGAGTTCTAAGAATTAATAAAGGGTTAATATTAAAGACCTCCCCCCATTTTTGAACTATTATTGGATGTCTTGCTAAAAATGCTTTTATTTCATAAACATCCCCTATGGACTAACAAACAATGATTCAATTGATCGATTTTTGATGTTAAAAAGTCTATAATGTCCGTATTTAAGCTTCAATTATATTAATTGAACATTATACCCTCTGAATCTTACCAAATAAAGCATTGTTTATTGGTCCATAAGGGGTGTTTCTGAAATAAAAGCATTTTTATCTAGACATCCAATAATAGTTCAAAGGTGAGGGGATGTTTTTAATATTAAACCATTAATAAAAGACAAAAATCTACGTTATAATTGGTATTATAAGTGGTTGGACACTTCCCTTCCACCTTGATGGTAAGGGGTTTGAGTCCCACTATGCTTTTACTTTAAAAGTATGTGTGGAATTTTCTACAGATTTGTGGGAATAGATATTAGGACCACCAATGTATTGTTGGTAATAAGGGGTTCGAGTCCCACCATGCTTTCATTTTAAAAGCATGTATGAAGAGTTTTCTTTCGGTTTATGAGAATAGATATTAAGGTCATCTATGTATTGTCCGATCTTAATAGGTTCCGACAGTTCTATTGTAATAGCTATAAATAGCATATTCATACACATGTTAGGGATAATAATACAATATTATTATTATTATTATTATTATTATTTCTTTCTTTGAATGGTGCGTCCTTTGAGCAATTTAGGTTTAGGAATCCTAAATTATTAGACCAGATAGCGCTTACATAAGACAAGGGATTATCAATCTAGGATCCTGCACAGGAAAAATAATATAGGCTCATTTTCTTTATGCTTATCATTATTTGTTACTTGGGCCAGGAATGAAAACTAAAATTTGTTGTTGGGATTTCTAATAAAAACCCAAAAAAGCATACACTTGTCCAGAATCTGAACATCTTCTTTTTGTTTTTCCGATAAAAGCAACATCGCAGAGAAAAAAGCCTGGTGTTTTGATGGGATGTTAACAGCTTATCGATATCACGTTGAAAAAATAACCAGGAAAAATTGCCTTCTCGATTTCTGCAACAAAAATCAAAAGCTTTATTTGTGCCAGTGTTTTTTCCAAGGCTTTTTCGCTTTCTTGGTTGTAATTTTGCATTCACAATTTATTGTAGTTTGTACTACCAATTTTCACAAGCAGCAGAAGAAAACCAACGGTAGATACCAACAAAAGCCTTCATTTTCTCTAAGCCACTTGTTTTTCAAGGTGGGGTTCTCTTTCATTTAAGAAAAATTATTACTAATTTAAAAAACGATGACTCGAATCTAAAACGAACAACATTCACAACCAGAGAACATGTGAGTCTAGTGTGAAAAGTTGAATGGGATGTCAAAAGGAGACTTGCCTGCCCATTTTGCCATGGATGGGCAGACAATCAATAAGCCATTGATAATTGAGTGACAGTGAAATTTTAAAAATTTGAGGAAAGAAAAAGTAAAAGCAAACAGCATGCCCGTACCCAAAAGAAATAACAAAGCAAGCAAGGAGTGACAGTGTTGTTTCAAAGTCATGGACAAAGTTTGAAAAACCCTCCCCACTTTATTAGCTTTCACACTAATACCTCCTTTGTAGTTCGTAACCCGTGAATATGGCTCCTCCATGTTTTTATATAGGTTATTGACACCGGTCCCCTGAACCTTTACGTAAATTTATATTTTATCCCTTAAACTTTTTTATTAGGTATTAGACCCATAGATAGAGATACATATTTTTTTTCCGGGACCCCAATTTCCCGTGTCTCCATTCCCATTTGAAGATTTTTTTTTTTTGAAGGAAAATGGAGAATAGGAGGGGATAGGGATGAAAATCATCCCTAAATTGAAATGGGGATGGATGGACATCCCCATTTCCCCATTTTCCCTACAATTATATTGAAATGGGGATGGGGATGGGAGGACCTCACCCCCATTCTCATTTCCCCCAAACATATATAATATATATATATATATATATTTATTCTTTAAAAACCTTAACCCCCAAGTATATATACACATTTTATATAAAATGCACTAATAAATTTTATTTTATATTTGTAATGGAATGCTTGTTTTTTTAGTTTAATTTGTAAATTTTTGCTAAATTGGGAAATGAGGGAACGGGAGAAACGAAAAAATGAGGAAAAACGGGAAAAATTGAGGAATTGGGGATGAAGATTAGATATAGGTCCCTCCAAAATTCCTTATCCCCATTTTCCCCAAATGGAGAAATAGAAAGGGATGAGGGAAGGGTCTGAGAAATGAGGATGGGGATGGGAATGGGGATGGGAGGACTTATATCCATCATCATTCCCCAAATGTGCATCTCTACTCCTAAACTTTCATTTATTGGTAAAACCAGACTATAGATATCCGCAATAAACCAAATTGTTTATCAATAAATAAGAGTTCAATGGTATACCTAAAAAACAAAAACGAGGGGAAAAATATAAACCCTAGTGCTAATAACCCATTTATATAAGCAAAAACCCAAGAAGAGTATTGCTATTCGAGACATTATCGGGTTGAATTGATTACCTTCAAGATCGGCTTATAAAAATATAAAGACATTTTATTAGTCAAGAACTTTGTTTTTTCAAATTTTTCATAGATTAACGGTAATAAAGTAAAAAACAAGGTAGAAAGAAGTAGAAAATTTAAAGAAAAGGTAAAACAAAAGTTGCAAGAAATAAACAATCAATCTGCCTTTAGACTTATATACGTAATAATCTCTTCTTCCAAAGAAAACACAAAGTCCCAAACAAATCAAAAAAGCTCATGCATTTCGGTGTAAATTTGAAAGGGAACCTGTTACCTGTATTCAAGAATCATCTACTACCCATAAAAGCAATCTGGACTCTGATATTAAACAAACTTAATCTGCTTTTTCATCTTCTAATACCACATATGAAAACAAAGACATACAAAATTAACAATCAAGATACAATACCATGCCATATTTTTACATCATTAGACTAACAAAAGTTCACAAGCATATCAAAATATCATATCAATTTAACTGATTAAACAAAATTAAGATAAACAAAATAGAATACTCATTTTTGAAGATCTAGCTAATAACTAATTAGTAGTATTTATTACTATAATCACTATCAGGAGATAGATTAAACCAGAGCAAGAGCCGATGATTTGCGGACGATGTATCGATATGCGGCGACCTTTTTTCTCTTGGAGGTAGTGTTGTCCACAGAGAGCACCATTTTCCCAGTCTCTCTTGATGTGTAGGAGTTGTGAATAGCTTCTTGTGATGGAGAGATTTTCCTTGGCTTCTCAACTGCTATGGTGTAGCTACCCTCAGCATTTGGCACAAACTCTGCACTGTATTCCAAGTCCCAACCTCCCACCACTATGTCCCATGAAATTGTTGCTCCAGCCTAATTAAAATTATCAATAAAACATTAAAAACAAACCCACATTCAAGAAGATAACATTTTTGAATCTAAAATGTTGTAAAAATCAAAATTTGAACTACCTCAATGCCCTCAATTTGGATGTTAACTTTTTCTCCTCCTTTGACAGTGAACTCAGAAGCTGGTTTTGGGGGACCATTATTCAAATCACTGGGTCGACACAGTCCACCATACTGTACTGGTATGTCTTCAGGCCTTATAAATCTGAACACATCATCAGAGAATCTCCCAAAGTAAATATGAAATTCACCCAGAAAAAAAAAATGTATATATACATAATTATGTAATTCAAAATCAAACTTTCAAACAAGTTAAAATTTTTGAACACGTTGAACAGAGAATAAAATTAGGAAACAGACAAAAAAAAAAAAAACCAAACACAACAGAGATACATGAACCTGTTATAATCTTATACAGAGGTAAAAGAACTGTTAAAAAATGTGAAATCAAAAAGAAGACAAAACAGAGACTTTACTTGTAGAGTGTCTCGGCGACATTGCCTTCTTTAGAGATCACAAACTTGCTCTTGGTTCGTTGAGTCAAGAACGGACTGAACATTGAATACACCATACTGAAGTACCACGGTACATTGATGAAAATCTAAACCAAACCCAGAAAAAAATCAAATCAATTATTTATAATAATAATATAAAAAAAAAGCCATTAATTATAACAAAAAATCGACCAATATAAAAATTATTGTACCTTACGAGCAACCATTTCTGGGTAGTTGTCTTGAAAGAGAGAGAGGATCTGATTAGAAGCAACTCTGAGTTCTCTTTTGGGCATGTCTTTGAGATCAGTGACTTGAATAATGGAGTTGACGCCACCAGGTTTGAAATGCAAGAGATTGATGCCTCTTTCGAGTACTTGAACTCTCCATCTGAGGAATTTTTTCAGCTTCTCATCATCTCCAAAGATTCTCTCGTACATGTCTTTGTCTCTGAAAACACCATACGCGTTGTAACACACTGGGTGTCCTTCTCTGTCGTAGCCTTGCATATAAGCAACAACGCCTTCGAGTTCTTTGAAACCCAATTCTTCTTCAACGACGTTGTCTGCTGAAAACTCGCTTCTCCAACTAAGACACTTCACTAGCATGTTGTATGAGTCTTGGACCCTAAAGTCTCTGGCTCTCAGGAACTTCAATAGTATCACATCGGCTCTCTCGTCTCCGTTGGACAGTAGAGGAATTTCCCACATGGAGCAATCGTTGTGAGAGTCCATGAGCTTGTTTTTTAGCTCTTGTAGAGCTTTTTTTTCAGAAGATTTGAGGTGGGAGACGAAGTAAGTGTCTTCTTTGAAAGATGGAGTGCGAAGAGTTGCGGCTTCCATTAGAGAAGTCACGAAGGACTTCTTGTGATTGTTGTTATAAGGCTTTGGTGAGGCTTCTGGTAATGGGTTGTGGTCTTGTTGTGGTGTGGATTTTTGTGGGAGAGTCATGGTCATGGTTTGGGACGAACCTGTTAAAGCTTCAGATTCCATTAATGGTTGTTTTGAGTGAGACCCAGATGGAATCTCTCTCTCTCTCTACTCTCTGTTCTCTTCTTGATATCTGTTTGTGTGTTTGAAGAAATAAGCAGATTGTTCGTTTGTATAATGAATGTTTAAAGATGAGAGAAGAGAGACTCTATTTTCTATTCTCTGAAACTGCAAAGCAGAGATTTGTCAAAAAGGGAAGAGAGGCCTGTGTAATGTGTAAGGAACCAAACGGAGAGGTTTAAAAAATGAGAGTAATTACAAAACTAGAAAAAGAGGAGAAATATATTATATAGAAAAGAGAGAGAGAGAGAGAGAGAGAGAGAGTGAACAAATGAGCCGCGATTTCGATTTGAAAAATCAAACATCAACAAACAAAAAGTGGCATGAAAAAGAGAGAGCTATGGAAATAGCAGTTTTTATATTTAAACAAGTAACAAGGAAAAGACCTCACGCGCTTCCCAGTGTATCGGACGGACAGTGTAATTACCAAATAAAAATATATTAAACGAATGGTTCATATTTAATATTTTAATATAATTCTATTAAAATATAAAATTTTCATATATCATGATGTTTTATAATTTTTAAAATAAAAAATAAATATTTTCAAAATAAATTAAGAACTTTTTCGCTCTCTATTTTCAAAAGTAATATAAGATTATAAAGTACATTGTTTCAAAACTAATATATATATATTTTTTAAATATAATAATAATTTTGAAAACGAACTTTTGGTTTATTGATTGCACGGCTAAAAGACAAGACAAGAGCAGTGGTGGTGGTGGTGGTCTGGTGGAGGACTGGTGGAGGACTGGTGGTGTGGCTTGTAGAAGAGGTGATAATAATTGATGAATTCAGAGACATGTAGTGAGAGCGGAGGCAACAAAGAAACAGGGCACGGGTTTGTTGAGAGAGAGAGAGAGAGGGAACCTGTTGAACTGGGACCCATTTAAGCTTAAGTTTTTCTTTTTCGTGGACCCCACCTCTGTCAACACGACTCTCTCTCTCTAAATAAGCTCGAATTTCGGGGGACAAGTGGAAACACCCAAACAGTCCTTTAAAAACCAGTAGTAGTAGTAGTAGAGTACATTTTCATGCAACACCGGTCCAAACAGAAAAAATAAAAATAAAATAAAAACTAAAAGTAAAATATATAGAGAAAGAGATAGTAGTGGTGGTGAGGTGGATTTAAATTTTAAAGTTTAACCATCAATTATAAGTAATTAATAGCTTAAAACCAAAGTTAAACGTCAGACTATCATCGAAATTGGTTGTGTTATCTCCTCTCCATAATAATTAACTCTTTTGAAAAAAAAAAATATTATAAGAACTATTTCAATAGGATAAGACCTGTCGAGATCAATTAATATATGCATGGTTCAGATATCTACTCTCATAACGGGAGATAACTATTCTCCGGTAATAGTAGTAGAGTACATTTTCATGCAACAACAGTCCAAACAGGAAAGAAAAAAAAAAAAATTAAAATATATAGAGAAAGAGATAGTATTGGTAGTGAGGTGGATTTAGATTTTTAAGTTTAACCATCTATTATAAGTAATTAATAGCTTAAAACCAAAGTTAAACATCAGATTATCATCGAATTTGGTTGTGTTATCTCCTCTCCATCTTTAGCATATCTCCTCTCCATAATAATTAACTCTTTTTTTAAAAAAAATATTATAAGAACTATTACAATAGGATAGGACCTGTCGAGATCAAACAATGTATATACGGTTCGGATATCTACTCTCATAACGGGAGATAACTATTCTCTAAATATGTTTATAAAATACGGATCGTGGGATTTAAGCCCCTCATTACTTATGTGGAAGGAATGTGTATTATCAACTATATTAAAAGGTGATGTACAGATAATAATTAACTTAGAACGGTGGATTAATTATTATTATCAGTGTCTGGTGGACTACAAGGAGTATAGTGGTTTCTGGTCAGGTGGTCCTGTAAAACAAACAGTAAAAGCAAAGATTATTTGTTAAGTGCTGTGCTCTGATGTTTAATGACTTTATTTGTTCTTCTGCTTTCAATGATTTAGTCAATAAAAATTAGGTTTCAGGTTTGTGATAAATGATAATAATGAGAGAGTGTAAGAAATATTTTATTCTAATAAAAAATATATATATATATCCAGTCTCGTTTCTATCCGTTCATCTTGATATAAATTTATCAGGATATTGAATGTGAGTCACTCATTTATAATAGTGATTTGACAAATATATATATATACCGAATCAAGATATATAAAACGAGTGATTCACATTAACACCGTTACATAATACTATCAGGATGCACCGATAGAAAAATCTTTATAATAGCTATAAAGTTATTTGTACCCTCAGTATATGTATCTTGCCGTGTACTGCATTCTCATTATTAATGAAAATATGAAGAAAAAATAATTGTACATTTGTACCCCGTATCTTTTATGAGATTTGACATAAATACCAATTGACCAACATATTAATATAATTTTAATTTACTATTTATTAATCATTAATTTGAAAAACAAAAAGAGTTAGTTGTATTTTCTAGTGTAACCGGTAATGATACTTCTAAACTCTTTCAAAATATAAAATATATCTCGTATATTTTTTTTTTTATCATTAAACCTTCTGAACTTTCAATTTTTTAATAAACATTTGAGTTTTTTATCTTCTGTGATAGGACATCTATGATCGGTATTTATCGATTTGTAAAAATTGAAGGGATTTAGTGGTAAAAATATATATATATGGGGCATCCGTGCTAATCAACCTATTTTCTAAGCAATTCCTATAATAATCAATTTTTGATAGAGATCGGATATAAATGTTTTTGAAAAAATTCAACTAAAAATGCAGCTTATATCTATATTTATAGAAAAGATTAATTTTAGTGTTTCAAGAGAAGATGGTGGTCCTCTTGATAGGACTCGAAAACTTAGGCATTCTTTCACATCCTACATTTGCTAGATAAGATATATATTCTCCAAATTATTGAAACAAAACAAGAAAATAATAATAATAATAATAATAATGATAAATGATAATAATAGAAGCAGAGAATGAGACATCGTTTTCATTTTTAAAACTCTACAATCTTCCCATCATTGATGCTTCAATCTAGGTCTAGAAAACGATTGGGCTGAGCTATATACATGTCCTGTCAACCTCCCTTGGATTTTAGATAGCAATATATATATATATATATATATATAGAGTACAGTGAGCTTAATTGCATGTCACATTTTCATGTAGACTATATTCATAGCTTTGGAAGCAAGAAAATCTTATGATATTTTGTCATATATTAACCACTTAAAAGCCATGATAATTTGTGACATATTAAGTTATTAACCACTTAAAATCTTATGATATTTTGTCGTATATTAACCACTTAATTAAGCCATAATAATTTGTGACATATTAGGTTATTAACCGATTAAAGTCATGAAAATCTGTGACAAGATAATTTTAACTACACATTCGAGTCGGTAACGTAATTTTTTTATTTGAAATTAATTATAACAGCTAAAAAATAATAGTCTTACTAATTTGCTTAATTGGGAACAAAGGAATCCTTCAACTTCTTTCTTGTATGATGGTGACCTAATGGATAGGTAATTTATAATGGACACAAAAATTTTAAATATTTTAAAATTCATTAACCCTAAGGGGTGGTGTAGCTGGTCACTGGGACGAGCCGTAAACCCGGATGTCCTATATTCGATCCTTAACAGCCACGTTTCTCTTAGAGCCACCGGAGGTTTACCCGTTTGTTAACTTTAGGGCCTCGTGGAATTAATCGAGATACGCGTAAGCTGGACCGGATACCCACGGATACCAAAAAAAAAAAAAAAAAAACCATTATAGTCTAAATTTTTCTAATAGGTCTTCAAATTTTACAAATAAATGAGATCAAAACCAATCAATAGTGCTACATATGATGGTGGCCTAATTGATGGCCTTTATTACAGGCTCTTTATAGGAAATGTGAAAATATGGGCTTTATTAGAGGACTTGAAGGGAGACCTTTCGGCCCCACTTTTGAAAGAAAGTCCCACACTCCCAGAATATTTGCATTGGATTCTAAAAGGAAAAAATAAAATAAATAAAATTAGCATTAATTTAAGTTGGGAAGAGAGAGGAGGGGGGATTTATGAGAATTTTTGGGGATCCGATTAATTCAAACACAAGTAATTTAAGCATGGTTTTGTTCATGTCTATCTTTGGTTTGGACCCATTAATCATCATTTTACTCACCCAAAGTACCCTAATTTTCTGCTCTCAAATTCAAAAATTGTGTGATACTGATAGGATGAGCTTTCAAGATCAAGGAACCCACCAATTTTTATCAAAAACCATGAATCTTTATGAATCCTTCATCTTTTGGAATATAAAAATCTCCTCTTAACTTTATTTATTCGGTTCAATAAATATATGACACGAGTTCATATCAATAAAAATAAAATAAAATTTTCATTATTATCTTTGTAATTTAGTTATTAAAAGGCCGTAATGGTTTTTTTTTACCGTGATTCCCTCTGTTTTGATTTCTGTAAAGATCCTGATGAAATGCAATCAATTTTAGTGAATATTGATATGTTTTAATTTTTTTTATTGATGATGAATTTTAATAAAATCTATCTATAAACCAAATCTGAAAATTTGTTGATCCCGATAACCTTTTTTTTTCTTTTTTCAAATTTTGTTTACATATACATTTTATAATATATATATATATATATATATATATATCACTAAAATTGGATTACATTTCATTAAGGTTATTACTGAAAATAAAATAAGAAATCTCTTAAAACATAGCCACTAACGGTTTTTAATTAATTAATAACATTTGAAAACTTTTTCAATAATAATAATAATTATTATTATTATTATTATTATTATTATTATTTATCATGAAATGAATTAGGTTTCACAGTAAAACCACACAATTTGTATCCTCGTTTTCAAATAATAAATTCTACTAAACAAATAAAAGGGACATATCAAACTAATGAGTGTACAATTTGACCTAGAAAATTTGGCTTGTCAAGTACATTAATAATAATCCTCAAAATCTTGATCCAAAGCAAAGCATGAGCTCTAATATAATTATGTGCACTCATTGCTAGTTCAAAGTGTCCGTGCCCAAAAAAGAGTCCAAAATCTAGAAGATTTTTGTTTTTTTAATTTTTGTTAAGTACAGCTAGTTAAGGATGGTGTTTCACTGTTTTGGAATTCGTGAAAAGGTCATGGTAAATTCAAAATTATATTACTAAAGTCTAAAGTAATCCTTTTGCTTCTTTAACTTTCCTTGGTTGAACCAAATCAACTTTTGACTCTAGCACTAATCTCACCCAATTAAGCACCCCATAATCATCACTCTCCAAAAAGTTAAACAGTGTCTTAATACCTTATCTTGTTTTCTAATCCAGAAAAGAAAAGAAAAGAAAAAAATTCAAAATCTTAGGTGCAACCTTATGTATAATGTATCTATCAAAGATCCCGCCACGTTGTAAACACAATCGTTACATGATACAATCGTAAAGAAAGATGTATATGCACTTCGTTTATATAATTAAGACCGTAGGTTTGAATGGTGTAAATTTTGAATTATTTATATGACTTGATACAAGATATATATAATCACATAATTTAGATATATATATATATAAATTATTGAAATTGTAAGTTAGAATCGTACCTCCGTTCATGAAATGAAAATTATTTGTATAGTATGACTTTAATACAAAACGTGCAATCACGTAACTTGACACATGAACATGAAAAAATTCATTGTAATTTGGACAGTAAGGCAGTGATTTGGACACCTCTTGGCTACTAGAAACAAAGCATTATATTTGTCCTGATTCTGTCCTGATTCAAGAAGGAGAGTGTCCCTTTGGCCTGTTTTTGCAGATTTCACATGCAATGCAGCAGAGCTACATTGTTCTCATGTAGTCACAAACAATTTCTTGAAGTGTATTATATTATTGGAAATCATGTGTCATTTTTTTAGTATAAGCATGTGAAGCTTCATATTAATTTATAATTAACTACAATAAATATAGATTTCAATCATTCAATGAATTGCCTATAGGGGCATAGCTCAGCTGGTAGATGAACGAGATTGGGGTTTAGACAAACGATTCAAAAGTCAGCTGCTTGAATTCTGCCGATGACAACAAATTTTAAAAAAATAACTAGTCTAGGTAGGTGGATAGATAGTGCTGTATTACAGTAACTGGAACTGGATTACAACAGCCGGGATCCTGCGAGGATAGATACACTAACGAGCACGGCCTGAAGAGCAGCTCCCACTGGTGGGGAGAGAGAGCACCCACACGAAGGAGGGACAACTTCCACACAATAGGTGGACCAAGGAAAATTGACATATCCATATGCATGTCTTGACATTCGAAATTGGATAGTGGAGGGTTCCTAGAGGAGGGTCCAACCATCACGCTGCGAGGCCATTGGCCGATATCTATTTTCTTGGTCACTACTTAAAGATCAAATATTCTTTTATTAAAAATGGAATATTTTAGCTCAATCAATGGAAAAATTAACCCAAATATTCTGCTAATTAACTACGATTTTTTTATATATATATAATGTCTATTTATCTACTAGGTATTTATTTTTTCGAAGTTTTTACCATTAGTAAGATTTGAACCGTTGACTTTGAAATTATTTATCCAAATCTTAAACTCGTTTATCTACTAGTTGAATAACACCCATGTTGGCACTACTTAAGATTCTTTCGATAACAAGGTCTCTCTTTTTTTTTTTTTTTTTTTGTCCCACCGTAACGACTTAAAACACAAAAAAGAATAGGAATACAGCTCATGGTAGGATCACAAATGTCAACATTTAGATTTTAGACAACAGAAAAGAAGAAAACAATAAAGCAGAATGATCAATCCTCCTCTTAATTGTCCCTCAATTATCTGGATAATTACCATCTCTATTATTTCCTTTTCTCACCTAGTATGGCTATGAATTTGAAAGTAGAGTAAATTTTCAATTAAAATTGAAGGATATTAAATGACATATGACCGGAAATATCACACTCACAAGCTGGATACACATTTGATTGAAACACATTTCTATTTACATCCATTACATAAGTACGTGTACCTACCAAGATAATAGATTAATAGATTAATCCAGAATCCATATCATTTGGTGCATCGAGTATTGAAAATATATCTAATTACATGTATCGATGCACATCGAATTTTCTCATATTACAAACAAACGGTATAAAAAAAACTGGACAGGGACAAAAAATTACTCCAATCCAGAATCCACAGTGGTCAAAGATATTTCTCAATCAGATGATCACCTTTCTTTTATCTTTTCTTTTCTTTTTCATAGTAAACACCTGTGTTGTCTACTGCATGCTTTTGAGCCAATAGAATTGCAACACATTTCAACATGAGGACCCATGCTGCTCAACAGTGAGGATGAATCAGCAGCTGACATTCATTAAGGTGGTGACCAGTAGCTGATCTTTTAGAACTTAATATTTTATAGGTTTTTTTTTTTTTTTGTTTGATTCCCAGAATCAGATCATCATCTTATTGTCACGACTCATGCATGAGTTTGAATGATAAAAAAATTAAGAAATAAATAAATACAAAGTTTGGTACTTTTTGATTTAAAAAAAGTTTGAAAATCAGCTCTGCTAGCTTTGTTTTTTTTTTTGGTTAAAAACCGAGGTATCTATCGTTAATGAATGAGACTAATTTTCGTTTTTATTAGAAGGTCAATAAAACCTAACCATAAGATGTTTTCAGTGGAGTTCGAACTCGAATGAAGTTCAAACCAATCGTTCCATTAGGAGCAGTGACCAACCATACCGCAGCTCGTGGGTTACTAGCTCTGTTTTTGTTTGCCGAGTTAGTGTGTGAAAAAACATGGCTGACGATGGATTCAATATTGCCCGTCTAAAAAATCATCAGATTTAGGACAAAAACTTAGTTGTACTCTGATGCTGCCACATCATGGTACACTGGATGCACCTAAGACCCTCTCTAGATTCAGACCCCAACCCACAAGTTTATATGTACTCTCTATAGCTAAAAAAAAATAGGGAGTGTCAAGTGTGTGTATTTGTGTGAATTCTTTTGGGAATGGACTAGATCACTAGATCGATCAATTCAGGACAGTAAAAATGTAAAATTTAGTGATTGATTTGAATGACTGATTGATTGATGTGGGAGAGGTCTGACAAGCTGCCAACCTTTCTTCTACAATACAAGTTCCCAGACCAGACCAGACCCGGTACTGGACAACCAGCCAGCACTTATGATCAAGTATTTTGTTTAATCAACCACTTTTAAAAAATATGTATATTTAAAGAAGTCCTAATTATAACAGGAAATCGGTTCGATGGTAACGAAGTATATGTTTATAGCATGTATTTTATGTGTTTATGTGTTCCGGTCATATTTTCTCTCTACATCTTTAATAATAATAATATTTTCTTGTAAAAAAAATCGTAAGTAATTACCAAGCCCCCTTCCTTCGTACAGTAAAATCTCGATAAATTAATAATTTTATTTAAATAATAAAATTTTCTAGTTCAGACTCCTGCGTACTAAATAACCCCACTAAATATATAAGATGATAATTTTTTTTTTTTTAAAGTCCTCTAAGTCCCGGTAAATATATAAATTTATAATCGATTAAATACATAAAAAATATATATAACACATAAAAATTCATAATACATATCAATAAACTTTTAACTTAACAACTTTCTTAAAAAATATATATAAAAATAAAAAAATATATATAAAATAAAAAATAAAAACTTAATTTCTATTTTCTCAATTCAAATCTTTCTTAAAATATGTCTCTAAAGTCGTTTACTTTTTCTTTGTACTGAAACCAAACTCAATCTGATCCTTAATTTTTTGCAAATCATACATCATATTTATATATATATATATATATATATATTCATTTTATAGTAAAAAGTTATTTAATGTTACTATTGCTTGAAATATCTTTTTTGGAGAAACGCTTTGTAAAAACACTGCTGCCATCCGGATCATGATCATCGGTAAACGTATTCATTACCCCTTGAATAATTTCTTCATTAGTAGGCGATTCTATTACTATATCATTTTCACTAGAATAATTCAAAAGATGATTAACATCCATAACATTTTTATAGTGTATACTATAAATGGCTTCACGTAATCCATCGGTGCATTCATCTTCACCAACATGTGATTCAGAAGCTATATCAGTGGCATACCTTCATCTGAACGGATCTTTCAATGTCGAAAACAATTTGCAATGATTCTTATCTTCATATCAATGTTCAAAGCCGCATTAATAAATTTCATAGCATTCAATATGTTAATTTTTTTGGGATTTGTTACTCCTACTTCGTAGCCCTCTAAGATGCTAGAGTAGAAACGACTAGGGGTGGACATTTTCGGGTTGGGTTGAGTTGGGTTGAAAAATTTTCAACCCAACCCAACGTAAATTTGTAGGGTCGAGTTGGTTGGGTTGGGTTAGATTGATCGGGTTGGGCTTTTTAAGCCCAATAGAAAAAATATACTTAAATTCAAATTTTGTTATATAAAAATTCAAAATTAAAATAATTTTTTACTATAATATCATGTTAAATAGAGTTTAAATTTCTTACAAGTATCAAACTCAATATAATACAAACTGTTTAAATATCTATTGCATAATTATAAAATAAAAATATAACAATTTATCCAACTTGAAAAGTCTCTTATCCATTTTACAATTATAATCACTTCGTCGAATATTTTGTGGTGGAATAATCTATTATTTATTTTAATCAACCTAATAGTTTGAGTTTATATACAATTATTAGACCTTTTAAAGTATAATTAATGATTTTTCAATTAATACAAAAGATGAAAACAATATGATTGCATATTTTTAATATATGTATAATATATTTACGATATAAAAATATTTAAAATTATGTATTTATATTTGGCATTTATAATATTATAAATGGTGCATGAGTAACATTTTTAAATATTTTAAAAAATGAGATTTCATAATAAATAAAATTATTTATTTATTTATTTATTTTTTATGTTGGGTTGTCGGGTTGGGTTAGGTTATATTTTATTAACCCAACGTTAATAAAATATAACCTAACCCAACCCGACAACCCAACATAATAAATAAATAAATAATTTTATTTATTATGAAATCTCATTTTTTTAAATATTAACCCGATTTAGTCAGGTTGAGTAGGGTTGGCGGGTTGGTACCCACCTCTAGAAATGAGGTTGATAATGAATTTTTAGTGCTCAAATAATCGCATCATCGCATGGTTGAATCTTGGATGTTGTATTAAGAGGCAAGAAAAATAGTTCAACATTTGTCAAACCTTCGATAACCTTTAACATGTAAATACTTATTAACTTCTATGTACTTATGTATCTTGGTCGAAAATATGTATAATACATATACAAATAAAAACATAAAACTTAAAAAAAAATATAATATATATATATATATAAATAAAAATAAAAAAGTAGTAAAAACACAAAACTCATTTTTAAATTAATAAATATTCATTTATCGATAAATTAATAAATTATTAAATTAAGTGTGGGAATACCCTAGATGCAATTTGGACCGCATTTAGAATCCAATCTTATCGAATTCCGATAGATTTGTACACATTATTGGAGCCTAAATCTTATCAATAGAGCTCAATTCCAAGCCAATCTCTGTCTATTGGGTTCAGGTCCAATATGTTTTGTGTCATGTCTCCTGTGTGGCTAAATTTGTTAGGACAACATCTAGAGAAAATAACAAAAAAAGACCGGCTCGGCCCGGACGCTTTGCAAGACAACCTCAGTTGGTCTATACGTTGAACACATTGAATCGATAGTCCTTCTATTTAATTGAAGTGAAATGATATGTACTTTTTGTATACTTTGAACTCCTTTGAATTAAAGAACCATCTATTTACTTGAAGAAAATGAAATGTCACTCTACAACAAATTTCTTAAAATACATGCACTATTACTTTCTTAATTAATGGTTCTTATAATTATCAAAATGGATTACCAAAGTTTTCAAAAAAAAAAAATGGAATGCCAAAAACTCATCACATTCTCTTTTTTAAATCAAACTTTCATTAATTTAAAAATTAAACCACTTAATCATATGGCTTATCACAATCTTTAATCAAAAGTCCTTTCATCTCCCTCAATTTTCTTTATAAAAACCACAATTAGCTTAATATTGAACATATTGTTTAGAAAATTTTAAAATTCTTCACTTCTTTTAACTTTATAATTGGCCTACAATAGCTCAATGTGTCCATGATATTCTTAAAGACTACCCTCAATTGTATAGTTGTTTAGAACCACGTTATAGTAATTTGAAACTTTTATCTCTAACTAAATTGTGATAGGACTTTATTATTATTTTTTTTTGTGCTTAAATTCCGGGTTTTAGAGGTCAGGCACGTCCTGAGCTTGAATCTCTTGGTACTTTTTTCTCTTACTCTCTAATTACAAATATCTCCTATCATCACGTGCTACATAATTTGATCATCACATATTTCCATTTTCGTGTGTTTGTAATAGTGATGGTGTGCTCCCAATAAATACCGGAGACGGTAAGACTAATGAGGAAGCATATAAGTTAGTACCACTTTAATTTCATTTCCTGGATTCTCCAAAGTTGGTGTGATTACTTTATGCCGTGTTTAACAAATTAAGTAGTAATACGAAATATAATATGATATCTCAGGTTTTATAGAAAGGAAATTAAGGTTATTAAATCCTTATATCTAGGGTCTCTAAAGAAACCAATGCATTTTACTCTCTCAGGAACGGGTACCCTTCAGAGGTGCAAAATTTCTGTTTTTATACAAAGTCTTTATATCTATTATCATATTTTCTATTTGCAGGTCAGTGAATCTCTCTCGTCTTTGGTGAGATCGAAGAAGTTGGAAGAATTGAATAAACCATTAAAATATAAGAAGAGGAGGATACAATAGTCTGCATAGATCGACAATTAGTTATAAATAAATCAAAAATGCATTTGGAGCTGCTACCTAATTTGCGGTCGGAGTGAAATCCAATTTCAATGATTAGTAAAATACATTAACTCATTTTTGTTTACTTTCATAACTAAGTTTTTAACTAGGATTTTTGTTATTATTGTAGAAGAAAGCATTTATCTTATTAATAAATCATTCCATTATTAGGAAATTATATTACACAATATATAAAAGAAAGATATGTGAAGATGGGTTGTCTTTAAACAAATGCAACAAGTTCTGTGTAATTTGATCAGTTTGATGGCATACACAGACTATAGTACAACAAGCAATCTACTATTTTATGTGATAAAACATTGATGGTTTGGGTGCAATAGTGTATTTTTTTTTTGAAATATACTTTAAACATATATAATCGTAAACATATATAAATTGAATATTGCGTGTTACAACATCTTTATAAATTCAATAAAAATGATTTTTTTTTTTTTTTCCTTATTTTCCTACACACATCTTTTAAGGAAATTAAGGGATCATAAACAATCAATTCTATTGTCAGTTTGTCCACATCTACATCTCTGGAAGGTGATAATAATAATAATAAATAAATAAAAAAAGGAACAATCTGGACAAACATTATCGAAAATTAATTTTATTTTTATTACCTTTTTCTTTACAACATTTGTTAATTTTAGAAAATCAAACGGTTTACATCATAAATTGAAAATGAAAGGATATATAATAAATTGTCACAATTCGGATTTAAAAGGTTGATATAAGAGGCATTTAAAGAAATTAGAGCATTAAAAATACTAAAAACTTTTAAAACATAAATCTTATGACAAGCGTTATATTTTACGATACTCGTACATCGTGTGGTCTAGAAACTAGTTTTTATTGTAAAATGAAACGCCTGTTGTACTTTTGATATTAATGCTGATTAACGATCGGTAGTTGTGTAATTTGATTAATGTCATAATTTTGTTTTGTTTTGTTTTTTTCTAGTTGCATTGCTCGGAAATGTTGCTATTGTTGAGAAAATGAGTCTGTTGTATAAAAGTTGCTATTTCGTGATTGAGAAGCTTTCTGTATGTTTGAGAAAAATCATATGTTTGGACTTTGGATCAATATCTTGATTTTCATTAGCTTTATCCTGCATTTATATGATTTACTTCACTTTCCATAGTGCGTAATTTAACACTAGTTTACTTTCTTTTTTTCCCTCTAGATATGTATCTTAGATTTAGCTGATCGGATCAATTGATCCGAGACCATAAAGTTGATGAGAAGAATGCCCTTATATTTGATACAGGATCTTTTTCTACAGGATTGCCAATCCTAGATTTAAAGACCAGAAAAGCTAATATAATTGAGTATCAACGGGGGCTTGAAAACTATCGACCCTCACCTTTGGAAAAGAAGCCGTTGAAGAAGTCTGGATTAAAGTACCCAATAGTACCACATGTACTAAAACATGACCCCACTAGAAACAAGAAGAAATTGGATGAAAAGAAAAAGAAATCAGCTGGAAATGAAGTTGTAGGTGCTGGGATGAGCACAGAGAAATGCTGAGCTATTGTAAACAAGATAGGAAAAGATAATGGAATAAGTTTTTTTCTGATCGGACTTTCTACCAAACGACCAGTTTATCCTCTCAAACGAGATGATGTAAGTTTTGTTTGTTTAATTTCCTGGAATAAATGGAATCAAATATTTCAAATATATATATATTTAAACAAACTGGAAATTTGATCAGATCAAGAAATCAGTACAATCAGGCCTGTCTCTCTATCCTCTTTAGAGAAAGACAAAGCCCAAGGGGCTGAGGTATGGGCCAAGACCATTTCCATCCCCTAGAAATAGCTTGGCATTTTCCACCCTAAAACCACCACCTATTTAAGCTTTAATATTTTTCTATAAATGGGCCAGCATTTATTTTTCTTCTTTTTGAAAAGGAAAAATTTCAATAAACCAAATGGACCGGCATTACACAGAGAAATATCAAAGTTATTGATTCCTACTACCTATCTTCCTTTATAGGTAGAATATATATCCTTTTCAACATACCAAATATATGTTAAAGGCTTTACTTCTTAGAGAATCGGAATAGTAATTAAACTAGTTGTCTTCCTTTACAAGTTGTTGTTCTCCCTTCCTTGAGAAGTAGTCGTTCCTTTTAAAAAAACAAAAATTAGAAATATATATATTTTTAAATTAGTATGATGGGCCAACATGACTAGATAGTAATGACGCTCGTCCAACTTTGTAATGTCTCGAAATTTAAATTGTCATATGGCAGGGGTATATAACTATATATATATATATATTTATGAAACAAAAGGAAAACATTCTGATGTATTAAAATAAAATAAAAAATACCTGAAAAATTGATAAATTTTGAAAATTCACTTGGTTCAGCTTTAAAGATTAATTTCAAATATCTTATATTTGTATTCTATTTATATCTTAATCAATGATGTGACAATCAATCTCATATAACATATGACAACTGGTAAATGAGATAGTTTTTTATTAGTATATATACAACACTGATGACCAATTCAAATAAAATACCAGAGGCAGCAAGTCTAACATATATCGATTACTCATATACAAATCTATTATTGGTAAGAATTCAAATGAGATACGTTTTCATTATTATGTATAAATATACTGATAACTATTCAAATAAATACAAAATGCGGGATGTCTAGTATATATGATTACTCGAATACAAATACGCTATTGGCAACAATTTTTTTAAATTTTAATCTAACTTTGTCTTTTGAAGTTCCTAGTAAATTTATCAAATTCTTTCATTTATTTTTATAAAAATTTGTTTTAAAATTACTAAATTAACGAGATGAAACTAGTTTAATAATATGTCTAATACATTAAATTATTTAGATTTTAGAGGGTAGCAGTTCGACTCAATTCGCTTCCCAAAATCCAAATTATTTGAATTTTTTTTTATTTTTTTTGATAAACAAATTATTTGTAATAAATTCTAAAGTTATCATTTAAAAACCGTATTTATTTATTTATTCAAAACCTTGACACGCAATCTTCATTTTCATAGTGCGGTCGATCGAGGCCACTAAAATGCGCCGCGTGTGCACTAGTACACTCCATTCCTCTCAACTTCTTTTGTCTCGTTATGTAACATTAGCTAGTTCAGTATATTTCCATTTCGCGCTTCTTGTCAAAAACACTGTCAGTGACGCTCTCCTTCATAAACCTCTGCTTGCACCGTACGATTCTCTCTCTCTCTTTCTGCTTCGTCGTTTTCTCTTCTCTGCTCTCTCTCTCCGTCTCTGTTCATTTTCACTGTAAGTCTTCAATCCTCGCAATGCTTCCTTTTAATCGATTAATCTGATTAAGACGACGAACTCGGTTTTGTTTGATTTTTAGTTACTTTGAGTAAGATTGTTGATCATCTAGTGTTTTTAAATGTATTTGATTGATTTGAAACTTGGATTTTAGATTATGGTATAGTTATTTTTTTGTTCCTTTTTTAGTTTAATTTTTTTTTTTGCTATAATTATTTGTATGTGGATTTTGCTATGTGAAGAATTACGCGAGGAAACATTTGTCATTTGTTTGTATATCCTGTAGGTTTAATTTATGCGGCGTTTTGAGATATAATTTTGTTGTAAAATGAAATGCCTGTTGTACTTTTGACATTAATGCTGATTAACAAAGCTTAGTTGTGTAATCCGATTAATGTCAGAATTTTGTTTTGTTTTTTTTCCGGTTGCATTGCTCGGAAATGTTGCTATTGTTGATAAAATGAGCCTGTTGTATAAAAGTTGCTATTTCGTGATAGAGAAGAATTCTGTATGTTTGAAAATAATCGTATGTTTGAAAATAATCATATGTTTGGACTTTGGATCAATATCTCGATTTTCATTAGCTTTAGTCTGCATTTATGTGATGACTGTTGCTTGAAACCTTATGATTATTTACTCTATTTGTAGTGAGTGTTAAGAATTCATTTGAAACTCATGATTGTGAAAATTTTGTCCTATTTGGATCAACAGGAGGATGGGGGCAGAGAGGAAAACAAAGACATTTCAGATTGACACAAAAGTAGATTGTCCAAATCCCATGTCTGGATGCGTGTCTGCAAGAAATCTGGCAAAAAGGAATCTTGGGGGTGTTATATTTGGTTGCACGAACAAAACAATTCAAGAATGTTTAACTAAACAACTATTCGGTCCGTCATCTGCATTTCGTTGGCTCATTTTCAGTGAACAATTTTGCCATTTTTTCACCTTTTATCGTTATGAGTTTTGTACCTATTCTTTTAACACAAATATTTATCCTTTAACTTTACAGCAAGATCCATCACATATTCACCTTGAACTCCTTTAGCATGACCGGAGTTCAAGACGTGATAGAAGGGTTTAAGAACATACTTTTCTCAAATATGATTTGTTTTCCATTTCTTGATTTCTTTTAGCAGCTTTGCAATTGCTGGCTCGTTATCTGTTCATAGTTTTGTCGCAAGATCTTATTTGATTTTTTGTTGTTAAACTTTTTTACAGGCTTACCGGGTGCACACTTTCACTACATAAAGAAAGTTGATCCAGGTTTGCCACTTTTTCTATTCAACTACAGTAACAGAAAACTCCATGGAATCTTTGAAGCTGCTAGCCCAGGCCAAATGTACATTAACCCATATGGGTGGACCGTCGATGGTTCTGAGAGAACTCTGTATCCTGCACAGGTATTCTAAGATATTTTCGTATCTATCGTATATTGTTTTTAAGTTATAAGGTTATAGCGGGGATAGATTAGTTTCGATAAAGAGAAGGCTCTCATGTTGATATTATGCTGTTCTTCTGAATAAAAGGTTCAAGTTCGAGTGCGGATGCAGTGCCAACCGCTGGTTGAAGATCAGTTTAGACCAATAATTGCTGATAACTACTACAACCATCACCATTTCTGGTTTGAGCTTGACCATGCTCAAGCAAGTAAGCTGATGTCCTTATTAGCTTCTGTAGCTGTTGCACAGAGCTCAGTTGCTCCGAGCTCTTTTGTACCTGAGAATACTGCAAGGAGAACATTTTTCCAACTTGTTCCCTCAACCGACAAAAAAGAGGAAAGTGAAGGTTGCAGGCCACTTGCCTTGGAGGAACACGTGAAAAGGTCAAGTTGGGCGTCAGATGCTCCGGATTCTGATACTTCTGTTGATGAAGAAGAAGCAGAAGATGAATTGTTTAGGCTAATGGCTTCGGAGTTTGAGCATTTCAGGGAATCAGATTCTACAGGTAACGCTTCCTTAGATGGACACTACCAGCATTTGGAAGCTCATTCACAAGATGAAGAAGACCTGATTTTAGGGAAATTGAAAAGTTTGGTTTTTGGCCATGAACATCAAAACTTTTCTTTGACTGCTTATGAGCATGAGCACGCTGATAATAAAGATAAACACTTGGAGGATGAGGATCCTATTAGTAAGCGCGTGAATTTCACAGAGAATAATGAATATAGCTGTTCCTCATCACATTGTCAGTCCACCATAGCTGAGGTAATTTAGGGTATCTGCATGTATTTGTCTTTAAATTCTACTACAGACACTTTTTAAATTTGGTCTTGATAACATTGTTTTGTGTTTCATATAGTTGCTACGAGAGGTGGGAGAGCTTAAGACTTTTAAAACAGAACAAACTCTGAAGATGAGTTTTTTGGAGCTGAAGCTGGTACTCTTTTCACTTGAACTCTGCCATTTTATATGGTTGTTTTGTCTGTCCTTTGCGTGTCTTTGAAACAAATTGATCTGGTTGCATGCCTTCATCTATTTATTTGTCTATTTTTGCTGGAGTGGCTCTAGTTTATTTCGAATAGAGTTTGGAGGAATAAAACAATCATATCTGGGGCTGTTTAAGCAATTGTTGTTATCCAATCAATTATTGTTAGAAGTGCAGCCTAGGGTTTCATAAAAAGCATTCTTTCTTATCATTGCTGTTACGAGTTTGATTGATTTACTGAAACATAATGCAGCAGTTTAGTTTTCATTAGATGTTCAAATAAACCCGCCATTCTTTGTTGGAATTTATAAATGCTCTTAATGTAATTTAGTTCTTTCCTCTGCTGGGAATGTCATAATGCTGTGTAATCGTTTCTTCCTCAACTGCTATAAGAGCTTATGTCGAATTGAAATAATTTTACTTGTAGGAATTAATGCAGAAGCATAATAGTTACTTTGGCAAGTTCTATCATATGAAAAGTGTTAGGAACAATTGGTGAAGGAGTTAAATAGAAATTAGAAACAAAATATAATTAAATGCATCATGAGATTGTCACTTTAGTGACTACTGAGTGAAGTACCTCTTACCACCACATTGTAAGAATCATCAGTGCAGCCGTTTTTCAATGATTGTAATTATGGATTGCATTAATGATATATTGTGAAAACCCCATTCTATATTTTTCAGTATAAGGTTAATGCGTTTCCCCCCTCTTAACAGTAGTTCTTTAGTTAGAATCAGTAATACTTATGATTTCCATGTCTTTGTCCCTGAGCTTGTGTTTTGTTTCTCATTCTTGAAATTGTTGATGGAAGTGTTGCCTACAAGCATTTGTCCACTTGATGTTTTGTATGAAGACCTTGGACCCTTACATTTCAGGTTCAGGCAGAAAAAGAAATTCAATTGTTGAAAGATCAATGTGAAATGGTGGAAACCCCATCTAGTTCTTCAATGGCACAGACTGATATAAAGGTCATTCACCCTTTAGAGGAGCTGCACTTGGATCCTACTGAGTCCATATATCTAGTTGGAGGATATAATGGCGAATCATGGTTATCAACCATGGAATCATATTTTCCCTCTTATGATGAATCAAAATTTTTTAAGCCTATGAACTCAGTTCGTTCATATGCTTCAGTAGCTCGGTTGAACGGTGAGCTTTATGTGTTAGGTGGTGGAGATGGTCATCTTTGGTATGATACAGGTATTCGCTCTACTAAATTCTAATTGTGTTATTGT
This sequence comes from Acer negundo, assembly GCA_035582765.1. Lineage (NCBI taxonomy): Eukaryota > Viridiplantae > Streptophyta > Magnoliopsida > Sapindales > Sapindaceae > Acer > Acer negundo. The sequence goes on along the minus strand of CM069243.1, from coordinate 20,632,130 downwards.
TCCAGAATTCTATTCATCTCTAACATATCTCTTGTACTTCTGTGAAGTTGAATTATACAACCCAGTTGATGATGAATGGACTTCTTGCCCACCCTTGAATGGTAAAAAGGGAAGCTTAGCTGGAGCTGCTATGAATGACAAAATTTTTGCAATTGGCGGTGGGAATGGTGTTGATTGCTTTTCAGAGGTTGAAATGCTTGATTTAGACATTGGAAGATGGATTCGAACACGGTCAATGCTACAAAAGGTAAACTTTTTGCTTGTTACATATCTGTTTATGTGTATCCATTTAAAAAAATCAGTGGCTTGTGACAGAATGAAACATTAAATTTGCATGTTGAGAGCTGTAGTTATGATTGAATCTGAAGAATATGGAGGCTTATGTATTCTTTTAGCTGAGACTTGAAGCTTGAGGCATTATCTTCAAGAATTAAGCAAGTGGAAAATGAAGAGTTTTCTAAATTTTAAAGAGTATTAAATTCGTAAGTAATATTATATATACACTTAGGATTTAATTGAATAGATGTTTCTAGGGAGAATTTGTATGTTATCTTTTTATGTCCTTGAGGTATGCACCTTGTAATACACTTTTATAAGTTGATTGGAATTTGGTCAAATGTCCTTCCCTTGTTTTCCAGCGATTCGCTCTTGCTGCAGTTGAACATAATGGTGCGCTTTATGCTACCGGTGGATTTGATGGGAATGAGTATCTGAAGTAAGATATCATGTCTCTTTGTTCTCTCTTCTCAGTTTATTTACATGATTCTTTTGCATGCAAACGTACTAGTAAGATTTTTATTTTGGTTTTACTTGTACTATGACACCATGGGCGTGTGTTTGGGATTCATTAATTTGTCTTGTTTCAATAGAGATTTATTCAAATTGATTGTATTAAATTTTGCAGACAAAAATTTGATATACGATTCTAAATTGCATTTTTAATGAAAACCATAGGATTTGCTTCAGTTTAAAAATGAAAAAATAAAAACCGTTGGCCTTGGAGACATCCATGACTACTTAAACTGGAACTTTTGAAAATCTTAAAACTGTACTCTGCTGCTGCCTTCCTGGCTTTCTGGTGTTTGCTGACTAGTTATCAGTTGTTTAGTGGGATAAACCGGGTAATAACTGGTCGCATTGGTTTTTCTATCCCAAAAATAAGCTCGATGTTCCCAGTTTCAGACTGTTGGTGGATTTTTCAGTTGGATTTCACAATGGTTGTTTCAATAGAAGCAGTAAGAGCCTTTAACAACGTAAAAAACATATGACATGAAAAAAGAAAAGAAAAAAAGGAAGGTCAGATAATGTAGCACTGGCACAATAACTGTAAGGATTGCCTTGACATATTTTTGCTGTCTCAGTTCTGCTGAAAGATTTGACCCCAGAGAGCATTCGTGGACAAGAATTGCAAACATGAACTCAAGGAGGGGCTGCCACTCGTTGGCTGTTTTGAATGAAAAGATGTAAGTGTTATTTTCTTGTTTGTCTCATTTTTCAGTTGAGTTGTGCCTTATTGATGGCACTTTTTGCAGATATCGTAGATATTGTGCGTACATTTGATATTAGGAGTCTAGGACTTGTAGATTTTGATATCAAAATTTCCAATAGGAGGCTGTGTCTTCTTTCTAATTCCAGAAACTCGTACCGGTAATTAAATTCCTTTGTAAAAGACTGTTTTATTATGATCACAAGTGATATGCATAAGTTAAAGTATAAAAAAAAATGACGCCACAAGTTTCAATTTCGTTTGACAGCTTTTACTATCCAGATTTCTTTCTTACAACAGTTTGACTTTTTAGATATGCTCTGGGTGGTTTCAATGGTGAGAAGATGGTTCCTAGTGTTGAAATTTATGATCCACGCCTAGGAACATGGATTGATGGGGAACCAATGAATCAGCCCAGAGGATATTCAGCTGCTGCTGTTGTCAAAGACTCTCTCTATGTTATCGGCGGGGTGAGAGCAGGCAACGAAATTGTGAACACGGTATCATCTAAACTTTTACTTACTTTCCTTCCCTCTTGCAGTAACTAACTTTTTCTGTTGCTTGAATCTTACAATCGCTGATTTACGATAAACACAGGTGGAACAATATAAGGAGGGTCTGAGTTGGGAAGAGAAAATTTCAAAGGTGATCGGGAAGAGATGTTTTATGACAGCCATCGCTTTTTGTTGAGAAGGGAGGTTCATCTCAGTAGTTTAGTATATGAAAACTACTTTTGCCTGAGTATTATATATCTTCCTTTTTTGCTTACACCCAATAGTAAAAGTGGGATATAGTCCAATCACCGTTTTTTTGTTTTGGATTATACCTAATGCCTACTGGTTGGTGGTGAATGTTTTAGGCTTTTAGCAGTGAATTTTTACTCACGAATATTTATAAGCGAAATTAATTACTTGGATGGATTTGAGAAGTTACTTGGATGGATTTTTGGTATAAGCTAATATATATTCTAGGTTTTTATTTTTTTATTTTAAGTATCGCATGAGTTAGAGGGGAGGATTCGAACATGCGATCTCGTGGTGGTGCAAATGTGATGGGTGTGCTAGACCAACTTTGTATTGTCTGAAATGAACTGTAGTTGTAGAGTGACAATTTCATGGTAGGCGGTAGCTGCTCGATGATGTAGATGTCAAATGAAAGCCTGGATCAAGCTGGACTGGCCCAACATAGAACTAATTCAATATTGGTACCCAAATATCTAGTTGGGGAAAGAAAATGTGACCTATCTTTCACCCATCCGTTTAAAAATTCTACTCATAATGATACCGGTTTAATCCATTTCCACACTAGATGTCAAATGGGCGGGTTGAACCGGGCTAGACCGTAAATTTTAACGCATAAACATTTGAGGGCCAGGTACGAATTGGGTTTTAAATTGTTTTGGTAAAGGCCCGGCTCTACCCATAAATCCTCTGCAAAGCGGGTTTGAGCTTTACCTCGCTTTATGTTCTTAAATTAATGTCTTTTTGAAAAAGGGGTGTTACGTACAATCGACCGCTGTCCCGTAGTATAAAAAAAATGAAAAAATATATAGGATTCATGTGTTTTTATTTTTTATTTTTACACTACGGACCGCAACCCCGGTTGTATAATGTATCTCTTTTTTAAAAATCCAATAATACCTTTGAGTAAAATTACTAAGAGGACTAATTGTTTGTTAATGTACAGACAAATAATTATTAATTAGTTTCCTATTTTAATCCTTTGTAATTTTTTTTTTCCTATTAATAGTTTGATATTAATATATATCATAAAAACTTTTTCCATTTTAATAAACCTTAGAATTTCTTTTAAATATATTTTCAATTTTTTTTTAAGAAAATGCAAATTGATTGCTAAGCGTGGAAAATGAATCAAAATCATATGACAAATTTAGTTGTGGAAAACTAAAGTTTTAAAATTATTTTTATTAGAAGAACAAAATCATTATATTATATAAACAGACTTTTAAATTAACTATATTATCTAGATTTTTTTTATTTCTTTCAAACACATTAGATTTTTTTTTTTAATAATTATAATATGTTTTTTCTTGTCAAAAAAAAATCAGATGTTCTTTTTATCAATTATATGATACCTCTAGTACTTTTCAAATTATACGAAAAGAGGACACTGCCTCTGTACAAATGCCAAACCTAGACTACAGCTATTATGCTTAGTCATATCTCATAACTTATGACGATTTTTGAATCGTATCTATTGCAAATAGAAATAAGAAATATATGAGTATGTCATCAGTTTCTTCATCATCCTGTGGCACAATGCACAACCAAACAAATATGTTTTTCGTCAGGGTTATACACTTCTATTGTACTGTGTCTAGTTACTGAAAACAACGTAATTTTCTAATTTAATATTTTTAAATAAAAACTTTTTTTCCTATATCATTGGATAGAAATCCTATACTTTTACATAATAGTAAATTAGTAATAACTCAAAACATCAAATCCTCAAGATCTAGATCAATAACTTGATATCCCCATGACTGCTCCAGTGTTGGCAAGAATCCATAAAAATTACCATGACCATCATAGAAAATGTGCAGAACAATCTGAGTCAATTGTTTGACCCATATAATAGCTGCTAGCAGCTAACGGACGTCTGTCTAAACGCAACAACGCAATGCAATTGTTGCACCGAGTAACATTAGAGGATAAATAAAATCATACTCTTGAAGCCACGGACAGATGAACTTCTTTTTCCCGACAAAGATATGCTAGTACGTATTTTGGACCTCCACGGCCAGTGGTTGAATGGCCATCCTCAAATAAACATTCCATAACTATACTAATCCTCAATGAGAAAGCAACTAGTTTTGGTGTTATGTAGAAGGGCGCAATATATGTAAATTTCCTGACCTCACTGCAGTCTCTAAATAAGTCTGGATCAAAAAAGACAAACTGATTCGACTCTTCACTCATACTTATCCTGAGCCACAACCTATTCTCAGTAGAAATATTATGCAAAGTGATGTCCATGGGTATACCAACTGGGAGTCCTGAAACAAAGGGAAGAGGATTTTCGGAAGAATTATCAGGAATATCTAATACGGCATTTATATGCCTAAGATTTCCGGATAACGTGAGCTTCTTTAGAGAAAAGGAATCAAGCAATTGATGTAACGGAAATGGCTTTAAGGAAGTGCCAATCTCAAGCAATGATTTCCTAACTTCGATTACAAACTTAGAAGGTTCAATGGATCCTTCCTTGTAAAGACATTCTATGCGAGAAGTTGTAGAAGCCAGCTTTTTCTTGGTATTAAGATAGCAGCAGATTTCGACCTTAGACAGTCTCAATAAACAAGTCAGAATTATCAACTCCGAGACATGCAACTCCTCTTCTTTAGACATCCCTATAAACCTACATCTTATTTCTCTAAGCCTCCTGTCTAACTTTCCTAAAAGAAGTTCCAACTCTCCTGTTTCGATATGAGAAAACTTTTTTCTGGGCACGAAGTGCTCCCAGACCTTAGCAAATAGTTTCACTAACTGGAGATATTGCAACGTAAATGCTAATGCACCATCAGATCCAAGGGATTCACTATTAAACAATAACACTTCTTCCTTACAGAACCTGCAAAAGCCATAAAAAACAGACAATTAATAGCATACAATGGATATTAGCAAAAACGACATTACATTGCCAAGTCTCTCAGCTTCATGTGCAAAGCACTAATACCCACAAACTGGTTATATAAGATGTCAAATAAGTAAGCCTTAATGCAGCAAAAGAAATGAGTATAGCTAACCAGTACAACCTCAAAATCTTCAAAACTTCTATTGTGTATCCTGATTGCACCAAAGACCAGATATTCTCGACTTTTACAAGTACGAGATTCAAAGACTTTATTATTTCATCATCCAATTCCAGATGACATCTTTCTGAAGTTGCTAACTCCCTCAGCTTGGACTGTATCCAAGATTGAGTTTCAGCGGCCTCATCACCAGTTTCCTGCACAGGAATTTTAACTGCACTCCTAATTTCAGTGCTAGCATGATCTGGATTATCACTTTCAACTTCATGTAAGGATTGCTCTGCCCCTTTCAAATCTGTGCTAGAGAAACTGGACAATCTACTGCACTGAGACAAGTATGCCAGGAGAGAATCTTGGTTCATAAATTCACTTAGAGCACGAGAAATTCTCCCTAGCAATGTAACTGCATCAGAAAATATTCTAGGTGAAATGGAGTGGATATTGTGTTCACATGAGAGGGGAATTGAGATGGCAAGGACTAGAAACGCAGCAACTCTTGCACTATCGAACCCCAATGTACCATCACAATCTGGCTCTATCTGAAATGAATGGACAAGCAAAAAATTATATTATAATGATTATCATTTGATCTGTCAAATCCATATTGTAATAGCATAAAGAAAAGTACAAAGCATTCATACATGGGAAAGAAGTCGTGGTAGAATAATTAATAGTTTTTTTTTTTAAAAAAAATTTTAATATAAAAATTAAGAGTTACATTTAAAAACACTGAGAAAAACTATAAACTCATCTCCACTCTATGTCTGTATATCGTCACCATCAAACATAACAACTCATCTATAAATCCTATAATCCCTATGAAAATCAATACTAGCAAGATATAGAAAGAGATGAAGAATCAATGTTCATCAAAATACTATACAAAGAAATTGCACATAAAGATCCAAGCTTACCTCTTCAGAAACGTCCTCAATGATTCTTACAGCAAACTTTCCATGACTTTGACCAATATAAAACAAAACAGAAAAAACATCTGCTTCATCCTAAAAAAAGCAGAAGAAGAAAAAATAGTTAAAAGAAGAATGAGGAAAAAGAAAAAGAAACCCAGAGTTGGAAATTATAGTCAAATTACATAAACCATGCATAAATTAAATTTTTCAAAGTTGTCTCACAAATCTTCTGAGGTGAAAAGAAACAACAGACCTGTGGATATATCTGCAAGTTCTCAAGAAGGCTATCAATACATAGTTTAAACAACTTCAAATTGGGCAGCTTCACTAATTTAAGTATTTTCCTTGTTGCAGATCTTACATGGTCATGATTGTCAACTAAAGTGCCAAGAAACTGCCAAATCAAACAATGACAAATCATTAGCTAACCATGAACGTTCAAGCACTATTTTCTAAGAGCATGGTGACTAGTAAAGAATAGTGATCTCTAATTCAACCCGGGAAAAGAAAAAGAGAGAATCAAAAGTAATATATAGATATTTTCAGCATCTCTCAGAGAGACTAATCATGTAAAGCAACCTTTCCACACGACCTTTGACCAACATGCTAAGGAGATCTATCAAATGAAACCACTTGAACTCTGGTTCTTACCTCAATGTTGTGAACACGTCTCATGCAATGATACGGTTGATCACATTAAATATTTTATAAGTGCATAAGCAGAAATGGATACACACATACATACATAAAAAATGTATAAATGTGTGTAAGTGTGCATACATGATGTTTGTATGTGTGTGTTTTTCAGGGGTTGAAAGGGGGAGCAGAAACTTACCATGTGCATATGCATCTCTTGCAGCTTTAGACACTCACAGTTTGCCATATGATGCATTGTTTCCAAAACCTGTAAGCGGACAGCCACTGAATCGTCATTCACCATGTCTACCAAGAGATTTAGGGCTTCACCAGCAAACTTTTCAGAGAAGACAGTGAATGTACACAGGGAAGAACAGGCTGACCTTCGTACCTTCAGATGAAGCACAGAGAGTGTCATAATCATAATGCACACCAATGGGGAAAATGCCTTCAAAACTGCAATGCATAATACAATAAATCTCAAACAAAGTTTCTAGCTATATAACGGTCAAACAGCTACAGGCTAATTTATACACCATAAATATTTATAAAATCTATTAGGTAGAGATTCAAATATTACTTGAAAGTGTATGTAACAACTACATTTTAATCAATAAACTATGGAATCTAACATTATAATGCTTGACAATTTCTAGTGAAGCCATCATGACATAACAGGTTGATTTTGCAGAGGTGAACCCAAGAAGTAACCAAAATAAACTATTGTTGCCTCACTGATACAAAAATAAGTTTTGAAAAAAAAAAGAGATTTAAGTGGAATACAATTCAAAAAGTTACCTCATAAAATTCATCCTCAAGGCCATGCAAAAAAGCTCCAGCAGTGGCCGATGCTGAAATTTCAAAGCATTCTTCATTGCACTTGCTATGAGATATCCTCTCTTTTATGACTCCTAGAACCTTCTTAGATAGAGTTTGTAATAAAATATCCTCAGATACCAATCCTATCTTCCCAAGGGCATCAAAAGCCTCAACCCTGACCTCCATACTCATGTCTCTTACCATAGAACAGAGCTGCAAACATATATGGCATGAAAGATATCAGGCTATAAAAATCTAGCAAAATCTAAAAACTTTCCGATACAGTGACATCCACATCGAGTTCAGTAGCTTCCAACAGTTCACATCCACAAAAAGTTTGAAAACAGAGTCCACTTACAGTGAACTAAATCTAGGAAGTTCCCCAACATCTCAAAGTTCATATTCAATTTAGACAGTGGCAAGACACATTTAACAATTAATGCACCACAAAAAGAACGTGTCATCAAAACAAGAGAAAAAAAATAGAAAACACAGTTAATACATTGTATTTCCAAAATACCTGGATAAACACTGAATCTGAACAATCTGTTCTATTCTTCTCTTGGCTACTTGCTACAAGCATTCGACCCCATTCACTGACCTGGATACACAATCAACAACAAACAATCCCATAAGCAGTCCTCTAGTCCACATGTCTCACTATCATTGAAGTGAAGCCTGTACTCTCAAGCTTCCCGTTAAACACATTTACCAAACCAAATGGACATATTATATGGATAAGATCAAACTATGCCATTAAAGTAAGCGATTCAAAGTAAAACTCATAGTGCAGACAGCAGACTTAACTGAAAAACAGTTGTCACTTGAACTTGAAATACATAATTCGTAATTACATAGTAAAACAAAGATGTTAATAAATTATTCAAGACCAGACATCACAGGACAGTGTAGCCTTCTTCTACAGCATACATTTTTCCTATAAACTATTCAGGTGTACACAATGTATTCAATCTACCATACGAATTATCAGCTAAATAACATGAATACAAAACAATGAACTAACTCTGAAGATAAACAATAAAATTGAAATACGTTACCACACGAACCGCGGCACATCTGATGCAGTCTTCAGCGTCACTTAAAAGCTCAACAGAACGACAGTAGCATCCTTTGATCACGTCAACGTCCTCAAAAACGCCGGATTTACACAGACCAGATAATCCATCCAGTGCAACTCTCCTCACGTACGGATACGGATCCTTCGTAAACCCTAACAGCACCGTGAACAGTAGATGCCTCCCTACGCCCAACCTCTCCGCGTTCCTCAACAGCCACGACCGTACGGACACACAGGGAGCGAAACAGAGGGAGGCGAAGAGCCGGTCGTCGACCTTGAAAACCAGCTCAGGATCGTGCTCCGAGACGGCGACGATCGCGGCGAGGCAGTCGGCGGAGAGGCGAACGCACTCGGAGGAGAGGAGCGAGTGCGAATCGGAGCTGAGCGAGTCGAATACGAGACGCGAGAAGTGCGAGCGGTGGTGGTGGTGGCGGAGCGAAAGGTCGATGAGGAGCTTCAGAATGTGGTGGTGGTGGCCTGTGAGCGAGTCGGGAGCTGTGAGTTGGAGAGAGCGAGTGAGAGTCTCTAGTATGGAAGAGAGCGTCGAATCGGAGGTGTTAGGGTTGCTGATTACGAGAGATCGAATCGAAGCTAGGGTTTGGAGAGAGATTAGTTTGGAGAGGCTGAGAGATTGTTCGCATGTCTCAAGTATTTGTTGTTGTTGTTGTTGTTGTTGATGCTGCTGCTCCATTCAAGTGTTGTTGTGTTTCGCTCTCGATTTTGAAAATACGAATCACCGGGAATTATAAAAGGGAACGACTGGAGAGCAAATCGCACCTCTCCGCCAAAACGCCACCGTTTTCTTCTTTACTCTTATGAAGTACAAATGATACCTTCCTAAAATAATGTATTAACTTAAGTATAGTAAGTTTCGGTTTGGTTGCGCTAAAAATATCATGGATCACTTTTTAAATATATTAATATAAAAGATATTATTAAATATGTTCAATATTTTAAAGACATCAATTATATCAAGGTTATTTCGAAAGTATTATCTATATTTACCCTCATAAAATCTGTTATGTAATTATTACATGTTGAATGTCATTTCATTTTTTTTTTTTTTTTAATATACAACTTGTAATTGTGACGATTTGAATATTAAATATTGTCATAATCCATGTCTTTATAATTTATGAACAGCTTATTAAAGTGTGAATTTTTTAAAAAAGAGGGAATAGCACAAACATCCCCGTGGTTTGATAAAATTGCACGGATATGGCAGTTTTGGCCATATATGCACAAACTTTCCTCAACATTTGAAAGTTGTTGCATAAACATCCACTACCGTTAGATGGATCTGTTAGTCAATGGTCAAACGTGTAAAAAGCCTGAAATACCTTATATTTTTATTTTAAATAAACTAAAAAATTTAAAAATAAGATAAAAAAAGTATTTAAAAATCTTTTAGAAAACATGAATATATCTTAAATCTGAAACCTAGAATAAAAAAATTAAAATATAAATAAATAAAAATAAAAAATCATCTTTAAAAAAATTAGTTTGTGCAATTCCCCCTTGATTTTAAATACATTAAAAATTAAAAATTTATTTATTATTAAATTGTTTAAATTTTTTTTTATTTGTAAAGATGAATTTTTTTTCCTGGTTTTAGATTTAAAATACATTCGTGTTTTCTAAAATATTTTTTATTATAATTTTTATCTTTTTTAAAAAAAAATTTAGTTTATTTAAAATATAAATAAATTGTATTTTAAACTTTTTACTGTTTTGACCATTGACTAACGGATCTATCTAACGGTAGAGGATATTTGTACAACAATATTCAAATGTTGAAAGAAGTTTGTATGTATATTGTCAAAATATAATTTTATTAAATCTTGAGGGATGTTTTCCTTTAAAAATAAAAATAAAATAAAATAATAAAAAAAAGGTGTCAAACCGATCGAATGGCCCCAATTCAAACCGATTGGTGTGGTACAACCATGCCCGTATCCAAACCCAATAAATGGAAGGGCCGAAATAAACTATATAAGCTTGCCACCTAGACCCACATGTTTTTGCCCATATCTGTATTATTAGGACACAATAACACCCCTTTATAATTACATCCAATATTAATGATTAAATAAAAATATTTCTTGCTATAATTATTGAATAAAATGTTTTCTTTCGGAATTTGGGGAGAAAGACACGACTCAAACAACCTACAAGCTCATAGCGTATGTGTGAAGGGTGTATCACTCTATAAGCCTTATATTATCATAATAATTTCTTTCAAATAATATGATATGTCAAAATGTAAGTATACCATTTGTGTGGCATCATATTAATGACATTGAATAACAAACTAATGCTCATCAAATCATCTCAAACTCGGTGAGAGCAAACACGTTCGAGTAGGGTTTATGGCCAAGATGGGATCGTACAATAAAATTTAAACTCAAGAAGACACTCAAACCTAATTGATCTTGAGAAGATACAATATTCTCTAATGATACTTATGTAGAAAATGTATTGTTGAAGTGACATGCGACTTGGCAATTTGGTACTAGTCTTTACACTAGAAGTTTCTCTTTCTAAAGAAAATGATATATATATATATACATATCACTTGTAACGACAGTGATTTAAACTTAAAATATTGTACCGGGCCATATTGGAAATTAGCATTCTCAAAAAAAAAAAAAAAATGTTTGTTTTTTTAAATCAACGAAATTTTCAAATCTATCCATTGTATTTCTTAAAACTCTTGAGAAGGAGAGGCATAGCTCAAACTTACTTTATGGCGTTCTTTAATCTAGTTGGATTTTAGAGTGTAATATGATTTAATTAATTTATATGGATTCTAAAAAGAATAGAGTGTTAATCATATAAAAACATTATTTACTTTTTTTTTTTTTTTTTGATAATATATTTACATGTTTTGTTACCAAGTTATCAGTCCTCCACGGCTCCACATATTATTTTATTGATTCTTTTACTGCCATGGTCAACTGTTCAATAACTAAAAAACAAAAAATAACGAAAAATTGGAATGCTATAACATAATTTGTGAGTTTTAAAATTTTAATAAAATTGTAGTGAAATATAATATCTTCAAATCAAACACCACTACCAACTGTCCCTGGACCTGCTTTCATATTACTTTTTTCAACATTTGTCAAAAGTGTATATAAGTACATTTATAATTGAATAGATAAATTTTTATAAAGAAGTTCGCAAACGTGTTAATTAAATAAGGTTTATGTGTAATTAAGAAAATTAAAGAAAAATCTAATGATTTTATTTAAAATCTTAAAATACTTAAAAAAATAATAATAATAATAAGTGAAAGTTTTAAAGTACTTAAAACACTATAGTTGTGTTATGACGAGGACACCATAATCCTACTTAGTGCTCTTGATTAATGTTACCTATAAGGTATAAACACATGTTAATCTTGTCTACCGTCTATTTTGAATTTGATTTTGATGTTTTTGAAATAATTTTGAATTTGATTTGTATATTTACTTTACAGTTTTTAAACAACCGGAGAAGGGTATTTTCCATATCTATTTTTATAGGGACAATGTAAGATTCCCAACACTTGTCATTATATAAAGCGGAAAATACGTGAACACTCAAAATAATGAGAATGAATTTGTTTACCCACACTTTTTGTGGGTAAGCATTACTAAAAGTAACCCCTCCCTAGACACATGTTAAGTGCTGGGAAGGGAGGTAATGCTTACCCATAAAAACGTGGGTGAGCAAAAATACACTCATAAATAATTGACATTCCTTTTCACATGGATCCGAAAATGGCATCATGTACACAATAGTAAACAGTGGCATAGGGAATCAACAAGCATGCATATGTGCGCAATTGCGCGGGTCGAAATCACTGGACCATTTAAACAAAAATTTGTTATTTTTGATGCATTGTTGCTTTAGGTCGCAGGATGTGGTCCACTCCACGTCCCCACGCTCATGGTAAAAAATACACGAACTCAAATTAGTTATTTAAAAATGATGTCATAACCAATTAAATTGGGATATGTGTCTATATTTGAAAAAAATAATTAAATATAAACAAATGTTTCAATTTGGTTGGTTATACATAAATTGAGACAATATTTTTGGACAACTAATTTGAATTCCAAAAACACAAGCCGTTGCAGCTTTTATTTTTTCTTTTTTACACTGTTGTTTTTTTTAAAGCCCTTTTTACACACTGTTATAGTGATCTGTTATGTGAACAATATATTTTTACCTTTTTCCTTTTACACTTGTGGTCCACTCCATGCTCATGGCCGGTCATGAGATTTTTGAGACCCGATACGAATTATTGAAAATGAGACTATCGATATTCTATGTATATTTACTTGATTATATGATTATTTATTTATTTTCTAAAACACTTACAAGAAGATTTTTTATTCCTTTACCTTCTTGAATTTTAACAAAACGTCAAAACTAAAAAATAAAAACAAAGAGGGTTTTTGAAAAAAATAACGTATTAATTTAATTACCTTCGAAACAACAAAGATCTAAATTTTCGTATTAAGAGAGTCTTGAAAAACCATAATTTGATTTTTTATTTTTATTTGATGTTGGACAAGATGCCGGTGTTTTTTTTTTTTTATATAAAAAAGGATATAAAAGATGATTATTTAATTTGCGATAAACTCGATTGTTGGTAGGATTCAACCCCACATTTGATCCACTGTTATTGTAAGAATGATTGGTGAGTATATATATATACACTTTATAGGTTTGTTTTGTTTAAAATATAATCTGAACCATATTTTAAAATATTTTTTTTTAACTACCATTTGAGGGCGCTTTCAAATCGAATGTCCTAGACGGTTGTTTCATTGAGCTCTCCCTAGGGCTGGGCCTGTCCACGCCGGACACAAAAACACAGGTTTTTCATAATATCAGAGAGTAAAAATGTTGAAACTCAAATTTTCAATTAATGACACTGAATGGAAGGAGCACACCACATATACAAAGAGGATATTTGCATATGAACAATATATGTTGATTTTTTATTATTATTATTTTTTTTAGCTATTATAAATAATTTTGATTTTAATGAAGGAAGTATATCTCGAATTCATGTGTGTGGATCATACCACTTAAATCAACTGGATATTGTCTATCCGACTGAATTGTTATTAATCAACTACGAGTTACGACTAGGCACCGGCTAAGCTTCCAAGTTGCCATGAAGATAGGATGTGTATTTTTCAATCATAGACGAGTCATGCTAATTTTTATTTTTTATTTTTTTATTTAGTAGGTTCAATGACACGTACTCATCACATTAATTATCTATTACACCGACTACATGTTGCAAATACTTTATTATATTCCACATCCAACTTAATATTATATAAAATGTTATTTTTATATTATAAATACAATATTTGATCTGAATATTATTTTGCTGTCAAGTGTTTTATTATATACGTCAAAGTGCAATAACTTATAAAATGTATTTCATATAAATTAAATATTAAATACGCCTAAAATTCAACCAGATTGGTGATCGGTGATGAAACACAAATATGAAAAGTCGTCTTTCTTATATTACCCGACTAACTCTACTTGATTTCACAAGTTCTTACCGTACGTAGATTTTAATAAAATGTCACAAAGATGAGTCAGGATCTGGATCCTCTCGTAATCTTATGTTTTACTAACAATAATGTTAAACATTTCATCTGTAATCTCATCATTTCCATCCCAACACACGTGGCAGTTGATGTGTCACTTGATGAGTGAACACACATTAATTGGTTAGTGAATATATAGGTAAAAGAGATAAGTACCAATTAATATGTGTCAACTCACCAAATGACACATCAGTTGTCACGTGTGTTAGGATGAAAATTGTGGAAAGTACAAATTAGCGTGTATCAACTCACCAAATGACACCTCAGTTGTCACGTGTGTTGAGATGAAAATTTTGGTATTATAAATGGGATGTGTAACATTATTGGTTTTACTAATGTTTTTTCTTTGGAATTATAAAGGAAAAACCGTTCTTCGTGCTTGTGTAATGTAATTTCTTTTAATTAACATTAATGTAATTTCTTTTATACTTGAGAGCATCGCTAGATTAAAAAAAAGACCGATCTATGATCCTTGTCCTAAATAGAGACACGAACAGTGTCCACATCAGCATCTAGGCGATAACATCACTACAATTGGATTCCTCTCCTTTCCCGTTGGGTGCCTGCTCTCTCATCATCAACGACCCATATATGGTCCCATTATTCCCGATATAAAAGGAGATCACTTTTGCTCACCCTTCGAAGGGTGAATATGACCCCCTTCTCAATACTTAACATGTGTTAAAAAGGGGTATTTTTGTCTAAAAACTATCACATGTATCGGGGAGAAAGATGAGCAAAAATAGACTCTTATAGAATGGTCGTGTAGACCCATGAGCACTTGAAAGCAGTCCTGTGGGACCTATACCCACTAAAACGACCCGGCATCTTCATGATTATTTAGTTACTACCCAAAGGAACACACAGTCTTCATTCTCTTCAACTATATAAATCAAGGCTTCCCGGTACTCTCAATCTATTCGATAAACCAAAAAAAAAACACCAAACCAATAGTCAATCTGTTTATTTTACCATCTAAGAGGAGCAAAAAAGATGCCTTGTCTTTACATCTCCACCAACGTAAATCTCGACGCCGTCGACATTGATCCCGTCTTCTCCGATGCCACCAAAGCCGTCGCCGATATCATCGGAAAACCAGAACACGTACGTAAACAAAACAAAAAAATATCTCAATCTTTAATCGTTGTGTGTGTGTGTGTGTATGTATCTGGTTTTTTTAGCAAGTTGAATCGAATCTTTTATTAGAAGTTGTTGCTTGAATTATATGCAAGTTAAACAACGGTTCATTTTTTTTATTATATTTTTTATTTTCTTTCTAATTCTCACCACTTTTGTCTAAACTTTGCATATATATAATTTGTGACACCCAAATAAACGGTGATCAAGTGAAAGTTGTACTGTTTATCAAAAAAAAAAAAAAAAAAAAAAGAAGAAGAAGAAAGTTTTACTGAAATTAATAAGAAACAGAACATGAGATCTTTTTTTTTTTTTTAATTTTTCTTTTTCCAAATTAATGATGTTTTTTTTTATTCAATTTAATTATGATTCTATTAGAAATGATGTGATAAAGTTTCAAATAAAAAGTGATGTGGATAAGAGCTGACGACTGGTCGTAATTTTGTTACAATATAATGGTTGATTATATTGAATAAAGATAGTATATAAGAACAAAAGCAAATGATGTTTTTTCAGCCTTGATAGAATAGATAAAAGAGGAATGATCTTTTGTGATACAGTTGACATTGACTCTGTTGAGTTTCAAGTGGTTACGTATCTCCCTTTCATATTTGTAATCGGGTTCAAAAAGTGTGTAAAATGCTGATCCTATGTCGTGGAGTCGTGGTTAAGCTATTCTTACGTTGATGTGTTTTGATATGTTGTGTGATTGCGCAGTTTGTGATGGTGGTACTCAAGGGATCAGTACCGATATCATTTAATGGGAACAAAGAACCAGCCGCGTATGCTGAGATAGTTTCGATGGGAGGCATTAACAGAGAGGTGAAGAGGAAGCTGATTGCTACCATTGGCTCTGTTTTACAGGCCAAGCTCTCTATACCCAAAACCAGATTCTTCCTCAAAGTATATGATACAACTGCAGGACAAAACGTTTCAAAATTATGACTGTTTGACATCATGATGATGATGATGATGATCATCATAATTGATTGAATAAAAACCTGAAAAGATCATGTTGTATGTAGATTAATTGTTGATCATTATTAATAAGTTTAAAGTTGTGATAATATGTGGGTAATCTCAGATTCTTTGGTGAGATTTATTATAACAGCGTGTGAGGTTTTGTGATTCGTATGAGAAAATGTTTTGCTTTGTTTCGTGTGACTATTATAAAAGATGGAAAATGAAAATATGAAATCGAATTCAAAGACACAGCATAAGCATGCGACAAAGATGACAAGCTTTTTATAAAGAAAAAAATGTTGCAAGCAATCAATAGTTCGTTCGTGTCATTACAATCGAACGTACAAGTTGGTCAAGTTAACATCGAATCAATATGTTGCACTTCTAAGTAGGTCTCGACAATCCACTTCAATTTGTATTAATTGTCATCGTTAAAATGTCATATCCCTCAGCAATCCCACTTTCACGTTAATAGAGGTTTGACTTCATTTCACACGCGTATATAAATATATATAAAGAGTTTTCTCTACGGTATTGTAAGATCTATATCAAGGTCTGATCTCGATAGTTTACAAAGATAAATATTAATCGGGAGAATTATATAGAGAATGGGAATTGGGATGAGATTGGAGTTGTGTTCCCCTTCACAAATCTATAATTTATTGTAATAGTTCAAGAAAAAATATATACATATATATACATAAATTTTAAAGTCAGTGCATCCTGATATAATTTCATGATGATATTGAATGTGAACTATTAATTTTACTTATTTTGACTCAAGTGTGTATTGTCAAAACTAATGACTCGCATTCAATATCACGATAAAGTTATATTAGAATGCACTGACCATCTTGATATAACTTTGTGATGATATTGAATGTGATCCATTAGTTTTACATATTTTGACTCAAACATGTATGCATTTGTCAAAACTAGCGACTCACATTCAATATCATGATAAAGTTATATCAGGGTGCACTGACCAAATCGGGACTGTATATATATATAGAGAGAGAGAGAGGAAATATGGCTTTTTAATCAAAAATTATGGAGCCTTATTGTTTTTGTCCACAACTATCATTTTTATTGTTTTTGTCAACAAAATGGCTATAAAGACAAAATTGTCCCTATTTTTTTTTTCTTTACCTCTTCTCTCTCTCCTACTTCTCTTTTTCTCTCCTTCTTTCACGTTTTTTTCCAGCTTTTTAAAAAAATTTAAGATTTCATTTTTTTTCAAAGAAAATTTTCAGATTTGAGAGTGGTTGTTATGTTTATGAATGATGAAAGTTGTGTTTGGGTTTGGGTTTGGGTTTGGGTTTGAGTTTTGTTAAAAAAAAAAAAAATTCAGATTTGATTTTCTAGATTTTTGTTTTTTGATTTTCTAAATTTTTTACAAGTTTAGATTGTGGTCGATTTTCCAGATTTTTTTTTTTTTTAAATTTCAGTTTTTTTTTTGTTGAAAAATTTCCAGATTTAAAAAAGGTTTGGATTTAAGTGTTAGTTGTTGATTTTAAGTGTTAATTTTTTTCTTCCAGATTTTTTTTAAGGGTAGTTGTGGTTAAATTTTTTTTTCTTCAAATTTTTATTTTGAAAAATTTCAGATTTGTGGTTGTGTTTAAGTTTCGGTTGTGGTTGTTTTTATAAATTGTGGGAGTTGTGTATGGGTTTAGGTTTATTGAAAAAAAAAATCCATATATTTTTCAGATTTGTTTTTTTTCAAACAAAAATTCCAGATTTCATTTGTTTAAACACATCAGGCCACCAATAAAACACACCGGACCATTAATTAAACACATTAGACTACCAATTAAACACACCAAGCAAAACCTATTAAACATACCATGACAAAAACAATTAAACACACAAGGGCAAAACGAATTAAACACACCAGGGCAAAAACAATTAAACACATCAGTGCAAAGCGAATTAAACACACCAGTCAAAACAAATTAAACAAACCAATGCAAAAACAATTAAACACATTAGGGTAAAACAAATTAAACACGCCAGCCAAAATAAATTAAACACACCATGCCAAAACAAATTAAACATCTGGGAATAAGAAGAAGATGGAAGTCCCGAAAGAAGAAGAAGAAGAAGAAAAAGAACAAAAAAATAGAGAAAAAAGTTGTGTTTTTTTTTTTTTTGGGAAGAAGAAGAAGAAAAAGGAAGAAAAGAAAAGAAATTTTTTTTATAAAGAAGGGCAGTCTTGTCCAAAAAATAGGTATGTTTTTAAAAACAATAAAAAAATAATAATCTTGGACAAAAACAATAAACCCACTAATTTTACGGTTAGTTTTAAAGTTCTCTATTTATATATATATATATATTTATATATTTATATGTATTATGTAGACTGTAGAGTTTGAAATATCCGAAAATTTGTGCCATAGTCCAGGTTCAATTTACAAATTGTTAGTTGGGCTACAATAACATTGGGCTGCTAGACATTACCAAGCAATGTTAGCAGAAGAAAGAATGGGGGCATTTGGGTAAATTCAAAAATAGCGATCTCTCGAAACATTCGCTTAAATAAATCTTGTGACACTGAAACTGGATAGACCAGTACTGTAGTAGAAGAATAGCAGTGGACTCTGGTGATTGAGTTAGGGTTTTCATCTGAAGTGAAAAAGAAGAAAGAGAAGATGCCTTGCCTGAACCTCTCAACTAACGTGAACCTTGACGGCGTCGACACGTCATCCATCCTCTCCGAGGCCACCTCCACCGTCGCCAGCATCATCGGAAAACCCGAGGCCGTAAGACAACAAATTTTTTTTTTTAAAGGAATTTATATATGATTTACCTGTTTTCGTTCTTACAAGCATGCGAGACTCTTGTTTTTCCGTGTCTTTGTATTTGTTGGAATTATAGCTTGATTTTTATGTTTAATATGTTTTATTTGTTTTAGCTTAAAACCTGTCGAAAATTAACATCAAATTATATGATCGGGAAGGTTTAATAGCTATATATGTGTGTGCATGTGTTTGTGTGGAATTTATGTATAAAATTGACATTCCTAGTAAGTGAATCGGTATCGACTCTCGAGAATTGAGCTCCGGAGGAGGCAATGTAGCTTTTTTGCTTCGATTCAGCAGAAAAGGGAACTGTTAATTGAGTCCATTTTTCATTTGTTTTATGATGACTATTGAAGAGTATGTCTTCTGTGTGAGTGTGACCATTGGATTTGTGAACTGTGTAGCCTGAAATTTGTGGTTTTTGTTGTCTAGGTAGCACTATACGAGAAACGTTTTAGATACTGGAATTGCTTAGTGTGTTCTATTTCTGTTGTAATTGTTTAGTGTGTTCTAATTCTGTTCTTTAGTTGGAGACTAGGATAAGAGTTATAGCTGGTGTAGTAGTCTTAACAGCCGAACTAAGCTTTTAAATAGTTAGCACACTTGTATTTGTTGGAGAGGATTCTTGGTGGTGTCTTCAATTAGCTTCGGCTGGGTGGGTGAGTGGCCAAAAGCACTCTGAAGTGCATGTTTTTTGTTACAACATTGTTTATAATAATTTATTACCAATATGAAATTGCTATTGATTCCACTTGTTGGATGTCACGTCCTTCCATGCCACATCACCTTCAACATTGATGCTACGAAATAACAAAAACAACAACATTAGATTAGTTCAGCAGTGAGATCACTTATAGCTATACAAGAAATTTTCGTATTTCCTGGTTAGTGGCATGGAAGAACATATAATCCAACCAACTAAAAATTAGTGGCATTGATTGTTTTGAATTGGAAATTTCCTTTTGGTCTTCAATTGTTATAAATAGGAGTCCCATGGCATGAACTTGTCAATCTGGAATTCGTTTGAAATTTAATAATAAAATTCCGCTTCCTCTCCGATTTTCTTTCACTAGATTATTATATCAGTTTTTTCTTTATTTATTTCATAACATGTTTCCTAAAGTCTGAACTATATAGGGCTTGGTTTGGTGTATCGTAATCAATTTGGTAATATGTATAATGGTAAAACTGCTTGATGGATAATTTCTTTTGGCTTGGGGATGTTATGTCAGTTCTGACCTATGGCTCGAGTCCTATGAGTTCAAGTTTGCACGTAGCATGCACATTTTTACTATTGTTATGCTTATGCATTATGATCTTTGTGGAAGTTATTAATTTTTAGTAAAGCTAAGAAGGAATCTATATGATTTATGTCGTTTACTCAATATTGCCTTCTGTTTTTCTACTTGTACCCTTATCTATTTTTATTTTTTGGCATGCAGTATGTGATGATTGTCTTGAAGGGATCAGTACCTATAGCATTTGGCGGAACTGAGCAGCCAGCAGCCTATGGTGAGTTGGTGTCCATTGGTGGACTTAACCCTGATACAAACAAGAAACTGAGTGCTGCAATTGCTACGATTCTCGAAAAGAAGTTGTCGGTGCCCAAGTCACGGTTCTTCCTCAAATTCTACGACACTAAGGCAAGCCATTTTAATTTTTCTTGATTGTCCAGTGGAAGACTGTCATCATGCACTTGTCTCATCTCATTGCATTCCTCCTGTTTGTTTAGGCCCATCACAGTCAAGAATATGCACAGTGTTTGCATGCTTTGCATCAGCAGTAGATCATGTAAATAAATCTTTACTGTTTAAAACCGTGAGCATTCACTCTTATCAGACTTTCGCATGATGTTCTTTAGTTATTCTCATATAACTACTCGTTTAATTTGTGTGCTATCTGATGCTCATCCCTTTGTTTATTTTACAGGGTTCCAACTTTGGATGGAATGGTTCCACCTTCTAAATTTGGATCTCACAAGCTTTTTACCATGCATTCAGAGAGCTTTCTATCTATGATATGGTGATTTGGTGTCTTTAGAACCTTGTCAATATTTGCCCAAACATTGTGTTAGTTCAGACTCAATAACATGAATGTTTCATTGCTGTTAGCCAGTGATTTTATGGTATTCTTGGTGCATGGACTCAAATTAATGTTATTTACTGTTTTGATATTAAGGGACCAGTGATTTATAATCAACATTAGAAATATGTCATACATGCTTCAGATGTTTTACCCAAAAATTATAAATAAAAAATGCGAAGGTAGATAAATAGACGTAATGATGACAAATGAACCTATTATGCTAATTTTTAAATTTTTTTTTATTTGAAGGTATTTACTGTTGAAGAAAGTAGAAACAAGGAGAAAAATAAGAAGTAAAAGGTATTTTGAACTTCAAAATATGTCAAATTATTATTGACTATTTCAGTCCATTATGTTTAATTCAACCCATTTTGGTCCCTTAATCTTAAAGTGATTGATAGAAGAAATTGTATAGCTTTGGATCTATACACGTGTATATATAATCTTTGTGGTTGCCACGTCTGCTTCATAGTAAACGTTGACTTGTCAAATTCTCATTGGTTTCAAGATGTAATATACCAGGAAACTGTGAAATTCCGTGTTTACCCTTTCTCACGCTCTGTGAGTGACTGTGACGTGTCGGTGCCTCGGTGGGCAATCCGTAACCACGAAGTAACGGGAAGAAAAAAAAAAAAAAGAAGAAATTACCGTGAAACTTCCGTCTCTTTCACCATCAATCTATCTCTTGGCGCTATATTCTCTCTCACCCTCTACAAATCTCTCTCTTTCTCTCTCTAAATTCTTAATTTCTAAAAATCAAAAACCACCCCAACCCGCAATTCTTGATCCCCAAATAACGCGTACAAAAAAAATCTTCTCAATTTCTCCAGATCCAAAATCCGAAAAAATAAAATGACCTCCACTGCCCCTCCAGTCCTCCCCGTCAGCAACCAATCCTCCACCAACACCACCGTCGCCTCCGCCCAGTCCCAGCCTCCCGTCGCCACCCCGGCCTTCCGCTCTTTCATAAACAACGTCTCCGAGAATCTCCGCAACGGTTTCTCACAGCGCCGCAACTGGTCGGAGCTTGTCGACCGCACCGCTTTCTCCAAACCCGAGTCCGTATCCGATGCTGCTCTCCGGATCCGTAAGAACTACTCCTACTTCCGCGTCAACTATCTCACCGTCGTCGCTCTCGTCCTCGGCTTCTCTCTCGTCACCAACCCTTTCTCTCTCTTCATGCTCCTTGGCCTCCTTGCCTCCTGGCTCTTCCTCTATCTCTTCCGCCCATCTGACCAGCCTCTCGTCGTCTTCGGCCGTAGCTTCAGCGACCGCGAGACCCTCGGCATCCTTGTCGTCTTCAGCGTCTTCGTCATCTTCCTCACCAGCGTCGGATCTGTCCTCATGTCGGCTCTCCTAATCGGAGTCGCCCTCGTCTGCGCTCACGGTGCTTTTAGGGTTCCAGAGGACCTGTTCCTTGACGAGCAGGAACCGACGGCCAACACTGGTTTCTTGTCCTTCCTCGGTGGTGCCGCCTCCAATGCCGCTGCTGCTGCCGCACCCGCCGTCATCGCCGCCCGCGTTTGAGACAACGGTTTGATTCGATTGATTGATTGATTGGTTAATTGAATTTTTAGAGTTTTTGATAGACGAAATAAATTTTCAATTTAGAGGAGTTGTTATTAGTAATGAAACTTGCATGGATCTCTCGTATGTGTTCTCTCTTGTTAAAAGTCTATTTTAATTTTTACATGATACATTTTGTAATTTCGTTTCTATAATACAAATCATCGACAGAATATGAAAATTCTCTTCTCGGTTCTATGGTACAAGTATTCGTTTATTTGTGTTCTGTAGATCGAATTCAGATCATTAGATTAATGTTGTTAGATCCCTTTGTGACTGGTTTTTCATAGTTATGAAATCTTGAAATCTTGATCTGTTTCTTTTGATCCTTCTCCCATCTCTGAAGTTGTGTTTATGGATTGATGTTTTATTAGCGTGGCCGTGATTAGAATTCTAAAAGAATTGAATTTCTGCACAAGCATTGATGGAGACTCAATCCTCTGCACCATGTTTATTTTCACTTAATCACGGAATCTTCAATGCAGCACAATTTTTTGTTGCTTGTTATCAAGAAACCCTCAAATGCGTGGAAGGATAATAAAGAGGTACTTGCAAATATATACAAATGTGTAAAATTATAATGCAACAATGAGACAGAAAGAATGGAATATGAATCAAAAGACGGGAATGTATAAACGAGAACATAATTTGTTTCATTTCACAACCAGGCCATTGACACTATCTTAAAATATCTCTAGAGAAGAGAAGAGGGGAGTTATTTCTTGAAATATTCATTCTGCCAATAATTTCGAGATTTCGAGACATTCCTTTCCCTCTCCCTTCTAATAGAACTGCAGAAATGATAAGTTTCACTGAGTAGTTGCTCCTACACCATCTTCTAATGGCTTGCTGGCATTGGCCGGGATGTCTGAATTCAGGAAACGACCTGTCATAGGATCAACAGGACGCTTGTCACGTGGTCCACCTTTGCGTCCCATTGCTACCATAGGTGGAGGAGGTAGTACCCCTGCTCTGAAAAGGATCCGCTGAACTGGATCCGATGGCTGAGCGCCAACTGATAACCAATACCTACAAAAAAGAAGTGAAACCAAAATTGGAGCAATGTAAATGACTAGTTAATGCATGTTTTTATAATTTGCAGAGAGCCGAATCATTTTCTCCACGATCAGTATAAATGACTGGTTAATGGATTGAAATTCTTGTATAAACCTAAAGGTTGTTTAATTTCCAAAAAGATCCACTTTGCACAAACCGCATTTATACAAGAGTATAGATAAAGTAATTTAGAGTTTGCGATTTGGCCACACCCAACCATAGTAATCTTACTCTACCAAGTCAACATGAGTCTAAATTAAAAGCTACCAAGCTAACAAGTAACAACATATACTATGCACTGGCTACAAAGAAAATATTGCAGATGATTGTAAACAGTGAGAAAAGAAATAGTAATTGAAATCCAAATTCTGGCTTTGTCAAAGACAGATCAATCAGAAGGCACAAAATAAAACATAAATTAAGATTCATTGATATTTATCCGGGATAGATTATGATCAATCTGATAGAATTAAACGCAAACACAATCAAGCTCAAGCTCTGGATACTCGGAGGAAGGGTCATAAATTCAAGGATTTTGAGAAATAACCTGTTTATTCGATTTTATTAACCAATATGTATCTAAAGTGATTGGTATAGGTGACAGATTCATACTTGGCCCTCACACATCAATAACACTATCAGTTTGCCTCTCAAGAATGTTTCACACGTCATCTAAAAAATACGGAACTGAAGGGAAAAAAAAAATCAAAAATCTAACATCAAATATGTAGTCAAGCACGCAATCAACTTTAGAACATAAGCATTCCACAGTAGTCAGTTCAGATACACATTGTGCAAAATAACATAAAACAGTGTAAAGTGAGTACACTACACTAACAAATCAGAAACAAACATTTTCCAGTTCTTGCTAGTCATCAAAATGCAAAAAAAAAAACTATACAAATGCTAATATGAAACCATGGAATCAATTGATAAAATAGAACATATAACAAAAAATAGTAGCTTACTTGACTCTATCAAAATTAAGACCCATCCTCTTGCCGCCATCTTGACCTAAAAGAGCAAAGATTAGAAAAGAATCAGTACATTGCGAATAAATATGCCTCCAATCTGCTGCTACTAAAATGGAGGAATATATGAGATAATAGCACTTAAGTTCCTTAAGAGTTAAGACTCGAAGTTGATCTTACAAACTCTAAAATATCTTATCGGGTGCCATACAATGTAAAATTAAGATTCAGGTTCCGAAATCATCCACGTTTTAACAATTTAGCAAACCAAAAGGTTACAATTTGTCTTGTAGGAGATGAAACTGAATTAAGGGACACAAAAAGAGGCAAACATTATTATTGCTAGAGACATTTTAGTTGCTTCAACAGCCATCACAAACTTTCATTTCCATCATCACATGCAAGGTTGTTGAGGCAATAAAAGGATCTATCCATCCATTTTGTTGCTTCAAAATATCATAGACATCAGAATTCATGTTATTGGCAACTAATACAAAAAGTAATACACCAGCCTCAGTTGAATGAACTTATAATCGTTTCTTTTACTGTGTTTGGAGTACATGAAACAGAACATTACAGTAATTGAATAATATGGAAATTAAGAGCAAAAAAAGTCATATTCTGTCATAAAGGGAAAGAAAAAAAAAACCAGATAACACAGAACTTATTAGTTTGTACGCATATAAAAATCAAAATCAAAATCAAAATCAAAGTAAGAAACTATTGAAATCGAAAATTACAATCAGAAAATGAAACAAAAAAATTGAAGTTTATAATAAGAGAGAGAGAGAGAGAGAGAGAGAGAGAGAGAGAGAGAGAGAGAGACCTGGCAAGGGATTGTAGTAACCCAAGACTTCGAGATGCTTGCCATCTCTGGGTGATCTGCTATCAGCTGCCATGACCCGATAGAACGGCTTGTTCTTGCATCCGAATCTCGCCAATCGTATCCTCACCACCATTTTTTCACCGAGAGCACAAACTGTGAGCGAAAATCGACTAGAAATTGTCTCGATTAAACACAAAGAAAGGTCGAAATCAGTATAGAGAGAACCCGGAAATTTTTTTCGAGGGTTTTAGGGAGGTTAAAAAAAACTTGTATCTTTCGGGTCTGTTGTGATCCGATTCAACGAAGCAACTATTTGGGCCTGAAGCCCATGGGCCTTCCGGCCCGAAATATTGCTTTGAATTTCTGTTGACTGCTGAGTGGACAACTGGACTTGTAATTAATGAAAAAACAAAAAAACTGTGCCACGTGACCCAGGCCAAGATTCTCGTTGAAAAGTAATGCATACGTGGCCCCAGAAAATTATAGCCGTTGGAGAAACGACAGTCTAAACTCTACAAAGAAAAATGAAGAAACCTGACCGAGTCTGGTCTGGTTTTTCGACATAACCGTTCTAAGAAAAACGAATTTTGTGCAAGTAAAAAAACTAGTCGTTATAATAATAAACTTAAGTATGGAGAGACTCTGATTCTGATACCTCATCATCCCCCACTGAGACTTCGGTCGTTCTCTCTCCTTTCTTTTATTTATCTACTCTCTCTCACACAATCTTCAATACTTGAACACACTTTTTCAGTTTCTCTCTCTTCACTATATCAAAAAAGAGGAAGCAATCTTCATTCTTATCAATTTTTTTTTTTTTTTTGTTCTTTTAAACATTGTTTCTTGTGTTCCATGTTCATGGAATCTCACAGTATCAAGAGTTTCCATGGAAAGTTTTTTCTTTGTTCTACCCAGTTGTTGTTGTTGTGTTTACTACTAGCTTTGACTTGTAAATTTGTTTCAGGGGATTCAACAACAGAGGATGGTGTGATTGTGACTCAAGCTGATTACCAGGCGCTTCGAGCAATCAAACGTGAGCTGACAGACTCGAGAGGTGTTCTACGGAGCTGGAACGACAGTGGTTTGGGAGCTTGTTCAGGTGGGTGGGCAGGAATCAAGTGTGTTAAAGGACAAGTGATTGCTATTCAGCTTCCATGGAAAGGATTGAGAGGCAGAGTCTCAGAGAAAATCGGTCAGCTTCAAGCTTTGAGAAAGATTAGTCTTCATGACAATCTTCTTGTTGGACCAGTCCCTTGGTCTCTTGGTTTCCTCCCAAATCTTAGAGGTGTCTATCTCTTCAATAACCGCCTTTCGGGTTCGATCCCTCCTTCAATTGGTAACTGTCCTGTTCTTCAGACTCTTGATTTGAGTAACAATGCACTCACTGGTAAAATTCCTCCTAGCCTTGCAAATTCCACCAGGTTTTTTAGACTCAATTTGAGCTACAATTCACTTTCTGGGTCCATTCCAGTGAGTCTCACTAGGTCTCCTTCACTTACCTTACTTGCTCTTCAACACAACAATCTATCTGGATCCATTCCAGATACTTGGGGTGTTCCATCAAGAAACAATAGCTCTTACCAACTTCAATTCTTGGCCCTTGATAACAATCTTTTCTCTGGATCGATCCCGGTTTCTCTCAGCAAGTTGGTTTTGCTCCAAGAGATCTCTTTGAGCAATAACAAGATTGTTGGGACCATACCAGATGATCTAGGCAAGCTCTCTAAGCTACAAAAGCTAGACTTATCCAACAATGCTATCAATGGAAGCTTACCTGTTAGCTTTACCAACTTAACCTCTCTTGTGTCACTGAGTCTTTTGAACAATCGTCTTGGTAGCCAAATCCCAGAAGGACTACAAAACTTGCACAACCTCACACTTATCGACTTGAAGAATAATCAATTTATAGGCCACATCCCAGAAAGCATTAGCAACATCTCTGGTCTCACCCAGCTCGATTTATCCGAAAACAATTTCACTGGTGAAATTCCAGCTTCACTTGCTAGCCTATCTAATCTTACTTCTTTCAATGTCTCTTACAACGATCTCTCTGGTTCTGTCCCATCTCTCCTTTCTAAGAAGTTCAATTCAAGCTCTTTTGTGGGCAACATTCAGCTTTGTGGCTTCAGTATTTCAACAGCATGTCAATCACCACCACCTCTCAATCTTCCTCCTCCACCAATGGAGGCACCAAAAAGGCATCACCACCGCAGAAGACTCAGCACCAAAGACATCATCCTCATAGCAGTTGGTGCTCTCTTGGCAGTTTTGTTAATAGTCTGCTGCATTTTGCTTTGCTGTTTAATGAGGAAAAGGGCAGCTTTGAAAGAAAAGAATGGTAAATCCACAACTAGTAAAGCAATCGAGAGAGCGGTTCCAAAGGCTGGCACTGAAGTTGAATCAGGCGGCGAAATGGGTGGGAAATTGGTTCATTTTGATGGTCCATTCTTGTTCACAGCTGATGATTTGTTGTGCGCGACCGCGGAGATAATGGGGAAGAGCACTTATGGGACAGCATACAAGGCAACATTGGAGGATGGTAGTCAAGTTGCTGTGAAGAGGTTAAGAGAGAAGACTACGAAGGGACAACGTGAATTCGAAGCTGAGGCTGCTGCTCTTGGAAAGATTCGCCACCCAAATCTCTTAGCACTCAGAGCCTATTATTTGGGACCAAAAGGCGAGAAGCTGCTCGTCTTTGATTACATGTCAAATGGCAGCCTTGCATCGTTCCTCCATGGTAAGCATATTCAACAAATTCACGCCTTTATTATGTGATTTTTCTATATGAGAACGAACAGGCCTAACAATGTGTTTTTGATGCAGCTCGTGGCCCGGAAACTGTTATTGATTGGCCAACAAGAATGAACGTAGCCATAGGCGTTTCGCGGGGACTGAACTACCTCCACACACAAGAGAACATGATACATGGGAATCTCACATCCAGCAACATTCTTCTAGATGAGCAGACTAGTCCTCACATTTCAGATTTCGGGCTCTCTCGTCTCATGACCGCTGCAGCCAACACCAATGTGATTGCCACAGCTGGAACACTAGGCTACCGTGCGCCAGAGCTCTCAAAGCTCAAGAATGCCAACACAAAGACTGATGTCTACAGCCTAGGAGTGATCATATTGGAGCTCTTGACTGGGAAATCTCCTGGGGAGCCGACAAATGGGGTGGACTTGCCTCAGTGGGTGGCCTCCATTGTAAAGGAAGAGTGGACAAATGAAGTGTTTGATTTAGAGCTCATGAGGGACACACAAACCATAGGTGATGAATTGCTCAACACATTGAAATTGGCCCTGCATTGTGTCGATCCCTCACCCGCTGCGCGACCTGAAGTTGTTCAAGTTCTCCAGCAACTGGAGGAAATCAGACCAGAGCTGGCTGCTGTTGCTTCTGGTGATGATGGAGCTAAAGAAGCAGCCCAGCACACAAGTGAATAGATTTACATTACATTACATCAATTCAATTATCATCATCATCATCATTTGGTTTGTTTTATAGTATACTTATAGGTGACAGAGATGCAGCCAGATAAATTCTTAAATTCTTTTATTCATATTATTTTGTTCTAGTGTATGTAATATGTATTATACAAGCTTGTTTGGGTTTTGGAACAAAAGTATTCAACCAATCCATGTATTCTTTTAATTCATACTTCTGTTAGTAAAACAGAAGAAATATTTAATAAAATTATGAAATTTCATGATCTTCCTTTACACACTTTGTCTTATGAAGAAGACCAACTTGTCTCTTGAAATTAATTCCACAATTTCTTAAGACATCAATTATAACGTCTGTTAATTGTAGTCTCAATCTTTCAAGTTAATTGTGTTTTTTTATTTAATAAATCTTTTTTAATCAACAACAACCACTAAACGCTGTCGTTTTGAGTTTAGGCCAATATAAATAGATTGTACTTTCTCAGTTTTTCTCCCTTTGTCTCGCTGTTTCCCTCGTGTGATTTGCAATGGAAGACCCTCAGTTACACAAAATAGCAATATCGGGTCCCACTCTAGCCTCCATGATCCAACGGTTCTCGTCCTCTCTAGGCGACGTTGACGGCTTCCTCTTCGGCCACGTCACCCAAATCACCCCTTCCAATCTTTCCGATGACTCGTCTTCCTCCGACTCCGACTCCCAACTCGTTGCTACCATCACCGGCTTCTTTTGCTCCGGCCAGAATCTCTCATTCTACGACTCACTCGGCCGGGTCAACTCACTTCGAGTCCCCTCCCCCAACAATCACCAACACCACAATCTCATTGGCTGGTTCTCCGGCCGCCGCCAGTCCCCTCTCCGTCCCTCCCTCCGCGAGTTCTCCGTCACGAATTCTCTCTCGAAAACCCCCCAATTTAGGTTCTCCGTCAAAACATCCTCCCAATCTCTGACAAACCAAACCCTAACGCCGTCCGTCTTCATCCTTTTCACCACTCCTTTAACTGATCAGCTGATTCACACGCATCAGTACCGCGCGTACCAGCTCCACGCTTCGAACAAGCTGTCGTCATCGTCGTCGTTGCCGTCACCATCGTTTCACGCGAAGTCGCTCGATGTGGTGAACATCGGCCCCGCGTTTCGCGGACACTACGGCAGTTTCACGCCGAACTGCGCACTTCCATTGCTGAACTGCGACACGAGGAACTCCTGCTCGGCGATGAACGTGGAGAGCCTGACGTCACATAGAGAGAAGATAAGCGATCAGAAGCAGCTGGATTCGTGCGCCGAAGGGTTTCGAGTCGAGACTCTGAGTCGGTTAATGGGACCCGAAGCCTCGAGCTACACAGGAGCCGTAGAGGACTTGTATGAGAAAATGTTGGCCAAAATTGACAGCTTGGCTCGGCTGGTTGAGACCAGCTCGGATAAGGTTCTAGAACTGGTGAGTTTCTGATCATTTTTTTGCTAATGTGAATTGAATTCTATTAAAATGTTTACAACGAAATAGTTTGTATGATTCGATGGTTTCGTGTGTAATGTGTTTGACAGGAAAATCACAATAGGAAATTGAGATTCAAAGTTGCTAGATCATCTGGATTGGAGTAGCTACTTGTTCGTGTTTTTGTCTTTGTAACTGAGTATGTCCAGGTAAATTTTTATTGCATTTTCGGATTCTATATGATTTTTGTAGCCTATCTACAATGTTAAATATCTTTTTTTTAGTTAACGAAATCAGTGATTTATAGAGTGCATATTTGTTGTCAAACAATTATATTTTGGTTATATAGGTGTGTTCGGATAATTCTGATTGACAATTTCCAGGCTAAAAAAAGACTCTAAAACAAGAGTTCTTTCTGATTTTACGAAAACAGAAAAAGCTGTTGTTTTGATCCAGATTGAAGATGATGTAGTAATAGAAAGTCTATAAAAATGGATGTATTACTCTGTGTGTTGTGAAGATTACTTATAAGAAATTGTGACTTGTATTTGGCAATTGGCAGTATGATTTGTGGCTATTTGTAATAGCATCGTTGTTCAGATAGCATTATAATGGTCTCATTGATCCTTGATTTGTATAAAATGTTTGGGTTCATGAATAAATCTTTGTTGTTAATAATATTTAGAATATAGATTCAACTTTCAAGGGGTTATTGAGCCTGCTGTCATGAAGATTAAATGCTGAATATAGCTTGGGTAACAAAACATTATGATACAGTGAATTGATTAAGGTTTTAATTTCAACCCTTTTTTCTATGGTTTAGATCAGAAAGAACGTTCATTTAATATGGTCAATCAAACATTTTACTGTGTGCGAACTGAGAAGTCAGTTTATTTAGGTACATGCATTATGTTTTTGGTTCTCAAAAATGGAAAATACAGTAGGGAAACAGAGAGTGAAAGCCTAAGAATAGAGACTTTTGAGTATTACATGGTATTGGAAGATAGTTTATTTAGCCATGCATTATGTTTTCGGTTCTCAAACTATGTCCCAGTTCTCATAATGGAAAACACAGTAGGGAAACACGAGAATGGAAGCCTAAGAATAGAGACTTTTGAGTATTACATGGTATTGGAAGTTGAATGATGTGGCATATACGGTGTAGAAACAAAATCATAGTCCAGAAATCTAGACTCTCAAGTCAAGTGTTGGAAATGTAACTTATGTCCATGTACATGATATATTCAATTATCTCCTGTCCTACTGTTATCTTCTTGGTTATTTTCTGGAATTTCTGGTGACAGAGAAGTGCCCGGTCTTCAGCTGAGGTGTAAAAGATCCAATAATTGATTCTTTCATCTAGTGGGAAATTTCCAGCTGAAGATGGTTATTACTCTGGGAGCAATTGACTGTATTGAAATAAGCAACTGGAAATTTTTTGATGGATTTTGTAAAGATGAGCATGATGGCTTTGTCAGTTTCCAGTTTCCAGTTTCGACAAGTTGGGAGTACTATATGAAAGTACTCCAGTGTATTATAATTGTCAAGCTTTGTTCTTCATTCCCTCTGTGATTCTTCTTCCTTACTTTAGGAACCCAATCTGGTTGGACTTGCATCAATTGGGATGGTATTTCTTTTTTTCTTTTTCTTTCTTTTTTTTTTTTTTTTGTAATTTTCTCCTTTGATTCACTTTCTCGGGAATATTTCTAGCTGACTGTAAAATTATAGTTTTCATCATGTAATCTAGTCTTACCCAAGTTTTCTTTTCATTTTTTTTTAATTGCAAAAATCAATCCAATGTAACGTTACACGGTCAGCAGCTTAACGTGTGTCGTGTCATTAAGGCAAATTAAGAGCACGCGGTGACAGGTCTCGTGATTCACTTATAATATATTATTCTTTTCTCAAAAGCCGCAATTTCATAAAAAGGCTTGATGGGAACTGGCTAAAAACAATTGGCTGGTTAGGAAAGTATTAATTAAATATAAAAAGGAAGTCTTAACCACGAAGAAAAGGACATAGAATCTGCTTGATAACTCAATGAAATTTGCCGTATATAGTAAAAGTACAATCTACAAATCTGGTTGTGTACATCAGAACAAAAAAGAAGCAACTGCAAAAATTGTGTCGCCGCCTGATCCTTCTTCCATAAAAGCTCTCTTTTCTGTCAAGACAAGCAAGCGTAGAACAAATTACAACGTACAAGATTTAGAAGTGAAAGAGCAGACTCTCTAGAGCAAGAAAATACATTAGTATACAGACAAGACAAGCAACTTCAACACAAATGACTGCTGAGGCTTATGATGATGAGTGAGTTTTCTTTTAGTTTATATATATGATAAAAGATATTGTATTTTGTGTGAAGTCATCTGATGTAGGACAATTCTGGTCCTTCTGTACGCCTGCGGAAGGGATAAACGGTATTGAATTTGGATACCTCCTACAACGGTCACTGGAAACCCCGTGTTGAGCAATTGATTTCCCAAATTCGGTCGTTTTTGTTTTTTTTTGTGTTTTTTCCCCTTTTTTGGGCACTATTTTCGGATCTTTTCGTATAATCGAGTAGTATATCACTATCAAAATTATGTTTTTACATAAAAAGTAGAATTTCAATTAACGTGCAAGATGATTTTATGTTATTGAGATTTTTTATCACTTACTATTCAAACATTTGATAGTTTTGAAACAGTGTTGAGTTGTCAGAGCAAAAATATTCAGTAATCGATATTGATTTCAGGAATAGAAGAAAGACGGAGAAGAGGAAACGCAGTAAAGGCAAGTCAGTGGATGATACTCTTGCAAAGTGGAAGATACAAAACCAACTTGAGTTGGCTGCAGATGGAACAGAAGAAGCTCGAAAGACTCCTTCGAAGGGCTCCAAAAAGGGGTGTATGCGAGGCAAAGGAGGACCTGATAACACAGTTTGTAGATACAGGGGTGCTAGGCAGAGGAGATGGGGCAAGTGGGTTGCTGAGATTCGCGAGCCAACTCAGAAGCACAATATGTCAAGAAGTACTAAAGGAAAACGGCTTTGGCTTGGAACCTTCGATACAGCCATTGAAGCAGCTCTTGCCTATGATCGAGCTGCAAGGGCTATGTATGCTTCTGGTGCCTGTCTAAACTTCCCTGAGTACTCTATGGAATCACCAGATTGCCCCAACAAGGCGTTGCCCCCAGTTACTACTAGAACACCGGAAGCTGCATCAACATCGTATAGCTATGAGGAGCATAAGATGAATCATCAATCCCATTCATATCCCCCTGATTGGTCTCAATTGCCTGTATTTAGAGGATCAAGGGAAACAAACCTGGAATCATCTGGTGTTCGTGTTGTCGATGCATCTTATTGTTCTAAGTTCTATGTAAATGAGGAATCAAAAGAGGCACCAGAGGATACTAAAAGAGAGCCTAAACATGCAGAATGCAAGTCCATTGACGTTCAAGTTGATACATCAATGATTAGAGAAGAAATGGATACAGAACTTGAAGAAATTAAGAAGCTCTGTGACTGGGGTGGCTTCAAAGATATGAACAATTGCTTGCAAAGTGAACCGGAGAATGTGGGATGCAAATCAAGGACTGATTGTGAGTGTTTTGGTGATATGAGCAATGAAACTGATGGGGAGATTCCAGTAATGAGAGAAATGGTAGGACACCAAGTGAAAGCTGTAGAATCCAATGGCTGTAATGGTGTCAATTTCAAGCCTCCAAACGATGTAAAAGCTGAAATGCAACCAAAGAAGGAAGAAATGCTGGGAAAATGTGTAAGAACAGATTTCAGTGGCATAACTAGCTTCAATAATATACTCAATCCCTTGGATGATATTAATCGGTTGGCTGGAGACAAATTTGATATGAGGATCAAGACTTCCGGGTTAACTAGCAGCGATAACTCAATCTTACAACAAGAGGGTAATCACAGTTGTAATGGATCGACAACAACTTCAATTCACCGGGACTGTGGAAATTCATCTGATTTATCATACCACTTGCAGATACCAGAAGCCTTAAATCGTATGCAGGAGGTAGATTCAGGTCACAACTATGGTTCAGATTGCTCAGGGCTCAATTTTGATGTTGGCTTTGCGAAAAAGCCAGGAAAGGATGATTTGTGGTTTTCAGATTTAGGATTCTGAGTACATCAGATGCTTAGCATTGATGTTTGCTGATTTTGT
This sequence comes from Acer negundo, assembly GCA_035582765.1. NCBI lineage: Eukaryota > Viridiplantae > Streptophyta > Magnoliopsida > Sapindales > Sapindaceae > Acer > Acer negundo. The sequence goes on along the minus strand of CM069243.1, from coordinate 20,597,348 downwards.
TTCAGGTCCTATGATCCTGAATGGGTTTGAATCCAGCTGCTGCTTTTTAGGAGACCTCTTTTTTGTTTTTTACAAAAAGACAATTACGATTTGTTTCGTAAGTTTTATTATGTTTTTGTATTAGTACATGCTCACACCTATGAATTTCAAAGGCTTTTGTTTCTCTTTAGTTGCTTTTAAGACTCTTGTTAGTTTACTGTTGTTAAGATGATACAGAGAGAAAGAGAGAGAGAGATGATGAGGATTTTCATAACCACTGTCAATTCCTAGTAATGGAAACAACTACTGATATGATTTCAAGAGTCAATGTTGATCGAGAAACAATATATCATATATTAATAAAATTTACAGAATGCTTTCTAAATGTAATAATAATATTCATTTGGAGCTACAATTAGAGAAAGATATCAATCAAACACAGATCAAGTACTGACAGACTAATAAGTTAAAGCTGGGAAGGGAAAAATATCATGCCTATGATTTCTTATCTGACCATCAAATGCTCTATCTAATAATCATCCTAAACTCATGCTTTAGCAGATCAGCGAAGAATTTATATTCAGTTCATTAGTAGTAGTAGTAGGACCCGAAAAGAAACTCTCACCAGTAGATCCGACCAGCCTCAGCAGCAAGATGCATCTGCAAATACAGTAAAATGCCGCTGATGTGATTGGAGCACTGGTGCACGTTGGCTCGATTGATGTTTCAATGCTTCCAGCTATTACTTATGGCATGATGACCCCGCTGGCATTCAACAGCATGAGCCAATGATTACAGTTCAAAGCCAAAAGCTTCAACATCCTTTCACTTCTGCTCCATCTCAGTCTCAGACCAGACCATTTCCCAGGGTCCACTTTTTGTGCCCAATCTGCAATGAATTAACAGTTCATAAGATACTTAAAAGACGAGTCACTGATCCATGCAGTGGATACATTAGAAGACCATAATAAAGTGGTGCAAAACTTCTTGTCCCCTTCAGGACCAGATATTAGTTTACCTCCAAAGTCCAACTACTACACGTAAGGTCATGAAGAGAAATAACCCTGCCCAGATTCCGGCAAGACCAAACACAGGAGCTGCCACAAGAAGGAATATTGAAGAGATCGCTGCAACTAGTATCTACCCATGACCACAAAAAAAAAGGCAGGTGAGAAAGGAAAACTTGATATTGTATTATTAAAATCATAGTAACAGGAATAGTAAGAACCATGGAGTAGGCAGCATATCCAAAGTCAGAAACCCCATAATAGAGCCCATCGAGGACGAATGCAAGAGCATTCATTGGCTGAGATCCAGCAACAAACTGCAGAATAAAGTTGATGTTAAATAGGCCTAGCAGTTTTATGTCTTAATAATCACAAACTGCAACCAAGGTACACACGATGCTTATCCAGGAAAACCAAAAGAAAAAAGGTCATCTAATCCCAGAGAAAATCAACTTGACTCTGGGCAGTCACGCCCCCAGTCAATGAAATTGACTCAGTTCAGCGTTACGGACTTTCAAAGTAGCCAGAGATTCTGGGAAACCAACAAGCCACCCAACCATTTTGATGACCAGAGTCCATTCAGATGGTAGACGGATGCCCCACTAAAAGAACTGTTGAGAGCATAAATCACACTTACCAATATACCAGACCAGGCAATTTTCAAAACTTCTGAATCTGTGGTGAATAGATGTGACAATGCTCCAAAGCCTAGGAATAAAAAACCAGCCAATCCTATTCCTGTTATTGAACCAATCTGCTTGGCAATTAAAAGAAAATAACATGAAAATAATATCAGTAAATGAAAAGAAACCATATCACTATAAAAATTACATAGGAGTTATGGGTGTTACAAACTTGTAGAAGTCTGAAAACCACTTGTCGTGCTTGTTCATAATTTCCTTGGGAGTAACCACCAGCTAGAAGAGCCTGTGAAAGAGACATCAGAACAATGTTGTCAGAATAAATAAAGTTTGTATAGCAACATTCAATGAGTTTCCGCATATAAGAGTGACCGATATATGTCAATCACCATCATTCAGTGTTTCACTAATACCCTGACAAAATAGTTGTTAATAAACACCAACCACGGAAGCCATCTTAATTTGTTTGTCAATTATCAGTAACTCCAGCAAACTCTATAAATGATTACTTAGTCCCTTGCAGGAGCCAGGAGGCAAACATATTATTTCTGGAGTTGGTAATCCATTTTTCAACTGGAAACCATGTACATGTGAAAATGCACAGCACAGCGAGAACTGCAAAAAACTAACCTGCCCAGCAAGTGCTAGTGCATCAGTAAGCAAAGATACTGCCAACCAAACTTCTATGCAAATTTGATGACCAGCCATAGGTATAGGCCCCTCCCTGGCTGCCAGGGATGTTGAGAGAGTCATAATTAGAAGCACTGCTATGGTCCTGCCAATCAGAAGACCACCTGCAATAACAATGAAAATGATAAGTACTTAGGTGAAAGACTAAAATAAGTTGTAGAATTGATCTTAAACATATGTGATGTAAAGTTCACTCAGTTTCATCTATTGCCCAATATGTGATCATTAATTTTGATAAAGTTTATCATCCATACGATGGATTCATAGGCTTATTGACATGTCTAGAAAATTTCAAGATGATATTGCCAATTAACATCACCATATTTATTCAAATTATTTCTTCCCTGTCGAAATTGGCACATCATAAAGTCCTACCAATGAAGAGTAAATGTACTTGGACATATTCAATTGTAGTTGGTAAGTATGTACCGGATTTTAGATAGCGGACAATTCTTCTCCCATCAATGTTTGGGGATATTAATTCTACCTTGCCACTCAATTTCCACAGAAGGATAAAAGCAATCAAATATCTGGTGAAAATGAATATAAGGAAATTCATTAGGAATAAACAATTGAACCAATTTCTGGAATTACAGGAATGTAATGTGACAATGTTAAGTTTACCACATTATTGACGTACTCAGAAATCACGGTGGCAACTGCAGCACCACTAACGCCAAAATGAAAAAGAAATATCAAGATCACATCCAATATTGCATTCAGTAAGTTTCCAGCCCCTGATAATCCAGAGTGACATTTTTCATATGCACGATTAAAATCTATCAGGAAACTGGTATAGAGGGAGAAACAGAGAAGAGCTACGCTGCAATACTTGCCAATGGCATATAAAGGTGTCTTTGTATCCATAAATCCACGAAAAGAACCTTGTGCAGCAAGTGCAATTACAATGGGTGGAGCACCAAAGGCCCTCAAGGTGAGAAAATTCTCAGCAGGGACTCGCATCGGTGAATCCTACAACATAACAAATATAAAAGATTATGTCCAGAAAACATCCTCAATGAATAATATATAACGAATATAATAAGAAAGACATAATATGTATCACCGTCTCCATACTTCCACATAAGATAACTAATCGAAAAGCCACATGTTAAGGAGCATTAAGCAGAAAATGATACTAAAAACTAGACGTGCTGAGCTTCTCCTTCCAAAATTTACTATGTTAGGTGTAAAAGAAGTAAACAGCTAATGGACTAATCTTACACATAATTATATGATCAGTGGCAAACAAGTATATTCTGCTATTTGACCAAATTTTTTATGAGACATGACCTTGCATATAGTACAATGTTTAGGAGCATGCTATTTCTAAGTAGTCCTGTAAAGCCTTGCCGTGTGTGCATTGTCTGGGAGACCAAGCATGCTATGTCCTTTTAAAGTCTAAGGAATGATTAATGAGATAAAAAAAAACCGTCTCATCTTTAAGAATACCCTAGACAACACTTTAAAAGCATTGATATGATATGCTAGATCAAGAAAATAAACACATGATTAAAGTAGTGCATTGACTAAATTCAATATCAGAAAAGCAGGATGTACAGCTGGTATACCCAAGACATTAATTAAGAAACCCGAACCAAAAGAGAGAGCAACAGCTTCTGCAATACCAAGGCTAGCCGCAAGAGCCAAAAGAGCTAATGGACTAATCTTGCACATAATTATATCGGTGGCAAACAAGTAGAGTCTGCTATTTGACCAAATTGTTTATGAGACATGACCTTGCATATAGTACAATGTCTACGAGCATGCCATTTCTAAGTAGTCTTGTAAAGCCTTCCCGTGTGTGCATTGTTTGGGAGACCAAGCATGCTCTGTCTTTTTAAAGTCTAAGGAATGATTAATGAGATAAAAAAATCTGTCTCATCTTTAAGAATACCCACCCAAGACAACACTTTAAAAACATTGATACGATATGCTAGATCAAGAAAATATATGCATGATTAAAGTAGTGCAATGGCCATTGAAATTCAATATCAGAAAAGCAGGACGTACAGCTGGTATACCCAAGATATTTATTAAGAAACCCGAGCCAAAAGAGAGAGCAACAGCCTCTGCAATGCCAAGGCTAGCCGCAAGAGCCAAAGAAGTCGACACTGACGGAAGTAGTTTCTTGCCTTGTTGCTCAACAACGTAATCTTAATGACAACCACACAACCAAAAATCTCGCTAAGTAAAAATGAAAACTTGTTCTTTCCTCAAAGAACATAACAGAATACTTAAACATATAATGTTATCATTTATTAGCTTTATTACCATCACCAATTTGGCTAGAATCACGATTGCCCTGACTATTCAAAGTCTGTTCTTCGGCAACAAAGGATGTCGTAATGTTAAGCAATGGAACATTAAACAATTTTGAGACCAGATTGAATACAGAAACCGAAACCCCAACTGCTGCCAATTCAACCGATCCTACACAACAAAATAAGCAAATTATCTGTAACTCTGATTTTATTTTTTTTTTAAATCTACAAACTATCTGGAAACTCAAATTGTGTCAAGTTGTCAACCTGTCTATCTAGGCTATGTTTGGTAGCATCAAAATTAAAGTTTTGGCCTTCAAATTTAACTTTGCAGACGCCAAATTCAATAATGCTAAGCTTCTACAAAGTTGATAAATTGAAATAAGTGAGTACCCAAATGACCAACAAAGGCCGTGTCGACCAGTGACGTTATGGGATCAGCTGCCAAAGCCAACGCAGCCGGCAATGCAATCGACCATATCTCAGAACCCAATTCATCAACCTTGAACCCCTCTCTACAGTTTATAAAACACAAATAATAATAATAATAATAATAAAAAGAGCGTTCAATTACTAAATAAGTACCTTAAACGGCTAACGATAAGAGAAAATGAATCGGATAATGAGAATCGGGTCGGGCCGGGTCCATCGAGACGCTTGACGGTCTGTTTTCGCGGTGAAGTATCGAGAGAAGTGGAGGTGTTTTTCTTAGGAGATGATTTGAGCAGTGTTTTGAATCGATTTCTGGTGACATTTTGAGATTTATTAAGCATTGAAGAAGAATTAGTGTTTTGTTTAGAAGAAGAGGAATAGTGTGACTGTAAGTGTGTGCAGAGAAGATGATGCGATAGGCTACTACTACAAGTAGCCATTGTTTGAATTGAATTGGATGGAGATTTTGATTTTTGAGAGAGCCAGAGACTCTGGTTTGAATCTTTTGAGTGAAGAAAAAACTGGTGACCATGAGTTTTTTTTTTTTAGTTGTCGTTGTTATTTGTGAATGAAACTGATTAAGCGGACTAGATTTCATGTTGATTAAAAATATCTTATGTGGCATTTTCTGTTTGGTCAATATTATTGTTTTTTTTGGTACTACTAATCTACCAAGTAGTATTTTGTTACACCGTTTGTGTACTACTAGCATTGTTGTTACTTGCCACGGATAGTTGTACACTTGTACTATTAATCAACTTAGAATAGTACCGCGAGATATTTTTTTTTTAGTTACAATTAGAATTGCAGACGGGATATGACGAGATTAGACTCTACAAGTATTGTTCGGAATACTACTTCCATTATCGGGGAAATGTTACAAATAGATTACAACTCTCACAACCGGAGAGAGGGTAGCTCCTAGTATATCGAGAGAGTGCTCCCTACATTTTGGGATTTAATGACCAAAGATGGGATAAATATAAATATACCAAGACTTGAACCTTGGTAGTAGAACCTTCCTTGAGAGACTCCAACCATCAAGACAAAAGGCCAACGGTTGTATCCGACATATTATTCTCATAAAATTTCCACACATTTGCTGAGATTTGATGTAGATATCAACTCTTTGTTGATTGGTTGCACTCCATATTTATTTATTTTTTTTTTTTTTAAGAGTCCATAAAAGCGTAATTGCGTCGGATCTCTAAATTGGTCTCAAAATTAGTATAATACACTAACCAAGAAAAAATGAATCGAGGTTAGAATTGCAATCGAAGGCATACTAATTACCCATCAACAAAATACCCATGGTGGTCAAGTCTCAAGTGTTTCACTATAGATTTCTCTTTTGAGACGATCTTTAATAGACTTGACTACTGAAATTATGTAACGTGGTATGAAAAAACATCGATTGGTTATCAATAATACACTACATGAATACATGATACTATTAGTCAGGGTGCATGGAAGATTTGCTCCCTCTTTAGATACATTTGAAGATTATATATGGTTAGTTGAACCTCTATAAATTAATACCATTGGACCATGAAAATTTATTAATTAATCTATATATAATATAATCAATAAATTAATAATTTATTAATTGATACATTAATTAATAAAAATTTAATTTTTCAAGACATTTTTCTTTTTTATTTCCTGATATAGCAATAAAAGCATATCCAATGTAAGTGTGGATTGTCACAAAAATTGTTGATACGATAACAATGTCAAGACAATTGTTTTCTACATGTCATAAAAATACAGTTGATTGGTTTCCAATGTTTCACAGTTAAGACACCTGCTTATTAATTGTTTTTTTTATGATTCAATAAAATTTACATATAATTTTTTTAGGATTTTAAATATATGATGAGTCAGCAATAAGATAGTTGTGCAACAGATTATGTGAAAGTGGACAGTTAGAGCATCTTCAATGCTAATGTGGATTGTGAAAAAATTAGATGCTACGTAGGATTGACATCCATTTTGTTAAAAAATCCATCTCCAATGCAACCTCTCTAGTACAATTTCAAGCTGAGATGACAACTTTTTTTTTTAGAGGCTGTCAACATGATTCTCTGATTTCAGACGGTCTATTTGACAGTCGTCTTATTATCCCAGTCAGCAACTACTCTTATCTTTTGCTTATTTTATTCAACAATTCTAAATTATATTTAAGAAGACCAATAATAAATTGACACGTCATTAAAAACATATATTTTACAAGTAAAGCATTGGAGACCGCTTTTTTATTTGAACGTCTATCAAGTTTAGTTACATGTCACATATGAAACAATTGGCTTGACAATGTTGACATATCACCATTTTTTTCAAATACAAGCCACGTTACCATTAAAGATGCTCTCATGTTGATAGTGTCCACTTTTTTTTTTTTTTTAACCACCTCAGCTTGACATTGATAAGTGATGACTACATTGGAGAAGCATAATCGTACTCAATCTATGTTTGTCTTATGTGGCATCTAATTTTTTAATAATTCACAGATGCATTGGAGATGCTCTAATAATTTGTTCCAAGTCGGGACCGACCAAAATTATTATTTAATCGAAGTTATAAATTTATCGAGGTTATACTCTACTTACATCCAAAAGAAAAAACATATACACACGGGCTCATTGTCTTGGTGGCCTAGAGTCTCTCTAAGACTCTTACTACCAAAGTTAGACTCTTGGGCTTAGTGTGTATTTGGAAGATTTTCCCACCTTATGTGCGCGCTTTCCCCTTTGTAAGAGTTGTGGTCCGGGCCGTGCTAGTAGAGCCCCCGTCTCGCTGGTCCGATAGATGTTGTAATAAAAGAAAAATTATAAATAAATAAAAAACAAATGATCGATTAAATTTCACTCAAATCAATGAAATCGTAGATCATGATCAGCTTTGAAAATCACAAAATTGTATTAGTTCAAAAGAAAACTTATAAGCAGGTTGCTTCGGTTTGGGCCAACTTAACTTATCCATCTTTGGATTTGATTCTGCTTCATGTTTAGTTTGATCCAGTCCATTTTGTGTTTCATTGAACATGGATTGGCCTGTACTATTTTGGGCTAAAAACTTTAGAATATTCATTTATTTTTATTACAAAATATAAACTATTTACAGTACTTACAAAATAGAAATTACCTTTAATAAATAAATAATTTCAAATTTCCAATAATTTGCTATATTGTAGTCCGTAGAGGTTAAAAGAGACCAATTATTACTATAAAGGTCGAATAAAACGCCCGGAGTAAAAAAGCACAAAATCCTCACCTTTTATATTTCTAATCATGATTTACTTCTAAAATTAAAATAATATTACACAATTTGTGTCAAGTACAACAAATATCACAATATTATGGATGCTCCAACCACTCAACACTCACCAAATTTACATCCATCAACAAAATATAAATAATAATAATTACAATTTCAACATCTTGAAGAATAAATATATTAATTATTTATTTATTTATTTATTATTTAGGCTTTTCTATTTAAAAACAATAAATATTGATTTGTATTCAAAAAAAAATTTTAATTTTTTTTTTAAAGTATTATATAAATTTAGGGTTTTTTGGAAGGAGGACTCAAACCCACAACATCGTGATATAGGTGTGAAAGATGTATCACCAGAAACGTCCCTTAACAAGGGCTTGGGTGGGAACAAGCCTACCCTAGATCATTAAAAAATAAAAATTAATATTAAGAAAACATTCGCATGTAAATTAATACCAAACACCATTTATAATTTCAATTTTTTGGGCATCACAAACACTAACCAATAGAGACTTTTATACTAACTTTTTCTAATTTAATTTGATTCAACCTCGATCTTTCCCAATTTAAAAAAATTATGTATTTAAACATAGTATGTTTTTAAGAATTATATGTGTTTAATTATTTTATTTGTTTTAAAATTTTAGAGTTAACCTAATTTTAGTTTATAAATTTTATATTATTATATTTGATTCAATCTCTTTATGTTTCCGTAAAGAGAGAACACGTGTTTTTATACAATGAAAATGATCAAGACATTTTGAAGAATAAATTTCTAACAAAGTTTACGATTATCTATATTGAAATAGAAAATATTGTTAATGATATTACGTGTTTCTTTGTTTTTCTCAATCAACTTGTATCATTGGGGTTCACTTAAGAAAATTCTAACCTAACCTAGTGTTGAATCCTGATTACGTTCATGTGTATACCATCCGACCAATACCATATCATCATATCATCTTGTAATTATATTTCTTGAACAAATAAATATTACATTTTTTCAATACAAAAGTGAATAAAAGTTATTTGTACCAACCTTCGGACATACTATATTTATAACACGATGTTATAACTATGTAATGTTACAGAGACGAAAAATATACTATTATGTTATAACTATAGAAGGCCCCTCAAAGTAAATTTGAAGACATGCAACTGAAAATGTAAAACGATGAATTGATTTGTAACAAACTACGTAAATAATGAAACAATGTAACAAATGAAATTGCTTCGAAATTAAAATCAATCGTTGGATAGAAAATTTGGAAAGTGGTTTTAGACTTTACATTTCTCTGAAATTTGAAATTTTGGCTTGGATCGAATTAGGTGATGGGGCCATAAATATGTTTGTCATGTAGTCAAATAATTTAGTGAAAATGGGTGTACGTACACAGAAAAAGAACTGTTATTAAAATGAATATAAAAGGGAAAATAATGGCACTTCACTGGTGATAATTTAGTGGAAGTAGAAAAGGAAGCGTGGAAATACAGTCACCTGTAAAGTGGGAAGAAAAATATCCCAAAAGTCCAAACACAAGCATTTGAAAGATTTCATTATACAGTGCAAACAATGTCGGACGTTGAACGTCCGACAGGATAAGATTGTCGAAGTGATATGTTTTTTACAGACTTGTAAATTGTTGATTCGAATCGTGTATCCTCCTTTAAACCCTAAATTATCGTAATACGAAAGAAAAACAAATAATGTCAGGGAATCAAAAAGGGAGGAAAAAAAAAAAAAAAGTCTGGGACCCTGACCTACAATAATCCAAGATGAGAATATGTAGAGACCAGTCAACATCCCTCCAATACTCCAATTCCAAGTCTACATAGTACCATCCCTCTGGATAAGTCCAACGATATCGTCTCTGTTTTTTTTTTTTTTTTTTTCTTTTTTCTTTTTTCAAAAATGAGAATCCAAAAATGAAAAAAATATATATTTAAAAATGAAAAGGAAAAAAAAAAAGATTTTGATCTCCCACTGTTCACGTTCAAAATACTTGAAAAAACAATTTTACATAACCCATTAGAATTCAGAAGGAAAATTGATAGTTTTTTTTTTATAAAATGCTTGAGATATTTGAAGCTAATTAAGAACATTATACCTGCATCGCTATCTGGGTTGTTTTTTCTCGATAGATACCGACAGACCTGATACAGTTAGAAACAGAAACAGTACGAAGAAGCCGGGAAACTCAGGATGGATAGCGCTATACCGGAGATAGATCGAGACCTGTCTCGTAATCCATGTTGGGTGGCGCTATCCCTCCTGAGCTTAACGGATTCTTCCATACTAGAACAACAAGCACTACCTCATTCCAGGCCAGGGCCAAACAGAAACCAGAAACCAAACACGGGTGTGGTTCTTTCTTCTTTGTATTTATTGCTGATGGAAGAGTAGGAGAAGCTAGAGCTGTATTTATAGCAGCTGAGGAGAGAACGTGGTGTGATATGCAGACAAACGTCACCACTCACAACACTCTCTCCTGGACCTGGAGCCATGAGACGCCTTGACTAAATTTTTTTTGACTATTGTAGAGGGACGGGGTTTATTATTTTTATAATAATAATATTTCCATTTAGTATTATTATTTTTGTGGGGGTAATTCTGTCATTTCCTATGGCTCTGCCGACTACGGTACGATTGGAATACTACGAAACGTTTATTATTATTATTTTCAATTTATGGGCTGACAAATCTCAAATGAAAAGATCGTAGTTTTTTTTATTCATTGGTTGATTACAATCGGGTTCTCTTATTTTTCCATTTTTATTTTATTTTTCTTCCTTCATCATTACTTCTCGATCCTTTTAAGTTAATCTTCTCATTAATCATTATGATTGTACATAATTTGAAGCTAAATCACTTTTAAATCTTCCTTGTCGTTATGCTATCGTGAAGAAGTCCTTGTTTTACTTACGGTGTGTCTCGCCCCGTTATAAAAATAAATAAATAAACTTTGGTTAGATAGTTGGATAATCACCGTCCCATGTGGTTTGAGCTAAAGACGTTAAATTATATATCCGAGTTCTTAATATATATATATAGAAATATTCAAGTCAGTATATACCAATATAACTTCATCAGTACGATGGATGTAGACTGTTAAATTTACATACTTTGACTCAAATGTATGTATTTTTCAAAACTTCTCCATAATCAGTGGTCAAATATATTAGTACTGATATAGTTACATCATTACATACCGACTAGAATGAAACCGCGTATATAAATATATAAATATATATATATATATATTTACTTTTAATAAAATTATCATAATGGTTTACAGTGAGACAGAAAGAAGGTGGTACAAAAGTCATAATGGGTTAAAAATATCTCATACCCGTATAGTGAATTCGAGCTCGAAACAAGGGTATAGTTATTATACCCCATTAAATTAAGAAGTACATGCATAATAGTGTACTGAAAAGGAGAGATCATGTTAATGATCACTAATGAGTGATCTCCACAATAATATTATTTTTTTCACAAATTCGATTAGGTTTCACGACCAATGTGATCATCACTGTATGTGCATTAATGGCAAGAAAACGTGATGATCAGGAAACAAGTGCAATGATGTGTGGCCCAGATGTATTAACAAATTAATTATATGTGTATATGTATTATGTATTATGTATATATAAGAATTAAGATAATATAATTATCATTGGAAATTCGTCTCCTAAAACCTAATTGTTTGGTGTCGATCGGTCTAAAAAAATTTATGGGTTTTGGGGAAGTTTCTAAGTTTATGATAGTAACATTGACCCAACGGCCAACAAGTTTATTTTTATTTATTTTTTACAAGCTCTTTGAGTCTGTGTACTTCCCACCATCACCAGGGCTCGGTCCCATAAGATAAACCAATGTTGATTATTTTGGTTGAACCTGTATTTAGCTGATCATGACACATTTGACATTCCTATTACCTAATGCCAACATCAAGGAAATATATCAAATCGATTTGGGAAAATAAACTAGGGTTTCTTGATCCATCATCAATGGATTAATTTTATAATTAGTTCTTAATTATAAATTAGATGATGTTTTGTTTAAGGTATATAAATTTAATTTTAATTTCGATAGAATTTCTTATACAAATTATACGGTGAAGAATGAGATGTGTCGAAGATAAGTTTTATAATCTAAAACAATGATGTGTTAATAAAAGTCTAGATCTGAATAGTTACATCCACAATATAAGCAAATGCTTCTTTACGCTTTTAGCGGGATAAAGTGAAACAGGAGACTTTTATAAATATATAGAATATATATTTTTTTTTCCTTTTTTTAGGAAAATATAAAAAGTATCGTGAATAGCTACTCAATTTAAATATATATATATATATATATATATATATATGAAAATTAGTATCTTTTATATATTTTATATAAATTTATCGCTTTAAAATCCAACAATTACTGTAAAAAAATTTCCAACTATTATTTTATTTTCATCTAAGCTAAATTCTTTTACTATTTTTAGCATATTATTATAAGTTGAATTTATAAATTTAAATTTTAAAAAAAAAAAACATATAAAGTTGAAGAAATTGCTAACTTTTACATGGATTTTTTTATTTATGTTCCACTCCATATTTGTGATTGCCTTAAGTTTCACTTTACTCTTACTCTTAATATATATATATATATATATATAGAGGCGACTATCTAGACTTTTGTCAACACATCATTGTTTGAGAGAATAAAAACTTATCCTTGACACGTCTCATTCCCCACCATATAATTTGTATAATAAATTCTATCGAAATTAAATTAAATTTATATATCTAAAACAAAACATCATCTAATTTATAATTAAGAACTAATTATAAAATTAATCCATTGAGGACTTTTATAAAATTACTCTCTCTATATATAGAGTAATTTTCCAATGAAAATTTTTACGATGTAAACTTTAAGTACCTTTAATGAAATTACATGTAATTAAATATTTTTCAATGAGATTTTCTGTATACATCATAAGAAAATTAAAATACACATTTTGTAAAAAATTGGAAATTTTTTGGATTTGAAAACTATTTTTTCTTATATTTCCCTATTTTTAAATGTTTTATCATAAAAAAAAAAAATCGGAAAAAATTAGTTCTTGTACCCAATTTTTTTTATTTATTTATATTTTAATGTTTTCACCATCCATAAAAAAAATCAAATCAAGATTAAATATATTTTATGTAATTTCATCAAAGATGCTTAAAGTGTCGGAAATTTTCATATGAGGATACTCTGATAGAATTATATAAGGACATTGAATGTGAGCCACTCGTTTTACATATTTTGACTTGATATGTATGCACTTGTCAAATCACTTTTATAAATGAGTTGCTCACATTTAATATCCTGATAAAGTTATATAAGGATGCGCTGATAGGAACGAGATCATTTAAAATGTATCGTAAAAAGTCCCCATCGAAAAATTATTATATATATATATATATATAATATAATAAAGCGTAGAGAAACATTTTTCTTAGGTTGTTAGGTATCGGCAAATCCCTAACTCAATTTTTTAGTATCAACTATGAACTATCAACTACCAAGTGGCAATTAAAAATAAAAATAAATAAATTTCTAATATTGGGTTGCAAATGGCAATGCAGTAAAAAGAAGAAAGAAGAGGGGTGTGGTGGTGAAGTGATACCAAATATGGGAAAATCCCAAAATCCATCAAACTCATCGGTGACTGTTACCTAAAATAAAACTCTCCACTGACTCAGAGGGACGCCTTGGAAATTGCACCTCTCTCTCTCTCTCTTACCTTTTCATTTTCTCTTCTTCTTCTTCTTCTTCTTCTTCTTCTTCTTCTTTAGACCACCACACTCCTGCAATCCTGCTACTAGTAGTACATGCACCAGCTAGTTCCATTGAACAAGGACCACAACGAAAGACCACTATTCCTCATTTTACTGATCATCATCCTCGAGGCACATTCTCCACCACGCCTTAATTTCTACACATTGCTACATTAAATTTGTACAGACAACTTCTTACTCAAGTTATTATTTGAATTTAAATTTATTTCATGTAACATAAACGTGCGATTTAATACGATCGTAATGGAAGATCCATCATACAACTACAACATTTAAGCCAATTTTTTTTCCAAATAAAATAGTTGAAGAGGTTAAAAACTATCGTAAAAAAAGTAACGACTAACTTGTAATAACCTCATATATATCATTTATTATATATATATATATATATCATCTCATACTTTATATTATGGTTTTAATTATTTTTTTAATATTACGATAAATTATAATACCAAACGATCGAGTTAAGAGTCTGTCAAAACTTATTGAGATCAAATTATATATACACGGTTTGGACTTCTATGATATTGAAAGAAAACTCCTCACATACGTTTATACGATGTGTATTGTGTGATTCAAGATCCCTACGGACCGTGGTAATTACACGTCATTTGGTGTGACATTTGTGCTATACTGGACAAAACTTGTCTTGTTGAATTTATAAATAGTGAGGAATATGAGGGTAGTTGTACAATAACATGTTTAGTCGTCTGGTGTGGAAGTAAATATAGAGCCATGATGGGTTTTGAAGTTAGAAAAAATTTATTGACACAACCTGCCAATAATTTAATTACTGCTACCTGATACACAAATTGATAGCTGGTTTTTGCAGGACTTTGGGCACACACACTCATTCATGATCATAAGAGATCATCATCATATATCATCATCCTGCTCACTTGATTCAATTATCATCACTAACATCGGACGGCTCAAAACCTTCCTGTATTTCAGCAGAACGTTTTCGGTCCTCCTGCACTGCACTGCAAATCTGCAATGCACTAGCTTACAATTTTTCCACCATGAAAATGTTGACTTTCTTGCACAAAACCATTTGACCCCTTAAATTTTTTATTATTATTTTTTTCCCAACTAAGCACCAAGTTGTAAAAGAATCCATTATCGAATAATGAGTGTCTTTTGAGTTTTGCCCACGTTTAATTTCTAGTGGTGGAACCCTACACGTTTGGTGAAAATAAGAATAATCACTCCGTTGAATACAAGGCATACTCAAAAAAACTTTGATACAGTGACCGATAAATATATGTAAAGATCATCATTCCTTAGTCATCTTACGAGAATATCAATTTGAACCCCCATCACAAATATAGGGACTGTATATACTATTCCAACAACATACTATGATATATTTCACATAAACTATGCCATAAAGTATATACTTTTCGATATTCAAAACAGCTTGGATTGTTTTTCGATTTTAATCGAACTTACAAGAATTTTTAATTTGCATTTGTTCTTTAACTAAAACATAAAATATGATATTTATATATACTTTTAAATCACCATTTAAACATAGTTTTTTACCGACAAATTACTACAGTATCAGATTCATGAAATGGACATAAAAAAGAAAAGAAACAACAAAAGCAGATACTTGATACTTGGGGCTGTAGAATATTTTAAAGATTAGAATTATTAGAATTGGGTTGTTCATGTATTCACAAAACTTGAAAAAAAATAAAACTTCTTTGTCGTGTATTATAGTTTACTTTCTCTGCGTATCTATTGGAATTGACAATCTTTTTCTCTTCATGTCATCTAGTGATATCTGCACACATGCAGTGATGGTGGTTGAGGCCTATAACATGTTTTCTTTCATTGACATTTGCCTAATTTTTTGATTATTTTCGTGGCATATGGTTCAAATGTCCAAATCCAACTAAACCCTATTTTTTACATTAAATATTTATTTTTCATGACATATGGTTCAAATGCAGAATCAGAATCAACTCATTCAAATGGTCTTGAAATTTGACCACACCATATATACTTAACCAAAAAAAAAATTACCATAAAGTTTCTTGGTTTTCAACTAACTTAATATTTTATTAATTTTGGTTATTGAATAAGAGATCGCCAATTAGATAAGTTTACTTTATTTTATCTAATATTATATATGTTTCAAAACGAAAAAATAAATATAAAATCACTTTTTCTTTCGTATTTGTGAGTTGTGACAGGTTTGTTCTGTGACGGGTTTTTTCGAGTCATATAAATAATATTTATCTCAACAAGTCTTAATTATTTAATCCTGTTTTGATATCAATTTCAAACCAAAAAAATATTACTATTGAAATTCTTCAAAACAACATAATTTAACACTTACACGATTGACATTTTTGCAAAATATGTTTCACGTTCTTTTCATTAAAAATGAAATGTTAATAAATAAATAAAAGAGTTAAAACACATTTTCCACAAAAGTCGATGAGTTTTTTAACACCATGACTTTTGTATTTTGCTTGACTAGGAACAAAGTTGGTTTAAAATAAGAGGTTATTAGGGTTGATTTAAAAAAATAAAAAAAATAAATAAAAAAATAAAAATAAAAAATAAAAAATAACACATTCGACCTTCTAAATACATCATCACACGCAATTTTTTACGTCTTGGAAATATAAATATCATTTTAAACTTCTTTTTAATTTTTTATTAACGCACAAGATAACTTTTTCTATGAATAATTTATATATTATTTTATTAAAAATGTTAAACCCTTATTTTATAAAGATATTGAAAACTTGTCTACCAATTATTTATTTATTTATTTATTTTTTTTTAAAAAATCATAGAATGGTTTTATAATACTGTAACCAACAAAAAAAAAAAAAAGTTAATTTGGTGGTTTCTAACTTACTATAAAACCATTCAAGATCTTCTACTTATTAAGAGAACTCTGAACTCCCAAATAAAACCTAGTCTCTATCATCAAATCTTAGAAGCAATTATCCAAGTTTTGAAGCTAATTGTTCGGGTTGTAAAATCACCTATCCGAATTTCAAAAACCATTCGGATTATGAAAATATCGTTCGAATCTCAAAACCAGTTGTCCAATATACAACAACAAAAACAAACAACAATCAATAAAGACTTTGATAATTCTCATCTAAAAACATAATTCCATAAAACTATAAAAGGATAACCTATTCCTCCTGAGATGGACATGTAAACCAAACCAAACATACAAAAAAGTCAAGAAGTCGGACCTAATAATCTGGAAAATATCACGTTCAAGCATAAATGTGATCATCATAGCGAACATGGCCCACTTCCCCGACATATCTTTCACATGTTAACTTTTTTTTATCTTCGTCTTGTCCGGTTGTGAGTAATGCACCCAACGCTATACCCGGATCAGGCGCCCTCCAATTTAATTTATTTTCGACAGAGATAAATTATATGATACACCTCGTTGCACTGATCTTAAAATGGACCTCACCACCACAACCCTGGATATGAGTTATCGTGTTGTATTTGCATCAACCCAAACATGACCCGTTATTTTTTTTGCTCAATCCGAATATGTCCCGTTGAATTGATTGTGTCACAAGTCAAAACTCAAACACGACCCATTAAATTATCGAATTACCCAATGAAACTCGTTTAATCCGTTCATTTATAAGTGATATGTCATTTTTTTTTTATTCCATTGTTTATTAAAAACGGTTGGAATTAAGTTACATTAAACTCGTACGTAAATAAAAAATAAAGTTTATTTTATGAAACAAGAAAATAAATACTCTTTCTTGATTCTTTCCGATAAAACTTGATTTCTTTTTATTTTTATTTATGATTATATGTAATAGAATGTCGTGTCATAGAATATTACATTGTTCATTATATTATTTAATAAAATTACACTATGTTTGTCCATATAAAATTTAATTTATTGAATAAACATATGGTTTATTTAGTGCATATATCAATGCATGACTTAGAATCAGTAACCTTTCTTACGTAATGCATGATGCATTGAATATATTAATGCATTCTAAATTAATATATAATTCTAAATCAGGTGGTTGATTACTTCCCTTATTAGTTGTATCGAAGAAAATGTATACAATTAACTATTAATTAATTTTATATACATGACTATTGCTGTGTTCATGAACATGATTCTAGATACAACAAAAGTTGAAGCACATAGAAATATGTGATATATATATATATATATATATATATATATTATGACATCCTTAATCTTGAAGTTACTTATCATGTATACCACTAATATAAAAACTCCATTTTTTTATGGTACAAAGTACGAATGATTGATGCTTATTAGGTTAGAAAAAACTCTTATATTCAAAGTCATCTACCTAGGTGTGCTTCTTAATAGGACCTTTGAGTAAGTATTGAAAAGTTAAATAGAGCCTCACACATCCCTAAAGACAATTTGGATATTGATAAAATATTTGTATACGTAGTACGGATGAGATTTAACGACAAAATAGTAGTAAAACAAATATCATAAGATACATTTAACGATTGAGAATCCAAAATCTAAATTTTGTTTGAATTAAGGTGTTATGATATCAAACTTCTTCGGAAAAATATAATTTCAATCACATTTCCTACCTATCAAACACCTATAAGCAATTATTTTCCTTTAAGTATGTTTAAAAGTAACTCATATGCTAAATACATTTTGGAATTTATTGGTTGTTTAATTTTTATGTTGACAATATTTGATTTACTCATCGATAAACTAATCAAATGGTTCATACTTCGACTAAATTAGATATTTTAATACATCGTGAATCAACATATATAGATAAAATTCCCCCTTCTATTGTTAAGTTTGTGTCCGAAGATGTCTAGAATATTTTGTAATTTCTTGTTTTAGCAATGAATTTTATTCCCATTTCAAAGAAAAAAAAATATAAAAAAATAATATAATTTCGAAAGAAAAAATTTCAATTTCAAATTGGGCTGCAACTACCGGGCCCACTTGAAAAGCTCAATATTGGGCCCACTTAAAAAGCCCAACTTGGCTGGAGCCAGCCCATAAAATCTACCTCATATTTTGTTTAATTTCCGCTCCAATATTATTTTCAGTTTTCCCGCCTTTTAAAAAACAAATTAAAAACAAAATAAAAAATCTATCTTGATATTACCATTTACCACAGTACCACACCATACTCGAATCAGATTCCAGAAGCAAAGCCCTAACACTCACCGGGAAATGTCGACTTGGCAGATATTCTCCGACACCGACCAAAATTTCCGGTGGGAGACCTCGGGTCGCATCCTCCTGCCCGAACACGAACAAAGAAACAACGGCGCTCCGATTGAATCGGATTCGCGTCTCCCTTCAATGTCCGATCTCTTGCTTCAAGGTAGATTCTCGTAATTGGACCGGTGCATGCATATACTGATATACATATATTTCTAAATTTGTAATTCATGGTGTGTTTTGTATAGGTTGCTCGAAGCTTCTCGAGAACGGAAACGAAGTCGCTGATAATGTTCCGATGTTTAAAACCGGATTGGGGAAATCGGTGCCTTTGAAACAATCTTCGATTGCGAAAGCGTTATCGGTTCTTAGAGATGCTGATTATGATGATGATTTTTTGGTCACTGGTGCGTATATTTTGGTTCAATTGAAAACGTAACTAATTTATTAGTTTTTAACAGTTTATACTATATGTGCTTCAAAAAATAAAATAAAAATCAGTTTATACTATATGATTAATTCAGTTTGGGAATATCTAAAAATAGAAAACTTTGTGTATGTTCTTGTTTGAATTTTGAAATGTGTTGTTTGGAAGTGAATTGCTGATTTGAATTTGTTCGGTTTTTATGGACATTGAAGAGTATAATGAAGTAAAAGTGTTGGCTTTGCATCTTTTGTTTTGCTATAATTCACAGGAAGATTAAACAATTAGAAAATGGAAAAAACAAAACATTTAAATCAGGCTTAACAGTATGTGGATACTTAGTTATATTTAAAAATTCTCATAGATTGCAATCACTTGAGTCTCTGTGATGCAAGAAAATGAGTCAGTCTGTCATTGACTAGCTTGTGATTGTTATGTGTTGGACTATGACATTAATTTGTATTTTTAATGTGTTTGTAAAGGTAAAGGGCATTCAAGAGAAAATGGAAGTGGCTTCTCCAATTCTCTTTTCCAGACAGGTTCTGGGAAAATTGTTAACATATCTTCTTCTGGATTGGTTAGAGCAAAGACATTGTTGGGATTGGAGGAAGATAATGATCATTGCAATTTTCAAGGCCTTCAACAAAAATTGTCCCCATCCTCTCCCAACGAAGCACGTGGTTGGCAAAACTTATCGCGTTTGGGGACAAAAGAAGGCTTGGATTGTAATAGGATTGCAAATGTTACACCAGCTCCGATGACTCCACCGATTCGTAAGTCTGGTATAGGTGGAAGTAGATTTAAGAAGGAGACAAACTCCAACATGATGCAATCTGAAATGGCTAATCCAGCTACAAAACCACCTCCAATCAAGTTTCACACTGCAGGCGGGAGATCTTTATCGGTTTCCCGTGATGCATTGAAGTATGCAAGAAGTCTTCTTGGCGACCCAGAGTTAGGGACTTTATTCAGTGAAGGGGATGCAGATGAATTGGATCTTTCATATTTTAAAGAAGGAAGATCTGATGATTCTTCGTCGAGTAAGGAAAATGATGTTTCTACTTCTGTTAATAATAAACAAACAGCAAAGAGTACAGCTGCATTGAAGAATTTCACCTCTCCTTTGCGATCATCTTCAAACCAAGTGATGTCATGGGTCAATACAGAAAATATAGCTATGGCAGATAACTTGATTAATAAATTTGATGCAGTTGACCATGATATAGTCAGTGAGTTGATTGGTAAAGTGCCTTCAATACAGAACCCATTAAGCAACATGACTTGTGCACCTAATACTGTACCAAACAATACTTTGGAAGATGGTAATGGTTCGAGAATTGATTCACTTGGTAAGTCATCTGGCAGGCCACTGGCTGATATTTCAAATAGGACTGGTGCAACTAATGCAAATATCAGACTAAATACATGTGAAAAGAGGAAAGTATGGAGAAATTCTGTCTCTCCATTCAAGAAGCCCCGCAGTTCCAAATTTTCCACCCCGTTGAAGAAGAATGTTTCTTGTCATGATGGTAATTTCACTGGCGCTTTTGGAATAACATTGTGTTTCTTGTCGTAATTTGTACTCCTTGTTTAAAGTATGTGTACATCAGGTTTATCTACTTCATCATCAGAACATTCTGGTTGCAAACGAACAGTTTCTTCTAGATATCCATTTCAGACCCCAAGAATGTATGTCAAGGAATATTTTGGAATTCCTCCATCATCCCATGGCAAGGTACACAGACTTTCAATGCTGCCCTTTTCCTTCTGGAGATTTATTTTCTTCCTACCACTGACATGCTGAATGAATTTAGTTGGAGCATTTGCAAGACCAAGTACGATGGATGAAATCACATAATGCAAATAAGTACATGTTTCGGGATGAATCTGGCCTAAATTGCATTGGCACAGAAGCATTTTTCCTCATGTTGACACAATCTGGAGCTTCTTCACAATTTGCTTCTAAAGAGTAAACCTTTTATCCTCTATCCCATGCTTTAGTTTTGTATTCAACTGAAAAAAGATTGAGATGAACGAACAGCTGCTGGTAAAAGGCAATAATTGCTATTTGAAACTAAAGATGAAGATACGGGCTTGATTAAAATGAACTTTTCATGATTGCTGAGTTAGGCCTGGGGATATGAAATGGCTATGTGAAGCATATTAAGTTTTATCTATGGTTGATTTTGGTAATAGTAGTCGCTTATGCACAATATGAGCACTAAAGTTTCAGTCCGGTTAATGGTTAATTGGTATACAACAACATGTTTATTGATACTATGTTATTTAGTACTTACTTATTTATTTCACATTTGACTACAATTTATTGACTATTCCATGTATTTATCTGCCTAGATGGGTCTCAAATCACTACAAGTGGATAGTTTGGAAACTTGCTTGTTATGAAAGATGCTATTCTACCAAATCTGCTAGAAATTTTTTGACAGTTGACAATGTGCTGGAGGAATTGAAATATAGGTACCTGAATTGATTTAATTTATATGTCTATTCTTGAGTTTGTAAGACATCCATGAGAACAACTTATGGTCTATTTGGCTAGATATGAGAGAGAAGTTAATAATG
Organism: Acer negundo; assembly: GCA_035582765.1. Taxonomy (NCBI): domain Eukaryota; kingdom Viridiplantae; phylum Streptophyta; class Magnoliopsida; order Sapindales; family Sapindaceae; genus Acer; species Acer negundo. The sequence continues at coordinate 20,575,005 of CM069243.1, read as the reverse complement.
ACCACCGTTCTGCAATCAAAAGAATTCTGGAAGGGGATGCATCGCCTTCTTCATTGATGGTGCTCTGCGTTTCATCCTTTCACAAGAAATGTGAACCTAAGATTGGGACTTCTCCTGTGGCATCAAATGGAGCTGAATCCAGTAATGCAGCAAAAGTGGAACTAACTGATGGGTGGTAGGAAAATTCAAAAATTAATGCTTACTCTACATAACAATTTATTTTGCATGAAAATACATATTGATTACAGGTATTCGGTGGATGCTCTTTTGGATGAATTGCTCTCGGAGCACCTTGTTGCCGGGAAACTTTTTGTTGGACAGAAACTTCGGGTAATATGTTGATTTCTTTGTTTTCATTTCTGTTCTTTGATTAGAGCATTTTGGACAGGATTGCCTCTTGCTTAGAGCTAATTTTATTTGTCTTTTGAAGATCTGGGGAGCAGGACTATGTGGCTCGGTTGGGCCTGTTTCACCCCTCGAGGTGCTTACCAGCCTTAACTTTTTCTGTGAAATTAGATTGTTGGATTGTTCTGCTTTCTGTCATTATCTGTTATTCTCAGATATTGCTAAATTTTCAGGCTTCAGGATCGGTTAGTTTACTTTTGAATGTAAATGGGACATATAGAGCTCACTGGGCTGACAGATTGGGATTTTGTAAGAAATTTTAGATTATTTACCCTTTATTCTTCAGTTTAATTGATTTGATCATATTTACAGTTCTGTCTCTTTCGAGAAGTTGCTCCATAACCATCATTCTTGGTTTTCATGTTCATATATATAGGTAAGGGTGTTGGTGCTCCTTTGGCTTTTAGGTGCATCAAGAGTAATGGAGGTCCAGTCCCTTGGACTTTGGTCGGGCTTACACGGATATATCCCGTTCTCTACAAGGAGAGGTCATTTGAAGCTGACCCTATTTTATGATTTCACATTAAATGATAATATGCATGCAGTTGACAGACAATTATTCCTCATACTCTCATCTAGGTTAAGCAATGGGGGATCTATTGTGAGATCGGAAAGGTTGGAAAATAAAATGATGCAGTTGTACCACCACAGGTACAAATTCTTAATATTTTTTCTGAAAGGAACTTCTGTTTTCGTAGAGTTCTCAAATATAATATTTCTATTGCTTGATTCACTTTTTATACTTTGGCTTTTGGCTACAGGCGCACCATCATTGTAGAAGGCATTGTTTCTGAGTTTCAAAGAGGGAATAAAGGTCCTAACATATTTAATGACAGTGATAGTGAAGAGGGAGCAAAAATTTTGAAAATACTTGAGACAGCAGCTGAACCAGAAGTTATAATGGCAGAGATGAGTCCAGAGCAACTAACTTCTTTTGCCACTTATCAAGCAAAATTAGAGGTTAGTTTTAGAATTTTCTTGGATTTCAAGTCTCAATATAGACGAGTGATTATTAATTACAGCTAGTTGGTCCTTAGGCAACAAGGCAATCAGACATCGAAAAATTAATTGAGAAAGCTTTGGAAGATGCTGGGTTAAGAGAAAGAGATGTCACCCCATTTATGAGGGTGAGGGTGGTTGGATTAACCGGTAAAGATTACCACGGAAAGGATAGATCTACAGAAGGCATTATAACAATCTGGAACCCTACACAGAAGCAGGTGAATCCTGGTGTAACTCTGCCGTTATCTCTTTATATTTGATTGTGTATAGCATTGTGGTTCCATGCTTGTCTCTGGGTGTTTCTGTTACCTATTTAGATTGCGGTTCCATGCCTGTCTGTGTGTGTTTCTGTTACCTATCTAGCAAGTCACTTCTACCAGTATTATTGGTATCTATTTGTTCTATGGTGTCTCATTTTAGTCATTATTAATACGATTCTACAGATTTTCACAACTATGTACTTATATTTACTATTGTTGTAACAGCAATGTGAACTGGTGGAGGGGAAGGCATATGCAATTGCAGGGCTTGTACCAGTCAATTCTGATTTCAATACCCTTTACTTACAAGCAAAAGGATCTACTACTAGATGGCAGCCTTTATCTTCTCTAGCCGTTGAACACTTTAAGTAATTCTCCATACCTTTTTTTAAGAGACAAAAGAAACAAGGATTCCGTTTGTTTTCTTCCTCATCATTAAATAAATGTAACTCTTACTTGTCTTCTGTAGGCCATTCTTCTGTCCCCGCAAGGCAGTTCTATTGTCAAATTTGGGCGAAGTTTCGCTTTCCAGGTGAATTTGTTATACTTCAACATTTTTTATAATTATGCTTTTGCTTTTTTCTATAGCAAGTATCGTGTACTTACTACTTACTAGTGTTTGTTCTTCTTTTATTCAGTGAATTTGATATAGCTGCATATGTTGTGCATGTGGGAGAGGTTTATACAGACTCCCACCAAAAGAAACAGTGGGTTTTTGTGACTGATGGCTCTGTACCAGAGTTGCAGTTACAAGAATCATCTCAATCTTTACTTGCCATCAACTTCAGTTCACGATACATGGATGATGATTCGTTTTTGCCAATCAACTATAACCTTGTCGGATCCACAGTAAGTGTGATATGTTCCTTTTACTGGGAACTCTAGAGGCATTAATATAATCCATAGCTATTCATTACCAATTGAGGCATAAATCACCTGATATAAAGCGATGATCATTTGGTGATATGACTTGCTTCTGTGCAAATTCCCTGGTGACATTATGTCAATTCGTGAGCTGGGAAAACCAGATTCTTATTAGTTATGTTTCTTTCAGAGTACAAGCAGAGACTAGCTTCATGCCTTCATCTTCATACAACCACTAATAAATGCACATAGGCGCACTTTTCCCTGACCAAATTTTAACAGAACCATTTATTTTCTGTATTTGACAACAGTCTCTAACATATAATCTTTGCAGGTGGGCTTCTGTAATCTCATCAAGAGAGCAAAAGACCAAATAAATCATCTTTGGCTAGCTGAAGCAACAGAAAATTCAACCTATTTTTTAAGTTTTGATGTCCCGCAATGTTCTCATCTTAAAAGTGCAGCGGCCTCTGCTCAAAGATGGGCAAAGATCTCTACAGTGGTGCGCATTTTTTAAATTCTGATCCATTGTTGACTCTTTTTGGTCTCTCGGGCCTTGCTATTTATCACTTTGGTGCTTGTTTCATTTCTTTTCAGATCATTGATAAGCTTAAGGAGAAGGTTTTAGTTATAACTGGTAAAGGCTAAGTAGTGAAGGAGCCAACTTCTTTAAACTAACAAGTAAGCCTCTTCAAAACCATCCTGTCTTTTTGACGATAAAAATGTTCAACCTTTCGAAATTATTAGCTCGTAGAATTACCGACACTTAAATCATTCTTGCTGGTAGATTTTGGATCAAAACCAATGAAAAGGCTTGGTGTCTCAGCAACTTACAGCGCATACCAACATTTCAATCCTCTGAAATGTCTGCCGGTATAAAACTAGTTTCTCTTTGATACTTCAACTTCTCACTTTAACTCCATACTTATTCCTTTTTTTCTTTTTTTTTGCAGGTCTTTCTTCACTAACATTCACTAAGCAGCAGCTGCTAAGTGACTAATTTCTCATGGATGAATCATGAATCATTGCATATATGCATGGAAGAATCAACCCAGCCATTTGTTGGTGTTGATTTGTAGACCGTTTTTGACTAATTACAGGAGAAGAGACAATGTAACCGAATCGATGTATCGGCACTGTAAAAATGTAAAGGAATTATAGGCAAAATCTGGCTCTTGTCCTTTTTTGGTTGGAAATCAAATCAGGGTTATGTAAAATAGTGAAATTCTATTAGAACAGTTTTTACAAATCAACTTGTATAATTAATAGCTTATGCTGGAGAAATTTTCAGTTGTATTTATTATATTATTATCACATTATCTTTCTTGTTTTCATGGAATCAGTTTCGTTAAAATGGAACAATTAAAAGTCCTTTGATAGTTTCTACTTTGGTGAAAATGTATAGTGAAGGTTGACCTTACATAGGACAATGAAGTCTTCCTTCCAATGATTTTGATCAGACGGTTCATAGCTCCTCTATCATGAGAAACTTGATCAAACAAGGGATGATCTTGTGGACGGAACTAAAACAAGCATGACTGCATGAGGTTTGATTCACCTATTTTTTTTTTTTTGTTTTTTTTGTTTTTTTCAATTCACCTTTTGGCAGAAAATCGAAGTTGATTTCTTTTCTTTTACTTAAAGCATAACTGCTTTTCCAGTAGCATAGTTTGTGAATATTTGTACAATTTTTATTTTATTTTTTTGTATGAGAATCTCAGCTCTCAGGAATCAAATAACCTGCCTGCAAAGAACGTTTGAACGTCTACTGTAGCTGGAGAAAAAGCTGAAGCTTACTACTTTTGAGTATTGACTCAAAAAACATGCTTATAACATTTCACAGCTGAAGGGGTTTTTTTTTTTTTTTTTTGTTTAAAAAAAAAACACTTATGTGTTTCTTTTGGTTTAAAAGTAAGTCATCTGTCCATAAGAAAAAAACACAGCAGAAAGTTGCAACTTATAACAAAAGATTGGGAGAGAAAATATGGTAGTTGAGAAGAAGAAAGATGTGTCAAGTGGGTGCATAAAAATCACTAAGGGGCCTTGGATAGTGCATAGAACTACCAAAGATGGTGGGGTTGCAAGCAGGTATAGGTTCCCTAGTGAAAGAGAGCGCCAAAACAACAAGCTAAGGGAGCGTAAAAGGCGAGCAGTGGCCAAGAAAATATTCGCAGGGCTTCGTGATCACGGAAACTACAAGCTTCCTATTCAGGCTGATAATAATGACCTGTTGAAGGCACTTTGTGAGGAAGCTGGGTGGCATGTTGATGATGATGGAACCATTAACAGGAAGGTGAAGTTATATATACACATACTCTTCTGTTTCAAGTGTAAGCTGTACTGACTTATTATTTTTATATATTTGCAGCAGAACTCCATGCCTGAAATGCCAAGCTTGATCAGCAATGAGACCTATCAAGTATCCATTGAAGATCAATCAGGATCAGGAGATGAAGACTATTGTAATTGCAACAATCACATGGATGCAGAGGAGTATGGAGGAGTATATGCATCAAAAATCGTTTCATCGACTGAAAAGACTCAAGAAGGGTATGAAGATATTAACCTCTCACTCTCACTTTCACTTCCAACTCCATCAACCAATCTTATCTGAGGAAGAAAGGATATCGATTTCGGAAACGAAACTCAATTAGAAAAAATGTATAGGGTGGTAGTAGAAGGGTAGGTTCAGGTTTCACTGCCCACAAGAAACAAAAAAGAAAGAGAAAGAAAAAGAAAAAAAAAAAAAAAAAAAAAGACAGTAGATGAATATATATAGTTGTAAATCCTTATTGGTATGATTTCACTACTTGTTATAATATTCCAAAACATCTGACTATCATCATATACCTTTCTGTTTCTATATATTTTCCCATCAGAAAATCAAAACAACTTGGATTAAGCTTTCCTTTCCATATTTCTATATGAAACCACCATGAAATTTTTGAAGGTGTACATTGGTTCTTACAAAAAATGGAATAGTAATTCATTCCATACATCGGGCACACCTGGTAAACACCAATGTATGCAATCAGAGTAAGATGATGGATTCGACAATTGTGCAGGGCTCAATGTCTCCCAAAATTTTCGATAAATTGAAGGATGGCCTTCTTTTCGATACTCTGAGAGCTGAGTAATATTAAGAACTCTAACCTTTGAACTCAATTTGCCAAGAACCTTATCCACCATGCGCATTGTAGGCAGATCAGCACCGCTTCCCCAATAGCCCTCCCAATCTATGGGGGTGTTCTCACTGAAACAATTTCCTTCACTTCCTGGTGCCCACTCTCGATTCCTGAATTCAGGATAAAAGTTCATATAATAAGAACTGGAAGTGTGTTTATAATATCACCAAGATGATGGTTCATGATGAAGAGAAAAAAATATAATACATGAAAAATGCTTGCTGAGCCAATGACGGTTCTCATTTACAAGTATGAAGATGCATAATAGGCTAATAGCGTTGTTCTAATGTAATAGGAACACCAACATGGGGGTTTGTGTTGGAAGGGACACTTGAAAGAAAATGAACTGAGAAATAGGAGTACCAAGTTACAAATGTTCCCAGAACAGATCACTGTGGTTTCTATTGGCAAATGATTCTACTCAATTAAAAAATGAACTATAATTTTCCATCTAAATTAGATATTCTGTTGTTTATAGTTTACTTGTCAATTTATAACTCAAGAAAAGCATCAACCATATACGGTATACCTATACAGGGCTACTAATGACGACCAGTGAGAAATTTTCTGAACTCGATCATGAACACCCCTCATTTACATTTCAAATGCCCATATGAGTTGAGAAGAATATTTCAAGGTAAGGATTCGAAACTCACCAGAGATGTGTTGGGGACATGGTAACAAAAAAGACTCGTTTCTTGTGCGGATTGACTCTAGAAGCCACCCAGTCTGCCCAGGCACTCATGGCCAACTCCATGGCACCAAGTCCATCTAACTCCTCACAAGCTCCATTATATTCAGTACTCCATCTGCAAAAGTTGTAGGATCTTATTAAGATGGCTACACGTGGTTTTCTATTCGATAACAAAATAACACCTGGATAACATATATAATACTCACAACAGCTTGACAGGGCCTTGTCTCCACCACAAATATGTGTTGAAAACTAATATATCAGCCTGCTCCCACTTTGATGCATGCTTGAGAACTGAATCTGGACGGATTATCCGCTCACCCAATCTGTGATTGACTGGATCATCAGAGTTAGACTCTACAAGGAGTGGCGCCCAAAGAAATTCCACCGTGGCATTATACTCCTGCAGATGACTCAAAAACAAAACAATGACACACCATGAGAGTTTCTAGATTGACCAACACGAATGGCATTCTACAAGGCATAGTGTATTCAAACTTGGCCACATTTTCCACTGGGAGAGTCTTCAACGAGACAGGCATGTTCCATTGAAGAATTTCTCTTCCTGCGGATATTTATCTACATGTTTACTATAATATCTATCCACACTAGTCTCTAGAAAAGGGTTCTGGTTTACCTCAGCTCGGAAAACTGTAAGCTGCGCATTGGGCGTCATGGATCTCTTATTCTCCGGAATCACTGACTGTAACAAACACACCATTGATATCCACTGCCCTCTGTTCAGTGAATCCCCTACAAACATTAGCCTCTTCCCCCTCAACTTCTCCCACATCTCCGTCGCATTCCATCTATAAACTCAAACAGAAATTTATTAAGTAATGAAATCCTTTCGACATGAAACATCAACAGTGTCAAATTCATACACCATATTATTATACATAACATTAGAAGGGCTGCATTTGTGTCAATGCATTATCAAAATTGATCCCAAATTTCCAATTCTATAGGATCAAAAACTCATAATTCAGTTCCGACTCCTTTTCCAAATTCACTTGTATAGAAGAAATGAAATTGCTTTGCAAAGCTACTAACACCAAGCAACCAAACACAGCCAGCTAAAAATTCGATAACAATTTCCAATTCTAGAGAATCTAAACTCATTGTTCATATATAATATTTTTTTTCTCTTGTATACAGAGTATACCTTTTCAAATTGCAGTTGTGAGGTTGCCATCTCCAATGCTGATACCTTAAATCAAACCGTCCATGCTTGTGACACGCCAATTGGTCCGACATGTAAGGGCAATGAGACTCATTGTACAGTGGATACGATGTGTTATCAAACACCCACTTCCCTGAAAACACATCACAGCTCTCTGAACTCACACTCCTCCGACCCGAATTCTCTCCCGGGTCGGCCCACCCGTTTCTCCAACCACTATACTTGCTGGTAGAGTTGCATCTAGTAAATCTATCCAAATCCTCTGAAACCCAGAAACAGATTTTTAAATCAAACAAATACAACAAATCCAAGTACCTACAAAAACAAAACGGACTTGGGAAATGACAGAATAAATAAATTAAAGCAAAATGACAGAAACCATACTTGGAGCTGACTTGGGAAGATTTGGTTTCACATGAGAGATTGGAACTTCTTGGTCATGACGAACATGATCAGAGTCTTCATGGATTTGTCGAATGCTGCTTTCGATGTAGAGGATCGAGCACACTATAAAGACAAGCAAGATAAGTATAATTAAAGGGAAGTGGGTTCTCTTTTTGTTCCATCTCTGCATCATGATGCGCACACACTGTATTACAAGATTTTGCAGAGAAAAAAAAAAAAAAACCAGTAAAAAAAACTCTTGTTTAGTCTCTGAAAATGTTAGTCTTGTTATTGGAATCTAATTGATAGTCCACAAATTACCAAGGACATAGGACAATGAGATTTAATCGTTTAATGATACTTTACCGGATTTGGTGTCTAAATCCTGATGTCCGATATGGATCTTTTATTTATTTTTATTTCAATTGCGTAATGATTGGATTTTAGAGATTACACGTTATTAACTTCTAAATTTAGTCATCAAATGAAGAAAAAAAAAAAAAGTAGCATTATTGTTTGTTAAAATTAATTATTATTATAATTACTTTAATCAACATCAAATTTGGTTAAAGTTATAAAATTTACGGTCTGAAAATAGACGGTCATATTGATAATATTATTATTATTATTATTATTATTTTTTTCCATATCAGTGTGAGATTGAATATGTACAATTGTATTGGAGATATATTTTTTAATAGACTATTTTTTTTACAAGCCACTTTTACATTGGAGATGCTCTTATATTTGTTTCATGTTTAAAATGCCACGGTTGCAAGCAATGTATGTATATATATATATATATACATTTGACAGTATTTATATAGATTAGGTATTTTTTTAAAAGTTTTTAACTATTAGTTGGATTTGAGCCGCTGTTTTAGAAGTCATTTACCTAAACTCTAATTTCGTTCATCTTCCAGTTTAGCTACGCTCCCGAGGCTCAAGCAATATATAATAATAAAAGAGGGTGAGATTCAATTGGTCGATTCAAATCATGGAATCACAAATATTAATATATAATTTCCACGAAATTGATTAATATATACGTGCAAAGAATTAACTGGAATCTTAGATGATTGACCAATCTTGTATTATATTTGATCAAATCTTTGATCAAAGTCAAAGGAGTCAGGAGATCATTGTATAATTGTATATGTACCTTTCGTTGGATGCCTGATAAGAAAATAATAAAAATAAATAATAAAAAAAAAACTTAATTTTTGCTCATGATATGAACTTTAATTATGAGAAAATGGAAGGAATGATGAGTCCCAAAATTCTGGAAGTGGCTTTATCAAGATCAGAAGCAGATTGTGCAAAAGCTCTTAATTAAGAGAATTGGGTCAATTCCAATTTTAATTTGTCGACTACTTGTTTCATAGCTTTAATTTGATCCACAAATCCTATTCTCCCGACAATACCATGTTAATAGTAAGTGGGTTGTGTGTGTGAGGTACACATAATTTAATTCATACAAGTTTCAATAAATGCTGTAATTAGAAATTAGACAAATGTTGTAATTAGAAATTAGACAATATCTGTTAATTCAGGATTATGTATTTTTTTAAAAGTTTTTGTCATTAGTAGGATTTAAGCCTCTGATCTGGGAGTCATTTGTCCAAATTCTAAACTCGTCCATTTACCAGTTAAGCTACGCTCTTGTTGGCAACTATAATTAGAAACTATCAATAATGTAAAAATAAATAAATGCACACAACAGTATAACACAAGTGATTTGCTAAACTAAGTTTTTCCTTTAATATATCTTGGTTTCTTTCAAAAAAACACCATGTAATCTTTTTTTTTTTCTTTTTTCTTTTTTCTTTCAGGGTTTCTTTGAATCTGGTTACATCTTGATCTATTTCAAACACTTAACAGTCTCATAAAAGACTTCAAAAAAAATAATAATAATAAAATAAAAATAAAAATCTAAATGAAGTAATTTTATTTCCAACTTATAGGGACATTAATTTTGTGTCATAGTTGAAAAATGTAAGCATAGAGTAGCTCATTCCAAGCATCAGGCACTCCAGGAAGACACCAATGTATACAATCTGCATAGCTACTTGGGTTTGATATTTCTTCTTCTGTTAATGGCTCCCATTGCTTCCTGTATATCGATGGATGGCCTTCTTTTCTATACTCTGAGAGCTGTGTAATGTTTATCATCGTCACATTTACGCCTCTCTTTCTCAGGTCACCTAAAACTGACTCGACTATTTCAATGAATTTCGGGTTTGAATCTCTTCCCCAATATCCCTCTATCGTTATCGCTTCTGTTTCACTGTAACAATTCCCATTTTCAGCTCCTCCCCATTCTTCTGAACTGAAATACGAACAAATTCGATGTTATAAAGTAGTAGTTTTTTTTTTTTTAATTTTTAATTTTTATGTACTAATTAATAATAATAATATGTACCTTTGGTGGGTCGGTGACATGCTCATGAAGAACATTTGGGTTTTGTTTGGGTTGATATTGACTTCTAACCAATCGGACCATGTTCTCAATGCCATCTCGTACACTCGAGGCATTGATACATTTTTGTGAATACCATCAGAGCTTTCGAATGATCCCCATCTAATAATTATTATTGCAAAAAAATAAAATAAAAAAATAAATAACTAAAAACAGATCAAGAATTAAGTTGTGAAATAATTAGATTAATTATAATTAGAAAAATTAATGGAGTACTTACAAGACTTTCATTTGAGATCTTCTCCACCAAAGATAGGAATTGAAGACGAGTATGTCTGCATCGGTCCAGTGTCTTGCATGCTTTTCAATTGCTTGAACTCGAACTATCCGATCTGGTACTCTGTGGTTGACTGGATCATCTGAGTTTGATTCCACTAGCAATGGAGCCCAGTAGAACTCAATCGAGGCATTGTATTCCTTCATGTTATAATTATCGATCACTTATTAGTAAAAGAAAATTAAATAATGCATACACATACACACATATATTGTACATATATTTGAGTGATATGATTCGAACTCACAATATTATTGATGTGGGTCAGAGGGTTAATCATTGAACCTACCAATGGCGAAACTAGGGGTGGGCACAAAAATTGAAACCGAATTGAACCGAACCGAACCGAACCGAAAAATGGTGTTTGGTTCGGTTCATAGCTTCTATTCGGTTCAAACCGATTTGAAATTTAAAAACCGAATTGAATTCGGTTTGGTTTCGGTTTTGAACCTACAAAATCGAACCGAATCAAATAAACCGAATTGTCTTAATGAATTGTTTTGTAGGTTCAATTTTATTATAGACTGTTTGTTGACAATGTTTTATTTTAGACTATATTATGTACTACATTTTTTGATTTCTATTTTATATTTTTATTAAGTATGTAGAATAAATATGATTGAAATTTTAGATATGAATTGAAAATTGAGTTGTATTTTGTTTACATTATTTTTTTCATATTATGTTTTCTTAAAAAAGTTTAAACCTAAATGCAAAAAAGCAATTTAAAGGTTTAAAAAATAAATTTTGAAAAAAACATATTAAAAAACCTTCAAAACCCAATAGGTCCAAAACCGAACCGAGATAAAGGTGTTCGGTTCAATTCGCTTTTCAAGTTTAAAACAGTTCAAACTAATTCATATTTTCAAAAACTAAATAAATGTCAGTTCAATACGGTTTTGACCAAAACCGAACCGAACTAATCCATGCCCCCCCCCCTAGACGAAACCATGGTTGGTGAGAGGGTCATGGATCATGGCCCCAAGCCAACAATTTTTTCAAGTTTATTTACATTTGACCCGCCTAATAGTTTTAGTTATTTACATTTTTCTATTAAAGTTTTTATAGTTTCTCAAATCTCCCCGATTCCTGAAGCTTCTTCACCTCTATGAATTATATAAGTACGAGTGTGAGAGATTTATCATTTAACTATGACTTCGTTGATAAAAACTCACAAGCGGACTGATATCCCATAAAGAAATTTAGTTTCTAAGGACACAAACAGGGCGAAATGACAAAATGATTCCCAGCCCAATATGCATGCAAACCTACGTTAGATATTACAAAGCTTGTGCAATCTTACGAGAAAAGTAAATAAAAAACTCACAAGGGCTTTGAAGGTGATCAATGAGCCGTTGTGGTGCATAGATTTGAGCGAGGGAGAGATTGAAGAATCGACCAAGCACATCATCGAAACCCACTGTCCTCTATTCAATGAGTCTCCTACAAACACAAGCCTCTTGTTTCTCAGCTTCTCCAACAATGCCGTGGCATTGAACCTAGCTTATATTAACATAAACAACAAAACAATTCCACAAAAAACTTAATATAACGTATTCTTATCAACATCATCGTTTTACACGTTTATATAAGATGTACGAGGCATCAGATGTATTCTAAAACTTAGCGGTATATGCACATAACATGTTTGACTATAATTTATAAGTGTGTGAGTGAAAGAAACCTAGGGAGGTCGCATTGATGAGGTTGCCATCTCCAAAACTGGTAGCTCAAGTCTTTTCTACCAAATTTCTCACAAGCCAATTGATCCGACATGAACATGCATTGCTGCTCTTTGTACAAAGGGTACGATTCGTTATCGAATACCCACTTGCCGGAAAACATATTACACTGATCACCGGGATTCGTACTTGTTATCGTGTCGTGTACGGCAAGTGCCGACTGTCCAATGTTTTGGGTAAGATAGACGGCGGCGATGAAGAGGAGAGCGACAAGGAGGGCAACGAGGGACTGGAAGCAGCTCCTGACTCCCCATGTTGCAGCAGCAATCTGTTGTTTCTTGGCCATGAGTACGATCATCAACTCTATATCTGTTTTGTTTGCTGTTTATTGTCTAGTAGTTGTTTACTTGTTTTCTCCTTTTTGAAGTTAAAAATTTGTAGTGGTTGGCGATCAATTGTCTTGACATCGTTTTCATAGATTAGGAGTAGTGGAAGTATGTTCATGGTGTTTTTTGAAAGCAATAGATGAAAGTTTTGTCGTTTGGATGTGATACTCTTGTTTACTAAAATACCCTCTTCATCTCATTTAACCCATTTTAAACGAATTTGTGTATTTGTATCAATTGTATTATTAACTTAACTATAGGGTCCTTCTCTGATTAGATCAATCCTGAAGAAAAAAAAAAAAAAAAAATCAAAACCAAAGTTACGTAATTGTGGAATTAAACCGGTTTCACGACGTTACATAACTTCGATCCTAAAATTTTATTAGAATCGACTTGACTAGAGAATGTTAAACTTATAAGGTCAAGCATAGATGATCGTTTTTTTATTTTTTTTGTCTTTTTTTTTGTTTTTATAGCAATTATAGATAATTCAAAGTTTGGTGGGTTGATACAAATTGAACTCACAACTTGAATAGTGTAGGTAGGTGCAAGAGATATATCACTGGGTCAATATTATCTCATCGAAATCGGTTCGTATTTTCTTAACCAATGCTTGACATTTAAGTTTATGTATAAATGAAAAATGAAAATGTAAAGTAACTGATTGCATTTACAGTTGAGCTGAGCGTGTTATGGTGATTAATTGAGGAAGAAGCAAGGTGTTAGATTGTAACTTGTATATAGGTTTAAACAGAGCTGTTGGAGTCAAGTACGTTAGTGGAAAGTAAGTTATGGTTGTTGGCATCTCCACATCCCAATACGTTGTCGTAAAGGTACCTCGTCAACTTGCTCTAACATTTTCAAACCTCCCGCTTCTCTGCTCTCAGTCTTGTCTCATCAACAATTTTTTTAAATTTGTTTTATATACCAAAACAATAGTTTATTTGCAAGATAAAATGGTAAAATAACACCCCTTGATTATTTCAACAAATAATCATTAACATTACATATATATATATATATATATATATATATATGGGTGGTAACATGACATGTATATTGACCACCACCATGGACATAATTTCTTTCATTATTTTTTGAAATTGATATGGAAATTACATCTAGGATCGACCGACTCTTATCACAATCAAACGCTATTAACACGATATGAATATCTATTCTTACGGCATAGAAAAGATTAAATGTTTTGACACATATTCTTTAATAAGTAAAATGAGAATTGATACATATATGTGGCTGTAAAGTATAAAATTAGGTAAATTTAGTAAAAAGGATGGTGAATATAATAATTTGATCCTGAAATGTTATAAGACTGGTAAGTGTATTTCTAGGTCAATTTATTATGGTAAATTAATGCAAACAGGGTGTTTTTTTTTTATTTTTTTAATGATTATAACTTATAAGCCATTAATATTATACGTTGATTATATAGGTTAATGGTAGATATCCAACACTTTTGTCCAACATTATCATCACAACTCCTAATCACTTTTGTCCAACATCATCATCACAACTCCTAATCTTTTTAAAACCCTAATTTTTAAGTCCATTCAATTTGTAAATAATTTTATAGATAAAAAAAAACAAAATATAATATTACTTTGCTGAACATGAAGCTATTAATACCTATTTCTTGTGGAGAAGACTCTGCCACGCATATGGACTTTTAACCAATCGTGAAAAGCCATTTAACCAAACTTTGATACGCAAGTTATTTTTTCTTCTTGGAAAAATTAATAGTAGGTGATATTTTAGACAAATATAAAATGAATGTAGGGAAACATTTTAAGGAGTTGTAACAAAGATGTCCAACAAAAATAGAATTTTGAAAAATTATTTTTTAATGAATTTGAAATTCACTCAGATCTATCTGGTTGTAATGTAGCCATTTATGGATTAAAAAAAAAAGTCAATAAATCATCAAATCTACCTTATTTGTTAACTAATTAGTAATTAATATCCATGATCCATCTCTCTTTCTATGACTTTTTGAGTTTTGGATCGTGACCTCCTACCATTTATAACTTTGTGAGGTCGAAATTGCATTAGAATTGTCAGCAAAGGACAACTGAATCCCTACCCAAAATGGTCTTATTTTTTTGTAATCCATGACCAATTTAATCAAGTATACTGTGTACCCTTCTTTATTGTCAATTTTTTTTTTCTTCAATTTACTAACTAGCTAGCTTAATGTACTAGAGGCAGCCCTACCCTACATTCCTACAGCCACGGGACTAAGCAAGATTAACGGCTATATGTACGGTTCGAAAGGCAACTCCCACCATAGGTAAGGAGTCTCCCACTGTTTGTGATATTATAGAAAGAATAAAATATATATATATATATATACTCTAACTCTTGTGAAATGAAAATGCATAACCATTTGAGCATTATTGTAAGTCTCTCGAATATAAGATTGAGACATATTGACAGACTGAACATGTATAACCGTATATACTGTGGTTGTACATTGATCTCTGATGTTCGTCTCTCTCGAATAGAAGATTAAGAGACATTGACAGACCGAACACATATAACCGTATGATGTTCAAATTGGTCAAAATTTACAAGGTGTACATTTATTAGAGGGTTGTTATCTCTATTTAAAATCTTGTCTGTCTCTGATTGTGTCCCAGATTTTGGGGCAACCTGTTATTTGACTGGTTTCATTTTAAAGCCCAAGATTTACCAAAATCTAGTATCTTTTTTTTTTCTGTCAAAAGTACGGCATCTGCATGCATGCATGCCCAGTTATTTATTTTTCTCTTAAAAGGGTTTTATCATAAACTACTTTATACACTATTTTACTCTGTTCAAATTCTGCTATATATTTCTTTGGTTATCAACTTATCATAGATCATGTCACAAAAAAGTCCGTACATACTTGTAGAATATCAAAGGCCTGAGTATGGTACAGTTATGTAATTACATTGACAATTTTAATGATCTTTCGAATTTTGTATATACATTCAAAATTGAAATTGAAAATGCCATGTTTGAAGAAAGTGACTTATTAGAAGATCGATAATGACAACGGACGACGAAGACGACGTCCACGATTGTTTGTCTCTCTCATTTAGTTGTTTCCCTTTTCAATCCAACAGACAGGGTAGGATTTTCTGTGATCATATAAAGTTGATCGTGTCACATTAATATAGAATTATATATATATAGAGAGAGAGAGATTGAGAGAGATTTAACGTTCAATTACAGAACTGTAAACGGGACATTAACAAAACCACTACAGTTTACATAAATATTGTGTGCAATTAATGGACCATTTGATCAGGTAAAAGAGCAGTAGACAGACAAGTAGTGTTGTCGATCGATGTTGATGGAGTAATATATATATCAATTTAATATGGTGGCTAGTGGATGGTGGTAGAAAATAAAGATTTCGAGTGGTCAATTCAATGTAAAGGTAAAAGAAAATTAACTAAAATTAATTAAAGATTGAAAATAAGAGAATGGGTGGCGTGAAAGCATTCAAAAGTAGACAATAGAAAACACGGGATCGGAGTTCATTAATTAAAAACCCATCTCTCTTGTAATTTTCTCATCCCACTTGCATGGCCACTTGCATCATGCAGTCCCATTCTCTCTTGCAACTTGCTTTTCTTTTAGAGAGAAAAAGAAACAATTTCGAACAAGTTGCGTATATCTTTTTTAAACACCTACTTGTGTTATCATTTATCAAACTCCAACTTGCAGGAACACAACAGCAACAGCTAAGCTAATGATTCCTTTCAAATTTCAATTTCATTTTATATACAGTACAGTACTACACATATATTTCATAATTTCTATAGTTTTCTCCACTAAACAAATTGATTAAATTTCTCTTCTTTGATTTTGGTTAATGCAAAATCATCAACTTTAATCACAAGTCAACTTACCATTATCAAAATTATATATGTACCCACGATAAGATGAGTCTTTTATTTAATATTGTATCTATTAACGTATTCATAGTCGAACCTGAATTTTACGAGTGCAATTCTGATACACAATTCATAACTTATAAATTAACCCCGCCGCTCATTATTTATTTATTTTTTTTTATAAAGTTAATTGAAACTTCGTTATGATACTTTTAATTAAAAACTCCACATATAATCCGGATTAGATAGAGTTTTTAAAGATGCTTTTAAATAAAAACCCAGCTGTGATATTATTCCTAGTTAGTCTTAGTAGAAGTTCCATAGCATGTGCAATGTACCTTCCTCTTGGACTTCTATTAAAAATATATATATAATATATAGTTGTTTGTGGTCCTGTTAATTTGTTTTTATTTTAAAAAATAAAAATAAAAATAAAAATAAAAAAAATAAAAAACCTTGGTGTTTTTTATTGTGAAAAAACGTGTGATTGTTTGAATTGTGGAAAAAAAAAAGGTTTAATATTAAAAACATCCCCTCACCTTTGAACTATTATTGAATGTCTAGATAAAAATGATTTTATTTCAGAAACACCCCGTATGGACCAACAAACAATGCTTTATTTGGTAAAATTCAGAGGGTGTAATGTTCAATTAATATAATTGAAGCTTAAATAAGGACATCATAGACTTTTTAACATCAAAAATCGATCAATTGAATCATTGTTTGTTAGTCAACAGGGGATGTTTCTGAAATAAAAGCATGTTTAGCAAGACATCCAATAATAGTTCAAAGGTGAGGGAAGGTCTTTAATATTAACCCAAAAAAAAAACAACAACAACATCAATAAGTTAACAGCCGCCTTAATTAACTCTTGGACGATCAAAGACGGTCCTCTATATAAAATTTTACATGTCAACTTATCTTATAGGGTTATTGGCACCGGTATCCCTCAATTTTATGCTAGTTTGTATTTTCCTTATTGAATGTTTTTTTAGATATTAAAACCATGAACTTTCATTTATTGGTAAAACCTGATGGTAGATACTCCCTCAAATAGACGTTTAGGGGATAATAAACCAAACTATTTATCAATAAATTAGAATTCAGGGAGTTTAATGTCTAAAAAAAGTTCAAAGGATAAATTGCAAACTCGCGTAAAATTCAGAGGTACTAGTGCTAATAACCATATCTTATATTATCAAAAAATGTCTTCACACAAGAAGATCACGTAACTATATACTCACTTTGATTGAAACACAACAGTGCAATTTCACGGGTTCAATTACATTGCCCTACTAACAACCTATATGCATCGAACGAAACACCTTGGATCGATCTAGGTATTATGAAAATAGATATCTGAACGTGTTTCAAAAGGATCCTACCCTTTTCATATCAATTTTTTCCTACTAACCTCTCTAAGTACAAAACAAGCATTCTGAAAATAGATATCTGAATATGTTTTCAGGAGGACCTTACCCTTTTTTTTTTCCTTTCATATTTTACATGCCTTATTGTCACCCAAAAAGCAACTTGGTTTTATCCTAATTTTGATATTTTTGAATTAATTATTTAATAATCAAATCTTCGGCGGTAAAGACGACAGTGAAATAGTGGAAGCTAATTGTATATCTCATTAATCATATTTAAATAATTAATATATTTAACAGAGAACACAAAAAACAGATAGTGATATCGTTTTTTTTTTTCATTGGCAATGTACATCGGATACTCACAAAAACGACGACGTGTTACCAAAGACATTGATCGAAAACACTAATGGAACGGACGTATCTGATAACCGATTAATTCATTCACTCACGACGATAATTTGCTGTGTTGCGTCTCGCCAAATTCTCGGCGATCTGAGCGAGTGATTGGAGATTGCACCGTACGATAGTGTCGACGAACACGCAAGTGTCCTCTTTGGTGTTGCCGGGAGGGACGTCGACGACGTACGACTCCACGACTACGGTTACGTTTCCGGCCCCGGAGGAGGAGGGGTGGAGGGTCGTCACGGACCTGTAGTTGGCGAGGCGGTGGTCGCCGCCCACCATGCTGAAGCTGATGACGTGGCGCTCGTCGTCGAGGATCTCGAGTCGCTCGGTGCTGCTTTCGGCGGGGAGGCCGGAGATGACGTTAACCTTGCGGACGCTGCCTACGCCGACGATGTCCCCGGCGCCGCCGCCTTCGCTGATCACGCTGCAGCTCTTGACGAAGTGCTTGTATCCTTGAGGGTTATCGAACCTGCGGACGACGGACCAGACGGAGGCAACGGGTGCCGCGATCTGTTGGACGACGGAGGAGCAGCACTGGTTGGGACCCACCACGTGGGAGTGGAAGCGCGCGACGCCGTCAGGTACATGCGCTGCCAACGTGACGGGAGGCCTCCTCTGTAGCTCCTTCTGGCAGATCATCGCCGTCGAGTTAGCGGTTGCCGTTCCGGTCGTATTGTGGATTCTGTGGAGCATAAGAGACGATTTCGGAGGATTCGCAGGCATTTGTTTTTAGAGACAAAGTTACAAGCTTTTTTGAAGTTTTTGTTTGTTTGTTCTGGTTTGTATAAATGTGAATCTGTGTGTGTATATATGTTTAATGGAGAGCGTATGTATAGGTTTGTGAAAGAAAGTAGTTGGGGTTAGTCGCTTTCTGATTTTTCACAGAAGAATCGATTTGTGTTTTGTGAGAGAGAGAGAGAGAGAGAGAGAGGGGCAATTTGAAGGTGGTGGCCTAGTGGGTGGTGGGTTGGGTTTATTTTTCTAAAGAGAGAAGAAGAGGGGCTTTTCACGAGAGTTTCATGTGGGAATATAAAATACTGCCTTGTTGCTCCACCTCAACTTACCATTTGGCCCCTTACTTTTAATCCTTATTATTCACTAAAGAGTCACGCTACTTAACCTAGAATTAATATCTAAAGCCGGTGTCCAAATGATGTGGTATCATTGTAATCTATTCATTTAAATAATTTAAATATAATACGATGTAAATGAATAGATTATAGTGATTTCACATCATCTGTGCACCAGATTTGGACATCAAATTTAAGTAAAGTAGAATTATTATTCACTAAATATCACACTAATTTTTCTTTTTGATATACCATCTTTAGTATGACTACTCGATACTATATTATCAGGTTGAATAAAATTTATTTAAAAATTATTAATTGCAGGTCAATATTTTTTTCAAATATTACTAACTATTTTTCCTTTATGTTCATTAGTTTAATTACTTAATCATCCTTTTTATTATATAATTTTTTTATATATATACAAAATTTGATGTGTCTAGAACATTGTAATGCTGAATGAATAAATGTTATTTATAGATTAATAATTGTAGATATTTAAATATATCATTAAATATATATATATATACGGTCTTTCTACTGTCAGTTCGTTCTGATATAAAATATATCAGGATGAATAATGTAAACCATAGATTATGGAGAAGTTTTGACAAATGTATAATCTTTGAGTCAAAATATATAAATCTAATAGTCTACATTCTTCGTCTTGATATATTTTATATCAAGGTGAATTGTCAATAGAAAATATATATATATATATATATATATATTTCCTCTACGGTGTGATTGTGATTGGTTCAATTTGACAAAGGTTGGTGTAATAGGATTATCAAATTGATTGAAGTGTTATAATTAGAAAATTTTCCAATTTGTTTTTTAGTGGTCCATCTTGACATTAGATTGTTTCTTAACAAAAAGAGTGTATAATAAATGCATAAGCTTCCAGGGGTATTTAAGTCAGTTAACGCAATTAATGTATTTTCTTTAAAATAAATAAATAAATAAATAATAGGCAACTTCGTAAATGAAGGGTGGCAACTGGCAAATAGCTAGACTTCATGGAGCAACTTGTTGGAGAGAGTCGTAAGCCGAAGGATAAGATAAGCATTCAAAACTGACCCAGAATCCAGACACAGACTTTTAATTCTTTATTATTATTATTTTTAATGTTTTAAAAATATATAAATTAAAACTCCCTCGATTTTCCAATTTTTGCAATCCTTAGCGTATTAAATTAAGTTGTTAATTAAGTCTAATGTTTGCTAACATATAACTCTCGTTTATCAACCACGTTACACGATAAATAACATATAATATGCAGTATTGTAAAAGTCCTTGACTAGGGCCTATAGGCACCGCCTAATTCTTAGTCGACGGTCCGTTGCTCCAGTCAATAAAAGTTAACGATTAGCTGTTGTTGATCGACTATGTTGACTTTTTTTTATTGACTTTTTAGAATTTTATTGGGTTTGTTAGATTTTGTTTTGTTGTTTAAAGATTTTGATTCTCAATATTGAGGTTTTATTTATTTATTTATTTATTTATTTATATATATTTTTTCAATTTGAGGTTCAATATATGAACTAGTATGAACATTTACTTAATTACAACTAAAAATATATTAAAAAAATTCCAACCGATTGTCACCCGTTGCTGGTCGACTTCAGGCCAATCGCCTCGTCCCCGACTAATCCCTGACTAGGCGGGCGAGGGGTCACCTCCCGACTAGCGTCTAACGCTTTTTGCAACACTATTAACATGTCGGCGTATGTCATCTATCCCTAAATTGTTAGTATCTAAATATGAAATGGTTAATATTAAAGATCTCCCCTCACCTTTGAACTATTATTGGATGTCTTGATAAAAATACTTTTATTTCAGAAATATCCCCTGTGGACCAATAGACAATGGTTCAATTGATTGATCTTGATGTTAAAAGGTCTAAAATGTTTATATTTAAACTTCAATTGTATGAATTAAACATTATATCCTCTGACTTTTTACCAAATAAAAACATTGTTTGTTTAGTCCATTGTTTAGTCCACAATGGGTGTTTCTAAAATAAAAGCATTTTTATCTAATCTTCCAATAATAGTTTAAACGTGAGAGAACGTTTTTAATATTAAACCAAATATGGAATCCCATAAATTTTATCTTAAGTACTATAATTGGGTTCTTATTAACTATTAGTTCAAACTTTTGGATCAATTGACTTATTTATATGCATACCAATTTTTCTCTAGTAGGTACACATTACAAGTATACTAACACACGTCATTACCCTTTTACAATGTGTATTATTAATTTATTATGATTGAAGTTATGTTACTTACATTGTAAAAGTGTAGTGATGTGTATTAGTATGTTATAAATATACTTATGAGAGAAAAACTGATATATATATATATATACGGGGAATTATTTATTTGTTTTTATTTTTCAAAAATTTGAATTTTGTGAACCTTCAAAAATCCAAATTCAAACTTTTCGCTCCGATATTTACTGTATTGCAGCTAAAACAGTAAAGCAATATACATGATATTCATTTTAAAATTAAGCAAAAAAAAAAAAAAAAAAAAACACTGCATGCGTTTACTCTTCCAAATCGAGGCGTGTTTGGTTTGCCTGATTTCTTTATTTGCTTTTGGCTGCTTTAACGTGATTCTTTCCTTCTATCTTGTTTCAAAAGTACTTGTGAAGAATCCAAACCAAACCATGAAACCAAAGCTTGGACACTTTTTTTTTTTTTTTTTTTTCTTTTTCTTTTTTAATTAATTATTATTAATTTCATTAGCCTCTTGCCTTGGTGGTTGGAGTCTTCAAGTGGAAGTTTCAACACCGAGGTTCAAGCATTGTAAATATTTGTCTCACCATTGGCTATAAAATCCGAAAGTGTGGGGGTGCCCTCTTCCAAAAATGGGAGTATTACTCTCTCTGAATATGAGAATTATAGTCCATATGTTCTCGATAGTGGGAGTAGTATTTCGAATCGTACTCATAGGGTCTAATCTCGTCGGGTCCCGACAGTAAATGTAATTCAAAATAATAATAATAATATTATATATTAATTTGTTTGGATTTAATTATCTTTTGTTGAAGAACAAGTTGGAGGGGTCTTTGGCACATGATTCTCAGGTATACAGTTCAGCTGGCTGCCTCTTGGGTCCCATTCACACTTGGGTTCTGATTTTATTGCTACCACTTGATCAGTTTTTTTTTTTTTTTTTTTTCTTCCTTCCTTCCTTCCTTCCTTCCTTCCTTCTTCTTCTTCTCTCTTTCTCTTTCTTCCAAGCATCAAATTGTTCGTTTTTATCTATAAATATATATAATTCAAAAATTATATTACAAATCGTCATCCGTGAGCTATATAAATACAGGATTTCCACAATAGGACTCAGCGATATCGGTTATGCAACATCTACAATCTTATAAAGTTCACTGTATAATGTTAAAAATTCAATATTACATAAAAAAAAAAAATTATGAATCCATTATATATATATATTATATGTGTGTGGACGAAGAACTTTCAAACTTGCATTTATTTTCATCTTATTTGTTTATTTATTATTTTATTTCAATCATTATTCACTTTTTCTCTTTCAAGAAAAAAAAAAAGAAAAAAGAAAAAAAGTCTAATGTCACCATCTTTTCTTTCCACTTGATATTTATTAATTAAATATGAACAGCTTTGGGGGTCAGCAAATTATTATAATACTTATTATCAACTTCGTTTGAATTCTCTAATATTTTAAGCATTCTCGAAAATTTTGTTAATATACAAAACCGTACAATAA
Source organism: Acer negundo (assembly GCA_035582765.1). NCBI lineage: Eukaryota > Viridiplantae > Streptophyta > Magnoliopsida > Sapindales > Sapindaceae > Acer > Acer negundo. The sequence goes on along the minus strand of CM069243.1, from coordinate 20,551,696 downwards.
TTAGTTACAATACATGAGACTCCTAGGCTACGCTATTTTTAAGCAAACACTACTGCAAGCTAGAGTCACAACTCCAATGACACTACTACGCTATTTTTAAGCAAACACTACGGCAAGCTAGAGTCACAACTCTAATGAGATTAGACTCTTCAACCATGATCTAAAATACAACTCTCGTACATTTTATGATTTAATGATGAGACGTGAGACTCTGATTAAAATACGGGGTTTGAATCAAGATATTCGTTCTTCATTTTAAATTAATAATCATTTCGGTTGATATATATATATTTTTTATACGATTAGTAGTAAATTGTGGGATAGGGTGGCTCTTCGTTTTAGGAATAGACTTTGGGTTTGGGGCATACTTCAAGTACTATAAAGAAAGGGGAAAAAAAAAAAAAAAAAAAAAACTAAAGGGCTGTCCTATATCATTTTCCAAACCCATTTTCGTTTTCATTTTTCGAAATGATTTGAAATACGCGTTTATTATTGTTTACCATTTTGTTTTTTATTTTATTTTCAAAACAAAAACAAAATTAAAAACAACATCAGTGTTAAAAGTGAAAAATTTGAAAAACAAGTTTTAGATGTTTTTCATTTTGTTTTTCGTTTTGATTTTCACTTTAAATAAAAAACTCAATTTTTTTTTCCTTTTTTCTTCTTCTTTCTTGCTCTCCAGACCTCTCCAGACCGATGTTCTTCTTCTTCCTCTCCTTCTCTCTTCATCATTGTCACTCTTCTTCTTCTTCTTCTTCGAATCTCTGAGGCCGATCTACAAAACCCAGGTAGTGTGGCTGCAAACCGACATCGGAATCAGCCACCCACGCCGCACGCGCCGTCATCAACCTCTTCTTCCCCGACTGTTCTTTCTTCTTCCTTCCGCTGATACAGCCACCGTCGGAGGCACGTGGGCAGAGCCGGAGGCTCGTGCTCATTACTGCTACTGCTATCAATTCTCAACTCAACAACAGATTCTAATTTCTAAGTTAGGGTTTTCTCTTCTTAATTTCTTCTACTTGCAACTAGTATTCAATCCATTTCCAGAATTTACAATATTCCTTGTTTATGTTTTTGATGGTTAATTTATAAAATTAGAATCATGAGCAACCTATTTTGGAGCAATTAGTTGGATTACTTGAGTTGACCTGGAAGCTGGAAGCCTGTGTTGACTCTTTAATTATTGGCCTCAATTGTTTGCAATTGAAGATTTCAGTTTCAGACATTGCTAGCTTGTTTGTAAAACCTATATGGGTGAACAAATGGAAGCACCATTTACATGGGTCGAAGAATACACCAAACCATCATTTCCTCCTTTAACTGGTTCCAAAAGGAAGGTTAAATGAAAGAAAAAGCAGTTTCTTGGTTGGGGTTCAAAACCACTCAGGCACTCATTGAATTTCTTTGGGAATCAATAAATTTTGACATATTTCGGATAACCTACCGGACGCGTTTTTTACGTTTTCATATTCAGAATACAGCTTCTAGGATATGCTACCGAACGTCTTTTTGGATTTCGAAACTGAAACCAAAAACATTGTTTTCATTTTCATTTTTATTTTCAAAAAACAAAAACAAAAACAAAAACAAAAACAAAAACAGCTTTAAAAAACGTTACAGAACGCACCCTAAATTTTCTTATATTTTTATTTCATTTTTTATTAATTAAAGTAGGATTCTGGGATTGATCAATCTGATTCATAAAATATTCATGAACATCGTGACGAACATTTGTTTTTAGAAAAGGAAAAAAAAAAAATGTCGTGGTACCAAGCACAAGCTCAAAAAAACAATATTGATTTAAAAAATGAGAAGAAAAAGAAATGGTTTTGAAACAATGGCGGAAACAGCTATGGGTTGGGTATATTATTTTAGTTTTTTAAAATAATATATATATTATTTATTAAAAAATTAAAATTCTATTAATCAGTATTCATAAGTTAAAATTATCTTTTAGTAAGGATAAAATATTAAAATACACTATATGATGAAGTTGTTTTTTTTCTTTTCCTTTTTTATGTATGTAAGCATTTTTATGTTTAATTCAAACTCAAATACTTTTTTAAAAAAAAAAAAAATCATTCTTTTATCTGTTAATTTTAGATTTTAAAGTAAATAGTTGAATTATAAGTGTTTAAAAAAATTATTATTAATTTGTCAATTTCAACTATACATAATTTTTTTTTTTTTTTTGTTCTTTTAATTAATGAAATTTCTATCATTCGAGAGATAGCTTTATTAATATATGTATATTTTTCATAATAACCCCTCTTGAAAAAAATTCCTGATTTCGCCCCTGTTTTTAAAATACTTTTACTCGTTATGTATTATACATATCTATATTTGTATTTTCTTTAAAAGTTGATATCTTCAAAGTTCAAATATTGACATGAAATTCAATAAAAATTAGCTTGTAATATAGAGTTGATTGACCAAAGTTTAGGTAATACAATGATAATCCTCTCGTATCCGTATCACTAGGTTTCCTTTTCCATCTTCAAAATTTATGATAATTCAACAAAATAAATAAATAACGAAAACTTGTACGAATAAATACATTGTATCCAGCACAAAACATAGAAGCATGCAAGATTAAGAATCGAAAAAATAAAATTTAAAAAAATTTCGAAAAATGTATTGCATCATGTAGCAAATACTATACATAATGTATTTTTGATGATGATTCTCATGGCTCATGGCTTTCAACTTTGTCTCGACGTGGACTCCATTCTTTCTTTATTTTTTTCTCTTTTATTTTAAATAAATATACTTTTAATTATTTCTCTCCCTCTCCCTTTATACAATTTTTTCTATTATCAGTTCGTCCTGAAATAAAATATATTACGACGAAAAATGTGGACCATTAGATTTACATAATTTGACTCAAAGTGTATGCAATTCGTCCTGAAATAAAATATATTACGACGAAGAATGTGGACCATTAGATTTACATACTTTGACTCAAAGTATATGTATTTGTCAAAACTTCTCCATAATCTATGGTCCACATTCTTCATCCTGATATATTTTATATTAGAACGAATTGATAATAAAAAGACCGTCCTTTATATATAAATATATATATATATATATACATATATATTTATACAATAATTTTCAAGTCAGCACCCTCTCATTGTATTATTATCAGCAAATATTAATGAAAGCTATTGGATTTAAAAAATACTTTGACAAGTGCATGCAGTCAAATCAAAACATTTAAATCTAGTGGCTTTCATTAAAAGGTGCTGATAATAATACAATGAGGGGGTGCTGACTTGATAATTATTGTATATATATATATATATACACACACACATAAATGTTCAAGTCAATGCGTCATGATATAATTTTATCAGTGCATTGGATGTGAACCATTATATTTACATACTTTAACCCAAAGTGTATACACTTGTCAAAACTTATCCATAATCAGTGGTCAACATGTATTGGTACTAGAGGTGGCCATGGTTTCGGTTAAACCGACTGTTTTGCCCGCGGTTTAACCGAAACCGTACTTTTAAAAACCGCCCCAAAACCGAAACCGAAACCGGCGATTTCAAAACCGATCGGAAACCGGTTGAACCGATTACGGTTACGGTTTCGGTTTGGGTACTTCCAAAAACAACCAAAAACCGGCGGTTAAACCGACGGTTTTAACCGCGGTTAAACCGCCGGTTTTTTTATAAAAAAAAAAAAAAAAAAAAATCGACTAATCAGAAGTTGACACGTGGTATTTTTTTTGAATTTTTTTTTTAAAAACCGAAACCGAACCGTAACCGAACCCAAAACCGTCGGTTTTTAAACCGAAACCGAAACCGAAACCGTAAAACCGCTGGTTAGAAACCGTGTACCAAACCGATTTTCCGGTTACGGTTTCAGTTTTGGGTGGTCACGGAACCGAAACCGTCGGTTTCAAACCGAAACCGAACCGTGGCCACCACTAATTGGTACAAATGTAGTTACATCGGTACGCACTGACCAGAATGAGACCCTATATATACAGTATTTCTATTGTCAGTTCGTCCTGACAATAAATATATCAGGACGAAGAATGTGAACCACAGATTATGGGGAAGTTTTGACTAGTGTATACACTTTGAATCAAAGTATATAAATCTAGCGATTCACATTCTTCGTCCTGATATATATTTTCTATTATCAGTTTGCCTTGACAATAAATATATCAGGAAGAACTGATAATAAAAAATATGTATATAAATATATATATATATATATATATATGATAGTTCTCCTAGTTGTTCTAAAATTATATTTTCAAGACGACCAACTACATTTACATGTTTTAATAAGTTCAAATGTTTGTTAAAAAAAAATCAGTCTTTTATTAAAACATGTGGATGTGGTTGGTCGTCATAAAATTATAATTTCAGAACGATTTGATATGAGAACTATTATATATATTTATATATAATACTTCTTCCATCAGGACTATTATATATATATTTATATATAATACTTCTCCCATCAGGACTGTTATAACTTTATAATTTTAGGACGTCCAACTACATTCATCTATTCATAGTAGATCTACGGCCCTATATTAACAAATACTCACACCAATATGAATGTGTGATTGTGATTGGACATCCTTAACGTATAATTTCAGAATGTCCTTACCAGAAAACCAATATATATATATATATATATATATATATGAATTTATTTCTCCTATAATACTGATTTGATGGATCTCTGAAAATTATAAGACCAGAATTTTGGAGTTGCAGTATCATAAAATGGGATGCAGGCATGTGAGAAAGTACGGTGATGATTAAAAAGTAAAAACTCTGAACCTTAATTACTTCAATTGTTAATTTTATTTTTATGTATGGGCAGTATATTATGTGACCTTTTGAATAGAGCAAAGGACACCATGAATAGTTTTACTTAAAAATATGTGAATTTTTCAACGATATTTCTTCAATGCATGCAGCTGATGATCATGAAGACCTACAACAACCAGATGACTCTTGATTTCTTGGCTTCTCGGAAAATATTATATATTGTAATTTGTACTAGAAAACTAGACTCAACCCGATAATCCATATATATATATATATATATATTCTATGACATGTCAAGTTTCAAAATCGGAAACCCATTCGTCTTGGGTTTGTCATTAAAATAGACTCAGAGGATCCTGAAGTGTATCTTTTCCTAAAAATTATACATTGTATATGATATATGTCTGTCCTAGCCTTTTAGCGGTGTTTTAAATTAGAAAATACGTACGAAAACGTATATAAATGTTTCAAGTTTGTTTTATACATTAATTATTGATGGCTTTTCACAAACTTGGTTTTGTATATCTCACATTCTCACTACATCATTACTGGCTTTTTTCACACGCACATAGAGAGGAAGAAAATGAGGAAAAAATCTTTCGCATTATTTTGAAAGAGAGAGAGGGAGAAACTTTAGTTATTACAACTTTATATCCCAATTGAAATAGCAATTTGATTGATTAAATGTCCATCCATTTGTTTCGTTTAAATCTAAGAGTTTAAATCATATTTTTGTTAAATAAATTCAAATCGAATGATATATCAAATAATTTATACTGTTGTTCAAATTACGAAATGATACATGATTATATAATTACAAAATATACTCATGTCATTAGGGGATGGATGATTAATTACCAAATGTATATATCAGTACAAAAAAAGTGTTTATTAGCGACCAACTATTTTCAACGGCCATAATTACCGTTGGTGATTCAGCCTTTTTCGAAGGACATTTCAATACCTTCGAAAATTATGAAAAAAGTAATATCACATTTTCGATGGCCTACCGTCGAAAATGACCCATTTGAATTTTTACAGTTGAAAATGACCCACGTTTTCAACGACACTATTTATACCGTAAAAATGACCCATATTTCCGACAGCACATATACCGTCGAAAATAATGAAAGAAGTAATATCACAATTTCAATGGCCCAATGGCCATCATAAATAGTCAAATAATTTGGTATTATTTTTTATATTATTTGTTACGGTATTGTAATGAAAAATATAACTAGTTAAATATTATAATATTAATTAATAATTATAATGGAATATATCTATGTATGTGATCGATAATTTATAAACTACAACTTTAGGTATTACAACTTTATATCCCAATTGAAATAGCAATTTGATTAATTAAATGTCCATCCATTTGTTTGGTTTAAATCTAAGAGTTTAAATCATATTTTTGTTAAATAAATTCAAATCAAATGATATAACAAATAATTTATACTGTTGTTCAAATTACGAAATGATACATGATTATATAATTACAAAATATACTCATGTCATTAGGGGATGGATGATTCATTACCAAATGTATATATCACTAAAAAAAAGTGTCTATCAGCAACCAACTATTTTCGACAGCTATAATTACCGTCGGTGATTCAGCCTTTTTTGACGGGCATTTCAACACCTTCGAAAATTATGAGAAAAGTAATACCACATTTTCGATGGCCTACCGTCGAAAATGACCCACATTTTCGATGACACTATTTACACCGTTGAAAATGACCCACATTTTCGACGGCACTATTTGTACCGTAAAAAATGACCTACATTTCCGACGGCACATATACCATCGAAAATGATGAAAGAAGTAATATCACAATTTCGATGGTCCAATGGCCATCATAAATAGTCAAATAATTTGGTACTATTTTTGATATTATTTGTTATGGTATTGTCATGAAAAATATAACTATTTAAATATTATAATATTAATTAATAATTATAATGGAATATATCTATGTATGTGATCGATAATTTATAAACTAAAAAAAAAATGACTTATAGGTTGATATTTTAAATACATTATAATAGGTACTTTCTTTTTTGTCACAATATTCTTCCTCGAAATCACTATATGAATTTTTTTACTAAGTATTTTGGTTCATTTTTAAAATATCAATTAATTTTTTTAAAAAAAAACTTATAATTTGTGACGATCACTAATAAAAAGTCTACTCTAAAGATACATTGGGCTAAATTAATCGAGTATGAAATATAACAAAATCATTAGTAATTATAATAATATTTAGTTATTTTTAATTATGTTTACTAAACACGACTATATTAAATGCTCTAAAAAACTTTTTTAGAAGTTATATCTATTTGTATATTTTACAAAATAATTAGAATTTTTTTTGGAATAAGTTTAAATTAATAAATTTTCACTAAAATGTTGATTATAAAAAAAATCAATATGGATATAATATGCATTACCTATTAAAATATGTATCTGTAGCAAAATTGTAAAAACAAGTCATAATTTTCTATTAGATAAGAGGATATTTTAATAAAATATTAATTTGAAAAATAATATCAAAACATATTAAATGATATGCAATATATAGATTCAATTGAATAATGTGTAAAATATATCAATAGTTTATATATAAATAGTATGTAAAATATATTAGATATAAAGTTATAGCAAAATGATAAAAGTAACACTTACCATCTTCAGGTCCAGGGTTCGCCTTGAAAATTACATGAATTATTTGGGATTTAACAAAGGATCATGGTGTACCTGTTGATCTTGGGGTTTCCTAAGAAGGGTCTAAGAGGTAGAGTGTAAAAAATACAACTAATTTTGACCCTTTTTTATTACTATTACTAATGATTATTTTTCATTTTTTACGATGACAATTACCTTCGAAAAAAGTGGTATTTTCCATTGCCTATCGGTGAAAGTTTATTTCCGACAGCCTTTTCTATCGAAAAAGAGTATTTTCGATGGTAAACTATCTTTTTCGACGGCAATACGGTATTTAACCCTAGTTGATGACTTTTTTTTTTTTTTTTTTTGGTATGCATACATTTCGGGCAATTACCATGTTTACAGTAGCTATGAAGTACCATAAAAATGATCATGCAACATTTAAAAAATTGACATTTGAAGTACACTTTTAGGATTTGAGAATGAGAAATACGACTTGAACTCATAATCTTAATGTGTGGTTATGAGAAGTTTATTACTTAACCACCTTAACTTTTATCGATAAAAGATTTTATTTAAAAAAAAAAACCTTTTGTCAATAAAAGTGACGGTTACTTGGTCCACTAAAAAGTAATAGCATTTCCAATACAAATATGCATTTTAAGAAAATTAACTGCCACATAGATATACATTTGGAGAAAATTGATTGCCACATAGGATAGATAGTTAAAAAGTTAGAAAAATTTTCTCTAAAACAATTATCTAACTTCAATATAGAGATGATGTGACAAAATAAATAAATAAATAAATAAATAAAAACCTAGAGAATATAGAATTGAATTTCTAATTCTAGAAACTCTCTTATAAATACTGACTATAATTTCTAACTTTTTCCACCAATAATACTAAAGCTCATTTAATTGCAAAATAAAAGAAGAGAGATAATAAAATAATTGTTTTATTATGATTGGTCATTAAGAGCATCTCAAATGTAATGCTAAATTAATGTGTCAATGCTATATTTTAACATAAAGTAAAAATAAAAAAACATACTCCAATACAATGTTAAAAACTGTGCCAAATTTGTCACAATTTTTAGCAGACGCTAAATTTGGCACATCAATAAATGCTGGCGTATTTATTGACTTTTTAATTTTAAAGAATAAAAACTTAACAAATTTAGTAGAAAATTGAGATTGAAACAATTCTAAAAAAAATTCAATGCATTCATTGAATGCATTGATTGTATTTGTTAACTTTTATAATTTTAAATAATTAAAAAATTAAAAATAGCATATCAAATAGAATTTTACATTGGAGTACAATGTTAAAATGATGTGTCAAATATAACATATTACTATATTTTGTGCCAAATTTGACATTGTTATTTGTCATATGCATTGGAGATGATCTAAATGGATGCATATTTGACTTTTGATAATTGCATTGGAGAACTGAATATGCATTCCTTTATATATATATTTTTTTCAAAAGTGGGCCTATAATGAATAGAAACGAAGATGTGCCACCGTTTAGAAACTCGAAAATGCATATTTACACCGGAGATGTTTTAACAATGATGATTAAATAATACAGTATATTTGAAAGATAGTTTAGAATACAAAATCTATTATAATTGATTTATAAATGTGTAAGAACTCCTTAAAATCTTGTTTGAGGTTTTGGTTTTTATTTAAGGTATTGGGTGGGGTACAAATTACAATGAAAAATGATATTAATAATTCATGACGAATCAATATACCAAACAATCGAATGAAAAATGTCACTGCAAACACTTAGAAAGAATTACACTGTAAATTTTCTCATTGCCTCTAATCTAATAAATGAGAAAATCTCTGGATGGGATTGTCTTGACATGAAACTTCTATTTATAAATAACACATGACATAATATGATATACGATTGATTGAACATCGCTTGCTATTTTTTAAATAGAAGTCTTATGGTGAAATCGGTCTAGAATTTTTTTTATGCTAATCAATTATACTAACCATGTGTTTTGAGATCACAAGACAACGTGGTTGAAGTCAATAACCATTCAAAAAATAACACAATTCAATATAAAACCTCACATATTTGTGAGTATGTTACCCAACATTGATGTTATTTAAATATTAATCAAGCCCTAAGTGGATGATGTACGGATCATAAATAGCCTTAGTTATGAATTGTAGTTAAATCCGGACGTAATTACCTACTACATTTGTTCTTCGTTGATAGTTACATGTCGGTAAAAATTAAAAATCAAGGATTTGACTCTAAGGGGTGGTGTCACTGGTCACTTGGACGAGCTGTAAACTCGGACATCCTGAGTTCGATCCATAACAGCCACGTTTCTATGAGGCTACTGGAGGTTTACCCGACTGTTAACTTTAGGGCCTTATAGAATTAGTTGAGGTGCGTGTAAACGGGTCCGGACATCCATAGATACCAAAAAAAAAAATAATAATAATAAAAAAAATCAAGGATTTAAAAATGAAAAAATAAAATAAATAACATACTCTCGTAACTATAATAGTACCTAAATCCTAATATAATGAACATTGTTGTAAACACTTAGAGCATCTCCAATGCAAGTGTGCCTTGTAATCAAAAGATATGATATATAAGATTAATAGATGGTCTATTAAAAAATATATCTCCAATACAGTTGTGCATATTCAATCTCACGTTGATGTGCAAAAAAATACTAAACATTGTTAACATGACTATCTACTTCTAGACGGCCTGTTGTATATTTATTTTTTAGGTTGACTTAGCAATCATTTAAAATTGACATTAATCTTTCATCTATTTTTGGTAAGGAAATAAAAAAAAAAAAAAAATTAGACACGTCATTGAAAATAAATGTGTTTTAAAGAAAAACCTCATACATCAAATTTTGAATTGATTGTCTATCAACTCTATTTTTATGTCACATAGGAATTAAGTTTCTTGACATTGTTGTTATGTCAACGATTTTTTGTATATAAACCACTTTTACATTAGAGATACTCTTATTATTTTGACTTTCAACTTAAAATATTATACAACAAATCATCTATTAGTAGAGATGGTAATACATCTCATTAATACTTCTACCTTCCATAATAGTGGTGAGGGTTTTGAGTCACACTATGCACATTTTACAAGCAAGTGTGAAGTACTTCCTCTGGGTTTGCAAGGTATTTATCCGGGCCGTATATATATTGTCCGATCTTTACTGGTATTGTACTTTGTAATAATTGTCACGTGTAATAATTCAAAAAAAAAAAAAAAAAAAAAACCTTAAAATATTTTGCTGGTAAGGACAATTGGAGCTGTCCAAGCAAATCACACGCAAATATTCCCTCCACGACAGCGGAAAATACAGGGTCAGAAATCAGATTTTTCCACAAAAAAGAAACAGGACCAATTCTCTTTCTCTCTCACTTAATTTTTTTTTTCTGTTTCTGCAGAATATTCAATCGATTTCTTTCGAGACACAGAGAGAGAGAGAGAGAGGGCGGGTTTTCGAATCGAAGTAGCATAATTCGATGGATCAAGTCTTGAACAAAGTGGGTTCGTTTTGGTTGGGAAGAAAAGCCAACAAGGAGATGAGTTCCGTCGGTGACGACATCAACGTGCGTTTCTCTAATCTCTCCTTCTATCGTTCTCTGTTTTTTTTTTTAAATTTGAATTATTTCCTTGTATTTGCATCTGGGTTTCGATTCCTTTGTTGATCTGGTCGTGAATTGGGTTTGTTTATTGATGAAAATTGTGATTTCCATTCTGGGTAGAAATGATTAGTTTTAATGTTGGCCTTGCTTGATTTGATTTAACTAGTGAATATAATTGCAGAATTATGGTTGGAAACAGCTTGTTAGAAAATGGTAGATTTGTTATGCTCATGTAAACGAATTTTAGCTGTAAAAGATCACATACCTTATTTGCCAAGTGAAGTTATAATATTTCCTTTTTGTCGTTTGGTTTGCACTGCGCCGATCACTATATCTGTATTGGTATAGCCAGCTGAGGAAAGTGAATTTTAAATTAAGTAGCTGTATTAGATGGAATTCATTTTGTAGAACGAACAAGCAAGCATAACTTGATATGCTCATGAAAGCAAATTTTAGCTGTAAAAGATTACATACTTTATTTGCAATGTGAAGTTGGAATTTTTCCCTTTAGTTTGAGTTGCACCGATCATTATATTTGTATCCGTAGCTGAGGAATGTGAAACTTAAATTGAGTTGTTGTATAAGATGGAACAAGAAAGCACACTTACTTGAAGGCAAGTGAACAACGAAATCACACAAATCTTTAGGCTTTTTTTACTTCTGCTTTTCAAATTGGCTTTGTTAGGACTAACAAATGAATCATGTTTTGTAAATGTAGTTTGTTTCCTTTTGTTCATTGTAGAATCCAGATGAAGTGTGAAATTGATGAAAATATCCTTAGTTACCCAATATTTATGTCTACCAGTTTCAGTTTGTCATTACAGAAATTGAATCCTGGAGTGAAAAAATGGTTTTTAGCAAAACGCAACACATCGACATTATTTTACTTCACGGGATGCACTCAAATCTTATAGTTTATGATTTTTACTTTGTAATGGCAATGAATATGTGCATATGGCCATGTGTTGATGTTTGCACTGTGCTGATGTTGCCCAAGTAATTTAAAGCATTTTGCATTCTAATATTCCCTTTTTTTTTCCTCTCTATATAACCAGTCGTTAGGTACCAGTATTGAAGGAGGAGCCAAATGGTTGGTTAACAAAATCAAAGGTTAGCCTTAACTCATATAAGCTAATTATGTTAATAATGCTGTAATTCTAGATCCTAGCATATGGAGGGCAGTTCGTAAAGTAATCAAGAGCTGTGTCGAAGCTGTGCATTTCATGATATAAATAATCTATGCTACAGAGATGTACCTACACAGCCACGCTATTGAATTTCACGTTCTCAGTTTCATCAAGTCTCCCATGGTTTCAAATTATATCCCAAGCTTCAAGATCTAATAACCTTTTTGTGACCTCAAACATAATATCCAGGCAAATTGTGTGATGGTTCTCTTTGGTTTATTTTTTTAATTTTCTTTTGCGGTGGGGGTTTCTGGAGATTATTTTGATTTGTGATGAAAGGCAAAGGGTTGCAGTGATAAAACTGAATGGGTCTCATTTAGGAAGCTCTATTGGGCTAATTTTGAACTGTAGAGAATGCGAAAGAGGTTGATTTGATGTGACTTGTTTAGAATGAACTATTGTCTTCTGACAGCACACCCGATTACTGGATTGAGTTTGTAAGGTGTCGGGCGGCAAGTTAAGTGTAGGTTTTTTCACTGGAGTTTTTTGGAATAACATGTCTTACAACTCTTAGGGAAGCGCTCAAAAGCTCATGCTGCTGGAAGAAAGAAATAAAGCTCATGCTGCTGGGAGCAAATAGTCTAGATTGCTTGATTTTCAATTTTATTGTTTTTCTTTTATTTGTATGTGTGAACGCATTTTAATGTATTTATTGTCAAGCCTGATTTCATTCATCACTGCTCTGCCTTTCGAACTGTTATTTCTAATGTATTTTTTGTCAAATCTGATCTACTTCATTGCCTATCCGTCTTTCAAACTGTTATTGTTACGGGGTAATTTGTTCGTGTTTGTCTTATAATTTCAAAGAAAATGTTATTTTTTACTTGAATATAAATGTTTAGTGATCGCTGTTGTTTCTACAGGAAAAATGCAAAAGCCATTGCAAGAGTTGCTGAAGGAGCATGATTTGCCGATAGGAATCTTCCCTAAAGATGCTACCAATTATGAGTTCAATGAAGAGACAAAGAAGCTTACTGTCTTTATTCCTGAAATATGTGAAGTTGGGTACAAGGACCATTCTGTTGTACGTTTTAACACCACGGTCACTGGATATCTGGAGAAAGGAAAGTTTGCAGATATTGATGGAATGAAGACAAAAGTTATGATTTGGGTAAAAGTAACCAGCATCACATCCGATGGGCCAAAACTTCATTTCATGGCCGGAATGAAGAAAACCAGGAATCGGGAGGTTTATGAGGTTCTTAGAGATGGAGTATGTTCAGATAAGTTCTGATATGATCTATTTATACTTCTGAGGCAAGTCTTAAATTGTTATGAACTGTAACTCTATTCTATTATCGGCTGCTAGCCTCTGTGATCGATTATTGTAAGTAGCACAGAATGTTGATCGAATTTTCAACTGTTTGTTGTTGATGTTTGATTAGTTCCGATGAATCGAATAGTCTCTGTTCAGATCATTGGTATCGGTTATGTTTATTTAAAGAACATTTCTGGTGTGAAACAGGCTTGAGCCATCTTCTCTGATTTTGCCAATTAAGAGTTGAGAGTTGCTGCATATTGAAAATTGAAAAAACAACCCCATTATTCAAGGTGTGTTCAACATCTATAAAACCTTTATTTAAAAAATAAATAAAAAAATTATCTGCAAAAGCAAAAAATAAAATATTTTGCACCAGCCGGGAATCGAACCCGGGTCTGTACCGTGGCAGGGTACTATTCTACCACTAGACCACTGGTGCTTCTTGTTTAATTGGAGACACGAATAATTAGAATAATATTACAAATTATCTACTTACTGTCCGACTCAAATTGCTAAAGAACAGAATAAACTGATAACATCAGAAGTGTTGATATTATAAGACGAGTGTAGTCCAATCAAGTTTCTTCATTGAAACAACTCATTGACAATCAACAGAAGCATAAAAAACATTTTTTGATATAATTTGCATTACATTAATTGGATGGTATACATGTAATAATTTTCTGATCATTCTTTAGTCACTGATCATCTGGTTATTATGATCATCACTGTCATTGAGTCGTTGAAAGAAGGATTTTGATGCTTCGTATGTTGACCAACATATAGCGGCTGCAGGAGCATGAAACATCATCCTGGGAATCCATCCCCTTATCAGCCCACGATATCCATCCTTCCTCACTATTGTTTCGATCACATTCCCAATTGAACCGCTCGAAAATCTGTCGCAGCCACATACACCCTGCATGTGTATATGCAAATGAGAAACAAAAAACAAACCTTGATTACATACCGGAATCTGCCTAATTCTATATATTAGAATACTTAAATACTATTGTTAGGGTCAAACCCGTCCGACTAGCACACGGGGATATATTAGAGTACTATTTAAATGGACTCAAATTAGCTGTTCTAATTTGTGTCTAACCAACTATATTGGGATATGTATTAATATTTATGGAGAAAGTTGAAAAATATATATATATTTATATAGTCATAAACACATGTCCCAATCTGATTAGAAAAGTGTAGTTCAATTTTATTAGTTAAACACAAATTGAAACACCATTTTTGAACATCTGATTTGAATTTTGCTTAAATATTATTGTTTGAACATTTTCTATTAGCTACGGCACTATGCTTCATGTGTAAAACTCTGCAACTGTTTTTTTAAGAGAAATAAAGAGTTTTGATTGAGAGTTGTTTTACCTGGCACTGCAATTGTGTTTTGACAACATCGAGTGGGGTCGTCACGGCGGCGGCCAGAGCACCAGCAACCGCACCAGCGGTGGCGTGAACCACCAAACTCTCATCATCACTCACTCTCTCCGGGTCCACCTCCATCAACCCTTTTTTGGCTGCCTCATACGTCGCGAAATGGACGGCCGTGAACGGCGCGTTCATGATCACCGTCGTCCTATACGACGCGTAGAATGCGCCAACACCTTCCTCCACTAGCACCCTCTTCACACAATCCGCGACTCCCTTGTACGGACTGCTCTTCAGCTGCAGCCTCTGCTTAACCATATCCATCGGCGTGATCACCGCGTCGCTCGCCACCGTCGCGCAGACGCCGGAGACGGCGTGAAACGCCGGGTTGTTCGGGTCTCCACGTGAAAAGAACTCCTTGAAGAGCTCGTAGACAGAGAAATAGACCGCGTGAGCAGGTCCGGCGCCTATTCCCATGGCTCCGATGCCGCGGTACAGCCCGGCAGCACCCTCCAGCTTCAAAATGGAGCTAAAAGCTTGACGGACTCCGATATGCTGAACCGGGGACGACCCACCACCACCACCAAGGGCCTGCATGCGGGTCTTGAGAGTATCAACCGGGAACATGGCCATGTGTTCCACGGATCCTGCAATGGACCCGGAAATCATAAACTGCCAGAACTCCAGACCATCGTGTGTTTCCGTTACTGCTGCTGTTTTAGGAGTTACAGAGTGGAAATCCGGAGCATGATATGTGGGAGAGGCGTCAGTTGCCATAGTGAGTACTGATGATGGACTGATGGAGTGATAATGGAGGAGTTATTTGAAGCTTATATCTATAAATGGAATATATTCGATTTGATTATCATGGAAATCGCTTTCGGGGTCTAATGGAGCTGGAATATTGTCGCCATGCACTGAATTTTATTTTATTTTTGGAGGGAATTTTTTTTGGGAGACTGTCGATCACTAACAATTGAGTGAGGATTAATCGAGTGTTTGTTTGTAGATATGATCATATGATAGAGAGTCACCTTTCAAAATTATTAACCGAACTTTAACCCAATACCTTAAGGATAATTCCTGAGGTAAAAGTTTCAGCAGACCATCCATATTCTAGTGCTAAGTCCAGAACATCAGCCAAATACTATAGACTATAGAGTGATAAAAATCGTAAGGATTCCCATTAAAATAAAATGAACTAATTATATATTACCAGGATTGGTTACACGTGCCGTGTTTTAATTTATATACATAATTATAATATTTGACTAAATTACATCTTAAATGATGTGTGGGAACTATAAAAATGTAATGTAACTATAATTTTATGATTTAACTTATTAGTCTAAGATATTGGATTCATTGGTGATGAAAAACAATCTTGAGATATTTCTCTATATTTATTTCCTTGACATTGATCTCCAACAAAAATTAATCTATGATGTCAAGCTTTTCTCATGTGGTATGTTGAAACTTTATGATAATATATTATTCATCAAGCATTAAAGGAAAAATATGTGATCTAATAATAGTAACAATTCTCATTAAATCTAGAAAATTAACTATTAATTGAAAATAAGAAAATGAAGAGTTGAAGAATATAAAATTGAGGGGTTGAATATAACTTTTTGTAAAAAAAATTTAATTAATGGTCAAGTCTTCTCATAACAACATACGGCATGTTAAGGCTCCAAAATAAGATAAAATAATTAATAGTATAGAAATATCAAGAGCCAATTCCATTAGTGGGGTCGGTATTTTTTGTACTGACCAGTTAGTACCCAAGTATTGTTCACCAAATATTATATTATATATATATATATATATATATATTATAGTTAAATAATTAACAATATTTTAAAACATCAATTAATAAGAATTTATAGCTTGTTGGTAAAAAAACTATGGCTTGCTTTTTAATCTTACCAAATAATGGAATACTTAAAAAAAAATTATTACATAATATTTAAAAATCAATTTATTTACTATCATATTAATTATGAGATTGCCTTTTGATTACCTATAGATATGTGATTTATGAAAAAAGATTATATTATTAAAGTCATTACACTTAATAACTACTTAATACCTTTGATAAATAAAAAAAAATAAAAAAAATTTATGGCTTGTTTTTAAACTTATAAAATAATGTAATATTCAAAAAATAATAATAATACTTAATGACTAAAAATCATATTGGTTTAGAGAATTTATTCACTATTCCATTAATTACGGGATTATCGATCTCTTGATTATCTATTGATATGTGATTTATATCATTTAATAGCAATCCAAATTGCATAAGAATTGATCCGTTCCTATTGAGTATCCTTTGATAAAATAAATAAAATAAAATAAAAAGAATTTTTGGCTTGTTTTTAAACTTACCAAATAACGTAATACTTAAAAAATAAAATAAAATACTTAATGATTAAAAATCAATTATGATATTGGTTTAGAGAATTTATTCACTATTCTATTAGTTACGGGATTGCCTATTATCTATTGATAAGTGATTTATAACATTTAATAGCAATCCAAATTGCATAGGAATTGACCCATTCCTGTTGATATCACATTCCACTTATTCATAGCGACGTTTTTTATTTATTTATTTTTTATATATTTTTTATTACTGAGCGACGCTTCTTATTTTTAACTACAAAACTAAACATATTCACAAATTACATACATCATTGCATACAAATTTCAAATATGTTTTATTTGTCCAATTTAGATACCTACTTTTCAAGATGCCCGGTTGTTTTTCCATTAATGTTTGATGACTAATTTATTATCACAAATTAATTTTATAGATTCAGGTAATTTGATCACTAGTTAGTGTTTCGTGTTTCGTGTTTAGTTGGTTTTATAGATTTAATGAAAATTTATTATCTTGATCATCATATTTTTAAGTCATTGACAAATATAATAGTTTCACATCCAACTCAAAAGATACAACAAAAGTAAAAGAAAAACACATATGAAAGAAGTAACAAAAGTTACATTGAAATCCAAACCAATACCAAATTCAATCAGCTATTTTTTGTCATGTAATGTCTAATAATGATACATACAACTTTATTAACATTTCATGTATAAAGACTCAAACCACTGGACATAGACAATTAAAGTTAAAAAAGATAATATATAAATACAGTACAGACTATTTCATAGATATAAATAGAAAATACTATCTTCTATATTCTTTCAATTTTCCTTCAAATTCCCATAAATCAAACAGATGAGGAAACATAAATAAGAGTAGGAAAAAAAACAAATAATAAATAATAAATTTCACAACAGGTAAAAAATAAAAAATAAAAATAACAAATGTATACAATAAAAATGGGGAGATCAGGCATGATTTGGAGGCAATCAAGGTCTGTCATTCATAATCCTAGTTTGCTAGGCTTTGTTCTGCTTATCATATATGCTGCAAAATGTAGGAGTTCTCCACTTTGATTCACTTGTGATCGTGTTCTTTGAGCAGTTGGGACGACCTTATATATCTCCTTTTTTCTATGATTTCTAAACAACCAAAAAAGACCCTATATTAACAGAATTAACGGAATTCAAAATAACAATCAAATTATTAGCAAATTCACAGATAATTCTTTAGTCTTTTTGATAATAAAAATAATAACTTCAAACTCAATAACACTTAAGTATATAGAAAACACTATAAAATTAGCAGGTGAATATAAAGTAGGAAGGAGAGAAGATTTTTAACTTGTTCAAAGACAAATAATCTTGTTCATGTTGAAAACGATGCCGCATGGTGCACCATCCTGGATACGGATGCCAAGCTGTAGACGAAATATAAGGGTTTTTGAGTGATGAAGATAAATGATTTGGAGAGAAGTGAGGAGGTCATGAAAGATAAGAAATTGATTTAGATTTGATTTGAGTGGTAAGTACGTGGTAATAAAATGAAGAGTTGTTAATTGATATTCTTCATAAAGAATTTAAATTTATAGAAGATGGATTGGAAAGTGAAGAGTTGGATAATAAAGGTTGGAAAATAAAAAGGTTAAAAAAAGGGGAGAGGAATGTAGTAAGGGAGGGAGGCAATTAAGGAAGTTGAAAGAATAAGAATTTATGATTGTATTTTAAATTTACCAAATACTATAATAGATATAACTAATTAATAATAAAAAATTAATGATGGGAATGGTTAATAGAATATATTAATTATCCCATTAATTACGGGATTGTATAGATAGAGAGAGTAAATAAACCGAATTGGAAGAATAAGAATTTATGATTGTCTTTTAAACTTACCAAATATTATAATATATATAACTAATTAATAATTAAAAATTAATTATGGGAATAGTTAATATAAACTGTTATAATTTTTTATTGTCTTTTAAACTTACAAAATATTATAATATATATATATATATAACTAATTAAAAATTAATAATTAAAAATTAATTATGGGAATGGTTAATAGAATCTATTAATTATCTCATTATTTAAATGATTGTAGATAGAAAGAGTAAATAAAAAAACTATTATATAGGAGGTGAACTATCATTAATGTTGAAGCTCTTTCACGATGACATGTGTCAATTTGAGGTTCCATTTTACTATATTATATAGATTATAAATTAATTTTGATATAATATTAAAAAAAATTAAAAATTTATATACAACTAAATATGAACTAATTATGAGATCACACATTATAATAAATTAAAAAACATAATTCAATTATACAAAAATAACTCTCATAATGCATCAACTATGGAGACAATAACATATTTACAATATTTTATTTTTTTAAGAAAAATAAAATAAAGCCTTATACCTAATTGCAGAGGACATAAAATACATACATGCTTCCCGTTAAAATGAGCATTCTCACGGAAAAAAAAAAAAAAAATCAATCAAAATCATTCAAATACAATCACAATATTATAGTCATATTATAAAACTAATAAGATTTCAGTCATAATTTCTCATAATTAATAGATAAGTTTTGAGAAATCAAAATAAATACAAAAATGAATTAAACCATAAATTGAAGAGAAAATAATGAAAGGAAAAAAGAAGTAGAAAATCATAAACATACCATTTTTGAAGGAATTGAAGAGGAAAGAGAACATGAGTTTCTTCTGATTCTTTAGCATATGATTTGTTGAATGATGTGATCTTCTTCGGTGTTTAACAGACACCCAAATAATTAAATCTAATTGAAATTTTAGCATAATTAACAGAAAAAATAAAGAACAACCTTTTCCTGGATAAATCATGCAGAGAAATTCGTTGGGGAGAAGAGGAGAGAATGGGGAAAAAAATGTTTTAATGTTTATCTCTCGTTTTGTCTAGAGGTGGGAAGGACCCAGAAGGAAAATAATAAGATTTGTATAAAAGATAGATATCTAGTCCACTGCTTGGACTCTAATAGTTTTTTTTTTTTTAAATATATTTTTTCTTTCTTTTACTTGTATATTTCAAGTCAATTTTACTTCCAAAAAAATTAAAAAAGAAAAAAAAAAGGAGGCTATAATTAAAAAGCTTCTTTTCAAAGAAACCTTTTTTTTTTTTTTTTTTTAAATGATGCTATAATTAACCGACATATCGTTTTTTAATAACTATTGATTTTGGTCCAGTCCATATCATTACCTCTAGCCCCTTAGCAGATAACCATCTAAAATCATAATAATTGGAGTAAACAATTTAACAATGATTTACCTATTTAGAATTTAAATTAAGACAAAATTTAGAAATTACTATACAATCCATATTGTGTTACTATTACTAAGATATGTCTATTAAGTAATTTTATAAACTTGAAGGCTTGTATTTGTCATTTGACTTAAAAAAAAAAGGATGCTATAACTAAAATCTTACTAAAAACTATCTATTAAGTAATTATATAGAGTTTAAGGGTTCTATTTGTAATTTTACTTTTAAAGAAATAATAAAAATAATAAGAAAAAATAGAGTCAAAGAAATTAAAAGTAAAAAAAGAAAAGATGGGTGGGGGGTGGGGGTGGGTGTGTTTGGGTGGAGCGGGGCTATAATTTCAGCTAACCACTTCACACTTTTATATATAGTATAGGATATCCTCTCCCTTGTATCTTTTCATATAAGAAAATTAGTTTATCAACTTTTAGATTGAGTTAATTGTACACTTTTCTTCTTCTTAGTACTAAGAATAACGATTTGATTCTCGTCTCATCTTAATCATAATAGATAACCGTAGATAAGCTATAGAGGAAATAGTGGTGTATAGAACTTTTTCAAAAAGGATTTATGTAACTGCAACCACTTTAATAATTTATGTTTTATTAGCAAAAAAGTAGGTGATGAGACCAAAATGCCCCCACTTGTAAATTTTTCTATCTTTCTTCCCATTCTTATAGACTCTCTCTCTCTCTCTCTCTCTCTCTCTCTCTCTCTCTCTCTCTCTCTCTCCTGTTTTGTTGTCTAAAGAACAAACACTTCGACGAGGTTGGGTTGACGATTCAACAAACACTTACGATTTTGGTTGACAATTCGACGAACAAACTGGGCTAGGTTGATGATTCGACTAATGAACTCAAATTTTTTTTTTTTGTTGATTTTGTAATATTAATTTTGTTTACATTGATTTTGAGTTTTTTTTTTTTTTGGTGTAATTTTGTTGTCAATTTTGATGTGAATTGTGAGTTTACTGAATTTGAATGAGGTTGTTTGAATCTTGAATTAACGGGTTTGGGTTTGTCAAATCGGAGAAGATGAACAGTAGCCGAAGTTGGGATTTTTTTAATAATAATTTTTATATTTCAAGACTTATTTGTTCTATTTTAAGACTTATTTATGAATACTCGAGACTTGTTATGCTTATTCGAGACTTAATTTATGAATACCCGAGACTATTACTTATTCGAGACTTAATTTATGAAAACTTATTTTACTCCATTTTGAGACTTATTTTATGGATACTTGGAACTTATTCATGAGTTTTCAAGATTTATTCATGTGTTTCGAGACTTAATTCATGAATTTGAGAGACTCTTATTCTGTTCGACCTCCATCCATGGTGAAAGTGACGAACCGATGACGGCGTCGGTTGACTCCGGAGATAGTTGGATCTAGAAGATTGGATTATGCTGAGTTCGTTGGTGCTATCGGTTTCGTCAAATTTGCGACGGATCGTCTCAGATTGGACGATGAAGCTTCGACGACGGTTTGAGTTTGCCTTCGTTTCTCTCTCTACACAATTTGAAACAATAAACGAACCCTTCGATTATAACGATTGTCACTCGTTGAGCGCTTTTCCGGTGGTTTTGTTGGTTAACTCGCCGGTCGGCGACGGCAACTCTATTGAAGCTCCATCAATGGAGGTTTTTGAAAAAAAAAATGAATGAAAAGGGAAAAGAATAGAAGATGGAGGGTATATTTATCCAAATACCATCTTTGGTGCTATTTAAACTGGTGTTATTAATGTGGTGCTATTTATGTAAGACCCAACCCAAAAAGTGCTACTAATTTTTTAACACTAAGTTATAACCGCGCTGGTCCAATAAGAGGAAAACATACGGTAGAGAGATGGCCGTGTGCTATCAACAAGCATTGGTCAGCAGTGTTTGTATATATATATGTAAATTTTCCTATGAGGATGCTCTGATAGAATTATATAAGAATATTGAATGTGAGTCACTCGTTTTACATACTTTGACTTGATATGTATGCATTTGTTAAATCACTTTTGTAAATGAGTGGCTCACATTTAATATCCTGATAAAGTTATATAAGGATGTCTTGATAGAAATGAGACTGTTTATATATATATATATATATATATATATATGCATGTGTATGAAAACTGTGTAAAGTAAATAAAAATATATCCAAGGTTACATCGCTGTCGCAATGGAGTCTTTCAATTTCAAGACCATAGAAATGATAAAAATAATAATATCCCAAGCAACGCATGGTGTCCACAAGCCCAAATAGCAGTCAAATTATTTACATATCAAAAGCAGAAATATCGTCATCACTAACATTAGTAACATCTACCTCATCTATCTTATTGGACAAACACATTATATTAAAGTACATTTTGTACAAGCACAATATTTTCTCTTGCAAGTAAGAAAACCCATTCTAGGTTCAAGTTAGGATCATCTCCTTACCTTTTCTTTTTCTAGTTGTATGAGAGAGAAGAATCAATAGATATTGACCATCTTTTTTCTTTATGTTTATGCAACATCTGTTAAAATGTTAAGGAAAACAAAAGACATGAGAGAACACCGGTAAGATTATTCAGGTTAGATAAGAAATGTTTCTAAGTGAACACAAGGAACCAAACTTCAGATATTATTAGTATTTTTTTATATTAAGGAACTGTACATGACTCGACATTAATTACAATCTCATTTAATTAAATAAGAGGTTTACCTCAACTCACTTTAAGATTTATTTTTATATTTATTTTTATTTTTAAATTCTTTAAGATTCTTTCAACTTAATTAGGAATTGCTAAACCAACACTGTATCTTTTAATTAAATATGACTGAACAATTTAATATATAATGATCATTTTGTCTTATTATCTTAATGAAAATGATCAAAATAATATCTATTAATTTCAGATGAATAAACCCCATAAATATTTCACGAACAAGAAAATACTCTTTAATTAATTTTATCACGTAAGAGTTTATTTAAAGTCATTTCAACCTTTATGCATTTGATTATTCTCTTGCAAATTAAAAATTTCCTTATATATAGATAGATTATTTTTAATCACTTCTCATTATCATTTCCAGCAATACAAGGACTATTAGTTGGCTGCATTATCGTGAAGTGTTTTCTCATTTTTGGTATATCCTAAATTCTTAATCTTATCATCACATAAATAAATTGTAGATTTCAATAGGCTATTAGAAGAACCAAATGCATTTAATATGATTTAAACCTAATTGCTTTTGTTGACTGGATTGCTTTTAACGATATACATGGCAGAAAGGATTGAAGTAGATATATGCATGCACATGAGTTTATAAGACGAATTTATATGCAACAATTTCTTTACATTCGTCGAATTAAAATTCGTTCGTGACAACTTTTTAAAAGTTTACTCTTTTTTTTTTTCTTATTAATTACCATAGTTGATCTTTTTATCTTATAATGATTTTATTGGGTGAGCACACGGTGTAGTATCGTTGTGACTAAATAATACTATAACTAATATATTTTGATCATATTTACTCATCATTTAGTATTTACACGATGATTATAAATTACTCTTTTTTTTTTTTTTTTTTTACTAAAGTTAATATGATAATTGAATGTAAAATTTTAAAAAATATATATATATATTTATATATAGTTAGTTGTAGTATTCTTTAGGGTTAGACTATATTAACAAACTTATAAATCTCCAAAAAAAAAAAAAAAAAAGTTGTAAAATGACTATATAATATAAAAAATAAATAAATAAAAAATTAGTTCTAGAATGACATCTTATGAAAATTCGAAAATTCGAGGGATGATGTTGGTCTGATAGCATACCTTTTACACATATATTATAAGATACTCAAGTTATTATATCCACATGTGTATAATAGTAACAATTTTTAGAAATAACTTGATGTTAGTTTCAGGTTAATTTTGATAAAAATTTTATTATTTAAAAATTACTTTCACGTTGATGTGAAGTAGTGAATCCTCGAGTTGTTTCAAAAAAGTGATTGGTATTATACCAATACTTTTTCTTGCGTATCCGATCCCTCTATTATAGATTTGAGTCGTGTCTTCTCCTTTAAATTCCAAATAAAATTCCAAATTATTTGTTAAAGAATAAAGACTGAAAGTAAAAACAAAAATTAGAAAATTCAAGAAGACATACAAGACAGTATGACACCACTAATATTTCCAAGAAAGTTCAATCTTTTTGTGGTCTCATTTTCACTAATGATCAAAGATTAATGTCCCTAAAATCGCAGAGCGTGACAAACATTGACAACTCACCACAACTAGAGGGGTACTCTGGTACTTTCTCAGAACATACGGCATCAAAACGCGAGTACACATTATAAAATACCCGAGCGAGTGAGAGATGTTGAGATTTACTTCAATCAAATGTGAACGGGATCGGTTTTTGTAAAGATTCCACATGCTTTTTGGATAAGAACCACGAGCCCGCCACACGCCTGCTCATGTGGTCGAATCTCGAACGTACATGTGTAAGTTATCCGACGGTCCAGAATTGAGCCCATCCACTCTGGAACTCTTTTAATAGTCTCTCTTCACTTTCCTAGGTTTATATAAACACAGCTCCCCCTCCTCTGTATCTTCAATCTCCATTTTTCTCTGCTACTTCAAAAACAAAAACAAGAAAAGAAAAAAATGTTTTCGAAAACAGTTTCTGTTTCTGCTTCTTCTCTTACAACAAAAGGAGGGGACACATTCAAAAGCGCTTTTGATGGGTCTTCATTTTCAAAGCTGAAATCTTTATCTTTCTCGCAGAAAACGAGAAGCTTTAAGGTGTCCGCAACTAGCATCGAAGCTGATAAATTTGCACTCACTGGTGTGGTTTTCCAGCCATTTGAGGAGCTCAAGAAGGAGTATCTCGCAGTACCCATCACTCCTCACGTCTCCATAGCTCGACAGACCTACTATGACGAGTGTGAGGCCGCCATCAACGAGCAGATCAAGTGGGTGTTTCACTTTTCATATCTGTTCATAATACCCTTTTAAAAATTCTCTGTTTTTAATTGAATTTTTGTTTTTTTGTTTGATTTTTGCGTTGTAGTGTGGAGTACAATGCATCATATGTGTACCACGCCTTGTTTGCATATTTCGATCGAGACAATGTTGCTCTCAAGGGACTTGCCAAGTAAATTAAACACAAACACAATATCTTCATTTGTATTTTCACTGATTTTAATTGGATAAATTGATTGAATAATTTGTTCATTTATTTATTTTTTTTATCAGATTTTTCAAGGAGTCTAGTGAAGAAGAAAGAGGACATGCTGAAAAACTGATGGAATATCAGGTGCTTCCTTTTTTACTTGTTAAAATAAGATAAACAATCTTCTTTATCTGTATTTTATAATTAGATTGTGAAAAATGGACACATAGATATCTAAAAACTAAAATCTCTCATCAAATTTGGTTTGAATTAGAACATACGTGGAGGAAGAGTGAAACTACACTCCATTCTGATGCCCCCTTCGGATTTTGAACATGTTGAGAAAGGAGATGCATTGTATGGTGAGTGAGTCTGTCTGCTTCCATATATGTTTGTTCTATTTGTACATTGATTGATTGTCATGTATTAATCTTTTTCCAATATTGTTGCTTCTGATCACAATCTAATGCATTTGTTTAATGTTTATGTCTGCATTGCCTTTAAAGTAATTCGTTCGTTCTTTTTACCGTGCCAAAATCTGATGTTTCTGTTCTGAAAGTGATTATTACATAGTACATACCGCATATTTGTTGATTTGAACTTGTTGGGTTTGTTGATTCAGCTATGGAGTTAACTTTGTCTCTAGAGAAGTTAGTAAATGAGAAGCTTCTCAACCTGCACAGTGTAATACATCTTTTTGTCCTCTTATAGTGTATTTGAGAGCCTGCAACAGAACTAAATTGTTATTTGGTGGCTTTAGAATTCGGAATTGTCCTTCTGATGAGATATATTTTCTGTTCTTGATGATGAATAATAGGTAGCAGATCGAAACAATGATCCCCAAATGACAGATTTTATCGAGAGTGAATTTTTAACCGATCAGGTTAGCTTATATTACGTTTTCATAAATTATATCATTAGTATACTTTAAATGTGTTTAATTGATGATCTTTCTTTTGAGTCGATTAAAACTTGTTTAATTATATGTTTAATGGTTGTCTATTATGTTTGTTTTCAACTAATTAACTATTTGTTCTGTTCACAAACAAACAAATTAAAAAAAAAATAAAAATTAACAGATGAAAGCATCAAACAAACAACTGGTTCAAAGAAAACATATTATCTACATCATTTGAAAGATATTTTTGTGTGTGTTTGAGGGTGACTGACTATCCGACTGGTTTTCTTTTAACAGGTTGAATCCATTAAAAAGATATCGGAATATGTTGCTCAATTGAGGAGAGTTGGAAAAGGCCACGGTATGAATCAAATTTCATAGTTGAACTATATATATATTTACCGTATTTTCATTCACTCAGCTGCTCGTATTCCATTCAATACTATACAGTCTTTGTAGCCAATGCATCTAGCCACCTACTTCAATGTTTCAATATGTTCTTGGGTTTAATTTGAAGTTATTTGTGGGGTTTTGTAGGCGTGTGGCACTTTGACCAAATGCTCCTCCACGAGGGCGATGCTGCATGATGAAGAATCAGTCACTGGTTTTGTTTGTGGTATTTGGTCTACCGTTTGATGCTGATATTCTGGAGCAATTCTACCTCATGAGATTGGATATATATGGTTTAGAATAATAAAAACTGTAATAGTATTATGTAATGTCATTTAGCTCTCTTATCAGAATAATTCCTAGTCAACTTTTGAATAGCAAAATTAATGGGAGCTTGAGCTTATCTTTTGAATGTGTAATAGTTTAAACATAGCACCTATTTCATCATCTGATTTTATAAACAGACAAGTTATTCAATTAAGTATTTTAAGTCTTATATTGACTTGGAAGTTCTTCTTTAACTAGATGGGTTTATTGACTTGGAAGTTCTTCTTTAACTAGATGGGTTTTTGTAGAGTAATATTCTCTCTCTCTCTCTCTCTCTCTCTCTCTCTCTCTCTCTCTATTTTTTTTCTTTTCTAAACCAGAACCAAACCTGCATCACACCCAGATGCTTGTCTTTTATTGGATCAATGACATATTAGATCAAAACTATTATCTTTACTCAGCTGCTGATATTTACATGAAATTTCAAAATAACAAGTTTCCTGCAATCAAAGCTAGAATAGAAACTAGAAGAGTTTCAAGTTTGTCTAAAGCAAACTTTCCAATGGAAAGTCCTCTTGTTGTTGCTGTTTCTTCTGGTTTTACAGGCCTTTTTTGGAGGACAAGAAGAGTGAATCAACTCCCACATCACTTGTATGTCCTCATATTCTTGACAGGACTCCAAGTCCTTGTAAAGACTCAGAAGCACATCTCTGCTCCCTGCAGAGTACAGGCAACCATATCCATATATATATATATATATATATATATATAAGAGAGAAAAAGAAATCACAGAAACAACATAATCACTTATTGATGTAATTAGCTGAGAATTCAATTCAGTTTGTTTACCTTTCTTCTTGGGTCTAAAGCCTGAAGTGATCTTTGAAAGTACACACTTTGTTGTGAAGAAAAATGAGTGTTTGATGCATAGCCAGCCTCTCCATTTTCCCATCTTCACATAGCTTTTGCTTCTCATATTTTCATCATTTCCCTCTCCATTTTATATGTTCATTTTTCTAGTTGTGACCCTACTCCAACCTCAATTATAAATTAATAATGTTTGAAAGCAAAACAACAAAACACATCCGACCTAGCACAACCCAACACTTGTGAAGACAGGAGAGAGAGCCTTTATTGATGGAAAATACACTCATGTCCTCCTCCTCTCCATTTGCTTGATCAAGTTGAGTTGATCACAAACACACTCACAGAGGTTAGATTTGTCATTTGGTAATTTGGTGGAGACCGGAGACAATGAAACCTCATTAATATATATATAAAAAAAATGGATCAAAAACAGGACCAGTGTTGAATTCTTAGAAGTTTATGGTAGAGATTCTTTGGATTTTTCTTTTTTCATTTATCTTTCTAACCAAAGATTCTTAGTTGTGTTAAGAGTATTTATTCAAGGAAAAATAGTGATGGGTCCCCTGGTCAAACGGTTGGTTGGTTTTTCTTCTGCTAATCACCGATTATTATATATTTTTTTATATAGATCAATTAGTAATTAGTATAAGAACTTGATGACACTGCAGGTTTGTTTTGGTTAAATTAAACACATAAAAAGTATTAGTTAGAACAAGCTTAGTTCTAACTTAAATTAAGCTTAGTTAGAACAAGAAATCATTTATTTTATGTGTTTTGATATTTCGACAATCTCAAACCCAGAGAGAAACCCAGTAGGCATCATATCTCAATTAAAATTATTAAACAAGCTTGATCAGTTGATTATTAGATAAGTAAGAGTGCGTTGTTATTAGTAGATGTCAAACGAATCAAAACACTTATTAAAGAAAAGACTTGACAAAGTGTCACTCAAATGATGTTAACTAATTTCTAACCCTTCGAATATAATTCAGATGGGTTTTGTTTAAAAAGGTTGGTTGTATTTGGTACAGAATCTATCTGCACGTCTCATCGATACCTAAATTTTAATTTGAAAAATTAAGCTGTCCAATTAATCAAATCCAGCAAATATCAAAATGTGTGATTTGAGAAAACAATACCCAATCGACAAAGATCATGATGCAAATATAATAATAAAATCCAGCAAATATCATTCATAATAGTTACGAAAATTAGCTGCATTTTCGTAACGGTGCACATTAGGGAGTTATGAACGATATTTTATCACAATCGATAATAGTCAACAATCACTAATTAATTTCAAAAACTCAAAAAATTTCTTTAACTTCGAATGATAGAATTTTAACTAACCATTGGAGTTATGAATATACATGCTAGCCCCTCACATACAACATGGAGATAAAGACATAAATATAGAGAGAGAACTAAAACTAACCATTGGAGTTATTAAACTTTTGTTAGTAGGCACTTTTAAAACTTTAATTGTTAATAACCACTTTTTTTAAAAAAAATTCAGTGTATATCCATAAATTACTAGGGTATCCTTGAAAATAGTTTTTTTTTTTTTTTTTTTTTTTAATCTCGAAACAAACTTGAAATCACGACTAAATTGAAATGTCCAAACTTGAAATCATGATTAAATTGAAATGTCCAAACTTGAAAGCATGACTAAATTGAAATGTCTAAACTAGAAATCTGGACTAAATTGAAATTAGACAATTTTTTTTTTTCCCATTCTTCTTCTTCTTCAAATCCAAATTAGGTTTAGGGTTTTTGTTTCTCTTTTTTGCAGATCACATCGCCGGCACACCTAGCCGTCGGACGTCGCCTGGACGTCGCTCGAACCAACGGAAAGCCGGCGAACATCCAACCAATAGCCCCATCCCTCGCCAAGCCAACATTGTTCACGAAGCTGTTGCCCGTTGCCAAGCCACAGCGCTCGCGAAGCCAACAGCACACAACGCTATCGCTCGGAGCTCCAGTGAGTGCTGTGGCTGGTGACGGGCAACAGCTGATTTGATTTGGGATGGGTGATGGCAGAGAGAGAGAGAGAGAGAGAGAGAGAGAGAGAGAGAGAGAGAGAGAGAGAGAACTGATTTGAGATGTTTTTATATGGGGGTATTCAAGTAATTTTATAAAAACATGGTTATTAACAATTAAAATTTTGTTTGTACAAATAAATTTTCATGTTTAGAGTGGTCATTTTTGGCAATTTCCACCATAAATATATATATATATATATATATCACAAGTATTGCATTCCTAACTTTAATTTTAGTAAGGAATTTGATGAAATCAAATCGAGTTTTATGAATTTTAATCTGAATTTTCTTATGAATGATAAGTTTAATGAAATCTACATATAAATTAAATTTGAAAAATTTTCATGCAGTAGAACTATTTATCCCGATTTTATTAAATATGAAGGCATCGAAAAATGGAAGAAATATAAGAAAATTCAAAAAAATAGAGGGTATGTAGACAACTTAATTGTGGTAAGAATTAAGTTCAAGGCATTTTAATATTTTAAGTTTATTTTTAATTTTTTTAAAATAATGAACATCATTTTATTATTTATTTCATTTTTTTAAAGTCGGAAGTTATTATTAATTTGTGTTTTTATTTATTTTAAATTTTTTTTTTTTTTTTTCTATCAAAAACCTCAATGTAAAATTTAAAGCAAAAAAATTTACGTAAACCAACCTAAAACCGGAACCGAAACCGGTAATCAACGGTTGAAAGTTGAAATCGCCCTCATGAACCGTAACCCATGGTTCCGGACCTCCGCTTGCACCACGTATTAAGAACCGAACCGTGGCCATGCCTATTTAGGAGTCTTCAGACATGAAAATTAAAACATTAAATTTAGGCCATTGATTCATTAAGAGGACACAGGGCAGTGGATTGTCCGAAGACGAAATAGAATATAATAGAATAGAATAGAACAGAATAAATGGGAAATGATCCCCTACAGTGCGACACACACTATTTAACTCTAGACCCTCAAGCAACCAGACTATGCCGTTTTAATGGGATATTATCATTTTGGTCCCTAGTTTTTGACCCTTTATGACTTTTTTAACTGTCTTTCTCTTTTTCGCTGAGTGATCTCTATGTTTTCAAAAACCCATCAATTTGATCCATTTGACCAAATTTTTAACGGTCAACCCTCACAGAAATAACAAAATGACATTATTACCCTTGATTTTAATTGAATGAGTTAAAAGTACAATTTTACCCTTAAATTTTTAAAAAATTAACAACTTTCATCTAACTAATTATTTAAAAATTGACACGTGTCACCAATTTTATTTTCTTAAAATAAACTTAAAATATTAATTAAAACGAAATTGTAAAAAGAAATTAAAATATACTGAATAAAATAAAATAGAATAAAACTGTATAAAAATCTTTAAAAAAAATATAAAGAAAATAAAATCAATTAAAAAAAAAGAGAGATTAGAAAAAGAAAAAAAAAAAAGAGTGTGTCATGAAGAAATAGAGTTCATAATTTTTTTCAAAAAAAAAAAAAAAACTCCTAGATCTTGTCATCACCAAATTCACAGAATTATCAATCTCCTGATTGATTCAACACTAAAAACCTTCCATCCAATAACCAAATCAAACCTAAAACACCATTCAACATCATACAGATTCGGTTCAACATCAAACCTAAATAAGCTGTTGATCATCATTAAGATTCAACATCAAAAACACAACCAAACGAGCACCAAAAACCTAAAAAAAGCAACCAAATCACATCAAAAAATTTCCATGATTCCATCAATAACCAATCAACTAAAAAAAAAAAAAAATCAACCAAGAAAGTAAATAATAATAAATAGAAAATGGGAAAGTGATTAGTGATCACAGAGGCAGCGAGATAAAGAGGATTTTTTAAAAATAAAATTATTTTGTTTTCCTTCATCTTCTTCACAGTTTTCCTCCGTCTTCTATTCTCTAACCCCCACCACCACCCATCCCTGTCGATCTCTCTCTCTCTCTCTCTCTCTCTCTCTCTCTCTCTCTCTCTCTCTCTCTCTCCCCCCCCCCCCCCCCCCTTATGCTCCAATAGAAGGTGGAGAGCGCGTGGTATGCTCCAATAGAAGGTGGAGAGCGCGTGGAGGAGCGATCTACACAGTCACACGGAGGAGCAATCTGCTCCGTCTCTCTATCGCATGGAAGAGCTACGTCGTGCTCTGGAGCTCGCCCGCGAGCTTCATTTCACCAGAGATCTGCTCTATCTGATGTGGTTCGTGGTTAAGGAAGATTGGTTTTTGTTTATTGAAGAGAGATTAGAGAGAGACTGAATAGAGATGACAATGGTGTGTGAGTGTAGGCGTTAGCAGATCATTTGTTTTTATTCAATTGTGTGGATGAGTGTGATCGTTTTGGTGTTAGCAGATCGATCGTTAACAGATTGTTTGTGTGGATGACAATGGTGTGTGAGTGTGGGTGTTAGTTTGTTTTAATGATCATATCCCTTTATTAAATAGTGTGGATACATGTGGGTGTTAACAATTCAATTGTGTGGATGAGTGTGACTATTAACAATTTTGCTTTTCCAGATCTGAACCCAGATTTTAATCTGGGATTTCTAGATCTTCATTATCATAGTCTTTTTGTTAGAGAAGGAATTTTTTTTTTTTTTGTTTTTTTTTTTTATACTATTATTGTTTGATTTTTTAATTATTTTTTATTATATAAAATGATTTTATTTGTATTTATATATTAAATATATTTTGTATTATACAAATATTTATTTTTTATATTTTTTTGGTGTTGACATGTGGCATGTTCATTTTTTAAAGATGAAAATAACCCTCATTCATTAACTCTGACCAATGTTTGACTCATAGAAGGACCAAATTGATGGGCTTTTTAAAAAATAGGGACCTCTCAGCTAAAAAGGGGAAGACAGTTAAAAAAGTGTCAAAACTTCAAAACAATAGGGACTAATATGATAAAAGCCCCGTTTTTAAATTCTATCTCTCCTTCACTTTCTTCCGGCGACACCACCCTCCTCTACGCCGCGACGCCTCCCTCATTTCTTCGCACGACACAGTGTCTAGGCTAGGGTTTAACTTCACTCTCTTCGAACTCTCCTTCACTCTCCTCCTCTTTGCTGCGACGCGACACTCTTCTTAGCACGACACAGTGTCTCAGGTGGGGAAAAATTGTAATATAAATTCAATTTTTTTATCTTCAAAGCAGTATAAGTTCATTCTCTGCTTTCTCTGGAAAAAAAAATATTAATGTACTAGAATAAATATTGAAGGCTTTTCTTCATGTATTCACTTACAGATGGAGTACTTAAAGCCCTTGGATTTCTACGAGCAAATTTTCAAGGATATTTCGAGGAAGAAATATCATTTGAAACCTGGTCGGCTTCTATGTTTCGATGTTAGTGATAAGTATGTGTCGTTGGCCGTGTCAGATTGGAAGAACAAAACTGCTGCGCCTTTAAGGTATGAAATCTCTTATTATATTATGTTTGTATTTATGTTCTCAATATGTTGTAATGTGATTTTTCTTCAACATAGCAGAGCTTTGGATAGGTAGGAAAATAATCCGACTTGCAATGCTGCTGATCTTTTTCAATCTTTGGTACTTAAGTTTAACTAATCTTACATCTTAGAATATATCTAATGTGGTACTTTTACTAATTTTGAGCCGTTTTCAATTTTTTTATTTATTATTATGCAGATCTCTGAATACAATATAGTGGGTTTCGTTGTTGGCACTAGAGATACTAATTCCATTGTGAGTTTTTATATCATGATTGTTCAAGATTATCTTCTATTTCCTCTCATGTGTGATTATGATATTTTCTTTCTTTTTGTTAGGATGCACAAACGCAGATTTTTATTGACGACCTATGCAAAGCAAGAAATTTCAAAGACTTTAAGTATTCGACCTCCATTACATTAGAGGTACATATGTGTCTATGAACATATGCAAAAATGATCTGTGAAGTACACTTCATAATAGTTCAAACATGATAAAGACCTCAAGTGTATTCATTTGTAGTGTGGCTTATTGAAAGCTTTTTCAAGTAGATGTTTGTGACTATTAAATAAGCTTAATTTTCTATTAGAACCGTTTATGACAATTATTTTGAGTGTGAAGTTGCCAAATATTATTAACCATTAGCGATGCACATTGTAAGATATATTCATTTTGTTGACAGAATGGAGAATTTATATTCAAGCAGATTCTGAATTTTGTATTGGAGAATTTTACTACCTTATTCTGACATCTCGGATTTTATTAACCACATGCACTCAGTTTCTACTTTCTAATACAATTCCAAATGTTTTTTTGGAAGCTTCCAAAGGGTTTCATTTGGGTTCTTTTTCTTCTTCTAAAAATGTATCTCTCTCTCTCTCTCTCTCTCTCTCTCTCTCTCTCACTGTGTCTTCTTCTTCCCTCTCTCATTCGCCAATTTGTGTCAAACCTGGTTCCTAACTACCATAAACGCAATAGGAAATTGATCAGAGCATAGGGGGACGTAGACCAACACATATACATAAACCAAAACAAATACGTTACATGCATGCTAAGTGGGAAGGGCACGATATAACTCTGGGACCATATTAATAAGCATAAAAGCTTAAATCGTTAGAATATAATTTTATAAAACCTAAAGAAATTATACTTTGAACAAAATAATATATATACAACTGTGATTCATGGTTCACTTGATTTACAAGTGTCACTACATAATTTATCAATTTCATCTCATCACATAATTTATGGTCATAGTATGAGCAATATCTTGCACGCTTCGGCCTTTCTATGATGATTTTGTACTCAAATTCTTCATTGCTATTTTTGTCTATACGTTAACATCAAATTATAAATTCTTATATAGTTTTAAATGTAGGTTGATGGATATATTATTATATATAAAGAACAAGAAGTGTACTTATATTTGGAACATGATTGTTATGGATCATCTGTTGCTCTCCAATGCCTGTGGTGGAAGGCATATTGGTGAAGGGAGGTCTACATTGCCTATTCCCTCTACTTCTTTCTGCCTCCTCCTGAATTGGCATACATCACGCAGTGGATTTGGCGACGGTTTAATTTGCAAACGAAAAGATAATGGTAGATTAGGGATAGGTAGAATTATTGATAAGAACAAGTCTATGTTGGCCAGGTGGATTTGGAGGTTTGGGAAGGATGATATATAATTCTTTGCGGTAAAGAGTCTTATGTACGAAGTATGAGGTTAATGCCAATTGTTTAACGTGGAATTGACAAGGTGCTTCATTAAAGCGGTGGGTCATATCTGGTAGCATATCAGCTTGTGCTCTAGAGGAGGGCTTTAAGGTTATTGTTGGTCTTGGTAACCTAGCGGATTTCTGGTCTGAAATTAAGTGGGGTTCCAAACCCTTGAAGGAAGTTTTTCCTAGTATGTTTGCGTTGGCAGCGAAGAAAAGTGGAGTCATCAAGGAGTTTGGCTGTTTTCATTTTTTATTTTTGAATTCGCGTTTATTAACCATTTTTCATTTTGTTTTTAAAAAATAAAAACGAAATTAGTGTTAAAATTGAAAAACATAGAAAACAACTTAAACTTGTTTTCCATTTTTTTTCTTCTAACAAATGGACATTATTGTTTTTATTTATTTTTTATCCTTCAAAGAGAACGATTTTTATCTTTAGACTTAGTTACATTTTCTAGAATTTAATTGCATGTTTTAAGAACTAGAAATATTGTTTGTGATTTTACAAATATAAAATCTAATTCTTCATGGAATGTACTCGATCTATGCATTTCATATGAATATTTGTTTTATATTTGGTGATTGCATTTTTTTATTAGATCATAAACTTAAAAAATATAGTTAAATTGCGCAAATAGACTTTCACCATATCTATACAGCATTCAACACCCGTGTGAGAGGCACTCATGCTAGAAAAATAGGTACGCTTCTTAACAAGATTGTCACCAGAAAAGGCTTTGGATTGTTGACAGTACTCAATTTTGAGGGCATATATATATATACATATATATATATATATACAGTAATGCTACACATCCCACCTAAAATCTCATATTTTTCATCCCACTACATGTGGAATGTGAGGTGTCAAATGGTGAGTGAATACATGGGGTAGGTGAGAAAAATCATCATTAATGTGTATCCACTCACCATTTGACACCTCACATACCACATGCAGTGGGATGAAAAAGGTGGGATTTTAAGTGGGATGTTTAGCATTATTGATATATATATATATATATATATATATATACAATCAGTCAAGATTGAACAGTCATGGATTTTTCTGAATTTTGAATAGGGATTGAAATCAAAACCTAAATGACATGTTTTTTTTTTTTTTTTTTATATCACATCTGAATGTACTGTCAATATGTTTGTTTTAAAAAAAATAGAATTGTCTGAAAATAAGTAATTTTATATGTATACCCACATTAAAAAAATTATACATATAATATGGAATAAAAACAATAATAATTATACATGAACATGAACAAGTACAACCACATTATAGAAATTTAAGGGGCAACAGGAAAACTTACACAAAACACTTTAGAAAAACAATATATCAATACATCACCCTAATATCATAATAAAATATTGATATTAAACACCAATATGGGAAGTGATTACAGGTTTTTTATTTTATTTTTAAAGTTATTTAAAATAAAAATAAAGAAATCAGTACCATATAATAAAACTTAAATTATTATCACAAGCTACATCGTGTACAACATTTTTGTTTTTAAATAAAAATTGATAAAAAAAAAAAATCAACAACTTTATTGCCTAACAAAATTAAATTATTATATGTTCATGGTAATAAAACTTTTGCTTTACTTGTTTAAACTTGTACTTAATGACACAAACTCTGCCTGCAGGTTGTATTCCCCAACTTGAAGAAGTTGGAACTACGTGAAATCAATCTTAAAAAGATATGAACGTTCAAAGTTTAACAACCTTGATTGTTTACGGTTGCCATAATTTGAAATATGTGTTTTCATCATCTACTCTTGGAAGCTTAAAGCAGCTCCAACATCTCAAGATTGATAATTGCAAGGATTTGGAAGAGTTGATAAGAATTGATGACCATTGCAGTAATTATGTTGAATTTCCATCTTTGCAAAAA
Organism: Acer negundo; assembly: GCA_035582765.1. Taxonomy (NCBI): domain Eukaryota; kingdom Viridiplantae; phylum Streptophyta; class Magnoliopsida; order Sapindales; family Sapindaceae; genus Acer; species Acer negundo. The sequence goes on along the minus strand of CM069243.1, from coordinate 20,514,300 downwards.
ACTGCAGATAAATAAATGTCCTCAAATAAGGGAGTTCATCTTCAGTGACAAGGTAGATATTATCATTTAAGTTTCTACTTTTCATGGTTTTTTATTTATGATTCTCTCATTTTACTATCTTTGATCACTTCTACGTTCTCTACAGGTTTCATTTCCTAACTTACAGAAATAGAAAAACGTATTTAATTTCCAGCTTCCATTACCAGGAGTCTTTTGCAGCTTGAAAAGCTTCATGTGTCAAGATGTAGAATAAAGGAAATTGTTGCCAAAGAAGTAGTAGTAGAAGAAGAAGCCGCTAGGTTTGTGTTTCCAAGGCTAGACTATCTGAATCTCTATTCCTTACAAGAACTTAGATATTTCTACCCTGGTAAGCATACTACGGAATGGCCCAAGTTGAAAGAGTTGAAATATGTGTGGTATTGTGAGAAAATAGATTTATTCAACTTCCAAAAATATAATGAGGCTCAACTTGATGTCCCAGTGCAACAACCCATGTTCATGGTTGATAAGGTATTACACTCATTAGGGAGCTTGTAGTAAATTATGATATGATGATTCAGTTTATGATCTGTTTCTTTCAAAAAGCTACCAACCATATAGTATAAATTGGATTTACGTACAATTTGGAATTAATTGGATCTGGTTTAGTCAAAAGAATACTCATTGTGAGTAGAAAATAATATGGTGACGTGGTAAATGAAATGACATTACAAATTAACAACAATAAATTTTACATTATGAATAAATACAAGAAACCATTGGGAAACAATATTTGAATTGAACCTTTTTCTTTTCATATTAGTTGGTTTTTCTTTCTACTTAAAAATAAATAAATAAATAAAGTTATGTGTAATTGTTTGCGGGGAACATAACATTGATTTGTTTCTATTTGGTTAATCTTCGGGCCTTCTCCAAATTGGAGAAAGTGACAATAAACAGACATCACACCAGAATGATTTGTGAAAGCTCGTATCCAGAAGACCTCTTTTCCCAATCTTAAGTGTCTTGAGGTAGAGAACGATGAATCAACAGCTTTACCACCTAGTATTATAGAGAGATTCCAGAATTTGAAAAAGCTTGAACTCATATATAGTTCGTACACTGAGATATTTTCATTTGAAGAGGACGAGAAACATGGAAGGACACTTGCGCAAATAAAGGGTTTATATATCAGTAGCCTTTATAATCTGAAGCAACTGTGGAAACAAGATTCCAAAATGGACCTAATTCTTCAAAAGCTTGAATTTCTTCAAGTAGCTATGTGTGGCAGTTTGATTATTCTAATGCCTCCTTCTCCTTCAGCATATTTTGAAAATCTAAAAATTTCGAAAGTAGAACAATGCCACAAATTGTTAAGATTGGTAGTAGCTTCAACAGCCAAAACTTTGGTGCGCCTCGAAGAAATGAGTATAACATATTGGCATATTGCTAAGATGACAGAAATATAGCAACTGAAGGAGATGTAATGGAAGGCGATATTATTTTCTAGAGATTGAAGAGTTTGGAACTACAGAGTTTAAGAAATTTCACATGCTTTCCCTTTTATTACCGTTGGATTCAGTTCAAGCAACGAACAAGACAATGAAGAAAGAACTTAGTCTTAAAGACTAAAGAGAGGACAAGAGAATAGAATACGTTTGTGAGAACTTCTTTAGTAGATCTTTTTGTAGTAGATTTTTTAGAAGTAGAGCATTTAAATAAAAGTCGTTGGTGGTTTGGTTGTCAATTAAAAAAGAACTTTTTTAATGATAGAATGACCAAAATACTCTAGCAAATATTAAATTATAGGGTTATATTGGAGATTTTAGTTTTATTAAAAAAATTCCAAAAGATCTACTTGGAAAAGCTTTAAATTTGGGCTTCTCCAAGTAAATGTAAAACTACTTTTTTAATCATCTAAAAGCTCTATTAGCCAATAGACAAGCTCTTCCAAACGGACATTAAGTGTACGTTTGAGAGAGCTTCTCAAGTAGATCTTTTAGAGGTAGGGTTTTTAAATGAAAGTCGTTGGTCGTTTGGTTGTCAATTACAAAAGAGTTTTTTTAATGATAGAATTACCAAAATACTCTAATAAATATTAATTATAAAGTTATATCGGAGATTTTAGTGTTATTAAAAAAACTTGAAAAGATCCATTTGGAAAAACTTTAAATTTGAGCTTCTTCAAGTAGACTAAAACAACTTTTTTAATCATCCAGAAGCGGGATACTATCAAAAAATCCCCTCTAGTTTCGGTTATTGGTCAAAAACCACCATCTAGTTTTATTATTAGTCAAAATCCACTCTTCATGGTTTAAATTTTAGTATTTTGTTATTTGTTTTTGTATTCCGATGGAGATATATCTCCACCGGAATACAAAAACAAGTAAAAAATATATATTTCCACCGGAATACAAAAAAAAAAATACAAAATACAAAAAATTAAACCATGAATGGTGGTTTTTGGCCAATAATGAAACTAGAGGGTGGTTTTTGACTAATAACCCAAACTAGAGGGGGTTTTTTGATAGTACCCTTCTAGAAGCTCTACTAAATGACAACCAAACGATACAAAAAAAAAGAGCTTTTTTAATTAAAAAAAAAAAACTCTTTTAACCGGTAGATAAACTCTTCCAAAAGGATACTAAGCAATGTAGCCATTAGTGAATCAAATTTAAAAATTGTGTGCCAGCTATTTGACAAATTATAATCATGTAAACGATTTTGGATTTAAATTTCGTTCATATAATAATATCATAGTGAATATGGGTGGTAGTCATTTTCTCACTCATTTGATAGAGACAACGTGAAAAGAATTTGTATAAATTGGGCCTTTAACAGGCCAACGCTTGAACCAGCAACTCGGACTCATGTGAACTTAATGGGCCTGTTCATCGTATTACAAGGATGTTCTTAATAGTATCTGATTGTCTCTTCAATTCTTGAATTTTTATAGTTATTTTGGGTATTTTTAATATTCTACTTCCATTATTCGTTTGAATCACATAATTCGTTTCCAAGAATCAGTAATCGACAACATTGGAGGACCACAAATCGTTTGCTTCAAATATATTTATAAGTGAAAAAAATCAAAACACACAACACAGTGAAATTTTACATCATCTAGACTCTTTACTTTAGAATCTTGAAACTGACCCAGCATTACAACACCAAACTAATTACAAACATCAAACTTTCCCTAATCATGGATTATTGAATGAATTAGAATGGACGCCTCATCGGTTGTTGGAGCTGCTCGATCATCTGCAAAGTTTATATAAACACAGAAAAAAAAAAAATCATCAATCTCTGTTTAAAAAAAGAAAGAAAGATCTGTTAGATATATAACTAGAAGAGACGCAGGTAAGTGAGGGGCAATGTTATCAATAAATCCTCCGCCGCCCTCTTCTTCTTCCGTCACTTTTCCATTTTCTTCAACAACTTTCACCACCTCTTCTTCTTCATTATTGTTCTTCTTCTCATTTTGATCTTCATTTGAGTGGAAGAGGTTTGATATCACATTCTTGATGAGCCCTCCAGTATCACCACCCACATGATCTTTCTCTGTTTTGGTCCTTTTGGAGCTCTCATTCTCACTTCTTTCAATTTTTTCGGTTCCGGTTTCGGTTCCAATTTTTTCGGAACCGGTCAGTTCGAACTGGAATGGAACCGACTGTTCCGGTTCGGTTCGAACCGCCCAGTTCCATTTTTTTTTTTTTTTTTTTTACTTTACAAAATATTACATTTTATTTTTTAAAAAATAAAATGTTAGAGTGGACATCATAAAGTATTGAGTCATGACCCATAACCCTTGTCCAAGCAATTATGTGTTCCATTCCCTTCTTCTTCTTTTTATATAGGTTAAACATCCCATTTATTTCTCTATTTTTCCAATGTGAGATTTGAGATGAAGGATAAGAAGTCATATTATGTATTTTTAACAAATATTTCAATTATTTCTTTTTGTGTTAGATTCAAATTATATCACAATATGGAATACTGTAATAGTTCAAAAAAAAAAAAAAGTTAATGATTCTAATAGGTCTTTAGATTCCAATAGGTTATTAATACATGAAATTAGTTAATGATGTATCAAAAAAAAAAAAAATCAGTTAATAACTTTTTACTCTTTATCCCACATCCCACATTGGAAAAATAAAGAAGTGAATGAGATATCTAACCTATAAAAAAAGGAGGAGAAGGGAATTGAAAACATAATTACTTGGACAAAGGTTATGAGCTATGACTCAATACTCTACAATGTTCTTTCTAACATTTTATTTTTTTTTATAAATAAAATGTAATATTTTGTAAATAAAAAAAAAAAAAAAAAAATTTGGTCCGGTTCAGAACCGCCGGTTCCGGTTCCATCCAAACCTGGAACCGGAACCGTCGGTTTGGAACCGGAACCGAACCGGAACCTTGCCACCTCTACCATTGAGGGCACTTTAGGGTTTGTTTTATGTCATTGAATCGGGTAGGGTTTTCATGGGCCGAATCGGGTCTTGTGACCAAACTATCTGTCTAATCACTTTCTCAAAAGCCCAATATGATTTTTGGCTGAATAATGATTTATTTCTTTTTTAGTTATATATATATATATATATATAGATAAATACAATCTATTGTAATGTTGACTTTGTCAACCCTATCAAAATTTAATCTAATCTATTGTCGGTAAATTTGTCAAATTGTGGGTACTAGCTATTTTTACCGTTAACATATTTTATAATCATGTAAAAGATTTTGGATTTAAATTCCGTTTATATAATAATATCATAGTGAAGATGAGTGGTAGTCAAACTTCGAGTACAAAAACTAATTCAATCGAATGGTTATAATTATTTAGTGTCAAGAGTTGGTAAATTTGCATTGAATCAATCGAATCTTATTTTTAAGAATCTTGTTGGGCCTTTAACAGAATATTTGGGCCCAACAAGCCAACACTTGAACCAGTAACTCGGACTCATGTGAACTCAATGGGCTTGTTCACCGGAGAAGGAAAAAAAATGCAAAACGATGTTCATATCTGATTGTCTCTTCAGTTCTCGAATCTTTATAGTTGTTTAGCGTATTTTTAATAGCTTTTGTTTTTAATTTACTTCCATTTTTCATTTGAATCACATAATTCGATTCTAAGAATCAGTAATCGACAACATTAGAGGACCACAAATCGTTTGCTTCAAATATATCAATAAGTGAAACAAATCAAAACACACAACATCTAGAATCTAACTGAAGAATCTTGAAACTACTGACCTAGCATTACAACACCAAACTAATTACAAACATCAAACTTTCCCTAATCATGGATTATTGAATGGATTAGAATGGACGCCTCATCGGTTGTTGGAGCTGCTCGATCATCTGCAAAGTTTATATAAACACAGAAAAAAAATCATCAATCTCTGTTTTAAAAAATAAAAATAAAAATAAAAATAAAAACAGATCTGTTATATATATATATATATATACCTAGAAGAGATGCAGGCAAGTGAGAGACAATGTTATCAATAAATCCTCCGCCGCCACCGCCACCGCCACCCTCTTCTTCTTCCGTCTTCACTTTTCCATTTTCTTCAACAACTTTCACCACCTCTTCTTCTTCTTCTTCTTCATTATTGTTCTTCTTCTCATTTTGAGCTTCATTTGAGTGGAAGAGGTTTGATATCACATTCTTGATGAGCCCTCCAGTGCCATCACCAACCACATGATCTTTCTCTGTTTTGGTCCTTTTGGAGCTCTCATTTTCACTTCTTTCAAAAACTTTTTCTTCTTCATCAACCCTTTTTTGTACTGTTTTGGGACTCAAAGGAGAAACCAAGTTGTGAATAAGATTATCCAAAAGCCCACCAGATCTTCTCTCCTCACCACCACCACCTTCAACTTCTGCTGTTTCTCTCTTCTCTTCAACATCTTCTTCACCTCTTAAACTTAGATTTATGTCTTGCAAACCGTCTTCCATTTTATTTTTTTTGTTTTCTCTTTTGGATTTCTTTTCAGTTTCTGATATTCATAGTTATTTTTAGTGCAGAGTGCAGATATGTAATTGTTTCAACTTTCAAGGGGACAAACGTCCACGTTCAAAGCAGGCATTCATGGTTTTATTACACGTATTTCGTAGTTGTTGTCTATCAAAGTTTAATCTGCCACTACCAGTTGGACACGTGTCCTATCCCTGAGCCATTCACTGTTACAATCTCAAGAAAGTCGGTGGACACGTAACTCATCTCTGAAATATAATCCTAATCTGTTTCTTTTGAAAACTGACCTGTCAAGACTACACATATTACTAATGCCCATGAAAAAACTTGCTTATATTCAGTAGTATTTGGCTATCGGTTTGAGAAGTAAGTATACCTGATGTAACTTGTATTGAATTCATATCCGATTCAGATACTTTTTAAATATTTTAAAATATGTATTCGATACGTCAAATGATGTATTCGTTGACTTTTTCATAAGTTTGACTAGAGGATACTTGGAAAATACTTGAAGGATACTTGGGAATATATTAAGGATACTTTTTGGACAATATTATAATTATTTTAGTATAAAACATGGTTAAATTATAATTTCAAAAATTTAGATGTCAAAATGATATTATAAATAAATTTTGGTTTTGATTCCATTGATATGGAGAATAAAGGGATATATAATATTGAAAACCTCTCTTGACGAACTAGAGTTAGAGGACGAATTATCTAGATTCTTTAACAATATGAATGATGATAGTGAAGTTAATTAAGAATTTAGAATATATTTTATGAGTTTTTATTTATTTATTTATTTTAATGTATTATTTAGATTTTATAATGTGTTATGGATTATATGACTTATATTTTATTTGGATTTTGTAATATGCTACGACTTATGTGATATGTTTTATTTAGATTTTATAATATGTTACATTTTTATGACATTTAGATATGTGACATGTTTTATTTATATTTTAAATATGTTTTGATTTTGAATGAATTATCAAATATATTTTCATATATTATTATTTTTAAATATAAATATATATTATTTTAATCAACGTATCCTGCCATATTCGTATCCTAATTTTTAAAGATTTACCGTATCCCCGTATCGTACCGTATATGTATCCCGTACCCCTACATAGTGTGAATACTGTGAAATACAAAAGTGTATCTTGCTCTCGGTTTCTACATTGTCACAAATTACAGATTAGATTACAGACTACTACCACCGTTTCGAAGAACTCGAAACCATCAATCTCGTTTCGAACAAAAGATGATTGGTTATCTATGCAAAAGTTGCCATTAAAATACCAGTCAAGCTTGTAAATCTCTGAAATTGTAGTTATTCTATGGATCGCTCTAAGGTCTGCCATATTTCTTTTTCTGCTGTTCCTCCCTCCTCTTCTTTTTAATGGCATTTCTTTTAACAAAATCAGCCTTAACTTTGTCCATTATAGTATCAAAACCGGGAATTTTCTCCTGCAGCGTGTTGTAAACTTGTTCACTTAGGTCGTAGAAAGCTTCATATACTTCCTGCAAGCACAGAGAGTGAAAAAGGTCGCATAAGGTATATGCATCAGCAAGGATCATAATTATCTAAATTGAGTCCTTAGATGGTTTAGGAACTGATGAGCAGATACAGCAAATCTAAATATAGTTTTTTTTTTTTTTTTTGTTGGACAAATATGTTCTATTTTTCCCCTCTGTTCTTCAGTTACAATTTCTGGTTCATTATACAAAAGCAAACGATTGTCCAACATGAGAAAATGACAATTTGCTTTGCTAATTCTTTTCTGTTTCAGGATTTTACCCAGGTAAAATAAGTGTACAAAACATAAGAAGAACCAGAAGAAGCAAGACCATACCATAACGTCATCATTCCATTCCTCAAGATAATCAGGGCCTGTCGTGTACGAACCAAGTGGGTCGCGGTACCACTCTCCTCCATATGTGATCTGATCCATAGCTTGCTCAACGCTTAGAACCTCCCATGGCCTTAACCCAGGGATAACTTTACACAATCGAAGCCTGTCTCACACAAGAAACCAAAACATTCTTGTGATTAACATTCTCATATATGCAAAATTGTTTCAGGTGGACATATCAAGATTGAAAGTCATCAAGAATGTGTTATGCTTCACCAATAAAAGTTATTATCATCATTTAATGACAAAGACAAAGTGGCAAAGCAGAAGAGTTACCTGAGATCTTTTGGAATGAATTTGTTTGGCATGTGATCAGCTTCCAACATTGTTGTTAGTTCAGAGCCACTAGCCCAAAGAAATAGAGCGTGACTAGGAATTCTAACTCCAGGCCAAACACCATCATTAGCTTCCAGCACTGCTTGATCACGTCTCCTGCCCTCTACGGCTTCTTCTTGGAGCTGCTTATAGGTTTTCTTTTCACGTCCCTTAAGAGGAACCCAAGGAGACATACCTTTTTGAAGTTTGTGAATTAAGGCAGTTGCTGCAGCACCAAACCTGACTGAAGAATGCCCAACCATGAGATTAAGAAAAAATTACACTGAAAGACAAATTTTCATATTTCAAAAGCAAATAATAGACTAATAGACAAGGACAGAACATGGCTGCAAAATACTATGGCATTATGCACGTAATAGGTGGTATGTAGTATGTTCATATACTGACTATAAACCAGGATGTCTATAACAATATCTTTGTGCTAAAAAGACGTCATGGTCACTAAAATAATTGTAGTATATCTTAGCTCTCATGCATCTTCTACCGAATAGCACACTTTCGTCATTCAAAATACTTCAAACATGATATGGTTGGAAGTTGAATATATGTTTTCTTTACAAGACTATTAAGCTATCGATATTTTCTTTTCATGTAGATTTAAAGTCTGCAAAAAAAAAAAAAGTATCCATAAAAAGCATTCAGTCAAGTGGGTTGGAGTAATATAACCAAATTCATTTCACTAAGAATCACAATCAACTAATTACTTCTTCCATATACAGGTTATTCACCAATATGTTGTGAGACAATCAACAAACACTGCTTTTTCGTTCTTTATAGGAAATCGTCAAACAACTAAACTAACGAATTGCATCCTTACACAGCTCATCCTTTCTACAGCTTACTGCAAATAACTAAATAAACATAACAAGAAAATCCAACTGACCTTCCCAAGTAGCGATGGCCTTCTCCAGGCCGTAAACCATGTGAATTGGTGCCCATTCGTCCATGTCTTCGCCCCATATGAAAGTATCCTTATCAATAATCCCAGCACCCCAAGCTGTTTTAAGCGTTATCAGTTCCAATGGCCCCCTAGTTCGACCCAAACGATCCTTATAGTACCAACCACCGCTCCTCATGATAACTACATCAACCAACAACAACAACATTATCAATCAAACTCTAAACAACTAGAAGTCACACAATGAAATACATTTATCTAAGATCATAAGCATGTTATATACTATAAACAAAAATAAAAATTCAAACTTAAATAGATATTATTACATAGTTGCTTGATTATTAAACATGTTTTCGAATACTTACAGTCATAGTACCGCTTCTCAAGCCTCTTGTATCCAATAGCCTGTGCAACGTCAATGGGCTTGCCGGGCGGGTACGGTCGCTGCCTGAAACCCCAGAGACCGAACATGAACTGCCTCATGAAATCCCAAAACTTGTTATCACTCTCTTCCTTGGTTCTTATCGCCTTTCGCGGCATGGGCCGCCCATCCGGCCCGATCACGTGCGGCAGAGCCTGCCACAGCTTCTTGTCTTCGTTCCTGAACGGCCTGTCGTTCTTCTTCAGCTCCATTTCGTTTATATGGTCGGCTATCTCCTCGGACCGGGCCAAAAACTTGATAACCGGGTTGGCCCGGAAATCTCTCCACCATTTCTCGTTCTCTCTGATCTCTTCCTCTGTTGGGTTCTCTTTCTTCTCGAAAAGTGGGTCGTCGTTTAGTATTTTTTCGACTTCTGGTGCGTGTCGATAATCTGGCAAGTTCTCGCATTCCCAGTAATACTGCTCCAGCATTTGCGTATAGTACCCGGGTTTCTCCGGTTCTTCTTCTTCGGGCTTCTTGGGTTCTAATGGGGTCGAATTCGTCGTCGACGATGAAATCGAAGCGAAATTCGCGGCGGTGGTGGGTTTTCTGCAGATAAACGAGAAGGATTCGGTGAGCGAATGGAGGTTGACTACAGGAAGTGGGTTCATGGGTTTCTTGAACCAGTTTTCAAAGGGGTTGAAGTTGATGGAAGCCATTACTGGATGGTGAATAGTTTAGGGTTTTCAGGGTTTTGGGTTGGTTCTGTGCTGCACTACGAGACACAACACGTTGAAAATGGAGGACTCAACAAGGATTGAAGATAGTGTTCAGTGAGTGAGAGACACAGAATAGTGTGGAGATGGATTGGGCTTATAATTTGGGCCGAAAAGTTTTGGACTGTCGGCCCAACAACTAAGGAATCGGCCCGATAAAATATATCAAGATATTATCTACACACCTATTGCAAACTAAATTACAAATAATAACAAATCAATTCATTTCATGTAACTTCGATCTCGAACCTTATTTTGTAGGATCGACCTGACTCATCATTTCATACACATGAGCCACCGAAAGTGGACATGTTTTTGTTTATGTTATGATATTGTTGTAGAGGCAAATCTTTTAGGACCTTGGAAATAATTCTTTAGTTAACCTTATCTTATCTCTCAAAGCAGCCTGAAATAATCCCATTATCAATGCTTTCTTCTTGTTAAAATGCTTGTGTTTTTGATGCTTTAGAAAGTGATATATAGAAATACTATGAACAATGTCTTTTTTGATTTGATATGTTCATTTCACATTTTCATGCCCTTCAAAAGCTTTATATGTTAATAATGGATGATAAAGAGAAAAAAAAAAGCTGAGAAAAGCAAAAGTGAAAACGTGTTTGTTATTATATTTCAATGCTTTTTGACAAATTTTTAGCTAGCCAAAGGGCGTAATAAGTAAGCATCACAAAAACCCCAGTCAGCTTCACAAAATGGCTTGTAAAAAGCTGCTGCTCATGTTCTCTCTTCTGGCTTCTCTGTTGCTTCTTCTCTCCATCTCTCCATCTGCAGCTGAAAATGTTACGGTGTCTGTTTACTATGAAACTCTCTGCCCCTATTGCGCGGACTTCATTGTAAACCATCTAGTGAAGCTGTTCCAGAATGGTCTGATCTCTATTGTTAATCTTCGTATGATTCCATGGGGCAATGCTTTGATACAATCCAATGGCAATTTCGAATGTCAGGTCTTTTGTTTTTCGCCTTTTTTTCCAATCGTAAATGGCTGTTTTCTTGGCCAATGTTTTGAATTGTATGTATTAGCTCATTAATTTCATATTTTCTAACTTTTTTGGTCATCTTTGCAATGTTTTTGCAGCACGGTCCAGATGAATGCTTGCTAAATACTATCGATGCCTGCACTATTGCCGTCTACCCTGATGTGGTAAGCCTTTTATGTGACCAAAAATCACCATTAAAAACTTGATCAATTCTAGTTAAAAGCTAGTCACCAACCAGTTCTGATACCAATTGTCAATAAAATTCCAATGCAGGTCAAGCATTTCAATTTTATCTACTGTGTTGAGCATCTCACATTGCAGGGAAAACAAGCTGAGTGGATGAATTGTTTTGGCACAGCAAGATTGAGTAAAGTACCAATAAATTGCTACAAAAATGGATATGGAAAACAGGTTGGTTTTTAATAATTTTCGACAGATTTGATCTCTTTTAGTACTATATTTTCCTCATCGGTTAGTTCTTAATTAGATCGATTGCCTAATAACGTGCAGCTGGAAAAATACTACGCAACTGAAACCGATCAACTTAATCCACCACATAGTTTTGTGCCATGGGTGGTTGTGAATAATCAACCATTACAAGAGGTAAAAAAAAGTCCATAAATTTGTTGATATATTTTCATATCCATTTCAGTTTCAAGTCTCATTAATGTTTCTTTGGATATACAGGACTTCATGAATTTTGCAAGCTATGTCTGCAAAGCTTATAGAGGCACAAAGCTACCACAAGCCTGCAGGTCACTTTTGAAAAGCGAAAATTTACCGAAGAATTCAGATTCTACTAATTCAGTTTGCTATGCAGGTGAGGAGACTTGAACTAAATCCTGAAAATGAAAATTCCAAGATCAAAGATTTCTTCATAGTTCATACACTCATTTGATGAACATGGTGATGGTTAATTAGCATCAGTATTTGCTTGGATCGTGTCGTGGCTGCTCAACTAATTGGTCATTAGAATCAGTAATTGCTGGTCACAGTGTTCAGATTGGCTTGTTAGCTTGGAGTGTGTAAACTGATTTCTAGATTCACAATGCAAATTCAAGTTATGTTTTTTTATGGGTACACTTGTAGTGTCATATGATATATTCCCAAGATATGTAAATGCTGTCCAGAAAATCTTGAATGGACATTTTTTTTCATCACATTTTTAAAGAATGCTTTCGGTTTGCACATCACTTTCTCAACAAAGAAATCTGACCTAACCAGTAATTGGGTGCAAATGGGACGGCATATTAATTGTCAATAATACAAATTCATTATCAATTCAACCACCCATGACAGAAATACAGACAAGGCAAGAATAGATAGAAATACAGACAAGGCAAGAATAGATCTGCACAACTAGAAAATGCAATAAAATCATCACCAAACCACAAGCCTCGTACATATACATATACTCTAAATCAACATTGATTCGAAGATATCTATATCCGAATCTGGTCCGAGTCTGACTTCAGACAAAATCCAAATCCGAATCCTATTACGATTATGTATTCAATCTATAATTGGTTGGAATTTAAAAGATTTTAAATGGATGTTCATTTCATATTCGTAAAGAATCTATCAAAGTCTACATATATTCAATCTAGATTTATAAAGATTCTATTAAAATCCAAATAAATCCAAATACATTTAATTAAGACTTTTAAGAAATTCAAATAAATCTAGATGTATTCAAAAAGTCATTGACTTTGTAGATTTGTATTAAGTGATGAAATATGATAAATTTTAAAATTAAATTTATAAGGTTTATAACAAATCTTGCCCAATCTTTATAGATTTCGATGTATTTGACTTTTATAATGTATTGAAATTAGAAAAAAAAAAATATATATATATATATATATATATATAACAATTAGCCTTGATAAATAAAATTAATAAAAAAAAGTTTGATAATGTTAAAAAAATGTCAATTTTTTTTAAATATCAAATTTTCATTGAAGTGATTAATATAAACAAAAGCCTCATATTAATATAAATTTGTTTTTTTAAAAAAACAAAGTCTTTCGGTGTGAAGGACTGAAGTATTAAATATCAAAATTTCAAAATTTCAAAATTTTGAAATTTGATTAATTTGATTATTCTTAATATCAAAATTTCATTAATTTGATTAATATAAATAAAAGTCCCTTATAAACTTGTTGGTGATCAACAAGTGTATATATATATATATATATATTTATTTATTTTAACATCTCAAATTATAATAACATCAACAATCAAATATTATGATCCAAATAAAAAACAATCAAATATTTGTTTTTCACGACCATAGTTAGAAATCCATCCATTCCCATGTAATTGTGTACAAGTCCAACAAACTTGGTTGAGAATTCTAACAAAATATATATGGAATTTGTGGAATTTATCAAAATCCTTCACTTAAATCTACCAAAACTCAAACGAACTCTAAACTGAATACACTCTTAATAAAAAACTAATAATTTTTGTACGGTTTATTTATTAATTAGGTTATTTTCAATGAATAAATTTAGTCTTCCCAACAAATAACTTTAAATGGGATTTATTATTATTTTAAAAATCCGAAAATCTAGAAAGAAAAAAAAAAACCGAATCCAATTCCAACATATGTCTAAATCCAATCTAAAAAATGTCCAAATCCAAATCTTAATCTTAATCCAAAAAATCTCAAATCCAAAATATACAAATTAACATATTTCATAAAATTTAAAAGTAGTCTGAAGAGTTCTTTCATTCTTTTTATCTCACTCTCCTGGTACGCACATGTGTGCCTATAAATCAAATCGTTTGTCACTCGATCACACTTGCATTTGCACATACAGTCACACTAAAAGTCGTATATTACACGTCCTCGCATATATATACACGTCCCGGGGTGAGCTCTAAGTTCACTCTCACTCACCATTTTATGTTGCAAGTAAATTTCGGAGACAGAGATATAATTGAACTAGAAGGTATGCTTATTTGCAAATTGTTGTTTGCTTTATATGCAAATGTCAATTTGTATCCATTTTAAGAATAAATATATGACCATTTTTTTTTTTTGTTTAACTAGATTTGTTTGTCGGGGGAAGAGTTATAAATTGAAAATTGTTTGTTCTATTGTGCTATTTGTGCTTTGACATAGTCAAATTGGCTTGTTAATTTATAAGTATTTAAAATATAGAATATTTTATATAGAGTCGAGCCATACATCATAATAGTGTAAGTTTTTATTGTGAACTTATGATTTTATTGTGAACTTATGATGTGTCCCACCATGTCAACTTGTCATCTATAATTATTTATAGAGTTATGGAAATAGAACCGCATTCTTAAGAGGCATATTAAAAAAATACTATTAACAAACTGAGTGTCAACATTTTACTCTCAGCGCTCTTCTTACTCTGACAAATATTTTCTTGAATTACAGAAATCGCAACTGCATCTCACTAATTCTAACAGATTCCTAATCTAACTTTGGAGATCAGTTAAGGCTCGGTCATGGAATCTATTGTTTTTGTCATTAATTTAAAATATACTAGTGGTTTGTATGCATTGGTCATGAGTCATGAATTAAAAATATCTATTGTTTTTGGGTGTGATCCATGCGTATAAATCAAACGCACGTGCCATATACATCATACACTCTCACTCACATTTCAAAAAAAAAAAAACCTCCCATTCACAGCTTCACAGTCACAGCTCTTTCGTTCATATTCAACTCACTCACTCTGTCTTGCATAACAATTAAGTTAGACCCCCTCTCTCCAATTTATTGCAACTCTAACTCTTTGTCTCGCAATGTAGGTGAATCTTGGAGTCGAGACATGATGACTCAACCAGATGAATTTTGCTATTACTGTGTTCTTGCTTATGAATTTATTTGTTTAGTTGATCTGAAAATATAATTAAGCAAATTTCAAGGAGTATTTTGCAAATTTCTATTTTTTTTAAAGATGGGCCATAGTGGACCTGTTATGATCCGTCATTGGACTTTTGTGGTCCATTAATACCTTCCATGTATAATATGACATTAGGACTTGTATCTTTATGATATTTTTCGGTCTTTATTCTTCCCAATGCAGTTACCTAATGTTGCAGAACAAGTACTTTGGTTTGATATCTTGCATTCAGTTTCTGGTTATTGAACAAGGTTTTATATATCTTTCAAGAATCAAATATTTTTTGAATTTAAATTGACAACAACAAGCAGCTTGAATTACAATATGGATAACACATTGTTCCCATGGGTGGTGGTCAACAATCAACCAATCAGAGATGTGAGTCCTCAATCAATCAGTCAATCTCTCTCTTTCTCCATGTTTCTCACTTCTTCTAACAACAACAACATTTTTTGATGCAGGACTATGATAATAGAACAATGTTTGCTTTGACGGTTTTGAATCTGATTCCTATGAAATCCATTGTAATTAAAAAGCAAATCTGTCTTAATATTATTTCGGGTTGATAGGAATCGGCGGTTGGTAACCGAAACTGGTTATCCTATATCGGTTAAAGGATAAGAATTCGCTAACCTGATTTTCCCAAATATACTCGTAAAATAAGTATGATAAGATTTGACCCCTCACCACAAGCAGAGCCGGCCCTAGGCTGGTGTAAGAGGTGCAACCGCCAGGGCCTATAAAGAAAATGCCCATAATTGGTTTGATGAGATGTATAAATAGGCCCATTTTTGAGTTTAAATTAGTTTTATAGAGGTATAAATATGCCCACTTTTGAGTTTAAATTAGTTTGATAGATGTATAAATAGGTCCAATTATAATAGAAAAAAAAAAAAATTCACCTTGAGCCCCTGAGATGTCAGGGCCGGCTCTGACCACAAGCTAAAAGAGGATATATACCACTAAAGATAATATGGAATGTGCTACAAATTTCAAATTCAAATTTACAATCTCATTGATTTACCACCGACATAAATTATGAATTTGGTTGTCTACCTATAACCTTTTCATATGAATATAATGGATTAATTTGCATATCAAGGAGGAATCTTTCCACTTCAATATCAATTGGTCCCAAATGCAAAAGGAAATTTAACTTTTAACAGTAACATAATTGTTCAAAATAAATGATAAAATGAAGGTTTAATAGAATTAAAAACTTGTCATTTTTAAGGCTTTAATGTTGAAAATGCCTCGTGAATTTAAGAACCTCACAAAAGTCATCACAAGTTTGAAAGATGAGACATCAAGAAGAGCACACAGCACAAGTTTGAAATAATTGTGTGAATTTGAGTAATTTTGGGTGAGTGAGAGAGTTACCAACCTCTCTTCTATTTTCTACATTGTGTGTGATCCGAACAATCTTTCAAATTTGATGCAATTAATAGTAAGATTAAAAAGTGGCATTCACTTTCAGGATTGTTGGTGATGAGTCTGATGACATTCAAGAAAATAAGATCAACACACAACTAGCTGATTCATGAGTGTTAGTATAAATACCAACATCACTAGATGAAAACTTAAGTGATGAATGCTACTTGAAAACAATACATGCCTGTGCCATCAATGCCTGGCCTGATGTGGTATGCACATCATTTTATTTTATTTTGCCACTCTCGATCGATCAGTAATTTAATTTATTTCACTTGCTCATACACCTTTCTATGTAAAATCTTCTGCAGAGGACACATTTTGATTTCAATCGCTGCCTAGATGGTCAAACTCCAGGAGAATCTATAGGCGATAAAGAAAAGTTGTGGCGATCCTGTTGTTAAAACCTGAAGCAGAGTGAATTACCTATTCAGGAATGCTAGTCTAGTGGACTTGGAAAAACTGTTAGTCACACCCCACTTGTAATTTTGGTAAATATGCGGATTTTGTACAAGTGATCTCTTGACATTAAATATTTTGTATGCAGCTGGTGCTACAATATGGTAGCGAAACTAAGAATCTCAATCCGCCTCACGAATATGTACCATGGACCTGCTTTAAAGTGCAAGCCAAGATGAGGTGTTCCTTTGAGATATCGAAGAACTCTCTTACAAGCTTGCCAATGGACCATTGTTGGAGCAACCAAGAACTGACTTAATTTGTTAACAAAAAAGGATATATCAGGTCTGGTGTTGGTAAGAGCACCAATTGTGCTGTGATATAGAGTAGGATCATGGAAAGCAGCTCCATCAGCCAAGGAGAGCTTAGTTCCAGCAGCAATGGGTGTGTCACACACCTTGGCATCTGCCATATTTGTCTTGTGCAGCAAATCTGAAACATATTTGGCCTGAGTAAGATAGATACCAGAAGAGTCTCGAAAGGCCTCAAAACCAAGGAAGTAGTTGACTTGACCAAGAGTTTTTAGAGCAAAGGTATTGTGAAGAGTGGAAATCAGTTTGCTGATAAGAACTTTGTTATTGCCAGTAATAAGAATGTCATCCACATACACAAGAAGAAATATTGAATCAGATCCTGTAATCCTGATGAAAAGAGAAGTGTCCGAAGTATAATTCTTGAAACCCCATGACAGGAGAGCAGCTCTGAGTTTGAAATACCAGCTTCGAGGGGCCTGCCTCAGGCCATATAGAGATTTGTGCAGCTGACAAACCTGATGAGGCCTGGAGGCATCAACAAAGCCCTCAGGCTGTGTCACGTGCACAAGCTCAGAGAGATCTTCATTCAAGAATGCATTATTGATGTCCACCTGCTCAATTGACCAACCTTTGGTTACTGCAATGGAGAAGATGACTCTAATAGTGGAGGCCTTTACAACAGGGCTAAAGGTGTCCGAAAAATCTAGGCCAGGAGTCTGATGGAATCCCTTAGCAACCAATCGAGCCTTGTGTTTCAAAATACTGCCATCTTGCTTATATTTAGTCCTAAATACCCACTTACAACCCACAACATTCATACCTGAAGCATATGGAACCAGGGACCAAGTTTTATTTGATTGCAAGGCATGATATTCCTCTTGCATAGCCTTTAACCATTTGGGATCTTGAAAAGCTAGTTTAGCAGATTTTGGCTCAGTTCTAAATAGCAGCTGATGTAGGTGTGAGGAGCCTTTGGTTTTGTAATACCATTCTTGGACCTAGTTACCATAGGATGGATAGAAGAAAAAGGAACAGAATTTGGTGGTTTAAAGGAAGGGCAGCTGGTGCAACTGGATCAGAACCAGAGGTTTCTAACGAGCCACTTGTGGCCTCAGTTGATAGCACTGGACTAGGACTGGTCATAGGTGATATTTGAGGCAAAGACTGAGTATAACTCTGTGTGTGAGAGGGAGAGTTACCTATTGAGGGATTGTGTGTTGGAATCGTTGACAGAATGTTTTGTACAGCAGACAAAGGTATGCTAGAGGATTGAGTATTTCCATGTGCTGGTAAGTTGGTGGAAAACAGCATTGTGTAAGGGAATTCTAGTTCGTTAAATTCAACTTGCCTAGAGATTTAAACTTTTCTAGAAGGATGTAGGCACTTATAACCTCTATGCAAAGGACTATAACCTATGAACATGCATTTGGTGGTGTGAAAATTGAATTTGTGTCTTGAGCAGTCACGTAGACAGGGAAAGCAACTACATCCAAAGGTTTTAAAGAAGCTACAGTTTGGCCTCTTATGATAAAGCTTTTCAAATGGGGAAATGAACCAAAACACAGCTATTGGCATGTTATTAATAAGAAAAGCAGCTGTACTAAATGCTTCATACCAGTATTTTAGAGGTAGTTTGGCATGTGCAAGGAGAGTTAATCCGGTTTCCACCAAGTGTCTGTGCTTCCTTTCAGCTACACCATTCTGCTGATGGGTATATGGGCATGAATATCTTATCTGAATCCCTTGATCAACTAGATATTTTGAGAGACCGATGTATTCACCACCCATATCCAAGTGTAGACTCTTAACTTTCTTCCCAAATTGAAGTTCAACATTCTGTTTGAACTTGATAAAGGTAACAGCAGCTTCAGATTTGAGTTTTAAGGGAAAAATCCAACAAAATCTTGTAAAAGCATCGATGAAAGAGATGTAATCCATGGACAATATTGGAGCTGGACCCCAAATGTCTGAGTACACAAGCTCAAGAGGTTCTTTGGCTGTGATGTCAAGAGAAGAAAATGGTAGTCTATGCAACTTTCCAAGCTTGCAAGAATCACAAAAATGAGGGAAATTGAATCTATTATTGAAGTGTAAACGTTGCAACATCTTTTGTAAGATCAATGGAGCGGGATGCCCCAGTTTAGCATGCCAAATATTGGCATTCACAGCAGCATGGGCAGCTAACAAGGCTGACTGTGACTTGGAGTTATACATTTTTCCAAGGCTTGTCTTATTTGAGCTATTTACATCAGTATTAAGAGCAAAAGTGTTCTTCAAATCTTCGGTTTTGCAAGGCTGGAAATCAGAGAGGCATGCTTCAGGATTCTCAGTGAGCTTCAGGCAGTATAATCCATCTTTAAGTGTACCTTGGAGCAAAACTTTCCTCGTTTTGATGTCCTTGATAACACAGTGATTAGCATAGAACTCAGCTGTAGCTTGATTATCAAAAGTGAACTTGGAAATACTAAGCAAATTCTTAGTAATTTGGGGAACATGTAAAATATTTCTGAGATGTAACTTTTGGTAGGGCAATGTGTGTGACTTGATAGTAGTATCACCAATATAAAATATAGAAATTTGATGCCCATTACCTACAACAAGCTGGTCTTTACCTTTGTAAGGAGACCTTATAGAAAGGTTGTTAATGTCTGAGGTGATATGGTTTGTGGCTCCGCTGTCCACGTACCATGCTGGGTCAATGACAGATTCTGGAGTGGCTATAAAGGCTGAATTTTGGTGAATATTGGCTTGTGGCTCTGTCATCATTTGACCTCCTTGAGCCGATGATGATCCTAGCATCAGCTGTCCATTGTATCCTGTTGCTTGATTCACTCCTGGATATTGTTGATGTTGATTATAATGAGCTTGGTTTGGTTGTTGCTGAGGAGGAGGACCTTGGAACCCATGATCAAAGCGATGAAAGCACTTTAATGCACCATGTCCTGGCTTGTTACAGACCTGGCAGTGTATTCGATCATTCCTTCCACCTGATCTGTTGCCTCTTCCTCTTCCACGAAAACCTCCCCTGTTGTTTTGAGAATTTCCATCTCTTCGAGGTCTATAGTTTTGACTGTTGTTTGACGCAAAGTTTGCTGTCACTTGTCCATAATCACCGCCTGAATTGTGATGTTCCATTCGTTGCTCATGCATCAACAAAAGAAAGTGAGCATCCTCAAATGAGATAAACCTTTGTTTAGTGGAAATGACTGCCACAATTGCATCATAGTCATGCCCTACTCCATTTATCAAACTTAGAACCAATTCTCTATCTCTAACCTCTTCACCAGCTGATAACAGAGAATCACCTAAGTTTTTGATTTTAAGAGCAAAACCATCTATAGAATCTGAGCCTTTCTTTATAGCTTGTAACTGATTTCTGAGTTGACTAACTTTGGCCATTGACTGCTGTGAGTGCAACCTTTCAAGTCGGTTCCAGACCTCAAAGGAAGTTTGAAGACCTATCACTTGACCAATTATATTTTCACTAATAGTTGAATAAATCCAGCTTATGAGAAGTTTGTCTATTCTCTTCCAATTAGAAAACTCTTTACTTAAACGTTGTTCAATAATCTTTTCACCAGACTCATTGACGATTTCAACATTAACATATTTGTTAGCAGGTTTATTCAAGCCGCAAACAAAATCCTCCAAATCTAGAACTTGAATAGCAGATAGTACCTGAGCTTTCCAGTATATGTAGTTCGATTTACCTAGTTTTATTGATAGATTGAAGTTGAGGCACTTTGAAATCGAAGAGAACTCCTTCATCGCATCTGTTTCTGTCAAGCTCTGGTGATGAACTGTGTTTGACAATGGCAGAGTAGGTGGAGAATCAGTTGCGGATCGAGTAGTCATGACGCTGGTCAGTTCAGCTCTGATACCATGAAAAGATTCAATCTACGATTGATGATTGCGGAAGAATGATACTGGTGTTTGATAGACGCAACACCTGTTTGATGAAAGTGCTCAGAGAGCAAAAGGAAAAACTAAAGCAGAGCTTGAAGCTCCATTAATGGAGAAAACAATTGAAGAAGTTTTTCTTATTTTCTACTTACTGAATCGATACAATGAGTCTAGTATTTATACTAGTGTTGACACACGAAACTTGCTTTTTCTTAGATTCTGTTGGAATCTAATTCTAACAAACTTTCCAGCTGTACAACCAGGTCAGCATTTTCTGTTATTTAACTCACTAATGCTAACTTTAGCTGAAGCATAGAGACTCGTTGGAGACTTCTTGTCTTCTGTGACAGAGTGCTTGTTGGAGGCAGCTCCTATATCCTTTACATGGGTGACCGTGAACAAAAAGGCAATTAATCGGAGATGTTAGTTAGTCCCTACTAATAATCTCTTCGTTTCTTCTTCTTCGTCACTCCGTCTGTGTATAACTTTTGTGAATATGCTAAATTATAAAAAGCACGTCTGCGATGCATACAAAGGCAGTCATGCACCAGAGCATGCAAGAAACTGCAACCACCAACCAAGACCAACAACCCTGATGATCATCATGAGAAGGCAATGTCAAGCTATTCTATGTCTGCGGATCAGAAAATGCAATAAAATCATCACCAAAATTTACCAGTCAAAAGAGCAATCCAGCTGTATATATATATACACACACACACACACATACTGTGTATATATTGCTGTGAAAAATGGCTTCTTATGAATCAGTCTTCAGAATTACCATCACCTGGCTCTTTTTCTTGTTCTTGTTCATATCTTCTTCATATGTTGCTGCTGCTTCTTCTTATTCGAACTTCGGTGGCAACAAGGTTCCATCTTGATCCGGATCCTCAAAATGTTAATCTTTCCATTTACTACGAAACTGTCTCTCCAAAAATTTCAAAATTCATCGTTAAGAATCTCGAGAGTATGTTTAACATTGGTCTTATCCCCATCATCAACCTCAGGCTGGTCCCTTGTGGTAATGCTTACATCAGTAAATCTAAACTACTCCATTGTTTGTAAGGTCAAACTCTGCCTCCATTTTTCAGCTTATGTGGGTTTGTTTGTTTAGTCACTCTGCTTACATTTTCAATAAACATAGTTTTCGACAACCTCGTAAATGGTTTTAGCAAGGTAGAATTTACATTTTTGGCAATCTTATTGACAATGCAAATTGATTTATTCAAGTTTTGTAATGGTTTTGTTGTCCATTAATATACCTTTCATATATACACCAACAGCATATATACATACATATTCATGATAAGTATGACTTGTATATCTTTCACCAAATTTTGCAGCATGGCCCAGATGAATATCTCTTAAATACAGTTCAAGCAGCTTGAATTACAATATGGATATGAAACTGCTCATCTTGTTCCACCTCACACATTGTTCAACCAATCAGAGATGTGAGTCCTCAACAAAAGATTAGAAAGAGACTATATTTGGCAGTCACTTTCAGGATTGTTGGTGGTGACATTCAAGAGAATAAGATCAACACACAGCTTGGTCTCATCAACATTGCCAATCTCAGGCTAGTCTCGACCATTTTCTTTCAAAGCAAATGATGATGAAGAAGGAGAGATTCAATGAATGGTGAGATGAGGAGACAAAACACATACACACACTGCAAATTCTGTGGAAGGAGAATCAATTCGATTCAATTCAAACGAAGGTCTGAAACGATAAAAGACAATAAATATACGAGATGATTCAGATAAAATAGCCCCACACGTCATCACTATTTATCGACGTGGCGAAACACATCATCGTCTAATCGTCGAGTCATCACCCATATGATG
Source organism: Acer negundo (assembly GCA_035582765.1). Taxonomy (NCBI): domain Eukaryota; kingdom Viridiplantae; phylum Streptophyta; class Magnoliopsida; order Sapindales; family Sapindaceae; genus Acer; species Acer negundo. The sequence goes on along the minus strand of CM069243.1, from coordinate 20,491,262 downwards.
ACATGCCCAGTAAACAATTATAACATTTCAGTGTCATTTGGGCCTGAATGGCTTAATTGGGCTAGGCCCATATTAACATATTTTAAAGGGATTTGGGCCAACCAAACGGCCCAGGCCTAATCGGTAGTCAATTATGTAATTTGCTCATGACGTGCCCGGGCACGCGCACGTCATGTGATGGCTTACAACGCGGCATGCCAAGTCTTGATAAAGTTAACCATATCAGCACCTAGCCGATTACATGAACTGCCACGTCGGCAAAAGGCACTGACGTGCTCAGTTACGTCATCATTTCGGTGTAAATTTCTCTTCTATTTTTTTTTTTTCTAGAGAAACCGATCCAGAAAAAAAACAAAAACAAAATTTCCAGGAATCCAAACACCACTGTTTTTTCTCTCAATGCTCGTCAATGGACTCTCTGATCTCCTCCTCTCTGTCGACGCAATCTGTTCGCAGAAGCTTGAGAACTCTCTCTCTCTCTCTCTCTCTCTCTCTCTCTCTCTCTCTCAAAATCCCGTCTCCTCAGTTCCACTCCCCGTAAAACGCCGCGTTTTAAGCGGCTGTTTGGTTGAGAAAAACTTTGCAGGAAAATGAAAAAGAAAGTGAAAAGAAAATCGTGAGAAAATTCTATAGAGTAACAAACTTTCTTTCTTCTAGAATATTTTTATTGTATTTTTTAATATTTTTCTTCTAGAATGAATCTAGAACGTTGGATTGATGTAATTCTATTTTTCGGTCTTTATTATTCTTGGCAATGCAGTTGATGTTTTACTTGTTAATTGTGCAGAACAAGTAATTTGGTTTGATATCTTGCATTGAGTTTCTGGCTGCTGAGGGAAGATAAATGGATTGGCAAACTTGTTTCAGCTCCCTCGGATTCCCATTGAAACCTGTCATGGATTGCTACAATAGCATAAATGGAACCAAGGTCAGATTCATTTGTTCAAAATTCATTAACAATTTAACGGATTTTATCTTCCAAGAATCTGATATTTGTTGAATTTAAATTGACAACAAGCAGCTTGAATTACATTATGAATATGAAACTGCTCATCTTGTTCCACCTCACACATTGTTACCATGGGTGGTGGTCAACAATCAACCAATCAGACATGTGAGTCCTCAACCAATCAATCAATCTCTCTCTTTCTCTCTGTTTGTCACTCCTACTAACAACATCTGGAATTTATACTAGAGAATTTGAATCAGCCTCCGAACATGTCACAAACAATTTTGGAGATGTGTTATGCTGTACCTGCACTACATTCTACAGGTAATTGTCTTGGTTCATTTTATGACAATAGTTTGTATTCCAATGTTTTATTAATTTATTTAGAATCCCAAATACATCGGAGAAAATCTTTGGTGCATCCGCTGATTGGTGCATCGACAATGTGTCAATTATTTGTCTAGGTTTTTACACATTCTCTTTGCTAATGAGTGCTTTTATTATTATTTTTTTTAAGTTAAAATTATTCATGTGTTGGTTATTTGTCTAGGTTTTCACACATTATCTTTCCTGTTCTCTCACTCTCTTTCGTCCCAAAGAGTTTTTTTTTTTTTTTTTTTTTAAGTTATTTCAAAATTTTTAACATTCATTAATTTCAATCTCCTTTGACCTATCAAATTAGAACATTTCGATTTTGACTTTTGAACTTTTGCTATTGGGTTTTAAGTGGCCATTGTTACTTTGGCATTTGGCAGGGGTACTTGGATATTACAAACAAGATGATAGGAGAGGATTGGAATATATAGGTGGATAATACTGCACAATTCCATCTTCATGAATGCAGGTGGATGCAAAAAATGCCCTCACTTGAATTCCAACCTTTTGCTAAGACATATTCCTTTAACAATCACCATTACAGACATTGAATTAGATATGTTTTTCCGAAGAAGTTCTTTTATTTTTCATCACTGATAAGTCATAGAATTAGATATGTTTCTCTATTGTTAACAATGAAGATTAAGGGTTTCAACGGATATTACATTAGATCTTATGCCGTGGTTGATACAAATCCAACCAGACTCATCAAAACCCTCACGTGATAATTACATGTACAATAATCAAGTTTCTTCACATTAATCTTCACCTTTAATCAAAGCGTTCAGTTATTATTCATTGATCAAACTTGAAAACTTTTTTTTTTTTTTTAAATATAAATCCAATTTTTCTTATTTTAGGAGATTATGAACTATGATCTTGAGAAGTTTGTTTTCGGATTCGTAACACCCAAATATTTTGCAACAAACAATAATTTATTTAGGATAGTGTTAAGGGCATAGAAATATTTATCGTCTTAGTTAATGCAATAAAGATATTTGCTTAAGACAGTCGGTCAAAATAAACTCAGGTAAAAATAAACTGATTAAATACTTTTATTATTTACATGTTTGTGAATATACATGTATAAAAAAAAAAAAAAAATGATGATCAACGTAGTGATCAAAGGTATATATGTACGAGGGTCCTAAATCAAGTCTTGGAATATCCTGAGGGACCACCAGGTCCATAAGTTGTAGGGGTTTGTCCTCATAGCCGTTGGTTAAGCCCTTGAAGACCGACCAACTTGATGAACATGGTGGTGGTTAATTAGCTTCAGTATTTGCTTGGATCGTGTCGTGGCTGCTCAACTAATTGGTCATTAGAATAAGTAATTGCTGGTCACAGTGTTCAGATTGGCTTGTTAGCCTGGAGTATAGAAACTGATTTCTAGATTCACAATGCAAATTCAAGTTAAGTTTTTTTATGGGTACTGCATAAAAATCATATGGGGTGCAAATGGGACTGCATATTAAGAATAGATCTGCACAACAATAAAATGCAATAAAATCATCACCAAACCACAAGCCTTGTACATATACCTATACTCTAAATCAACATTAATTCGAAGATATCTATATCTGAATCCATATATTTTTCAAATTCGATCCAGATTTGAATCTGGTCCGAGGACAAAATCCAAATTCAAACCCTATTAGGATGATGTATTCAATCTATAATTGGTTGGAATTTAAAAGATTTTAAATGGGTGTTCAATTCATATTCGTAAAGAATCTATCAAAGTCTAGATATATTCAATCCAGATTTGTAAAGATTCCATTAAAATCCAAATAAATCTAAATGTGTTCGATTAAAGATTTTAAAAAATCCAAATAAATCTAGGTGTATTCAAAAAGTCATTGACTTTATAGATTTGTATTAAGTGATGGAATATGATGAATTTTAAAATTAAATTTATAAACAAAAAGGTCTATAACAAATCTTGTCCGATCTTTGTAGATTTTCGATGTATTTGACTTTTATAATGTATTGAAATTAAAAAAAAAAAAAAAAGTATATAACAATTAGCCTTGATAATTAAAATTAATAAATAAAAAAAAAAGTTTGGTAATGTTAAAAAATTGTCAAATTTTTTTATAATATCAAATTTTCATTAAAGTGATTAATATAAACAAAAGTCTCGTATTAATATAAATTTGTCTTTTTTTTTTTTTTAAAGAGAGAGTATTTCGGTATTAAGGACTGAAGTATTAAAATTAATATATATATAATATAACAATTGGCTTTGGTAATTAGAATTTAAAAAGTTAATTATTCTTTTCATAATATTAAAATTTCATTAACTTCTTGGTGATCAATAAATTTATTTATTTATTTATTTATTTTAATGTCTCAAACTATTATAGGATCAATAATAAAATATTATGCTTCAAATAAAAAACAATCAAATATTTGTTTTTTCAAGACCATAGTTAGAAATCCATCCAATCCCATGTAATTGTGTAAAAGTCCAACAAACTTCGTTGAGAATTCTAACAAAATATATTGAAATATGTGGAATTCATCAAAATCCTTAATCTACCAAAACTCCAACGAACTTTAGATTGAATACACCTTTAATAAAAAAAACTAATAATTTTTGTACGGTTTATTTATTAATTAGGTTATTTTCAATGAATAAATTTAGTCTTCTCAACAAAAAACTTTAAATAGAATTTATTATTATTTTTAAAATCCAAAAATCTAGTAAAACAAAAAAAAAAACAAAAAAACAAAAAAACAAAAAAAGGGAATCCAATTCCAACATATGTCTAAATCCAAATCCGAATCTTTATCCAAAAAATGTCAAATCCGAAATATAGAAATTAACATATTTCATAAATTTTAAAAGTAGTCTAAAGAGCCCTTTTATTCATTTTGTCCCACTCTCATGGTACACAAGTGTGCCTATAAATCAAACCGTTTGTCACTAACACTTGCACTTGTACTTACACTCACACTCATACTAAGAGCTACATATTACACGTTCTCGCATATATATATACATCATGTGTGAGCTCCAAGTTCACTCTCACTCATTGTTTTATGTTGAGAGTCAATTTCGGAGACACATAGACATAGTTGAACCAGAAGGTATGATTATTTGTAAATTCTTGTTTGCATTATATGCAAGTGCCAATTTGTATCCATTTTAAGAATAAATATATGACTAATTTTTTTTTTTTTTTTTTTTTTTGTTAACTAGGTTTGCTTGCTTGGGGAAGAGTTAAAAGTTGAAAATTGTTTGTTCTATCTGTGCTGTTTGTGCTTTGACATAGTCAGATTTGCTTGTTAATTTAGAAGTATTTAAAATATAGAATATTTTATATAGAGCAAACCATACATCATAATAGTGTAAGTTCGTATTGTGAACTTATGATGTCCCACCATGTCAACACGTCATCAATAATTATTTATAGAGCTATGGAAATAAAACCGCATTCTTAAGAGACATTAAAAAAAACTACTAGTAAACTGATTGTCAATATTTTACTTTAAACACTCTTCTTGCTCTGACAAATATTTCCTTGAATTACGGAAATTGTAACTACATCTCACTAATTCTAATAGATACCTAATCTAACTTCGGAGATCAGCTTATATGGCTCGACCCTGGAATCTATTGTTTTTGTCATTAATTTAAAATATACTAGTGGTATGTATGCATTGTTCATGAGTCATGAATTTAAAATATTGTAATAAACAATATAAAAGATTTTAATGACACTGCAAATCAATTTGAAATCGAAATCCAATATGAACTTTTTCAACTTCTTTAAGAAATAATATAGCATAAATACCCAAAATTCATTTAAGTAATGTATTGAAGGTCAATAGATAAAAACAAAAAATGAGCTGAAGTTGAGTAAATTTATTACCATATATCCTTCGATGGTACTCTGCATCAGAAGTACAAATTTTGCTGATGCACCTACATCTGCTTCAATTAATAAGAGCTGAACAAACGTGTGCCTAATATCTGCATCACTTTATCTTGTTTTTGCTGATTAGTTGATCATATACTCCAAACATCTTCCTCTATTGCAGTGATATGGTGCCTTTTTCTCTTTGCATACGGATGTGTCACCCTTTTGTTGGCACGAACTCTCAACCGTAACAGATGTTTTTATTATATATGTTCATGCCCGGTTGGAGTTGTTTACCTCATCTCATCTCTTATATATATGGTATGTAAATATTTTATCTGGTTGGATTCTTTAGGTTGCTTCAAACAGTCATTAATGTTTAAATTTTTTTATGCAAGGAGTGAAACTCATGAGGTCCCAAGCTATTCTCAACCTTTTGAGTGACATAGAAAGAATCTCATTAATAGTGAGTATCCTTATATTTGACAATTATAAAATTTCCATATTCATGTTTCATTTTATAAAATTTCCATATTTAGGTTTCTGTGACGGTTTTTGACTATTCAAAGTTGTTTGATGGTTCATTGGAAAGTTTTGGTAAGTGATTGCATTTGTTCTGGTAATTTATATGTTTGCCAAATTAATTATATTCAACTACATCTTCTGCAGGCTATATTTGCATTGCTTATCATCACTATGGTAGTAAGATTTTTCTGGATATATTTTCTTCATAGAAATGGGAGGGTGAGAGGTGCAGTTACTGAATCAGTTAGACAAGTAATGCTGAACTTTGCATGTGGAGCCATTATCCTTGTAAGAAATATTTATTAATTTTTAAATGAAATACTTCACTTGATATGTCATTGGAAATGGCTATAATACCCCAGAATAACAATAAAATATAAAATAAATAAATATTTGACTGTTCTTAAAAGACTTTCTTATTAAGTGAGGACTCCTAACACTTTGATTACTACATTTAATAGACTCATTTAGGTCTGGTCTTTTTGTTATAACTTACGATTTCCAGTTTTTTCAAAAAAAGAAAAAAGAAAAACACATGACAATGTCTTGCCTGAGTCCTAAGAGAGCTAGGTCTCTTTATGAACGGAAAAAAAAAAAAAAAAAAAAAACCCACTATTCTCATTCACCCAAACCCCACCTCAAGTTGGTGAAGAGATAGGGGCCATAGTGGCCGCCATAAAAAACCCCACCTTTAACGGAGATAGGAAGAAAGAGAGGATGAGATAGAGATGGTAAAAAAAATTTTAAAACTTTTTAATATTTATTAAACAATTTTTAATTTAAATTTCATACAAATTAACATTCGCACAATTTGAATTTTGAGCCCTTTCATTTTCTTTTATGGTACATGTAAGAAACCCCAAGGGTGCATATATATATATATATATATATAATATTCATTGAATTTTCAGAGAATGTTTTTTTTTTTTTTTTTTGGTGTGATCTATGTGTATAAATCAAACTCACACGCCATATACATCATACACTCTTACTCACATTTCAAAAAATAAAAAAATAAAAAAACTCCCATTCACATCCTCACAATCATAGCTTTATCGTTCATATTCAACTCACTCACTCACTCTCTGTCTTGCATAACAAGTAAGTCAAACCCCCTCTCTCGTACATATTGATTGCTCTTGCACGTATTGCAACTCTTACTCTGTCTCGCATTGCAGGTGAATCTTGGAGTTGAGACATGATGACTCAACCAGGTGAATTTTGCTATGACAGTGTTCTTGCTTATGATTAACATATCATACATTCAAAAGGATCATGCATTTCCATTATATTTTTTCTTCTTCTGTGATTGTTATTTATTTATTTATAATTTCTTGAACAAGAGATCATAATTATTGTTAATATACTCCTATACAATCTTAAAAATTGCAAGGTTTAATGATTTCAAAGTGTCTTATAATGGAAATGGTTGGGAGATTCTGAGTTTCTATATATGTCACCGAAGTAGTAACTTGTTGGTGGAAGAGCTAGTAAATTGGCTAACTGGTTTTATGGAGATGTTTTCTAGATTTTTTAAATGTTCAGGTGTTACCAAAAATTTAGTTGATGTTAGCTAATATATACTAAATTATTTTACTATGGTCACCGACTCTTGCGTGGTGGCCACTATCAGTTACTCGTGGATCATACGGCAACACTATACTATGATACATTTATTATTTTACTAGCTGATAATCCACAATTATCATAAACTAACTCCATCGAGGGATATGTGGTAATAAATTATGTCGGAGCGCCTGTATCTACTTCGATTAAATGAGTTAGTTTATGATAATTGTGGGTTATCAACTAGTAAAATAATAAATGTACCATAGTATGGTGCTGCCGTATGATCCACGAGTAACTGATAGTGGCCACCACGCAAGAGTCGGTGACCATAGTGAATGCAACAGCTCTGGAAAAAGAAATATAGAGACAAAATATAAATATAATAAATATTTTATTACAAATTAACAAAAATATGTGAAGTATATCTTACTAGGATAATGGCTCCAATTGTAAAGCTCATCATTACTCTTCTAACCGATCCAGCAACTGCACCTCTCACCCTCCCGTTTCTACGAAGAAAATATGTCTAGAAAAATCTTACTCTCATAAAAGATTGCATCCATGTGATGATTAGCAATGCAAATATGGTCGGCAAAAAATGCTAATAGTGAAGGAATTAAATAATTGAAAAATAAATATGCACATAGTCGAGAGACAAAGTGAACCTTGCACAATACAGTCTATATTTTAAATAAATACGTTAACAAAACAAAATAAAAAACAAAACAAAGTACGAAAGAAATATGCAATGTAAGTGGTTGCTTGGTGGTCTAAGGCTTGGGATGAAACCCAAGTCCTTGGTTATACTTTTGACAATTACAATGTGGCTAGCTATTAGAGTGATAGTTCAGTAGGTGGAAGGACGGGCTTAGGGCACGGGTAACTCCCAGGTCAGCAGTTTGAATCATATCCAGACGATGGCAAGTTCTGATTTACCCCTTTGCATCTTTGTGTGGCCGGGGGTGTGGACCGAGGTTTCCCATCTGTCCTACTCATAACAACCGACAGATAGACCACCAGAACCAATTGACCATGGGCGTGTCATGCAGTTGGCAAGGATAGGCTGATGGGTGCCTGGATGAAGTCCGAGATCCTCGATATAAAAAAAGAAAAAGAAAAAAAGAAAAAAAGAAAAATGCAATGCAAATATATCAAAATGGACATCCGTTTTAGTCAAATTAAGCAACATATTTATCTAAATATATTGGTGAAATCACCGACACTCATTAAAGTCTCTTTTATTTCAGGCGGTGGGTGTGGGTCAAAATTGAAAATAAAAAGATGAAAAATAAACAAGAGAAAGGAATGTTAGGCGTGCAACAAGGAGAAGCTGGATATTAATTTATTTAGTTGATCTGAAAAGATAATTAAGCAAATTGCAAGGAGTATTTTGCAAATTTATAATTTTTTAAGATGGGCCAGGTGGGCCCACCCTGGCCCCTGTTATGATCCGTCATATTTAGGTTTGATATCTTGCAGTGAGCTTCTGGCATACTTGTTTCAGCTCCCTCGGATTGCCATTGAAACCTGTCATGGATTCCTACAATAGCATAAATGGAACCAAGGTCAGATTCATAAATCAAAATTCATTTGTTCAAAATTCATTAACATTGTAACATATTTTATATATCTTTCAAGAATCTAATAGTTTTTGAATTTAAATTGACAACATGCAGCTTGAATTACAATATGGATAACACATTGTTACCATGGGTGGTGGTCACCAATCAACCAATCAGAGATTTGAGTCCTCAATCAGTCAGTCAATCTCTCTCTTTCTCCATGTTTCTCACTTCTTCTAACAACAACACTTTTGATGCAGGACTATGCAAATTTTACAACATATGTGTGCAATGCTTACAAAGGCAAAAAAAACTGTCCCCAATGCCTGCAAATCCTCTCTATTACCTTTTGCTTAGTTGTGAAATTGTTTGAACAATAAGTTTATTATATATGTATAGATTTGGTTATCTAAAAATAATACCCTTTAAATGAATATGATGAAAAATGGGTCCCGAAATTCATAGTTGGGCTTACGGTTTTTGAGTTTAGCGGATATTAATATAATAAGAGAACAACTTTGGCTTTGTAGGTTTTGAATTTGAAACCTATGAACTCCACCATTGTAATTACAAATTTCAAACTCAAATTTACAATCCCATTAATTTTCCACGGACATGAATTCTAAATTTTGCTGTATATACATATAAACTTTTTATATGAATATGATGATTGATGGGTTAATTTGCATCAAAGAGAAAGCTTTCCACTTCAATATCAATTGGTCCCAAATGCCAAAAGGAAATTTATCTATACAACAGTAACATAATGGTTCAAAATAAATGATAAAATCAAGGTTTAATAGAATTAAATATTATAATTATATTATTAACATACTCAATAGGATAATTATCATATATTGTTTGCACTGCCTTCTGAGTTTTTACAAAGACTTGGGAGTCCTTACAGTTTTTATTGTTCTCAAACTACATATATCCAATCTCATAAGGTAGAATTGCTCCAGAATTTCAGCATCAAACGGTAGACCAAATACCACAAACAAAACCAGCACTGACTGTGATTCTTCATCATGCAGCATCGCCCTCGTGGAGGAGCATTTGATCGAAGTGCCACACGCCTACAAAACCCCACAAATTAAAACCCAAGAACATATTGAAACATTGAAGTAGGTGGCTAGATGCATTGGCTACAAAGACTGTATAGTATTGAATGGAATACGAGCAGCTGAGTGAATGAAAATACGGTAAATATATATATAGTTCAACTATGAAATTTGATTCATACCATGGCCTTTTCCAACTCTCCTCAATTGAGCAACGTATTCCGATATCTTTTTAATGGATTCAACCTGTCAAAGAAAATGAGTGGTTAGTCAGTCACCCTCAAACACACAAAAATATCTTTCAAATGATGTAGATAATATGTTTTCTTTGGAAAAGTTGTTTGTTTGATGCTTTCATCTGTTAAAAATTATTGTGAATGAAATATAAGCTAACCTGGTCGGTTAAAAATTCACTCTCGATAAAATGTGTCATTTGGGGATCATTGTGTCGATCTGCTACCTATTATTCATCATCAAGAGCAGAAAATATATCTCATCATCAGGACAATTCTTAATTCTAAAGCCACCAAATAACAATTTAGTTCTGTTGCAGGCTCTCAAATACACTAAAATTTATAAGATTTAAACTTAAAAGAAACTATAAGAGGACAAAAAGATTTATTACACTCTGCAAGTTGAGTAGCTTCTCATTAACTATCTTCTCTAGAGACAAAGCTAACTCCATAGCTGAATCAACAAACCCAGCAAGTTCAAATCAGTAAAATATGTGGTATGTACTATGTAATAATCACTTTCAGAACAGAAACATCAGATTTTGGCACGGTAAAAAGAACGAACGAATTACGTTAAAGGCAATGCAGACAGAAAAATTAAACAAATGCATTAGATTGTGATCAGAAGCAACAATATTGGAAAAAGATAACATGACAATCAATCAATGTACAAATAGAACAAACATATATGGAAGCAGACAGGCTCACTCACCATACAATGCATCTCCTTTCTCGACATGATCAAATTCCGAAGAGGGCATCAGAATGGAGTGTAGTTTCACTCTTCCTCCACGTATGTTCTAATTCAAACCAAATTTGATGAGAGATTTTAGTTTTTCGATATCTACGTGTCCATTTTTCACAATCTAATTATAAAATACAGATGGAGAAGATTGATCATCTTATTTTAACAAGTAAAAAAGGAAGCACCTGATATTCCATCAGTTTTTCAGCATGTCCTCTTTCTTCTTCACTAGACTCCTTGAAAAATCTGATAAAAAAATAAAAAAATAAACAAATTATTCAATCAATTTATCCAATTAAAATCAGTGAAAATACAAATGAAGATATTGTGTTTGTGTTTAATTTACTTGGCAAGTCCCTTGAGAGCAACATTGTCTCGATCGAAATATGCAAACAAGGCGTGGTACACATATGACGCATTGTACTCCACACTACAACACAAAAATCAAACAAACAAACAAAAATTCAATTAAAAACAGAGAATTTTCAAAAGGGTATTATGAACAGATATGAAAAGTGAAACACCCACTTAATCTGCTCGTTGATGGTGGCCTCACACTCGTCAGAGTAGGTCTGTCGAGCCATGGAGACGTTAGGAGTGATGGGTACTGCGAGATACTCCTTCTTGATCTCCTCAAATGGCTGGAAAACCACACCAGTTAGTGCAAAATTATTGGCTTCGATGCTGGTTGCAGAGACCTTAAAGCTTCTCGTTTTCTGCGAGAAAGATAAAGATTTCAGCTTTGAAAATGAAGACCCATCAAAAGCGCTTTTGAATGTGTCCCCTCCTTCTGTTGTAAGAGAAGAAGCAGAAGCAGAAGCAGAAGCAGAAGCAGAAACTGTTTTCGAAAACATTTTTTTTTTTTTTTCCTTTTTTGTTCTTGTTTTTGAGAAAGCAGAGGAGGAGGAGGAAGAGGAGGATCTGTGTTTACATAACCTTGTAACATGAAGTGAGACTATTAAAAGAGTTCCAGAGTAGATAGGCTCCATTCTGGACCGTTGGATTACCTACACGTGTACGTTGTCGATTTTACAACTTGTGCAGGCGTGTGGCGGGCTCGTGGTTCTTATCTAAAAAGCACTGTGGAAACTTCACCAAAAGTCAAAAACCCATCCCGTTCACATTTCAAGTCATTTTAATATCTTCAAAATCTCAACATCTCTCACTCGCTCGGGTATTTTATAATCTGTACTCGCGTTTTGATGCCATGGTTCTATGAAAGTACCAGAGTACCCCTCTAGTTGTGGCGAGTTGTCTATGTTTGTCACGCTCTGCAATTTTGGGGACGTTAATCTTTTACGATCAGTGAAAATAAGACCACAAAAAGATCGAACTTTCTAGCGTATATAGGTGGTGTCTTCTTGAATTTTCTAATTTTCTAAGATATATTTTATAGCCCCATAGACGTAGCTAAGAGATTGAGGATTAGATAAATTATTTTCAATTCGAATTTTTTTTTTATATAGATGGATAGGTAATGTAAACTAAAAAATATATATAAATAAAAAGAAATGTTCTAGGAAAGTACCAGAGTACCCCTCTTGGTTAAAGTGTAATCGACTACAGAATAATGCGGTAGATTCTAATTGGTTGTTACTGTCAATCACTAAGGTCGCTTTTGATTCGTCATATTGTATTGTATTTAATTCATATTTAATAAATGTTCTATTTGTTTTATTTTATCTAAACTTTAATATACTATAAATTTTTTTTATATATAAAAATTAATTTTACTATGATTTTAATTTTTTAATATTTTTTATAATATAATTATTATTATTTAAAATTAATTCGATTCGAGCCCAGCATTAATGTGGAAGGTGCAAACCCCCTTAACAGAGAGAATGTGTAGTTAACCTTTTTGACTATATGTTTTTTTGTTTTTTCCTTTTTATAAATATTACACTATTATATAAATTTAGGTTTTTTTTAAAGTGAAAGAACTCGAACCCGTAACATTGTGATGCATATGTGAAAAGTTTACCATCGGATCAACCTCATATGTTCTTAATTAATGAGCTTAAATCGAAATAAAATTTGTTTAGAAAATAAATATTTTTTATTATGAAAACCGGCTATAATTTTTTTTTTTTTTTAAATTACAACAACTGTCGGGACCTGACGAGATTAGACTTTACTAACACAGTTCGAGATACTACTACTATTGAGGAGATGATACAACTGGATTACAACTCTCAAGAACTGGAGAGAAGGTTGCTTTCAATAGAACCGGAAGAGAGCACTCACACTTGAGATTTAATAACCAAGGTGAGACAAATTATATATATATATATATATATATATATACACCAAAGCAAGACTTGAACCTTGATGGTGGAGCATCCCTTGGGAGACTCCAACCACCAAGGCAAGAGGCTATTGGTGAAACCGGCTATAATTTATTCAAAACTTTCTATGAAGTCTTCTCTACAATTATTTTCTCTTTAAATGAGTATATGCTAATAAAGTGACATTGACAATAGCTTTGTTTTTTTATTTTTTTATTATATAACAGCTGCTACGATAGATAAGATTGGACTCTATTAGAATAGTCCGGATTGCAGCCCCCACAGATGGGGAGAGAGCATCCCAACACTCATCAATGCAATATTTCTCAAGAAAAAAAAAAAATTCTAGAATATATTATCTGAAGGTGTCTCCATAACTGGCCACGCATACATTTAATTCGCCAACCAATTACGAAAATATGACTCAGAAACTATAGTGAATGCCAATTTTGGATGACTTATTATTCTTTGCTAAAATTGAATTTGCTGGGCCAATCCATTGGCTGTCTGATTCAGCTTTGTAATAATTCCCAATTTTGAAGAAACCCTAACACAATCTAATCAATTTTATATTTGTAATAAGTTATCAAAAAAAAAAAAAAAAAAAACATATCATAGTATCTTAATTTATAAGACTTATCCATATATCTAATAAATTAAGGTTTTATAGATTTTAGATGAAAAAAAAAAAACAGCTCCTACGTGTCTAATTCAAGAAAAACCTATATGGGAAGTAAGCATCTCCAACAGACTTCCTTAATGACATTCCTTAGTTTAATTAATGGAGTATATATATTTTTCCAACTCCAACAGCTCCGAAAATGGCTCTTTTAATTGTGTTTTGATGGAATTCACTCTCTTAATTAAGAGGTGTTTTCAACCCCTTAAAGTGGACCCCACATATTTAAGATTATTTTAAAATAAGTTCTACCTATCGTAATTGACAGATAATATATAATATTTATTAAACACAATATCTAACATTTAAATAATAATAAAAAATTATTGAAGTTAAAGGAGTATTGTTAGAACACATACCATCTTAATGGTCCCTTGCAATAACATGTACTATTAAATAAGGGAGCCTTCAAGGGAGACCGTCGGAGATGCTCCAATACTTTTGTCTAATTAAATTTAAATAATGTGACAACTCTTTTCTCTTGTATAATGAGTTAATGACATCTGATCTTAGCACATGACAGGTTTTAATTAGATGGTCACATTGGTGACACGGTGAAATTGTTCCATTCACGAATTTGTCATATAATGGATTAATGACTGTCACAATTGGAAAAAAAATATATATATTAAAAATCCTATATATAACAGGAAATATTGGCATTAATTGTATTTAAAATAACACATCCTATAATTTGCCAGATTTTATACTGTTCATACGAATAAATAAATAAAATCCAATTATTCACCTAATATGTGCATAGCAGACATATTTATGATTGAAACTTGAAACGTCAAATTCTCTAAAAACAACACAATTATTTAACATTTTCACTAATTAATCTTTAATTTGCATTCATTTTATTTTTTATTTTTTTATTTTATAGAGGCTTGAATGTCCTTCCTTAAACGAGGTTGATTTATATTTATTTATCCTTAATATAATTCAATATAAAATAAGTGTGAAATTAAAATATGTTGCAAGCTAAATTATCTAAAACCCCCCACACAAAAAAATAAATAATAATAATAATAATAATTATTGATGATTTTACTTTGGATTAATCGTTATCTTTCCAATTAACATTTGTATAATTTTTTTTTTTAAAAAAATTTATTAATCTTCACATGTGCATGCCATAATCTGATTAATTGAGTTCACTATTAATAGCATTCACAGCTCCACCTTGTCTCTGGTGTAGCTGTGAATGCTATTAATGGTGAACTCACTTAATCAAATTATGGTATATATGCATATAGCCATATAGTGATGGCAAATGTACCTGGCTGGGCCGTGTATCCATATAGCATTAGAGTGGTGCTATTGACACACTCCCTACCTGTCTATTTATGCCCTACTTTTTTAATTATGCAGTATTTTTTTTTTCCTTTATCAAAATTACATAAAGGGATATACAATTTAAGGAAAAAAATATTCTACAAAGTAAACCTATTAAAACCCCACATTTCTTTTCAAAAAAAAAAAAAAAAAACCATGTTCTTTTAAACCTTTTTTATTTTTTATTTATTTTTAATTTCTTAACCATTAAATCCTAATTTTGTTTCTTACACACATACAAAAATATTATGAAATAGTCTTTGAAAGATATCAAGCATATGGAATAATCATTCTTTAGAATGATATTAAGCTATCGTTGTGTTGAAGCAATACTGTTATTATTATTTTTTTCTCTTCCACTATGAAATAAGAAGAAGAAAAAAACTCAAAATAAAATAAAATAATAAGAAGAAAAAATAAATCATTTAATGGAGGTGAGAGAAAGATGTATATAGAGATCAAAGATGGGGTGTATTAAGTTTGAAAAATAAGTAAATTGGGTAGTTTTGGAAATAAATCAAAACAATTAATAAAAACATTTAATTTTATTTATTAAGTCAAAATTTTAAAAAGTGGGATATAAATAGATTGATAGGGGGTGTGCCAATAACACCACTCTAATATTAAACTAAATTTGTTTTTCTAATGAAGTCTCTTTACATCACGGTGGCCCGGCCAAGTACATTTGTCATCCATATATGCTCCAACGGCACCATAAAGAAAACTCTACACATATTTTTGTAAAATTCGATTCAAACCATATATTAATGTGGATCGAGATGTAAACCACTTGAACTAAGAGGGAATGTGCAGTTCACTTTTTTGATCACATGTTCTTAATTAGTAAGCTTAAATCAAAATAAAAATTGTTCAGAAAATAAATATTTTTTATTACAGAAACCATCTTTAATTTATTCAAAACTTTCTATGAAGTTTTCTCTACCATTAATTTCTCTTTAAATGAGTATAAGCTAATTAAGTGACACTGACAATAATTTTATATCAATGCAATATTTCTCAAGAAAAAAAATATATTTCTAGAATATATTATTTGAAGGTGTCTCCATAATTGGCCACGCATACATTTAATTCACCAATCCAATTACGCAAATATGACTCAGAAACTAGAGTGGAATTTTGGTGGGTAAGAGTCTAATCGGAGAAAAACTTACGTTTTATTTATTTTTTTATTTTTTGACATATGACTACTATCGGGACCGGTGAGATTTAGACTCCACAAGTACAGTCCGGAATACTATTTCCACTATCGGGGAGAGGATACAAATGGTATACAGCTACTCTCACAATTAAAGAGAGAGATACTCCTATAACTGGGAGAGGGCTCCCTTGGAGAAAAACTTACATGAGACTTAATACGTTTGTCTAATTAAATACAATTATATGTGACGACTTTTTTCTCTTGTATAATATCATCTAATCTTAGCACATGATGGGTTTTAATTTTAATTTTTTTGAAATACAACTACTGTCGGGACCTGGTGAGATTAATTAAATTTTACAAGCTTGGCCTAGAATACTACTCGTAATATTGAGGAGAGATTACATATGGACTACAACTCTTACAACCAGAGGAGAAAAACTTCAATGGGACGGTCTCAGTGACGTGGATATGAGACCGTCCAATCAGAGCACGCCACAAGTGTGCCATATATTCTCTCAATGTATATATGAGAGAATATATGGCGTGCTCTGATTGGACAGTCCCATATCCACGTCACTGGGACCGTCCCATGTAAGATTTTCTCTAACCAGAAAAAGGGTTGCTCCCACAAACCGGGAGAAAATTCCCCCTACATGCTTATAAAATACATATGGTGGGACTCGAACCCCTGATTACTAAGTGTGTAAGGGAGGTATACAATCATCTTTACTAAGAGGTGATATGTGGGTTTTTAACTAAATGGTCACATTGGTGACACGGAGAAATTGTTCCATGCACTAATGGGTAATGACTCTAATCCATCGGTTTTGCATAAATCTCAAAAATCAAGCATTTATTGAATCTTGACTGTCACGATTGGAAATTTTTTATTAAAAATCCTTTCTATAACAGGAAATATTCGCATTAATCGTATTGAAAATAACACTTCCTATAATTGCCCGATTTTATATTGTTCAAGTGAATAAACAAAAGTTGAAATTGTTAAAAATAACAACTCTAAATATGGAAAGTTTGTCTATAACAACAAACAAAATTTTATTTGTTAATAACCATATTTTTATAAAATTACTTGAATACCCACATATAAAAAATCCCAAATAAGCTCTCTCTCTCTCTCTCTCTCTCTCTCTCCTTTTCTCTTCTTTTTTTCTTTCTCTCTCCTCTCTCTCTCTCTCTCTCTCTCTCTCTCTCTCTCACCGGCGTTGCCAACAGCACCGAATGTCGCCTGGACCAGCGACCTTCACGAACCAGCGGCGCTGGTTCGTGCGACGACCAGGCGATGCCTTCGTGCGCCGTTGGTTCGTGAAAGTCGCTGGTCCAGGCGACGTTCGGTGCCTCCGTGCTGGGATCTCCGGCGGCTCCGTCTGCAATTTAAAGACAAATAAATGAAAAAACCTAAACCTAATTTGAGTTGAGGAAGAAGAAAAGGGGAAAAGGGGAAAAAAAAACCTAAGCCTAATTTCAATTTAGTCCATATTTCAAGTTTCAATATTTTCAATTTAGACATGATTTCAAGTTTGGAATTTCAATTTGGTCATAATTTCAAGTTTGAACATTTTCAATTTAGTCATGATTTCAAGTTTCAAGGTTTAAAAAAAAAAAGAAAACTAATTTCAGGGGTAATCTTGTAATTTATGGGCACACACTGAATTTTTTTTAAAAAAGTGGTTATTAACTATTCAAGTTTCAAAAATGGTTATTAACAAAAGTTTAATGTTTCCGATGGTTACTTTTGAATTTCTCTCCAAAAAAAAAAAAAAAACTCCAATCATTCACCTAATATGTGCATAAACAGACATATTTATGGTTGAAACGTCAATTTCTCTATAAAAAAAAAAAAAAAAAAAAAACAATTATTTAACATTTTCACAAATTATTCTTTTATTTGCATTTTTTTTATAGAGGCTTGAATGTCCTTCCTCGAACGCGGTTGATTTATATTTATTTATCCATAATATAATTAAATATAAAATAAGTGTGAATCTAAAACCAAAAAAAAAAAAAAAAAGCAATTTTATTGATGATTTTACTTTGGATTAATTGTTATTTTTCCAATTAACATTTGTAGAAATTTTTTTAAAAAAATTTATTAATCTGCACATATGCGCATACCATAATCCGATCAAGTGAGTTCACATTTAATAGCATTCATAGCTCTACCGGAGACAAAGATAAGAGCAATTATTTTTAATTTGCATCTAAAATAACAACTAATGACATGAAGATTGATAATGATACATGATACATCCACTTCATTTAATATTTTACTTGATCATCTACTACGATATTTATTTGTTTCCAAAATACAGTTTGATGCTTTTTTTACACAAGAATGCTACTCAGACTCCATTATTCCTGTTATGGGATTTGACCTAAGAAGAGAATAACCCATAAACATTAGAGAAAATCTTCAATGCATCGGGTGCAGTGTGCCTGACCACTGAGGATAAGACATATGGTAAGAAAAGCTTATGTGACACATATATGGTAGCCACATGTCCCATCTTAATTGATTAAATACAAATGTGATAGTCATATGTCTCATTCTCAGTGATCAGATACACCACTCAGCAATACACCTAATGAAATAAAGATTTTCTCATAAACAATAAATGATCACAAGTCTAAATCATCAAATAAACAAAAGGGGTGAGAGAAAGAGATTTCGGTAGTAATTTCAATTCAACAAGTCCTATTAACATAGGACTTTTTGTGGACGTTAGTGGTGAGAGACATGAACCGGATACCCCCCACCCCCCGAAAATTCATAGTAGCAATCAAGCTCCCAGCTAAGATTTTTTCAGAAATGACTTATTTTGCTCATTTATTCTCCTTCCTTGTTCTCACTACTGCTATTATGTTTTTCTTCATTTCTCCATCCTATTCCATCCCTTCTCCTCCTCCCAAGCCTCCGAAAGTCGATCTTGTTCTGTACTACGAAACCCTGTGTCCGGCCTGTGCTGATTTCATAACAACTGATCTTGTGAAGGTTTTCCAGACTGATCTCAACACCATTGTCAATTTCAGGTTGGTCCCCTGGGGCAATGCTAAGGTCATCAATGGTACCATCGTTTGTCAGGTGACATTGCCAATTTGCCATTGCATATATATCTCTTCAGGATTTTGCAGCTGTCAGGATTTTTACATTGTTGTATACATATTTCACTGATTTAATCATCATTTTCTTTGTTCTCTTCGCAGCACGGTGAAGACGAATGTTACTTGAATACTATTGATGCATGTATCATCAAAGCCTGGCCTGAAGTGGTGACATTTCTTTCTTTCATTTTTTCTCTTTGAGAAACTATGTAAACATAAACTTTTTGAAATCTGTTTAATTTGCTACTTGATTTTTTACCATAATTTGTTTGATCATTGTGCAGAAAAAACACTTCCCGTTTATCAGTTGCATTGAAGCTGAAAACTCTGCAATGCAAGAGAAACACAGCAAAGATGTGGAAAAATCTTGGAGGAAATGCGCTCATAACCTGGGGTTTCCTCAAGAACCCATTGACAAATGTTACAATAGTGGAGAAGGAATAAAGGTTATACATATATATATATATATATATATATATCACATATGCAATACAATTATTTTGGTCTCGAGATTTCTATAGCTCTGACATTGGATGCAAATTAATATGCAGCTCTCACTCAGATATGGTGATGAAACTGGTCGTATAATACCGTGGATCACAGTGAATGATGTGCCATTGAGATTGGTTATTCTCGACTCTTATCTTTAATAAATTAAAAATCGTTTCTAAATCAGATATATGTACATTCATCTAATAGAATAATGTCATGTGCGCAGTTTTATATACGTAACATGATCATGATGGATGAATGTATATGCATTTGATGTCTATCTCTCTCTCTCTCTCTCTCTCTCTCTCTGTGAATAATCTCGTTTTTTTTTTTTTCTTTTTCTTTTTTTGGATATGCAGAATTACCAAGATTATATACAATATGTGTGCAAGGCATACAAAGGCAAGCCTGTTGAGGCCTGCAAATTAAAGTTGTCCTCAATTCCTCATCAACTTTGAAGGACACATCTACCAATCCAGTCTGCTACACAGAAAATCAAGAAACTTTGTTTTTTGCAGCAGATGATTCGGAGACAGAGGAGATGCAAAGACCACGCCCATCTGGATTATTTTTTCGGCTCTCTGCATCAGCTTTTGCTTGTTAGATCATGACCAGAACCAGTCCAGTATCATTATGCAATAATTGACTGGCAAATCAATGTGTTATAATAATCTATTTGTGTTTTGGTATAGTATAATGAATTGAAAGCAATTTGCTTTTCATATTATTCATGATCCTTCCAATCTTTTATTTGAAAGCAATTATATATTTATATGCAGTTGTTTAGTTGCAACAGCGATAAATAAAGAAATGTGCACATAATTTTGAATTAAATGATTTTGCGTAAACTAAGATGAAAAAAAACATAACATAAAGTGAAATCAAAAGCTAAATTTACTGGAAAAATCTTAGCTACCATTAGTTTACAAGCTCAGCCACTCAAACTTTTACTTCATAGATGTCTGTTTTTCAACGTTGCCTCTACCA
Source organism: Acer negundo (assembly GCA_035582765.1). Taxonomy (NCBI): domain Eukaryota; kingdom Viridiplantae; phylum Streptophyta; class Magnoliopsida; order Sapindales; family Sapindaceae; genus Acer; species Acer negundo. The sequence continues at coordinate 20,470,311 of CM069243.1, read as the reverse complement.
CCCAGAAGGCCTGAACCCCCCAAGTACACTACTCCAAACATCTAGTCTCCCATTGAAGACAGACACTAGACATCAGTTTTGGTAACCGAACCAGTGTTCGGTTACTGAGCAAACTAGGTTAACAAACCAACACCAAATACTAGCAATGGAACAATATGCTTTACAATAAGTTACCATATGTCGAATTGAAAGACTATATATAACAAATGCAAAAATGGCAATATCCTTAAAACCACGGGACAAACAGGAGAAATTACAAGATGCGTTGATCACACGCTGAGTTACTTTATGTCATCTTAAGGAAAGAAAGTCCGGTATCTATGAGGAATTTATCGCCTTCCAAATGCTTTGACATGTATCAAAATCTGTCATTTTTGCTGGGTCATACTCAAACTTCTCAACCACATTTTTATCCCTGTCCACGATATCTGTAAGTGTCACTGAGTTAAGATGAATCCTCATTCCGCAACATTAAACATCATCGTATATGAACATAAACCAAAACAAATGATAATTAATGAAAATCAAGTGAGTCATAACAAAAGGATACAGCCTGAGACTTTGGATTGTTCATTCAAGTCTGGGATAATTTTCGTGACTGATGCGTACATTGAAAGCATCATCCTGCAAGATCAAAGAAAAGCACTTTTACTTCAGTAATCAACTCCTTCGAGAAGGGAAATCAACCCAACACAAGATGATTCAAGAAAGAATATTTTCATGGTTGCTACAGAGCATTTCACAAACGCAAATGATTTTCCAAATATCATGAATTTGCTAAATGCTGCAAAAGAACCCAAGATTACCAAAAATGTAAAACATAATTACACAGACATGAATATCACGATACACATTAATACAATTGCAGCGTATTTTTATGCTTTTCCAAGCAAGAGCTTTTAAATGTTTTGAGTTGCTTAAGCATGATATATCATCAATTACTCTACTGATGCAGATACAATTATACAAATACATTGATTGCACAGATATACAAACAATAACTGTTGAGGGCATATACAATTCTGTCAATCCATACAATTCTGTCAATCCACTTACTCTGTCCTCAGATCGTCTTTTTCAGATTTTTTCAAAGCACGCTTTCTTTCTTCAATGGAGATCCTCTTATGTTCCAGATCATTCATCTCGTTTGTGATAACTGTGTTGATGTAAAAGGCAAGAACCAATCAATACCATCAATATACGACAAAAACAATCAAAAACCAATAAATTAATACCAATCATATACTTATCTAAGCTCCTCCTGAAGTGCACGTTCTTTCTCAAATTCTTCTTCTAAATCTTTTTGGAGAAGGTCAACTTCAGCTTCTGCAGCAACTTCGGATTTCACCTGCTCTGTTTTCTGCTTGCAAACATCTATCTTCCTCTGATAATCTGCTTCGTATAAAAACTCATCAACTCTACGAAAATAGAATCAACATATCGAAACAACATAACAACACACGTGGGGTAAAAATCCCGTCCTGATCTAAGCATCAACTCCATTAGTCCAATTAAAAAAATTTCCATTCTGGGAATTGAACAATTCAACTGTAAAAATATGTGTTTTCGTGAGTGCTTGAATGAGTACATGTTATATTATCAAATTCAACAGTATAAATCCTTGAACTTGTGCTACATTTCGGACAAACCTCCCAAAAAATATATCAAAATGACCCCAAATTTTCAAAAAAGCAACTATTCAATTTACTTTCTGTAGCCACAACAAAAGAAACATCGTCTATCTCATGAAAGTAGAAAAATATTACCTTGAATGGAGCTCAAGAGCTGGTTGAGATCGGCGTCGCAAGAGGAATGGAGCGACTTGGAGTGATCGAGACACTGAGTCAAGGTGTTAATGTCTCTTTTGTCCTTCAACACCTTCACGAGATCGTCACTGAGCGATAAGAGTTTCTCCATATCGATCTGTCTAGACAATTCCGCCATTTTTTAGGGCAAAAAAAAAAAAAAAAAAAAAAAAAAACTATCGTTTACTATGAACTCTAGGGTTTTCAATCTGTGCTTCTTTTTTCTCACAAATGACCTGAAAAAAAAAAATTTAAAATAAAATAAAATCAATAAAACGAGTTTGGGGTTTTGTTATTGAAAGCAAATTGAATGAAAGCTCGGATGTGAATGCGTGAGATTGGTTTTTAGCGATGTGATGAACACTGAACACTGAACCCAGTGAGAGACGGTCAGAGAGGGAAAATGTTGAATCTATTCGAATGGAAAATGAAATTAAAAAGCTTTTTTTCTTGTAGTTACAATGTATTGTTATATATATTTAATTTGGTTACAATTTAAAAGCGTCGATATGTCCGAGTGGTTAAGGAGACAGACTCGAAATCTGTTGGGCTATGCCTGCGCAGGTTCGAATCCTGCTGTCGACGATTTTCTATTTCTTGAAAACCTCCTTTTTTTTTTTCTTTTTTTTTTATTTTTATTTTTTCTTTTTTAAAAATTTAAATTTAAATTTAAATTTTTATTTATTGCATAAAAATTAAGAAAAATACTCAATAGTTAATTGTCTAAACTTGTAAGTTGTAACATTTCTTTTAATTAGGTGTAAATAATTTTATACCGTTAAAGCTTTTATGTATAATTATTGAGATTCAACTTACAAAATATTCAATATTTAATATAGTCTACTCTAATAAAAAAATTATCGATACACCATAGAGTAAGATCAAATCATAATATATGATATGTGATTTTGAATAAATAACAAAATTGCTTGTTGCTTTGTTTACAATGGTCAAACTTTAATATTATTATTAGGGTTGTGATTAGGATTTTTTTTAATTGAGTCGTACTCACTCATGTTTTTATCCGAATTCAAAACTTATCATTAAAGTTTTTGAATAAACAATAACATTAGATAAGTATTTATATATATATATATATATATTAAATATTACATAAATTCGGATATTTTTTAAAGAGGGGATAACTCAAATCTACCATCTCGTGAAGTAGGTGTAAGGGATTTTACAACTTGACCAACCACGTATTGTCTACATAATTAAATGGTGATTAAGAAATTAACTATTGAGTGCACATATTTTAGATTTTAAATTATGTAGTTATGTCATTGGAATGCCCCTTCAAGAGTCTTAAATCATGTTCTTATAATCAAAAGGAGTAGCATTAATTATCAACTTTATTGATTGAAGTATAGCTTAGAAAATATCAAAGCCGAATTGAGTTTATTAACACCTAGTGAATGATCCATCATGGAATTCATAAGTCATAACCCATTTATCGATTTGATAAATTTTTGTTGGGTTTATATCAATTCAAAAATGTATGTGTATCAAATCCAACCACACCCCCCCAATTATATATATATAAAAACCTTATCATCTTTGATATATTTAAATTATTATTATTATGTTTAATTCATGTGAGATAGATGATGGATTTGTAATTATAATCACTGTTATTCATGAACATATTTATAAAAAAAAAATTAGAGATTCCCAAAAATCTTATTAGTCTTAATAACTTTTGTAAAACACATATGTTTATCGAATTTGAGACCTCGATTTAGTTGAAAGAAAAGGTAACCACCAAGCTATACATAAGGAGGTCAAAAATGGAGAAGTCCATTTTAAAGAATGACTCCATAGACTTGATAAGTTCAATAAACTAGTATTCTTTGCCGTGCACACAAACAATCGGTCTTAAAAAAATTATGACAAAATCCTACACTAATAAATAGAATCAGTCTTAAAAAAATTAAGTGTATAAGAGACACATCCCCTTATCGTTAGAATTGTTATATCGTTGATGTCTGTGGTGTCTGAGTTAAATTTATATCGTTACTTCGATTTAGGTTTCAACAGAATTCTAATTCAATATCAACTTATTATATAGTAAATTCTTCTAACTCTGTTATGTTACATAATCAGATTGGCTCCAAAACTCATTTATATTACATTATTATTTTTTTCACCAAACAAGAGCCACAGCATATGCAAATGTGAATCTCTGTGTAGGGACATTATAATCCCAGCACAGGAGCTCAGTACTTAAAGTAGCCAACCAAACATGTTTGAAGGAAAAACAAAAGAAACATCATTTGCCCCATTTTCGCACTCTATACCCTCCTTTTACCCCACACCCAATACCAATACCAATACCAATAACACAAAATGAGACTGGTTCGATGATAAACCATTCACGAATTACAACTATATCCAAATAAAACTAATATGAGTATACGACAAGACAAGGTGGGCTCGATAATAAACCCTTCAGGCCTTCACAACTACATTCACGAGATCGTGAATTTGAATCTATAATAAACCGTTTGCAAGTATGTCCACGAGATCGTGGATTTGAGTCATGTCGCATTTCTCAAATTCCGAAGTGCGGTAAACAAATACCAATAGCATTATACCAAATACCAATACCAAATTATCAATACGCAACCGTCTTATATACTCATTCTCTCTCTCTCTCTCTCTCTCTTCTTGGTCTCTCCATACAAAAGGAGAGATTGGAATGAAACTCACTGTCCTCACCACTACCATCGCATCTCATCTCAAAACCCTAATAGAAACGCAAACCTAAGAAACAATTATTCTCTCTTCCTCTATTTTTCTTCTCAGTTTTAATTTGGTATATCTTCCTCTACTTGCTCTTGAATATTCTTTGCTTTTTTTTTTATTTCTTTAGTTTTGATTTGGTTTTAAATACCTGAGAAACGATCGATTTAATTCAATATCATCGTCACGGTTTCGTTGTTTGGATGCCGAGAAATATCTGTTAAAATTTGAAACGGAAAGGAAAAATATAATATATATATATCTGTTTTAATTTTTTAATTAAAAAATAGTTGGATTGTTGTTTAGTGGATACTTGAAAATTAATGAGTGGTTTTTGATGGTATATATGTATATATTTGATGAAATGAAAATGCATGTGAACAGTTCAGAGCTCTATATGCTTCCTTGCAAGAGAGCTGGTGGAGGAGAGGTTGCAGTAGTTGAAGAAGAAGGATCAATCCACTCACCGGAGACTCTGATTAAGAAGCCGAGAAGGACCGATTTGCCTCCTATCGCTTCGGCGACTACCGCCACCACGGGGAACGCTAGGAGCACCGATAACTCCTCTGCCACTACTACTACTACTACTAACAGCAACAGTCACGGTAGCAGCGGAGGCGACAACGTTACCGATTCGCTGATCATGGCTCTAGGTAATGGAAACTCTGCCGATATCGATGAGGATCTCCACAGCCGCCAGCTGGCGGTGTACGGTCGTGAGACCATGAGGCGGCTCTTTGCGTCCAATGTTCTGATCTCTGGAATGCAAGGTCTTGGTGCTGAGATTGGTACGTAGAGAAATGGATGACCTTATTGCTTTGGATGCGATTTTAACCAGATTATTTTATCTATATTTTATTATGATATGGATGTTGTATGAAGTATTGAGTAAGCAGAGAGAGAGAGCATTCGCGTAAATGGGTGGGTCTTGTATGGAATTGCTATTGGGATGGTGCTATTAATTTTATTTTAGTATTTATTTTGGTTCACTGATTTCCATTTGAATATTTTTGTGTTTGTTGTTGCAGCAAAGAACCTTATCCTTGCTGGTGTCAAGTCTGTGACATTGCACGATGAAGGAGATGTGGAATTGTGGGATTTGTCAAGCAATTTCATTTTCTCTGAAGATGATGTGGGGAAGAATCGAGCACTTGCCTCCGTTCAGAAGTTGCAAGAACTGAATAACTCTGTAGTCGTTTCTTCTTTAACTGCTGAATTGACTAAGGAGCAACTCTCTGATTTTCAGGTAATGTGTGCTTGAGTTGTAACAAGTAGCAACTAGTGCATCTGTTTGTTTTGTTATTTGTTGTCTACAAACATTGATTTTATATACTTAATTTGTTTTGGGTCATTTAATCTTTATTTAAGGTTCTTCAATTATGTGCTATGTCTCTCGTTTATATATTTCTTATTCCAAATAATTTGGGTAAAAAATAGCTGTAACTTGTGCATAAACACAATGTTCACATTTTGGAATCTTGTTCTCAACTCAATGTATAAGGTACTTAACCATGATGCATCTATACTGGTGATGTTATGCATACCAAATTTCAGCTGTCCAAAATTTAAACAAAAGGCTCATTGACTACCGTGCTTGTATGCTAAATGGTGTTTACCATGCGTGTCGGTGCTGCTATGCTAATGTTCTATTCTGTGAATTTTCTTGTTAATAAGTCGAAGCCAAAGAGTTTACATGCATGATAGTGGGACCTGGAATTCTGTGAAGTAAATATTCACCACTGTCCAGTCTAATTTCTTGAATAAACATATTTGTGAAAACAAGTGATTATATTAGTAAATGAGATATCATAATGGTTATATATATCGTGGTTTAATAAATTTGAAGTGTCTTTACATATTCAATTTCTGTCACTCTTTAGAATTTTTGTCGGTCTTCAATCACTTCAGCTTATAAAATACTGATACTTTATTTTGACGTTTTCACCACTCTTTATTTGGTCATAGCTTTTGAAGTTTTGACTCTTTATGTGGCATATGATATTTTTCCCATATAACTTTAGCGGCATACTGTAATGCTGCTGATAGCTTTTGGGTTGCTGATATGAATAATTATGTGCATTCTTTGACTGGTATCTGGAATTGTACATTGCACTTCAGGGTTTTGGGCCTTTCCTTTAGTAATTTTATACTCCTAAACGCTGTTCAATATCTACATTTTTTTTGCAAAAGAATGTCCATATTTTAAAATGAGTTTAATTCATATTCTTGCTTTATTTAATACTTGAATGCTTATGATTCAATCATTTGACTTTTGTTGCTCAGGCTGTAGTCTTCACTGATATCAGCTTAGAGAAAGCAGTGGAGTTTGATGATTACTGCCATACCCATCAGCCTCCAATTGCTTTTATCAAATCTGAAGTACGGGGGCTTTTTGGTAATGTGTTCTGTGACTTTGGCCCCAAATTTACAGTCTTTGATGTTGATGGGAATGATCCACATACTGCTATAATTGCATCTATCAGCAATGACAACCCTGCTCTTATATCGTGTGTTGACGATGAGAGGGTTGAGTTTCAGGATGGGGATTTGGTTATGTTTTCTGAAGTCCATGGAATGACGGAATTGAATGATGGAAAGCCAAGAAAGGTTAAGAACGCTAGACCATATTCATTCTCTATTGATGAGGACACTACAAATTATTCTGCATACGAGAAAGGTGGTATAGTCACTCAGGTGAAAGAGCATAAGTTGTTAAACTTTAAGCCATTGCGAGAAGCATTAAAGGATCCTGGTGATTTCCTTTTGAGTGATTTTTCCAAGTTTGACCGTCCACCTCTTCTACACTTGGCATTCCAGGCACTGGATAAGTTTATTTTAGAGTTGGGACGCTTCCCTGTTGCTGGGTCAGAAGATGATGCTCAGAAATTAATATCTCTGGTCACTAGCATCAATGACAGCTTAGCAGATGGGAGGATTGAAGAGATTGACCTCAAACTTCTCCGTTATTTTGCATTTGGTGCTAGGGCCGTGCTGAATCCCATGGCTGCCATGTTTGGTGGTTTAGTTGGACAGGAAGTTGTGAAGGCCTGCTCTGGGAAGTTTCATCCTCTCTTTCAGGTTAGTCATCTTTGTCAGGACTTTGTTCTAGATGGTCACCGAAGCTTATTATACCCATGATGCTTAAATTCCTTTTTATGGGTTGATGGTAGTGCTGTTTGGTTCACATATGATGTGTTGAAATGGAAATTGCTTATTATTAGAGTTATACTAACATGTGTTATATTTTGTTTTGGACAGTTTTTCTACTTCGATTCAGTTGAGTCACTCCCCACGGAACCTTTGGATCCCAGTGACTTGATGCCCTTAAATACTCGTTATGATGCACAAATTTCAGTGTTTGGATCCAAGCTCCAGAAAAAAATGGAGGAAGCTAAAGTATATATTGTAGGATCTGGTGCACTGGGGTGTGAATTCTTGAAAAACCTGGCTTTAATGGGAGTTTCTTGTGGTAACCAAGGGAAGTTGACAATCACAGATGATGATGTCATAGAGAAGAGCAACCTTAGCAGGCAGTTTCTTTTCCGTGATTGGAACATTGGGCAAGCTAAATCAACAGTTGCTGCTTCAGCAGCTGCTTTGATAAATCCACTTCTCAAAATTGAGGCATTGCAGAACCGTGCAAACCAAGAGTCTGAGAATGTATTTGATGATACATTCTGGGAGAATCTGAATGTTGTTGTCAATGCTCTTGACAATGTCAATGCTAGGCTTTACATTGACCAGAGATGCTTATATTTCCAGAAGCCACTTCTGGAGTCAGGCACCCTAGGCGCAAAGTGCAACACTCAGATGGTTATTCCTCACTTGACTGAAAATTATGGTGCCTCAAGAGACCCACCTGAAAAACAAGCACCCATGTGCACAGTTCATTCGTTCCCACACAATATTGATCACTGCTTGACTTGGGCTCGATCTGAGTTTGAGGGTTTGCTTGAAAAGACACCAGCTGAAGTGAATGCCTATCTGACCAGTCCGAGTGAATACACATCCGCAATGAAGAATGCTGGAGATGCTCAGGCCAGGGAAAACTTGGACCGTGTTCTTGAGTGTCTTGACAAGGAGAGATGCGAGACATTCCAAGACTGCATCACCTGGGCCCGTCTCAAGTACTATTCTTGCTTATTGGCTACATATGTTTAAGTTTTGTTACAGCATCAACTTTCTTATTTCAGTTTCTGACATTATGCTTTCAATTTAACCAGGTTTGAAGATTACTTTGCTGATCGTGTTAAGCAATTGACATTTACTTTTCCTGAGGATGCTACAACCAGTAATGGGACACCCTTCTGGTCTGCCCCCAAGCGCTTCCCCCGCCCTCTGCCGTTCTCAGTTGATGATCTCAGTCACCTTCACTTCGTGATGGCAGCATCCATTTTACGAGCAGAAACATTTGGCATCCCTGTTCCTGACTGGGCCAAGTCTTCTACAAAGTTGGCTGATGCTATTAACAAAGTGATAGTTCCCGATTTCCAGCCCAAGGAAAATGTGAAGATTGTGACGGATGATAAAGCCACAAGCATGTCCACTGCATCGATAGATGATGCTGCAGTAATCAATGAATTGACAATGAAGTTAGAAAAATGCCAGAAACAGCTACCGCCTGGTTTCAAGATGAACCCAATTCAGTTTGAAAAGGTATTTCATTCCCTTTTCTTTTACCCTGGCTAGACTTATGTTTGGTTTGGAAGGGGATAGGCTAGGGGACCTATTCTTCTTGATTGTAATGTTTTTACCATCTCGTTGAACTAAGCTTGAAGTTTCGTGAAGTGTTATGTGAAGGTGGACTAAATGAGTGGAAGAAAATTATCACTTCTCGTCTAGTGTCCTTGATCATAATTATTTTTTGAAAAATGAATTCAATGATTTCTGAATGGAGGAAATTGATTTGCTTATGTTCTAAATATATAGGTTAGCTATGCTCAAGTATGTTGTTCATGATTCATTGTACAATATAGTTATCTATGTACCTTATGATATTCCAGTAGTTTCATTGATGTGATAGCAACATCATTTAGACTTTTTTTTTAAATGTTTGAAAAATCCACTTGCATACTTTTTCTTTATAGTACTTTCGCTCTAATTTTTGCTTGCATTCTATACATAATACATGCATTTAATTTAATTTTTGATACTGTAAATGCATCTCTAATTGTCCAGGACGATGACACAAACTATCATATGGATTTAATTGCTGGACTTGCAAATATGAGGGCTAGGAACTACGGAATCCCTGAAGTCGACAAGCTTAAGGCCAAATTCATTGCAGGTAGGATTATCCCAGCAATTGCAACCGCTACTGCTATGGCTACTGGTTTTGTGTGCTTGGAGTTGTATAAGGCTCTGGATGGAGGGCACAAACTGGAGGACTATCGAAACACCTTTGTCAATCTGGCGCTCCCTCTGTTTTCAATAGCTGAGCCGGTTCCACCTAAGGTGGTCAAGCATCAGGATATGAGCTGGACAGTGTGGGACAGGTGGATATTGAGAGACAATCCAACATTAAGAGAGCTTCTTCAGTGGCTGCAAGACAAGGGCTTAAATGCGTACAGCATTTCTTTCGGGAGTTGCCTGCTTTATAACAGCATGTTCCCAAGGCACAAAGATCGCATGGACAAGAAAATGGTGGATCTGGCCAGGGATGTGGCCAAGGCTGAACTCCCCTCATATCGACGACACTTTGATGTCGTAGTCGCTTGTGAGGATGAGGATGACAATGATATTGACATCCCACAGATCTCAATTTACTTCAAGTAGGTATTTTGATCAACTTAGGCGGATTACATCTTTGTAGGATGAGAAGCGGCAGTCATGTCTTTACTGCAATCTTTATGAATTTCTGTTAAACTGATTATCTATTATACTTTACATATTTAAGTAGAAGCTGCACCGATGCCATTTACATAAATCGTATTGTGCTGATTGTTTGTGGTTGAGTCATTTGTTTACATGCCCGGGTATTTTTTTTAATCGATTTGTGCTACATGTTCTGTGACTGACTGTTGTGGATGAGATCTATGAGCTTCTGTTATCAAGTAAACGAATCATAACTTTTCGAGTTAATAAGGGAATGACATTTTGAACTATGTGAAAGCTAGGCTTTGATTTGATTTTACATCTCTTTTAGATTCTAGTTTGTATCTAATTAGTGATATTTGCTAGGAAGGTTACCTTAATGTGTTTTATTAGAACATTAGAACATTAGAATGGCTCTTTAATGTAGGTAGTTGAAGGAATCAACAAGTTAAGAGAGTTGTTCTTAATGAAAGAATAAAATTTTGAAAATTTGAATCTGGAGAGAGGTACATTGCTTTTTACAATGCTTATATTCAGTTGTCAATTTGACCAATAATTTCCTAGGAGGATACATTTGATCTTTACAACAAAGAAAAAAAATGTATGTTTCTATGTGTCAAATCAAATTTACTTTTGTGATCACTTTTAGCTTTAGTTTCTCCAACTAGACACTCTGACTAATGGTGTTTTTCCCCATTCAAGAACCATCTCATTCTCACTTTGTCCTCCAATTGTCACTCCAAATAAACTTTCACCGTTCATTATTTCTCTGGCTTCCATCAAAATGTCTCTGCTAAATCTACTTTCCTTCAATCCAACTCCAGCCTGGAGATGGTAACCTTGCCTTATCTCCTTCCATTTTTCCAACCAAACTTGGGAAGAGACAAAAGGCGTTACAAACAGAGTCTCCATTGCCATTCTTGCCTCTGCAAGATGCACTGGAAAATTGTATTTTATTGATTCTAATAGGGCTTGGTAATGCTCCAGATACCCATCGAAAAACGACCCGAATCTTGAACAATCTGTCAGCTTCTCACAAGCATCTCCATCACCTAAAGTTACAATCCCTCTGTTTTTTGTAACATTGCTTCCTGTACTTGACAACAATTCCTTGGATACTTGTAGAAACTCCTTCACTAGCTTTCTGCTTCTCACTCTCCCCGCCATGTGTGGAAGCCCCACCATGCAATTGAAAACCAACCACTCTCCACTTCCTCCTCCTCCACGGCCGCCTCTCTTCTTTGTTTTCTTGATCTCTTTCACCAAATCCTCAATTCCCATCTCCTCCATGTTCAACTTCAGTCCAAACGATCTCGCGTAATCGCTTAGTCGCCTTCTTGTCTCCTCAAAACTTGACGACACAGAGGCACAAGCAAAGTCCTCATCTTCCTCCTCCCTCTTCATTGCTGTCAATCTCAACATTTTGTTCTTCCTTGCAATGGCTTCAATCAATGAAGGCCATTGAATTCCTTCTCCCAAGTCGAAATCCACTATATGTACAATCTCAACATCATCAGGCATGGCTTCAATGATAGCTGAATTTGCCGCGAAATGAGCGAATCTACCGTAAGGAAACATCTGGTAAAACGTCCTGAAAGCTGCCTCGTAGTTTTTGATAGACTCTTGCAATAGATAGTCGCCTTGTTTTTCAGCATCAGGGGACAATTTGAATGCAATTCTCTCCAAGGTTGTCTCACAAGCTGGACTCACTTTCTCGCTCAGGCATGTCATGATCACCTCCGCGAGCTCACTCTGTTCCGATTCCTCCATGGCCTCTCCATAGGCCTTGAGAAGATGAAAAACACCCAGTTGGTTGTCTATTTCCATGGATTCTCCTGGAAGTGTCAGTGAAGTGTCCATCGACCCTAGTTCGCTGGATTTCATCGACTGACTCGGACTACATACATCATCAGTACTGTCTCTGTTTTCGAAAACTTTGTCACTCAAAACAGAGTCCAATCCTTCCAACTCCATACTACCAAAATCCTCCACTGCTGGTAAAATACCTTGTAGCTGGTCCTCACAAGGTGGAAACTGGAGAAATTCATTGGAAAAAAAGGAAGCAAAGTTGGAGATGGAGGGGATTTTGGAAAAATCATTTGACATGGTGAATGGAGCAGAGAAATCACAGCTACCCATATAAGCATCAACGTTGAAATCACCATAGATGGAAACTTGATCATCATCATCATCATCAGTAGATGGGTTCATGTCTTTGTAGAGTGGTGTCCAAGAAGGATGAAGAACTTCTGTTTGCATCATGAGACAAGTAATTGGATGATGATTTTGTCTTACAGAGAAAGGAAGAAGAAAGAAGACTTTGTTATTGAACTCTGCTAACAAGTCTTCATGGTCCTATTTATACCTGAAATTAATATTAAAATTAATATTAAAAAAATCTTTAAAAAAAGAAAAAAGAAAATAGAGAGAAAAACCAATCACTATCACCACCCCCTTCTACAGAGTTTTATTCCAGCAAGGTTCCCTACTGAGTCATCTTTGCTTTTTTTTTTTCTTGGAAGCTTCTTGGAGATGGTGATTATGCACGCAATTTTCATTTTAAGCTTGTTTTAATAGGTTATGTTAATATGTGCTTGAAGGTATATGTTAAGGTAATTTTTTTTTATATATACCGCCTCTCACAATGTCGGTGATTCGAACTTATAATATTGTCAAATTGAATGAATGTTATTATCATTTAACTATATTTAACGGTTGTTAAAGTTGGTTATAATTGACATTAAAAAAAAAAAATGATGTTAATATATACCCTAATGATATGAGTCGTAAATAATTGTCTTTATATATATTATCATCCATAACCGTACAAATTATTATACTTGACTTTATGCTGTACAAATGTTAAGGTAATCATGTTTTTAATCCAAAATTAGGTAAACTAACTATTCTTTATTCATGTCAATTCAATGTAAATTACCTTCTCTTTCCCCTTCATAAGAAATGTAAAAATAATTATATATATATATATATATATATATTTCTAATTTAATTTTAATATTGAACAAACATATAAAATTAAATGGGTTGCATGAAAAACTTAATGAATATATTAATGATTGATAAGGTCAAATTAACCTTTCAATCTTTTTTACTTTCAATATAGAATTGAAAAAGGATGCCAAAAGCACATGTAATATTCCATGAACCATGACTTCAATTGTAGCACAGGATTGGTCTAAGATAAACATATTGTATTTGACCAATAAATTTGATTCAAATAGAATGATTTTGATGAATCTTGATGATTGTGACATATTAGATTAGATTTATAATTAAGAACTAATTTGGTTGGTTTGGTTGACCGATTGAATTCTTCGTTTATTTTATTTTATTATATAAAAGATTATCCGATCCAAATGTAATTTAAAATTTTAATTAGAAATGGTGTATGTTATATTAAAAATTTTACAAACCAATTCAAAATATTGTCAATTAACACATCAAGACCTAAGATGTTTAGTATTACTAGTTAATAATATTGTATCGAATTGAATTGATTTACAGTTTATTTTTATTGTTTTCAAATCGATAGAGTAGCACCCTTAAGATCAGTCAACATTTTCTTATTTTATATATAAAAAAATTCATTGCACACGATAGTGGTGAGGCTTTGTATCTCACTGTATACATTTTACAAGTCTCGGTGTTGTGAGTGTAAATTTCTCCCGTTATGAGAGTATATATTTAGACCGTACATTATACTACTCTTGATCCGATTATTTGTTGTCTAAATTTATTGTAATGTTTTTTTAAACATAAATATTTTATTATATTAAATATATAAGTAAATCCCTGATTTGGACCAAAAACTTCTTCCACATTAACAAAGAAATCTTAGGATGCATTTTTATTTATTTTTTAAATATTACAATAAATATAAACCAAATCCATTCCCAAATAGTGTGAACTATATTTGATTAAGTTAAATTAAGACCATAAAACCACCATCACAATCTGAATTATGCCCATATTATATTTGGACAGATTGGTGTACTAAAATGCAGTGAAACATACGTAGAAGGCAAAGAGTTTGACAACTTCATGCAATTTGCAAAAAAATTATAAAATTATCTTGTTGTCTTTTTGTTATTCACGAATGACGATTGTCATGATATATACATACCATTTGGATAATAATATGTATCTTTCCAAAGATCTTGTAATCAAAATTATAATATAATTAGAAACCAAATCTTCTATCATTTCTATGTACATATATATATATATATATATATATATTAACCATTTATAGGATTGTGGGGGACACCATCCTATACGGTATTTTGTAGGACCGTATCTAATTTTGTATAATTATTAACTCCTAATTTATGTCAAATATTGTTTAATTATCTCATCAATTAATTAATTCACGTTTCTTCAAATTTATCAACTATTCCTTTACTACATATATATATATATATATATATACTTGCTTACAACTTCCATATTATTCGTAAATTTATATTCAAACTTTATAGATTTTACGTTCAACTATATAATCTTGACTTGGATACACGTGTCTGAACCCGATTGGTAACGAAACCCTTTTATAGTTTTAAGTAATTGTATGAAATATTCCACGGAATATATCGCTGTTTCCTTGTAAGAAACATGGGAACAAAGTTGAAGTTTTTTCTTGCTAAGTCATCGTTTTAAGTACTGCCATGCACATCAGACAAATATAATCTTGGAATTTTAGACAACTTGAAGATTCACGACTGTTATGGTTTCTTCTTCCAGCTTTGGAGGCCACAAAAATATATTATTGGATCTTCTTCTTGATCTCTATTAATTCTGTTTTTATAATAACATTTTATTTCTTGTTTCCGTTCTCTGAATGGATAACTGGATAAGCATGCCAAACTTTATCAATATTTTAAGGATATATAATTATTTCTTTAATTATTTTTACATCAGATCCCAAATATATGTAAAGTGATGAGTTTGCACGTTACAAAATGGACTTTTATATATATATTCTTAAAAGTGATTATGTTATAATCGAGTGATTTTGTAATATTACGTACATAGTTGATCCACATGAAGAAACGTGTGAGAAATCTAGCATTTAAAACCTTATATACGAAGAAAGAAAGAAATATGAACTTTGATTTCTTGTTACTTCTTGAAGTTACACGTCGACAATAATATATATGAGTTGGATAGTAAGATTATTTATTTGTGCCGACTCTTGTGATTCTTTATAATTGTTTAAGATAATGTTTGGATTGCAAAATCTCATGCATTCCAAGGTAAACAGTATGCGTATCTTTATTTTGATACGTTCAGAGCATCTTTAATTGTATAAATAAATTTGGATCCTAAAAAATTACGATTTCAACATTTTAGGATTGTTAAAATTGATGATTGTATGGTCTATAATGATATACTATATCTAAATAAAAAATTGCTGTATTCAAAACTATGTTCTTAGTTAAATCTCAGTTAATAAATATTTTGCCCTAAAATTAACTATTGATCGTTGTTACATAATCCTAATAAAATTTTCCTTCAATTTATCATTAGTTAAACAAGGTTAAAAAAAAAAAAACCTATAAAAGACGAGAAGGTATATAATATTAGTATTGATCCATTCATAATATAGGTCGGAACAATGATGAGATACATAGACAATCAGAAAAAATAAGAGAAAAGAGAAAAAAAAAAAAAGCCCATGAATAAAAGAGAAAGAATAAAATACAACATCATCAGTTGTTTTGGGTTAAGCTTGTATTTGATGATTGAAAGTCATTATTCAAATTTGATTATTGAAGAGGGCAGTTTGATTATTGATTAAAGCTATTGTTAAATTTTAGTGACTATATTGAACGGTGTTTTTAGAATAAATAATCAAATTTTGATTATTCTTATACTTTTGAGGATACTATTAAAGATGCTCTTAATACATTATCTATGTGTTTGCTTTGCAATAGAATACGTTGTTATGTTTATAGTAACAATAATACTACTTTACTTCAATTTGATGTTCAAATTTAAGGCATAAATGATGTGACAATACTACAATCAATTCATTTAAAGTTGATTAGATTTACATGATTTAAATGAATGGATTGTAATATTGTCATATCATTTGGACAACAAATTTGGACACCAAATATACAGTAGCATTACTCTTATAGTAATTGTATTTTTGATTATTATATTTATTATATATATTATATATATATAAAACAGTATAATCACAGGTAATCTTTGCTTCTTATCTCCAAAGTTATTGTAGCTTTGTGTATATGAAAACAAACAACATATTGAGTCTTATCGAATTAATAACACAATCTGAGAGAGAACCTATCACATCCCCCTGATCATTAATTAATTACGAACAAGCTTTTATCAAAAGAATGTACGGATTTTTAAATTTTTTTTTTTTTTTTTTAATTTTTAATTTTTATATATAAAAAAACTATTAAAAGAAATTCAAGGTTTGAGTGATGGTCCTACAATTAAAATCCACAAAATTACAGTGTAAGTGTAAATAATATATCTTAGTCACATATGATTGTATGAATAAGTAAGTACATATATTTGTTTTATTAAAAACGTTTTTCGGTATTTTGGACATTAATCATGAAGACCACTATTTGTCTTTCATTTGTGCATGGCCCGTATTGATATCCTGCAAATCTAACAAAACTTTAATGATAGGTACATGATATTGTTTGATCTGATCAACTGATATATATCAAACATTGTGAAAATTAATATATCTTTGTACTCTTGTGTTGGAAATCTGGATCTTCTTGTTTGTGCCGGATTTTTACATTTTCTTGGAAGAAAAAATCATAAGGTTATAATTAGTCGATGAATCAAAACAAAATTAAGAGATATACTACCAATCACGATTTGGAACAACACTCAATATATATAGTTACTAATTATTAAAATGGTGTCGGTCAAAAAATATCTTGAATTCTGGATTCTTAAGGAAAAAAAGTACCGAAACAAGACAATTTTTTCGATTACACATTATCTAACTATCAACTTTGTATCAAGTTCCGTTAAGTTTTCA
Source organism: Acer negundo (assembly GCA_035582765.1). NCBI lineage: Eukaryota > Viridiplantae > Streptophyta > Magnoliopsida > Sapindales > Sapindaceae > Acer > Acer negundo. The sequence goes on along the minus strand of CM069243.1, from coordinate 20,452,896 downwards.
AATTCTCAGATCTTTTCCTATCATTGTCTTGTAATAGTCTGGCAAATCTTTTCTATGGATAATGTATGGATAATGCAAACGAGATTTGATCGGGTCTCTGGACATGCATGCATATGATGTACATAAAGAATTAACAATTATTTTCGCCTACCAGAAATGCTACATAACCCAAAATAATTACTTTAAAAATGGACTTAAATGATGTGGAAAGTTGGACAACTCATTTTCCATATTATTTGGATTGATTTTAATTGGAACAAAAGTTTTAATTCAAAAAACTCTTTTATTGTTAATTAATAAATTAAGATAATCAAAAAGTGGTATTGTGAAGGAGTTAAATTTTTGAATATTAATGTGAATGGATAATGAACATCAAATGGATAATGATCACGTGCGAAAACAATCAAGATTATCATTAATTACAGTACAGAGATTGGAATTTCGAGTACTCTCTCTATATTCGAAATTTGGTTGGTGCATGCAAGAACGAGAGAAACAGCCAAATCATGAATCAACATACGTGTAGGTTTTGATCGATTAACTTTGCATGAAAATTAAAATAATTATCTCAAAAAAAAAAAATAATAATAATAATAATAATTTATTTATTCAATGACAACCAATGGCACAAAATATTGATTTCTCTCTAAAGGTATACAATTAGGTTGAAAATCATCACCACAATCCCACAAACATTAAATAATTAAATTAATTAATAAATTCATTTTAAAGATAGGGATTGGAGTTCCCTTTAATTCAAACTAAACATTTTTCCATAAAAAATGACAAGAAAGAAAACAAGTTTTACGGGACTTGATCAACTATCTTGAAAAACATTATCTATCTTTTCATATATAAGCATTCTTTCAAATTTATATATCCCTAGAATTCCATTTAAAAAAAAAAAAAAAAAATTCAAAGCCCTTTTGAGAAAATGATACAACCAGACCGATTTGATCAACAACATTCAAGCTCTCATAATTCTAACTTGTTCGAATATTTATCGGTTGATGAGTACATCAATTACAATGAAGAAATGGAGGGATTTGTGATTAATGATCACATTTATGAACCCTTTTCTCCCCCTTTCAATGAAATCGTTTCCCAATTCACATTTCCTTGTGAAAATAATAATATTTTCAATTCCTCGCTCGATTGTTTAGAGGATTTGAACATTTTCGAAATGGAAGCAGAGGTGAGAGACTGGTTGGCTGTAGATGACGACGATCACGAAACAGCAATTATTTCTTCAATCAAGTCATCTCTTATTTTACCAACGGAAGATATGGAGATCGAGAACCAACTTGGCTCGAACCAGCTAACCGAGGCTTATAGCGAAGCCATCGAAAAGGAACATAGAGTGCTCGCGAAGGTGATCGCGAGACGCATCAATGAGAAGGTCAGTCCCATTGGTGAGGCTAGAGAGCGGCTCTTGTACCACTCATTTCATGCCTTGGACAACAAGCAATTAGCCGATGGTGATGGCTACATCAAGCATGAGTCTAGCAAGGTCTTCCATGTAGCTTTCGAAGCGATTTATCGAGTCTTAGTAAATGGAATGTTTGCTCATTCTGGTGCGAATTCAGCGATTTTAGAAGCTATGCCTCTTGACATTGAGGTCCTTCACGTAGTTGATTTCGACATTGGAGAAGGAATTCAATGGTCTTCTTTGATCGTCGCTCTTGCACAACAACACAAATTGATGCAACAACATAGTTTCGGTCTTGTTTCTCAACAGTTGTCATTAAAAATAACATCAATCAAGTGGAAGGAGGAGATTTCTATGGATTCTTCACAATGGCGATTCGAAGAAACAAAGAAGAGGCTCCAAGACTATGCAAATTTTCACGGTTTGAAGTTGAAAATTGAAGAGATTGAAATTCAAGATTTGGTGAAGGAAATAAAGATGACAACAAAGAAAAGATCAAGAGAATTTTTGGCTTTCAATTCCATGTGGGCTCTTCCTCACATGGGAAGAAGAAGAAGTACAAAGAAAGCTATGGAGTTTCTAAATGCCGCGAAAGGGTTTCTAGAAGAAAATTCTCATGAGAGTACTTATGGTGCTATGATCACTTATGGGGATGGAGAGAATTTGCATAGAATCATCAAGAGCTGCTCTTGTTTCGTATTGTTTTTCGAAAGTTACATGAAGCATTATCAGGCCTTGTTAGAGTCGATGGAACTTAGCTTCCCACCGCGACTTGCAGTGGCGAGAATAGCTATGGAGAGCTTGTTTGTGGCGCCATATGTGTCTTCTCGAGCTTTGCATGATATGTGGAGGGAAATGAAAGAAATCGAATTATCGGTTTGGGGTGATTTTGATGATCATTTTCAACCAGGTGGGTTTGGGTTGAAAGTGAGCTCTGAGAGATTGATGGAGGCCAAAGTGATGATGATGATGATGAGATCACAAGGAGAGAATTTGTATAGTGTGAAGGTTGAAGGAGAAAATAATAATTCAAATGAGATGGTGTTGGAGTGGAGAGAAACTCCATTGGTTAGGGTTTCTGCCTGGAGATCATGACAATAACATTGATATACATTAAAGATTCAGAAATCAGAGTAAATCCACATTGACATATACATATATACTAGTTATATTATATGCATATATTCATTTTGTTTTTGTGTTTAATTATATTTGATTTTGTGGATATTGTACAATTATTGATTATTATCGGTTGTATAGAGCAACTGCATGTACGTGAATATTGTACAATTAAAACTTCTAAATTAATATTATATGTACTATTATTAGAATGAACATGTTACATCTACACACAAAAATTCATGCATTTTCTTATTAATTACATTACCTTTTTGTTTTAACACGTACTCTAATATGGTTCGGTGGTAAGAGACCACCTTTCCCGATATTCCGATTATGAAAATAGATATCTGAACCGTACGATAATGTGTAATCTCAATTGATCTTGACAGTCCTTTGACTCTTCTGGTGTCATTTTTTATTATTTATTTAAATAAAGTGCTATAAACTTGTAATCTATATTCTAACTTGTGCTCTATGTCAAATATTATTTTATATAAATGAAGATAAATTCGATGATTATGTGGTCAACAAGCTTTTGACCAAAAAAGAAGACTAGTACACAAATCTTCATAATATCCAAGCCCATGAGGCCATGATCTTCCAGCCCAATTAAAGTCTTTTTCTAGTTTTTTTTATTTTTATTTTTTTATATATCTATACACTCTATATAAAAAGAGTGAGTTGAGCCAGATTTTTAACCTTTTTTATTTTGTTGTGATTTTTATTCATGATAAAAAGACTTATATGCCCTTGTTGTTTCCAATATTTCCTAACTAATTGTGAATGCTTTATCCGGTAGCAGGGTGAATAAGTAATTTACAAATTCAAAATTATTTTACTGATTTTTACAACAGTTAAAAGACAATAAAGGCCTTAACATGTTTAAAAATTATATGAAACTTATAAGGGTTAATATTAAAAACCTCCCCTAACCTTTGAACTATTATTGGATTTATAGTTACAAATGCTTTTATTATAAAAACCTCCCCTATAAACTAACACCGTTAGCATTCCATTTGTGTTGACTGAGTTTGACTATTAAAGAGTCTAAAATGTCCGAATTTAAGCTTCAATTGTATGAATTGACCATTATACTCTTATACTTTTACCAAATAAATTAATATAATAATACAATTGAAGCTTAAATTAAAAATACCCTCATTCTGTTATGTTGTTATTTTTAGGGATAAAATTGTCTACAAAATAACTTCTCATTTGTAAGTTAACATTCTCACATTTTGTATCAGTTTATTAATTTATTTTGTAAAAGTATGATGGTATAATGTTCAATTCATACAATTGAAGTTTAAATAGAGATATTTTGGGACTTTTTAACTGTTAAACTCAATTAACACAAACGGAATGCTAACGGTGTTAGTCCATAGGGGAGGTTTCTAAAATAAAAGCATTTATAACTATACATCCAATAATATTTCAAAGGTGAGGGGAAATTTATAATATTAACCCAACTTATAAAGTATAACTGAATATAAAAGATAACAATGTCATATTATGTGTATAGTTAAGGTTGTTTTTAAAATTGATAATGGATCTTTATTGTTTGGAGGACCAATAACAAATTACATGTGGGGTCCACATCACTAAACAAAATTTAAAAGACATTCTTCGAATTGATTTTATCTGAGTAAGAAGATTAAGATGAGACAAAAAAAAAAAAAAAAAGGGATTCGCATAGCCTTGCTGGATATCTACCTCTATTGCCACACACATACTCTACCTATTGTATAGAGGTGCATCAGTGGCTGAATTTGCAGAAAGATAGCTATGAAAAAAAAAGGAAGAAATATATAAGGTGCGTTGGGTGAGGTTGAATGAAAAAATAGAGAAACAAGCAGAGAGAGAGAGAGGTCTTGGTTTAGTGGAAAGAAGAAAGAGTGGGAAGATGGGATAAAGAAGAACTCAGCCTCATCTTAGAAATCTGTAATCAAGGTATTTAGTTTATGAAAATTTTGAATGTTTTTTCAGCTATGAAATATGCTTTAACTTTTTTTTGAAAATGAAAAGAATAGTTGAATCTGATTTTGCTTTTCTTGCTTGAAAGGATATTTGATATTGCTGTAAATTGATGGACAGTAGCAAGTAAGAACTCAACCATAGATAATAGCTTAAACACACAATAAAATGGTACCCAGAAAAAGACAAAAATCATTTGAGAAACCCATTTAATAAATGGAAAATCAACAGCAAGTGAAAACCCAACCACAGATAATAGCTTAGACATATAATTAAATCGTTTTTTTTTTAATTTTTAAAATTTTTTTTTTTAAATTTTTAAATTAGAAGACAAGCGGTATGTGGAGCTAAACAAAACCATAGAAATATAAAAGCTATTAATACATCTTCAAACACAGACCATGTAGTATACAATACATCGTGTATGTGTGCATGCATTATATTATAAAAATATCAGATTGGGTATGAGGAAACAGGGTCTTGAAATTTAAAACACTTTTTTTTTTTAAATAAGGCAATGTGAGAGTAATTACTTGTTTGAAGTGACTTGCATGTGCCTCCGGGCCTAGTATGTAAATAAAGTATTTTTCTAGTTCTAAGTCTAGACGGCAAGTTGACGGAGGAAGAGGAAGTCATTCATAGCCATAGACGAGATAACAGAGGAACCTTGCAGACTTGCAGTGGTTGATGAGTTCCATTGACTTGTCGATTTTTGGTGGTTCTAAGTCAATTTATTTTGGTGAAACGTCCAGACTTTGAAAAATATGTGCGTATAATTAATGTCTTCTCCTATAGTTGATACCGTACTTATTACTATTCATACATGAACATGATATATCCATTCCATTAAAGTTTGACAGTTGACACTTAAGAATTTATATTTTATCGAATAGAGAATATATGTGGTTGTGGATCTTGTGGTTTTTCCTGCTTCTGGGAGTGTGGTTTTTCCTTGTTGTGCGTTGTTTTTGCCTGGCTTGGTGCCTCCTTTTATCTGATTGTCTTAGAAAAATATATCCTAAAATATCATGAAGTATATAGAGTTATGTCTAAATCAAAATCTATTATTTTATAATATAGTATTTCAATTTAATTTGAAGATAACTAGAAAACATAAATAGTTTGTTGTTTGCCAATCATTTGTGCTAGAATACTCTATATAATTTATTATTAGGGGGTCATAATTTATTCTATTAATTAAAACCCACCTTTTGACATTAATTGATGATCATTAAGATTGTTATAAACTAAGTTATTTAAACTAAGTAATTCTTCATTGTTTGTATTATATACATATCAACTTTTCATAATCATAATTAGGGGTGGGCATTTAATGGATCGGTTCACTCGAAAAGTGAACCGATAATATTCGGTTTTAAAAAAAGTGAACCGATCCGATAAACTTTAAAATTGTAAACCGATCAAAAACTGATTGAACCAGTTCGGTTCGGTTTTTTTGGTTTAGGATTCATAAAACAAAAATTCACACTGAATCATTACTTAGATGACAACATTAATCTGAATCTAAATCAATAAAGTATACCTATTACAATATATAAACACCGGTTCATCATCCATGCTCTCATTTACCATCAATAAAGTCTTTACCATCAAATTAAACACATCCATGCTCTCATTTACCTTCCTTGCATGACCACAGGCAGACAATAAACTGTGAAAAGTAATCCCATCTGGTTCAAATCCCATCTCATTGAAAAAACTAAAAACTTTCTCATCGAGTCCATGTTGTGAAAATGCTGCAATAACTGTATTCCATGAAACGAGGTTTGGACTGCATATTTGTCGAATTGCTAACTCTGACTCAACAATATATGCCACCACATTTGCTGTACATTGTAACCAAAGCATTACATACAGATACATTCTTTATAAATCTATTCCTTATAACTAAAACATGAGCTTGTCTTCCTTTTTTAAGAGATTCAAGACTAGAACAGGCAGTGAAAACTGAAACAAGTGTGGCATCATCTGCCTGCAAACCAATCTTATGCATATTTGAATATAACCTCAACGCTTCCTCACCAACACCATTTTGTGCATAACCTGCAAATTGTTTAACGCAGCAACACCTAAAATATATATATATCAAGTTCCCTTATCATGATTACAATTTCTGTTTCAAGTGCTCAGCTCTAAAAAGTTGCTAAACTAGACAAGTAATTGGCATACCTGATACTATCGCATTAAAAGACGCACGGTCTTTACACTGAATTCCTTCAAACAAAACTCTAGTATTATCGAGTATCCCTTCTTTACAAAAACCAGTCATCATTGACGTGATCACAATAGCATTTTTATTGTTGTGTGGCATGTGGTCAAACAACTCTTCTGCTTCAAAAAACTTCCCATTCTCCACATACCCACTAATCATCATAGTCCAATTTGGGAATCTTTTATTATATACACCGGTTCTTGGTTCGGTTCATCGGTTTGAACTCTAGAACCAGAAACCGAACCAGAATATCCAGTTTTTTTAAAAACGAACCGAACCGAACCGGTTAACAATGAAAAACCGAAAAAAACCGATTGGATCGGTTCGGTTCAATGGTTTTTTGCCCACCCCTAATCATAATTAAGAAGTGAATCTAAGCTTCTTTTAAGGTAAGACATTTGTAGAAGCCCACAAAAGAGACGGTGTCACATTTGAGTCTATAATATACTATTGGAATCATCTCGACAAGCCCTAGAAAAGATATGGAGAAACCTCATGATGTGCTACAATTTCCTTAAATTTAGGAACGGTAATGGGGCGGGTTCGGGGTAGGGTGGCCCTCCCTGCAACCCGCCCTATTTATTTTTTGAAAACTTACCCCCTCATAAAATCCCTCAATAGATAGAGGAGGGTAGGATATGTTTTCCCCATCCCCAGTCACTTTACCTCATTTAACCAATTTATCTAAATTATTTATTAAAATCTTATCAAAAAAATATTTATTAAAATAATAAATATATATCACAATGAATATGATATAATATATAAAGTAATTCCAAAAAACTATTGAAAACTATCTCATAAATATAAATCTCAAAACTAAACAAATAAATTCAATCATTTTAAAACATAAACATTGAACTAAATAATAAAATAAATAAATATTATATTTTAAGAGGGGCGTAGAGGGACGGGGATTATAAAACACATCCCTGCCCCATATCTATTGTGGGTTTTATTATCTATCCCCATCTTCATCTCATTCCCACCAAATTGAAACTCATCTCCACCCATAAGTGTGGGTCCCCTCGGGTTATTTTGTCATCTTTACCCTAATTTCGTTGTTTTGACATCCATTTTTCAATGTTTTCATTTTTAAAAGGTAATTTCATATGAGGAATGTTACGTACAACCGGGGTCACGGCACCGCCGCGGCGGCCCCGTAGTGCAAACAAATGAAAAAAAACATGTGGAACCAATATAATAAATACATGATATATATATATATATATTTCATTTTTACATTACGGGACAGCGGCAGTGCCACGACCCCGGTTGTACATAGTGTTTCTCTTTTCATATTTTAACAACCTTTAGCATAGATTTTTGTTTTCAATACAATATTTTTTTTTGGAACTAAAATAGTCAATACAATTTATTTTGTTGAGCATATTTCGAAAAAGATTTTTTAGAAATTCTTATTAACTCAATTTATTTATTTTTTATTTTTTATTTTTTTGGTAAATTTCGACACTATTAGTCGTGGTCCTAATTGGAAACCGGTTTTTCCTTTTTATTTATTATTATTATTATTATTATTATTTTTCATAAATGAATCCAAAGACTTATACTTATTTATCATTGATTATTGTTGACAAAAAAGATTCTTTAGGCAAAAATTATTGCAACTGCATGACAGGTCAATAAACCTAAAAGAAATGGAAAATTTCAAATCCTATCAACTACGGCATATGATCATTATCACCAGAAGTGTATATACATTCCCATTTACATGGAAAACTCTTAAAAGAATTTGACAAACTTATGTTGCCCCCATCAACGTAATTAATCTACATCGGATGCTCTATTGACTTATACAATTTCAATTACGTCTTTTGTCTTCATTATTTTGTCTTTAATTAGAGATCTTCATTGTTATATATATATATATATATTATTAAGTAATTTATTATAAAATCACAGTTTTTGCGTGACTATTCACACAAATTACTTAAAAATAATCTATCATCCTCCAATGGCTTCATCAACAACAAGTACACTTTCCTTAGCTTTTCAATCGCTTCTGTTTCTAATCTTCTTCTTTCCTTTTGATTCTGTATCTCAATTATCTGAAAACAACGTTGAATTCATCTACAATGGATTCAACGAAACCGAAAACAATAGCACAAAACTCACTCTAGAGGGAGCTTCCATTGTCAAACCATATGGTGCACTCAGGCTCACCAACAGATCAAAGAGTGTCATAGGCCGTGCATTTTATCCTGACAAAATACAAATGTTTGATAAAAACAACAACTCCAAAAACGATTCTTCTTTCAGCACACATTTTGTATTTGCAATACACACTCCATATCCAGGCCAAGGAGGCTTTGGTCTTGCCTTTACAATAGCTCCTTCAACGAAGTTCCCAGGCGCCGCCAGCGAGCACTACATGGGTATTTTCAACTCCTCCAACCATGGAGATCCCTCCAACCGTGTCTTCGCTGTCGAATTCGACACCGTCAATGGCCACAACGAGAATGCTGACTCTCAAGGAAACCATGTTGGTATCAACATCAACAGCATGTATTCTATTGATTTGGAGCCGGCTGCTTATTATAAAGGCGACGGCACGGGTAAGGATGAAATGCAATTGGAAGGTCGTGGAGATCCAGTCCAAGCTTGGATTGAATATGATGGTGCAAATAAAGTTGTTAATGTAACAATTTCTCCTTTCAACGTCATAGAGAAACCATCAACACCGTTATTGACTCATCCGGTTGATTTGTCGATTGTTTTCTTGGAATCTATGTATGTTGGTTTCTCAGCTTCTACAGGAAGCAAAGCATCAAGCGCTCATTACATATTGGGTTGGAGTTTTGCGATGAATGGATCAGCTCCACCACTCAATCTTTCAAAGCTTACAGTACCGGAATTTCAGAGTACTAGATCATCTTCTTCGAAACCCCATATCAAGATTCTCATTGCAGTTTTATCTACTTTGACAATCGTTTTGTTAGGGGTTTTGATTTGTTTTAAGATGTATAGAAGATTTACCCAGTTTGAGATTCTTGAAGACTGGGAGCTGGATTGTCCTCACAGGTTCACATACAGAGATCTTTATAGAGCAACTAAAGGTTTCAAAGAGAGTGAAGTGATTGGAGTTGGTGGTTTTGGTGCTGTTTATAAAGGTGTGTTGCCTACAAGTGGGATTGAAGTTGCTGTGAAGAAAGTCTCTCGTAGTTCGATTCAAGGAATGAGAGAATTTGCCGCGGAGATTGAGAGTTTGGGACGATTAAGGCACAAACATTTGATCAATCTACAAGGCTGGTGCAAGAGAAAAAATGATCTCTTGTTAGTCTATGATTACATCCCAAATGGAAGCCTAGATTCTCTCCTGTTCGATAATATGCAAACGCGACAACAAGGCTCGATATTGAGCTGGGAAGAGAGGTTCAATATCATCAAAGGCATTGCATCCGGGCTATTGTATCTTCACGAAGAGTGGGAGCAAGTTGTGATTCACAGAGACATCAAGTCGAGTAATGTATTAATAGACGACGACATGAACGCAAGGCTAGGTGACTTTGGCCTCGCAAGACTATTTGATCATGGAAAAATATCGCACACTACTAATGTTGTGGGCACGATTGGTTATATCGCGCCTGAATTGGCTCGTACTGGTAAGGCCTCAGCTTGCACAGATGTGTTTGCATACGGGGTCTTGCTTCTTGAAATAGCTACCGGAAGAAGGCCTCTCGATACAGGTAGCTTCATTTTAGTTGATTGGGTACTTGAATTCAAACAATCGGGTCAAATTCTTGATGTCGTTGATCCAAAATTGGGTTCTAGTTATGTAGTTGAAGAGATGGAGTTGGTTCTAGGACTAGGGTTGATTTGCTCCCATCAAAGACCTGAAGCTAGGCCTACCATGAGACAAGTTTTGAAGTATCTCAACGGGGATGATTTGCTTCCGGCGATTGATAACCGGAGCTCAGTTGATTATTCTCAACGTTCCGATACGAACTCAAGATTCTTGGAAATAATGTTTGCAGATAGTATCACACATCTTTCTTTTTCCATTGGTGGCATCTCTTCTAGTTCTTTATAATCTGGTAGATAGTAGTACTAGATCAATTCTTGATATTGATTTCTTTTTTGTGAATGATCTCTTACGTTAATATTATTGTTTCTACATCCAATCTTCGTTTTGTTCCATTGATTCTGATAAATAAAAACCTTAAGACTTGTATGCAACTGTGGTCCACGCATGTGCAGCAGCATAAGTCTGGAAAAAAATAGTTGAATTATGGAATTGTAGAATCTTTTTCAATTTGACAAAAATTACAAATATAATAGTAAATAAATTTAAGAGGTTGGGCATTGTTAAATTAATGGAAGACCGAAAAAATTATCAATTGCGGAATCCTAATTTTGTATCGAAACAAAATTTGTTTCCACACTAAAAAAAAAATGTGAATCAAATAAAACTTACCCTTAAAAATATTCAAATTCAGATAAAATATTCACAGCATAGGTGGAGGGGTGTAGGACCACACCGGAGAAGAGGCCGGTAGAAAATTCCGGTCATCCGGTAGAAGACTCGACCTTCTCCACATATTTTATTATTGGAGGAACAACCTAAAAATGCAAAGACTTGACCCGGTTGGATTTTCGGGTTATTGTGGGCACGGTAGAGGAAACTGCCGACTTGTGTTTCGACGTGGACGATCATGTCATCTGAACAGCTTACGTTACAGGCACGTTAATGAGGTCAAGATTGGTGTGCTGATGTGTCTAAACACATCAGCAGAACATAGTGATGTGTTAAAACATGTTGACAAAGAAGGCTGACATGCCTAAGGTAAGCGATAAACAAGAGCGGCAGATCAATAAATTGTTAAATGGATTCGGGCCAGTTGTTTGATTATTTTTAGTGGGCCTAAAAGTGGCTTAGCCCAATAAGCATTTGCTTTATTTGGGCCAAAAATGTTTATGTTGGGCAACCTCTTCCTTATTAAATCAGAAATCTCCAAGAAAACAAAGCCAGAGCACCTAAGAAACACAGATACTCTATTTAAAATTTAGAATTAAACGTCAAAATGAAATTGTATTATAAACATGATCATTGGTGTTTAAGCTATTAAGCCATAGCTGTATAGAATTAATTCAGCTATTAAGCCAGAGCACCTAAATCTTTTTAAATTTAGGTGCCAAAATGAAATTGTAAAGAAATTTTGGTTTTGATTCCATTGACATGGAGAATAACGGGATATATAATATTGAAAACCTTTCTCTTAATAAACAAGAGTTATATGCCGAATTATCTAGATCCTTTAACGATGTTAATGATGATAGTGAAGTTAATTATGAATTTAGAATATGTTTTATGCGTTTTTTTTTTTATTTATGTATTATTTAGATTTTATAATATGTTATGGCTTATGTGACGTATATTTTATTTGGATTTTGTAATATGTTACAACTTATGTGACATGTTTTATTTAAATCTTGTAATATGTTACATTGTTATGACTTATATAGATATGTGGCATGTTTTATTTGTATTATGAATATGTTTTGATTTTGAATGAATTATCAAAAATGTTTTCATATATTATTATTTAAAAAAAAAAATTAATATTATTTTCTTTTCATTCCAATGATTCAATGAACTTGAATCTTAGAAAAGGAACAGATTTTCACTTCCCCTAAAGAAAACAAATTTCCATAGCTTGTTTGTTTCGACAGAAAACAAAATGTAGAAAAAATTTCCAGGAATTTGCAGCTTTTCTTTCGGCAGAGGAAGTTAAAAACTGTTCCTTTCTATATGTTTTCTATGAAAAGAAACAAACGATTGATTTTCACAAACTAATAGAATTAGGTTCGGTTTCTAGGTGAATCGTATTAAGACATAACATTTTACACCGAAAAAAGCTGCTAGATAGTTTGTTATGTGATTTCTTGATAATTTCAATTTTTACAAGTATCTCCATTTCATGAAATGCAATTTGTTAATTATTGTTTTGATTGTGAAGGTAACAAGCCATTGATGTCTTGATGTCTTGGCTTGTTGGAATTTTGTAGCTACCCTCGTACAAATTTAGTGCATATTAGTTACAATAAGATGTTGTTGATCCAAGTTGGGTTGAAGTTATGTTGTTGAAGAAATAGATCGAGTTTGGTTTTCATAGGATCAGGGTTGCTTTGTTCCCATTAGAAATCAATAGCTAGGCCTACGATCACGAGACAAGTTTAATTTGAAGTATCTCAATGGGAGATAACTTGCTTCCTGTGATTGGTAACTGGACCTTTGTTCCTTCAAGATTTTTTATATTTCTGTTTAGTGCGTGAATTTCTGAGTCGGTTTAGTTGAGTTATGACCATCGAGTTTCATCTTAACTTTTGTTGTCCAATAAATACTGTTAACTATATATATATCTAACTTTTCCCTAGTATAGTTCATACCCTTTTTTTTTTTTTTTTTTTTTTTTTTTTTTTTGAACAATTACAATTAATTTAAGGTTTGGAAGAGGGTAAGGACTCGAACGCACAACTTCAAAGATATTAGATAGATTGAGTCAATTATTTGGGAATATTAAGGGACCTCTTATTATATTTAATTAGGATAAGGTCTAGATATATATCACGATATCCATACACTGCCGGTCATAAAGCACATATCAAACCAAAACCATATTTTGGGATACAGGTTGAGATGTGGGTTGTGTTAGGATACGTCTGCTTGTATTTATTACAGATAACTAACGTACAGAATCCTTACATAATCCTTGGAGAAATCATTGCTTGCAATGGATTCTTCATAACAACTGTGAACTCTTGCTTCTCTGACAAATCAACTTCATTTCCCTCCACAGCTCTCCACTCAAAACTCCAAACCAAATTGGCCACAAAATATTCTAAATGAAGCATAGCCAGGCCAACTGCAGGACAAATTCTCCTCCCAACCCCAAATGGCATCATCTTTATCTCCCTGCTCCCTGTTATATCAAACACTTCCTCAATTTTCTTATCACCATGATCATCATGAACAGTACCATCACCACAGTTAAAAAATCTTTCAGGCTTGAACGCCATCGGATCCTCCCAGACTTTGGGGTCCCATGCCATTTCAGACACCGTGAAATTTATAGTTGCATTCTTTGGTATTGTGTATCCACCTAGCTCCACATCTTCTATCACAGCGTGTGGCAACACAAGATATCCAGGAGGATGTCGCCTTAAACCCTCAAAAATCACCGCTTTAAGATATGGCAGTTTCTGCAACTTATCTTCCTCTACTACGTCTTCGTCTTCCTCGTTCATAATCCCTTTAATCTCCATATATAGCTTTTCTTGGATTTCCGGGTATTTTACCAAATTCGCCATGATCCATTGCAACACTGTGGAGGTGGTGTCTGTGCCACCGTTGATAAATTCTGAGCATAAACTGACAATTTCCTCTTCATTAAGTTTTCTCTTCTCTTCTGGGAGCTGTAAATCCAACAAAGTATCAACATAAGATAACACATCCTGGTCATCCTCCTTAGCCTTGCTCGAATTTTCTTCTTTCAATTTCTTTCTTGCTCTTATCAGTGGAATCAATACGTTTTCTTGATCTTTGCGCGTTTGAAGGAACTCGTCCCACTTGCCACGAAGCACAATCTTGGTCAATCTCGGCCAGAAGTTGAGTATATTGTAGCGGACATAACCGAATAAAACTCGACGCTGAACTTGCTCGATTTCTTTGATTTGTTTCTCATCAAGTTTGTCCCCGAAACACATAAACACCAACAGACAAAACATGGCGTACTGAAAATGATCAATTACACGAACTGGGTGGTGATCACCATTTTTTTTGGACTCTGATTTGATTGAGTCCATGAGGATTTGCAACACCCACTTGCGCGCATGCTTGTATGATTTCACTCGCGAAGGATGGAGAATCTCTGCTGTGAGATTACGTCGCAGAACCCGCCACATAGGGCCATAGAAGCCAGAGCTAATGTTATGCTGGTTGCTGCTACTGACTTTGTTGGTGGCAGGAGCGCTTGGACGTTCAGCGAAAACAGCACCCTTTTGCACCAAGGCCTTGTGAGCAAGGGAGCGATCCGCAACAAAGATGACAGGGCGAGAGCCGGTATGGAGAGTGACCAGGGGGCCGAACTTCGCATGGAGATTGCTGAGGAGGACAGCATCTGTTTCGGAAGAAGATCTGCGAAGCCATAGGAAGTCATTGCCGAGGATGGGGAAGTTGGCCGGTCCTGGAGGAAGGTTTCTGGCGGTGACAGGAAAGAGAAGGTCGATGAAAGCTTTGAGGAGAGCAGCAATGGATATGGAGACTATGATGATGAACCAGGCTTCCATTTCCATACTCACAAAAAATCTTAGTACAATGGTGTTCTAAATGGTAACAAGCATATATCCATGGTGTGGTGTGTGTTCTATAAATAAAGCTATGCTGTGTAGAACAAGTCAAAACTTGAGAGTCTTTTTGTAATCTTTGTTGTAAATTCTACAAGTATGATTTTAATTTGTTTTATGTATAATGTTTAATTTTATATTTATTTTTTTCTTGACCCAGTTTAATTTTTCTACTAGTAATCTAGCTAATGATGTTTGAAATTTGATTTCCAAGTTTGGTTTAAATATTTAACTGAGCCATCAATGACATATTACAAAGATGATGCTCATAAAAATAGTAAAATTGAGAAATTGTTAAATCTGGCCGGCAACTAGAAAATTTTAAAAATAAACTTGACCAAAAAGCAAAATAGGGATCCCAATTTGGATAACTTTCAAAAAATATAAGTTTAATATGTTAGTGAACTGTTCCCTTTTAATTGCATAATCTAATAATTTCTGGTGTTTGATTGAGTGATTGGTATCATACTTTCGTATTTTTCTAATGATAAAATTTAAATAGATCTTCTAAAAAAAAAAAAAAAACCAATTGTGTGCCCTATATGTCATCTAGCCACGGTATTATTTAAACGGTTTGATGCTTTCAAAAATCGGTTTGAATAAATAAACTATCAATGAAATAGTTATCATGATTACGATCACGAAGAATGGTTAAGTTACCGTCCAAAAGAATTGTCGCACTCATTTACTCAATAAGCCTATCCAACAAATTTAAAAATTAAAATTATATTCTATACATCCTCTAACATTACGAAATTGACCTTAATACGTTCAATTTTTATTCCTTCCTTAATAACTTATTCTACAAAATAAGTTTCTAAAGAAATGTATGGAATTTTCTTACAAATTATTGATTTATAGAGCAGATTATGGAAGAATATCAAAATAATAAAAATGATTTATAATCAGTTTATTGAACCAACCCAAGATTTGTTTTTCGTTAATAGTGGGTGTATTTAGCAGATCATTTGAACAAAGATTTCTAAATATAGCCGAGCCCAGTAAGTATATGTTCTATTTGGGCCCAAAAATCATAAATCAGAAAATCTTCTAGAAAACAAAGCCAGAGCAGACACCAGACGGTCGTCTTTGATATGCGAGTGTCGATGGCTGTGGCCATGGCGGGGATCAGAGCGGAGACGGTGGTGGTTTGGAGAGCGCCGACCGGACCATTAGAGATTGAGGTATGTTTTTTTGTTTCTATTTTTCGTTCTTTAAAAAAATTATATAAAAATAGCTCTTGTCACTCTCGATTTTCCGATTTTTGTTCTCTCGAATCTCAAATCAGTTTTGAGTTTCCATTTCTCGAATCTCAAACGATTTATCGGACTTCTTGATGGAGATTTGCAGATGTACACTTTTTCTCAGTTGGTGATGTGTCCTGACACGTCACATATGTATCGTTGACGTGCCCGTCACGTCGGCTTGACTGGATGGCGTGTCCGGTCAAGTAATATCGTGTCCGTACTTACATGCTAGCGTGCCCAGACAAGTCATGACCTTACCTGATAGAGTCAACCGTCGTTTTTTTGTTTTTTTTTTCATTCCAGTGAACTTGAATCTTAGAAAAGGAACAGTTTTTCGCTTCCTCCCTCGGAATTTTTTTTTCCTAGCTTGTTTGTTTCGACAGAAAAAAAACAAGTAGAGAAAATTTCCCAGGAAAATGCAGTTTTTTTTTTTTTTTTTTTCTTCCTTTCCCTTTCGACAGAGGAAGTGAAAATCTGTTCCTTTCTAGACTCTGTTTTCTGTGAAAACAAACAAACGATGGATTTGCAAAAACTAAACAACCAGTAGAATTATCTTCGGTTTCTGGGTGAATCGTATGAAGACAAAATATTTTACGCCGAAAACATTTGCATAGATAGTTAGTTGTGTGTGGTTTTGGTTGAAGAACAGATAATTTATGCTCCTGGTGATTGCTTTTTCTTGATGCTAGTTTTCATCGTTTAATTTGTATGCTCAATCAGGTTTTAATCATGGAAGTATCGTGTTTGTTTTGTGATTTGTTTTAAGCATGAATTATCTATTAGTTATTCTGGTTGATCCAATGGAGTTTGGTTCTATTAATGTTTTTCTAGTGATAACACCTCTGTTTTGTAATATTGCATGGACGGCGTTACAAAAATTACATTAACAAAAGCTTCGTCAAATTATTTAGTTCATAATCCTTTGATTGGTTCGTTATGGTCCGTGTTATTGACACCCCACCAATGAAAATAAATAAAAATTTAGGCGAAAGTACAGCCGAATATATTGTCGAAGGTTGGTGATTGTTTGTTGAATTTAAAATACTCGACATGAAGAGGTTATCTAATCTAATTCTAAACAAACAATAATTAAAAGTAAATTAATATTAAAACATAAATCATAATTATCCCATTACCAATAGAAAAAAAAATTCCCTTAACAACTCAATAAAATCCAATTAAAAATTAACACGTTTCACTTGATATTGGCAGCTAGCCAACTAGCAACTTGCAACACACGTGGGGCCCACAACCTTGTTTTCCGATTGGTTGATGTGTTTGACTTTTCTAGGTCAGCACTTAGGTAGGAACACAAATGTGTTTCCACATGGAATGATACTATAATATTACTCAAACCTTTTATATTATTCACATTTTACAACGATTCGATAGATGATAGGTTAGTGCTAGATTGAGTTGCATTTTTAAGCCGGGATGTACATGGTTTTACGATCTGAGATGGATCGAATCAAACCGAATATGAAATATATATTTAGATCGAGTCATCTTGTTAATATGAGTTAATCCAATTCAAAAAATAACTTAAACTGAATTTATATTTGTCAATTTAAATATTTTTTCGTCAATTGGGTTCTGATGTCGCTTTCAGTATGCCTTAAAATTTGTTAATAAAAAATATCTTAGACTTTGTGTGGCATTATTGTTCAAAAAAAAACATGTATAGAAAAACGTACGTGTATGTACATATCTTTGTTTTTAGACTTGGGCAATTTCTTCGTGGCTAATATTGTTTCAAACATGAATAATACAAAATCGATCACATTTTTATATGATAATGAAAAGAGCCTCCCTTGCTACCACAACTTCACAGTAAACAGTTTCACCACGCATCCATATTCATAGACTTGTTTTTCTGACTCTTGTGTTGGTAGTTTATTTGGTGACTTTTGATTATTTTTCTTGGTGTTCCACATTTTTCTAGTAGATTGTGATTTGTTTCAAGATTCCTTGTCTTAGAAGTCATATAATGTAATCATTTTATTTTGATTACAGTGAAAATTTATTTACGGAATTTGATCTGCATGGACGTAGACATTAAATCCGAACCATATAATTATCTATTTGCTTGCTAAGTTTGGTATTGCATCATCATCCCATCACTTTGACATGATTATATATATACAAACTTGCTTGTTTTCACGTCTCTTGAATGTGAAAACATGAAGTTTTATTTGTATACACATTCTTCTTTCTATCAAACCATGATTGTTTTTACAAAATAAGTGCATACGACAGGTTACAGCAAATAAAGTCAAATCTCTCCAAAAAAAAAAACTCTCATGGCAAAAATGAAGAATTCTTCGCCTTTCTTTCTCTTCTTCTTCTTGTTGTTTTTCTCTGCTTTTGCTGATCAATCTAAAGAAACCAGTTTCAGCTTTGAAGGATTTGATGAAGATGGTGAAAATCTTACTCTAGAGGGAGCTTTGATCATGAAGCCTAGTGGTGTACTTAGGCTCACTAACAGGTCAACTAATGTTACGGGCTATGCATTCTATGCTGAATCAATACAAATGTTGGACAAAACCAATACAAATGCTTCTTCTTTCAGCACATCTTTTGTCTTTGAGATCGTACCTTCAGGTTCAAACTCCGGCGGTCATGGACTTGCCTTCGTGCTTGCTCCTTCTGCAGAACTTCCTGGAGCTGAACCCGATCACTACCTCGGAATTCTCAACAGTACAAACGATGGTAAAGATTCAAACCATATCTTCTTTGTTGAATTCGACACTGTAAATGGTTTCAATGATCACGCGAATGCTCAAGGAAATCATGTTGGAATCAGCACCAATGGAATGTCTTCAATTGTATCAGAACCAGCTTCTTATTATGTCAATAACACAAATCGTAAAGAGGAACTTTTGTTAGAGAGCAGTCAACCTGTCCAAGCTTGGATTGAATATGATGGTGTTAAAAAATTTGTGAATGTCACAATAGTTTCCGGAGGCATGGAAAAACCTGTGAAACCCCTCATTTCGTCTCCTATCGACCTCTCTGAAACCGTCAAAGAAAACATGTATGTTGGTTTCTCTGCGTCTACTGGAGCAGATTCAAGCTCTCATTACATTCTAGGATGGAGTTTTTCATTGAATGGATTGGTTGCTCCTCCACTCAATTTTACTAATCTTCCTAGACCGCCAAAGGAGAAACATTCGACAGCTGATGATCCGAAAACTATAGCTCTGATATCTGCCTTGAGCATTGTTACTGTTCTATTGCTGTGCATAGTGGGTGGCTTTCTGTTTTTTAGAAGGAGAAGGAATTCTGAAACTCTTGAAGATTGGGAGATAAATAGTCCTCACCGGTTACGGTACAAGGATCTTTATGCAGCTACAAAGGGTTTTAAAGAGAGTGAAGCGATTGGAATTGGAGGATTTGGTGCAGTTTACAAAGGTGTTTTACCAAATGATGGAAGGGAAATTGCTGTGAAGAAGATTACCCGTAATTCGCTTCAAGGGATGAGGGAATTTGCAGCGGAGATCGAAACTTTGGGATGTATGAGACACAAGAATGTGCTCAATCTCCTTGGATGGTGTAAGCAAAAGAATGATTTACTATTAGTCTATGAATACATGCCAAATGGAAGCCTTGATTCTCTTCTCTTCAATCCGAAAAACGGGTTCGTGTTAAAGTGGGAACAAAGGTTCAATATCATCACAGGCATAGCAGCTGGGTTGCTATATATGCATGAAGAATGGGAGCAAGTGGTGATTCATAGAGACGTGAAGCCTAGCAATGTACTAATAGACGCTGAAATGAATGCTCGGTTAGGTGATTTCGGTCTTGCCAGGCTCTATGAGCCTGGAAGAGTTTCACACACCACCAATGTTGTTGGCACAATTGGGTACATTGCGCCTGAAATGACTCGCACAGGCAAGCCCTCGACAAGTTCAGATGTATATGCATATGGGGTTTTGCTGCTTGAAATGGTCACTGGGAGGAGGCCTACCGATGCAGGCCACTGGCTACTGGTGGATTGGGTGAGAGACTGTCAACAACTAGGCCAAGCTCTCAATGTCATCGATCCATTGCTGGGTTCAAATTACGTGGTTAAAGAGATGGAACTGGTCTTGACATTGGGTCTGATTTGCTCTCACCACGTACCAGAATTTAGGCCAACCATGAGACAAGTTATACGGTACCTCAGTGGGGATGATGATCTTCCTTTCGTGGATGATTGGAGCTCTGCTGATCGTTTTCAACCAGGTTCCAAGCACGAGAACAGATTCCTGCTAGGATTATCCCACGATACGCTCCAATCATACCCTCAACATTGGAATTCTCTTCCAGCTGGTAGATAATTAATAATCAATCAAATTACATTCTTTCTTTTCCATTATGTTCTTTGTTAAGTGAACTTACACTTGTGTGAATGCTCTTCCAATTGTGAATCTGTAGCCTGGCTCTTTATTTATCGAATTGGATACACTTTCGGATTAGCAGATTATACAAATGCTTGATAAATTTGTGGTTGGTTTTATGCATTGGAGTAATGAATTTGCTTTGTTTTACTGATATTTTTTCAACTGTTATATGAAACACAATTTGCTAAAGCGATTGCCGATGTGCACTGATGTGTTGGCTTGTTGGAATTTTGTAGTTGCCCAGGAGCGAATCTAGTGGTGTTGGATTCTAGAACAAAAGATTATAGTAGAAGATGATCATGTCATGACTTGCTTCCTGTTATTGATAATTGGAGCTATGTTGATACTCATCATCGACTCAACCATTTGAAATGATGAGCTCAAGATTCTTGGAAATTGTTTATTTCCGGAGATAATTTATCAAAAGTTCATGTCTTTTTTCGTCCAATTGTTTGCATCTTTTTCTACTTCTAGAATTTGGTAGATAGTACTTCTTCAAGTCTTGATTTTCTTCATGTTGTATAACAAAAACACCTTCCGGTCAATGGAGAGCAGATCAGATACGGGATCTCGTATGATTTTATTTTACCAATGTCAGTTCATTTTACCGATACCAATTAAGATTCTATATATAAAAAATAAAAAAAAAAGGTGCAGAATCCTCTCTACGAGTAATAAATGAAATAACATACGATGAATTTTAGAGTTTACCCATATGTAACTGTGTTATAAATAAACCACACAAGTTTTTAGTCTTTCCTATTTGAGTGTTGTATTGCTTATTTGCCTTGAGAAGGTTGGGCTTTCACTTGACAGTTCTCTTCAAAGACAGACCAAAAATTAAAACTAGCCCACCTCATTATGCTTTACTAGGCCTAAAATTATGCTGGTTGTTTTCTCTTTTAAAAAAAACAAAACAAAAGCTTTTTTCACTCTCTCAAATTTATAATTTTGTTCTCTTAATCTCCTACTGATTTGAGATTGTGGAAAGCATATTATTTTCTCAATTTCTTGATTTTCAACTTTAAATTTTATACTTTTAAGTTTAATATTGTTTGTTTGTTCTTTTGGGTTTTGAGGGTATAAGGCATTCGATTCAATTATTTCTTCCATTATTTACGTATTCTATAAAGTTGTATTTAGTATGTCACTTTAACAATGAATCAATGTATAAGATGAAGTTGACTAAACAATATACTTTTTATGAGAAAATCTTTTGTGAGACGGTTTTACTAAGAGATTTTCATTAATAAAAAGATACGTGACACATCCAACCGATCATATATTATCTTGTTTTATGTGTAGTTTTCTGAATAAAAATCTCATAGTGAGATCGTTGCATTGAAGATTTTCTTGTATCTTACACCCAAATCAATAAAATTATATGTTTCAATCGTGTTCCTCTTTTTAAACTCTAAATTACAAATCATATCATCTCACAGAAGATTTCCTTATCCCTCGCACCGTAGATTATATACTTTGCAAAAACTTCTATTTCGTCGGAGGATCTTTAATAGAAAACAAATTTTGACAAGCTTTAGCCAAATATTGTCAAGGATTTGTGTGATCTTTGACATAGAAAAATGAATTTAATAACACACTTTGTCTCCTTTAAAAAAAAAAAAATTAATACACTTTCCCTGATATAATAACAAGAAGAGGCCAATGGGCTCTTGTCATTGTGGTAGGCCTCTCCAACCGGAGCCTCTACCACCGAGGTTCAATCCCTAGGGCATGTATGATTTTGTGCAATTTTTCCAAGTCCCACCAATGTCCTATTGTGTGGGTGTTATACAACCTATGTGTGGTCTATCTCTCCCTATAAGTGGGAGCTGTGGTCCAGGCTGTGTTTAGAGAGCTCAAATCTCGTCGGTCCCGGCAGTGTGTTGTATCCATCAAAAATAATAATAATAATAATAATAATAATAATAATAATAATAATAATAATAAGAGGTTATCTAATTGAAATAATTACACATTCAATTCAACAATCAAGCTTAATCAATCATTAATTAAATTAAGACTTAATAGCATTGGACCCCCCTGAAGTGTATGTGAATTTACAATATGCCCCCTGAATATTTTTTTTCGACAGTAAACCCCTTGAACTCTCATTTTCTTTGCACCACCCTTATGGAGATGCCCCCTCCTCAGGAGACAATAAAACAAGCAGGTGCAAAAAAAAAAAAGGAGAGTTCAAAGAGTTTACTGTCGAAAAAAAACATTCAAGAGGTACATTGTAAATTCGCGTACACTTCAGGGGGTCCAGTGCTATTAAATCTTAAATTAAAAATGAAATAAAATTGAAACATAATCATCATCATCCAAATCGGTAGGAAAACTCAATTAATAAAGATCAAAGCCCAAATGTATCCAATGAAAAGTCAACACGTTTCACTTCAGTTGCAATCTACACTGCTTACGGCGTACTTACGATAGTTGATGTCTTCATGAGCTCATCTAGTTTGATTTTTATAGGTCAACTCTCTGGTGCTTCTTTAGACCACATTGAAAAATATTATTTTATCATTTGAATAAAATTTTATTAGTAGTTATCTTATTAACTTTCTATAAAGGGTAAAGCTTAAGATTCTTGGTATATTGGGTGAAAATATTAGTAAACTTAGAACAATAATATTACTTTGCTTAAATTTGGTATTCAAATCCAGTATCTAAATGATTTGACATCATTATAATCTATTCATTTAAATTATATTAGATTTAAATGATTTGAATAGATGGATTATAGCGATACCATAAAGAATAAAAGTACAAACACTTGATAAATAATAAATTTGTGATTGGTTTTATGCATTGAAGTGTTGAATTACCTTTGTTTAACTGATATTTTTTTGAACTGTTATAAGGAACACAATTTGCTAACCAGTAATTCTGTATAAGCGATTGACAAGGTCCACTGATGTGTTGGCTTGTTGTAATATTCTGTAGCTGCCCAGGAGCGAATCTAGTGTGGTTGGATTCTAGCTCGAAAGATTAGTAGAAGATGATGAACTGAAGATTCTTGGAAATGATTTATTTCTGGAGATAATTTATCAAGAGTTCTTGTCTTTCTCTAGAATTTGGTAGATAGTACTTATTCAAGTCTTGGTTTACTTCATGTGGTATAATAAAAACACTATTCGGTCAACGGAGAGCTGTTCAGTTTCAGGATTTTATACGTTTTCATTTTACATGGATGTCTGTACATTTTACACTGGTGTCAATTGAGATTCTGCATGAAAAACGTGTGAAATTCTTGCATTTGTTAATTTTGGTTTCTAGTCAACAATGAATGATAAATAAATAAATAAATATATGATGAATTTTAGAATTTACCAAATGTACTTGTGTTTTTACTTTTTAATCAAAAAAAAAAAAAAAAAAAAGTCTCAAGTTTTTAATCTTTCTATTTTAGTGTTGGATTGCTTTGAAAAGGTTGTTGGGATTTCACTTGATAGTCCACTTCAATGACAGACCTAAAATTTAAAAGTAGCCCACCTCATTATTCGTTGTTTGGGCCCAAATTAATGCTGGTTGTTTTCTCTTTTTCTTTTTTTCTTAAAAAAAAAAAAAAAAAATCGCTTTTGTCACTCTGTCAAATTTGTGATTTTGTTCTCTCAACCTCCTACTGATATCTCAATTTCTTGATTTTCAACTTTAAATTTTATACTTTAAAGTTTATTTTTGTTCGTTTGTTCATTTGGGTTTTGAGGGTATAAGGCATTCGATTCAATTATTCCTCCATTATTAACTTATTCTACAAAGTTGAGATGTATTTAGTGTCTATAAACCAAAATATGAGATAAAGTTGATTCAGCGATATGCTTTTATAAGAGATTCATTTGTGAGATGGTTTTACTAAGAGATTTTCACTCAAAAAATGATACGTAACACATCCAACCATTCATATATTATTTTGTTTTACATGTCATTTTCTAAATGAAAGTCTCATAATAAGACCGTTTAACTGAAGATCTTCTTGTACCTCACACCCAATTTACATGTGTCAACCTCTCTTTAAACTCCAAATTTTCTCGTTCCTCACACCAAAGATTTTATGCTTTGCAAAAACTTCCATTTCGCCGTAGGAACTTTGAAAGAAAAACAAATTTTGACAAGCTTAAGCTAAGTAGAGATGACTATGGTTCGGTTCCGGTTTTGAACTGCCGATTCCGGTTTTAGGGGGACCTGGAACTGGAACTGCAATCGCCAAGAAGGTGGTACAAGTTCCACGGTTCCGGTTCCGGCGGTTCGGTTCCTCTTTTTGTTTTATTTTTATTTTTTTATATATAATAATTACAAAAAATTAGACATGTAATGTAATGATGTGAAATTATAAATGAAGTTGATTGGGTAAGCCGAAATTAAAATAAAATAAAGGCGGAATTATTTTTCATAATTTTTTTTGTAATATATTTATTTAAGATTTTATTATTGACAATTTTATTATTTTTCATTTTAATTTAAAGCTAAGATAATTATTTTAGCTAAATAAAATCCATTGTGAAAAAAATACAAAATATGAAAAAATTAATGGATTTTTTTATTATTTATTTAAGAATTTTTTTTTTTTTTTGTAATCTATTTATTTAAGATTTTATTATTGAGAATTTTATTGTTTTTCATTTTAATTTAAAGCTAAGATAATTATTTTAGCTAAATAAAATCCATTGTGAAAAAAAAATACAAAATATGAAAAAATTAATAGATTTTTTTTATTATTTATTTAAGATTTTTTTTTTTTTTTTTTGTGATCTATTTATTTAAGATTTTATTATTGAGAAGCTAAGATAATCATTTTAGATAAATTAAATAGTAATAAGGGCAAAAGTGTACTTTAATAGGTTTTAAAATAGTTGACTTTCAAATATTTGATCAAGTGGACTAAAGTGATGATTTTTAGAAAAAAGAGGGACTAAAGTGATAAATATGAAAAATATTTATAAATGTGACAAATCGCCAAAAAAATGGGATTTATATGAAATTATACCTAAAATAAATATATAAAACACTAAAAAAATATATTGAAATAAAACTAAACAATTTAAATTTGCCTAGCACTTAATTTGTACAACAATTAAGTTGTCTACGTATCATCTTGGGGTTTAGAGGAAAGGTCACTTAACTCTTTTACCTTTTATTGTCGGTTCGGTGAAGTGAGTTGGGAGTTGGGACTGTAACTAATTGTTACCTTCCGTTCCAGTGGTGTTGTCATCGTCGAAGAAATCGTAGAGTGCTTCTTGATCGATTTCATGTTGTATGTTTTGTGTCTTGGTCCAATCATCAACACAAACTTGGATTTGAATTGATTGTGGACTCAAAAGCGAACATCTTTCATCCAGTATATTTCCACCGGCACTAAACTTTTGTTCCACAGCCACTGTAGAAACCAATGTTATAAGAATTTGTTTGGCTATAATAGCCAAGATTGGGAAGTGCTTTTCATGATCCCTCCACCAATGTAGGATATCAAATTGTTCCACATCACCGTCTCCCATAAACTCAAAACTGGTACTGTTATAAGTTTCAATCTCAGAATATGATGATGGGGTCGAGCTTGATGAAGAAAAAGCTCGTAATTTTTTAGTCTTTTGGAATAACAGTTGAGACCCTAACCCCAAAAATTTGGAGGATCGAGTATGGAATACAATTTAAGTTTGTGGAATATTAATGTTCATTGATGGACCATAAATTCTACGATATTTATCATAACTCATAAAATAATGTTCTAATTGTAGAACATTAAGCACGCATATCTACTTCTATTTCTAAACAACCATAATAAAGAGTTAAATAATCAAGCAAATTTTCTAATTTACAACGTAAATCAAAACACAATACAAGCAAATAAATAGTTGGAAATTCCCTATAATGGTCTAACGATTTTTTTTCATAGCTTCAATGTAGGCCTGTAATTGTATATTGGATGAACATTCAGAAAATGCACCAACAATATTACAACTTTCAATAATAAATAATTGAATAGTAGGATAATAAATACCCGAAAAATTATTAATAGCATTATTAAAGACTTTTAACAGATTACAAATTTTTTTAAAAACATCTCAATGGTGTGGATAAAGAATGATGTGACTAACATTATATTGTATAAAAGAAACTAATAAATCCCTATAATCATAACTTTTAGAAAGCAATTTATAGAATTTCAACGTGTTGGAACATTACGAAAAAATCTAATAGGATGCCTACCTGCTTGTTTATAAAAGAGGGCATCTTTAATAGGTTTAATAAAAGCTTAAAGAATTTGTAAACCACTTTGAACATATAAATTTAAAACATGGCAATTACATCTTTGATGAAAAAATTTATTACCAAAATAAGGTTTGCATAAATCAATTAAAAAAAGAATAACTGTCGTATTGTTAGAAGTATTGTCAAAACCAATTGTAAAAAATTTGCTTTTAATTGTATACTCTTCAAAAATAATTTTCATATTTTTATAAATATTATCAGCAGTATGTGCATCACTAAAACTCTAAATGTAAGAATTCTTTTTTGCATTGTTCATGCTTTGTCCATATAATGACAAGTCACACCCAAATATGAATGCGTTCGTCAATGATCACTCCATGTCGGCATATACGGAAACACGATCTTTATAATTCAAAAAAAAAAAATTCAAATTTTTTTCTCTTTTAAAAATATCATAAAGTGTACGTGTGAGAATGGTTCTAGAAACACGATATGTAGTAGGATTTAATGCTCTATGACAATAATTAATAAAACCAACCTTTTCACCAAAACTAAAAGGTAAATGGTCAACAACAACCATTCTAGTTAATTCTTCTCTATTAGTTTGATCACTATATTTAAATAATTTAGTGTTAGAGGTAGCGAATCTGGAAATTTGAGTTTGTGTACTCGATCTGGCCTGTTCAGCTGGATGCCAGGTCGTAATATGCTTCCAATATGTGTCGTATCCTTCAAATTTACTCCACTTAAATGCTTTGTGGCAGTAATTGCAAATCGATTTCATCGTTCCATCCTTTTTCGTAATTTTCTTCATATGATATATGAAGATATCAGATTTCGGCTGCTTCTCAACCTACTCTAAGTTTTGTTCAGTAGGTGATACTTCAAAATCTGGATCTAGAGGGGGATTAGGCCTATTTTCTGATTGGCTTGTGATATTGGGGCTAGCATCGGGTTCATAAATTATTAAAGGGGGATTAAGTTTAAGGATTCAAGATAGGCTTGTCGTTGCAGGAACTCATGGTAAGCGGTTTCGTCATAACTAACATTGTCCGGCTGGACTGACACTGGCTCTGACATAGGACCCTTACCAGTCTTGGAAATGGAATGCCTTGGAGGCATTGGAGCGTCTCTAGCTCTACTTCCATTTTCACTTGCTATTTAAAAAATTGAATTATACAAAAAAAACTCTTGAAAAAAAAATGTGAATAAATTGGTGGAAATAAATTTGAAAATTTTTCTTGGAAATAAAATTGCAATAAAATAAATATAAAAAATTGAAAAATAAAATTGCAATAAAATAAATATAAACAATTGAATAATTGAGAGAGAATTGGTGTGAGGAGAAATGACAGCCAATTTTTTTTTATAAAACATATAATTTATTGTTTTTTTTTCTTTCTCTTATTTTTTTTTTTCCTAAAACCAAATAAAAAATAAAATGGGTGGAACTGGCAGTTCCAGCCCCATTTTTTTTAGAAGAACCGGAATCGAAACCTTCATCCTCTTAGTTTTGGTTTTTTACTTACGGTTATGGTTTGGCTCCACAGTTTGAACCGAACCGCGGTCATATCTAAAGCAAGGATTTGTGTGATCTTTGACCTAGAAAAATGAATTTAATAATAAACTTTGTCTCCTTTTTTTTTAAAAAGTAATACACTTTGTCTGATATAAATAACAAGAAGAGGTTATCTAATTGAAATAATTACCCGTTCAATTCAACATTCAAGTTTAATCAGTCATTAATCAAGCTTAATCAATCATCATCCAAATCAATAGGAAAACTCAATTAATAAAGAACAAAGCCCAAATGTAATCAAAACTCAACACGTTTCACTTCAGTTGCAATCTACACACGTACTTACTGAGCTCATTTTTGCTCACCCACCTTAACAGAGGGTGAGGCGGTGAACATTACCCCATCTCAAATGATTACACCTGTCTTAAACTTAATCCAAAGTTAATAAATACTCAATCAGTTAGAAATTCTATTAAATAAATAAGGGTAAATAGGTAAATGTATAAAAAAAATTTAAAATTAATTATGTTTAACAAATATTAAAATTAAAAAAGTAATATTTCCCTCCGGTGATGTGGGTGATGATTTTTGGAGATGATGAAGTGGGTGTTGATTCAATTTTTCTTTTCAAACACATCTCCTCAACAAACAAAAAAATCACAGATTCCCCAACAAAAATAATCCAAACTCATCTTCATCGGAGATTCTACAACAACACAAAAAAAAAAAAAAAATCAAACACAGATTCTACAACAAACAAATTCAAACTCATCTTTTTCAAACACAACTTCAATCACAGATTCTACAATAACAACAAAAATTCAAACACATCTTCTTCATCATAGACAATTAGATTCCACAACAAAAAAATTCAAACTCATCTTCATCAAACACAACTCAACACAAAATTCAGAAAAAGGAATGGTCCATGGTCAACCTCCTTGAGCTATTCTTCTTGGGCCTCACCACCGGTGCCGTCGCAACCGCCGCTTACACCACCCCTGCTCCCACTGCCCTTTTCCCCATCGCCACCACTTTTCAAACCAAAAAAAAAATCTGAAAACCCTAGATCGAGCTAAATACAGGAGAAAGCAAACTGATGTAGCTTTTATGATGGATTGGATTCTCAATCTCTGGTGGTTTGGAATCTCTCTCTTCACAATCGAAGTTTTGATGGTTTGGATTCTCTATCAATGGAGAATCCCCATCTCCATCTGCGATTTAGAAAGCCTGATGATGAACATAAAATAGATGATGGTGATGAACAATAGTGTTTTTTTTTTTTTTTTTGGAAAAGGATAATGAACAAGAACAATAATGAATAGATAACGAATAATCGATTATAGTGATGAACAATTTTTTTTGTTCATAATAATGAACAATAATGAACAAAACAAAAGAAAAATGAAAAATAATGATTTCTTGTTGCAGGTTTTTTTTTCTTTTTTTTTTCTTTAAAACAAAAGGTAAAATTGGTAGAACAATATTTATTAACATTGAGTTAAACTTAGGACGGATGTCATTATCTGATGTGGGGGTAATGCCCACCCCCAGTTAAGATGGGTAAGCAAAAATGGATTTGTACTTACGTCAGTTGATGTCTACGTGAGCTCATCTATTTTGACTTTGAAAGGTCAATTCTACGTGTGCTTCTCTGGACCACATTGAAAAATATTATTTTATCATTTGAACAATATAATATTCTCTAAAGTTTTACAACGATTTATAAAACAAAATTGTATTCTTATCTTATTAGTTGTTATCTTATTAACTTTCTATAAAGGGTCAACTTTAAGATTCATGGTCAATTGGGTGAAAATATAAGTAAATTTTAGATCAATAATATTACTTTGTTTAAAATTGGTTTCTAAATGATGTGACATAATTATAATTTATTTACTTAAATATTAGATTTACATGATTTGAATAAACAAATTACAGTGATACAACATCATTTGGGCAATATATTTGAACAAAATAATATTACTTTTTAACGAAAAAATGTGAGGAAAATCACTTCAAAAAAATTGTTACAAAAGTTTACTCGATTATTCATCACACAAAATTTTGGAGGGTCAATGCACAATGTAGTTGCTATCCTTCTGAAAAAATGTACTTACTTGCGTGTATTATTCTCTGTGAGACTTTCTATAACTATCAAAACAATCCACCAAAAAATGCACAATTTGTCTATGAAAATGATGGAACAGGAGCCTTCCTCGCACGGCAAGTAGTGCACGATTAACAATCCCAATTCCCATCACCACCCACACTAATGGACTTTGTTCTTAAGACTTGGACATCACAAATTCACAACCACACCCTTTCAAAAATAAAATTACTGTTTATTCCGTCTGATAATATTTCAATTCGAGTTGTTGCCATTACAGTATGTACGTGGTATATATAAAAAAAAAAAAAAAAAAAATAGAATTATTATTACAAAGAGTAAAGTGAGAGGAGTCTGATCCATCAACCTCCGGTTTTTTTTTTTTTCTCGACTTTGAAAACTTCCGAGTCTCCCTTCCATCTCTTGTTTATTATTATTTTTATTATAGATCTCAGTTTACTTTCTCCTTCTAAATCTAATCAATCCATGACTGTTTACAGTTTATTATAATAGTTGCGTCACATGTTATGTTATATATAGATTCCCTCTCAAAATCTTCATGCCAAAAATGGGGTCTTTCTTGTTGCTTTTCTTCTTCTTCTTCTTCGTTTTTCCTGTTTTTGTTCAATCTCAAAACACCCGTTTCATCTTTGAAGGATTCAATGGAGCTGCTAATAATCTAACTCTAGAGTTAGAAGCTTCAATTATGATCAATCCTGGAGGTGTACTCAGGCTCACCGACAAGTCAAACAATGTTATAGGCCGTGCATTCTACAAGAAACCAATACAAATGATTGACAAAGCATCTTCTCAAAATGCCTCTTCTTTCAGCACATCTTTTGTCTTTGAAATTGTACCTCCAAGTACAGGTTCCGGCGGGTACGGACTAGCCTTCTTGCTAGCTCCATCCACACAACTTTCGGGAGCTGAAGCTGGTCACTTTCTCGGAATTCTTAGCAATCAAACTGATGGCAAAACTTCAAACCACATCTTCTTGGTTGAATTCGACACCGTTAATGGGTTCAATGAAGGTGTAGATATGCAAGGAAACCATGTTGGAATTGGCCTCAACCGAATCTTCTCAAATAAATCAGAACCAACTTCTTATTATGTCAACGGCACGGATCACAAAGAAGACTTCCCGTTGGAGGGCTCTGGACCAATCCAAGCTTGGATTGAATATGATGGTGTACAAAAAGTTATCAATGTAACAGTGAGTCCAATAAACATGGAAAAACCAGTGAAGCCTCTCATGTCCTTGGAAAGAGACCTCACAGGTATTCTTAAAGAAAATATGTATGCTGGTTTCTCCGCGTCTACCGGAGATAAATCAAGCTCTCATTACATTCTAGGATGGAGTTTTCAATTGAATGGAGGGGTTGCTCCTCGATTAAATGTGTCTAATCTTCCTAGACCACCACCAAGGGAGAAAATTTCAACATCTTATGATGGAAAAACTGTAGCTCTTATCTCTTCTTTGTGTGTTGTTACTGTTCTATTGATGGGTCTGCTGGGTTATTTTTTCTTGCATAGAAGGGAGGAGGATTATGAGGTTCTTGAAGATTGGGAGATAGATTGTCCTCATCGGTTTCGATACAAGGATCTTTATGTAGCAACAAATGGTTTTAAAGAGAGTGAAGTGATTGGAAGTGGTGGTTTTGGTTCAGTTTACAAAGGTGTTTTATCGACTAATGGAAGTGAAGTTGCTGTCAAGAAGATTACTCGTAATTCGCATCAAGGGATGAGGGAATTTGCAGCCGAGATCGAGAGTTTGGGACGTTTGAGACACAAGAACTTGGTTCATCTCCTTGGATGGTGTAAGAAGAAGAATGATTTACTATTAGTCTATGAATACATTCCAAATGGAAGCCTTGATTCTCTTCTCTTCAAACCGAAAAATAGGTTCATGTTAAACTGGGAGCAGAGGTTCAATATCATCAAAGGCATCGCCTCAGGGCTGCTATATTTGCACGAAGAGTGGGAGCAAGTGGTGATCCATAGAGATGTTAAATCTAGCAATGTATTAATAGATGCTGAATTGAACGCTCGTTTAGGCGATTTTGGTCTTGCCAGGCTCTATGATCACGGAGGAATGTCGCACACCACCAGTGTTGTGGGCACAATTGGGTACATTGCGCCTGAACTGACCCGTACAGGCAAGGCCTCAGCTAGTTCAGATGTGTTTGCATTCGGGATTCTGCTTCTCGAATTGGCTACTGGAAGAAGACCTATCGGTTCAAGTAACTTCCTTCTGGTGGAATGGGTGAGAGATTGCCAACAACTGGCTCAAATTGTAAACACTGCCGATCCATCATTAAATTCGAGTTACAGTGTTAAAGAGATGGAACTGGTTCTGACATTGGGTTTGATTTGCTCTCACCAAAGAATAGAAATTAGGCCGACCATGAGACAAGTTATACGGTATCTCAATGGAGATGACATTCTTCCTTTCGTTGATCATTGGGGCTCTGTAGATTATTCTCAACAAGGATCCGAATTTGGCTCTAGAACATTTCAGATTTCGGATGGTACGTTCAAGACATCTCATCGTTCTCATGAATCATACTCCTATCGTTCTCATCATTCATACTCCTCCTCGGGATTCTCTTCCAGTTCTATATATTCCGGTAGATAGCATTCAATATGTAGAAATTTTCCAAATTTCTAATTTGTTATAATTCATTCAATTTGCATTTGTATGAATGCTCTTCCACATCAGAATTTGTGGCACGATAGATGTACTTATTTTAATGAATTGATCACTCTTTATGCAATCATCCATGAGAATCTGAACCAAACAAATTCAACATAAACCATGTAATAAAACACTAACCCAGAAAGTTGTGCGGGAGAAATGCATCGGTGAAGAGAATATATGTAAATTTGCTAGTA
This sequence comes from Acer negundo, assembly GCA_035582765.1. Lineage (NCBI taxonomy): Eukaryota > Viridiplantae > Streptophyta > Magnoliopsida > Sapindales > Sapindaceae > Acer > Acer negundo. Next base: position 20,419,411 of record CM069243.1, on the reverse strand, counting down.
GAAAAATACGAAACGTGACATAAGAAGTGACTCGATAAACCACCGATTAGTGGTTGGCATTAAACAGAGTTTCAATAAGTAGCAGACCACCATTTCTATCCAGTGACTTTAAACATTGTAGTAGCTTCCTATCCCACAAAATGTGGATCAACAAAAACCCTGAAATTTCAGAACTAACACCTGCAAATACAGAAAAGATATTGATACACATGACTGTCACCGACTTTGTAGTTCCTCGACACCCTTTACTGGAAAAATTGGAAAAAAAAGAAAACTACGTTTAACAAAGAAAAAGTAAAGAATTTTGATCCCGTTGACTATTTTCTCGTCACAGACTGTGGCTTGCTTGCTTTCTTGATCATGAAACCATAAGTCGTCCAATCATCCCCTGGGTCCAACCAGCAGTCTCCTTGAAGACACTCGCCCAGAAATTCAGTGTTTAAACAGTATCTTCGTGTTTGGACCAAGTGCATCTGCAAGATCACCCATCACGGCAACTGCAGCTTTCGTTACACTCTCATCCCTGCAAGAACATAGAAAATAAAAGCAATTAGGACCACAACAGAGGAATGTGAGAAGTATAAAGAGAAAATGAAAGCAGAGAAGTGAAGCTTCAAAGGTGTTCGATGAAAATCTCAAGAGAACAAGATGAAGATTTGAGAGTTACAAACTCTGCCATTAATGGCTACTTTTGAGCTCTGAAAATTTCTATATTTGTATTTTGATTACGGAATGAATAATACACCAAAAGCGTGAGCTTTGTACATATTTATATCAGCTTTAGCTTGGCTTACATTTCTAACAAACTACTCTTAACTAACTCCTGATAATCAGGAAGATAAGCCAATGATATGCTGACACATCAGCATCAGTAACTAACTCGATAACAGAACGAGGGGACTCTAACTTCCTAGACTCACTTCTTTTCTATTTGGCCTTCTCGATGTATCTCTTCTCTGTTCCTGAGTCTCCATTTTCTGTACATACAGCAAGACCTGTGTATAAAGGAGCTGTGCTATTATTGTCCAGCCTTTGTGTGACTGATGTGCATTGAGCTTTATTCAACATTCTAACAAGAAAGAAACCAGACACATAATATGACAAAGAGGGCGGGAAGATACCTCTGTCTGTCTGTCAATAAACTGCAATAGATGTTGGGCATACGACATCATGACCACAGCCTTTGCATTCTTGAATCCCTGTAGAATGCCTGAATAAGCTTCGAAGATGCTACGCCTGAGCTGGTTTCCATAATCCATCAACTCCTCGTCATCGACATCCAAATGGGCGCAGGCCTTAGCAGCATCCTGATATGTGCGAGGAAAGATGAGGACTTGGTCAAGAAGTTAGTGACAGATTAGTTATTAGTCTGTCAGTTGTTAGTGGAATGATTTAGTTATCGGTAGTTGGCATAGTGCTTCACGCACCCCTTGCATTATTTCCTGTTTTTCTAGCTTTATCTTGTTTAGTTGTACCCTATAAAAGGCAGACTCTTATTAAATACAAGGCATGAAATGAAAATGACAATTGTCCTCTCTATCTATCCTCTATATATCTCTCTAATTGAAATATATTAGTTCTACTCTCCTCTAAATTCTTCTATGTATTTTTCAGGATCGAAAATATACACATCAAATGGTATTAGAGTGGTTTGGTCCTGTGGACACACGTTTTCATAACGGAGTCTATAAAGTCTTAACTTGTCATGTGTCTACCTTCGTCTAAATCCAAAATACCCTCCAAACCATTAGGGATGAACTCCAATCTCTATCATTTTCTCAAACACAATTAGCCACCTATCTTCCGGTGTTTTTCAATGATAACACGAATGCTCAAGGAAATCATGTTGGAATCAGCACCAATGGAATGTATTCACTTGTATCAGAACCATCTTCTTATTATGTCAATAACACAAATCATAAAGAGGAACTTTTGTTAGAGAGCAGTCAACCTCTCTAACCTCTCCAACCTCTCCAAGGTGCAGAATCCTCTCATCCGATTATTCTTAGATAGTCTACGAGTAATAAATAAATAAATATATGGTGAATTTTAGAGTTTACCCATATGTAATTGTGTTTTTAAATAAATAAATAAATAAATAAAATAAAATAAAAAGTAAAAGAAAAAAAAGTCTCACTAGTTTTTAGTCTTTCCTATTTGAGTGTTGTATTACTTATTTGCCTTGAGAAGGTTGGGCCTTCACTTGACGGTTCTCTTCAAAAAGACATACCTAAAATTAAAAACTAGCCCACGTCACTATGCTTTTTTTTTAAAGGAAACCAAAGATTACAAACAAGGCCGGCATTCAGCCGAAACCAAAGAACTAACACAAGGAGGGAATTCCTCCGGCCAAAACATGTCCTCAACGCAGGAGAGACCATTTTTAGCTAATACATGGGCTACTTGATTAGCCGTTCTAGGAGCGAAATTAATCGAAACACATTGCATTTACACCAACAAATTTTTAATGTCATAATTACCACCCCAATCTCAGAAAAAAGAATGCACTCACTATTGATCCATCCCACAACAACTTTAGCGTCTGAGTCGATCCTACACGGAGTTAAACCAGTATTAATAGCAAGTTGCATACCCCGATAGATAGCTTCCGTTTCGCGACTTGCAGAGAGAAAGAGGCTTCAGTTTTTTGAGAGCTTGAGGCCATGACTAAGCCTTTTGAATTTTGGATCACTAACCCAAAACCCACCAATCAATACGCTGCATTAATCGCCTCATCGCAGTTAATCTTATACAAACCTGGTTATGGGGGGATCCAAACAGGGTTTCTGAAGGTGGCAATAGCAGGTAGCCTATCTAACATTGAACTGGTGCTATGGAATTTAACAACAAAACCGTGAGCCCACTCCACCACATCAACCTCCTTAGCAGAAGAAGAATCATGAACTACTGCATTATGGTTTGACCAGATTTTCCACAAGCAGGCACAAAAAATCCCTAACTCTTCCACAGTTAAGCTCTCAAAGCAATCAAGAATGAAATCAAAAAAATGAACTTTAGACTTATGATTACCTAACAACTTTTGAGACCAAAAAGCACACACCATTTTTAATTTTTTGCAGTTCCAAAGACAGTGAAAAATAGATTCATTCTTACACTTACAGATGGGACATAGCCTACCAACTGGGATCTTCCTCCGAGCTAAGACAACATAAGTAAGGAGCATGTTATTGCAGGCTTTCCACACAGAACATATTTTTTTAGGGGGAGTTTTAACTTCTACAGAGTCTTCCACCAAGAGAAGGATAAGATAGAAAAGGAACCAGTGTTCGATGAACCAATATCAGACCGAAGAGAGCATCCCAGACGATAACCATTTTTAGCTGAATAAGATCATTTCTGATCAAAATGTTACTGAAGAGAATCATTCACGCGACCCTTCCCAATAGGAATACTCATGATAGCGGTTGTGTCGTCCTCTCGAAAGACTATTTTTATCAGATCAATATTCCACCCACCTGAGGGAAGAAATAGTTTATCAACTGTGACATTGTCACCTAAATAGGGAGGAGAGAAAGTTCTGAACTTGGATGATCTCGGGATCCAACGATCCTTGTAGATACGGATCGTGGTACCATTATCCACTCTCCACTTGGAACCTGCAACTAAAATTTCTTTTCCCCACATTAAGCTTTTCCATATGTAAGAGGTTGTAAGTTTTGATTCTGCATCAATAAAATTCCCATCTGGAAAATAACTGGATTTCAGAACACGAGCAGCTAGGCAACTTCCATTAACCATAAGCCACCAACATTGATTGGCTAGAAGAGATTGGTTATACACTTCTAGATTTCTGAAACCTAAACCCCCTTTCTCTTTGGTCTCACATAATCTTGACTAAGTACACCAATGGATTTTTCTTGCGGTTCCTGTGCTCCCCTACCAAAACCGGGAACAGAGGTGATAAACCTCATTTAAGAGTCCATTCGGAAGTTGGAACAGATTCATAGAGTAGGTGGGTATAGATTGTATTATTGCCTTGATTAAGATTTCCTTCCCCCTTGTAGAAAGAAATTTATCTCGCCAACCTTTGATTTTGTCTCATATTCTGATGGTAATATCAGAAAAGATGTCCTTTTTCTTTCTCCCTGTGAAACAAGGAAGACCTAAATATTTCCCAAGGCAGCCAACAATTCTGATAACTAAAATAGCAGCCAGTTGGGAGCATTTTGCGGGAGAGATAGATGGACTCACACAGAATGCAGATTTTTCGAAATTAATAATTTGATTGGAAGCCTTAGCATAAACATCAATGATTCTCTTGATATGAGCACAATTGGAAATCGAAGCTTGAGCAAATAGTAGACTATCATCCGCAAAGAAGAGATGGGAGATAGTCGGTCCATTTCGGTTACAATTAAAGCCCTGAAGATTTCCATTATCCACCGCATGATTGATCAAGTAAGAGAACCCTTCTACGCATAAGATGAATAAATAGGAAGAGAGCGGATCTCATTGCTGCAGTCCCCGATTTATTTTGATAGAGCCAAAGAATATCTCCATTAAGAACAAAAGAATAGAAGACAAAAGAAATGCAGCGCATAATCAGATTAATCCACCTCTCAGAGAGACCCAATTTTCTCATCATGCTACCAACGAAACTCCATTCCACCCGATCAAAAGCTTTAGACATGTCTAGCTTGATCGCCATGGAACTATGTTTCCTCTTCCTTCTCTTCAGCTGATGCATACATTCGAAACCAATCAAAATGTTGTCAGAGATCAACCTTCTTGGAATAAATGCTCTTTGAGTCTCTGAGATGACCCCATCTAGTGCGTAATGGAAGCGATTAGCAATCGCCTTTGTCACGATTTTGAGGAGAACGTTGCACAGACTGATTGGTCTAAAGTCTGAGATTCTTTCCGTGACATTCTTTTTAGGAAGGAGAGTGATCAAGGTATCATTTAATTTTTCCAACGAACCTCCGTTGTTAAGACACTCTAAACAGGCCATTACCACACTTGGACCTACATTGTCCCAAAATTTTTGGTAAAAGACTGCTGGTAGCCCATCCCTACCCAGGGCCTTCATTGCACCCAAGCCAAAAACTGCTTTGTGGACCTCATCTTTAGTAAAGGCTGTGTCCAGAAAGTTACTCATAGAAGATGTGAGCTTTGGTTGAATTGTTTCCAAAATTGCACCTATGTCATCCTGTGAAGGATTGTAGGATTTGAAAATGTTACCAAAATGCTCAAAGATGATTCGCTCCATCTTTCTAATAGAATCATACCATTGACCATCGTTACCCAGGAGACCTATGACGAGCACTTCTAACTATAGCTTTCATATGGAAAAACCACGTGTTTCGATCCTCACACTTAAGCCATTCAATCCTCAACCTCTGTCTCCAATAGTGTTACTCGGTTTCCATAGCCAAATCTAACTAAGCTTCAATTAACTGGATTGCCTTCCAAGAGCTTGAACTGAAATTATTATAAGCATTCTGCAATTCCATCTTTTTGTTGATAATAGTCTATTTGAGTTTGCACCTACATTGGATATTCCAAGCATCCAGACAAGAACCACAATTCCGGATATTGCCCAGAACTCTATCAACCGCATTTAGGCCTCTATAGCTTCCCTAATTATTTGAAATCAAATCCTAGCATTCCGGATTGTCGACCCAACACTCCTAAAAATGAAAGCGTCGTTTCCTGATTGGCTCCTTAAAGATGCCACCATTATCCTTAAAATGTAGGACAATCGGTCTGTGGTCGGACCGCCAGAAATCAAGGTGAGAGACAATAAAGTTTGGAAATAACATCTTCCATTCCATATTACCCGTACATCTATCTAATCTTTCAAAGATCATTGCTCCATCTTCTCTTTTATTACACCATGTAAATTGAGGGCCAATATATCCCAAGTCTTCGAGCCCACAATTATTTGAAACCAAATCCTTGCATTCCGGATTATCGACCCAACACTCCTCAAAGTGAAAGCGTCGTTTCCTGATTGGCTCCTTAGAGATGCCACCATTATCCTTAAAATCCAAGAGAATCGGTCTATGGTCAGACCGCTAGAAATCAAGGTGAGAGACAATAAAGTTTGGAAATAACATCTTCCATTCCATATTACATGTACATCTATCTAATCTTTCAAGGATCACTACCCCACCTTCTCTTTTGTTACACCATGTAATTGAGGGCCAATATATCCCAAGTCTTCGAGCCCATAATCATCGAGAGTCTCGCGAAAATCAGTCAGGAGCTTCCATTCCTTCGGAACACCTCCCACTTTCTCAGCGTTGTCCAAAACTTCATTGAAATCCCCTAAACAAATCCAAGGTAAAGATGACATGCTAGCAAGTCTCCTTAGCAGTGTCCAAGAGTGACATCTTTGATGAGCATTCGGATTGCCATAAAACTCGGTGAGTCTCCACCACAGATTATTACAAGACGAAAACAAACGAACATCAATGTGTGTCACCGAGAAACTCAACAGCTCCACTTTAACGTTGGCTACCCAAAAAAGACACAACCCACCAGAATTTCCAGAAGAGTTAACCACTAATTTTCCTTCAAACCCCAACCGAACATGCAACCATTCCATTATTGTCTGACTCGCTTTCGTCTCCATCAGAAACAACAAATCAGGGTTGACCGCCTGCTTTTGGGAAAGTAGGGAGTTGAATGCTCGAGAGCTTCCAAGCCCCCGAGCATTCCAAGACATGATCTTCATTGAGATCGGCGGGTCGATAAAACATCAATATCTTCTGAAGAAACCCAAACACTGGTAACCTTTACAGAAGAACCGTACTCGAAATCACACTCGCCCTTGCTTTGAACTTCCGCTCCATCCTTCTTACAATTATCGTTGACCTCAAAAAAAAAATCCATAAATCTCCTAACTTTCTTGATTTCAAGAGGATGAACCTTTCCCTTTATCCCAAGCTTCCGTTTCCCACAACAATTACCTGATCTCTTCTCAACATTCTTAAAATTCCCAATTTCGTAGAGACCTAATTTTGTTTATGCTAGATTTTCAACCCGCAACCTGTTTAAGCAACGGATTCGGATCAATAGGGTTATCCAGTCCATCAACAGGCCTGGTAGTGGAAAGATTGCTAAGAATTGGCCCATCCTTTACAGAGTCTAGGACCAGCCCAAACAAGGGAGAAGGGATTGAAGGAATTGGATTGGATATTTCAGACGTCACATGAACCTCTGTCTTATTCTTATCTGGTTGAGGCCCAATACTGGTGTCATTATTCCTCACATGACTTGGATCACACGTTTTTCCCACTATTTTCTTGCAATTAATGACCATCTTCTCAGTCTCATTCCCCATCGCAACATCGGCCTCCACAACCTGCTGTTGCATGACTAGATCAACAGGAATCGATGTAGTACCCACATACATGACTTCTTCATTTTCTGATCCCATCAAATCGGCCACTTGACTCAGTTTGTGGGAATCGATAAGGCCAATCTTTGAGGTGCTATTATCTTGTCTACCGCCTTCTATTTCTTCTCCGGCCGGTGCCACCAGCACCGCCTTTCCTTTGTCTCTGTTAGATCTCTAAGTGGAATCAGAATTTACTGGAGAAAACAAAACACATCTTCTATTGGTATGAAATTTTGATAACATTGGAGTTCCTGATGCTCTATGCCAAATTCCAAAAGGAAAAACCTCTTTCCCATTCACCAGTGGAATTGATTCATCATCAAGGCATTCAGAAGTTGTGTGATTTACCATACCGCACTTAAAGCAATGGTTTAGGAGCCTCTCATATTTGAGGACCATAACCGTTTCAGCTCCATCCCCTAAAATATCCACTCTCGAGCATCGTTTCAAAGAGCACGCAATATTAACCCGAACTCTTACTTGCATAAACTTCCCTACACAATCACCTAAAGCACCTCCATCCACTTCTAGAAATTTGCCAATCATGCCACCCAAGAATCTCCCAATTTCCTTAGTCATACACAAGAGAGGGACTTGGTGGATTTGAACCCAGAAGTCTACTTTGTTGAAACGTAATGAATCTATAGAACCCTTGCCCTCTGGTTTCTCCATTGCAATAAGGGCATTATCAAAGTTCCATGCCCGCCAGATATAACATTATTAAGGTCATATCCATCTCTAAAATGAAAAGAAAAAATGTTCCCATAAACATATTCTATATCCAAACCATGTTTAACTTGCCAAATCTGTCTAATGACCCGCATGAATGCATCTCTATTTTCATTTTTGCTTGATAAAATTTTTCCCACAATACATAATGATAACCTATTACTAGCTTCAACCATAAGATTGTCATCTAATAGTTGAACGGGCCCATCATGGTTATTAATGGATAGTGATGCACACAAAGCTGCAATATCCAAAGATTTCATAACTGAAAACGAAAAAATACCTTACAGGAGAAAGAGTACCTTACTGATGAATGAGGGCTAAAAGAGGAACATCGAGCTACTCTCACTTAGCTTTCAGAGAAAACAAGGAGATACCACAACAACGAAGTTAATAGTTCCAAGTCATTATGCTTACTTGGCCTAAATTTATGTTGGTTGTTTTCTCTTAAAATAAAAAAATAAAAAATAAAACAAAACAAAACAAAACAAAAGCTTTTTTTCACTCTCTCTCAAATTTCTAATTTTGTTCTCTCAATCTCCTACTGATTTGAGATTGTGGAAAGCATATTATTTTCTCAATTTCTTGATTTTCAACTTTAAATTTTATACTTCTAAGTTTAATATTGTTTGTTGGTACATTTGGGTTTTGAGGGTATAAGGCATTCGATTCAATTATTCCTTCCATTATTAACGTATTCTATAAAGTTAAGATGCATTTAGCAGGTCACTTTAACAACGAATCAAAATACAAGATAAAGTTGACTCAACAATATGCTTTTTATGAGAGAATCTTTTGTGAGACGGTTTTACTAAGAGATAATCACTCCAAAAATGATACGTGATACATCCAACCAATCATATATTATCTTGTTTTATGTGTTGTTTTCTGAATGAAAGTCTCATAATGAGATTGTCTCACCGAAGATTTTATTGTACCTTACACCAAAATCAGTAAAATTATATGTATCAATCAAGTTCCTCTCTTTAAACTTTAAATTACAAATCACATCGTTTCACAGAAGATTTCATCGTCTCTCACACCGAAGATTATATGCTTTGCAAACACTTCCATTTCATTGTAGAAACTTTAATAGAAAACAAATTTTGTCAAGCTTAAGCCAAGCACAAGAACAGCCAAATATTGTCAAGGATTTGTGTGATCTTTGACCTAGAAAAATGAATTTAGTAACACACTTTGTCTCCTTAAAAAAAAAAAAGCAATGTAATACACTTTGTCTGATATAAATAGCAAGAAGAGGTTATCTAATTGAAATAATTACATATTCAATTCAACAATCAAGCTTAATCAATCATTAATTAAATTAAAAATGAAATAAAATTGAAACATAATCATCATCATCCAAATCGGTAGGAAAACTCAATTAATAAAGATCAAAGCGCAAGTGTAAAGTCAACACGTTTCACTTTAGTGGCAATCTACACGCGTACGGCGCGCTTACGGTAGTTGATGTCTTCATGAGCTCACTAGTTTGATTTTTATAGGTCAACTCTGTGGTGCTTCTTTGGACCACATTGAAAAATATTATTTTATCATTTGAATTAAAATTTTATTAATATCACATTAGTAGTTATCATATAACTTTCTATAAAGGGTAAAGTTTAAGATTCTTGGTCAATTGGGTGAAAATATAAGTAAACTTAGATCAATAATGTTCAAATATAGTATACAAATGATGTAGCATTACTATAATCTATTCATTTAAATTGTATTAGATTTACATGATTTAAATAAGGGAGCGGATATTGACACTCATAAAACTTATGAAAGCTTCTTTTTACAATCTACAAATTATCTATTCACACTCCAATTTAATTTTTTTTATTAATGACAATTTTAACCTAAATTAAAATTACTAAACAAGACAAAAAAAAAAAAAATAAAGACACTTCAAACTAATTAAATTATTAAAAAAAAATTTCTCTCATAAATCATTATATTAAATTTTACGTATTACATTTTTTTTCCTAAATCTGTTATTACCATATTAAACACTCTCCTAATTAATCTCTCTCCATTTTTTTAAAAAAAAATCATATTTTCCATAATCTCGATTAAAGTTAAAAAAAAAAACTTATTAATATTTTAGTTTTTTACTAACAGTTATATATATATATATATATATATATATTAAAAAGTCAATTTTTTTTTTTTAAAAAAAATGATATGTGAAAGCTTGAATTGTTTCAACTAAATTCGATTAAACTCAGAATTTGTAAGACTAATGAAAGAATTAAAGTTCTTTAGACGATCACATACCTACAAGAGTAACAAAAAGGATTTTCATATTTCGATTTAAAAAATAATAATAATAATAAATATAAATAAAAAATAATAATAATAAGGTACTTGTTTTTTGAGTTTTTTTTATTATTATTATTTTTTAACATATACATACATATGGTTCCTAATTAGTAAGTTTTTTTTTTTTTCTTAACTGTTAGTTTTGCTTGAGAAGGAATGGAAACTAAAAAAAATTAGAGATATGTATTGGAGGAGAGAGAGTTTAATATGGTAATTAAAAATTTAGAGGAGGGTATTTAATATGTAATAATTAATGTAATGATTTAGGAGATGTAATTTTTTTTTTTTTAATAATTTAATTCAAAAAAGATAAAAAGGATAATCTTATAACAAAATGAGGTGTCTTTAAAATTTTTTAAATTTTAAAATTTGAGAATAGAGTGTTTTTAAAAAAGAAGTGTGAAAAGAAAAAATTTGGATTGTCAAAAGAAGTTATCAAAACTTATTAGTACACCCATATTTTATTTAAAAATTTAATTATAAAAATATCTCAATAGAAATTTACCAATAAAGACAAGTTACTTTAATTAAAAATAAGGATAATGTTAGACATCCAATACTTTTGTCTATCATTTACATTCAACCGTTGATGTGTCAATTGATGAGTGGATACACATTAATAATGATTTATTTTTGTATCCACTCACTAATTGACACATCAACAGTTGGATGTAAATGATGGACAAAAGTGTTTGATGTCTACCATTATCCTAAAAATAAATCAAATACTATATACACTCATTAATTACACTCATATCTTCAAGTATATTTCTTTATTAAAAAAAAAAACTTTCCTTTCAAAAAAAACTTATAATAAACCTTAATTTTTATGATAAACTCTAATTAAACTCTAATTTTATTTAAAGTATCAAAATTTTTTATCATCACATAATTATCATATTGTTTTTGTCTTTCTTTTATGTATAGTTATAAACTCTATAAAAAAAACATTTTTTTTTAACTATAGCTGTAAATATCAACAATTTATTATTATTTTTTTTTAAAGATAGCCATAGATGTTAATAAGAATTTTTTTTTTATTTTTTTAAGATAACTGTATAAATAAGATAATTTCAAATTAAAAATCTTTTGACCTCATATACATATTCCTTTTTATAAGGCTCCTACATTTAAGATATTTCCAAAAATAAATTGGATCATCATTAAAAAAGGATTTGATTCCAAAAACAATATGATTTTTTTTTTTTTTTTATAAATTGGGTGTGGTAATAATTTAAGAGTGTTTATAAATAATATGTATTAAAATGAATATATTTATTTTAATGATGGTACTGTTGGCATTATAATGGGTGTTTACAGTAATATTTAATTTTTAAATTTTAGACATGGATGTCCTAATAAATTTTATGGGTGTCAATATCCGTACCCTTTAAATAAATGGATTATAGAGATACCATATCATTTAGACACCAACATCAAATTGAACAAAGTAGCATTACTACAAAAGAATAAAAGATGCCATTCATTTTGACGAAAAAATGTGAAGAAAATCACTTCTAAAAAATTGGGGTAATGTTAAACATCATAACCACTATCACAACACATGTGACAGTATATGTGTCAATTAGTGGATGTGTACACATTAATAATGATTTATCTCACATACCCATATATCCACTCCCTAATTGACATATCAACTACTACATGTGTTATGATTGAAAAATTGTGATAATTGTTGTGATGTCTAGTATTACTCGGAAAAAAAAAAAAAAAAAGTTATAAAAGTTTTTCAACAAAAGTTTGCTCTTTTATTTATTTATTTATTTTTTTTTAGGATACCAACAAAAGTTTGCTTGATTATTCATCATACAAAAGTTTAATGGGTCAATGCACAATGTGGTTGCTATCCTTCTGAAAAACACATGTACTTGCATGTATTATTCTCTGTAAGACTTTCTAGATAACTATCAAAACAATCCAACAAAAGATGCTCAATTTGTCTATGAAAATGAATGGAACAGGAGCCTACCTCGCACGGCAAGTAGTGCACAATTAACAATCCCAATTCCCATCACCACCCACACTTTTGGACTTTGTTCTCCTTACTCACAATCACACCCTCTTAAAAATAGAATTACTATTCATTCAGTCCGATAATATCCCAGTTTAAATCGTCATTACAGTATGTACGTGATATATATATAAAAAAAAAAAAAGGGAGGGGGGGGGGGGGGATTACTATTACAAGGAGTGAAGTGAGAGGAGTCTCCTCCATCAACCTCTGTTTTGTTTTTTGTTTTTTGTTTTTTTTTTTAAACTTGATTGCTTGATTGTTTGACTGTTCTCTGATTTTCTCTTGACTTTGAAAACTTCCAAGTCTCCCTTCCATCTCTTGTTTATTATTATTTTTATTATAAATCTCAGTTTACTTTCTCCTTCTAAATTCCAATCAATCCATGACTGTTTACAGTTTATTATAATAGTTGCATCATGTTATGTTATATATAGATTATATAGCAAAACAGTGTGTCAACTCTCAAAATCTTCCATGCCAAAAATGGGGTCTTTCTTGTTGCTCTTCTCCTTCTTCAATTATGATCAATCCTGGAGGTGTAATCAGGCTCACTGACAAGTCAAACAAGGTTATAGGCCGTGCATTCTACAACAAACCAATACAAATGATTCACAAAGCATCTTCTCCAAATGCTTCTTAGACCACTATTTTAGTGTTGGATTGCTTTGAAAAGGTTGTTGGGATTTCACTTGATAGTCCACTTCGAAGACAGACCTAAAAGTAGCCCACCTCATTATTCTTTACTTGGGCCCAAATATATGCTGGTTGTTTACTCTTCAAAAAAATAAAAAATAAATAAATAAAAATAAAAAACAAAAGCTTTTGTCACTCTCTCAAGTTTGTGATTTTGTTCTCTCAATCTCCTACTGATTTGAGATTGTGGTATGCATATTATTTTCTCAATTTCTTGATTTTCAACTTTAAATTTTATAATTTTAAGTTTATTATTGTTCGTTTGTTCATTTGGGTTTTGAGGGTATAACTGCATAAGGCATTCAATTTAATTATTCTTCCATTATTTACTTATTCTATGAAGTTGAGATGTATTTAACAGGTCAATTTAACTACGAACCAAAATACGAGATAAAGTTGGCTCAAAAATATGCTTTTTATAAGATATTCTTTTGTGAGATGCTTTTACTAAGAGATTTTCACTCAAAAAATGATGTGTCACACTTTTAACCATTTATATATTATCTTGTTTTACATGTCGTTTTTTAAATGAAAGTCTCATAACGAGACCGTTTCACCGAAGCTTTTCTTGTACCTCACACAGATCAATAAATCACATGTATCAACCTCTGTTAAAACTCTTGTTCCTCGCACTAAAGATTTTATGCTTTGCATACACTTCATTTAATCGTAGGAACTTTAAAAGAAAAACAAATTTTGACAAGCTTAAGTTAAGTACAAGAACATCCAAATATAGTCAAGGATTTGTGTGATCTTTGACCTAATAGCACACTTTGTCTCCTAAAATAAAATTTAAAAAAAAAAAAAAAGGGTAATACACTTTGTCTGAAATAAATAACAAGAAGAGGTTATCTAATTGAAATAATTACACATTCAATTCAACAATCAAGCTTAATCAATCATCATCCAAATCAATAGGAAAATTCAATTAATAAAGACCAAAGCCCATATGTATCCAATCAAAAGTCAACACGTTTCACTTCAGTTGCAATCTACACGCGTACTTACGGTAAGTTGATGTCTTCGTGAGCTCACCTAGTTTGACATTTATAGGTCAATTCTCCGTGTGCTTCTCTGGACCACAATTATTTTGTCATTTGAATAGTATAATATTCTCAAAAAGTTTTACAACGATTTATAAAACAAAATTTTATTAATATCTTATTAGTTGTTATCTTATTAACTTTCCATAAAGTTTAAAGTATAAGACTCTTGGTCAATTTGGTGAAAATATAAGTAAATTTAGATCAATAATATTATTTTGTCTAACTCTAGTGTCCAAATAACGTGTCATCACTATAAATCTATTCATTTAAATTATATAAGATTTGTATAATTTAAATGAATGGGTTAAGTATATAAATGATTTTTTGTTTTTGTTAAACCACAGGTAGTCCCACTCAGATTGGCAACCAATCACAAGGAATAAGACTAATCCTGGTCGGGGAGGGAGGCGCATCCCGTGACCAAGAGTTGCTCAAGAACTAGATCGAACTCGTGCAGAGCCCGAACGATTCGTCCGTTGTGGTGGTTACTTTGCCATTGCGCCACAACCAACTTGGTTTATATAAATGATTTTTGAGTTTGCTATTGTAAAAAGCAAATTTAGTTGAGGATAATATTTTTTTATTATTATTATATTCTCTCTCTTAATTTTAAACTTCATTTAATCATTAAATTCTGAAGTTTTTTATTATTATTATTTTTTAATCATATATAAATAATTTTGAAGGTTTTGCGGGTTTGGAAGTTGGTTTTTTCCAGACCCATGCCTGGACCGTCTTGCGTCTAAGTTTTGCACCCAAACCTGCCAGATTACAAAACTGACCATTGCAGATAGGTTCGAGTGTTCGACGGGTGCCCACGGGTGTGGATCAGATTGCCATCTCTAAGTAGAACATACTCTTTTGCCACTCGAATTTGCTCAGTGTTGAATTTGTTTTTCATCTTATTGCATTTGCATCCACATATGCAGGACATGCTATTGTAAGTATTTCATCAAAATATAAGATAAATTTGACTCAACAATATGCTTTTTATGAGAGAACTTTTGTGAGTCGGTTTTACTAAGAGATTTTCACTCAAAAAACGATACGTGATACATCCAACCAATCGTATAAAATTGATTGGATGTGTCGTTTTCTAAATGAAAGTCTCATAATAAGATCTTCTCATCGAAGATTTTCTAGTGCCTTACACCCAAATCAATAAAATTATGTGTCAATCATGCTCATCTCTTTAAACTCTAAATTACATATCACATCATCTCACCAAAGATTATATGCTTTGCAAACACTTCAATTTCGTCATAGAAACTTTAATAGAAAAC
Source organism: Acer negundo (assembly GCA_035582765.1). NCBI lineage: Eukaryota > Viridiplantae > Streptophyta > Magnoliopsida > Sapindales > Sapindaceae > Acer > Acer negundo. The sequence continues at coordinate 20,403,934 of CM069243.1, read as the reverse complement.
AATTTTTGACAAGTATAAGGCTATATTTGAGATTGTTTAAACTTATAAAATAATCCCTTATTTTGTAAATTATTTTGTAAGCTAGGACCCATGAGGTGTTTGGTAAATACTCCATAATCCACTTATTTCATAATTTGCTCCTGCAATAATCAGTTTTTGAGAAGCTAGTAGGGTTTGCTTTTTAAAGCTGCTTATTGGAGAAGCAATTTCAAAACTTGTGAAATTTACATATTATCCTCATTATTTATATTAAAAGACAACAATGACCTTTAATATTTCAAAATTTATTAATTTTATAATATCTATCAAAAAAAAAAAATTCAAACTGTCAAAATTATTTTTAAACTAAAAAATATAAATGTAATATTTTAATAAAAAAAATCTATTGCCACCGTTGTTGCCGGTGACAGTGGCCACCATCGTCGCCGGCGACAGTGGCAGGAGGATAGCCGACCTTCTCCGGCGACATCGACATCACTGGTTTCCTCCGCCAGCGCTGGAACACAATCAAAATCGCTACCTCGCAATTCATCACAATATGATCCAGTCGTCAGAATCTCATGATTCCGTAGCGAAAATGAAGGAGGTTTCCTCCTCCTCCATCGCCAGACCATGACCTGCTTCCCTAGCGTCGAAAAGAATAGTTATTATACTACGATGGAGGAGGAGGAAGCCTCCTCCATTTTTTCGACTGGTTTCGTGATGGAATGTCGGCGATTTCAATCGTTAGAACTCAACTGCGAGAGAAGAGGTCAGCGGCCATTTTTGATATTTCTTCTCTCATACAATAACTCTCAACTCTCCAGAATTCAGAACCCTCTATTCGTAGACTACATGGTCCTATTTATATCAGATAAATTAGGGTTTCCCCTTGTTACTGCCTTGTAGGTGGTGGACTTTCCAAATAAAATGATATTAAGAATTCAGTATTATGGGATGATTAGGGTTTGTTCCCCACTTAATTTCTATCTTTCTAGAAGTCTTAAATCTTTTCCTATTTGGGCTTCCTTTTTCGAAAGGAAATAGGGATATTTCCTTACTGGGATCTGAGTCTTGGAATCCTGAATTCGAGAGTCCTCGTTTGATGAAACTATGCTTTAGTAATAAATTAATTCGCTCGCATTGACCGAGTAAAGCTTTGGCGAGCACAGCTTGTGGCGAGTACATTACTTGTTTCGAGGCGAGTAGATCGTGGTCGAGTAGGAGTTTATGGCGAGTACAGTCCTTGGCTACAAGCTGAATTATCTGGAGAGTACTAGTACATTCCGTTTGTTGGTTTTTGATGACATGACATGCTGGTCATTATCTGGAGAGTACTACTACATTCCGTTTGTTGGCATCTGATGACATGGCATGCTGGTCAATAATTCCTCCGTTGACCGTTTCAAATGAATGGTTTGGACTTATTCTTTCGTGCTTCATGTATAAACTGTTGGTGTGTCTCTCGGTTGAAAATATACATACAACACACGCGAAAACAAATCGGTTATATATAAAACCGATTTAAAAACCACGATGTAAAATTGATGGATTAAGAAAATTAATCCCGCCGTCTGATGGCCAGCCCCACCTTTGAATTGTCATTATAGAGAATTAAACTTGCAACATCAAAATCAAAGTGGTAAGCCTTTACCACTTAACTACAAGATTGGATGTGTTAACAATTGCACAATATTTATATATAACCTATATGAATTGTTAGAAATTAAAATAAATAAATAAATAAATAATAAATAAAAAAAAAACTTGTTAAATAAATTTAAATTTATTCCACTAATCAAAATTCTAATTTCTACGACAAACATATATTAAAAAATATTTATTGGAACATTTAATAAAATTATATATTTTAAAACATATATAGTTGAACTATGAGTCTATACTCTATAGGAGACTAGTGACATCAATTGTAATAAGCATGATTTGGAATACAGCTCTCACTATATGGGAGATATTTTTCTACATACATCTTGCAATTTAATGAACAAATGTAAGATTAGGTTTGGGGTGGGTTTATTTTTCATTTCATTTTTTGTGTGGTTTTATGTTTTAATGGAGATATTTTTATGCAAACTTTTTCCTTAAAACTGTATCTTTTAGTAAGGAAATAAATTTTTTCGTCCACGCTGGGTTTTTCAATTTTTCAATACGAATTTAATAGTATAAAGAACGTAAAATTCTGGGCTGTATTTTGAAAGTTATGATCAATTATTCAGTCAAATGTCAAAAGCGATGCTCTAATTTTGTACAAATTTTTTCCTTAAAACTGTATCTTTTGGCAAGAAAATAAATTTTTTCATCCACGTTAGATTCTTTGATTTTTCGATACGAATCTAACGGTATAAAGAACGTAAAATTTTGGACAGTATTTTGAAAGTTATGATCAATTATTCAGTCAAAGGTCATCAGAAGCGATGTTCTAATTTTGTGCAAACTTTTTCCTTAAAACTGTATATTTTGGAAAGAAAATAAAATTTTTCGTCCATGTTGAGTTCTTCAATTTTTCGATACGAATCCAACAGTATAAAGAACGTAAAATTCTGGACGGTATTTTAAAAGTTATGATCAATTATTTTTTCAAAGGTCAGAAGCGATACTCTAATTTTGTGCAAACTTTTTCCTTAAAATTGTATCTTTTGGCAAGAAAATAAATTTTTTTGTCCACATAGGGTTCTTCGGTACGAATCCGACGGTATAAATAATGTAAAATACTGGGCGGTATCTTGGATGTTATAATCAATTATTCAATCAAAGGTGAGAAGCGAAGCGAATCCGCGAGTAAGCTTTTTTCATTGCTCATTTTCACAACTTTTCTAAATCAATTTTTGGAATATTTTCTGAATGAAAAGTGTTTGTTTGCATGTCTTCTTTCTTGTGTAAAAATTTGACCAATTAAAGTTGAGTATTTTTAGATATGCGCACTTGAATATGGACATAGGTCATATTTGAATTTCAGTAAAATTTTGCTTTTAAATCCATATCGGTTTTCCCAAAAACCGTTGTCTTTTCTAACCGCAATATTTAAGACATCAATTTTAATAGAAACCAATTTCTTAATTGAAAATAAATCCATATCGGTTTTTCCAAAAACCGTTGTCTTTTCAAACCGTAATATTTAGAACATCGGTTTTAAGGAAAACCAATTTCTTATTGGAAAATAAATCCATATCGGTTTTCCTTAAAACTGTTGTCTTTTTAAACAGTAAAATTTTAAAAAAACCGATGTCTAAAAGTTTTTTTTAAATTGGTTACCTAAAAACCGATCTAAAGAACCGATTTTTTTTTGTATACAAGAACAGCCAAATATTGTCTAGGATTAGTGTGATCTTTGACCTAGAAAAATGAATTTAATAACACACTTTGTCACACACGGGCCCTTAGTCTTGGTGGCCAGAGTCTGTATGAGACTCTCTCCCACCAAGGTTTGATCCATGGCCCAAGGTGTGTATTTAGGGAAGGTTTTCCCTCCATTGTGGGGGTTGTGTCTTACCTTAGGTGTGGGTGATCTATCCCCTCTTAGTGAGAGTTGTTGTCCGGGTTGCGCTTGGCAGGCCTCATCTCATCGGTCCCGATTGTCGTTTGTAATTAAAATGTCTGGACTTGGTCCCTTGGGATAAAAATAAATAAATAAATAAATAAATAAATAAAAAAAACACTTTTGTCTCCTTGAAAAAAAAAAAAAAAAGTAATTCACTTTGTCTGATATAAATAACAAGAAGGGTTATCTAATTGAAATAATTACACGTTCAATTCAACAATCAAGCTTAATCAATAAGAAAATTCAATTAAAAAAGACCAAAGCGCAAATGTATCTAATCAAAAGTCAACACGTTTCACTTCAGTTGCAATCTCCACGCGTACTGACGATAGTTGATGTCTTCATGAGCTCATCTAGTTTAACTTTTATAAGTCAATTCTCCATGTGCTTCTCTGGACCACATTGAAAAATATTATTTTATCATTTGAATAATAAAATATTCTCAAAAGTTTTACAACGCAAAATTTTATTAATATCTTATTAGTTGTTATCTTATTAAGTATTAACTTTCCATAAAGTTTAAAGTATAAGATTCTTGGTCAATTGGATAAAAATATAAGTAAATTTAGGATATGTTTGGGATTGCTTTTGTTTGAGAAATAATCACTTATTTCTCAAGTTTTGAATAAGTGTTTGATAAACTTTTCAAAAGCACTTATTTTACAATTCGTTCCTCCAATATGTAACTTTTGAGAAGTTGGTTGGGGGTTGCTTTTTGGATATACAATGTCAAGAATACCCTTACTATTTTATTAAAAGACAGTATTACCCTCATATTAAATAATAATATAATAAAATATAAAAATATAAAAATCAAAAAATCTAAAAAACCAGAATTTGAACGATGGTGGTGTTTACTAAAAAAAAAAAAAAAAACAATGGTGGTGGCCACCACCGGAGGTGGAGGTCGGAGGAGATTCCTCCATGTCCACCACCGAAGCCGACGCCGCCTTGCCTCCGTGCGACAGGACACCACATCATTTGAACATTGAATTTAAACTCTAAATTTAGATAAAATAGTATTACTTTTTAATGAAAAAATATGAGCAAATCACATCTAAAAAATTGTTACAAAAGTTTACTTGATTATTCATCACACAAAAGTTTGGTGGGTCAATGCACAATGTAGTGCTCTCCTTCTGAAAAACACATGTACTTGCTTGCATGTATTATTCTCTGTAAAGACTTTCTAGATAACTATCAATGTAGCCACTGTCAAAAAAGTCCAACAAAAAAATGCTCAATTTATAATGAAAATGATGGAACAGGAGCCTTCCTCGAACGGCAAGCAGTGCACGATTAACAATCCCAATTCCCATAACCACCCATATTCATGGACTTTGTTCTCATTAATGAGACATCACAATCATATCGTCTAAAAAATAAAATTACCGTTCATTCAATATGATAATATCCCAATTCAAGTCAACACCCATATTCTTGGACTTTGTTCTCATTAATGGGACATCACAATCACATCATCTCAAAAATAGAATTACCGTTCATTCAACCTGATAATATCCCAATTCAAATTGCCACTACAGTTTGAACATAGTATATATAAAAAAAAAATGGAATTACTATTAAAAGGAGTGAAGTGAGAGGAGCCTCCTCCATCAATCTATAGTTTATTTTTTTATTTTTTTATTTTTTTATTTTTAACTTGATTGTTCTCTGGTTTCTCTTGACTTTGAAAACTTCCAAGTCTCCCTTCCATCTCTTGTTTATTATATATCTCAGTTTTCTTTCTCCTTCTAAATTCTAATCAATCAGTGACTGTTTACGGTTTATTATAATAGTTGCATCATGTTATGTTATATATAGATTATATAGCAAACTAGTGTGTCAACTCTCAAAATCTTCCATGCCAAAAATGGGGTCTTTCTTGTTGCTCTTCTTCTTCTTCTTCATTTTTCCTGTTTCTGTTCAATCTCAAAACACCAGTTTCTTCTTTGAAGGATTCAATAAAGATGATAATAATCTAGATCTACAGTTAGGAGCTTTAATTATGAGCAATCCTGAACGTGTACTCAGGCTCACTAACAAGTTAAACAATGTTATAGGCCGTGCATTCTACAACAAACCAATACAAATGATTGACAAAACATCTTCTCCAAATGCTTATTCTTTTAGCACATCTTTTGTCTTTGAAATTGTACCTCCAAGTTCAGGTTCCGGTGGGCACGGACTAGCCTTCTTGCTAGCTCCATCCACACAACTTCCGGGAGCTGAACCTGGTCACTTCCTCGGAATTCTTAGCGATCAAACCGAAGGCAACCCTTCAAACCACATCTTCTTGGTTGAATTCGACACCGTTAATGGGTTCAATGAAGGTGTAGACATGCAAGGAAACCATGTTGGAATTGGCCTCAACCGAATCTTCTCAAATAAATCAGAACCAACTTCTTATTATGTCAACTACACGGATCACAAAGAAGACTTCCCGTTGGAGGGATCTGGACCAATCCAAGCTTGGATTGAATATGATGGTGTACAAAAAGTTGTCAATGTAACAGTGAGTCCAATAAACATTACAAAACCAGTGAAGCCTCTCATGTCCTTGGAAAGAGACCTCACAGGTATTCTAAATGAAACTATGTATGCTGGTTTCTCGGCGTCCACCGGAAATAAATCAAGCTCTCATTACATTCTAGGATGGAGTTTTCAATTGAATGGCATGGCCCGTCCATTAAATGTGTCTAATCTTCCTAAACCACCACCAAGGGAGAAAATTTTAGCATCTTCTGATGGAAAAACTGTAGCTCTTATCTCTTCTTTGTGTGTTGTTACTGTTCTATTGATGGGTCTGTTGGGGTATTTTTTGTTGCACAGAAGGGAGGAGGATTCTGAGGTTCTTGAAGATTGGGAGATAGATTGTCCTCATCGGTTTCGATACAAGGATCTTTATGTAGCAACAAATGGTTTTAAAGAGAGTGAAGTGATTGGAAGTGGTGGTTTTGGTTCAGTTTACAAAGGTGTTTTATCAACTAATGGAAGTGAAGTTGCTGTCAAGAAGATTACTCGTAATTCGCATCAAGGGATGAGAGAATTTGCAGCGGAGATCGAGAGTTTGGGACGTTTGAGACACAAGAACTTGGTTCATCTCCTTGGATGGTGTAAGAAGAAGAATGATTTACTATTAATCTATGAATACATTCCAAATGGAAGCCTTGATTCTCTTCTCTTCAAACCGAAAAACGGGTTCGTGTTAAACTGGGAGCAGAGGTTCAATATCATCAAAGGCATCGCCTCAGGGCTGCTATATTTGCACGAAGAGTGGGAGCAAGTGGTGATCCATAGAGATGTCAAGTCTAGCAATGTACTAATAGATTCTAAATTGAACGCTCATTTAGGTGATTTTGGCCTTGCCAGGCTCTATGATCACGGAGGAATGTCGCACACCACCAGTGTTGTGGGCACAATTGGGTACATTGCGCCTGAACTAACCCGCACAGGCAAGGCCTCGGCTAGTTCAGATGTGTTTGCATTCGGGATTCTGCTTCTCGAATTGGCTACCGGAAGAAGGCCTATCGATTCAAGAAACTTCCTGCTGGTGGAATGGGTGAGAGATTGCCAACAACTGGCTCAAATTCTAGACACTGCCGATCCATCATTGAATTCGAGTTACAGTGTTAAAGAGATGGAACTGGTTCTTACATTGGGTCTGATTTGCTCTCACCAAAGAATAGAAGTTAGGCCGACCATGAGACAAGTTATGCGGTATCTCAATGGAGATGACATTCTTCCTTTCGTTGATGATTGGGGCTCTGTCGATTATTCTCAACAAGGATCCAAATTTGGCTCCAGAACATTTCAGATTTCGGATGGTACGTTCAACACATCTTACCGTTCTCATCGATCATACTCCAGTAGATAGCATTCAATATGTAGCAATTTTCTAAATTTCTTATCTGTTATAATTCATTCCATTTGCATTTATGTGAATGCTCTTCCACGTCAGTATTTGTGGAATGATAGATGTACTTATTTTAATAAATTGGTCACTCTTTTTGCAATCTTCCATGTGAATCTGAACCAAACTAATTCAACATAAACCATGTAATAAAACACTAACCCAGAAAATTGTGCTAGAGAAATGCATCCGTGAAGAGAATATATGTAAATTTGCAAGCAGAAAAATACGAAAGGTAACATAAGAAGTGACTACCATTTCACAGATTAGTGGTTGGCATTAAACAGAGTTTCAATAATTAGCAGACCAGTGACCACCATTTCTATCCAGTGACCTTATACATTGTAGTAGCTTCCTATCCCACAAAATGTAGATTAACAAAAACCCTGAAATTTCAGAACTATCACTGGGAGGCAGCAAAAAGAATCTTGAGATATGTGAAAGGAGCTCTTGAGATATTTATCTTATATATCTAATCCAAAGTTTTCAAGTGAAGCGATTGGAATTGGCGGATTTGATGCAGTTTACAAAGGTGTTTTACCAAATGATGGAAGGGAAATTGCTGTGAAGAAGATTACGTGTAATTCGCTTCAAGGAATGAGGGAATTTGCAGCGGAGATTGAAACTTTGGGATGTATGAGACACAAGAATGTGCTCAATCTCCTTGGATGGTGTAAGCAAAAGAATGATCTACTATTAGTCTAAGAATACATGCCAAATGGAAGCCTTGATTCACTTCTCTTCAATCCGAAAAACGCGTTCGTGTTGACGTGGGAACAAAGGTTCAATATCATCAAAGGCATAACAGCTGGGTTGCTATATATGCCAGAGAGACGTGAAGCCTAGCAATGTATTAATAGACGCTGAAATGAATGCTCGGTCAGGTGATTTCGGTCTTGCCAGGCTCTAAGAGCCCGGAAGAGTTTCACCAATGTTGTTGGCACAATTGGGTACATTGCGGCTGAAATGACTCGCACTGGCAAGCCCACGACAAGTTCAGATGTATACGCATATGGGGTTTTGCTGCTTGAAATGGTCACAGGGAGGAGGCCTACCGATGCAGGCCACTGGCTGCTGGTGGATTGGGTGAGAGACTGTCAACAACTAGGCCAAGCTCTCAATGTCATCGATCCATTGCTGGGTTCAAATTATGCGGTTAAAGAGATGGAACTGGTCTTGACATAGGGTCTGATTTGCTCTCACCACATACCAGAATTTAAGCCTACCATAAGATAAGTTAAACGGTACCTCAGTGGGGACGATAATCTTCCTTTCGTGGATGATTGGAGCTCTGCTGATCGTTTTCAACCAGGTTCTGACCACGAGAGCAGATTCCTGCTTGGATTATACCGCGATACGCTCCGATCGTACTCTCAACATTTGAATTTCCTTCCAGCTGGAGATAATTAATAATCAATCAAATCACTTTCTTTCTTTTCCAATATGTTCTTTGTTAAGTGAACTTACACTTGTATGAATGCTCTTCCAATTGTGAATCTGTAGCCTGACTCTTTATTTATCGAATCGGATTAGCAGATTATACAAATGCTTGATAAATTTGTGGTTGGTTTTATGCATTGAAGTGTTGAATTAGCTTTGTTTAACTGATATTTTTTTGAACTGTTATATGGAACACAATTTACTAACTAGTAGCTCTGTATAAGTGATTGACAAGGTCCACTGATGTGTTGGCTAGTTGGAATATTTTGTAGCTGCCTAAGGAGCGAATCTAGTGGGGTTGGATTCTAGCGCAAAAGATTAGTAGAAGATGATGAACTCAAGATTCTTGGAAACGATTTATTTCTGGGGATAATTTATCAAGAGTTCATGCCTTTCTCTAGAATTTGGTAGATAGTACTTCTTCAAGTCTTGGTTTTCTTCATTTGGTATAAACAAAAACACTATTCTGTCAATGGAGAGCTGATTAGTTCCGATATTCTACACGTTTTCATTTTACATGAATATCGGTTCATTTTACCATTGAGATTCTGCATGAAAAACGTGTGAAAGTCTCTCTTCTGATAATTTATTTTGCTAGTCAACAACTAATGATAAATAAATAAATATATGATGAATTTTAGAATTTACCCAATGTACTTGTGTTTTTACTTTTTAATCAAAGAGACAAAAAAGTCTCAAGCTTTTAATCTTTCTATTTTACGCTTCGTTTGGTTGGATGGAGAAATAGAGGGAGGGAGAGGGTTAGAGGGAGAGATCAAATCCCTCCTTTGTTTGGTTGGAGGGATGAGAGGAAGGAGAGGATGAGAGGAGGGAGGTGGGATCCATCCGGACCCACAATTTTGCATCCTCCCAAATATGGCGGATGAGAGGAGGGAGAGCAAAATGGGAGGGAAATGACCATAATGCCTCCAATTTTGTATTGCCCTCCAATTTTTTTAAGGGTTATATAGTAATTTTATAAATTAAATACCAATCTATCCATTCAACCCTCTTTTCAATACCAAACAACACGAAGGATAGATGTTATCCTCTCTATCTCTCCTACTCTCTCTTCCTCTTAATTCATCTATCCCTTATACTCTCCCTCCCTCTAACCAAACATAGTGTTAGTGTTGTATTGCTTTGAAGAGGTTGTTGGGATTTCATTTGATGGTCCACTTCAAAGACAGACCTAAAATTTAAAAGTAACCCACCTCCCTATTCTTTATTTGGGCCCAAATACATGCTGGTTGTTTTCTCTTAAAAAAAAAACAAAAAACAAAAAAACTAAAAGCTCTTTTGTCACTCACTCAAATTTGTGATTTTGTTCTCTCAATCTCCTACTGATTTGAGACTGTGGTATGCATATTATTTTCTCAATTTCTTGATTTTCAACTTTAAATTTTATACTTTTAAGTTTATTATTGCTCGTTTGTTCATTTGGGTTTTGAGGGTACAAGGCATTCTATTCAATTATTCCTCCATTATTAACTTATTCTACACATTTGAGTTGTATTTAGCAGGTTACTTTAGCTACGAACTAAAATACGAGAATAAGTTGATTCAACAATATGATTTTTATAGAGATTCTTTTGTGAGATGGTTTTACTAAGAGATTTTCACTCAAAAAATGCTATGTGACACATCCATCCAATCATATATTATCTTGTTTTACATGTCGTTTTTTAAATGAAAGTCTCGTAATAAAACCGTTTCACATAAGATTTTCTTGTAACTCACACCAAAATCAATAAAATGACATGTATCAATCATGTTCATCTCTTTAAACTCCAAAATTTTTTGTTCCTCGTACCAAAGATTTTCTTGTACCTTACACTCAAATCAATAAAATTATATATGTCAATTATGTTCCTCTCTTTAAACTCTAAATTAAAAATCACATCGTCTCACGGAAGATTTTCTCGTCCCTTCACACCAAAGATTTTATACTTTGCATACACTTTCATTTTGTCGTTGGAACTTTAAAAGAATAACAAATTTTGACAAGCTTAAGCTAAGTACAAGAACAGCCAAATATTGTCAAGGATTTGTGGGGATATTGTCAAGGATTTCATGTTCCTCTCTTTAAACTCTAAATTAAAAATCACATCGTCTCACAGAAGATTTCCTCGTCCCTTCACACCAAAGATTTTATGCTTTGCATACACTTTCATTTTGTCGTTGGAACTTTAAAAGAATAACAAATTTTGACAAGCTTAAGCTAAGTACAAGAACAGCCAAATATTGTCAAGGATTTGTGGGGATATTGTCATTCCCCCCTCCCCCATTAAGAAGGTGAGGACAGAGTTTGCTCATATTAGCCGGTCTCCCTACTTAAATGGAAAGAATGTATTATATGCCCCTTCTGTTACCTTTTCCTTTCATTTTTGAGTTTACCGTTAAAATTGAAGGTCAAATGACCATTTTATTCTTCAGTTTACTTCATATAATTACCATTTAACCCTTAAATATTCATTAAATAAAAAAAATTTTAAAAATAGAAAAACAAAAAAATTTTTAAAAAAAGATGGATCTCCGCCGTCGATCTCAAAGATGGATGGTGGAGATATCTCTTTTTATTTTTTATTTAAATTTAATAATAATAAAAATAATAAAAGAAATTAAAAACATAATTAATTAAAAAAGAATTTAAAAACAAAAAAAATGTGGATTTGGTGGAAGTCCAGATTGGATCGCCACCGTCTATGGAAGTCCATATTAGATCTTTACCGTCCATCTCATGAGATAGACGGTGGAGATCCAATCTGGACTTCCACCAAATCCATCTCTTTATAGAAATAAAAAATAAAAAATAAAAAATCTATGGACGGTGGAGATCATCACCAAACCACCACAATCATCACCAACATCAAGCCAAGAACACAACACAACACCATATTGAAACAAACCCATACACTATCATTCAAACCATCACCAGATCGATCGAACCCAGAAAATCGAACCAACACCAAATTCAAACAAACCCATTCAAACACAGAAAATCGAACCCACAAACCCAAATGTTCAAAAAAGAAAAGAAAATAAAATAAAAAATAAAAACCAAAGAACAGATCTGCGTGCCTAACGCACAACATCAAACCTTGATAAAAACTTAGAAAAAAAAAAATCATCCATGTGCAAAAACCATCAAATGCTTCGTCACCCAAATTCACTCATCATCACTCACACGACCACCACTAACGTTGATCAAGGGAGGAGATGGATTCGAGAGAGAAATGTATTCCCGAGAGACAGATTCAAGAGAGAGAGAGAGAGAGAGAGAGAGAGAGAGAGAGAGAGAGAGAGATTGATTCAAGAGCTAGGGTTTCTGGTATGGTTTCGATTTATGAAGAGGGATGAGTGAGAGAGAGTGTGTGTGTGCTTGTGTGTGGGATTTGACAGCTTTCTGATGTGGTTTCGATTTGCAAAGATAGAGATTCCAAAGGGAGAAAGAGGGGTTCTGGATTCCGAGAGCGATGGCGGTGGTTGTTTTGGTGGTGGTGATGAGAAGCAGAAGTTGAAGAAGAAAAAGTGGGTTTGGGGGAGAGAGAGAGAGAGAGAGAAAGAGAGAGATGGTTGTGATGAGTAGTGTGGTTGAAGATGAATAGATGAGGACGAGATGTTGGTGATGGATGAGTGGTGGCTGATGATGTTGAAGATGAGGATGAGTGCTCAGTTTTTTTTTTTTTTTTTTTTTTTTTTTTTGATGTTTTGGTGACACCGATAAGGTTACGAAATTGCCCCTTTGATTTTAACGGTCAACATGTTTTTGGTTGGAAAAGGTAACAGAAGGGGCATATAAAAGCATCTCCAATGCTATTATGTATTTGGAGAAAATGGAGTGCCACATAGGACAGATATTAAAAAAAAAATTAGAAAAACTCTCTCCAATGCTATTATCTAAGTTGAATATAGAGATGATGTGGAAAAAAAAAAAGTTGGAAGATATAGAGTTAGGTTTCTAATTCTAGAAACTCTCCTAAAAATACTGACTAGGATTTTTAACTCTTTCCACCAATAAGATTAAAGCTTTCAACTTTCTTCACCAATATGATTAAACCTCATTTAATTATAAAATAAAAGAGGAGAGAGAGTTTAATAATTGTTTTATTATGATTGGACATAAAATGAATGTATAATTGACTTTAGATAATTGCATTGGAGATGTGAATATGTATTTTTTTTTTTTTTAATTTTTTTTCAAAAATGAGCCATAATAAATAGAAATGCTGATGTGATACTATGTAAAAAACTCAAAAATACATATTTATATTAGAGATACTCTAATACATTCTTTCTATTTGAGAGGAGAAACCGGCCAATATAAGCAAACCATGTCCTCACCTTTTTAATAGTTTTATTTTAAGGGGAAAATGATAATATCTCATAATTTGTGTGATATTTGACCTAGAAAAATGAATTTAATAACACACCTCGTCTCCTTTTAAAAAAAGCAATACACTTTGTCTAACATAAATAAGGGCATATTATATAAACTAATCCTGATTATATATGAAATTGTACTAAAACCTGTAAAAAAAAAATCATACTAACAATGATTTTCACTTAACTAGTTGACTAACCGTTGACCACGTTAATTAATCATGGATAATATACAATATCTATTTTGCCCTTGCTCTACAGCAGAAAAAAAAAATATTTAAAATAAAATAATATTTAAATGGTTTATAAAATTAAATTAACACAGATTTATTTATTTTTATTTTTAAAAAAAGATACACAGATTTAGGAAGATCTTAAAAAAATAACAAAAATTAATGGAAAATAAAAAATTATTAAAAAACAGTTACAATTTTAAAACATAAAAAAATTAACGATAATAAAATTAATAATAAAAAACAGTTACGATAATTAAAAAAAGAATTATATAAATAAAAAATAAAAATTAAAAGTTAAAAGAATCTCGAGCTCACTCAAAGACCATTAAAAGGCCCGACTTAATCTTCACTCGCTCGGCGAGACGGTGACTCAACGATGAACCTCCATCTTAAAAATCATTTTAATGTTATTTGATAGAAAGAAGAAGAAAAAAAAAAAAAAAAACTCAGTTTGGAGTACCGCGTTTTTTTTTTGACCTCCAAATATTTATTTTCGAAAAGAAAACGTAAAAAAATGGAAAAAATATTGTTTCAGTTTTGTAATCGGGCTGCTCGTATATCCAAGGCAAGAAAAAAATTTTGTCTTAATTATTGTGCCACATGTCACTGTATGATTGGAAATGAAAAAGAAATTATGTTTTAATACTATGTCATATGACACATTTTCATTGGATCCGTCTCACCACAATCATCCATGAGACGGACCATGGAAGATTTTCTCAATAAGAATAAGAGGTTATCTAATTGAAATAATTACACATCCAATTCATCAATCAAGCTTAATCAATCATCATCCAAATCAATAGGAAAACTCAATTAATAAAGACCAAAGCCGAAATGTATCCAATCAAAACTCAACACGTTTTACTTCAGTTGCAATCTACGCGCTACTTACGATAAGTTGATGTCTTCATGAGCTCACCTAGTTTGACTTCTGCAGGTCAATTCTCCATGTGCTTCTCTGGACCACACTGAAAAATATTATTTTGTCATTTGAATAGTATAATATTATAAAACAAAATTTTATTAATATCTTATTAGTAGTTATCTTATTAACTTTCTATAAAGGGTAAAGTTTAAGATTCATGGTCAGTTGGGTGAAAATATAAGTAAATTTAGATCAATAACGTTACTTTGTTTAAATTTGGTGTACAAATCTGGTGTCCAAATGATGTGTTATCACTGTAATTTATTCATTTAAATTGTATTAGATTTGCATGATTTGAATAAATGGATTACAGTAATACCACATCTTGTAGATATCAGATTTGAACACCAAATTTAAATAAAATAACATTATTTTTTGATGAAAAAATGTGAGGAAAATCACTTCTAAAAAATTTTTACAAAAGTTTTTCTACAAAAGTTTATTTGGTTATTCATCAAACAAAAGTTTGGTAGGTCAATGCACAATGTAGTTGCTATCCTACTGAAATACATATGTACTTTCTTGCATGTATTATTCTCTGTGAGACTTTCTAGAACTCTCAATTGTGGCCACTATCAAAACAATCCAATAAAAAATGCTCAATTTGTCTATGAAATTGAATGGAACAGGAGCCTTCCTCGCAAGGCAAGTAGTGCACGACTAACAATCCCAATTCCCATCACCACCCACATTTATGGACTTTGTTTTCATTACCGGGACATCACAATCCACTTTCTTAAAAATAGAATTACTATTTAATCAGATAATATTTCAATTCGAGTCGTCACTACATTTTGAACGTGGTATATAAAATAAAATAAAGAATGGAATTACTATTACAATGAGTGAAGTGAGAGGAGCCTCTCCATCAACCTTGACTAGTTTTTATTTATTTATTTGTTTTATAACTTGATTGTTTGATTGTTCTCTGATTTTCTCTTGACTTTAAAAAGTTTTCCTGTTTCTGTTCAATCTCAAAACACCAGTTTCTTCTTTGAAGGATTCAATAAAGATGATAATAATCTAGATCTACAGTTAGGAGCTTTAATTATGAGCAATCCTGAACGTGTACTCAGGCTCACTAACAAGTTAAACAATGTTATAGGCCGTGCATTCTACAACAAACCAATACAAATGATTGACAAAACATCTTCTCCAAATGCTTATTCTTTTAGCACATCTTTTGTCTTTGAAATTGTACCTCCAAGTTCAGGTTCCGGTGGGCACGGACTAGCCTTCTTGCTAGCTCCATCCACACAACTTCCGGGAGCTGAACCTGGTCACTTCCTCGGAATTCTTAGCGATCAAACCGAAGGCAACCCTTCAAACCACATCTTCTTGGTTGAATTCGACACCGTTAATGGGTTCAATGAAGGTGTAGACATGCAAGGAAACCATGTTGGAATTGGCCTCAACCGAATCTTCTCAAATAAATCAGAACCAACTTCTTATTATGTCAACTACACGGATCACAAAGAAGACTTCCCGTTGGAGGGATCTGGACCAATCCAAGCTTGGATTGAATATGATGGTGTACAAAAAGTTGTCAATGTAACAGTGAGTCCAATAAACATTACAAAACCAGTGAAGCCTCTCATGTCCTTGGAAAGAGACCTCACAGGTATTCTAAATGAAACTATGTATGCTGGTTTCTCGGCGTCCACCGGAAATAAATCAAGCTCTCATTACATTCTAGGATGGAGTTTTCAATTGAATGGCATGGCCCGTCCATTAAATGTGTCTAATCTTCCTAAACCACCACCAAGGGAGAAAATTTTAGCATCTTCTGATGGAAAAACTGTAGCTCTTATCTCTTCTTTGTGTGTTGTTACTGTTCTATTGATGGGTCTGTTGGGGTATTTTTTGTTGCACAGAAGGGAGGAGGATTCTGAGGTTCTTGAAGATTGGGAGATAGATTGTCCTCATCGGTTTCGATACAAGGATCTTTATGTAGCAACAAATGGTTTTAAAGAGAGTGAAGTGATTGGAAGTGGTGGTTTTGGTTCAGTTTACAAAGGTGTTTTATCAACTAATGGAAGTGAAGTTGCTGTCAAGAAGATTACTCGTAATTCGCATCAAGGGATGAGAGAATTTGCAGCGGAGATCGAGAGTTTGGGACGTTTGAGACACAAGAACTTGGTTCATCTCCTTGGATGGTGTAAGAAGAAGAATGATTTACTATTAATCTATGAATACATTCCAAATGGAAGCCTTGATTCTCTTCTCTTCAAACCGAAAAACGGGTTCGTGTTAAACTGGGAGCAGAGGTTCAATATCATCAAAGGCATCGCCTCAGGGCTGCTATATTTGCACGAAGAGTGGGAGCAAGTGGTGATCCATAGAGATGTCAAGTCTAGCAATGTACTAATAGATTCTAAATTGAACGCTCATTTAGGTGATTTTGGCCTTGCCAGGCTCTATGATCACGGAGGAATGTCGCACACCACCAGTGTTGTGGGCACAATTGGGTACATTGCGCCTGAACTAACCCGCACAGGCAAGGCCTCGGCTAGTTCAGATGTGTTTGCATTCGGGATTCTGCTTCTCGAATTGGCTACCGGAAGAAGGCCTATCGATTCAAGAAACTTCCTGCTGGTGGAATGGGTGAGAGATTGCCAACAACTGGCTCAAATTCTAGACACTGCCGATCCATCATTGAATTCGAGTTACAGTGTTAAAGAGATGGAACTGGTTCTTACATTGGGTCTGATTTGCTCTCACCAAAGAATAGAAGTTAGGCCGACCATGAGACAAGTTATGCGGTATCTCAATGGAGATGACATTCTTCCTTTCGTTGATGATTGGGGCTCTGTCGATTATTCTCAACAAGGATCCAAATTTGGCTCCAGAACATTTCAGATTTCGGATGGTACGTTCAACACATCTTACCGTTCTCATCGATCATACTCCAGTAGATAGCATTCAATATGTAGCAATTTTCTAAATTTCTTATCTGTTATAATTCATTCCATTTGCATTTATGTGAATGCTCTTCCACGTCAGTATTTGTGGAATGATAGATGTACTTATTTTAATAAATTGGTCACTCTTTTTGCAATCTTCCATGTGAATCTGAACCAAACTAATTCAACATAAACCATGTAATAAAACACTAACCCAGAAAATTGTGCTAGAGAAATGCATCCGTGAAGAGAATATATGTAAATTTGCAAGCAGAAAAATACGAAAGGTAACATAAGAAGTGACTACCATTTCACAGATTAGTGGTTGGCATTAAACAGAGTTTCAATAATTAGCAGACCAGTGACCACCATTTCTATCCAGTGACCTTATACATTGTAGTAGCTTCCTATCCCACAAAATGTAGATTAACAAAAACCCTGAAATTTCAGAACTATCACTGGGAGGCAGCAAAAAGAATCTTGAGATATGTGAAAGGAGCTCTTGAGATATTTATCTTATATATCTAATCCAAAGTTTTCAAGTGAAGCGATTGGAATTGGCGGATTTGATGCAGTTTACAAAGGTGTTTTACCAAATGATGGAAGGGAAATTGCTGTGAAGAAGATTACGTGTAATTCGCTTCAAGGAATGAGGGAATTTGCAGCGGAGATTGAAACTTTGGGATGTATGAGACACAAGAATGTGCTCAATCTCCTTGGATGGTGTAAGCAAAAGAATGATCTACTATTAGTCTAAGAATACATGCCAAATGGAAGCCTTGATTCACTTCTCTTCAATCCGAAAAACGCGTTCGTGTTGACGTGGGAACAAAGGTTCAATATCATCAAAGGCATAACAGCTGGGTTGCTATATATGCCAGAGAGACGTGAAGCCTAGCAATGTATTAATAGACGCTGAAATGAATGCTCGGTCAGGTGATTTCGGTCTTGCCAGGCTCTAAGAGCCCGGAAGAGTTTCACCAATGTTGTTGGCACAATTGGGTACATTGCGGCTGAAATGACTCGCACTGGCAAGCCCACGACAAGTTCAGATGTATACGCATATGGGGTTTTGCTGCTTGAAATGGTCACAGGGAGGAGGCCTACCGATGCAGGCCACTGGCTGCTGGTGGATTGGGTGAGAGACTGTCAACAACTAGGCCAAGCTCTCAATGTCATCGATCCATTGCTGGGTTCAAATTATGCGGTTAAAGAGATGGAACTGGTCTTGACATAGGGTCTGATTTGCTCTCACCACATACCAGAATTTAAGCCTACCATAAGATAAGTTAAACGGTACCTCAGTGGGGACGATAATCTTCCTTTCGTGGATGATTGGAGCTCTGCTGATCGTTTTCAACCAGGTTCTGACCACGAGAGCAGATTCCTGCTTGGATTATACCGCGATACGCTCCGATCGTACTCTCAACATTTGAATTTCCTTCCAGCTGGAGATAATTAATAATCAATCAAATCACTTTCTTTCTTTTCCAATATGTTCTTTGTTAAGTGAACTTACACTTGTATGAATGCTCTTCCAATTGTGAATCTGTAGCCTGACTCTTTATTTATCGAATCGGATTAGCAGATTATACAAATGCTTGATAAATTTGTGGTTGGTTTTATGCATTGAAGTGTTGAATTAGCTTTGTTTAACTGATATTTTTTTGAACTGTTATATGGAACACAATTTACTAACTAGTAGCTCTGTATAAGTGATTGACAAGGTCCACTGATGTGTTGGCTAGTTGGAATATTTTGTAGCTGCCTAAGGAGCGAATCTAGTGGGGTTGGATTCTAGCGCAAAAGATTAGTAGAAGATGATGAACTCAAGATTCTTGGAAACGATTTATTTCTGGGGATAATTTATCAAGAGTTCATGCCTTTCTCTAGAATTTGGTAGATAGTACTTCTTCAAGTCTTGGTTTTCTTCATTTGGTATAAACAAAAACACTATTCTGTCAATGGAGAGCTGATTAGTTCCGATATTCTACACGTTTTCATTTTACATGAATATCGGTTCATTTTACCATTGAGATTCTGCATGAAAAACGTGTGAAAGTCTCTCTTCTGATAATTTATTTTGCTAGTCAACAACTAATGATAAATAAATAAATATATGATGAATTTTAGAATTTACCCAATGTACTTGTGTTTTTACTTTTTAATCAAAGAGACAAAAAAGTCTCAAGCTTTTAATCTTTCTATTTTACGCTTCGTTTGGTTGGATGGAGAAATAGAGGGAGGGAGAGGGTTAGAGGGAGAGATCAAATCCCTCCTTTGTTTGGTTGGAGGGATGAGAGGAAGGAGAGGATGAGAGGAGGGAGGTGGGATCCATCCGGACCCACAATTTTGCATCCTCCCAAATATGGCGGATGAGAGGAGGGAGAGCAAAATGGGAGGGAAATGACCATAATGCCTCCAATTTTGTATTGCCCTCCAATTTTTTTAAGGGTTATATAGTAATTTTATAAATTAAATACCAATCTATCCATTCAACCCTCTTTTCAATACCAAACAACACGAAGGATAGATGTTATCCTCTCTATCTCTCCTACTCTCTCTTCCTCTTAATTCATCTATCCCTTATACTCTCCCTCCCTCTAACCAAACATAGTGTTAGTGTTGTATTGCTTTGAAGAGGTTGTTGGGATTTCATTTGATGGTCCACTTCAAAGACAGACCTAAAATTTAAAAGTAACCCACCTCCCTATTCTTTATTTGGGCCCAAATACATGCTGGTTGTTTTCTCTTAAAAAAAAAACAAAAAACAAAAAAACTAAAAGCTCTTTTGTCACTCACTCAAATTTGTGATTTTGTTCTCTCAATCTCCTACTGATTTGAGACTGTGGTATGCATATTATTTTCTCAATTTCTTGATTTTCAACTTTAAATTTTATACTTTTAAGTTTATTATTGCTCGTTTGTTCATTTGGGTTTTGAGGGTACAAGGCATTCTATTCAATTATTCCTCCATTATTAACTTATTCTACACATTTGAGTTGTATTTAGCAGGTTACTTTAGCTACGAACTAAAATACGAGAATAAGTTGATTCAACAATATGATTTTTATAGAGATTCTTTTGTGAGATGGTTTTACTAAGAGATTTTCACTCAAAAAATGCTATGTGACACATCCATCCAATCATATATTATCTTGTTTTACATGTCGTTTTTTAAATGAAAGTCTCGTAATAAAACCGTTTCACATAAGATTTTCTTGTAACTCACACCAAAATCAATAAAATGACATGTATCAATCATGTTCATCTCTTTAAACTCCAAAATTTTTTGTTCCTCGTACCAAAGATTTTCTTGTACCTTACACTCAAATCAATAAAATTATATATGTCAATTATGTTCCTCTCTTTAAACTCTAAATTAAAAATCACATCGTCTCACGGAAGATTTTCTCGTCCCTTCACACCAAAGATTTTATACTTTGCATACACTTTCATTTTGTCGTTGGAACTTTAAAAGAATAACAAATTTTGACAAGCTTAAGCTAAGTACAAGAACAGCCAAATATTGTCAAGGATTTGTGGGGATATTGTCAAGGATTTCATGTTCCTCTCTTTAAACTCTAAATTAAAAATCACATCGTCTCACAGAAGATTTCCTCGTCCCTTCACACCAAAGATTTTATGCTTTGCATACACTTTCATTTTGTCGTTGGAACTTTAAAAGAATAACAAATTTTGACAAGCTTAAGCTAAGTACAAGAACAGCCAAATATTGTCAAGGATTTGTGGGGATATTATCATTCCCCCCTCCCCCATTAAGAAGGTGAGGACAGAGTTTGCTCATATTAGCCGGTCTCCCTACTTAAATGGAAAGAATGTATTATATGCCCCTTCTGTTACCTTTTCCTTTCATTTTTGAGTTTACCGTTAAAATTGAAGGTCAAATGACCATTTTATTCTTCAGTTTACTTCATATAATTACCATTTAACCCTTAAATATTCATTAAATAAAAAAAATTTTAAAAATAGAAAACAAAAAAATTTTTTAAAAAAAGATGGATCTCCGCCGTCGATCTCAAAGATGGATGGTGGAGATATCTCTTTTTATTTTTTATTTAAATTTAATAATAATAAAAATAATAAAAGAAATTAAAAACATAATTAATTAAAAAAGAATTTAAAAACAAAAAAAATGTGGATTTGGTGGAAGTCCAGATTGGATCGCCACCGTCTATGGAAGTCCATATTAGATCTTTACCGTCCATCTCATGAGATAGACGGTGGAGATCCAATCTGGACTTCCACCAAATCCATCTCTTTATAGAAATAAAAAATAAAAAATAAAAAATCTATGGACGGTGGAGATCATCACCAAACCACCACAATCATCACCAACATCAAGCCAAGAACACAACACAACACCATATTGAAACAAACCCATACACTATCATTCAAACCATCACCAGATCGATCGAACCCAGAAAATCGAACCAACACCAAATTCAAACAAACCCATTCAAACACAGAAAATCGAACCCACAAACCCAAATGTTCAAAAAAGAAAAGAAAATAAAATAAAAAATAAAAACCAAAGAACAGATCTGCGTGCCTAACGCACAACATCAAACCTTGATAAAAACTTAGAAAAAAAAAAATCATCCATGTGCAAAAACCATCAAATGCTTCGTCACCCAAATTCACTCATCATCACTCACACGACCACCACTAACGTTGATCAAGGGAGGAGATGGATTCGAGAGAGAAATGTATTCCCGAGAGACAGATTCAAGAGAGAGAGAGAGAGAGAGAGAGAGAGAGAGAGAGAGAGAGAGAGATTGATTCAAGAGCTAGGGTTTCTGGTATGGTTTCGATTTATGAAGAGGGATGAGTGAGAGAGAGTGTGTGTGTGCTTGTGTGTGGGATTTGACAGCTTTCTGATGTGGTTTCGATTTGCAAAGATAGAGATTCCAAAGGGAGAAAGAGGGGTTCTGGATTCCGAGAGCGATGGCGGTGGTTGTTTTGGTGGTGGTGATGAGAAGCAGAAGTTGAAGAAGAAAAAGTGGGTTTGGGGGAGAGAGAGAGAGAGAGAGAAAGAGAGAGATGGTTGTGATGAGTAGTGTGGTTGAAGATGAATAGATGAGGACGAGATGTTGGTGATGGATGAGTGGTGGCTGATGATGTTGAAGATGAGGATGAGTGCTCAGTTTTTTTTTTTTTTTTTTTTTTTTTTGATGTTTTGGTGACACCGATAAGGTTACGAAATTGCCCCTTTGATTTTAACGGTCAACATGTTTTTGGTTGGAAAAGGTAACAGAAGGGGCATATAAAAGCATCTCCAATGCTATTATGTATTTGGAGAAAATGGAGTGCCACATAGGACAGATATTAAAAAAAAAATTAGAAAAACTCTCTCCAATGCTATTATCTAAGTTGAATATAGAGATGATGTGGAAAAAAAAAAAGTTGGAAGATATAGAGTTAGGTTTCTAATTCTAGAAACTCTCCTAAAAATACTGACTAGGATTTTTAACTCTTTCCACCAATAAGATTAAAGCTTTCAACTTTCTTCACCAATATGATTAAACCTCATTTAATTATAAAATAAAAGAGGAGAGAGAGTTTAATAATTGTTTTATTATGATTGGACATAAAATGAATGTATAATTGACTTTAGATAATTGCATTGGAGATGTGAATATGTATTTTTTTTTTTTTTTAATTTTTTTTCAAAAATGAGCCATAATAAATAGAAATGCTGATGTGATACTATGTAAAAAACTCAAAAATACATATTTATATTAGAGATACTCTAATACATTCTTTCTATTTGAGAGGAGAAACCGGCCAATATAAGCAAACCATGTCCTCACCTTTTTAATAGTTTTATTTTAAGGGGAAAATGATAATATCTCATAATTTGTGTGATATTTGACCTAGAAAAATGAATTTAATAACACACCTCGTCTCCTTTTAAAAAAAGCAATACACTTTGTCTAACATAAATAAGGGCATATTATATAAACTAATCCTGATTATATATGAAATTGTACTAAAACCTGTAAAAAAAAAATCATACTAACAATGATTTTCACTTAACTAGTTGACTAACCGTTGACCACGTTAATTAATCATGGATAATATACAATATCTATTTTGCCCTTGCTCTACAGCAGAAAAAAAAAATATTTAAAATAAAATAATATTTAAATGGTTTATAAAATTAAATTAACACAGATTTATTTATTTTTATTTTTAAAAAAAGATACACAGATTTAGGAAGATCTTAAAAAAATAACAAAAATTAATGGAAAATAAAAAATTATTAAAAAACAGTTACAATTTTAAAACATAAAAAAATTAATGGATAATAGAAAATTATTAATAAAAAAAACAGTTAATAGATAATTAAAAAAAAAGAAATTATATAAATAAAAAATAAAAAATAAAAGAAAAGAAATCTGAAACGATCCCCTTGGTTTCAGACCGCGATGGAAATCGATCGAATCTTCACTCGCTCGGCGAGACGGTGACTCAACGATGAACCTCCATCTTAAAAATCATTTTAATGTTATTTGATAGAAAGAAGAAGAAAAAAAAAAAAAAAAACTCAGTTTGGAGTACCGCGTTTTTTTTTTGACCTCCAAATATTTATTTTCGAAAAGAAAACGTAAAAAAATGGAAAAAATATTGTTTCAGTTTTGTAATCGGGCTGCTCGTATATCCAAGGCAAGAAAAAAATTTTGTCTTAATTATTGTGCCACATGTCACTGTATGATTGGAAATGAAAAAGAAATTATGTTTTAATACTATGTCATATGACACATTTTCATTGGATCCGTCTCACCACAATCATCCATGAGACGGACCATGGAAGATTTTCTCAATAAGAATAAGAGGTTATCTAATTGAAATAATTACACATCCAATTCATCAATCAAGCTTAATCAATCATCATCCAAATCAATAGGAAAACTCAATTAATAAAGACCAAAGCCGAAATGTATCCAATCAAAACTCAACACGTTTTACTTCAGTTGCAATCTACGCGCTACTTACGATAAGTTGATGTCTTCATGAGCTCACCTAGTTTGACTTCTGCAGGTCAATTCTCCATGTGCTTCTCTGGACCACACTGAAAAATATTATTTTGTCATTTGAATAGTATAATATTATAAAACAAAATTTTATTAATATCTTATTAGTAGTTATCTTATTAACTTTCTATAAAGGGTAAAGTTTAAGATTCATGGTCAGTTGGGTGAAAATATAAGTAAATTTAGATCAATAACGTTACTTTGTTTAAATTTGGTGTACAAATCTGGTGTCCAAATGATGTGTTATCACTGTAATTTATTCATTTAAATTGTATTAGATTTGCATGATTTGAATAAATGGATTACAGTAATACCACATCTTGTAGATATCAGATTTGAACACCAAATTTAAATAAAATAACATTATTTTTTGATGAAAAAATGTGAGGAAAATCACTTCTAAAAAATTTTTACAAAAGTTTTTCTACAAAAGTTTATTTGGTTATTCATCAAACAAAAGTTTGGTAGGTCAATGCACAATGTAGTTGCTATCCTACTGAAATACATATGTACTTTCTTGCATGTATTATTCTCTGTGAGACTTTCTAGAACTCTCAATTGTGGCCACTATCAAAACAATCCAATAAAAAATGCTCAATTTGTCTATGAAATTGAATGGAACAGGAGCCTTCCTCGCAAGGCAAGTAGTGCACGACTAACAATCCCAATTCCCATCACCACCCACATTTATGGACTTTGTTTTCATTACCGGGACATCACAATCCACTTTCTTAAAAATAGAATTACTATTTAATCAGATAATATTTCAATTCGAGTCGTCACTACATTTTGAACGTGGTATATAAAATAAAATAAAGAATGGAATTACTATTACAATGAGTGAAGTGAGAGGAGCCTCTCCATCAACCTTGACTAGTTTTTATTTATTTATTTGTTTTATAACTTGATTGTTTGATTGTTCTCTGATTTTCTCTTGACTTTAAAAAGTTCCAAGTCTCCCATCCATCTCTTGTTTATTATTATTTTTATTATAACTCTCAGTTTTCTTTCTCCTTCTAAATTCCAATCAATCCATGACTGCTTACAGTTTATTATAATAGTTGGATCATGTTATGTTATATATAGATTATATAGCAAAATATTGTGTCAACTCTCAAAATCTTCCATGCCAAAAATGGGGTCTTTCTTGTTGCTCTTCTTCTTCTTCTTCTTCTTCTTTTTTCCTGTTTTTGTTCAATCTCAGAACACCAGTTTCTTCTTTGAAGGATTCAATGAAGCTACTGATCATGATGATCTAACTAAACAGTTCGAAGCTTCAATTATGAGCAATCCTAGAGGTGTACTCAGGCTCACTGACAAGTCAAACAATGTTATAGGCCGTGCATTCTACAACAAACAAATAAAAATGTTTGACAAAACATCTTCTCCAAATGCTTCTTCTTTTAGCACATCTTTTGTCTTCGAAATTGTACCTCCAAGTTCAGGTTCCGGCGGGCACGGACTAGCCTTCTTGCTAGCTCCATCCACACAACTTCCGGGAGCTGAACCTGGTCACTTCCTCGGAATTCTTAGCGATCAAACCGAAGGCAACCCTTCAAACCACATCTTCTTGGTTGAATTCGACACCGTTAATGGGTTCAATGAAGGTGTAGACATGCAAGGAAACCATGTTGGAATTGGCCTCAACCGAATCTTCTCAAATAAATCAGAACCAACTTATTATTATGTTAACGACACTGATCACAAAGAAGACTTCCCGTTGGAGGGCTCTGGACCAATCCAAGCTTGGATTGAATATGATGGTGTAAAAAAAGTTGTCAATGTAACAGTAAGTCCAATAAGCATGCTAAAGGAAAAACCAGTGAAGCCTCTTATTTCCAACTGGAAAATTGACCTCACAGGTATTCTTACTGAAACTATGTATGCTGGTTTCTCGGCGTCTACTGGAAATAAATCAAGCTCTCATTACATTCTAGGATGGAGTTTTCAATTGAATGGCGTGGCCCGTCCATTAATTGTGTCTAAGCTTCCTAGACCACCACCAAGGGAGAAAATTTCAACGTCTTATGATGGAAAAACTGTAGCTCTTATCTCTTCTTTGTGTGTTGTTACTGTTCTATTGATGGGTCTGTTGGGGTATTTTTTGTTGCATAGAAGGGAGGAGGATTCTGAGGTTCTTGAAGATTGGGAGATAGATTGTCCTCATCGGTTTCGATACAAGGATCTTTATGTAGCAACAAATGGTTTTAAAGAGAGTGAAGTGATTGGAAGTGGTGGTTTTGGTTCAGTTTACAAAGGTGTTTTATCGACTAATGGAAGTGAAGTTGCTGTCAAGAAGATTACTCGTAATTCGCATCAAGGGATGAGGGAATTTGTAGCGGAGATCGAGAGTTTGGGACGTTTGAGACACAAGAACTTGGTTCATCTCCTTGGATGGTGTAAGAAGAAGAATGATTTACTATTAGTCTATGAATACATTCCAAATGGAAGCCTTGATTCTCTTCTCTTCAAACCGAAAAACGGATTCGTGTTAAACTGGGAGCAGAGGTTCAATATCATCAAAGGCATCGCCTCAGGGTTGCTATATTTGCACGAAGATTGGGATCAAGTGGTGATCCATAGAGATGTCAAGTCTAGCAATGTACTAATAGATGCTGAATTGAATGCTCGTTTAGGCGATTTTGGGCTTGCCAGGCTCTATGATCACGGAGGAATGTCGCACATCACCAGTGTTGTGGGCACAATTGGGTACATTGCGCCTGAACTGGCACGCGCAGGCAAGGCCTCGGCTAGTTCAGATGTGTTTGCATTCGGGATTCTGCTTCTCGAATTGACTACCGGAAGAAGGCCTATCGGTGCAAAAGACTTCCTACTGGTGGAATGGGTGAGAGATTGCCAACAATTGGCTCAAATTCTAGACACTGCCGATCCATCATTGAATTCGAGTTACAGTGTTGAAGAGATGGAACTGGTTCTGATATTGGGTCTGATTTGCTCTCACCAAAGAATAGAAGTTAGGCCGACCATGAGACAAATTATGAGGTATCTCAATGGAGATGACATTCTTCCTGTCATTGATGATTGGGGCTCTACTGATCATTCTCAACAAGGATCCGAATTTGGCTCCAGAACATTTCAGATTTCGGATGGTACATTCAAGACACCTTATCGTTCTCATCATTCATACTCCTCCACGGGATTCTCTTCCGGTTCTCTATACTCGGGTAGATAGCATTCAATATGTAGCAATTTTCGAAATTTCTAATTTGTTATAATTCATTCAATTTGCATTTATGTGAATGCTCTTCTACATCAGAATTTGAGGCACGGTAGATGTACTTATTTTAATAAATTGATCACTCTTTATGCAAAATCATCCATGAGAATCTAAACCAAACAAATTCAACATAAACCATGTAATAAAACACTAACCCAGAAAGTTGTGCGGGAGAAATGCATCGGTGAAGAGAATATATGTAAATTTGCTAGTAGAAAAATACGAAACGTGACATAAGAAGTGACTCGATAAACCGCCGATTAGTGGTTGGCATTAAACAGAGTTTCAATAAGTAGCAGACCACCATTTCTATCCAGTGACCTTAAACATTGTAGTAGCTTCCTATCCCACAAAATGTGGATCAACAAAAACCCTGAAATTTCAGAACTAACACCTGCAAATACAGAAAAGATATTGATACACATGACTGTCACCGACTTTGTAGTTCCTCGACACCCTTTACTGGAAAAATTGGAAACCTACACTTATTGCAATATATGTATGATTGTTCTTAAATTCTTTGAGTTTTGTTCTACTCTTTGCTTATTCATGATTAAAGCTCTTGTTGTGATATTCATGTGTGTGATGGGTCTAAATTGATATGTGTCCATGAATGAGATTAGTAGTAGAGTAATTTAATGTAGGAGAAGTGTAATTTAGCATCTCATGATTGTTGATTGATTGATAGATGACCAAAATGTCATGTTTAGAGAAATTAAAGTGTTAGAGATTTAGCTCCAAAGAGTGGAAAAGGTTTCAATTCAGGCATTTAGTTGCTAAATTGGCCTTGGTTCAAATCCTTGTGCTTAATGAGTCTTTTTAAGACACAATTATCCATCCTTGGCAGGATTGAGTGATAAATTGATTTAGGGATAATTCCCAAATCAAGAGGATGAACCCTTAACCTAGATTGAATGTCCTTAATGTTTAACAACCAACTTATTTGCACATTGTTGTTTGGTAAGCTTGTTTCCCATGTCTAGCCATCCTAGGGAGATTGATAGAACCAAATCCGTATCTAAAGTAAAGACAAATTGAATTCATCTTCTGCTCGTTTAGTTATATGGGTATTTTATTGCTTAATGCTTTCATTCGGTTAGCCACCTTGTTGATGATATTTAGGTTGTGTGTTATATATTATGTGGTTCGCATTAACATGTTCAGTGTGATATCCTTTACATTTGACCAGTAAATTGAGAGATCACTAGGCTGGCGTGTAGAGCTCATGTGTGTGTCCCACAGTCCTTAATAAATCCAAACATTTATGTATGGATGTAATCTCTAAGACATCGAAAGAGATTAGAGATTAATTAAAGGGACACGAGCATATAACATACGTGTTGTATGGGTATCTCGTATTCTTAATGCTTTTACTTGGTTGTCATCCCGTATTTGGTTAACCATTATGAATGAATTATTGGTTGTAGTATGGCCCACGCAGTTGCGCATTACATGTCCAAGGAAATAACCACTATATATGACTAGAAAGTGAGAGATACACTAGGCTAGCATATAGGGCTCGTGTGTGTGTCCCAAAGTACTTGATGAATCCATGCATTGTGTACATGTGATTTCTAAGACTCGAGAGAGATTAGAGATCAATTAAGGGGACACGAGTCTATGATATACTTGCATATTGAGGGACTAAGTGAATCTAGAGTTTAATTATGAGGATTGTTATGGTTGAGTCATTTCCTTAGTGTAACCGCATTTCATGCATCTCTCTATTCCATCCGATCCTTGTAAATATTATGTTATGTAATTTATATTTCATTTATATTATTATTTACACATTTTTGAACCCGCAACACACGAGTTCTTTCGAAGTATTGTAACAATAGCAAGAACCGGTAACGGTCGGCGAATCCCACCTCCTGCGGAACGATACCCTCACTTGCCGTTGTGCTAGTCTATGTTGTGCTAGTCTATGCTGTGCTAGTCTATGTGACTCGCACGCTAGCAAGGTTGAACTTAATTGTTCATCTTTTGACCGACACCACAACGAAGTGTCATCAGACGTACTTCACAAAGTGCTCTCCAATCGCAAGAGCAATGTCCCTAAAGCAAGAGAAAATGGGAGGCTTGACAGACCGGTGTAGTTGACTGCTTGAGAGATTAGTGAGAAGAAGGGTCATGATCCCATCACAAAACGGTAAGATCTTGTCATCCAAGGCACGGCAAATGTCACCAACCACCCCAACTGTGATAGAGCAAACCTGGTATTCCTAAGAGTTCTGCAATCCCATCTGCAGATACTGGAAGAACTCAGGCATATACTTTGCAAATTTCAGTCCAGTGGCATAGGCCAGAGCACCAATTGAAAGCATTGCTTCCTCATGCACTGTAGAACTACGGCAAGCAAACGCCCTGAGGAACAATATCATAATTTGATCTGCAGCCTGGGTTATAACGGATTTTGTGTCATCTGAACTGCTAAATTTCTGGATAATAACCTGGAGAACACCGTACAGAGCAGCTTGCAAATCTCCTTGCTTCTCTCTATCTTCCGTTGATACAATCTGAAGCTCTAGAGTCTGACTTAATCTACTCATGATTGCAGGAATTAGTTTTGCTATGATCTTAGATATTTCTGCAATATTTGAACTACTCAAATTTCTAATTTTGTTCTCTCAATCTCCTACTGATTTGAGATTGTGGAAAGCATATTATTTTCCCAATTTCTTGATTTTCAACTTTAAATTTTATACTTTTAAGTTTAATATTTTTCGTTTGTTCATTTGGGTTTTAAGGGTATAAGGCATTCGATTCAATTATTCCTTCCATTATTAACATATTCTATAAATTTAAGATGTATTTAGCATGTCACTTTAACTACGAATGAAAATACAAGTTAAAGTTGAGTCAACAATATGTTTTTTATGAGAGAATCTTTTATGAGATGGTTTTACTAATAGATTTTTGACGCATCAACAATAGATGATCAAGCCAGAGACAAGAAGAAGAGAGCTCTGTTGTTCGTTTGTATATCAGATAACAAAACAATACAATATCCAACTTTACAATATACACAGACCACACATATATAGCTATTGGAATTGTGTTAGGCTTGGGCTTGTATTAAGGTTTATATTGGGCCTATATATTTCCTACATCAATTTTCACTCAAAAAACGATACGTTACCCATCCAACTAATCATATATTATATTGTTTTGTATGTAATAAATGAAAGTCCCATAATAAGACCGTCTCACCAAAGATTTTCTGTACCTTACAGTCTTACACCCAAATCAATAAAATTATATGTGTCAATCATGTTCCTCTCTTTAAACTCAAAATTACAAATCACGTCGTCTTATGGAAGATTTCTTGGTACGAAGATTTTATGCTTTACAAACACTTTCATTTCATCTTCGGAACTTTAATAGAAAACAAATTTTGACAAGCTTAAGCCAAGTACAAGAACAGCTAAATATTGTCCAGGATTTGTGTTAACTTTGATCTAGAAAAATGATTTTAATAACACACTTTGTCTACTTTTCAAAAAAAAAAAAAAAGAATTAGCACACTTTGTCTGATATAAATAAGAAGAAGAGGTTATCTAATTGAAATAATTACACATTCAATTCAACAATCAAGCTTAATCAATCATTAATTAAATTAAAAATGAAATAAAATTGAAACATAATCATCATCATCCAAATCAATAGGAAAACTCAATTAATAAAGACCAAAGCCCAATTGTATCCAATCAAAATTTCACTTCAGTTGCAATCTACACGCGTACTTGATGTCTTCATAAACTCATCTAGTTTGACTTTTATTGGCCAACTCTCCGTGTGCTTCTCTGGAGTCCGGACCACATTGAAAAATGTTAATTTATCATTTGAATAGTATAATATTCTGTAGTTTGATTTTTATAGGTCAAGTGGTCAACTGATGTGTGGGTGCTTCTTTGGACCACATTGAAAAATATTATTTTATATATTTGAATAAAATTTTATTAATATCTTATTAGTAGTTATCTTATTAACTTTCTATAAAGGGTAACGTTTAAGATTCTTGGTCAATTGGGTGAAAATATAAGTAAACTTAGTTAATAATGTTATTTTGCTTAAATTTGGTATCAAATCTTGTGTTTAAATGATGTGGCATCACTATAAGATTATCTCCAACCAATTGCACCAATTTATTGCAATTTTGCTTTAAAATGCAGCAACTTCCACACCACCATCTTCAACCATTGTATCAAATCTTATTCTAAAAAGAATATTCTCGAAATATTCACTTTTTCATTATTTCTCAATAATTAACATTTCACCTCATAATTAATATAATATTATGATAAATTAAAAAATTAACAAATTAGTAAATGAAGAAATTTAGTAACATTAGTGTTTTTTATTAACATTTAGTAATTTTGTATTATATATTTAATTTTAGTTTATTATAAATATTAATATAAATAATAATTAAATTAAAACAAATATAATTTAACCAAAAGCATTAGATAATTAAAATAATACAATTGGAATACATTTGATTTAATTGGGGTAAAATTGTGATTAAACAAAAAATTTTAAAAAGGATACAATCATAATCAATATTCATTAATTATGGTCATTACGTGATTACATAAAAATGGAGGGACTGGAAAAAAAAATCAGCAAAATGGCGTTGAAGGCCAACCATCGCCAGATCTGGCGATGAAATTGCTGGAGCTCTACTCTGGCACAGAGATTGGCACTCGGTTAGAGGGATCTTCTGATGCAATCTCTATTTTGCCGCTCCTGTTGGAGATGCTCTAATCCAGAATAAATGGATTATAGAGATCTCATATCGTTTGGACACCAACATTAAATTTAGACAAAGTATCATTACTACAAAAGAATAAAATATACCATTCATTTTGACGAAAAAATGTTAAGAAAATCGCTTATAAAAATTGGAGTAATGTTAAACATCACAACATATGTGGCAATTGAGATGTCAATTGGTGAGTGAATACACATTAATAATGATTTATCTTACTTACTTATGTATCCACTCCAGCAATTGATATATAAACTGACACATATATTATGATTGAAAAATTGTGATAGCTGTTGTGATGCCTCAAAAATATTGTTCCAAGAGTATTTCAACAAAAGTTTGCTTGATTATTCATCATACAAAAGGTTGGTGGGTCAATGCACAATGTAGCTGCTATCCTTCTGAAAAACATATGTACTTGCATGTATTATTCTCCGTAACACTTTCTAGATAACTATCATTGTGGCCACTGTCAAAACAATCTAACAAAAAATGATCAATTTGTCTATTAAAATGAATTGAACAGGAGCCTTCCTTTCACGGCAAGTAGTGCACAATTAACAATCCCAATTCCCATCCCCACCCACATTCATGGACTTTGTTCTCAATACTCGGACATCACAATCATACCCTCTCAAAAATAGAATTAGACGTTCATTCAATCTAACAATATCATGGTTCGAGTTATCACTATATTATGTATATAGTATATAAAATTTTAAAAAAATGGAATTACTGTTACAAGGAGTGAAGTGAGAGGAATCTCCTCCATCAACCTCTAATTTTATTTATTTATTTATTATTATTTTTTTTTAACTTGATTGTTTGATTATTCTCTGAATTTCTCTCGACTTTGAAAACTTCCAAGTCTCCCATCCATCTCTTTTTTTATTATTATAAATCTCAGTGTACTTTCTCCTTCTAAATTCCAATCAATCCATGACTGCTTACAGTTTATTATAATAGTTGCATCATATTATGTTATATGTAGATTATATAGCAAAATAGTGTGTCAACCCTCAAAATGTTCCATGCCAAAAATGGGGTCTTTCTTGTTGCTGTTCTTCTTCTTCTTCATTTTACCTGTTTTTGTTCAATCTCAAACCACCAGTTTCTTCTTTGAAGGATTCAAAGAAGCTGATAAAAATCTAACTCTACAGTTAGGAGCTTCAATTATGAGCGATCCTGAAGGTGTACTCAGGCTCACTAACAAGTCAAACAATGTAATAGGCCATGCATTCAACAACCAACCAATACAAATGATTGACAAAGCATCTTCTCCAAATGCTTCTTCTTTCAGCACGTCTTTTGTTTTTGAAATTGTACCTCCAAGTTCAGGTTCCGGCGGGCACGGACTAGCCTTCTTGCTAGCTCCTTCCACACAACTTCCGAGAGCTCAACCTGGTCACTTCCTCGGAATTCTCAGTGATCAAAACGATGGCAATTCTTCAAACCACATCTTCATGGTTGAATTCGACACCATTAATAAGTTCAATGAAGGTATAGAAATGCAAGGAAGCCATGTTGGAATTGGCCTCAACCGAATCTTCCCAAATAAATCAGAACCAACTTATTTTTATGTCGGGGAAACGGATCACAAAGAAGACTTCATGTTGGAGGGCTCTGGACCAATCCAAGTTTGGATTGAATATGATGGTGTACAAAAAGTTGTCAATGTAACAGTGAGTCCAATAAACATGCTAAAGGAAAAACCAGTGAAGCCTCTTATTTCCAACTGGAAAATTGACCTCACAGGTATTCTTACTGAAACTATGTATGCTGGTTTTTCTGCATCTACCGGAGATAAATCAAGCTTTCATTACATTCTAGGATGGAGTTTTCAATTGAATGGAGCGGTTGCTCCTCGATTAAATGTGTCTAATCTTCCTAGACCACCACCAAGGGAGAAAATTTCAGCATCTTATGATGGAAAAACTGTAGCTCTTATCTCTTCTTTGTGTGTTGTTACTGTTCTATTGATGGGTCTGTTGGGGTATTTTTTGTTGCATAGAAGGGAGGAGGATTCTGAGGTTCTTGAAGATTGGGAGATAGATTGTCCTCATCGGTTTCGATACAAGGATCTTTATGTAGCAACAAATGGTTTTAAAGAGAGTGAAGTGATTGGAAGTGGTGGTTTTGGTTCAGTTTACAAAGGTGTTTTATCGACTAATGGAAGTGAAGTTGCTGTCAAGAAGATTACTCGTAATTCGCATCAAGGGATGAGGGAATTTGCAGCGGAGATCGAGAGTTTGGGACGTTTGAGACACAAGAACTTGGTTCATCTCCTTGGATGGTGTAAGAAGAAGAATGATTTACTATTAGTCTATGAATACATTCCAAATGGAAGCCTTGATTCTCTTCTCTTCAAACCGAAAAACGGATTCGTGTTAAACTGGGAGCAGAGGTTCAATATCATCAAAGGCATCGCCTCAGGGTTGCTATATTTGCACGAAGATTGGGATCAAGTGGTGATCCATAGAGATGTCAAGTCTAGCAATGTACTAATAGATGCTGAATTGAATGCTCGTTTAGGCGATTTTGGGCTTGCCAGGCTCTATGATCACGGAGGAATGTCGCACACCACCAGTGTTGTGGGCACAATTGGGTACATTGCGCCTGAACTGGCACGCGCAGGCAAGGCCTCGGCTAGTTCAGATGTGTTTGCATTCGGGATTCTGCTTCTCGAATTGGCTACCGGAAGAAGGCCTATCGGTTCAAAAGACTTCCTGCTAGTGGAATGGGTGAGAGATTGCCAACAATTGGCTCAAATTCTAGACACTGCCGATCCATCGTTGAATTCGAGTTACAGTGTTGAAGAGATGGAACTGGTTCTGATATTGGGTCTGATTTGCTCTCACCAAAGAATAGAAGTTAGGCCGACCATGAGACAAATTATGAGGTATCTCAATGGAGATGACATTCTTTCTGTCATTGATGATTGGGGCTCTACCGATCATTCTCAACAAGGATCCGAATTTGGCTCCAGAACATTTCAGATTTCGGATGGTACATTCAAGACACCTTATCGTTCTCATCATTCATACTCCTCCACGGGATTCTCTTCCGGTTCTCTATACTCGGGTAGATAGCATTCAATATGTAGCAATTTTCGAAATTTCTAATTTGTTATAATTCATTCAATTTGCATTTATGTGAATGCTCTTCTACATCAGAATTTGAGGCACGGTAGATGTACTTATTTTAATAAATTGATCACTCTTTATGCAAAATCATCCATGAGAATCTGAACCAAACAAATTCAACATAAACCATGTAATAAAACACTAACCCAGAAAGTTGTGCGGGAGAAATGCATCGGTGAAGAGAATATATGTAAATTTGCTAGAAGAAAAATACGAAACATGACATAAGAAGTGACTCGATAAACCACCGATTAGTGGTTGGCATTAAACAGAGTTTCAATAAGTAGCAGACCACCATTTCTATCCAGTGACCTTAAACATTGTAGTAGCTTCCTATCCCACAAAATGTGGATCAACAAAAACCCTGAAATTTCAAAAGTAACACCTGAAAATACAGAAAAGATATTGATACACATGACTGTCACCAACTTTGTAGTTCCCCGACACCCTTTACCGGAAAAATTGGAAAAAAAAAGAAAACTACATTTAACAAAGAAAAAGTAAAGAATTTTGATCCCTTTGACTATTTTCTCGTCAGACTGTGGCTTGCTTGCTTGCTTTCTTGATCATGAAACCATAACTCGTCCAATCATCCCCTGGGTCCAACCAGCAGTCTCCTTGAGCTGTTCATCGTCGGATTGAAGACACTCGCCCAGAAATTCAGCACAGAACGAACAGTCTTTAAACAGTATCTTCGTGTTTGGACCGAGTGCATCTGCAAGATCACCCATCACGGCAACTGCAGCTTTCGTTACACTCTCATCCCTGCAAGAAAATAGGAAATAAAGCAATTAGGACAACAACAGAGGAAGAAACCAAACACATAATATGACAAAGAGGGCAGGAAGATACCTCTGTCTGTCTCTGAAGACCAACTCAATAAACTTTAATAGATGTTGGGCATACGGCATCATGACCTCAGCCTTTGCATTCTTAAATCCCTGTAGAATACCTGAATAAGCTTCAAAGATGCTACGCCTGAGCTGGTTCCCATAATCCATCAACTCCTCATCATCCGCATCCAAATGGGCGCAGGCCTTAGCAGCATCCTGCATCATTTGAAGAGCATGGGGGACGTACTTCTCAAAGTGCTCTCCAATCGCAAGAGCAATGTCCCCGAAGCAAGAGAAAATGGGAGGCTTGACAGAGCGGTGTAGTTGACTACTAGAGAGATCAGTGAGAAGAAGGGTCATGATCCCATCACAAAACGGTAAGATCTTGTCATCCAAGGCACGGCAAATGTCACCAACCACCCCAACTGTGATAGAGCAAACCTGGTATTCCTCAGAGTTCTGCAATCCCATCTGCAGATACTGGAAGAACTCAGGCATATACTTTGCAAATTCCGGTCCAGTGGCATAAGCCAGAGCACCAATTGCAAGCATTGCTTCCTCATGCACTGTAGAACTACGGCAAGCAAACACCCTGAGGAACAATATCATAATTTGATCCGCAGCCTGGAGTATAACGGATTTTGTGTCATCTGAACTGCTAAATTTCTGGATAATAACCTGGAGAACACCACACAGAGCAGCTTGCAAATCTCCTTGCTTCTCTCTATCTTCCGTTGATACAATCTGAAGCTCTAGAGTCTGACTTAATCTACTCATGATTGCAGGAATTAGTTCTGCTATGATCTTAGATGTTTCTGCAATATTTGAACACCTCACAACTTCATTCAATGTTTCATATGCTGAAGATCTGAGTTTTGAGTCACCACCATCTGTACGATCAGCCGTTCTAAGAAGTTCAGTAATGATGCTCGTTAAGTATGGTGTAAGAAGAGAAGAGCTCGGTCCAGCATCTTCGTATCCCTGGGCAAGGTAATAGATAGCCCCACAAACCTTCTCAGCCACATTTGGAGCATCCTTGATGCTCTCCAATAACACTGCCAAAATTCTCTGGAGGTTCTCAGGGGATGTTATCACTGAAAATCCACTAGATGGACAGTGCAATAACTCAAAAATCCGGCTAAGAGTCCAAGCAGTTGTGTCTTTCACATGATTGTTTTCATCCTTCATTGCGTTAAGCAAAAACTCCAAACCTGCTTGAACCAGTGGGGCCAGCTTCTCTACGGTGGGACCTTCAAGGATTGAACAAAAAGCATAAGTAGCTGCCTCACGACGGTGCCAATCAGGCTTCACAATGTTCTCCTCCACAAACGGCATTACAAGGGGAATAATCTCATTCCCAACAGTTCTAGCAACAAGACATAGACACGTCCCCCCAGCCATTGATATATTCCAGATGCTGTCGTCCTGGTCCTGATCCTCTTCCTGCTTCAGCAAAGTTTCAAGCAACATAGGAACTAGAGATGATTGAGCTTTCTCTATAAAGTGGGAATGGGGAGGACTAGAATCCCCAGTTTCAGGGGTGTCAAACTCTTGAAGCTCTATCTCTTCATCACAGATTGAACTCCAAAACTCGATTGCTTGGAGAGCAACAGCTTCTTCATCTCCTTTTACTGCATTTGAGGTAAGCTCAAAGAGTGTCTGCATGTATGGTTCCAGCACCTCATAGTATGTTGATGCTATTGAGACAAGACACTCAAAAGAAGACTGTCTAATCTCCACCTCTTTGGCTTTGGCCGTCTCGCATACCATCTTCATGATGTAATTCCGCTCCATCTCATTTTGGAAGTTAGTCTGAGCAAAATCCAAGGCATTATATAAAGCTCTTGTTGCTGCAAGGCGGACTTCAACA
The DNA here is from genome assembly GCA_035582765.1 of Acer negundo. Lineage (NCBI taxonomy): Eukaryota > Viridiplantae > Streptophyta > Magnoliopsida > Sapindales > Sapindaceae > Acer > Acer negundo. Next base: position 20,365,680 of record CM069243.1, on the reverse strand, counting down.
CTATGTTCGGCAAGGTTCATGCCTTGGACAACAGCAGTAAGAACAGCATTCACTTCATCTTGCACAAGATCCTCATGGGAAATCTCTTCACAAACATATCCAAGAGTTTCCAAGGTCGCCTGTTTCACTACTGCGTGACTTTCTGGTTGGGTCACATTGTTAAGCAACGATTGAATAAGGTCAGGCCACTGCTTCTGCGGAATCTCAATCGAAGCAATTTTTGCAATAACTTGTGCAGAAGTGTGCCTTGCCTCTGGCACAGGTGAACCCAGAGTTCTCAAGACCAATTCCTTGATTTGGGACTTAAAAGAAATATCTACTGCCATCCATTGTTGAACAAGAGTTTCCTTTGTACTAGCATCTTTTGCATCCAAAGAGTTTTTAAGCACGATACCTGCCAACCTGCGGGATTCAGCCGGTTTATCATTGTTTGCAAGCTCAACTGACAATGATAAAAGGAAGACAGGCAAATTTTGCTGTTGCAGCTGCCTAAGGTTAGCCTCTGCCTCATTTCGGACATTTGCATCTGCTGATTGAGCAGCCAATAGAAACTGGGTGATCTCCATAGCCATTTTCCCACACTACCAATATTAACATCATGAAAAATATTAAAAACAATGAAGATGATAAATTGATAATATCAATACATAAATGGTCTACCGGTAAAACTCCATAAAATTATAATACACTTGGAAAACTGAACTGTAGGAAACAAACAGATTAAACATAAACGGCGCCAAGGTCCACAACATCTGCAAAAGATAAGACACAAACAGTACAGTACAACAACTATATCATACACAAAATATGGCAGTTTACACATTCAATCAACCTTTTCACATAACCCCTTCAAACACACTAATCCAATGAATAAACACAACAAAGATGAAACTGTATCAAAATCATCATCTGATATCAATACTACATCCAATACTAAGTCAATAAAACCAAAATTACAATCACTCACAACCATCAAACATCATCATACTCGAATTCAAAAACTATAACCAATTTTATCCTGATATCAACAGACATATTTAAATTTCATTTTTATGTATCAATGAGGCGTATACAAATGAAACGAAAATTCTAAATTACTTCATTTTCACAACTTTCAGGAAATAATAGATGATAATAACAATAACATATATCTTCACCAATAAGACCTATATACAGTCGAAAACCATCAATAAATAAACGAAAAAGCTCAAACCAAAACAAAAACAGCAATCGGCATATAAACTATAAGCAATTAAAAGTGAGATAGATCTACAGATTAAAAACACAGTAACATACGAACAAGCTAGAAACCACGAAACCCTAACCACCGCAAAATAATAAATAAAAAATTCCTCCGATGGAAAAAAAAAAAAAAAAAAAAGGAAAAAATCACTTAAAAAATGCACAAAAAACCACAGATCTAATCGTAATACTAAAAAGGTGTTCGAGAGTACCTGAAATGGAAATTATAAGTTAAAACCGGAAACAGCACTCTGAAAACCGAAACCGACCTAGGGTTTCTCTCCCCCTCTCTCTCTCTCTCTCTCTGAAGAAAATCGAAGTTAGAGGAGAGAGAAGTAGGGATGGCTATTGATTTTTGAAAACAAAAAATCTTAGAGAGAGAGAGAGTCTGGGATTTTATTTCGAATGTTTAGAAGAAGCGGGAGGGAGGAGACTTCTCTCTTCGCTTGAAACGCTTGAAAATAAAAAGAAAAACATACAAAACGGGCAGGGGGTTTGGGCTGCCCGTGCTTGCCCGAATTCACCGACCCCAAAAACCCTAGGATTTTGAAATCTCCCACGTGTGACGCGGCTCCGCACGTGTTGGGATATGTAACGTTGAAACTTTTGAAATTAAATTGAACCGATATTGTGACTTTTGGGCTCTGAATTCCAGATGGGCTCTTGGGCGGCCCAATCAGATTTTAAAAATAACTTTTAACCAAAATAATTATCCTAAAATTTAAATCAAATAATATATAAATGAGTTGTCGTTAATACGTAAACTTGAAATGATGTGGTTAATAAAAAAACTACCTACCATGTTATTTGGGTTGGTTTTTAAACTAATTTTCTTGGGTTATGTAGTATTAATGAAACTATAGATATATAAAAAGAATAACAAAAAATTACAACCAAACAGTGCGGCTTGAAAATTTGAAAATGGGTGTTCTTGGTGAAGCTTCTCCACTTTCTAAAAACAAATCAAATACATTAAATTATTACATATTAAGAAGTTAAATGAATTGGATATCAATAGAACTAATAATCTCTTTGATGTAGATATGAATGACTTATTATTGAACAACCTCAACTTCTGTCTAATTAATAATTCGAAACATGGAACAATTAGGAGTATACAATATGACAAATTGACAACTATAGTATATACATCAAGTGTGCTTCTTTATATTTCCAAAATGTCTAACTATGCTGCTACTACTACCTTTGTTTTTGTCACCACATTGAGGCTTCAAGTGCACATTTGCAGTTGCAGAGCCATGCTTGACAGGGCTCTTTACGCCGCAAATCTTGTGTTTGATCCTCCATGGAAGCAGCATTTCAAGGCCACAACCTCCCTTTGTCAGAGAGTAGGATCGCTGGAGGCCTCCTCCACCTCCTGGAACAACAGTACCTGCATCTGGGTGGTTGCATACATATGGTGGGAGTTTCCTGCTCAGGTTTTTCGAAACATTTAGAGCTGATGATGCAGCCAATGCAGTTGCATCCGGAAGAAACCTTTCGATAATGTAACTTGGAGATATGCTGCCATTATTAGTCCCTAGAGTGTCTAGATTGAACCCATCTAATCCATGATGATGGTGATGATTTTCGGCTTCTTTTTCGACGATGTCCATTGCTTCTGTTAATGACAATACCTCCAAAGCATCTGCGAAAATGTCATCATAATTGTTGTCGTCCTCATCATCATCGTCATCATCATTATCAACATCTGCATCGCAACCATCGTCTATGTTATGATCAAGATCAAGACTATAATCATCAATAACTAGTTCTTCGTTGGGCGGATGCCATCTGCCAGGCGGTATCTTTAGACGAGGAGTGTCATTGTCACTATCGGCGTATATGTTGTCAGTAGTACTCCTCTTAGGCTTGCCAGGAACTTGTTCCCAACAGAATGGAATCCTCTCACTTGTGTCCTGCAACTTGCCTTGTGAATTACTGGAGCAACAAGCTTCTTCACCACCAACAGGATGCCGCCTTGTCGACAAAAGTGGTGCACCGAAGTCTAGTTTTCTGGGGAATTTGAAATCTGTAGAGGCCCTTCTCTTCCGTTCTTCCATGGCGATTGCTTGATTGATTACAAATTTTCTATAACTTGAACCCTGCAAAAAAGACCATCACTTGGAAGAAAAGTTGAACCAAAGTAGTTGAGTGAGATTTATAAAACACAGTTGGATACTACAGGTTTCTCGTGTAGTTCATTAAAAACCATGTTCTTTTTTCACTTTAAAATGCTCACACGTGAGGTCTTATAGAGTTGAAATAAGGACCAGGAGGTGCCTCACCACTGCCTGCCCAGCATTGCTGGAATTATCATTTGACACAACTTCTATGGTATAGATATAACAAAGAAACAAATCCCAATTGTGGGTTGTGACCAATTGTAACAAAAGTTGGTCAAAAATTCATTAACAGATATTGTGAGAGAGTAGAGAGATGGAGATCTGAATTTGTCATATCACAAGTAGTAATTGTAAGAATAAAGGCCCTTTCTGTTCAGGGGAAAATTTTAAGCTTTGTAAAACAATACAAAGAACAATATGAAAAAGTTCCAATACATAGTGTAACCATTTAGCAAAACGCATTACATCATACAATCTCTAAACCGAGGGCAGACTATATAGACTTCATCACAAGCTGCCACTTCATGTACATGATTCTTTTTGATCTGTGGTGCCGTACTTTCACCATTTACGGATATGGGGCAATGCAATGGCAGAAGCAGTAGTACGTAGAACTTAAATCATCAGCTCATCCCAACAGTAACCCGGAAAATATATTTACATTCTAACTTGATCCTCTACTCTCTCTTTTCTTCCTTTTTTCCGCTTTTTTCCTTCTCAAGATCCACACACACTCTTGTTCTCTCTCAAATGCCTGCTCTTGAAAAGACTGCAGCGGATTTGCAACTAAATGTTCTAGAGACAATATCCAAAGATATAATTTAGCCAGATTCGCATTGGCCAACCTTGTAATGGGAAAAAAGAATAAATAAAAAAAAAAGATGTGGCTCCAATGGAATTTCCCCCCATAAATAAAGACAATGTATAAATAACTGCAGCAATGTAAACTTGTCTCTCACGTGTGTTGTTCATTGACCTTTTCCTTTGCTTTATTATAGAGATCAAGAGTATCGGCATGGCTGGGGTCAAGACAGAGGGCTGCTTCGCAGTCTCTGCGGGTGGAGAGGGGATCACCCATTGAGTCATGAAATGCTGCTCTGAGATGTAGCAGTTGAAGGTCTGGCTTGAAAGATATGGCCTTCGTGAGCTCTACCATGGCATCAGCTTCTTTGTGATCATCCATTAGAACTGATAAGACACAAAACATTATGTCAAGAAGGCCAAAAGTTACACCCAGATTGAGATAAGCCAGTGATGTTCAAGTATCTAAAACAACATTATAATTTTATAATAATGTTCTGATTTGAAACTAGTAACAATTAGTGCTCGTAATTTTCCCTATATCTCAAGTTAATATAAAACATAGATTGAAAATAGACATATCCACTTCTCTAGCTGTAAGTTTCGTACTTTGGAATGAATTTCACAACATAAGATAATACCAATTCTGTTTCTATCCTAGGAACAAGCTAGCGGGTACGCTAACATAATCAAATATTCCGTCACTCCGTTTATGATGGTTTCACACTTAAGCCAACCAAAAAAGTCTCCGACTGAAACGATCTCAGACACAGCATCCCCTTGTTTGTCCAATCTTCAGCACACAAAACTCTAACCGAAAATGATATATTATACCAAAGCAAAGACAGTTCTGCAAATTATAGAAATACAAATGAAACAGTTGAGCAGCATGCAACAAGATTACTAGAAGTACCCGATTGTATATGCTTATTCCAGAACTAAGGAGGTCCAAATCATAATCAAATGGCACGGCTCATGTCAACAAAACTGGCAGATTAGTTTTGACAAAATAACCCAGCACAACTTAACCACCACCTTGACTTAAGATTCCATTAAGAGTGACACCCAACAGAAAAACAGGAAGAGAAATTAAGTTAACTGCTGAAAGATGACTCAAGTAACAATCTGATATTTTCGCTAACTAGGTTCAAAATCAACTTTTTCGAACCCACATGAAATGCATTTCAATCAACTACTTCCTAGAGCAACATCTAACATCCTTGAACAAGTAATTGCTTCAAAAATTATAATGCCCAAATGACCATTCTTCATTCAGAAGTGATCCACAAATATTTTAGACTTCTCAAAACTATATGGAAACAAACATACCAATTACAGTTCAAATAATCCTAGCAAAATGCACAAAAAAACAGCATGAATGGTTGCCAACCTTGCACGTTGTATGTGTCATATTACTGTTGCAAAACCAGTCAAACTTTACCTGGTACATCATGTGTCTACATAGTATGTACACATGGCATGTACATGTTGACATGTTAGGGGAAGAAGCAAAGGTTACATAGGCAACCAAATAACCTCCTTCTTCCATGTAGTTAATGGATCTCATAACAGCATATTTGATTGTTAAATTATGGTATTAAACTAAGAAACACCACAAAAATTTATATCAACCTCATCATTGATAGAAGTCATGACAAACAAAAGGTAGACTAGAATCCAACGATAGACAAGCAAACAAATGAAAATCAGGACAAACATGTCATATATTATAAAGGTAAAGAAAAAGATATTAATCGCAGTGACAAACAGAAACTTTTTACAGTAGGGAGGATAGTTTTCATCATTAGAATGGAACAATACCAGTGGTTAAATAGGAAAAGAGTTTCATTCTTATTCCTTAAATATGAGAATTGATGGATCAAGAAGTTGAGTTGATTTCATTAACACGGGTCAAACCCTGATTTGGAGGCTAAAATAATGATTATAAGAGGAACAAAAAAGGGTAAAAGAAAACTCTTCAAAGATGGATCACTAGGTAAATTCATCACACAAGATGATCTAACATTTATGGTCTACAGATCTTGAGTTAGTAAGACAGCACCACCATAACTAAATCAATTTGTAAACGCTCTAGTGACAATAGCATGTTTATAAGAGGAACAAAAAAGGGTAAAAGAAAACTCTTCAAAGATGGATCACTAGGTAAATTCATCACACAAGATGATCTAACATTTATGGTCTACAGATCTTGAGTTAGTAAGACAGCACCACCATAACTAAATCAATTTGTAAACGCTCTAGTGACAATAGCATGTTTGTATTGCCACAACAAAATCTATTAGGTTGACAGAGACTAGAATTAAATGAATAATGAAACTATAACTGCAGTCATGGAATTTACCTGCTGCCCTGTAACGGTAGGGATATGTCCTCATTGGATCAAGTTGTGTTGCCATACTAAGATCATTCTTAGCCATGTCACGATCGCAGTATTCTGAACGCTTCTCATAAGCTGATGCATTATTCTGGGCCTTCTCTATCAACTTTGTCATCTCATCATATGCAGCTTTCCGTTGATTTTTCAGATGATATACTCTTGCAAGACCCTGATGAGCTCGTGTATGCTTGATGTTGAGTGCATTCATGTAGCAATCAGCAGCCAGATCCAGCTTTTCACAGTCTACATAGACACTACCTAAATTATTCAATGCCTGCAAAATGGCAAAAAAAAAATCACCCAAAAATAACTATACATTCTCATATAATTCTGAATTCTCATATATGACGCAGTCAACCAAGATACTAGAATTGCTACAAAAATTATAAATACCTGTCCTTTCCGAAGGCCATCTGAAGGACATCTAAGAGCTTCCTCTAGAAGTTGAATTACATATGATGAAGATTCAGAATCAAGACTTGAATCTGCTAAAGCATATGCTTTAAGGAAAAAGGCTTCAAATGATCTCTGAATAAAAATGGACTCTTCGGCCTTAGCTAGTGCTTCTTCACGGTGGCCAGTGTCATACAGTATCCATCCTTCATAAACGAGCCTTTCATGCTCCGAAGTGGAATGATTTCTAGCCAAACGTAGACTACGCATTGCAGCCTTCTGACAATTTAACCTAAAAATATCCAAGGAAAATAGTAGGCAGTTAGACAAATATATTAATTTCTGAGGAAAGTAACACTTAAAGAGGACAAAACCTTCTTTTGTATCTAAGACTAAAAGCATAATGCACTATTAACACTCGTACATTGAAAAGAAAATCTAAAGAACAGGGTTAGAAGCATGCCTCATGGAATATATAATACATAAAAAGAGACAAAAAGGATGTCTAACTGAAATTTAAAGTCATGATCAACATTCACCCATAACTAGTGAAAATTCAAATGAAAAGCAATAATATATCTAAATAGAACAAGATCATAAATTTTCAATTTTTTATCATAGGGAATGTGCTGAGGTGAGGCTATTCCCTATAGTCAATCCTCTTTTTGCTATGTTGTTACATACTTTTAACTTATTCCTTCTATTTTCTTCACATATAGAGTGCTAGGGAGGTCATGAAATGGAGAGAAACAGGAGTAATTTTTGTCTCTCCACTAGTGACAACTAATTTATGCACATTGTAATAGAACAGTTGCCTGTAGAGTAAATTTACTCTATTCAATTCATCACCATTCACCAGTAGTTGATAATCACCAAACAAACAATAGAAGATTATGTATAATTCCTTAAGCAATTCCAAAACTCAACATTTCAGCATGTTATATGATTAATTCTAGGTTAAAGCGTCCCTATGGAAACAAATAAATTTTGTACCCTACAAAAGCAAGTTTATATTAACAACAAAACTCTAAAAAGTTCGAAGTTTAGTAGAGCTCAAAACCACTTTTCGACCATATAGACAGAATGGGATGCAAAACCATGCAGTAATTCTATGTATTGCTATTTTAATGGTTGAACCACAAACATAATTCATAATTACCGTAAAAGAAGTAATGACTGCCTGAACCAGAGAAGGCTCTTCCCAGGGTCATTTGCTAACATATGGTGTACAACAGCCAGAGAACCAATATCATCAACAGAGGACCATCGATCATACAGCTGCATCCAGCAATCAGCCTGACTCCACTGCTGAACAAGAGGTTGGAGGATCTCTACTAAGTGGTCACCGGGCAATTCCCCGTAAAACATCATGTAATTTGGGTCCAGAGTCAAAAGTGCCCGGACATCTCTGAGAGCTCCTTCATAATCCTCCAAGGCAATAGAAATCCAAGCTCGCAATTCAAGGCAATCAGGGGAGACCTTGAAACCAATTACTTTGTTGATTTCTGAGATAGCTGCCACAAGCTTGTTCTCCTCCACCAACATAACAGCCCGATACTTGTAAGGAAAAGGAAGAGATGGATCCAATTGAGTAGCAGTGTTCAAATCCATTATCTTCTCCTTTCCAACACAGTACAAAGAACGTTCCTGATACATCCATCCGACTGGACTGTAATCAGAAATGAGCGAATTCATGAACTTGTAGGCTGCATATTTGTGGCCACGCTTGAACTTAGTCCTCGCAACACCCACCAACGAATATACATGACCAGCTTCAACAGCTGCTTCAAACCAATTCTGGGCATCTTTATACTCTTGCCTTTCGAGCATCACAACACCTAATTGATGAAACGCGAGTTGTTTCTGCCAATCTTCAGTTGCAGACTCCCCCAACCTCTCCAAAAGCATAACCGTTGTGTTTGATTTTATGTCTTCCTCCATAGCAATCTGGCATAAGAAATAATACAACAGAAAAGAAGCATGCCCAACCATAGCCAACCTTTTTCTCGCTTCTGAACCACAAAAGATTTTCATGGCATTGGGATAGTGCATTGAGCTCGGTAGCTCTCTTAAAAGCACCTGTAAGCAAGCAGCCACAAGAAGATAGGCATGCTCCTCCAATCCATATTCGATAAACAAAAGTACATTCTCCATGTCACAAACTATAGATGACAAATAAGAATCACAAGCAGACTTCATCTCGTCACAACAGAACCTGTTTGCAAAAGAAAGAAGCTCCAAAACCACACGGGGATCAGAAGAACCTAACCGTTTTGTCCTGCTAAATATCTCAACAGCTCTCATCCCCTCCACCGAAATCCCACTCTGTGACAAATTTATCTTCTCCCTTTTTGACTCCATGAAACCACCATACAACATTGCCTTAAATGGTCTCGACAATGAAGCAATATTGTATCGCACACACCTAACGTCATTCTCTCCAATCCAGAATGACATATCCCCATCTTCATCTGAAGTCGAACATTCCTCATCCCCCATCGAATTGTCATCCTGAAACTCCCCTCTAGGCGTCCTCGAACACATACACAAATCATAAACTGATTCTGGATCATACCCAGACACCAAAGCAGCTTTAGGGCATTCAAGATTTCTTCCACAGCAGTCCATTGAAGAAGTGCCAATAAGTTCATCCTCTCTCCTCTCGTACCTCAACCACGCAGCCAAAACAATCTTCGAATGCACATCAACTGCGTGTTGTCTGGCAGCCCGGAGGCTCCTCCGGAACATTTTGGGATCAGACAATCCCCTAAATATGGCACATTGCTCTAAATACATTCCTGATTTCTCAAATTGGGGACATTTCTCAATCCTCCTATACACATCAGCTAAAGTCTCGATGAAATCTACGGATTTAAGGCAGGACTCGATCTGGGGTTCGACTAGATCTGTAATAGGCAGTCCATATGGGAGTACCTTTCCGGGGACAACATTAGGGGTCTGGTTTGGGGTTTGCTGGTTTCGATTCGATTTTGATCGAATCGAACTGGCTCTCAAATGGTCATGAAGGTTAAGAACTTTCTTATCTCCTCCACCACCACCACCACCACCTCCACCACCGCCGCCACCGGTGGTGGTTCCAGTCGTATTAATGGCATACACCTGAGTGCCTTTACAACCATCTATGAGCTTTAAACTACGCATTGTTGAGAATATATTATGCTGCATCCTCTATATATGTAATTTTAATGGGTCCAAAATCAAAACTTGGACAAAAAAAACTCTCCCCAACAATTAAAAAAAGCTTATATATATAAATGAAAGATCTAGATATCAAACGAAAAGGGATCAACAAATCAATAAAAAAACCAATTTACCTTTTGTGGCCTGCAAACACCACCGTTTTGGTTGATGATAGAATTTGAACGCGATGGTGATGCAAGCTAATGGTGGGGGGTGGTGTAAAAAAAAAAAAAAAAAAACTAAAAAACTAAAAAAGAAACAGATGAGAAATGAAAAAAAAAAAATTCTATTTCTAATTTTTTTTCCTTATTTTCTCTGGTGGAGTTTTCTAAAAATGTTCGATGTTAGAGAGCAAAGAAACATAAAAAAATTACGTTGAAGACCAACCAGAATTTTTGAGGTGGAGGTGGCCGTTGAAACGGCCACTCTCTCTCTCTCTTTCCCTGTATAATTTTCTTTTTTTCTTTTTTTCTTTTTTCTCTCTCTCGCTTTTTACGTGTGTTTAAAATCTAATCTAAAAACTCTCTTGTGTGTCTGGTCTCTGATAATTAAGGTTTTAATGCAAATAAATGTCTTGATGTTGTGTCTTTGATCATATCATCAAAGGTTGATGTTGTGTGGGCGCGTGCATGCGTGTGAAATTTTTCTTTATTTTTGTACAAAGGAGATCCTATAGAAGAGGAGAGCCGCTAAATATTTTCGCTTCATCATCCTCCGCATCTCTCGCACCTATCTCACCAAGTCCAGTCCTTTGATGGCCTTTTCCACGTAATGAGAGTGTTTGGTTCGTGTCATGTCATATGCAATAAATTTATTACTGAATTATCTCAGCTTTAAATCAAAATGATTAAATATTAATTAGTTTAACGAAACATTAATATTAATTTGTATTAGTCGATTGTTATGAGTTCGATTTCAGTCACGAGATTTACTTCAAATAAAATGTTTCTTTTTAAGTACTATACTATATTACTATTATATAATTTATAGTTTTTTTAAGAGACGAAAGAATTCAAAATTACAATCTCATCTCATGTTATAGATATAAAAAGTGCAGTACCGTATCAACCTCTTATTTTGCTATACCTGCATTACGTTTACTGTATTATAAAAATAAATAAGTTGCATTAAAAACTAATTTTATCCGTTTATTAATGGCTTAATGCAGACGAAAAGTGTATTTTTAGTCGCTGAAAAGGGCGCGTGGAGATGGATTCTTTGACAAAGTTTCAGAGTGATCTGGTGCTACACTTATATACGCGGAAGTGCACAGTTATATGATGCACGACATCAATCATATTTAAGGTGGGTCCTACTTATTCAGTTTATTTATTAGGTTAGCAACTTAGCATGCTATGCGATTGATAGAGATTGCGATGCTTAGCTTTATCTTTATCTTTTCTTCAAGAAGATCTTCGGTGTTTTGTATGCACCAATACATTTCTCGTTTAGATCTTATCGCATGACAAAATATGTCACGAGTTAAAGATTGCAGTGGGAACGCGTAATGTTAGATATCATGACTTTCGATCACAGTATATATGGTAATTGATGTATCAATCCGTGAGTGGATACATATTAATAATAATTTATTTGACTTTATCTATATATTCACATATCAATTAACACATCAACTATCATATGATTTGTGATTGAAAAGTTATAATAGTAGTTGTTAGGGGTGTGCGTGTTCGATTTGGTTTGAGCTGAAGCTCAATGTCAAACCAGATAAATATGGATCAGTTTTGCTATATTTCAACTCAAACCAAACCAAACCAAACCATTGTAATTTTCCAAACCGATCCAAACCAAACCAAAAAAGGCCGGGTTGCACTGGATAGGTTTATTTCTTTAGATTTAAACTCAATTTATTTTTTTGGTATTATATTATAAAAAATATTTAAATAAAAAATCATAACCTAAAATATTAATTATATATATACATGTATACATACCCTGATTAAAGACATGTTTGACAGAAACCTTAATACATCAATCAATCAGAATAATTGTATCAAAACAAATAAATAAATAAACTATAACGGCTTAAAGTAATCGGTAAAAGTTATAAAATTTGGACCGAATAGAAAACGTAGGTGGATTTTATATTTTAGTTTTACTTTCTAAAATATGTGGTTTGGTTTGGTTTGGTTTGGGTTAGTGAATTATTTCACTCAACCCAACCCAAACCAAACCACTTTTAATCGATTTGACCAAAAGACAACCCGAACCATCCATTTTTTATATTTGTTATCGAACCAATCCAAAATTTATGGGTTGGGTTGGTCTGTTTGGTTCGATTTGGCGGTTTTTTACACACCCATAGTAGTTGTGATATCTACCATTACTAAATGTTATATCCATATAGAAAATGTGAACATATGACATACAACTAAACTGTAGCCTACCACTAAACTAATCTATTTTCGCTCCCTTAGATTTAAGAGAATATAACACGTCTCAAACTCTCAATATGGTGTAAGTGTGAGGTCTTTAGACATATGTTAAGGATTGAACAGGTGAAATAAAAAAGTTATATATATATATATATATGAATTGTTTTTATCAAAGTTTTGAATTACGATATAAGACAAGTGTTAACGTGATATTTTTATTTTATTAAGGGATTCATATTTAAAATGCTTAGTTGAATGGATTTACTTTAACCTATACGTATCAATGTTATGTACTTAAGTTATCATCATACTTAATAAACTGCTCTTTTACCGTGGGAGTAGCTATACAATCATGTACTCATATATATTGTACAGAGAATGTTAGAAGGTTAAATTAATATTTAAAAAAAAAAAAAAAGATTAAATCAAACTACTAAATACTAATTATAATTTTGGTGGCATTTAATAGATGGGCATGGACATGATGGGATGAGAAATAGTAGAACTTATCATGATATACTTCGTGAGAGGAAATGGGTCAACAAAGATCTAGATACAGACCAGCAAGTCATATCACCATATCATTCAAATCCTTCTCTCTTTTTCCCTTTTTTTGTTATTCTGTGGTTTTGAAAATTGTAAAGGTGATTAGTAGATGGAAGATTCTATTCTACGATTCAATTATTTATCAGCTAATTATTGAGATCAGTCAAATTTGTAGCATCTTCGATTGCATAAAATTCCGAGAAGACAAACTTAACATTCTTGTCTAAAAAAACACATAAAATTTGACTATGAATCAATCAAAACACAAATCAAAACACACGAATTAAATTCAAATGTAGTTATTAAAATCAGTATAACTTTTTTTTTTTTTTTTTTTACTTATGATTTATAAATTCTGGACCGTGCTAATAGAGTATTATCTCATCGGTCCAAACAGTTGTTGTAAAATAAAAAAAATAAAATAAAATAAAATAAAAAATTATATCCCAAAAATACCGAGACCCGTTAATATTATTTTATATGAATTTGTGTAGTTTAATGTGAAATTGATCATTAAATATGTAGTTTAATAAGGGAGTTTTTTTTTTTTCTTTTTGCTCATAATAAAAAACCAATCGTTTATGCTAACAAATGACAATTGAATATTATAAGGAGAACGAGATAAAGTTGATATGATGATTAACCTCTCATACCTACATCACATTGTTGTGGATTCGAATTCTCTTTCCTAAAAATGTCTCGAATTTATATAATATTTATAAATAAAATAAAATAAAAAGTATTATAAGGAGGATAATTATAGATTTGCAATCGCAATCTATTATTGTGCCCACCTTGTGTTTAGACAGCTAGCTACTTGATAAAAAGATAAGTTCAAAATATATAAAGCATTTATATATTGTTCAATCTCCATAGATTTCAGTGATTGACTATTTGTATATATTCCTTTTCGTATTTAAAATCAGAGTTTAAGTTCTTCGGTGCTTACCTCCCCCTCGTCACCTCATGCATGTTGTGAATCTTGTGATAGTAATTATCTATATTACGTATTCAATTTTGTTAAGTCTCGATATACTTTTAACCATATTTTATATCAAACTTTTTTTTCGAAAAAAAAAATTCCAACAAATGAATTAGAAGTATGCAAGTGAATCAGATTTATATATATATAATCGATTTGTTGTTAGGCAGGCGGCAGCAAGAAGCTCTGCGATCCACGTTGAGACTTGAGAGGAAAAATCAGTGTCAACACGGTTTGTAACATTTTATGATAATTATGGGTCTGCTTAACATGATCACACAACTATCATTTTATATTTGTTTATTTATTAATTAATAATGTTAAGTTTTATTGAGACAGCTCAATCACAGTGCGTGTATTTTTTTTCTCTTCATTTTGCACGGATTTTACTCTCTCTACGGATTTGTACATACAGTCTGCTTATTTCCGATTAGTTAATTGATAAATACTACAGTTCATGAATTCTCTATTGATTCAATTAGTTTGATTCAAATAACCAACCCGATATGATTTAGTGGTAAAATAAATTCATTCAACATAACAATGTCTCAATATTGAGTCGTCTACATCACATGTAATAAAGATATATTTTAAATCCAATGACTCATATACAAGGAATTGATATATTTTATATCATTTCGAACTGACTATAAAGAGACTATCTATATATATATAGTTTGATACAACTACAAAATGAGTCCGAAAGTAGTTATGTATTTTCCTTTCATATATGTGATCAATAGGAGTTCAAATCTTTCATTTTATCTGTGAAATTATAAAGTGTGGAGAGACCTCTCTTTTGAGACTTGCGTTCTAAGCCATACTTACGACGGTTGATATCGGTAAGTGAATAGGTCCCAACAGGCCTCAAACTCGACCGGTGACAGACTTTAAATGAAAAAAACTAAAAATGATGTTTTATCTTGGGCCAAAACTCTATGACAGGTCTTATAGAATGGGCTATTTTGGGCCAAAGTAAAAACACAGTTTCAGAGTTCTTTATCGGCTTTCAAAGCGTTGATGTGTGTCTCTTCTTTTGAAAAGCCAACCTAATAAAAATTCGGTCCATGTTATTGCACCCCACCAATGCTACTTTAAAACCCCTTTTATAATTGCATCCAAATAATTTTCTAACATTTTTCTTGATGAAATAAAATGAGTCTCGAGATAACATTTGTGGGGTGCCAATAAAACCAAAAGGCCCATATATTGGGTCAAATGTCCATGATTCTTCCACCTTTGCTATTTTGTGGTAACATCTTTTATGCAACTTTTGGTTGTAAGGCTTTGATGATGACACCATCTAGAATTTTCAACGACATTTGAAAGTTTTCTTTTTCCAAATTAGCAAGGCTATACAACGACATTTGATGAGCGGCATGTGCGGTGTAATCACTGTATAAATCATGAGACGGTGTAGTTAATAATGTATTAGTTACAATTCATTTATTACATTGGGATAATCTAATAGTAGATAAATGATGTGACATCTGAATTATATAATCACTGTATAAATCATGGTGTAACGTAATGAATAGTGTATCAGTTATAATTCATTTGCTACATTTTGGCAATCTAACAATAGACAAATGACTTGGCATCAAAGCTGGAATCACCATAAAAATCATGAGGTGATACGGTAGATGATGTATTAGTTTTTCAATCTTTGGTAGATTAGATCTAAATATGCACTAACATTTTATTTTTGTTTTTTAATTCATCTTTGAACCATTAAACATGATTACATGAAACTAAATAACATTAAATCCACCTTCTTGCTTTTCAAGTCTGAAACAAAGTCACGTGCCCTTATTTTCTACATATAGAGAAGAAAAAAAAAATTGTAGCCTTTAGTAGCTATGCTTCATTGCTTCAATGGTCAATTTAGTACCCATTTCATTGTATTTTCTTCTCTATTTTTATATTTTTGATTGGCCCAATCAATTGACTTTGAAGAATAAATACTGAATAAAGACACTGGCAACGATGTGTAGAATTTCTAAAAAGGAAGCAGTCAATTTATATGTATTTTTTTTAAAGAAGTGTGATTGGGTTTGGGGTCTGTTGAAACTTGACAAAATCAAAAGTGTGATATAGGGATCAGTCTTTTCATGTATTGTGATTTTATAAACAAAAGTCAGATTCGAACTCTTATCTCCAATATAAAAGAGAATCGCATAACCATTTGAGTTATGAGTGAAATGTGTGGTTTTTATATATAATTAAAGATGAAAGAAAATTAAACGGTAGAATTTTTGTATATTATAAGAACACAACTGACACATAAATTACAATATAACGAAATCATTCTGTCTACACATTTCCGTAATAAGTGAGCAAGTGAAATTATTTTAATTTAAAACATCTTTCAATTGTAAAGATCTGAGAATACTTTTAATAATTTCGTGAAGAGAGAGGAAGAATAATTTATTTAAGACATCTCCACACAAGCAAGCATCTATGAATATCTTTCAAAAAAAATTGTAATACTGACTTGGATGTTTTGTTTTTCTGCTAATAATAATTAATTAAGAGATGAGTCATTATAGAATACAATAACAATTTTGGTAACATGTTTGTGGCATTGACAGCCTATAAACCTCTGCAAATGTCTCAGAGGGTTTCTTGTAAGAAATTAATAAGATTTGTACAATCAAGAGGTTCTAAAAAAATAGAAGAGAAAATAATAATAATAATAATAATAAGATTTCGGTTAATCTATCACAAATCACAATAGTTTGGATTACATCCTAATTATTCCATTTTATTACATGATTTTTTAAAAATTTTGTCACACATGAACAATATTTTTAGTAAGTGGTTAGGATTCAATTCATTTTTGTTACTGTTTAATTTGTTACACAATCACTAAAATAGTAAAATGTTATGAGGTGAATTAGAATTTAAATTTAACCCTAAATAATATTTTATTTCCCTTTAATTTTGCATTTTAAAGATATAATATGACATAGTTGGTAGATTATATATACAATGGTTTTTTTCATAAGAAATCCCTTAATTTAATTTCGGTAAAGACCATGATAAAATCTCGTCAATTTCTATGGATTTTGAGGTGGATTATAATTTAAATTTAACCCTAAATAATATTTTATTTCCCTTTAATTTTGCATTTTAAAGATATAATATGACATAGTTGGTAGATTATATATACAATGGTTTTTTTCATAAGAAATCCCTTAATTTAATTTCGGTAAAGACCATGATAAAATCTCGTCAATTTCTATGGATTTTGAGGTGGATTATAATTTAAATTTAACCCTAAATAATATTTTATTTCCCTTTAATTTTGCATTTTAAAGATATAATATGACATAGTTGGTAAATTTTATATATATATATATATTAGTAGGGATCCCTTAATTTAATTTCGGTAAAGATTATAATGAAATCACGTCAATTTCTATGAATTTTGAAGTGGATTAGAATTTAAATTTAACCCTAAATAAAATTTTATTTCCCTTTAATTCTTCATTTTAAAGATATAATATGATATAGGTGGTAAATTATAATTATATATATATATATATATATATTTTTATACATATATACATGGGCGTACATATGAGAGGGTTGCTCTGGGCCCTGGGCTATAGCCCGGGTAGCCCTCCAGGAAAAAATTAAATTAAAAAATTATACATAATTAGATAATTACATAAAACCCCTCAGGTTTAACAATATTATATTAATATGATATTTGTCTATTTAGTTAAATGTAACTATTTTTTTTTTCAAAGTAAGTTATAAAAATACGCATAATATTATGACTTCTAATATTATAGAATTAAATTATTTACAAGTTTAAATAATTTTCTTCACTACAAATTTAAAAAATTGTTTATGCATAAATTTTTACAATGTCCCTTCTTGAATCGGTATCATCTTATTATTAAAAAAATAAACAAATACTTTCATCAAGAATTTTATATATATATATATATATATATATATATATAAAAATTATCCTTAATCAATAGCTAGTATGTCCTGCACTTCATTATATCTGTGTACATTGAGGGATAAAATAACAAGGGTTTTTTCTACAGTTAACACCGAATTTAATAAATTTAGTGCAAGAATTTGTGAACCATTAATTAAGTATTATAATATATTGTCTAAACAAAAGTATATAAATCCAATTATTGATAGCTAAGGAGACTTTATAATGTTAGTGCATACCAAATAAAAAAATATATGATATATATATATATATATATAATTTAGCCCGGACAGAAAATTTTTTCTGGGTTCGCCCCTATATATATATATATATATATATTGAGTCTCTCATGAATGATACCTTATTTTAATTTCGGTAAGGATCATGATGAAAACACATCGATTTTAATCTAAATTTTGTTTGGATGATAAGCTCAATGAAATCTACATATGAACAAAATTTGAGAATTTTCTAAGCATTATAAATATTTATCCAAATTTTGTTAAATATGAAGACATCGACAAATAGGCGAAATATAGGAAAATTCAAGAAAAATAGTTATAGTATTCGAAAAATTCTCAAATTTTGTTCATAGGTAGATTTCAATGAATTAATCATCCACTAAAAAATTCAGATCAAAATTTGTTAAAATCAATATGTTTTCATCATGGTCCTTACCAAAATTAAAATAAGAAATCCCTTATGATATGAGAGACTCACTATATATATATATATATATATATATATGTATATCTAATCAATACGCACTGATGTAACTACATCAGTACCAATGTGTGTGGACCAATGATTATGGAGAAACTTTGACAAGTGCATACACTTTACACTTTACACTTTGAGTTAAAGTATGTAAATCTAATGATCCATATCAACGCACTAATAAAGTTATATCAGTGCGCACTGACTTAAATATATATATATATATATATATATAGTAGTTTTCTCAAAATGGATCCCTTAATTTAATTTCGGTACAGACCTTGATGAAATCATGTCAATTTCTATGAATTTTGATCTGATTTTTTTTATAGATGATAAGTTCAATGAAATCTACATATCAGTAAAATATAAGGATTTTTCAAGTATTAAAACTATTTATCTCGATTTTGTTAAATATAAAGGCATCGAAAAATGAGTGAAATATAGGAAAATTTAAGAACAATAGTTGTAGTGTTTGAAAAATTCTCAAATTTTAGTCATAAGTAGATTTCATTGAATATATCATCCACACAAAAATTCAGATCAAAATTCGTAAAAATTGATGTAATTTCATTAATGTTTTTACCGAAATTAAAATAAGAGATTGAGATAGCCATACTATATAATTATTCAATTAAGATATAATAATAAAATAAAATATTATATATGACATGGGGCTAACATATTATTATATACAATGCAAATTGTAAGTATATAATGAGAGTATTTGGAGTTCACAGTTGAACTTTTGATGGTTGGAATTTGAATTTGAATAATTGGGCAAAGATAAGCTTAATTTATTTGTATCTCTACACAGCAGTTGAATTGACTGATCACTCACACACATACTTAAATGAAATAATTCGCAAGTGTAATTCAATTTAATATTATATAAACAGGAGATAAAGATCAGAGTCATTTGGGTTTTGACATATGTAGTTTTCATCTATATATATATGATCCATTAATTAACTAGGTGGACAAAATTAACTTTTAAGTTCTAGAATCCAAGAATATTCAAAAAGTGGTTTACTTGTGTTAATATATCTACTTTCTTTTTTAAAAGAGAGTTAATATATATACATAATTGTAAAAAAAAAAATTGTTTTTTTTTTTTGTTGTTGTTGTTGTTGTTGTTGTTGACAGGATCATAATTGTAAATTATTGTTAAAACTGATCTATGCAGTTTGAAATAAAAATACATTTTGTATTATTTTAAAATATAAGATTTGTAAAATATTTTTCGCTGTCACAAATTTGAAAGTTAGCAAAGAATAATATTACTTGAATCAAAAATCTTATATTCGTATTGACGTGAGTAATGATGAATGTGAACAATTTAATTACCGCTAAGTCACCTATAATTTTATTTATATAAGTTTTTGTTATTATTTAAATTTCTGCATATAAAATTACAATAATGCTAAACATCTCATTTAAAATCCCACATTTTTCATCTCACTATATATGGCATGTGAGGTGTCAAATTGTGAGTGGATACACATTAATGATGATTTATCTCACCTACCCCATATATCCACTCACCATTTGACACCTCACATGCCACATGTAGTGGGATAAAAAATGTGGGATTTTAGGTGGGATGTGTAGCATTACTGATAAAATTAATAGTCTTAATGTATGTTCTAAAAATACATATATTAAGAAAAACAAATACAATAATCTCACGTGAAATGTGAATAGTTTGTTTATTACCGAATCAACCCAACTTCCATCTATACAAATTCGCTCTAATTATTTAAGTTTCTTGCATACAAGATTGTTTTTATTTTTTTTAAAATTGGATTGATCTAAAGGAAAACGATATTGTTTTTAAATGTGTGACCTAAATATACATATTAAGATAAATTTGATACTCATATATATTTGTAATTAACTAATTAAATATGGACACGGTATTTATTTATAGCTGAAGTGATTGTGCACTTTTCATTCACATTCGTAATAGGGGTTCAAGTCTACTTTATATGTAAAATCATAAAGTGTGAGAAGTTAATTTTTGAAATATACTTGTATCAATTGATCATATTGTTAGGTCCTACGAATTATTGACTCGATTAATATTAAATATTTTTTTTTCTTAAAAAATAAATTATATAAATAAATAAATAAACTAATTAAACTTGGGATATAAATGAGAATTGAATGATTAGAGGATAGGTGATATGTAACATGATGTGGGGTCGAAAGCCAAGCATGAGATCGAAGAGAGACAAAACATACCTTTGACGTTGATAAAATAAATAATATTTGTATTAATTTATACAATAATATAATATATGCTCTTCCAACAATGCATACGTACAGCTTGATATAAAAATATTTCCAAGAGAAGAAATTCTCATGACCCCCCACCTTACCCACACCTATATACACATAAACATTTAATTTAAAACAATATGAACATAAAAACATTCCTCATATTAATTCAACAGCGGTGGCTAGGATTACCGTATACTACTTATATTGTATAAAATTATGAATATTAATTAAATAAAACGTTTATTTATCTTGAGAATATTGTAAATTAATTTGGGTCGTTGCATCAACCTCATATCTGGTATATATATATAAAAGTGAATTCATAAAGAGCTAAAAAATTTATTAGTTTATGGTTTTTAGTCACCAATTTAGGGCGCATCCCGTAACGTTTTTTAAAATTGTTTTTGTTTTCGCTTTATGAAAATAAAAATAAAAATAAAAATAAAAATGAAAATGGTGTTTTTGATTTCAGTTTCGAAATACAAAAACGTGTCTGGTAGTATATTCTGGAAGCTGTATTCCGAATATGAAAACGTAAAAAACGCGTCTGGTAGGTTATCTGAAATATGTCAAAAATTATAATGAGTTGAATTTTTTTTATTTTTTTAATAATATATTTGCAACGCCCAGAACTATATCTAGCAAAACACCCAGAAGCTATTACTTGTTCAGTTCAGTTTTGCTGTCTCATATTCCTTCAAATCCTTCTGCAAACACCAAATCCAACACAATAATCCTTAAAAAAAAAATAAAAAAAAAGTAAAGTGGATTTCTTCACCAAAACAACGCAATCTCTGAACACATAAATACCATACAAAATACCCAATAAGGATAGAACAATCTCATTTCACATAAACCCTAAATTTCATATTTTTCCATAGAAATCCAATGAAGTAAAGCTAAATATAAGCAGCAAAATCTGAAACACCCATCACCAAAAGTTGTAAAGCTTGATTTGACAATAAAATTACCACAAAATGTGAAAATATCTCTCTTCATCTGCTCATATAGACACACATAAACTTAAATTAAGATACATGCCTCACTCATAGAGTAGCAAAATGGAGCGTATATAAATATAGGGCTAGGTTTTATTTATTTATTTTTATTTTATTATTATTTTTTAATATCTTTGTTTCTTTTAAAATAATGCTTTTGAAAACAAAAACAACAAGGTAATAGCTTCTGAACTAAATTTGTGGCGTGGGTAGCACGTGCAGCGTGTGCGGCTGATTCTGGTGTTGGTTTGCAGCGACACTACTTGGGTTTTGTAGATCGGCCTCTAAGGATTCAATCTATAGTGGTTTCGGCTCTTACTTGTCATGGAAACAGGTTCGAGATGAAGATTCCGACAATCGGAAAAGAAGAAGAAGAAGAAGAAGAAGAAGAAGAAGAAGAAAAAGAGAGAAGTAGAGGAAGAAGAAGAACAGTGATGGAGACCAGAGATTCGAAGAAGAAGTAGAAGAAGAAGAGTGACAATGAAGAAGAGAGAAGGAGAGGAACAAGAAGAACATCGGTGGAGAGTAAGAAAGAAGAAGAAGAAAAGAAAAGAAAATTGAGTTTTTTATTTAAAGTGAAAAACAAAATGAAAAACATCTAAAACCTGTTTTTCAAAATGTTCACTTTTAACACTGATATTGTTTTTCATTTTGTTTTTGTTTTGGAAATAAAATGAAAAACAAAATGGAAAACAGTAACGAACGCGTATTCAAAATCATTTTTGAAAAATAAAAACAAAAACACCCTTGTAAAACAGTGCCGGACATGCCCTTATATTTTATTGTTTTCATCATTTTTTATCTCTAAGTTTTACTTCACTTGATATATAACTTGGTTACTTGCCATTTGATTCCAAGTTACATGCGAGTTGATTTTTCAAGTTACATGTCAGTTAAGTTTTAAATTACATGTCAATTGACTTTCAACTTATATATCAATGATTTTTAAGTTACATGTCAATTGATTTCCAAATTTTTGGATGGTAAGTAAAGACAAAATGGAGGACAATATTGTCTATTCAATACTAAATGTGATAAGTATAATAAAATATAAATTTATGGCTAAAAACAATAAATTTTTTTATTACTTAATGCAATTTTCTCATGTATATATATATATATATATATATATAATAGATAAATTTTATAAGTCAGATGCATTTTACAACTTAAAATGTAAGATTTTTTATAATCACAACATCTTGTCATTGAGAATTTCTAACAATTAGCATTTATGTAAACGAACAAATTATGATCACCGTATATATGTTGAATTTGATCAAATAAAGTAAATATGGATACTTTGTCGAAATATCTCTAATAATTGTCATATTTTGTAGGTGACTGATATAAAAATAAGATGCAGATATTGACACCCAAAAATATGATAAGTACATCTGTATCTAAAATTTAAAATTAAATCATTACTATAAACATCAATCTTAATGCCAATAATACTCTTATTTAAATGAATGTATTCATTTTAATACAATTTATTTATAAACCCTTAACCCTTTTATGTTATTAATATACCCAATTTCACAAAAGATATTTACCGCTACCTTTTTTTCTTTTTTAAATAATTCTCCATTTTTGTTTATTTATAGAGTTTATAATAAATAAATAAATACCCCTGTATGATTAGAGTTATCTAAAAATTCTTTTTCTATTATTTTTTTTTAATGAAAAGAAAAAAAAAATTGGCCCAAATTCGGGGCATAGTTGTACCACTAAGAATTACACACATAACCATAATAACTCTCAACATTGCTCATCTTTCAATGACCACAGTCATCATCAATTAACGCGCCAAATTTTCAAAATGTTTTATGTTTGATAAAATATCTTACTCGTTAGTAACCACAGTTGTAAGGATCTGACACTAACAGGGCCCGTTGAGCAATATTTGACGATAAGTAGAAGGCAAACTAAGTATACATTAGTCCATCAAGAGAGACAATTAATCAATCTCCACTTGCACAGCCCCTACAACTGCAATGGACAATGGGCACATGCACTCTATAACCTTCTCCTCCCTCAAGTTCTTGGGTACTCGACACACATAGGTGGCCTGAAAAGAAAATTACTTTTGTTATATGATAATAAGAGATTTTGATACTTGAAAGAAAATTAGGGTTTATATATATATATATATATTTTAATAAAGAGATATAGTAGAAGATATAAGTGTAATTAACGAGGGTACATAGTATTTGATTTATTTTTAATTAAACTAATTTATCCTTATTAGTAAATTTCTATTGATATATTTTTATAATTAAAATTTTTATTAAAATATGAATGTACTTATCATATTTATGGATGTCAATATCCGCACCCATAAAAAAATCGTATAATATCTTTAATATTTTGATAACATTTGTGATATTTTGATATTTTTATCAAAATTTCCAAAAATTTGGACCCATGGTACCTAAATACACTTAGTTAAAAGATACAAATGGCATATATTTATGATGGTCAATGTATACATTTATATATATATATATATATATCAGTTTTTTTATCTTCATGATAAACTGATTTTATTTATATCAATTTCACAACTATCAACCATTAGATTCACATACTTTAATTTAGTCAAAGTCTTCTTAAATTTAATCAGTGACTCACAAGTTTCGTTCAGTCCCATTATAAGGAGAGAAAAACCCCCTCTCTCTCTCTCTATATATATATAATCTAAGGTACATCGAATTGAATCTGAGGCATTGATAAACTGGATGAGTGTCTTTCAACATATCAGACGGTGTTGAACCCAACATCAAGTCTCAAAACTGAGATTTATTTCATCAATTACTTGCTTAATTTCAGGTACAACAGTAAATTTATTTCAAACCTAAACTTGGACAATACTAATATCAATCGGTCTTGGAATACATTCTCATTTATTTATATATAAAACATTTATTAACGAGAAATAAGAAAGAAAGAACAAAATGGGAAAACCCAGAATATTCTTGCTTAATTAGGTGAAATGAAATACAAAAAAAATAAAATTCTTGAAAACATCAGTCTATCTACTTTATTCTATGCCATCCTTTTCTAATTTTTATAAATATTTGCATGACAAATTTTTTTTTTTTTAAATTAAAAAAAGTCTAGATGGGAATACTTTCACCAACCGTATAAAAATAAATTGAGAGCAGTTGTGAAGCTTCTTTGAAACTCGAACCAGGACTAATAATTTGATATATAAATTAAATAAATATATTCAAAGCTAGCTAGCATGTACATCATCATGTACATATTTCATGACAATTACATGTGTAATGAATATAACATTGTGTTCATGTTATATCACATAATTGAATTATGTGATGGATGATAATTCATGGATGCATGAATGATTCACGACAAAGATGATCCAAATTGTATAAAACGACAGACATGCCTCATTCTGAAAATGTATGGTAGATCCGCATTAATAGGTTCACGTATTCTCATGCAAATAAAATAATTGAATAAAAAATGTGTAAATACAAGAAAAAGGTTACAAAACAAACTGTTGGGAGTTGACTTCACAGGCTAGGTGTTGGAGTGAATCTTTTCAGACCTCTGTTTTTTTAATGACCATTTGTTCTCTCTCTATCTTTACATGTATATATCGATTTGTCCTCCATATATATTGCCTTAATAATAATAAATATATTTTTAACTCTTACACAATTACACAATCCTCTTCGAATATGCTCTCTTTTCATGGTAGATTAATATTATAAATATATATATATATATATATTTGATTGATGGTTAAAAATCATGAAACAATTAAGCAGATTTAAGTGATATTATATGGTCGATTTCGCATGAGAAAAAAAAAAAGACTTAAAATCTCATGACTAAAATCTATGAAATCCTCCCATGATATACGATAACATGAATTGATAAAAATATATATTGATGTACCAAAGACATTCCCTTCTTCACAACATAGTTTACAACTAACAAGGAAGCCAATAATTACAGGCGAGAAA
The DNA here is from genome assembly GCA_035582765.1 of Acer negundo. NCBI lineage: Eukaryota > Viridiplantae > Streptophyta > Magnoliopsida > Sapindales > Sapindaceae > Acer > Acer negundo. Next base: position 20,339,644 of record CM069243.1, on the reverse strand, counting down.
TTAATGTTAAAGTCCGCTGAAATTTTGGAGCACACTTTTAGTAGGAGTATTAATTTGGCATGCCCACATGAGGCATAAATTAAAGGTTGAATCGTGCAAAATTTCACGTGTCTCTCGCAAGTTGATAATACAAGTAAAAAGATTTGCAGCTGGGTTTATAGGTTGTTTCTTGTTCGTGAGTTGCTGTTCTTGACAGCTCCTTTTTTCTACAATTTTTATTAAAATAAATTAAATGCATATATCACCTCCGTATATTTGTACATATTTAAATTGAAGGAAAATGGACACATTGACCAGCACTTCAAAGTCATGAAGATTGATATACCCTTCACATCTTTAGAATATATTAAAAGATGATTGATGTGTGAAATTATTAAAAATTAATTACCCATCCGGAGTTGTGGATCCGATGCCACAACTTGTAAGATAAAAAATGAGATTTGAGTTATATATTCAGGGTTACAAAATGATTATCACATTAGATATATTGGTGAACTCGTATGAAAAAAAAAATCAGGATTGAGTTAGGGTTGAGTTCATTTGTGTTTAGAGATACTGACCAATTTAACGAGCCTTTATAAATATCCATTAATTATTTGGAATGTCCAAATAAAATTGTATCATAGATAAGAAAGCTATATGATAACAATTTAATTGTTACAATTCAATGTTACCACAATGTGACCTAGCGAAACTCTCCACACTCGGGTTTGAGTTAATCCAATTTCATCAATCCAATTTCATCTATGCATTTATTGGAGATTTGATTTAGAGGGAGAATGATATGATTCAAACCCACAATCTCACAGTATGTATATGGATATCCTATCACTCGACCAATGTCATCTTGTCACCAACGAAATTTATACATCGTATTTACAGCATGCATCGAATAATGAGAAAAAAAAATAGAAAACTTTAAAGAAAGAAGAAACGCCAACTGATCTTACAAGTGTGGTGGCAAGATCCATGTGATTGATTGGAACAGGAGTTATATAAAGGGAAGAAAACGTTGATTTGCTTTATCTTGGTTGTCAATTAATTTCACGGCCATGCACGTGGGAGGAATGAAAAAGTTTCAATTGTTGCAACTAAAACCTAATTGGAATTAGACCCAACATTTGATTTTCCATAGATTTAATTAAATTATTAATAACATGATGAGATTTTGGCTAGGTCTAGATGAGTTTAAACAAATAATTTAAGAAGAAAAATAATAAGAAAAACATGGGTCATACGTGGTAGGAATAATAAGTGTTTGATGGAGTAGCCATTTAATTAATTTCTCCCCATCGAAGGAGGAACAAACCCCGTGATTCCCGATGGCAAAGGCATTATCAAAATTGTTCTTTTGAGTCTGGACCTGCATCAACTACAGCAGAGCATCACACAGACTCACACAACATAAGTTCTCTGTTCTAGCTTCAACAAGATTCTCATATATGTAATTAGGTGATAATATTAGTTACTGTGACTTCAATACTCATGACAACCCAAATTTGCTTGGAGATTTTATGAAAAGTTTCTGTGCACACGTGAGTCTATTGTTAGTATGTAAGACATGAGATTTATGCGAATATAGGTCTTGTACGAACCCCTTAGTTTATTATGTTAATAACCATTAAATCAAAAAGGTTAAGGTAATATATAAAGTATTAAGATAAAAGATAAGATGAAATTAATCCAATAGTATTCTTATCAAACATAAGGTATTGAAGTTGAAGGTTCAAATCATGTCACCCATTCTAAAATCCGGAATGATAATATATTTTTTGTAAAATACAAGTCCTTAGTGGCAGGTTTTTATTTATTTTTATTCTATTCTATTCTATCGTATGGTGTGTCTACCTGCATGAACAGACGATCGAATTTCATCTGAAAGTTTCCAATATTTTAATTGAGTTTTTTAAGAAACAATTGCTTGAATTTAGAGTAGGGACAATTCATTCAGTCTTGAATTTCTACAGTCTTTGTTCATTTAGCCAAGGGACAAAATAACAACATAAGTCTACTTCAAAGTTATTCAGCTCCAATCTCATGAGTTCCGACAGAGATAATAAGTTTATATATATATTATCTGATACAACTCCATTTATCATTTAATTCCAACATTTAATTTCAAAGGAGAAAAAACAGAAAAACAAACAAAAATGTAAAAAAGAAAAAGAAAAAAAGAAGATGAAATCTCACATGAGTGGTGAGTAAATTTATTATCACACATGTGACATCCTCATATATATACATACATAAATAGCATAATGACATACACAATATACAAATCATATATGCACAAAAATTTAGGTTGAAGAATAGTTTACATGATTCAAGAGAGAGACAGAGAGAGAGAGAAAAAGAGAGAGAAAGACATAGCTACTCTTTCTTCTTCTATCTTTCATCTTCTATCTAGGTCAAGTATAGGCTCATGACCGAGATCTAGGGTTTCCCATCTCCATTTTTGTACATGGAACTGTAGCTAATCGTCACTTGTACTGTTTTCATGTTTTTCTTTTTTTGCATGGTAATTTAAAGATCAATGTTTCTTTTCTTCTAAAACAACAGTAGTTTTTTTTTTTTTTTTTCTCTCCCTCTGTCCTTCCATAGAGAAGACAAAAGGAAAGAAAAATCTGTCAATTGTGTGTGTTCTTCTTCTTCATCTTGCGTCTTGATCAGCCTTGTAGAGCAGATAAAGAGAGAGATATGGAAGGAATCGGGCAGTCGGAGTGTTCGAAAACAAGCCCTTCTAATGAAATTCTCGATGATGATGATGAGAGTGAGAACGAAGGGAACGACGATGAAAGCAAGCAGAAAAATGGAGGAAGCTCAAGCAACAGTACGGTTGAAGAAAATGATAAGAAGCCGTCGTCTTCGTCAGTCAGGCCTTATGTTAGATCCAAGATGCCTAGGCTCCGGTGGACACCCGATCTCCATCTTCGCTTTGTTCATGCTGTTGAACGACTCGGTGGACAAGACAGTGAGTTCATGATGTCTTCACTTGATCTTCGTTGATGATTTTTCTATTTTCTTTCCATTTTTTTTCTATATATATATATAAGTAGTATTTAATTAGTGGTGGAATTTTAGTTTGATCGATTGGTTGTGGTGCAGGAGCAACACCAAAGTTGGTTCTTCAGCTGATGAATATCAAAGGACTTAGCATTGCTCATGTCAAGAGCCATTTACAGGTTTGTATATATATGAATTAAATTTTATTAATTAATCCATCAATTACCCAATTAATTTCTCATGTTTTTGTTGGAAATCATGACTCTAACAATCTAATTATCTTCTGGTTTTCTTAATTATCTTATATCAGATGTATAGAAGCAAGAAAATCGATGATCCCAATCAAGGTAAACCGCTACTACTTTCTTTATTTAATAAATTTTTTTTTTCCATCTTCCCAAACAAATTAAAAGATTAGGGTTTTCCATGTCTAACAATTTATTTTTAAATTATCTGACAGTCATAGGTGATCATAGGCATCTTATCGAAAATGGAGATCACAATATTTATAATCTCAGCCAACTTCCAATGCTACAAGGATATAACCAAAATCATGTCTCCAATTTCAGGTATGACAATTTAATTATTCCTGCAATACCCTTTTAAATTTCGACATTTTTGAATTTGATTAAGCCACTCGTATCAATTTTCGAGGAGTTGATTAAATCCTTTTATTTTATTTTTTTGACACTATGAGTCTAGTTTAATTTCACCAATTTTTTTTTAAAGCTTTTCAAGATATGGAGATGCTTCTTGGAGTGCTCGTGAATTCTTAATGCGTACTAGTACTACTACTCCATGTACGAGCCGGAGTTTAATCGATGAAACCAGTGCTAGACCTAGGTTATATGGCTCGGTGGCTGAAAAGATCAACGATAACAACAACAACTGGAGTAGTAGTACTAATTGCAACTTTCGTATGGGAGGTAGCACATCTTACGACACGAATTCTATGTGGAAAATGCGTGAATTCAAAGACAATTTCCAATCATCACCTCGCAATCAAGATAATTTCAACCATCATCATCAACAATCAAGATCACTACGCCCAATTATTGAACGACTCAGCCCCATAACGTTCCAAATCGGTACTACTTCAGGTTTGAACTCGACAGCAACAAAGGTTAATTATGCACAAGAGAGTAGTAGTAACAAGACTACATTATTGAAAAAGAAGGCTTTGGATTATGATAATTGCAAGCTTGATTTGGATCTATCGCTAAGGCTGACTCCGGGTAACGTTGTTGATGAGAATAAACAGCGAAGTTTGAGGGAAGATAATAGCGAAATTGATAGTGAGTTGTCATTGTCTTTGTACTCACCATTATCATCATCGTCTTCAAAGTATAGCAAGTTGGTCAACAAGGAAGGACAAGATCATGGTACAAAAGTGAATTCTAGAAGGGCAAGTACTCTGGATCTGACTATATGAATGACAAAAAATATCACATTCTAAGTGAGATCTTGAGGTACTTGTTCAAAATGTTGCATTATCTGATTTGTAATATTCTATCAATAATATTATACAAATTAATTCCATCTTTGTTTATTTTATATATATAGTTTCATTATGATTATATTCTTGTAATATATATATATATATATTCTCTTTGTAGGCATTGATTTGAAAGAAAATTCAACTAGAATGTTGAGCAAAATAAAATTCCCAATTATAATCTCCAAGCAATAATGGACTTATTATTTCAAAATACGATGAAAAGGAAAACAAACATAAGAGTTTGCAACAGTTAGATAGGTGCTGCTGCTGCAACACTAGATAGGTGCTGCTGCAATCTTTCTCTGCGCATTATCATAAAGGCCTCAATCTCTCGATTCATCGCTTCCAATTTAGCTGGGCATCAAAACATATACACAATTAGCATATTCGCAAATTATTCTTTGGTGCATAAAATGCAGATTTTTCATTTTTCGTTTATTTGTAAACTTTTAAAGTTCATCCCATAAAAGGTACATTAAAAAGAACAAACAGCACAGAATTATATGTCTCGATTCTAGTCGTTGGATATGTGATTAATCCCACGACCGAAATTTGACTTCAGATAGAATTGCGGACGTATAGTGAAAAAAAAAAAAAAAAAATTGAAATGTGTTACCATTTTTTTTTTTTTTGAACAGCGATATGTTACCATCTGTTACAAAGACCGCCAATTTTTTGTAAGGGGTAACACATTCCAATTATTGCATGGGAGAAAAATGAAATGAGGAAGGGGTTGGCTGCTCGTCAATTTTACTTGTCTTACAAAGATGGTAACACATTCCAATTATTTTTTTTTTGACGTGCAGCCAAGTAAAATTTGTCAAATGAGCTGTACATTCCTAATTAGTCTCAAAGAATAGAGTCAACTATTGACTGTGCAAGATTATAGGAATCACAATTATTCTCTATATTATTCTTACCTATAATAGTTTTCCTGTATTTCTATATAATCTTTGTATTGCTACATATTGGATACATGAATAAAATACATTCTTCACCCAAATTTAAGATGGTATCGGAGCAGTCGAACATGACTGTATCTTGACCTAACCCTAGCACGCTTCCACAGCCGCCATAACACTATACAAACCCAGTCCAGATTCTTGCAGCAGCAATCATTCATTTCTCCATCAGTTTCTTCGCCACCACTCGCATCGCTTATAGACCGAAAGCCAAACACATCTATCATTCATTGAGCCGTCATCATGACTAGTGAAGACGACTCCAACAAATTTGAATCAAATTCAGCTTCTAGTGAATCAAATTCAGGTTCCGGTGAGTCAAAATCAACCACCCAGATTGTCACCATCCAAGGAGATAATTCCAACTTCTCAACTGGAATCAAATTGGATGAACATAATTATTCTCTATGGCATCAAGTCATAGAGATGAAGATTGCTGGATGAGAGAAACATGGCCACTTGACCGGTGATACAACTCAACCTGCAACCACAGACCTGACATACAACAAATGGCGTGCGTCAGATTGCCAAGTCAAGAGTTGGTTATTTGATGCCATGCAACCAAATCAGATGAAACGGTTTATCCGTTATGACGCAGCCAATCAAGTATGAGATGCAATCAAGAAAACATATTCTGATGGTTCAGATGAGGCAAAGATTTATGATCTACACAAAAGATCATTCACGACGAAACAAAATGGAGCACCTATTGCCAATTACTATAGTGAACTCACCGAAATTTTTCTGGAACTTGATGAATTAAATCCAAGCAACATGAAGCATCCATCAAACATTGAAATCAGACACAAAGAGATTGACCGCCTTCGAGTTTATATCTTTCTTGCAGGTTTGGACAATAATTTTGATCAAATCAGAGGAGAGATTTTGAGGATGGAGCATAAACCTGAACTGGAGGCAGCTTATGCACATATCAAAAGAGAGAGTAACAGACAAGGAACCATGTCTGAAGTTGGTGTCACAGTTGAAACGGCAGCCTTGATTACCGCAAGGTCCAAGCACTCTCGGCCATCCACTCAGAATTGACCCCCAATGAAGTGTACCAATTGTGGTTTAGATAACCATACAATTAAGGGTTGTTATGAGGTCATTGGTTATCCAGAAGGATGGGTTCACAAAGGGCGAAAGAAGGATTTGAGTAGAGCCTCATTTGCATCGGCTGAGTTATCCTAGGAGATCATATCAGAATTTTCATCAGGTACATCTGGCTCCAAGGCCTTGGCCACCTCAGGTATTTCTTTTGGCACATCTTCACTTACTTGTAATAGATCATGGATTATTAACATTGGTGCCATTGATCACATGACATCTAACTTTACTGGGTTGCACTCTACCAACCATCAAATCAAACACATGTTACTAGTGCCAATGGAACCACCTCCCCAGTTATGGGAGAAGGTTCCCTATCTCTTACATTATCATTAAACCTAGATCATGTCTTGGTTGTCCCTTCTCTCGATTATGACTTGTTATCTGTTCCTCAAATTATTGATTCTCTTAATTATACTGTGTGTTTTTGGCCATTGTACTGTCTTTTTCATGACCTTCTCACCAAGGCCGTTATTGGATGTGGTACTATGAGGGGAAAGTTGTATTATTTGGACCTGACAAAAGAATGCAATAAAAGATTGAGTCAAGCACATCATATGAGAGGGGACGAGTCTATCAGGATAAAGGCGGTTTTGTTGTGGCATAGACGATTAGGGCATGCTTCTTTTGGTTATCTGAAACTTTTATTTCCAGATTTGTTTTCTAAGTTTGCTGAATCAGACTTTCATTGTGAAACTTGTATTTTAGTGAAAAGCCATCGTATTTCTTACCCATTAAGATTGAATAAAAGTTCTATGCCTTTCATGATTGTCCATTCGGATGTTTGGGGACCATCAAGAGTTCCTACTATTCGTGGTTTTAAGTGGTTTGTAACATTTATAGATGACTGTACTAGGATGACATGGGTATTTCACATGAAGCAGAAAAATGAAGTTACTTCCAAATTCAAACAATTTCATCAATATGTTGCTACTCAGTTTGACAAGAAAATCAGAACTCTTAGGTCTGACAATGGAGGAGAGTACGTCAATAATGACTTACGTAATTTTTTAAGCAATAATGAGATTGTTCATCAAACCACATGTGCCTATACACCACAGCAGAATGGCGTAGCAGAACATAAGAATCGTTATCTCTTGGAAGTTGTTCGTGCCTCGTTATTTGAGGCCCATATGCCCCATCATTTTTTGGGAGAGGCTTTTTGTTCAGTTGCTTACCTCATCAATAGAACACCATCCAGTACTCTTCAGTATCAAACTCCATTTCAGACATTGAACACTCTCCTCACCATGCCATCCATACCAACTCTTGAACCACGTGTTTTTGGTTGTGTTGCTTATGTCCAGGTATATCCACACCAGTGTGGCAAGCTTGATCCATGTGCACTACGCTGTGTCTTTGTAGGGTATGCTAACTCATAAGGGCTATAAGTGTTTCCACCCACCTACTCAGACCTTATATATTAATGCATATGTTACTTTCAATGAGAATGAGTTTTATTACTCAGGGGGAGATTCTAGGCATCCCCTGCAGGGGGAGAGCTCTATCTTTGCAGAAGATATTCAGAATCATATCATCCAAATTCTACGGAATGTCTCAGAACACAAGTAACCCCAGCAACACTTGAGGATGTAGTGACAACTGATGAGGATGTAGTGACAACTGATTTACCAGCTATAGTGGTGCAACAACAGCAAGAGCCATAAGAAATAGAGTCTCCTGAAAATGCTTCACAAACTTTCTCTCCTACAGCTTCTCCTACAGCTTCTCCTACTTTACCACCACCACTTATCCAATCAGGTCCTGAAGAATCTCCACAGGTAACTGAACACTCAAATTCAAACTCTAACATTTTATCAGAGTCAAGTCATATAGAAAACACATGTTATTAGTTACCCCCTTGTACAACCAGAGGATTCCCTAGAAAAAAAATATGATCCTGACCCTAAAGCAAAGGTTAAATACCCTATTGCAAATCATGTGTCTCTATATAAGCTATCTCCGTCATGTGCGTCATTTGTATGTTAATTATCCACTGTATCTATTCCAAGAAATGTGCAGAAAGCTCTAAAAAATCCCAAGTGGACTCAAGCAATGAATGAAGAAATGGAGGCCCTTCAGAAGAATTCCACGTGGGAGTTGACTACCCTTCCTAAAGGGAAAAGAACAGTAGGTTGCAGATGGATATATACTGTAAAGTTCAATACAGATGACACCATTGAACGATACAAAGCAAGACTAGTGGCAAAAGGTTACACTCAAACTTATGGAATTGACTATGGGGAGACATTTGCTCATGTAGCCAAGATTAACACAATTCAGGTGCTTATTTCTATAGCAGCAAATTTGGATTGGCCATTACACCAGTTTGATGTCAAAAATGCTTTCCTGCATGGAAACCTAGAAGAAGAAGTCTATATGGACCCCCCTCCAGGATGGAAGATGGGATCCAGTCAGAGCAACATGATGTGTAAATTGAAAAAAGTCTCTTTATGGATTGAAGCAATCACCTAGAGCATGGTTTGGAAGGTTCAGCAAATCAATGAAGAATTTTGGCTACAAGCAAAGTAACTCAGATCATACTCTTTTCTTGAAACATAGGAAAGGTAAGGTTACTGCCCTTATTGTGTATGTTTATGACATGGTGGTTACAGGGAATGACCTAGAAGAAAGGGTAGCATTGCAGCGTTATTTAGCCAATGAGTTTGAGATGAAAGATCTGGGTGCTCTGAAGTATTTTTTGGGTATTGAAGTAGCTCGTTCAGAATAAGGAATATTTCTATCGTAACAAAAATATACCCTTGACATTTTAACCGAAACTGGAATGTTAGCTCACCAGCTAGCGAACACTCAAATGGAGGAGAATCATAAACTTGGTGAGTATCCAAACCAGCTACCTACCAACAAAGAAAGGTATCAACGTCTTGTTGGTAAGTTGATTTATCTATCACATACTAGACCTGATATAACATATGCAATGAGTATAGTGAGCCAATTCATGCATGCACCAAGTGAAGCACACATGGATGATGTGAAAAGAATTATGAGATACTTGAAGTCAGCTCCTAGAAAAGGGTTGATGTTCTCACGTCATGGTCATCTAGATGTTGAGGGTCATACTGATGCAGACTGGACAGGTTCTGTTACTGATAAGCAATCTACATCTGGATACTTTACCTTTGTAGGAGGCAATTTGGTCACTTGGCAGAGTAAGAAACAGAAAGTAGTGTCGAGATCAAGTGTTGAAGCAGAATATAGGGGTATGGCATATGGAGTATGTGAACTACTATGGATTAGAAACTTGCTGAGAGATTTGGGATTCAAACCTAAACACGCCATGAAATTATATAGTGATAGCAAGGCTGCAATCGCGATTGCACATAATCCGGTGCAACATGATAGAACTAAGCATGTTGAAGTTGACAGACATTTCATCAAAGAAAAGCTTGATGCTAAGATCATTGAGGTGCCGTTTGTTAAATCCGACGATCAACTTGCAGATGTCCTCACCAAAGCAGTCAAAGGCAGAGTTTTTCACAGCTCACTTAGCAAGTTGGGCATGGACGACATATACGCTCCAACTTGAGGGGGAGTGTCAAATGAGCTGTACATTCCTAATTAGTCTCAAAGAATAGAGTCAACTATTGACTGTGCAAGATTATAGGATTCACAATTATTCTCTGCATTATTCTTTTCTATAATAGTTTTCCTGTATTTCTATATAATCTTTGTATTGCTACATATTGGATACATGAATAAAATATATTCTTCACCCAAATTTAAGAAAATTGACGAGCAGCCAACCCCTTCCTTATTTCATTGTTCTCCCATGCAAGCCATTTGTTGATATTCCGATAGTTAGCAAGCAGTGTAGTCATCAGGGCCACCATTTTCTGTACATAATGCAAACATATTAGAAGCTGTTTAACATCTAAAAAATCACTTAACGTGCATGAGAATATATATATATATATATATATATATATATATACACACGGACAAATATTCAAATCAGTGCGTAATGATATAACTTCATCAGTACGTTGGATGTGGGCCATTAGATTTACATACTTTGACTCAAAGTGTATACATTTATCAAAACTTCTCCATAATCAGTGGTCTATATGCATTGGTACCAATGTAGTTACATCGGTACACACTAACTAGAACGGGACAGATTATACAGAAACTAAAGTGATCTTATGGCTAAGCTTAATTAATTTAGTTCATTTTTTTTTCTTCTATTGAGTCCTGCAAGCTTATTTAGATTATTGTTTTAGACAGGCCTACTTATTCTTCTACGTTCGCTTTTCTTTTTCTTTTCTTTTCTTTTACTTTTTTTTTTTAAATTTCTTATTTTTATTCTTTTATCGATAAATTCTAATTGTTTGGGCTTAAAAAAAATAAAAAAAATAAGAAAAATAAAAAAAATAAAAAATGAAAAAAAGAGTACCTCTAGGAGGTCTAATTTTCTCTTGATTAGTTCACAGTATTCCTTCTTTCGAAGGTAGGACTTGCGTGCCGCCTCTCTTTTAGCAATCACTCTACAAAACAAACACGGAGATTAATATATTCTATGTTAAAAAAATAAAATAAAAAACTTGACAACGAACATAAGAAAGAAAAATTATATAGATCTTTCAAGAAAAAATATATATATATATATATAGAGAAAGGGAAAAATAAATAAATAAATAAATAAATATATATATATATATATATATATTTTCCAAACCGTTTCATCAATATCGCCATAAGAGGATGTGAGTGATTAGGTATAGAAGGATCACTTGCAATTTTGTGAAAGGCTTGCATATGTAGCCGTATTTATCCAAGAATTCTGAGTTTTGAAATAGATTATAGATGACATTTTTTTTTATTGCTATTGCCCATATTAAGCAATGCATTGCAAAAATTAATTGCATAATTAAGGAGAAATAACTACAAATAGGCAAAAAAAATTATATTTTTTATATTTTTATCCCATCTCCCATTATTTTTCTCTATTTTTGTCGGTTGTAGCCCCTGAAATGACAAAAATAGTCCTCTAAAATTTATTAAGTAAGGGATTTCACAAGATTTAAATGTGAGATTGAACAAAAGGCTTCATTTTAAATATTTGCTCCAGGGCCTCCAAACCTCAAAACCGGCACTGTCTGTATCTCTACTATTTTTTTTTTTTCAATAGACCTCTGTTGATCAAGCAATGGAGGTTTGTATCTCCAATTTATTTATTCATTATTTTTTTAATAGACCTCCATCAATCTCCATTGTACCTCACAATATATATATATATATATATATATATTATATAAATTTGATTAAGATATTTTCTTCAACCTGTGTTTATTTATTTTTTGTTTTTTTAAGACAAAAATATTTGAAAACAAATAATTTTATGTTTATAACATTATGAGTATAATAGCGAAGTTGACTGAGTTGTGATATTTTTTTTTATTTTTTATTTTTTTTTTTAAATTCAACTTATATAAAAGGTCAAGAGACCAAGTAGCAACCAAAAACAGAGGAAAAGGAAGCACAACAGCCTACACCATCAAAATGTACTCACCATTCTCCGGTTTCGTCATTTGGAAGGCGGAGTAATAAGAATTTTTTTCCTTTCAAGATCTCACAGGATGAAGACTAGGTGTGTCTTGCAAATTGCAAAATGATGTTAATAAAGAAGGTAGTTTCAAAAAAAAAAAAAAAAAAGATTAGGAGTGAGGCTTGGGGTTTCAATTTCAGTGTTGTAGATGAACATGCAGTGAGAAAGAAGATGACAAAGGCTAGTTCCATGTTTGCTTTGTATGCTGTTGGTGAAGGGGCTAGGGTCAAAGAGATGGGTTTGTTTTTCGTTTAACTTAGGTTGGTTGTTGGGCTGTTTTTAATTTTCAGCTAGGTCGCAGTCTTTGGGTGATTTTTCTTTGTGTTGTTCTTTTGGTTTTGTGTTTGCCTCTTGGGTCTCTTGTTTCCCCGATGCAGTTTTTGCCGCTTGTTTTATAGAACTTGCCGTACAAAAAAAAAAAAAAAAAAAAAATCCTCAAAAGAGGGTCATCAAGGAAGGGCAAGATCATGGTACATTAGGGCATGCTAGAAGGGAAATTAAAATACTCTAGATCTGACTAGATGAATGGCACAAATATCAAATTCTAATTGAGATCTTGAGATATTTGTTCAAAATGTTACATTAGTATCGCATTTGTAATATTGTACCAATATTATACAAATTGATTCCATCTTTGTTTATTATATATATATATATGTATGTATTTCAATCTATACATGCAATTCATGATAATTCTATTTGTAGCTAAACATTGATTTGAGAGGAAATTCAACCATAATGTGAGCAGTAAGCAGTGAGCAAAATAAATTTCTTCATCAAAATCATTCTCCAGTTTTTTTTGTTTGAACGGTAAACTTTATTCGAGGCCCAGGAAGCCGGGAAAAGGAAACCAACAACAGGCGAAACAGGGCCAAGCGACCCCCTACAGAACAGTCAACAGACCAGGGGAAACCAACCCAAAAGAGCCGAAGAGAAAACCGGCTCTAAACACAACACCAGGCAAACAAAGAAAAAAGAAAAACGCAGAAATGACTGCTAGTCTGTAACCCAAACGGTTGACTTATTTCATGAAAAGAAAAAAACAAAATACATAAAATAAAAACTTTCATAACCTTTTTATTACAAACTAGCCAGTGCTTGCACCATGCTGCTTTTATTTTTGAATTGCGCATCATCCAGGTCCTAATAATCGCCTTACGCTCTTCCATAAGCGCTTTGCATCTAGCTGTCATCAAAACATGCACTCAATTAGCATATACAGTATCAATGGGCGAAGCTATGAGTGGGCCTCCAGACCTCGCAGCCTCTCGGAAAATTTACTTCCTAGTCCTTATCAAGAAATGAATTTTTTTTTTTCTTTTGTTTCTCTAAAATGAAAATTATAGAGTTTAACCCTCCAAACATGGCACGCGAAATTTAAAATGATGGCTTCGCCCTTGACAGTATACCACAAATTAAGTTAAAAAATTCTTAAGCTTGTGAAATGCGGATTTTTAGTGTTTTGGTATACTTTTAAAGTTCTGGACTAACTTTTTCCATAAAAGGTTTATTAAAAAAGTTACGCAGAATTATTTGCCTCTAGTTGTTGGTTGTGATTAATTCATCGGCTAAGATTTGATATCAAATAAAATTGCGGACGTGTACACAATCCAAAAAAAATGGAATGTGCATATATATATATATATATATATTTGGCAAACAGTTCATATTACCCTCCTCATATGCAATGTCAATTTCAGCAGCCGCACAAAACTCCATCATTTCATTGTTTTCCTTTTTCAGCCTTTTGATCTCATTCTCATAATAAGCATTCTTTGCATCCATTAGATTCATTCTCTTCTGTACAAGCAAACATATTATATATAAGAAATGGTGTTTCAAATATCTAAAAACACTAAGGTTCATGAATGCGAATCTATAGAGCAATAATCCAAGTACGTACCTGTATGAAGTTCATTTCTTTCTTGTTTGCTATCAATCTACGAAAAAAAAAAAAAAAAAAAAAAAAAACAATGAATCTATGTTAAAAAAATAATAAATAAATAAATAAACTTGACAACAAACAAGAATGAAAAATTATATATATATATATATCTGGAAATATAAATATATATATTTTCCAAACCGTTTCATCATCTTGGAATCCAACAGGCTGAAATTGTCAGCGGCTACTCCTGCCTTCATTAAATTTTCGCTCATGGTGGTAAGAGCTATAAAAATAAAAAGGATTACTTTTCAATTGTGTTAAAGGCTTGCATAGGTTGCCCTATTTATCCAAGAATTCTCAGTTGTGAAATGGAATATAATACAGATGGCATTTTTCTTGTCATTAGCCATATTAAGCAATATGCACTGCAAAAATTAATTGAATAAAATCCAAAATTAATTATTATGGCAAGTAAATCTAATAAACAAGGAAACAATACCCACGCCATTAGTTGTCGATGGTTAGAGTTAACTTTTGACTATCTTGTGTGAATAAATGGTCCAAGATAGCCATATTTATTATTTAATTCAATTTTCAATGGTTAGATATCCTCGATCAGATTTGATGGAGGAGATTTATCCTTCATTTCATCTGATGGCGGAGATATGATCATACAGATTGATTTATCCTCCATATCAGACAGAGGAGACGATGATCTTTTCTGTCAAGAGATCGTACGATCTCTTCTTTCTCATGGAAGATATCATGGTGGACAGTGGTAGAGTCAGAAAATTTACTCAATGGGGGCTTGCTTCAAAAATATTAAAATTTACCACCGATCAATGTGATTGAGTGGTTAGAATACTTATTCAATTCGACAATGTCACAGGTTCAAGTCGATGCGTATATATAAAAATTACTAAAATTTTAAAATATAAATAACAATAAGTAATAATAAAAACAATTGAAATTGGAGTATCACATAATTACATTGTTCATCACAACCTTTAAACTCAAAAAGGTAAATTTTGTCCACAAACGTCGACGAGACAATAAAAACAATGGATATAAATAAATGAAACATAATTAAGTTCAAAATGAAGTAATAGTTTTAAAACACCACTAACTATTAATTAAAATTTACCACAAGTAGATAATTAACGATCGTAATTCACTAATTACATATATACTATATTGTAATTCAAAAGAAATTCAAGAAAATATTTTTTCTATATTTAAAGTTGTTAATTTGAACTAAATAAAATAAAATTATCTTGACAAAATGTGAATTCTGTACAAGAGTGTGAAATCACTTGAGTTATTAAGACCATTTAAAAAAAGATCAAGCTCAATTATAAATCAATTAAAAAAATCAAATCTTAAAAAAATATATTGAAAAAATTAATATTTGAGCCCCCAATGGGCACACGCCACACGCAGCTCCGTCCTTAACGTTAGTTCCTTATTTGTCACTTCCATACAGGTGGTCCGTGGTCGGGTGGGTTACTATAAAATTGATATGGGCTGGGCTGGTCCGGGCCGGGCTAGCTCTCATGACAAATTCTACATGGAAAATGCATGAATTCACCTCGCAATGCACAGGCTAATGGAGGTCTGTTCCTCCACAATTATTTTTTTTAAAATTTTGTTATTCAAAAATAAAAAATTCATTAAGATGAGAAACAGATTATACAATCTCTTTCATTTGATCAGGATATATGAGATCCATTAGATGAGAATGAGGAGATGATCACTTCCATGAAGAGATCGTATTATATTCTCTTTTTAGTGGAGGATATCCGGTGAAATAGATTGCTCATTCATGGACGATAGAGCTTTTTATTATTATTTTACATGGAAAACGCATGAATTCACCTCGCAATGCACATGCTAACGGAGGTCTCTTCCTCCACAATTATTATCATTTTTATTTTGTTATTCAAAAATAAAAATTTCATTAAGATGAGAAAGAGATTATACGATCTCTTTCATTTGATCAGGATATAGGAGATCCATTAGATGAGAATGAGGAGATGATCA
This sequence comes from Acer negundo, assembly GCA_035582765.1. NCBI lineage: Eukaryota > Viridiplantae > Streptophyta > Magnoliopsida > Sapindales > Sapindaceae > Acer > Acer negundo. Next base: position 20,323,580 of record CM069243.1, on the reverse strand, counting down.
CTTCCATGAAGAGATCATATAATCTCTCTTTTTAGTGGAGGATATCCGGTGGAACAGATTGCTCATTCATGGACGATAAAACTTTTTATTTTTATTTTCTTTTAAAATTTTTAATTTGAGATCTACTTAATTCATTCTTTATTATTTTTTTAAAGAAAATTAAACATTATTTAAATAATTAATGATGATCTTGTTTTATTGATTCTTTTTTGCTTCAATATTCGATTCTTTCTAGGTGGAAATGGTGCGAAATGTCACCTATTCAAACTCATTTGGTGATATTGTCAGTGGTTTAATAAGTTAAGTTTAAAAGACACATATTATGGTGAACTACCAAAATTGCCCTTAGATAATCAGTTATGTTATTCTGTTTGTACTTTTCTATCTCCACACTTCCAACAAAAACGACTCTCTCTCTGATCTTTTCTTTCTCTCTCTCTCTCTCTCTATCTACAAATAAAAGTTAAAGATTTGTGGTTGCCTCGAGTTTCATCTTCAACTTATAAAATAAGGTAATATTTCTTGAACTTTCTTCTTTTAATTTGTTCACATTTTGTAAACCAGCCATTGTGAGAATTTTTAGATCTCCGAGCCTTTTCATGTGTTACCCCGAGCCTTTTCATCTGTTCACTATCCAAGAATTTTCATGTGTTTCCCGTGCCTTTTCATGTGTTCACTATCCGAGCCTTTTCATGTGTTTCCCGTGCCTTTTCATGTGATTCCCGTGCCTTTTCATGTGTTTCCCGTGCCTTTTCATGTGTTCACTATCCGAGCCTTTTCATGTGTTTCCCGTGCCTTTTCATGTGTTTTCCGTGCCTTTTTATGTGATTCCCGTGCCTTTTCATGTGTTTCCCGTGTCTTTTCATGTGTTTCCCGTGCCTTTTCATGTGATTCCCGTGCCTTTTCATTCACTATTCGAGCCTTTCGAAGAATTTTCGAGCTTTTTTATGTCTTTCCCGAGCCTTTTCATTCACTATTCGAGCCTTTTGAAGAATTTTTCGAGCATTTTGAAGAAATTTTTGAGCATTTTCATGTGATTTAATCGAGCCTTTTAAAGAATTCTATGAGCCTTTTCATGTCTTCTCTGAGACTTTTCAATATCCTTACCATAGCCTTTGTAAATGTTATATTTGAAAAAAGTTTGTAGTCCTGAATTTTCATTAATGCTTTGTGATGATTAATTTGACAGCATCATGAATCGTGTTAGAATAGTAATATCTTACAACGGTCGATGGGAGCAGTTACCCGACGGAAGTCAAAGGTTTGTTGGATCGGATAACCAGGGAATGTATGTGTCAAAGGATATGACTTACGAAGAATTGGTGGCGATCGTGCATACCATTGTGAATTATGATGTAAACAAATTCAATATTGATCTGTCATCAATATCAATTGTTCCGGGCAGTACATGTCGCACATTTATAAGAAATGACAACGATGTGCAGTTTATGCTAGGGGAAGATCGAGTTATCCCTCAAGTATGTGTCAGTGTAACTGAGAGGACAGCTGGAGATGTGATCGGGAATGATATTCCTCCTCTTGAAAATACCCAACAATTAGGATTCTTTAGCGGTAGCAACCAAGTGTTCACCTAAAGAAGTGCCACTGAAGGTGGGGGAAACATGTGTGGTGTCCCACCGGTAGCGGTCGACCATGAAGATTTAGTTGAACCTCAATTTGGCGATGTGTTTGGTTGTCGAAATGAGTAGTACAATGAGTAAAACAATTACCCGAACCCTAAGGTGGATAATGAGGCAAATAATGAACAGGTTAATGATCGGGTTGATGATCTACAAAATGTGGATGAAGACCCTGCACAAATTGAAACACGAGGTAGACATGTACAAGGAGTTAGTTGCACTCCACTTGATATGCCTGGGCCTTCTGAGGTCCGGTATAATGTAACAGAATCTGCAACGTGGGTTATTCCCGGAGCAGATTCATACTCGTTTGGTATTGATACAACTAGCACCTTGGCAACGCCAGAACCTAGAACCATGATTTATAAAGGTCAATTTTTTCGGAGTAAAAAGGATTTGAAGAGGCTAGTTGGCCATTTTGCAATGCATCATAACTTTGAATAGAAGGCGAAAAGGTCCAATAAGACAACTTTACATCTGGTTTGCATCATTGACGACTGTACATGGAAATTAAGAGTGGTGATGAGAGATGAAGGGACATACTTTCAAGTGAGAAGTTTTGTCAACGAACACAGTTGTCCCTTGGAGGAGATTCACCGTCGCCACTGACAAGCTAGTGCAGTCATAATCGGAGAAGTCGTTGCACCTAGACTTCAACAACATGATGGTCGTCTCATGCGTCCCAAGGACGTCATCGCCGATATGAAAACAATGTATGGCATACAAATCATGTACAGTAAGGCACACGATGCCCTTCAATATGCATTATCATTGACCTACGGAACGCATGAAGAAGCTTTCCAACTCTTGCCATCTTTTGCATACGTTCTGGAACAGCAAAATCCTGGCACAATCACCGACTTACAATGCACTGACGATGATAAATTCCTCTACTTTTTCATGTCGTTAGGGTCCTCAATTAGAGGTTTTCGGAGGTGTATACGTCCTGTGATTGCAGTTGATGGTACCCATTTGAAGGGAAGATTCGGCGGTACAATGTTTGTGGCAACTGCACAAGATGGAAACGAACAGGTGTGTCCAATTGCTTTTGGGTATGATGACTCAGAAAATAATCTTTCATGGGAGTGGTTTTTGGAATGCTTGAGGGGTGCCCTTGCTAATATAGATGATCTGGTTTTCATTTCCGATCGTCATGCAAGCATTGAAGCAGGGATATCTAAAGTGTTCCATTATGCAACCCATACCATATGTTGCTGGCATTTTGGGGAAAATATGAAGAAGCGATTCCATAGAAAGGATGTTGCTGACATAATGAATGATGCAGCTAGGTCGTACAGTGAATTAAAGTATAATCGTCACATGAAGGAGTTACGTAAGCTGCACAAGGCTGCATTCGATTATGCTATTGCTGCCGGTCCTCACAAATGGTCCAGCGTACACTGTCCCCAAAGAAGGTACAGGGTGATGACCACAAATGTTGCAGAGTGCATAAACTCATGCCTAAAATTCGCACGGCAATTGCCATTGATGACGCTGGCAGAGTTCATTAGGAATATGCTACAAAAGTGGTTTCACGATCGTCATGAAGTTGCAAGGTCCATGCGTTATCGATTGACCGACGCAGCACATCTTGTGATCCTGAAACGGGTCGAGAAGTGCGGCTTTATGACCGTAAATCCAGTTGACTGGAACATATTCTCCGTCAGACACAAGGGAAAACAGTGGACGGTTGACTTAGCCCGCAAGACTTGCACATGCAACAAATTCCAAATGGACTTTTTTCCATGTTCACATGCACTTGCAGCGGCAAGGAACTTGACAAGTTACAGTTAACACATTATATTACCCAAACGTGAATCTCACTATTTTCATTGTTGCAGGGAGCGAAACTTGGATTTCACATCTCTGTGTGCAGACTACTACAAAAGGGAGACACTTATTGATGCATACTCAGTTCATATTATGCCTGTTGGCCATCCTTCTTCATGGGTTGTGCCATCTGACATCGTAGAGTGGGTGGTTTTAAATCCAAAGACAAAGAGACAATCAGGTCGGCCGATGGAGGGTCGACATGCCTCGTCTTCAGAGAGGACAACCACACAATCGTGTAGAAGATGTGGACAACCTGGACATAATAGCATAAGGTGTTCCAACCCGCCTATGGTTAATGAAGGTCCCAGTAGAATTGTCCCCGAGGAATATCGTCGCAAGTGCAGCATCTGTCATTCAATTGGACACAACAAACAAACGTGCCCTCATAAGGAAGGCAATCAAACATAACAAGGCAGTACAAGATGAAGACGAATTGCCACCAGAAGCACCTTGAGGAACATGTCTCCAAGTTGATGTCTTCAAACATCGTTCAGACTTTGGGAACCATGCTCGATACAGTTGTGTTGTTTAAATCGTTAAGCTTTAGTTGTTCATTTTCATTGTATTATTTAAATCGTGTTGCAACGCACTAAATTGTTCACGCGCGGGTTGGAAAGTGAAAAAAATTAATTAATTAATGAAAATAATACATGAATCTGTTATGTACATCAATTACAACTCAGGGAACAACCATATATAAATCATCTATACAACAGTGTTGTGAAGCGAGTTACAATAAACCTCCACAGCCATCTTCTCCCGGATGGTGCCCATATCCTCTTCTTTCCAATCGAACTCCTTCTTGTTTGCCAACAAGTACTCTGCCAATCTCAAAGTATGGGCACCACAGTTACCGCTGCAAATCACCATATGAACAACCATTAGAATGGAATTTAATTAAAACCAAGTGAGGTATAATAAAATGTTGAAACAGTCATACCCCTGATGCTGTTGGGGCACCCCACGGGATCCGTCCATGATGCTCATCCGGAAGGCCTTCTTCGATAAACTATATGTCACATCATCCTTCGTTCGGTTGGAGTGAAACTCTACCTGATGCAACATCGAGGGTATAAACCAACGTAGGCACGCAACATGCTTATTCCTGTACTCCCATGTGACCTCCTGTCTGAACGGGTCTAACAGGTAGATCTTCCCTTGGGTGAGGTCGACGCTGGCCAGTACCCAATGGTTGCGTCCAAGGTTGCAAGGTATCATAACCTGTTAGTGTTTCAACATAGTGTTATGTGCTTGAAATCTAAACATAGTATTAAACACATTGAAACCTTGTAATTTAAACACTCACCTAATCAACCGCGTGCCATGGCCGGTTTCCTGACGGGACTAATCCTCGGACCGTCTTCAGGTCATCATCGTGCCACTTGTGTTTCAGCATAGACCACTCCTTAGGGGGTGCAGCCACCCCACTGCCGAACATCCACTCCCACTGAATATCTAACCATGACTGTATATAGAAAATTAACCACAATGTTAGGTAATAGATCTAGTAAACACATCAATTAAAAAATGAAAATCGTACTGTACAAGAACTTACATAGAACTGGGAATCCAGTACGTGAACCCTCTGAGCGTAGACAGTGGGGTATGCTCGTTGACGCTTCCGTAAAACCAACAAGTACGCATCGATGTGCTGACAATGTAAACATTTTATATTGTTAGGATTCTACCATTACTGATAAAAACTTATACAAACAGTTAAAGTAAGGAACGTACCGTATCCTCCAACTCCATGAAGTTGGTTTGGAACCGTTGGAACCAAGTGACACCAACTGGTATATGTATATCCACATCACGTCTGCATAATTGCTGAAGAAGTTAGATGACCAAGTAATATTAATTAAAAGATTGTGTAATGAACGATTATACGTACAATTCCCCCATGGTGTTCCTCTTGTAGGCTTGGTACGCAGTAACGTGGTCAGGATCTAACAAATCATAGGGCTTGAATGCATGCACTGATGACGCTGGCCTGGTCCTTGGCTTCTTCGGCCTACATGGGTCAGTGTATAGAGTCATCAGCTGCCAACCTGGCTTGCGAACCAGCAACTGAGGCTGAATCTGAGGCGGACTACAGGCTCCAGAACTAGACTCCACCGGAGGTGTGCGCAGTGAGGAGGATCTCTGCCTCTGTGGATTTGCTGTGAAGAGGGCTGCGATGTGAGGACGACCTGTGCCGCCGTGTATCTCTATGAGGAGGGCTGTGATGTGAGGAGGATATCTCCCGTCCTGTATCTCCCCGAGAAGGGCTGTGCTCTGAAAAGGATCTATCCCTCCGTGTATCGCTCTCTCTCCCTGTATCGCGCTGATGAGTGGGGGAGTTACGCCTGGATCGCTTCAAGGGTCGCACTGCGCTGGGATCTACTGGAGGTGGTGTGTGCTGTGAAGATGAACCATGTGCCAGGTCATGTGGAAGAACATGTGGCACAGATCCACCAGGTAGCTCCCGTACTAGAAGTCCTGTCTCTGTACCAGCACTATCGTCGGGTAAAACTGGAGGAGGCACCTGCTCTAATAGTGATATCTTTGTACCACCGGGAACCTCTGTTCGTTCTGTCATAACATGACCTGGGTGATCAGATACTGTGTCTGCAGTATGTGCCTCCGTAGTAGGTGCCTGCTCATGTGTGATCTGTGGGTTTATCCCATGCTGATGTGTACCTGTCCTGCCTGTGGGACTAAAGTCTCCGTGATGGTCATCGAATGGTGGACCATCCATACGGGACTGCGATGTCTGACCCTGACCCTGACCCTGAAGCGCCCGGATCATATCCAACAACTCCTGATGCTGCTGATCTCGCTTCTCATCACTCTTTCGGATAGCCTCCATCACATCAACCCGTAGAGATTGGACAACATCCATCACTTCACCGAATTTACCATCCCAGCCCTGAAACGATTTGAAGTTTTGTCAGCACTTAAACTGTTCACTCAATTGAAATTAAATAATGTGGTTCTAATATCTTTTACATACATGTGGATGCCCGCCAACGCCTCCTCGGGAATCACCTCCAGGTCGAGACTGTCTGGGCATAGTGAATCGTACCCGTCTATGCCTTTCAGGACTCTCATCGCGACCCTCCAAAACTGAATCACCCCTAGGTCGAGGCTGTCTGGGCAAAGTGAAACGTACCGGCTGATGCCTCACGGGACTCCGACTCCCACCCTCCTGGTCTGAACCCTCTGTATCATTGGCTCCGGAATATGCACCATCCCTATCACTGGGTCCGGAATAAGGACCCTCCCTGTCACTGGGTCCTGAATACGCACCCTCTGTATCACTAGGTCCGGAATACGCACCCTTCATATCAATGGGTCCAGCACTCCTACGTCGTTCGTGCTCAGGGACGTGACTAGGTATATCAGAAACATCGGTATCATACAGACTGCCTCCCAGGTATATGCCTTCATAGTAAGGTTGAGCCATCTCAACACTCGTTGGCACCAATTCACGCCGCGCAAACATCTGATATCGGAGTTAGATCATTGTAATTGTATACATACTAAAAACTATGAAAATTAACAACAACTATACTTACTCTTTCAGTGAAAATGCCATCCAGTTTTTTCCCCCACGGTCGCTGACTCAACTCCCATTTCAGAATACGTGGGGGTGGTAGCTCGGAGATTGCCCTACGGATCCCACATTTTTTATTCCCAAGCTCGGGGATAACCTCAAAAGCAAATATCTGTATAATATATAAGTACGATAAGAAATAAATACATTAGTCATATAAAAAAAAAAAAAAACTATAATTAAAATACAGATTCAAGTTTTAAATTCTCACCAATAGTGCGTGTGGTAGTCCATATATATTGTACGTCTCAGTTGTGTGTACGTCAGCACCCCTTTCTTGCTGTCGTTGTTCAAACCGCTCCCGTCGACCATCCAACGCATGCTTGAAACAATAAATTGACCGCCTATACACGTGTGCGCCCCACGGGAACGCATTAAAAGCGTCCAAGTCCTCCACTAGCCTCCACTGCCATACTGGAACTTTATCTCGCTCGTCTACCCCCATTAGTATCCAGTTGAGCATAAACAATAAGCATAGCTTTACCGCATCGTACTGCTCCACAAAAATACCAATCCGCAGCATTGCTCTCAACTCTTCAAACTCGATGTCTCTACCCTGGAAGTACCGCTCGTGTATGCCATTCTCTACCATATCATACCTTGCCGTGTCGGGAATGACTCCGAACTTCAACCTAGTGATTAGACAAAACTCAACCTTCGAGAACCGGACCGAATGCTTACCTAACAAAAATCTCATCTCATTTTCCGGCCCATCGTGATGCAAATCGCGCAAAAGCAGCTGATGGACAATCCCAGCCGAAAAATGAATCTCACGATGCATCATTAGAAAATGACCAAAACACGACTCAGTATACCGACGTCGGTCTTCGATCCTCAGATGTTCAGGTACACTATTAAGTGCGTTGTCGATATCAACCAGGTCATGGAAATGGTCATGCCGTATAATTTTTCCCTTGAACCATTCTCTTACTGGGGTTTTAAGCGACTCCTTTAGCTGATTCCTCATCTGCATTCACAGAAAAAAAACATATGAGTTCATGAAAAGGCTCGAACAAAAAGGCTCGGGCAGTGTATGAAAATGCTCGGGTAATGTATCAAAAGGCTCGAACACTTCAGTAAAAGGCTCGGGTAGTGTATCAAAAGGCTCGGGTAGTTTGTGAAAAGGCACGAACACTTCATTAAAAGGCTCGGGTAGTGTATCAAAAGGCTCGAACACTTCAGTAAAAGGCTCGGGTAGTGTATCAAAAGGCTCGGGTAGTTTGTGAAAAGGCACGAACACTTCATTAAAAGGCTCGGGTAGTGTATCAAAAGACTCGAACACTTCAGTAAAAGGCTCGGGTAGTTTGTGAAAAGGCACGAACACTTCATTAAAAGGCTCAGGTAGTGTATCAAAAGGCTCGAACACTTCAGTAAAAGGCTCGGGTAGTGTATCAAAAGGCTCGGGTAGTTTGTGAAAAGGCACAAACACTTCATTAAAAAGCTCGGGTAACGTTTGAAAAGGCTCGAACAAAAAGGCTCGAATAACAGTTCAAAAAGACTCGATTAAGTTCAAAAAGGCTCGAAATAAAAGGTTGAAAAAGGCTTGATAACAGTACAAAAAGGCACGATAACAGTCCAAAAAGGCACGATAACAGTACAAAAAGGCACGATAATAGTACAAAAAGGCTCGATAATAGTACAAAAAGGCTCGAAAACAGTTACAAAAGGCACGATAACAGTACAAAAAGGCTCGAAATCACTTCAAAAAGGCTCGATAACAGTTACAAAAGGCACGATAACAGTACAAAAAAGCTCGAAATCACTTTAAAAAGGCTCAATAACAGTTAAAAAATGCACGGTAACAGTACAAAAAGGCTCGAAATCACTTCAAAAAGGCTCGATAACAGTTAAAATAGGCACGGTAACAGTATAAAAAGGCTCGAAATCACTTCAAAAAGGCTCGATAAAGATTCAAAAACACTCAGTAACCTAGATCTTCATCGTCTTCAAAAGAAATTTTTTTCTTAATCTAAAACACTAACCTAATCTCATCAAACAAACATAATGAACAACAAATCAAATCAAACCTAATCTACATCAAATACACAAAACTTATCTAGAACAAAAATGCGTGAGAAACAAAAACTTACCGGTCTCGTTTTTCTTCGCCCTTCAGTTCTATTCGACATCGGTACTGTAGCGCTGTTGCTGGTGGTTCTTCGTCAGATTTTGGTCCTCTGTAGCACTGTTGCGCCGTCGGGGTTTCTCTCTTTGATTTTTTCTTTCAACGTTTCAAAACCAGACAAACCGACAAAAAAAGGGTAATTTTGTCTGGTCACATAAAATGGTGCATTTTAAACTTAGATTAGTAACTTGGTGTCTGTTCCCTAAAAAGCGCCCCAAATGGTGACATTTAAAATTCGAGCCCTTCTTTCTAGCAGGGTTAGAATACTACTAATGAGTAATGACATGAGATATTGCTTAATTAAGTAATTTCAAGCAAAAGCCTCATATTATTGCAGGCAATGTGGGGTGATGTCTCTACTATATACCTTTAATATTTTGCTATACAAGAAGTTAATGGTTTTTACTTGGAGAATGAGTACAAGGTAAGGTGGTCATTTGTTTTATTATTTGAAGGCTAAATAGACATAAATTTTACCAAAGACGAAACAGAAAGTTGAATAATATGTTTTTTTTTTTTTTTTTGTTAATATTTGTCTTGATTTTTTTTTAGAAGACAAAAATATTTAAAAATAAATAATTTTATGTTTATACCCTCATGTGGTTACAATAGCCAAGTTGACTGTGAGTTGTCATTATCTTTGTACTCACCATTATCATAATGGTCATTAAGGAAGGACATGCTAGAAGGGCAAGTACTCTGAACATGACACAGATAGATATCACCTTCTAAGTGATATCTTGAGGTAATTGGTAGAAACGTTGCATTATCTGATTTGTAATATTGTACCAATGCTATTCAATTTTTTATTTTTTATTTATTTTATTTATTTATTTATTTATTTTTTTTTGCAAAGGCAACTTTATTTTGCTATACAAATTAATTCTATCTTTGCTTATTTTATTTATAGTTTCATTATCATATTAATATATATGTATATATATATATACACATATATATCGATTTATATATACAATATATATTATCGCAATATTTTTTTAAAAAAAATTCTCACAATATAATTCTCTCTACAGTACTAGGTATTTCCTATTTTTAAATATTGCAATCATATATATTGCATATATAAATCGATATATATATATATATATATATATATGTGTGTGTGTACTAGGTATTGATTTGAGAGGAAATTGATCAACTAGAATATTGTAAGCAAAATAAAACTCTCGATTAAAATCGTTCACCAAATTGACTGTAAGTCTATAATATCCAAACAATATTGGACTTATTCCATGAAAGGAAACAAAGCATAAGGTCTTGAGACAGTAGCTAGATGGATGCTGCTGCAACACTAGATTGCTAGTGCTTTTCCTTTCCTTTGTGCCTCAGCCCGATTCTCCGCTTTGAATTCAGCTGCGCATCAAAACATTCACTCAATTAGCATATTCCACAAATTAAGTTAAATTTTTTTTTATGTGCCTGAATTGCGGATTTTCGTCACTTGGTATATAAACTTGGGCAATTATCAATTAGGTCCTGAACTTTTTTTTTTTAAATTCTAAGTTGTTTGCGACTTTTACAAAAGTGACCAAATTGATCCTTACATTTTTCCCAAGTGTCAAATTCGTCCCTCTAACTAAGTTCCATTAGTCAACTTTAACTGTGTATGGTTAAAATTGTATTTTACTCCTAAATAATATAATAATGATAGAAATTGTTTTTTTTTTAACATATTATATATATATATATTAAATTTAAAACAATTTAATTTGTTTTAATTAATAACCCTAGTTATTTCTAACTCTAACACTAATGACTAACCTAACATTAACCGGGCAACACTCAAAACACCCAAAACCTATAGGCCAAAGCGAACAAAACACTCAAACTAAACAAGGCAACCCAAACGTTTTCCCAAATCACCATTTTTTTTTATCTGACCTTCCACAAGCTTTTCGACCTGCAAAGTTGACGGCGTCGACAACAGTAGTGAACCGACAAATCGGCGAACGGCCCAGCTACTTACAAGGTCAGTATACTTGGGTTTGTGAGTTTCTGGTATGGAGTAACAATGAGTAGTTTGCTACTTAGATCTTTATATATTTTGCTGCAAAATAGATATTTGGAATTTTTTGTATGGTGATTAGATGTTGATGAATATGAATTTTTTGCTTAGGTTTTTTTTTTGGTTAGTCTACATATTTTGTAGACACGAACAAAACGACAATATATGTACTGGGTATTTTAATTGTTGATGGAACTAATGCATTTGTGTTGTTTATTTATTTTTTATTTTTGAAGACAGCATTTGTGTTGTTTATTGCCAGACATGTTGTGTGGAACCTCTGTTTTTTTTTTATTTGGTGGTACCGTGCATGCGTGGTTCTACCACTGGAAATTTTATATAAACATTGCTTATATAATATTTTAAAAAAACAATTATATAAAAACGGTAAAAGACTAAATTATGAATGAATGGTAACTTTGTTTATAAATTAAGGGTATAATTGACATTGTTTTATTAAAATATATCTATATCTTTTAAGAAAATTTTAATTAAAAAGGGTGCAAATGGCATTTCATTCATAATATTTTTGGATTTTATTGTAATTATAATGGTAAATTTAATGCATAAAAGACAGAAAAACTTTGCTCTAATATAATAAATAAAGGGTATTTAAGTACTTTCATTAAAAAATTTAAAGTCAACCGTTATATTTAACACCGTTAAACCGTTAGAAAGACCAACTTGGTCACTTCTAAAAAAAGAGTGTGAGAACCAATTTGGTCACTTTTGTAAAAGTCGCAAACAACTTGCAATTTAAAAAAAAAAAAAAAAAAAAATCCAGGACCTAATTGGTAATTGTATTACAAACTTTTAAGTTCCGATCTAACTTTTTCCATAAAAGTCATTTAAAAAATAAACAGCGCATAAATATTTGTGTGGTTTCTAGTCGTTGGATATGTGAGTAATTCAACGACTGAGATTCGATATAAGATAGAACTGCAAACATGTAAGGTCGAAAAAAAATAAATGGAATTCGTAAAGACAGTTCATATTAATTACCATCCTTGTAAGCCTTGTCAAATTCAAAGGCCGCCGACCTCTCCCTAAATAGAATGTTCTCCATTACCAGCCTTTTGTCCTTTTCAAATTCAACAGCCGCCAAGCTCTTCCTCAGTTGATTGTTCTCCATTAACAGTCTTCTGTGTTCATTCTCACAGTAAGTACGCAGTTGATACATGTTAGACAATTTGATCTGTGCATGCATGCAATCATATTAGAAGTCTAGTGTCTCAAATATATAATAACACTAACGTTCATGAAAATCTATAGAAACCCTAATACGTACCTGTAGTAATTCCCTCTTTATCTCGAGTTGTGCAGTGTGCTCCTTCTGTCGAAGCCATGATCTTCGGGCAGATTCTCTGTTGGCAATCAATCTACAAAACAGACACAAAGAATCTATGTTAAAAAAAAAAATTAAAAAATAAAAGAACTAGACAACAAACAAGAAAGAAAATATATATATATATATATATATATATATTTAAAGGGAAAATATAAATTAGTTATTATTTTGCCAAACCTTTTCATATTCGTCATGGGATCAATTTTATACAATCCGATTAAACCTGCAAAAAATAATAATATCAAAATTATTGCATCTCATTTTAGTTATAATAATTAACAAAAATAAATTTAAAAAACAAGAAAAAATAAAAGAGAACACTTTTTTTTTTGAAGTATAGAGAAGAGCTCAACTCGATTAGGTAGAAAGGATCACTTGCAATATTTGTGTGAAAGGATTGCACAAGTAGCTCTTTTTATTCAAGCTATTCTCAATTTTGAAATATAATATAGATGGCATTTTTTTTTTTTATTGTCATTGGCCACTAGGCAAAATATGCGAAATTAATTATGGTTAGTATATCTCATTTTCAAATAAATAAATAAATAATTTATGGTAAGTATATCTACGTTAATAAAGATTGAAATTGTACACGTACGAAGGGATGACAAAATTATCCACAGAGATGAATATTCGTAAAAATCCGCTCCATTTAAAATAATGATAGATACTATTATTTCGGGGATGGGGATGGATATCGTCTATGGATATCCATTCCCATCCAAATCCATTATAGATTTTAATATTTTAAAAATATATAAATTTATTACGTAATTATTAATTATAATTATATAAGTTATTATTAATTTTTATATTTGAACTTTATTGGATATATTTGTTTCTCTTTAAATAGGATAAAATGTACCGTTACATATGTTAGTTACATTTTTCTTTTGTAAATTATAAAAATTTAAATTTTTCTCATCGGATACGGATGTAAACGGAGTGGGGATGGATATTTCTATCTTAATTTGCGAATTATCCGAATCTGCTCCGCTCACTTAGAAATGAGGATAGATACGTGGATGCAGATATATGTCTCAAATGGATACGGGGATGGATATTAGGGTATCCATACCCAATCCGATCCATATATTGCCATCCCTACACGTACGTACTATACCTAGGAGTGGCAATATGAGTTATCGTGTTGAGTTTGTGTCAACCCGAACACGATCCATTAAATTTTTGTTCAACCCAAATACAATGCATTAACTTTATCGTGTCACAAATCAAAACCAAAACACGACCCATTAAATTAGCAAGATACTCGATAAAACTTATTTAACTCGTTAATTTATATATCATATCAAACATGATATTTGATAAATCACATTTCCATGAATCATTTACATATTTAAAATTTTAAAGTAATTTAAACCTTTTAACATAATTACATAACTCTTTTTATATATATAGCTTTAGTCTTCAAGATCAATTGTCTAAAGAAAAGGTACTCTCCATTATTTTAATTTTGTTATATATAAAAACCCAATAAATAAATAAATAACAAAATTAAAATTAAAATTAAGAAGCGTACTTTTTTTATAGACAATTGATCTTGAAGACTAAAGTCTAAAACTATATATATCGCACATGCACATTCCGAAGATAAAAATATGGCATTGATATTTAGTGTAATTGTATGCATATAAGACTTTTGCCTAAAATTGCAAAAATTACCCTTTCTATTAGTGGTCAATGGCTAGAGTTAACTTTTGACTATCTTGTCCGAATAAAAGGTCCAAGATGCCCCTATTTATTATTTTATTATTCTTTAACTAATTTATTTCAATTTAAAAAAATTGTGAGAACTCCTTCATCATATTTGATGGAGGAGACTTATCCTTTACTTCATCTTATAGAGGAGATATATTTGATCTCCTTCGTTTGATCATTTATCCTCCATCAGACCAGAGATTGTTCGTGAGTGGTATCGCGGTGGAGCGGGTTGCTCCTTGGAGGAGATCTCCTACCACCGGTGATTTCACCAACAATGAAGCCTTTTCATTTAATTTTTTAAAATTATTTTTCACCTGATCTCATCCACCGAGGATAAAGGAGATCTACTCCATTCATTTTCATTTTTTTAAAAAAAAAAATTAAGTATTATATAAATAACTAATGACGATTGTCTCATTGACATGTGTTAGCTTCTACATTTTAATGTTTGATTTTGATAATAAAAACATTGATGAAGTTCTAACAATGTTTATTTGAATGTGTTATAGTAAAGCTTCAAGTATATTGGAAATATAACAAAATGCACCATGCAAACATATAGTATAGTTTCAAAGGAAGTTACTCTTAAAGCCTGAAGTTAACAAACTAGTTTGTGTTGGTTGTAATTCGAATGGTTTAGCTCAAGTGACTTAGACTAGACTTTTAGATACATTGATCGTATTTATCTTTTAATCATAAGTGTTCTTAGACCCAATCTAGATTAGTTAAGATTTAGATTTGTCATTTAGACATGAAGTGTTAAGATTTGTCATTTACATCATAAGTGTTAAGGTTTAGATCAGCGACAGAGGAGTGGGGTGTGTTGGTGCCTCTGTCACGGTTCTTTGATGTTGTGGTTTATAATGTTGGTTTTGATATTCAGTCGAAGTGGGGTCGCAGACATGGGATTTTGTTAGGCAAAATGTTAGTTGCGAAGCATTTGTTTACTTGTGCTGTGTTGTTGATGAGGGTGTTTTAGCTTGTTAAGCTAGGAAGCCTTTTTCTGGTGGCTTTTCTGTTGTTTGTTGGCTGCCCTTTTGTGGCCTAATAAATTTCATTGTTCAAAAAAAGACATGAAAAGCCAACTTAGAATGCATTTTGGTTGATCAAGGGTATAAATGAACTGTTTTAAAACTATGGGATCTAAAATGTAATTGTATAGGGATCGAACAGATATTTTTCACAACTATACGTGTCAAACCGTGATTTTGATACACTTTTTTGTTTTTTTTGTTTTTTTTTTTGTTGACAATATCTATTAATTCGGGACCAAATATTTTTTTGAAAGCTTTCACTATTGGTAGGATTCGTGATACACATTAATTCTATATTGTTTATTGTTATATACAAATTAATTTTACAGATGTCACATTCTAATTCCTTCTTGTTTATGTTATATAGTTTCATTATTATTAATATTATTATTATATATATATCAATCTATATATACAATTCTCATAATATAATTGTCTTTCCAGGCATTAATGATGAGAATCAAGAAGCATCATCAAATGATCCATTGCTTGTTCCAGTTAGGCCAATTACATGGGTCAAGATGATCAAAAAAGCATTTAATGGGGGCTGATTCTAAGTTGCTGAAGTCCAAAGTTTGGCCCACATAAAGACCAAATACGGGCTGAACTTCGTGGGCCTCTACAGAGAGCATCTGAAGTCGGATCGTCTAATATAATATATTTTCGGAAAGCCCAAGACGATCTCTACAGATGTTATGAAGACTCCATCCTCCAAAACAGATCACAACAAGCCCAAATTCGGCCATCTATTTTGTTGAGTGTGAGAAACAAGCTAGGGTTTGGATGAGTCCGAATTTTAGAATATTTTCTGTTTTATTTATTTTCCAAATAAAGAATCGATTTGTTTTCCAAATGAAGGGCTAATTTTGTTTCCCAAATAAAGCTTTCCAAATAAAGAGCAAATCAACTAGTTGTTAGTTTTAGTATTTATTTATTTCCTAAATTTGTTTGCATTTATTTTCCTAATTGTAAGGCATTAATTGCCGAATATTTTTATTTCCTTTATCTTTCTTTCTAGGGTTTAGATATTTTTAGTATTTAAGGGACTCATTGATGTATTATTAAAAAGACTTTTGATTGAAATAATTATTTGAGAGAACGTTTTCTCTTTGTTCTTCATTGAACTATGAACTTATCAAGGTTCTACCTTGTGGCGTTCAAACATTGACTTATCACTCACCTTCTTCTTTTCTTGAGTATGGCGTTTACAACCTTCTTGATACTGTTGGTTCTTATCTCTTTATAGATAAAAGGTCGCGGTCCTTTATTTTCTTTGTTTTCATAAACTTGAATTAGAAAACGATCTTTCGTTACCATATATTGATTCCGGGTCTCACTACTCTCGGTGAGATTCATATCAATTAATTTGAGAGGAAATTCAACTACGAATGTGAGCAAACTAAATTTCCCGATTAAAATCATTCTCCACATAGACTGTATTCCAAACAATTGACTTATTGCATGAAAAGAAAATAAACATAACTAAAAACCATCATATGCAGTTCTTGTAATATAAATTTTGATTGCAATCTAGTGCTTGCAATGATGGATATATAGATGGTGCTTTTATTTTCCTTTGCGCATCATCGAGGCCCGAATTTGCACGTCTCGCTCTCCCACAAACACTTTGTATTTAGCTGCGCATCAAAACATACACTCAATTAGCATATATATATATATATATATATATATATCCTACAAATTAAAGTTTAAAAAAATTCTTAAGTGTCTAAAACACTGATTTTTGTCTTTTGGTAAACTCTTAAAGTTCCGAACTAACCCATTTTATAAAAGGTATATTAAAAAAAAAAAAAAAAAAAAAAAACAGCGCAGAATAAATTGTCTCATTTCATTAGATAGAATTGCGGACGTGTACGGGCTGAAAAATGGAATGTGTATTGGCAGAAAGTTCATATTACCATCCTCGTAAGCCCTGTCCAATTCAGCAGCCACCAACCTCTTCCTCATTTCATTGTTCTTCATTTCCAACCTTTTGTTGCAATTCTGATAGTAAGCAATCTGTGGAGAGATCATAGCCAGATCCATCTGTACATGCAAACATATTATAATTGTAATTTCGAATACTTAAAAACACTAACGTGCATATGAAAATCTACAGAAACAACCCCAAGTACGTACCTCCGTGAAGCTTATGCTTCTCTCTAGTTGTTCAACGTGCTGCTTCTTTCGAAGCCGGGACCTACGGGATGCCTCTCGATTGGATTCCATTCTATAAAACAAACACAGCGAATCTAGGTTAAAAAATAAAAATAAAACTCCACAACAAACAAGAATATATATATATATTTTTTCAAACCTTTTCATCAGTTTCTCTGTATCCATTTGTGAAGCCTCAGGGACAGGGTTAGGACCCCGGTTGCCAGCCTGAGCAATGTTGTAGGACGACTCGCCAACAAGTGATTGGATGTCCTGATTTTTTGGGCAGAAATTTTCAGTGAGTGTTTCTTCCTTGATAACTTTTTGGCTCCCGACCGTGAGAGCTTCACAGTCGGTGGCAACTCTTGGCTGCACAATTGGTCGAGCCTCATGACGTGATGAAGATGCCATGGACGTGAGAAAACTTTCAATGCTACACTCCGATTAAACCTGCAAAAAATGGTTGCATATATCTCATTTAAGTTATAGTAGTTAACAAAAAAACAAACACATATATATATATATATACATGCATGCATACATACATATATATATATAGTGGAAATGGTGGAAAGTATCACTTTTTCCAACTGATTTGGTGACTCTATGACCGGTTTAATAACTTAAGTTTAAAAGGCACCTATTATGGTGAACTACCAAAATTGCCCTTAGATAATCATTTATGTTATTGTGTTTGTCTGGTTCTCTCTCCACACTTCCAACAAAAACGATAACGGGGTTACTCTCTCTCTCTCTATCTCTCTCTCAATACAAATAGAAGTTCAAGATCAAAACAACTGGACGTGCTTCATTACAACAAGGTAATATTTCGTGTAAATACTTCTTTTCATTTGTTCATATTTTCATTGTGACAATTGTGGATCTCCGAGACTTTGTCACCTTTTTCCGTGCCTTTTTAAAAATCACTAATCGAGCATTTTCATGTGTTGTCCGAGCCTTTTCATGTGTTGTCCGAGCCTTTTTATGTCTGCTCCGAGCCTTTTGAAGTTTTGTCCGAGACTTCTCCGAGCTTTTTCATGTCTTGTCCGAGCCTTTGCAAGTCTTCTCCGAGCCTTTTGAAGTTTTGTCCGAGACTTTTATAAAATAACTATTCGAGCATTTTCAAGTCTTCTCCGAGCTTTTTCATGTCTTCTCCGAGACTTTTCAAAAATCACTAATCGAGCCTTTTCAAGTCTTCTCCGAGCTTTTTCATGTCTTCTCCGAGACTTTTCAAAAATCACTAATCGAGTCTTTTCAAGTCTTATCCGAGCTTTTTCATGTCTTGTTCGAGCCTTTTGAAGTCTTCTCCGAGACTTTTAAAAAATAACTATTCGAGCATTTTCAAGTCTTCTCTGAGACTTTTCAAAATTCAGTAATCGAGCCTTTTCAAGTCTTCTCCGAGCCTTTTCAAGTCTTCTCCGAGCCTTTTCAAGTCTTCTCCGAGCCTTTTCATGTTTTCATGTCTTGTCCGAGCATTTTCAAGTCTTCTCCGAGACTTTTTAAAAATAACTATTCGAGCTTTTTCATGTCTTGTCCGAGCCTTTGCAAGTCTTCTCCGAGCCTTTTGAAGTTTTGTCCGAGACTTTTAAAAAATAACTATTCGAGCATTTTCAAGTCTTGTCCGAGCTTTTTCATGTCTTCTCCGAGACTTTTCAAGTCTTCTCCGAGACTTTTAAAAAATAACTATTCGAGCTTTTTCATGTGTTGTCCGAGCCTTTGCAAGTCTTCTCCGAGCCTTTTGAAGTTTTGTCCGAGACTTATAAAAAATAACTATTCGAGCATTTTCAAGTCTTCTCCGAGCTTTTTCATGTCTTCTCCGAGCTTTTTGTCTTCTCCGAGCTTTTTCATGTCTTCTCCGAGACTTTTCAAGTCTTCTCCGAGACTTTTAAAAAATAACTATTCGAGCATTTTCAAGTCTTCTCCGAGTTTTTTCATGTCTTCTCCGAGACTTTTCAAAAATAACCAATCGAGACTTTTCATGTCTTCTCCGAGACTTTTCATGTCTTTTCCGAGCCTTTTCATATCATCTCCGAGACTTTTCAAAAATTAGTAATCGAGCCTTTTCAAGTCTTCTCCGAGACGTTTCAAGTCATCTCCGAGACTTTTCAAATAATCACTAATCGAGCCTTGTTAGGTCTTCTCCGAGACTTTTTATTGAATTACTAATCGAGTCTTTTAAAGACTTTTTCGAGACCAAAAATGTCTTTTTCGAAACTTTCATGTATTCTTCGAGACTTTGCTAGTGTTCTCCGAGCCTTTTAAATATCCTCACCCGAGCCTTTGTAAATGTAATTTATGAAAATATTTTGTACTCCTGAGTTTTAATTAATAGTTTTGATTAATTTGACAGCATCATGAATCGGGTTAGAATAGTAATATCTTACAACGGTCAATGGGAGCAACTACCCGACGGAAGTCAGAGGTTTGTTGGATCCGATAACAAGGGAATGTATGTGTCAAAGAATATGACTTACGAAGAATTGGTGGCGATCGTGCATACCATTGTGAAGTATGATGTAAACAAATTCAATGTTGATCTGGCATCAGTATCAATCGTTCCTGGCAGTACATGTCGTACATTTATAAGAAATAACGATGATGTTCAGTTTATGCTAGGGGAAGATCGGGTGATCCCTCAAGTATGTGTAAGTCTAACTCAGAGGACACCTGGAGATGTGATAGGGAATGATATTCCTCCTCCTGAAAATACCCAACAATTTGGATCCTTTAGCGGTAGCAACCAACTATATCCCCAAAGGAGTTTCGCCGAAAGTAGGGAAAACATGTGTGGTGTCCCACCGGTAGCGGTTGACCAAGTAGTTGAACCTCAATTTGGCGATGTGTTTGGTTGTCAAATTGAGCAGTACCATGAGGTGGATAATGAGGCAAATAATGAACATGTAGATGATCTAGAAAATGTGGATGAAGAGCGTACACAAATTCAAACACAAGGAAGACATGTACAAGGAGTTAGTTGCACTGTACCAAATATGCCTGGGACTTCCGAGGTCCGACATAATATAACTGTATCTGATTCTGATAATACGATAACTTGGGTTATTCCCGGAGCAGATTCATACTCGTTTGGTATTGGTAGAAGCAGCACCTTGGCAACGCAAGAACCTACATGCATGATTTATAAAGGTCAATTTTTCCCGAGTAAAAAGGATTTGAAGAGGCTAGTTGGCCTTTTTTCAATGCGGGAGAACTTTGAATGGAAGGTGAAAAGGTCTAATAAGACAACGTTACATCTAGTTTGCATCATTGACAACTGTACGTGGAAATTAAGAGCGGTGAGGAGAGATGAAGGGACTTACTTCCAAGTCAGAAGTTTTGTCAACCAACACAGTTGTCCTTTGGAGGAGGTTCACCGTCGCCACCGACAAGCTAGTGCAGTCATAATCGGAGAAGTCATTGCACCTAGACTTCAACAACATGATGGTCGTCTCATGCGTCCGAAGGACATAATCGCCGATATGAAAACAATGTATGGCATCCAAGTCATGTACAGTAAGGCACATGATGCCTTGCAATATGCATTGTCCTTGACCTATGGAACGCATGAAGAAAGTTTCAAATTGTTACCATCGTTTGCGTACGTTTTGGAACAGCAAAATCCTGGCACAATCACCGACTTACAATGCGCAGACGATGATACATTTTTGTACTTTTTCATGTCGTTGGGTCCTCAATTAGAGGTTTTCGGAGGTGTATGCGTCCTGTGATTGCAGTTGATGGTACCCATTTGAAGGGAAGATTCGGGGGTACAATGTTTGTTGCAACTGCACAAGATGGAAACGAACAGGTGTATCCAATTGCTTTTGGGTACGGTGACTCAGAAAACAACCTTTCATGGGAGTGGTTTTTGGAATGCTTGAGGGGTGCCCTTGGTCATATAGATGATCTGGTTTTCATTTCCGATCGCCATGCAAGCATTGAAGCGGGGATTTCTAAAGTGTTCCCTTATGCAACCCATACGATATGTTGCTGGCATTTTGGTGAAAATATGAAGAAGCGATTCCACAGAAAGGATGTTGCCGACATAATGGATTCAGCAGCTAGGACGTACAGTGAATTCAATTATAACAGGCACATGGAGGAGTTACATAGGCTGCACAAGGGTGCATTCGAATATGCCATTGCTGCCGGTCCACACAAGTGGTCTCGCGTACACTGTCCCCAAAGAAGGTACAGGCTGATGACCACAAATGTTGCTGAGTGCATAAACTCATGCCTAAAATTCGCACGGCAACTGCCAATGATGACACTGGCGGAGTTCATTAGGAATATGCTACAAAAGTGGTTTCACGATCGTCATGCAGCTGCACGGTCCATGCGTCATCAACTGACCGACGCAGCACATCTTGTGATCCTAAAACGTGTCGAGAAGTGCAATTATATGACCGTAAATCCAGTTGACTGGAACATATTCTCCGTCAAATTGAAGGGAAACCAATGGACGGTTAACTTACACTCGAAGACTTGCACATGCAACAAATTCCAAATGGACCATTTCCCATGTTCTCATGCACTCGCAGCGGCAAGGTACATGAGATGTTACAGTTAACGATTTATATTATTTGGGTTCGTGAATCTCATTGTTTTCATTGTTGTAGGGAGCGAAACTTGGATTACACATCTCTGTGTGCGGACTACTACAAGAGAGAGACACTTATTGATGCATACTCGGTTCCTATTATGCCTGTTGGCCATCCTTCTTCATGGGTAGTGCCATCCGACATCGCATCTCGGGTGGTTTTAAATCCAAAGTCGAAGAGACAATCAGGTCGCCCGATGGAGGGTCGACATGCCTCGTCTTCGGAGAGGACAACCACACAGTCGTGTAGAAGATGTGGACAATCAGGACATAATAGCAGGCGGTGCTCCAACCCACCGATGGTTAATGAAGGTCCCAGCATAAGTGTTCCCGATGAATACCGTCGCAAGTGCAGCATCTGTCATTCAATTGGACACAACAAACAAACGTGCCCTGAGAAAGACTCTACCGTGGAATGAGACCGTTGGTTATTATGCTTTTTTATGTTGAACTATTATGATATATTTATTGGTTGTTCGTTTAATGCCATACTGTATCTTTTGTTATAGTGTCTACAATTCATTGTATTGTTTATGGATTTCAATATATCAAATGTGTGTTCAAGTGTTAATTGCAAACAACTAAATTTTTTTAAAAAATAATTTCATTTTATTACTCAAATGTTATGTACATCAACTAAATCACTAACTGGATGTCCAATCCTTTGAGTTACAAAAAACCTCCACAGCCATCTTCTCTCGGATGGTGCCCATTTCGTTTTCTGACCAGTCGAACGTATCCCTGTTCGCTGCCAGGTACTCTATCAATCTCAAAGTATGGGCACCACAGTTACCACTGCAAGTCACCACAAAAACAACCGTTAGAATTGAATGTTATTAAAACCGATTAGGATAGAATAAGATCTTTAAACAGTCATACCCTCTATCCTGTTGGGGTACACGGTCTCTAGACACAATGTTGAGTGGAAAGGGCTTATTCTGCAATGTATACGTCATATCGCCCCTCCGTCTGCGACCGTGAAAGTCCAACGCATGCAGCATCGACGGTAAAAAATATCGTAAGCAAGCGAGCTGCGTTTTCCTATGGCGAAATGGTACCTCCTGTCTGAACGGGTCCATCAGGTAAATACTCCCTGTTGTGAGGTCGACGCTGGCTAGTGCCCAATGCGTACGTCCAAGGTTGCAAGGAATCAAAACCTGTATGTGTTTCAACAAAGTGTTATCAATGGGAAATGTATTTAAAATTCAAATTCAAACAATGTAAATAAAACACTGACCACGTCAACTTCGTTCCATGGTTTGGTTCCTACCGGGACCAATCCACGTACCACCGCAAGGTCCTCAGCGGACCACTGATGCTTGAACATAGACCAACTGCGGCGGGGTTTGTCGGCCCCACTTCCCATCAATCTCTCCCAGTCATTCAATAACCATGACTGTACAAAGAAAATTTATAAAACGTTAGATAAAAGATGTACGAAACACATAAATAGATGTTCAAAAGCCGTACAAATTAAACACTTACATAGAACTGTGAATCCTGTATGTTGATCCTCGGACCGTAGACAGTGGAGTAATATCTCTGACGCTTCCGCAGAATATGCAAGTAGGCGTCCATATGCTGACAATTTCAACATTTTGTATTGTTAGCATTCTACTATTTCAGAAACATCTTATACACAAAGTGTTCAGGTAAGGACCATACCGTATCCTCCAACTCCATGGTGTTGGTTTGAAATCGATGGAACCAGGGGACACCAACTGGCTCGAGTAGATCCACATCACGCCTGCATAATTTTTGAAGAAGTTATATAAGAAAGTCATTTTACTTAGCAGTTTCAAAATACAAAATAATTTTTGTAATATCTGCGATTATACTTACAATTCCCCAGTCGAGTTCCTCTTATAGGCTTGGTACGCCGCAAGGTGGTCAGGATCTATCAATGCGTGGGGCGCCCATACATGTGCTGGTTGTGGCCTAATCCTTGGCCTCTTCGGCCGACAGGGGTCAGTGTATGGGGTCCGCTGCTGCCAACCTGCCCTGCGAACCCGATCCTGACGTTGAAGGGGTGGGGTAATCCGGTCCACAGAAAGGATGTGATCCACTGGATGGCTGAGCTGTAAGGAGGAACTCTGTCCCCGTGTATTGCCTCCAGAGGTGCGATGTGTTGACGGACTATGTCCCCCTGTATCGCCTGTAGGGGTGCGCTGTACATTGGAACTATGTCGCCGTCGATCGCCTGCAGGTGTAAGCTCTTTGGGTGCACTGAGACTGGGGATCTCTGTCTCTGTGGAATAAATGAAGGGGTGCTCTGCACGAGGATCGACCGGAGGGGTGTGCTGTAAGGAGGTGCTCTGTACCAGTTCTTGAGAATGAACAGGTTGTTCTGGTAAAACCTGCTGAGGTTCTTCCTCTATCTCCATAGGTGTTGTATCAGTACCACTAGTACCACGTAACCTCCTCTCGTGGTGTCACACCAGGCCCTTGCTGATCACCCTGATGACTACCTGTCCTCCCTCTGGGACTGAAGTCTCGGTGTCCGTCTGGGTCATCGAAGGGTGGGTCATCGGGTGGGTCATCGAACCGTGTACCTCGAGTACGGGCGTGCGACGTCGAACCCTGAAGCCCTCGAATCAAATCTAGCAACTCCTGATGCTGTTGATCTCGTTTCTCATTACTCTTTCGCACCTCCTCCTGTAACTCGCGTAACGCATCCATTAGTTCAGTATACCGACGGTCCTGAAAGGATTTCGAAATTGTCAGTACTAAAACCATTCACTCGATTGAAATTAAATAATACGGTAAAAAGAATTATACGTACCTCTGTTTGCCCTCCAACGCCTCATCGTGAGTCATCTCCAGTTCGAGAGTCATCTCTAGTTCGAGGCTCTCTAGGCAACGTGAATCGAACCCGCCTAGTCCTCGCGAGACGAATATGACGACCGTCCGAGTCAGAACCCTCTGTATCACTGGGTTCGAAAGACGGACCCTCAGTGTCACTGGTTCCAGCAGTTGTATATCGTTCGGGGTCAGAGACGGGAACAGGTATATCACCGAGATTAGCATCATACAAACTGCCTCCCTGGGAAATGCCCTCGAAGTACCGTTCAGCCCTCTCAGTTGCCGTCGGCACCAATTTTACCCTCGCAAACATCTGAAATTGCAGTTAGACCATTGTAATTGTATACATACTAATAGTTATGAACATAAAAAAAAAATATATATATATATAGATATTTACACTTTCAAGGAAAATGCTATTCAACTTCTCCCCCCTCGGTCGCGTACTCAACTCCCATTTTAGAATTCGGGGGGAGAGCTCGATTTCCCTCCGCTTCCCACATCCGCTGTTGCCAAGCTCGGGGATAACCTCGAAAGCAAATATCTACAAAACAGCTAAGAACGATAAGAATCCAATACAATACATAAGTCATATGAAAAAAATAACAAATTCAAAATTCTCACCAACAGGGCGTGCGTTAGCCCATATATGTTATATGTCTCCGTGGTGTGTACATCAACGCCCTTTCGTCGCTGGCGTTGTTCAAACCGCCTACGTCGGCCATCCAACGCATGCTTGAAACCGTATATAGACCGCCTATACACGTGTGCACCCCACGGGAACGCATCAAAAGCGTCCAAGTCCTCGACTAGGCGAAACTGCCATACTGGAACTTTCTCTCTCTCGTCCAACCCCATCAGTATCCAGTTAAGCATATACAATAAGCAAAGCTTAACCGCATCGTACTGCTCAGAAAAAACACCAATCCGTAGAACGGCTTTCAGCTCTGCATACTCGACCTCATCTCGACCCTCAAAGTACCGCTGGTGTATGCCATTCTCTACCATATCATAGGTCGACGTGTCAGGAAGTTCTCCGAACTTCAATCCGGTGATTAGACAAAACTCAACCTTTGAGAACCGGACCGAATGCCTTCCTAACAAAAATCTCATCTCATCTTCAGGCCCATC
Organism: Acer negundo; assembly: GCA_035582765.1. Classification (NCBI taxonomy): domain Eukaryota; kingdom Viridiplantae; phylum Streptophyta; class Magnoliopsida; order Sapindales; family Sapindaceae; genus Acer; species Acer negundo. Next base: position 20,297,570 of record CM069243.1, on the reverse strand, counting down.
GTGATGCAACTCGCGAATAAGCAACCGATGTACAATGCCAGCTGAAAACTTCATCCCACGATCCATCCGAAGGAGGTGTCCAAAACACGACTCAGTATACCGACGTCGTTCTTCGATCGCAAGATGTTCAGGTACCTTGTTAAGTGCGTTGTCGATATCTGTAAGGTCATCAAAATGGTCATGTCGAGTTATTTTCCCCGAATACCTTTCTTCCTCTGGAGTTTTAAGCGAATCTTTTAGTTGATTCCTCATCTGCATATTGACATAAAAAAAATATATCTAGTTAAATAAAATAAATAATATAAAAATGAAAGGTTTCGGACACTAAATGAAAAGTCTCGGACACTATATGAAAATGCTCGAAAACTATATGAAAAGGCTCGGGCACTATATGAAAAGGCTCGGAAACTATATGAAAAGGCTCGGAAACTATATGAAAAGGCTCGGACACTATATGAAAAGGCTCGGACAACTCGGAAACTATATGAAAAGGCTCGGACACTATATGAAAAGGCTCGGACAATATATGAAAAGGCTCGGAAACTATATGAAAAGGCTCGGACACTATATGAAAAGGCTCGGAAACTATATGAAAAGGCTCGGAACTATATGAAAAGGCTCGGACACTATATGAAAAGGCTCGGACAATATATGAAAAGGCTCGGAAACTATATGAAAAGGCTCGGACAATATATTAAAAGGCTCGGAAACTATATGAAAAGGCTCGGAGATTCTAATTCTAGAAACCTATTCATATTCCTTAAAAGGCTCGGATTACTATTTAAAAGTCTCGGACAATGTTTTAAAAGGCTCGGATCCTATTTTAAAAGTCTCGGAGCCACTGTGAAAGGCTCGGAGATTCAGATAGCAGAAACCTAATCAAAAAGCTCGGAAAAGGCTCGGATTACATGTGAAAAGCTCGGAAAAGGCTCGGATTACATGTGAAAAAGCTCGGAAAAGGCTTGAAAACCCAGAACTTCATCGTGTTCAACAGAATTTTTTCATAAATTTAAACCCTAACCTAATCAAACAAACCTAATCAACAACAAATCAAATCAAACGAACATCCAACATCAAACGCAAATAAAAGTTTCAACAACAAAAACGCGTCAGAAAATCATATCACCTTCTCGTCGATTTCAAGACTGTATCGCCACCGCCGGCAGGTTTCCCGTCAGATTTAGTACCGGATTTCTTGGTCTCTCTTTCCACTGTTCTCTCTCTCTCAACTTTTTTCTCTTCAGACGCAAACTGACAAGAATGAGGGTATTTTTGTCTGGTCACCTAAATAGGTGCCTTTTAAACTTACATTACTAAACCAGTGACATTCTCACAAAAGTCCCTCCAAATAGTGACAATAAATTTTTGAACCCTATATATATATATATATATATATACGGAAATTTTCTTATGAGGATGCCATGATATAATTATATAAGGACATTGAATGTGAGTCACTCATTTTACACACTTTGATTTAGTATGTATGTACTTGTCAAATCATTTTTTTAAATGAATGGTTCAAATTCAATATCCTGATAAAGTTATATAAGGATGCCCTGATAAGAACGAGACCGCAAATATATATATATATATATATATATATATATATGTAAAGTTGAAGCTACAAAAATAAACTTTTGAAGTATAGAGAAGAGCTCAACTTGATTGGCCTGCAGGATCAAATGATCAATTGCAATTGTGAAAAAGGCTTGGACATGTAGCCCTATTTATACCGAATTCTAGGTTTTGAAATAGAAAATAGATAGCATTTTCTTGTCATTAGCCATATTAAGCAATATGCAAAGCCAAATTAATTGAATAAACCCATAATTAATTATTATGGCAAACAGGGGCGTACCCAAAATCTTTTGATAGGGTGGGCTAAAACAAAATATTTATAAACATAAAATAATAATAATAATAATAAAATTTCAACAGTACTAGAAAATTTCATTAATTAAAAAATAAAAACAAAGTAATGGAGGCAATTAGGGTATACTCAGTAATATTTTTTGTTTTGGTTTTCTATTTTATGTATTTATTTATTTATTTATTTTTATGAATGAGTAATTGATTTTCATGTTTTCTGAAAACTTTGAAAATGCATCTGGTTTGAAAACAATATTTTGAAAAAAAACAAAATTGTGTAATATGTATTTAATGAAATTTGTTTTAAAAAATACTTGTTTAATATATTGTAAGAATAAAATTAATATTATTTATAGTTATATTATATATATATTGAAAACAATTAAATTAAGATAAAACTATATAAAATGATATGTTTTATCTATTAAAACAATTAAATAAATATATTCAGCTATTGATAATTTATTTATATATTGTTATGGAATAGAATTTAAATAATATAATTATTATTTATATATTGTTATGTAAAAGAATTAAAATAATATATATATATATATATATATTTAATTTGAAGTGTACACACAAAACACTTGGGAAGACCGTAAGGGAGTGAAAGAATTGATTGGTACGGTGAGAGAGAGAGAGAGAGATTGAGAGAGAGAGAGAGAGAATTGGGATGATCAAAGATGTGATATATTCTGACCGTAACAACAGTATAGCTCTAATCTCTATGACTCTATTGGTCTACTATATATTAATTAATTAAATTCTCTTAAAATTAATTATTAAAAAAAAAAAATCACAAAAGGCTGACCCGACTATAGCCCGGGTCAGCCTTCTTTACCATACGCCCCTGATGGCAAGTATATCAAATAAACATGGAAACAAGTCAACAACTAATCACATTCCAAAGATAAAAATATGGCTTCCATATTTAGTCTCTAATTGCACATACGTGAGACTTTTGTCTAAAATTGCACAAATCACCCCTATCATTAGAGCACCTCCAATGCTATTATGCATTTGGAGAAAATGGAGTGCCACATAGGATAGATATTAAAAAAGTTAGAATAACTCTCTCCAATGCTATTATCTAAGTTGAATATGGAGATGATGTGACCAAAAAAAAGTTAGAGAATATGGAGTTGAGTTTCTAATTCTAGAAACTCTCCTAGAAATGCTGACTAGGATTTCTAACTCTCTCCACCAATAAGATTAAAGCTTTCAACTTTTTCCACCAATGAGATTAAACTTCATTTAATTGTAAAATAAAAGATGAGATAGAGTATAATAATTGTTTTATTATGATTGGACATAAAATTGATGCATATTTGACTTTAAATAATTGCATTGGAGATGTGAATATGCATTTCTTTAATTTTTTTTCAAAAGTAGACCCATAATAAATAGAAATGCTGATGTGGCACTACTTAGAAACTCAAAAATGTATATTTGCATTGGAGATGCTCTTAGTGGTTAACGATTAAAGTTAACTTTTGATTATAATTTCCAAATGAAGGTCTAAGATGCCTCTATTTATTGTTTTATTATTATTTAAATTAATTAAATAAAATAAAATAAAATAAAACAAAACGGCAAGGTCTCGTCCATCAGATTTTATGTAGAAAATTTATCAATTTCATTTGATGGATTATATATAGATCTCCTTCATTTAATCAGATAAATTAGATTTATCCTCTATCAGATCAAACTCCCATGATTTACTTGTTTGAGGGGTATTTATAAGTCCATTTTCGACTATCTAAATGAACATCAAAATATAGGATGGTCTCCAACGTATCCCTCGAGGGATACTTATCATCAACAATTATTATGTAAATAATTAATTATGATTTTGTCATATCGATAGATAAAAATAAATTTTTTTGTCCCCCAACTAATAATGTCTTAGTTCTATCAGAACACTACTAACGACGCCGCCGATATGTGATGTTTGCGTAGTTTCAAACAAAAGTCTCATATTCGTGTATATATATTTACACGGAGTGTGAGGTGATGTCCGTACAATATACACTGTAATTATTTACCAGACAAAAAGTTAATGGTTTTTACTTGGAGATCTAGAATGAATGCAAGGTAAGTGATTTTTTTTTAAAAAAAAATTTTTCTAGAATGAACACAATTGAATTTTTACTCAAGACTAAACAATGGCTGAAATTTTTATCTTTTATTGTTTGAATATCAGGATATATGTGTTGATTGTTTATTTTTTTAAGACAAAAAAATAAACAATATGACGTTTATATCCTTATTTATTCTACAAATAGATAAAAATGAATAATTTCGTAAATATTACACCCATATTATCTAATTATCTAATTATTGACAATAATTCATAAATTAATTTTTAACTTTTTATTCGAAATTTTTTTTTTAGCTAGTATCAAAACTTTTAATTGCAAGCTTGCTTGAATTTGATCTATCGCTAAGGCTGATACCCGGTAACAAAGTTGATGATGTTGATGAGAATAAATAGCCAAGTTGACAGTGATATTCCGTTGTCTGTGTTTGTACTCACCATTATCATCATCATCATGATGTTCAAATCATAGCAGGTTGGTCATCAAGGAAGGACAGGATCATAGTACAAAAGTGAATGCTAGAAGGGGTACGTACTCTGGATCTCCCTATATGAATGAAACAAATATCACATTCTAGTGTGATCTTGAGGCACATGTTCAAAATGTTGCATGTTATCTGATTTGTAATATTGTGCAATTTTTTTTTTTTTTTTTTTTTTTTGAACTGCTTCAATTTATAAAACAAAGGAACAAAGGCAAGAGCCCTACAAAGAAAGCTAAGGCACAAGCAAGCAAAGCCACAAAGAGACCCCAGAACAAGAAAACAAGAAACCAACAACCAAAAACCCACACATGGGAACACAAACAACGCCCGCAACAAAAGCGCACAAAAACAGAGCTACAGCTAAAGAAAAACAGAGCAACAGCAGAACAACAGCACTAGACAAAACAGCAGGCCACAGCACCGGAGCAACTAGGGGAACACCTACGACCAAACAAATCCTCAAGTAATTTCCCACATCAGATTGTCTTCGCCCGAACTGGAACCAGACTTCGCGAACATGTCAGCAAAGGAGTTGGTTGATCTGGGATTAAAAATGATCGACATTCTACCCATCATCTGTAACCATCTCCAGATATCATAGATGAGATTCACATGTTTAACACTTCCTATGCCATCTCTGTCATTAACCCAAGAGACGGCCACCTTAGAGTAGCTAATGATGGCAATATCTTTGTTACGAAGGGCAGAGCAAGAAGCACACAGCTTACAGGCTTTGTAAATAGCCAAAATCTCCACTGTATTCGAGTCTTGGATTCCCACAAACAACGAGAAGAGACCTAAGACTTGACCCCTCCAATCACGAAGAACTCCCCCAATCCCTGCTAGACTCAGCTTTCCTCTAGCAGAACCATTCATATTAAATTTCAGGTCACCAATAGAAGGGCGGATCCAAACCTCAAAGGTAGGCTTACTATTTTTGAACGATTCTGTACAAAGATCCTTTAAATTGAGCATCAAAGAAGTGACTGGGACTTTTGAACCTCTTTCTAGATGCTTGAACCGCCATGCAGTCCGGAACCTAACCATATCCTTCGTCAAAATGAGATTAATCTCCTTATTTTCAAACAACAACTTGGTTCTAGTTTCCCATATGGTCCACACCATGGCAGAGGAAATTCATATATATAATATGAATTTCCATCTTGTTAATTATTTTGTACAAATTTTTATATATATATATATATATTCAACTAAAATGTGTACGCAAAATAAAATTCTCCATTAAAATTATTGTCCAAACTAACTGTAATCTAGACAATTGACTTAATTCAAATAAGAAAAGGAACAAAACTAAAAAACATTAATATGAAGTTTTGAACATAACTAAAAACATTAATATGAAGTTTTTGTAACATTTAATTTTATTTCAAGCTAGGGCTTGCAACCCTAGAATTCTAGAAAGATGCTGCTTTTACTTTCCTCTGAACTTCATCTGATGATTCGGATTGGCCGACATTCACTCTTGCTCCCGAAGCATTTTGTCTCGTATTTCCACAAGCACCTTGTATTCAGCTGCTCATCAAAACATATATATACACTCAATTAGAATATTCCACAAATTAAGTATTTTTTTTTTTTTAAAAGAAAAAGAAAAAAAAAACCTTAGGTGCATGCCTAAAATGTGGATTTTCGTCTTTTGGTAAACTTATAAAGTTCCGAACTAACTTTTCGAAAATAGGTATATTTAAAAATAAAATAAAAAACTTAGAATTACTTTTCTCGTTTTTGGTAATTAAATCTAACAACAGAGATTTAATATCAGATAGAATTGCGAACGTGTATATGAAAAATTGGAATATGAACATATATAAGGTATATTTAAAAAAACCTAGAATTATTTGTCTCGTTTTTGGTTCGTTGGATATAATTAAATCTGACACAGATTTGTTACCATCCTTGGAAGCTTTGAGAAATTCAAGAGTCGCCATCTTCTTCTTCAATTCAATGTTCTCCATCACCAACTGACTGTAATCATTCCGATTATAAGCAACCTGTCTAGCTTTGATATCGACTTTCATCTGTACATGCATGCAAACATATTAGAAGTGGTTTCAAATACCTAAAAGCACTGACATACGTGCATGAGAATCTATATATATATATATATATATATATATATATACATATATTGGGACAAAAATATAAACCCCAACTACGTACCTGATCAAACTCTATTTTTCTCTTGATATACTCAACGTACTCCTGCTTTTTGGCTCGGGATTTCCTTGCTGACTCCCTGTTTGCAAGCAATCTACAAAACAAACACAAAGAATAATCTATGTAAAAAAAAAAAAACTTGACAACTAACAAGAAATAAAAATTATATAAATATATTTTATTTTTCCAAACCTTTTCATTCTTTTCGGATCCATTTCTCGAGCCTGATCAGCAGGGACGACAGGGTTAGGGCCCCGTTGTTCATCCGGATCGATAACATCGGTGGATGATTCAGCTTTGAATAGAATCACTTTATCGCCAAAGCTGGGATTGTTGGAATCATCTCCAACATCTCCATCAATATGAGAATCCAAGTGATCATCATCTTCTTCGCTGAAATCATCGTCACAAATTTCTTTCTTGACATTCAGATGCTTTTTGTCGGTGATGAAAACTAAGGAGTCACTGGCAGTTCTTCGGTGTATAACTGGATGTGCCCTAGGTGGGAGTGAGGCCATGGACGTGAGTTTATTCTACATGTTATAGTACTCTGATTAAACCTGCAAAAAAAAAAAAAAAAAAAAAATGGTAAAAAAATTGTTGCATACTATTCTTGAATTTGATTAACTAGAATTCTATAAAATTATAAAAGAACAATTTTTTTTGAAGTATGGAGAAGAGCTATACTTGAATTTGATTAGCTAGAATGTTCGCATACAATTGTGCGAAAAAAAAAAAACAAAAAAGGCTTGCACATGTATCCCTATTTATTCGAGAATTCTCAGTTTTGAAATAGGATTAATATAGATGGTGTTTTTTTTATTTTTATTTTTTTTATTTATTTTTTATTTTTTTATTTTTTATTTTTTTTATTGTTATTGGCAATATTGAAGCATTGAATTGCAAAATAATAATAATAATAATAATAATAATAATAATAATAATTGAATAAACCTAAAATTATCATGGTATGTAAATCTAAGATAAACATGGAAACAACTTGGGTATAGAAATAAATCATACCTGTACATTCTGGAGATAAAAATTTGGCATTCGCACACGGCGCACATAAGATTCTCTTACCGAGCAGGCAAGCACTATATCGTTAGTGGTCGATCGTTGTTAACTTTTGAATGCTTGTTCGAATAAAATTAAGGTCCAAATTAAACTATTTTATTATTAAAAAATTTAATTAATTTATTTCAATTAAAATAAAAATAAAAATTTAAAAAAATATATATAAAAAAAATAAAAATATAAAAATATAAAAAATATAAAAACTAGTGAGATCTCCTGCAACAAATTTGATCAATTTGATCAGACCGATGAGCCCATTTGAGAAGATGGAGGAGACAATCTCCACTATCAACAGATAATACAATCTCATCTTTCTAGTGGAGGACATGATCTCCTCCACGATCATCTATCTCCAACCAGTGATCCCACCAACAATGAAGCTTTTTCAAACAAAAATTAAGTTTTCTTTTTTTTAATTATTTCTAAAATTATATTTATTTTTCATTTGATCGATCTCCTCCATTGATTGAATAGAATGAGTAGATCTCCTCCATACATGTTGTCTTTCTTTTTTGCCTCTCAACCGTTAATTTCTAAAGGAGCACCACTAACAGAAGGGGCTGTTTGAGCAATTTCAGGAAAGGATCCATATGAGTGCAATTAGACTAAATGTCAGGTATCTTTATGAAATATACCAGATCGACCCATATGAGTGCATTTATAATTATACTGAACATTTTGCCTACCAAAAAATTAATGGTTCCTACCTGGAGAAGAATACATGGTAAGTGTACAACTCATATTGTTAATGTGTTGTTAGAAGTTGGACTTTATAAGTTAATTATTTTAAAAGTTTTCCATATTTGTTGAGTAAATAAGCTTTGGGAAATTATATATATATTTGGAAATTTTGGATAGGAATGAGCACACATGTAATATTTTCCTATTATAGTTTATTACCATAAAAGAAAGAGGAGGATATATATATATACACACGTGGCCCATGCAGGTTTTAAAAAATGATGTGTACCGGCAAGTATCCCTCATAGGTAGAGGTAACCGCGATTCGAACCAAAACCGTCACTGTATAAACCTGATCGGAACCAGAATTTTTTGAGAATCAGTTTGAAGCTGCCGGTTCCAAATTGACGGTTCATGCCGGTTTGGAACCGGTGGTTCCAGCCGGTTCCACTTTTTTATTTTTTATTTTAAAAAAATATATATGTTTTGCACTGTTAGGCCGCAACAGTCATGTGGCCCAATGGTGCTCCAATTTTTTTTTTTTTTTTTATAATTTTAATTTTTTAAAATAAAAAGAAAGAATTGAATCGGAACCGTACTGAACCAAAACCGGGGTCACCACTACTCGTAGGATCGATGTGTAGGACATTGTCCTACACTTTGAAGTTCCTGTTGAAGAGGGACATCAAACAATTAAGGTGGCCACGAGGGATGTAGGCAACCACCCTGTGATGCCTAAGTCAATCCTCGGTACTAAAGTGAAGTTATATCCTTAATTAGTTGGTCCGTTTCAACAGGAAAATAAGAGTGCAGGATAGTCACCGACACTTCCCCTTGAGGGATACTTAATTACGTATTAACTGCATGCATCATTTTTACCTATTACCTATTAACAAATGGATAAAATCTACTTAATTTAAAACTTAAGACTTAATCGATGAAAACAAACGGCACCTAGTCTTTTAGGTTGTAAGTGAGAACTAACAGAAAACTAATTTCAAAATAAATAAATACAAGTAAAAGTCTGGAAAACTCCATTGAAGAGCCAGAGATAAAACAGAGAGATAGTCAAATAGAGATCGAAGACTTTTCTGCTTTTATTACTCAATGAATCAAATACAAAACAAGAGAGAGAAAGAGATTTTATATTCTCTCATTAGTCATTACAGGCTTATTATTAATTCACGGAAAAATCACATGCCAATTCCAGCTAATTTGGACTCAAATAAACAGTCAAATTATGGTCTCCCAATTTGTGTCCAATCAACGAAATTGGGATATGTATGCACGTTTAATTATTTTTTTTCAACTGCTTCTATAAATGTACAAACATGTCCCAATTTGGTTGGGTGGACATAAATTGAGACACCAAAATTTGACAGCTGATTTGATTCCAGCTAATTTTGTCCACATCAGCATATTCCAAAGCTTTTCCCGCCAAAGCAAGATCGGCTTAACTAAAATCAGACGGTCATTAGCCATGTGATCATGATTGATCTTTGATCATCATGATCTCAGTATCATGTGTGGACTGCTCTCAACAGTGTTGCTATTATTCTCAACAGTAAATTCTCGAAAAACACATAGAAACATACAAGTATAAAAATTTAACAGTCGTTCATGAATTCAAAGACCATTTCCAATCATCACCTCACAATGAAGATAATGTCAACCATGAATCAGCATCAGCTTGGTTTGTGGCCCTTTTTGGTCCCTTTTTTTCTTTCTTTTTGTGTTGTTTTGGTCGTGGCTTTTGTCTTGGGGTTTGGCTCTGCTTGGTTTGTGGCCTTTGGCTTTTTCCTTTTTCTTGCCTTCTAGGCCTAATAAAGCTCATCGGTTCAAAAAAAAAATCAGCATCAGCATGATCATCAACAATATATCAAGATCAGTACGTACTACGCCCAATTGACGACTCAACCTGTAACGTCTCAATTCCTTCGATTTATAGAAGTAGGTGTTGTTGTCCCTTCAGGTTTGAACTCAACAACTGTTAATTATACACAAGATATCTAGTAGTAATATAACAACACAATATTCATGAAAATGAATGCTTTGGATTATGATAATTGCAAGCTTGACTTGGATATAGCACTAAGGTTGAGGTAACGATGCCGATGCTGTTGATCATGAGAATAAACAGCGAAGATATATTGAGAGATTACAATAGCGAAGTTGACAGTGATAAGTAGTCATTGTATTTGTACTCACCATTATCATCGTCATCATCTTCTTCAAAGCATAGCAGTTGGTCATCAAGGAAGGACAAAATCATGGTACAAAAGTGAAAGCTAGAAGGGCAATTAAGTACGTACTCTGTATCTCACTCTATATATGAATTAATGACACAAATATCACATTCTAAGTGAGATATAATCTTGAGGTATTTGTTCAAAATGTTGCATTATCGATCTTATTTGTAATATCATACAAATTAATCCCCTCTTGTTTATATGCAATATTCTCGCTATATATATATATATATATATATAATTTTATTTGTAGCTAGGCATTGATTTGAGATGAAATTCAAAATAAAATTCTCCATTAATTGTCCAAAGTCCAAACTGACTGTATTATTCTTGACAATTGACTTATTAAACCATAAAAAAGAAAAGGAACAAAACAAAAAACTTCAATATGATGAAATTTTTGTAACATAGATTTTTTTTTTTTCAAGCTAGGGCTTGCAACCCTAGATAGATGCATGCGGCTGCAACACTAGATAGAAGCTGCTTTTACTTTCCCAGGAGCTTCATCAGATAAGCCCGCTTCGCTAACTCCAGAAGGATAATTTCTCGCCTTTCAAGCATCTCAGCTCGCTTTTCCTCTAACTTCTGAAGCATCGCATCTCGCTCTTCCACAAGCATTTTGTATTCAGCTTCCTTCCGAAGCATCACATCTCGCGTTTCCTCATACACCCGACGCATTGCATCTCGCTTTTCCTCAAGCATTTTATTTTCAGCTGTGAATCAAAACATATATACACCCGATTAGCATATATACTACGCAAATTATGTTTAAAAAAATTCTTAGGCGCTTGCCTAAAAAATGCGGATAATTTTCGTTTTTTGCTAAACTTTTAAAGTTCCGAGAACTAACATTTCCCATAAAAAGTATATTAAAAAAAGAAGTAGAATTATTAGTTGTTAGAGAAATATTTGATGATCAATAAGAAAATGGTGAAATATATTTTGAGTTGCTACTGTAGAGCTCTAACGCTATGTATTATGAAAACTGAGTAATTACAACTCAAATTTCCAAATACCCAACTATTCTTGAGAACCGATGAACTCTCAGACTTCTCAATAAGTGCATTAATTCCAACATTAGTCCCATCTCCGGTCATTAGATATGATTAAATCCAACCACAGAGATTTGATATCATATAGAATTGGCAAACATTTTAAATATTACCATCCAATGCAGCATCGCGAGCTATTTTAGCCGCCAACTCCTCCTTCAATTCAATGAATGTCTTCATCATCAACTTAATGTGCTGATTCTGTTGATAAGCAGGCATTGATGTCATAAGATCCTTTTTCATCTGTACATGCATGCAAACATATTAGAAATAGCTTCAAATATCTGAAAACACTAACGTACTGTGCATGAGAATCTATATATATTATTGGGACATATATAAAACCCCAACTACGTATACCTGAAGGTACTCAAGTCTCCTCTTTAGATAGTCTACGTACTCCAGCGGTACATCATCGTCGTCAGAGTTGGTATTGTTGGAATCATCTCCAACATCTTCATCCATAAGATCATCATCATCTTCTAGGTTAAATTCATCGTCAAACATTTCTTGCTTGACCTTCAAATACTGCTCCCTCTTACTGCGGTTGAAAACAAGAGAGTCGCTGGCAGTTCTTCGGTGAACAAGTACAGGATGTGCCCTAGCAGCTGGTGAGGCCATGGACGTCAGAATATTCTCCATGCTATATCTGATTAAACCTGCAAAAGATACAAGGAAAAAATAAATAATAGATATATGGTTTCATCCCATTTTATTAGTTATATTGATTAACAACAACATTATAAAAAAATAAAAAAACAAAAACAAAAACAACAGCTTAAAGCTATAAAATTAAACGAGAATAATTTTTTTTTCTTTTCTGAAGTACAGAGAGAAGAGCTGTACTTGATTAGCTACAAAGATCACTTGCAATTGTGTTAAAGGCATGTACATGTAGCTCTATTTATAAGAGAATTCTCGGTTAGAAATAGAATATAAATGTATTTGTCCCCGGCATTTAGTGTAATTGCATAGCGCACATATGAAACGCCTACCAACCATTCTGTCGTTAGTGGTCAATCGTTAGGGTTAAATTTTGAATACTTGTTCGAATAGAAGGTCCAAGATACTCTTATTTATTATTTTATTTTATTTTATTTTATTTTATTTATTTCAGGTTAAAAAAAAAATAACAATTATTGTTGTTTGTCTTTAATTTATTTATTTCAATTTTTAAAAATAGTGAGATCTCCTTCATTATATTTGATGGAAGTATCCTTTATTTGATTTGATTGACGAGATCATTATGATCAGACTAATAAGATTTGTCCTTCATTATATATGACGAAGGAGACTGTCTCCTTCGTCAAGGGATAGTTCTATCCCATCTTTCTTGTGAAAGGTATGATCTCCTTCATGATAAACAAGATTGTCCAATGTCAACTTTTTCATTTTTTTTTTTTTTTTTTACTTATTTCTAAATATATATTTATTTTTCATTTTATATCCACCAATGATTGAATAGAATGAGTAAATCTCCTCCATACGTTTTTTCTTTCTTTTTTTGCCTCACAGCCCGTTGGTTTCTAACGGAACACAATTAATAGAAAGGGATGTTTATGTAATTTCTGTAAAAAGATTCATTTGAATACAATTAGCCTATATATCAGGGATGTTTATGAAATATACCAGTCTCATATGAATGCAATTATACTTGATATTTTGCCAACCAAGATATTTAATGGTTCCTACCTAGAGAAGAATACATGGTAATTGTACAACTCATATTGTTAATGTGTATTCAGAAGATGGATTTTATAAAGTAATTATCTTAAATGTTTTCCTTCTTTGTTGATTATATACCTATTTGGGAAAATACATATTTGGAAAATTTGGATAGGGTTGAGCAAACATTTAATATTTTCCTATTATAGTTTATTTCCATAATTAATAATTAATAATTAATACTTAAAGAAGAGTGGTGCTATTGGCACACCCCCTACTGATCTATTTATGTTCTATTTTTTTATTATTTAGTATTATTTTTTTCCTTTATCAAAATTACTAATACAGACATACAATTTAAGAGAAAAAAATATTCTATAAAGTAAATCTAATAAAACCCCACATTCTTTTTGAAAGGAAAAAAAAAAAAAAAAAAAAAAAAAAAACAACAACAACGTTCTTTTAATCATTTTCTTGAATTTTTTTTTTCATAACTCTCAAACTCTAAAAATACTTGTACTGGATCCGCAACTGGAGGGCCAATATTTGTCCGAGGCAGCATTACAAGCAGCACAACTTAGTTTGAGGTGTCTTGAGTTGGATCCTCGAAGCCGCAGCCACACCAAGCCTACAAAAAACAGCACACAACAGAAAATAAAACCCCAAAAAACAGAACAAAAACATCCGCTCAAGACAGCCCAAACAGCAGAGATTATCATTAGTTGTCTATATATATTTATATATGGTGTTCTTGCAACAATAGGTCGTTTACTGTGTTGCTCTACTATTTTAGTCTTTTTGGTTGAAGTTGCAAATACTTGTACTGGATCCGCAGATAAAGAGTTCTGAGATAAATAGAGATATTAGAGATTAAGTTTATTAAATTTGAAATATATATATATATATATATATATTAAAGAAAAGGAGGCAAAAAATTAAATTAAATTAAATGGCCCATGCAGGTTTCGAACCTACGACCTTCGCGTTATTAGCACGACGCTCTAACCAACTGAGCTAATAGGCCTGTTGACTTCTGTTCTATTTACATTATATAAATAAATATAAATGGATGTCTAAATTCTAAAATGATTAAAATGCGCCCACCGTGGGGCTCGAACCCACGACCACAAGGTTAAGAGCCTTGCGCTCTACCAGCTGAGCTAGACGGGCTTGGTTGATGTACATTGACCGTTAATAAGTTTGATGAATAGTATTGGAATAACCGAGTTGATTTTATAAACTGTAATAAAAATTAAAATAAGTTGAATATTTCAAAATAATAATAATTGTAATTGGAAGCTTCACGATTGTTCTTAATTTGTAATGAACTGATTTTGCAAGCTTTTTTTTTTTTTTAGATGGAACCTAAAATATTTATTAAAATAAAAATAAAATAAAAAAACAAAAGAAAAGCAAAAGCAAAGTGGCGCAGAGGTCCACAAACAATAATCTAAAGAGGTACGGACCGAAACAAAAAGCAATGAAATATGAACTAAAAAGGTATAAATTAACCATTCTCTTCCGCCTCAAACGATGCAGCACAATCAGAAATGGCAACATGATGTAATTCTGTTTGGGCCAATAGAGTCGCAGAATCAGGGCGAATCTTAGTCTCAACAATAGAGATGCGTTTAGAATTTCCCTTACTCAATTGAGACTTGAAATTAGCTAAAATCTTGAAAGTTGGTTTCACTCTTCTCTTCGATTTTGTCACCATGGGAATCCAATTATTGTCGGGATCAACTAGATCCTGAGCTTCAACATACTTGTCATCCTTCCTTGAGAAGTTGTTACATGGATTCCGAGAATTACCGCTTCCCAAATGAGCAGAGATTGAATTGGTATCATTAACAAAGTGATCTACAGATTCTTCTTCCAAAATTGATGTAACAACTAGAGGAATTTGAATCTCCTCTGACAGTTGTGGAACCAAAATAGTAATATTTTCCTTAACCGGATATTGCCTCTCACGGTGGCTGCTCTGCTCCTCCAAGAACAATTCAACCGGACACTTGTCATCCTTTCCTCAACTGATTTTGCAAGCCTTAATTAAAAGTCTTTGGACAAAATATCAAATTAATTTTTGTAATTAAATGTTCTTGCAAATCTTTGATCATTTTTGCATACAATTAACGACATTTGAATGATTGTCCTTGACATTACTACAATATCGCAAGTGTTTATTTGTTAGATCTTTAATTTGTTAATTATAAGCTGTTTTGTCTTTTAATCCTCTAGCTAGACTCAAGTTAAGTTTTAAGCCCAAAGCAGTTCATGAGTAATATATATATGCGGCTTAAACAAAATTAATATAGAGGTTAAATAATCGATATTACAGCTTTTTTTTTTTTTTTTTTTTTTTTTTTCTTTTTTCTGTTTTGTTTACTTAGAACGTTAAATTTCAGGACCATTTCATTGATCGTAATTACCATTACCATTACCATGACAAATTAAAATTAGCTAGTTATCTATAATCCGATCATTTTCCCTTTTTCGGGTACCAAAATATATTTCTTACAATATTATACATTCTTAATTGCAAATTTACAATCCAAGGCTACAAATTAATACACAAAAAGGAAAAACTGAAATCAAAAAAAGAGAAACAAAAATTATTTTATGTTACATCAATACGTACCATGGACCGATAGTAACCAGCACATGCTTCATGAATTGACAATATTGTACTAGCTAAACGATGGATGTGAATACATACAAGTATACAACAACTTGCAAGTAGGCAAGTAGCTGAATCCAAATAATATCTTCGAATTTGAGTCGCATTTTCTTTATTTCTCAACTCTTAAATTTGTAATAATTAGGGGAAAAAAAATACATATGGGGATTTAAATATCTGCTTGTACCAATCATAAGCTAACAACACTTCATCATTTTCTTATCGACTATCATGATGTGTCAAGAACTTACTGGTCGATTAACGGAGTCATCCATGGAAATCCAATCATGCATGCCTTGATACGGTGCCGTATGATGAACATGCATATCTAAACTGCATCGTATTGCTGCTGCTCCAACTTGGAGCCAGTACTGTCTAGCTGAGCTTCGTGCTGCTGGACTACAGGCGGCGGGAAGTGCCCTGGATAAAACTGCTCCGGCAAGCTTTGTTTCGGGTGCCCACCACGGCGAGATCGTTTCATATAAAAAAAAAATACAAGACAAGAAAGGAATATGGTGAAAAGGAGGACTAGAACAAGTAACATGATCTCACCGTGGAGAGCGTAGTTGGGATCGTCGGAGATTTGAAGCTGATGATTATTATTATTGTTATTATTATCAGGCGACATGGAAGCAGCAGCTGACAATAATGGAGTGGTATTAGTACTACTATTATTATAAATTGCCATTTAGAGAGAATTCAATGGTTCTCAGGAGGTGGAGGTGGATTTTGTGAGGAGTTATATACAACAAACGATGATAGAATTGAAAGATAATTATATATAGAGAGATAGAGGGATTGGTGTGGCCTTGTGGTGTGGGCGGCGCAAAAGAATATGTGATAAGAATGGTTAAATTCGACTATTTACTTTCTTTCTAGGAATCTCGGTAGCTTAAATTATGAGATGAGATTGATTCAATAGTTCATATACTCTGATGTAATACAATTGAAAGAAAAGACAATTAACATAATTTGCATTAATTTATAAAAATATAGTTTATATTTTAAATATTTAACTTGATAATATATATGTACAGAACTTGCGATACAATTTCATATTCTGATCACTGTATAATTCAAATTAAATTAACAAAACCGTAATTAATTACAAACTTGTCATTTTAATTTAAAGATTGTTATGGAGCTATCTTTGAAGTTAATAAAAATTTTCCATTACCAGTTTACCACCATGAAAAATATCTGAGATAGAAGAAGAAGATAGTGCCAAAGTGAAACTTGAAGATATGGAGGCCGGGAGACAAAAAAAATTTGAATAGAAATTGTGGGGGATGTTTTTTTATTTTCATGAAGTAAGTGACAGAAGCCGTGTATTCATAGTTATTGATAAAATCATGAATGTCCTTTTCATGTATGATGACATTGGTGTGTCAATAATTATATGCAGCAATTTGGTATTCCATATTCAATTATTCATTACTTCTGTCACTGTCCCTTCTCACTTCCTTGAAGCAGCCAAGTAGGTCCTATAATATATAATAAAAATAATAAATAAAACAAATTTATCGATTATTTATCTTGAGGAAGGTGAGCTAGGTTGAACATGGAATTGGTAACATGTCATTGTCACGGACCTCAATTGAATCACTTAAATGCTCCTAAATCTGGGAAGTTATACATTATAAGGTGAAGCTTATAAATATATATTTTGAATATATAGTATTCTCTAGTAACTTAGTGATGGCAAAATAAGGGTCCAAACCCGAACCGGATTCAAACCCGTAAAAGATTAAAGAGTCTAGACCTGAACTAAAATCACAAAACAAATAGTTGGTTTAGGTCTGGACCCTACCCAGTATGAGTCCGGGTTTTATCTAGATCTCGATCCGGGGATTTATTCGGATCTCAATACAAATCTGGTTTTTCGGATTGAAAATAAAAAATAAAAATTGTGCCTGATTATGCGCAGAAGATTTTGTATGTGTATAGATAATCCATAATATGTTTTATTAAAAATATATATATTTTTCTCGTAAAAAAAAAATTAAAAAAAAACTCCTCTTTTATCCATGAAATTCAACTCAAAGCTATTCTCCTAAATCTATTAACACTGAATTCTCCTAAATCTATTTACACTGAATTGAGATCACCTACCAAAAGAATATTTATACTCCTTAATTAATATCAAACCATTTCTCTTTATTAGATTCTGTTTTTTTTTTTTTTTTTTAAATAAAAAAAATCATTTGCAAGAATAACCTTACTTTTTCAGTTCATTCATATAAAACCTTAGAAGAAAATACAATGAAAATTAGGGTTGATCTTAAATTTTTTTAATATATATATATATATATATGAAAAAATTTCAAAAGTTTTTTTTTTTTTTAAGGGTTACAAAAGAATCATTTTTATTATCATTAAAAAATAAATAAATAACTTGATTGCATGTGAAAAATATATGCTAAAAGAAGCATCGGCGTGGCCCATTGAAAGTAACTTCATGTATGAAATTCCACAAAGTCGGGTCCTGCTGTTTTCTCGATGTGATTCATGAGATCAATTAGTCCTTTTTTTTAAAAAAAAAAATTTGTAATTTAAGAATTTAAGAAATTAATTGAAAGCGATTGAAATAGAATAATAAATCATGATATTAGTAATATATGATATGTGTGGAATGCAGAAAAAAAAAAAAAAAAAAAAAGAAGGTCTCACAGGTAATTATTAAGTCACTTCTTCTTTGTTGATTTTTTTTTTTTTCCTGTCCAATGGATTGCATCCACATTTGGATATGATTTACTAGTAGATGCATGATGTGATATTTTAGTGATTTTTCTCCATACGATGATCATATAACATTATAGTACTTGTAGCCTTGTCTTGTCGTTCTTTAACATTTTCTTGGACTAGTAACATGTATGTAGGGACAGTTTTAACATTATTTTTTTAAATTTTCTTTTAATAAACCACTTGTTGTGATAAAGATGATTCGAATTTATTTGGGACATTATCAGATTTGGGGCGGTGATCGATTTAACATTTACTTGTTGTCTTATTAAATAAGTTTTGTTAGTTGTTATCTTATGGAAGATTAGTGTTTTGTTATGTTAATGTGACAAAATTGTTGAGTGTCTTCATTTACTTTATCGCTTAAATCACGTTAAATTACATTGTTTTAGGTTTTTAGTATTAAACTTTACAATTTTTTATTTTATTTTTTTGGTATCTGTAGATGTCCGGATCAGCTTACCCACACCTCGACTAATCTCATAAAACCATGAATTTAACAGTCGGGTAAACCTCCGATAACCTCACGAGAAACGTGGCTGCTAGGAATCGAAC
This sequence comes from Acer negundo, assembly GCA_035582765.1. NCBI lineage: Eukaryota > Viridiplantae > Streptophyta > Magnoliopsida > Sapindales > Sapindaceae > Acer > Acer negundo. The sequence goes on along the minus strand of CM069243.1, from coordinate 20,278,236 downwards.
CAAAGACATCTGGGTTTACGGCTTGCCCCAGTGACCAGCGGCCCCACCCCTTGGGGTTAACTTTACAAATTAATTTAATTACATGAATCAACAATTTACCTATTTATATGGTTAAGTTAAAGTTTAACTATAGATTTATATATACACTGTAGTTACGGATTCTTTAATGAGATTGTGACAAAGCTTTACAGGATTATTTGGACGTTCTTTAATGAGATTGTGACAACACTTTACAGGATTTGTGAGCCTCAGTATTGTCACAAATCGGTCTTCCAACGAATCAAATTGAATAATATCACTCGGTGTTATACATCTCTCTTAAAACTTAAAAGTTTGTAATTTAGTTTATTTTTAATCAGATTTAAGTTATTAAGGTGGGTTTAACAATAAGTCCACTCACACATATATTAATAATCGTGTTTTGTTAAAAATAATTCTTATTAAAAATTTAGCCCAACAATTCATATGTTATTTATTGGAATACATGGACCCTGACCTATCGATATAAAGAGACCAAGGATATTGGGCTCAGATTTTATTATTGTTGGAGATTTCTTAGTACAACTCAAAGAGAGTATCAAAGTCAGATTATCAAAGAGATCTAATGTTCAAATCCTTTAAAATCCAATTGACTATTAATTAAAATTTGAAACTGAATCATAATTAGGGGTGTGCGGCAGATCGGATCCAATGGATTTGTCATGATCCAAGATCCGATCCGATCCGATTGGATCGAAGAAATTGCAATCCGATCTGATCCAATTTTATAGTGGGATCCGATCCGATCCAATCCAATATGATCCGATGGATCAAATTAATATAAAGTCATTCATAATATATAAAAGTTATAATCTAAAATAAATAAAATCAAATAAATTATTCAAATATTACTAATTAATTCAAATAAAATTAACATTAAAAAAATACATGACATAACTTGTAAACTTTATATAATTCAAAAGGTTTATAAACATTATACATCAGCTTCAAATATAAACTTAATAAGCCATGATGTTGATGAAGAAGAAGAATAGAAGAAAAGAAAATGGTGGATTGTTGGCTACAGAGAAATTGAGAAAGAAAACCCAAAATAGTAACATTAGAAATATTATTTTGGTTGTGTTTTTACATTAGAAAGTAGTGGATAAAATAAATATCCAAATATAAAAATAAGATCTAATATTTTAGACGGATTGACGGATTCGGCGGATTTCCAAATGGAAATCTAAGATCCGATCCGATCCGATTCGATAGATTTTAGAATTTAGGATCCAATATGATCCAATCACCTCTCTGGATAAAATCCAACCCAATGGATTAGATCCGATCCAATGGATCATATTGAATTAGATCGGATCCTGCACACCCCTAATCATAATTACGTGACATATACATTTTTTTTTTTTTTTTTTGTTGGGTTTAAACAGTGATCATAATCAGTGATCATGATTTATAAAACATTAAATCGTTTTTTATTAATATTTTAAAAATGAATACGATATTTGAGATTCAGATAATCACGAAACTTTTATTGTTTTGTAATAGAAGATAATCGTATAAGTGAAGAGAGAGAATGGATGTGATGGAATTACATTTTAGTATTTTAACATAATTTTGATTTCTTGTCTAACCAATGAGAATTTAGTTGATGTTTACAGAAAAAATTCTAATTAAAGCAGCCACAATTATCCACCAAAGGTCTCCACTTTACCATGTTTTCAACTCTAATCTTCCTGATCTTTCAACAGCTCCAAAGAGCCTTGAAAGGCTACTTTATCGGTTACTACACTTTTTTTTTTTACTTGGCTGTGAAAACTAGTTAATGATAGCTCAATTATTATTATTATTCAGTTATATTCTTGGTGAAGTAACATCAGGGTTGACTATTTTTTTCATTTTTTATTTTACTCAAATTATCCGTTTAAAAATAGTATTATAATTTGTGTCTAACCAACTAAATTAGAATATACATATATATTTATGTAAGAAGTTGAAAAAAAAATAATTAAATATAGATACATATCTTAATTTAGTTTGTTAAACATAAATTGGGACAACATTTTTGGACAGACGATTTATGTCTCTTTTTTTATATATAGTATCTATCTATTCACCTATCTAAATAGACCATGTATTTATTTTTATTTATTTTTTAAAAGTTTTTTTATTATTGGTGAGATTCGAACAGTTGATTTATGAGTCATTTATCCAAATCCTAAAATCGTCTATTTACCAACAGAGCTATAATTGACTTTTACGATAAAACTACGAGGTCTATTCAGCTGAAAATAACTTTTTTTTTTTTTTTTATACGTCACATTCTCAAGAAATTAATCAATCATCTTCCTTCCTCAATTAGTTTCTTGGAAAGGACTCTTCATTTTGACTTCAAAATCGAAAGATGTAAAATTAAAAATACTTTGATTCAACTTGGAGCGGATTTATTATTATCATTATCATTATTATTATTGTTATTTTTTTCATTTTGAGATAATTAACACATGTACTTTCTTTTTAAACAATAAATACTTTAATTAATAATCTCAATGATGGAAATGCAATTTAATGCTTCATTTGTAATTATAGCGTTTAATTAAAAATAAATTAGAAATCAAAATAAAAAATTTAAATTATCTTTTTCAAAAATATTTCAGACAAATTCCGAAATTTTAATTTCCTGTGTTATCAAATCGTTTTGATATATTTAATCTTCTCGAAGCATGTTTTAATCAAGTCAATTTGCTTCTTACACAAACTCACACGACATCATTGTTAGTTTGAAAACACACCAACATCTATTAGTCAAACTACCACCAATCCACGTGGATGACCTGACCCAAGCCTTAACAAAACCAAACTAGAGTTCAAAAATAAACAGCATTTCGTCTTAAGTTGACCGTAACTCACTTCCTTTTTATTCTAAAATCAATATTATATATATAAAAGAACAGAAATGTAGAAATCGGTACGTACATGTATAACTCTGTCAATACGTATTGATGTAAATTTATCAGTATGTTGGATATGGATCATTAGATTGATATACTTTGACTCAAAATGTATGTATTTATCAAAACTTCTCCATAATAAGTGATCCACATATATTGATATTGATATAATTATATCAGTCCGTACTGATGTAAACAGAACGGCATATAAGAATTCCCACCCAAAGAGGACAGATCTTCAACAACCACGGTACGATCTTTGAGTCTCGTCATAAATTTTCAACATGTGAATGGCCATTAATTCAATTTCATTTTTATACGGAGAAAAACTTGTATATGACGGTTTTATTGATACTGTAAAGAAATTGTCTAACGAAAATGTGTTATGTAAATTAGAAGAATAAAAATATTTTTTAAAATTATTGTTTGACACACTTTCATTGGACGGCCACATACCCATGCCATGGGACCGTCCTATGCAAGTTTTTCTCTTCCACACGAACCTTCTACAGATTTTTCTCACACTTACCTGCATTTTCCCGCAAGCTAACCAGCCCCCCTTATATACAAAGTCCCTTATCACAAGACCAATAATCAAATTTATAATTTTGCTCTTTGGAGTCCAGTTTTCAGACTCGGTTTCATTTAGAGAGTCCTGAGAGGAATCCTGTGAAAATCTGATCTTTCAACCGAAAGTTGATCTATGTCGATAGCCTACCAGCATGACCTCCGGGCAGTCCCCGAATGGCTAAACAAAGGAGACAACGCATGGCAGATGACGGCATCGACGCTGGTGGGGATACAGAGCATGCCAGGGCTAGTGATCCTATACGCAAGTGTAGTGAAGAAAAAATGGGCCGTGAACTCTGCTTTCATGGCCCTCTACGCCTTCGCTGCCGTGCTCATTTGCTGGGTCCTCGTCGGCTACCGAATGGCTTTCGGTGACGAACTCCTTCCTTTCTGGGGCAAAGGCGCGCCTGTTCTCGGACAAAGCTATCTGCTCTCCAGAGCCAAAATCCCCGAAAGTGAACACAGGAATGCCACTGGCGGTCTTGAAGTGACCGAGCCGTTTTATCCGATGGCTACGCTTGTATATTTTCAGTTCACTTTTGCGGCTATTACGCTGATTTTGCTAGCTGGGTCGGTTCTCGGTCGCATGAACATCAAAGCTTGGATGGCTTTCGTGCCTCTTTGGCTCATATTTTCCTACACTGTTGGTGCTTTCAGTCTTTGGGGTGGTGGATTTCTCTATCACTGGGGTGTTATTGATTACTCCGGTGGATTTGTCATCCATCTCTCCTCCGGAATCGCCGGCCTCACCGCCGCTTATTGGGTAATTATCTAAGCTTCTGTGTTTAAATTTTGATGTTTTACAGGATCTTTAAAAGTTGGGTGATCAGAATATTTTTATGTTATTTGGGTTTAATCATATAGGTTGGGCCGAGGCTTAAGAGTGACAGGGAGAGGTTTCCACCAAACAATGTGCTGCTGATGCTTGCGGGAGCCGGGCTGCTGTGGATGGGATGGTCAGGTTTCAACGGAGGAGCTCCATACGCCGCCAATATTGACGCGTCAATAGCCGTGTTGAACACAAATATATGCGCAGCCACCAGCCTGCTTGTGTGGACATCTCTTGATGTTGTCTACTTCGGGAAGCCTTCCGTGATTGGTGCCGTTCAAGGAATGGTGACCGGACTCGCTTGCATCACTCCTGGAGCAGGTAAAATTTATTTCTACTGCATTCAAAGAAAAAAAATAAAAAAAAATAGCTACTGTACAGAATCAGTCGGCTGAATTTAATATTTGCTTTGCAGGATTGGTGCAGTCCTGGGCGGCTATAGTGTTTGGGATTCTTTCGGGTAGCATTCCATGGGTGTCCATGATGATCCTTCACAAAAAGTCTAGTCTACTTCAAAAGGTAATTAAATTATCTACGCACAATTAATTTAATTATTATTTACATGTTAGTTGTAAATGAATTATCGAAGTCAAAACAAATTTTTTTTAAGAAATTAAAGTTATAATCATTATAATTATTGATCAGCCACAGTTCATAAGAGAAATAGGACTGGTGGTGGTAGTTGAAAATGCATTGCATCTTCATGTGATAGGTAGTGTGGCTTCCTTATCCTTTGTAAAAATTAATTGAAAAGCTTTAGAAAATTAAATCTTTCAATGATCTAATAATGACCCAAGACTCCAATCTTGAAAAGTCTCTGCCTGATCTATTAAAATGCCCACAACAATATGTATATATACCAAATTTTTCTATGAGGATGTTCGATAGAATTATATAAGAATATTGAATGTGAGCCACTCGTTTTACATACTTTGATTTGGTTACATTTGTTAAATCTCTTTTATAAATGAGTGGTTCACATTCAATATCCTAATAAAGTTATATAAGGATGTCCTAATAGGAACGGGACCGTATATATATATATATATATATATTGCAAACTTCACAATCATAATCATATATAATTGCTTTCTTGTTGACTTGACATAACTAGCTAGGTTTCTTGTTCGATTATTTATGATAATAATAAATGCTCAAGTGTCTAAGCCTTTTCAATACTTTATATTCTGTCTAGGAGGGTATGAATATAATATAATTGAATTAAAGAAGTAATAAATAACTCAAGTGAAAGGTCAAAAGTGAGGTACACAAAACACAGCTAGGTGCCACATTTCTTATAATTTATAATTAAGGGTGTTGATTTGTTTTTGAAACTAATGAAATAATAATACAAAAAATTATAGACACAAAATTCTAAGGTGGGCTTGACTCTATTAACGAATGAAAAAAAAAATTTACAAGTATTACGGTATATTTTGATGACTAATAAGTTAGGGTTTTTCGGAATCTATCAAGATTAAATATTATATATACGACTCGGATATATATTTTCATAATATGAAATATCTAATTTTATAACATCAGGAATACATTATTGTAAAATGCATATGATGAGATTTATTAAAATCCTCACCGTTGAAAAAGAGGTATGCAGTGACACATGTGCCGAGAGGTGCTATCCAACGAATTGTATTTAACACGATTTGAATAAAAGATACCATGAAAAAGATGCATTAAAAAATATATTTTTTCGATTTAACAATATAAGGGGCCCATTATTTGATATGTGCTGTGTGATTGCAATTTACAGGTGGATGACACCCTAGGTGTGTTCCACACACACGCAGTGGCAGGGCTGCTTGGTGCGATATTAACAGGTCTACTAGCTGAGCCAGAGCTTTGCAAGCTAATATTGCCTGTGCCCAACACAAGGGGCGCCTTCTACGGTGGAAACGGCGGCATCCAACTACTGAAGCAGATGGCCGGCGCGGTGTTCATTATCGGATGGAACATTGTCATCACAACCATCATTCTTCTAGCTATAAGGCTATTCATACCACTTAGAATGCCAGAGGAGCAGCTTGTGATCGGGGATGATGCCGTCCATGGTGAAGAAGCCTACGCCCTGTGGGGTGACGGAGAAAAATACGATCCAAGAAAGCATGGCTTGCATTCTACGTCATCGTTGTATGCCGATGATATAGCACCTTCACCGTACATTAATGGCGCTAGAGGTGTAACAATTAATCTCTAAGTGAATTCAAATTATTTCGGTCATGTAAATAGTTTTTTTTTTTCTTCTTGTATTGTTTCTATATGTTTACATGTTCAATGTATGTGTTCATATTTTTTGGATGAGTGTGTGAGAGAGTGTGTGAGGGTGGGTTATGCTAATCCACCAACTTAATTTCCGAATTTTATAGTTAAGCAAATTAATCCAAAATCTAAGAAATAAGTAAATTTTTGCATTAAATTTTTAATACAAAATGTTTTGATACCTCCGTTTACTGTCAAAAATAAAGACCATCGTTCAATGTTGTTTAATACTTTTATGTTAAAAAAGCACTTGTGTAATGCTTAAGATTCGGGTTAGCTCATCCTGTATATATAATTATATATAAAAAAAAATAAATTAATAAAAAATCTTAAAAAGTTGATGTGAACCCGTTACCCACCTATTCACATATGCTTAATGAAAAAGCTAGCTACCTCTGGCCAAACGACGACTTGGTCCAATCCGATGGTTGAATATTCAACCAAAGTGTGCTCGTGAATCGTGATTTATAACATATTAGGTGAGACAGAAGTAACAAGGCTTTATTTTATATTCATTTGTTTAATTAATTTGGCTAGATAATTAGTTTTGAGTGGTGGAAATTAGGTAACGGATGCTTAAATTAATCTTAAGTTGAGTAAACGAATATTCGATGCAATCACCAGCACAGTAACCCAGAAATATCTATAACTACTGAAAAATCCTACTGGTGGATCAAAGATGCATCGGTACGTGTTGACGAGACGATGATGATGAACATACCGTCCTGAACAGCTGTAAAGGACTCCCTAAACCCCATCCTTAACTAAAATAGCTAGTAGGGGTGGTTTTAGAACACTTCAAATGACTCCATATTTTAGAGAACCACCAAAAGACTCTCCAAATGTACATAGCTATTTCAAACTCCCTATCTTCTCCTTCTTATTGTTTTTAATATTTTTAAATTGATTAATCTTTTTTTTTTTTTTTTTTACAATTTAAAACAAAATAAATTTATTTGATATTTTAAATTCAAAAAATATTAGTTAACATTAGATTCTTCTAAGGAAACATTGGAACCTAGCTCTAACAATTTCAAAACACAGACTCAATGCTTGTGCCTCCTTATATAACTAGGTACTAGTGTCAAACAAAATCAAAGATAAAGAGTAAAACACCAAACCTCAAAACCAGTGGTGGCAGCTGCTTCAGTTGTTCCGATAGCAAACCAGCAAGTAAGTTTTTTTGTATGAAAAGTTGAATATCCAAACTTCAGGATAGACAAGATCTTCCTTCATTCCCAACCTTGTTCCCCTACAGGTCTTGTTCAAGTATGGGCAACACTAATAATGGGCATAGCTTCTACACCGTGATGCGTCTGAGCAACAAGCTGCTACTACTCAAGATAGGGGATTCTGCAGTTCATGGACAAGGACAGAGAAAAATCTATGCAGAACAATGGGAACAATAACAGTGTCGAAATGCATCATCCCAATATTTGATTTTACATTAGAAGATACATACAAATATCTTCCCACAGTAAAAGATAGGTAGCACAGTAAGAAACTGAAGATTTATATGGTAAATTACATTATGCAATCAAATATAAATCCAAAATATTCAGATTCTTATTGCTCAAGTTCATTTCAGAGTTATGAGGTGTCCAACACAATGCAAAACTTAAGCATTAAATGGGCAGTGAAAACAGTAAAAAGTGTTCTGCAAGCTATATATCATATTTCACAAAACGTTACATAGAATAAAATATCGGGAAAAATATTATACTAATCAAACCGTTCCCAATCCTGTTTTATGTTAGTTGAGGATGGCATTGATGGAGGAGGATTCAAGCTTCCCATTCCAGAATCAAAGGTCTCCCATTGGGTTGTTACAGTGACAGTATCACTACTGTCACTGAATGGCTTGGAATTTCTCGCCTTTAGATTGTCCAGTGCCTCATGGAACTTCTGGACACGACGTACCTGTTTAAGGGATCTATGAGTTGATGCAACACATACTAAATGATGATAAACATAACTCTCAGGCTATATGTATAGTTTTGTAAAGTTTGAAACCTTGCCACAAAAGTAAGCTTCAACTCAGGCTATATGTATAGTTTTGTAAAGTTTGAAACCTTGCCACAAAAGTAAGCTTCAAAGAGTTGCATGGACAGTCTCAACAGTTTTCCCTTGAGATCAACATGACAAAAAAGTAGTATTACCCTATAATGTTTTCCAACAGCAGATTTCACGAATCATGCCATGAAGTGGAAGATATATTGCCCAGTATTCAGCTCATGTAAAGACAATCATGAATACAATTTAGAAAATGCATCCCTCCATGCCATGCTTTTGAGTCATGAACTTATGATGTAGGAAGTAGCATCTGAAGCTAAATCACAATTCACTCAAAGACATTAAAGGATGCATCAGAAAGATAGATAATATGAGTCATGAATGATTCTTGAGAGAAACACTACCATAAATTGGATGCTGAGGAAATTAAAATAGCATGCTATCTACACAATCTCTAAAAGCAAAGACAGCAAGAAAAAAAAAGTACAAGCAAAATTGATAAGTTGCATTGCATCTTTTATATGTAACAACTTATCAGCACCATAAAGCAAGCTTGTGTATTACTCTAAGTCAAATGTACCCACAGTTATGCTCAAACTATCAAATGAATAACTTTCCCGGTTTCAATTCTTTCTAAAGTCAGTTTCACAATACCAGAGGTTAATACCATAACCCCAATCAAGGCAGATTTTGGTGACATCAAAGTCAAACTTAAAGGTTCTAACACTACCCAAAAAGAAAAAGACTTCAAATCAAACATTACAAAAGTAACCCAATTAATAAATTTATCGGTATCATCTGCAACAACACTGCCATATTAATGTAAGATTATATACATTGTGGAAGAACCACCGATAAATTAGCCAAAAGAAAACGAAATTGCTCCAAAGACTTATTCTTGTTAGATTCATTTATAAGAATTGCATTTCAATGAGTATGCTAAATGAAACTAAGTCAAACATTCTTGGCAGATACTTAGATCTCAATGCAACAGTGTATTAAAGTCACGACTAATATACTATTGACTTCATTATTAAACCTCCCGATTGACATTAGTTTTATGACTCTGTTCTAATGAAACACTAGACTGGGAAAACATCAAACAAAACTGGGAGAGGAGGGGGGGGGGGGGGGGGGGGGGCGCAACACGCAGTGCAAATACACATGCACACTCAAGGATCATGATATTCCCAACAATTCATTTAAAGTTCAAACTAGTTAAAAACATATTAGATGCTTGAAAAAGAATTGTGTTTAAGAAAATATAATAAACATATGGAATGAAAATATGAAATGTAACCACAATGCCATAAAATACCAACCTCAGTCTTTCGCTGCATTTTTGCTTCACCTTCAGCCTCAATACCATCCAATTTCAGCAGCTGCCTCATGAGTAACTCAGCTGAAACATCAAACTCTTCAACAGCAATCTTGGTCCCGCAATTCACAGCCACTTCCAACACATCCACCTAAAAAAAACAAGAGATTCCAAGTTAGCCCCAATGGAATTTAACCTAAAATAAGCCACGACAGAGTATATAAATTTACCCTTTCTGAAAGCTTATCAACCTCTGCTCTGACTCCAGCAACTGCTTGTAAAGCCTTTCTCATCTCTTCGCTATCCTGCACCTCCTCGCACTGCTCATCTTTGCTCATCGATTCTCCCAAAAGCAAAAGCTTCGAATTCTCTCTCACACCTGAAGTGTGTATATGCTCACTGTCCTCCTTCTCTTTTCCTCTGAACAAAACCTTTGGCTGCTGCAGCTCCAATCCCAATTGCTCCATAATCGCTTTCTTCACATTCCCTGTCATTAACATTAAAAACCCAAATACATAAACATACCCCAATTCAATCATATTGCACAATCAAATTTTATTAATCAATTAGCCAAATTTTCACCAAGAGGAAACAAACATAAAAACACTTCATTGTCAAAAAATTACATCCCACACAGAATATAGATTAAAAATTAAAAATAAAATACCCAGAGCAAATTTATACTATTTCAATGAAAAATTGAGCAAACAGACAAAAGTCACAGAAAATACTAACACTGTTTTGACTTTTGAAAGTTACTAGTGCATTACATAAAACAATTCACTAACAACTCAAATAAGTAGAACACGAAAACCACATTATTTAAAGGAATTAAAAACAACAACGCAAAATGTTAAAAGAGTACCAAAACAATCCCAAGTAACCAAAAAACAGCCGCACTATAACAACAAAATCGAACCAGTCTATGACAAGTATAAAAAGCAAAATATTAAGAAGAATTTACCGAAAGTAGAGAGAGCAGAGACGTGCACCTCGTACGTTGAAGGACCATGAGCGACATTTATCTTGATATTGGGCACAAGTGAAGAAGAAGCAGCAGCATCTTCAACTTGATGATGATCGCCGTCGCCGTCTCTTCTCTGCACGAGCATGCCACCTGGCCTCGTCTCCCACTCGATTGGTTCATTTGAGTTGTTGCTAACATTCATCGAACTGTTATTCATCGTCACTTAATTGAAGATCCAAAAATCGGTCTCGCTGGAAAATGGAAAGGTCGATTTTGTTGACTAGTTCAGTTTTATTTCAGTGACAATAGAGAATCGAAGGACGAGCGAGGGTTCTGATTTGACGACGATGATATATGAGAGAATACAAAATCGGTTCTCTGGTATAGAGGAACACACACACACACGAAACTGTTGGTCGGTTACCCAAATACTGTGACACGGTTGGGGACGGAGATTTTGATGTGGTTTCTTTTTCGTTTTCGTTTCCTTTTACGCTGCCGTTTTAATCATCGTTCGTGGACCTGGTAATTACACGCAGCACAAACAGAGTTTTGGGCTTAATTGTGTTTAGTATGACTTTTTAAATATATCTTTTTGTGGTAGATATACTTAGAAAAAAGCTTTCTGCTGTGTAAATTATATAATATTATTAAAAATGTACTTTTAGAAATAGCTTTTGGTGAAGTAAATTATAAAAAATGTGTTGACAATATATTTATAATGAAAGAGTTATAAAATATCTAAAATTTATAAAAAGTAGTTGAAATAATTCATATATTTTAAAAAAACTCAAAAAATTCATTTTACAAATATAAAATAGTTTTTTAAAAAGGTATTTAAGGAAATTTATATATTAAAATAGATATTTTGAGTTTTATCAAACAATTAAAAAAAACCTTCGGAATAGCTTTTTACATTAAAAAATCGCATCGACCCTTTTAAAAGCTATCCTAAACATTTATACAGGAGTGTAGAGTGAGAGATGGTACTCAATTATCTTATTGGGCTTTTATTGAATATTTCTCGAACCACTTTTATTGGGTTGATTGTAGCTGACGTGCCAATGCACGTCAACTAATACCTAATGATTGGTTTGACACGTCATACCAAACACGTTGATATCACATGGTTAGACAGATATTACCTACTTATGTGACCGGTTGGGTCGGCTGAAGCAGGTGACGTGCCCAGTCATGCAGCAAAAGCCTAGAAGTGAGACTCAATAGGCCCAGGCCCATTATAGATTCGACCCACTGAAACCCGGTGTTTTATTTATCATCAAAGGGTTTCTGAAAAGGAATTTTATCCGATAAATGAAGGTGGACTTTATCTAATTTATACTTATGTTTTTTAACTTAACTATAAGAACCCGAGCTTCAATAGTTTTGACAATTTCGTTTTGAAATTGAATTCGTTAAAACCACAAAGAAGTTCTTATATACAAGCGCTATAGCCCTTTTTTTTTTTTTTTTTCATATGATCGTTTTCCTTGATTATATTCTTATTGAATTTTTTTTTTTTAGTCCAATTTATACTCAAACCGAATCCAACAGAACCAAAAAAATGAGCTATTATATTATATGCAAGTTTTAAAGCCATTTTTTTCATTAAGTCATTTGCGTTGCTCATATTTACATTCAAATTTTATTTTTAGTTCAATTTATACTTATTTTTTGTAGCCTAACTATGAGAATCCGAGTTTCAACTATTTCAGTTTGAAACCGAATCCATTAAAACCATGAAAAAATTTCTAATTATATGTAAGCACTATAGTCATTGTTTTAAAAAAAAAAAAAAATTGATCATTTTTCTTGTTTATAATTTCATTGAATTTGTTTTCTTAGCCCAATTTATACTCATCAAACCTGAGTTTTTGTGGTTTAAATGGATTCGGCTTGAAACCGAATCCGTCAAAAAAAAAAAAGGTTATTATATTATGTGCAAGTTTTAAATTAAAGCCAATTTTTTTTCCTTTAATCATTTTTATTTCTTATATTTACATTCAACTTGTATTTTTAGTCCAATTTATACTTATTTTGTGTATCTTAGCTATGAGAACCCAAGTTTCGGCGGTTTTGGTTTTAAATCGAATTCGTTGAAACCACAAAAAAAGTTCTTATATGCAAGCACCGTAGCCATTTTTTTCATTTGGGTGTTTTTTTAATTATATTTTTATTGATTTTTTTTTTTAGTTCAATTTATATTAATTAAAACCGAGTTTTAAATTTTTTTTTTTTTTTTCATCTAGTCATTTATATTGCTTATATTTATATTCAACTTGTATTCTTAGTCTAGTTTATGCTTATTTTTTGTAACTTAACTATGGGAACTTGAGTTTCGGCGGTTTCAGTTTGAAGCCAAATCCGTTGAAAGTTGAAACCCAAAAAAAAGGTCTTATATGCAAGAACTACATCCAATTTTGTTTCATTTGATTCGTTTTTCTTAGTTCAATTTATACTCATTAAACTAGAGTTTTTATGGTTTCGGTTGATTCGGTTTGAAACCAAATATGATGAAACCATAAAAATGAGCTATTATATTATATGCAAGTTTTATAGCCATTTTTTTTATTAAAAAAAAAAATAGTCATTTATGTTGGTTATATTTAAATTATTTAAATTCAACTTTATTCTTAGTCCAAATTTACACTTATTTTGTATAGTTTAACTATGAGAACCTGAGTTTCGACGGTTTAGGTTTGAAACCGAATCCGTTGAAACCATAAAAAAATGTTATTATTACTATACACTGAATTAATTTGTATAGCTTTTTTTTTTTTTTTTTTTTTTTTTCATCGTTTTTCTTATTTATATTTTCGTTGAATTTGTTTTTTTAGTCCTATTTATACTTGGTAAACCCGAGTTCTTATGGTTTCGATAGATTCGATTTGAAATTAAATTCATTGAAACCATAAAAATGAGTTATTATTACTATACACTGAATTAATTAATTTATTTTTAAATCAAGTACTATCCACATCCAAATAAAACACCTGTGTTTTTCATTTTGGGTTCCCGTCTTGCTAACATTAAATTAAAGCAATCATGTTTATTACTGGGATAGTTGGATTGGAAATCGTGTCTGTGTATATCTATTGAGTTATTGCCTATTGGCACATGAGAAAGTTATTATTTCTTTCCTCCAAAAAAAAAAATACAAAACCAATAAATTATTTTAAAATAAAATAATAGTATTAATTAATCGAAAATAAAAAATAAAAAATAAAAAACAAAAAAAATCACAAATTTTTTTTTTAATGATAAATCAAGACCCAATAAAAAATATTTGACAATAAAAAAATAACATTAATAAATCAAAAATTAGAAAAAGATAAAAATAATAATAATAATAATAAATTATTTCACAAAAAAACAAAAAAAAAAAAAAAAAATTGTAATACAAAGGTCCCACCGAGACTTGAACTCGGGTTACTGGATTCAGAGTCCAATGTCCTAACCACTAGACCATGGGACCTTACATGCTTATATTATAAGATTTAATTTATTTGTTTATATAACTATTTTAATGACACTGGATCATGCCAATTTTCTACCGAGTAAGTATTTCAGCGAAAGCATCTATATGTACACGACTCACGAGTGTTCAGTATACCTTCATCGTACTTGGTAAAAATGTAAAATTATGTTTAATGATTAAAACGTATCAGGTAAGGCAGATTTTGGTGCTAACATCTGATATATTATTGTCCAACAACAGTATCCAATTGCCTTTCAAAAAAAAAATATATATATATATATTCGACCACAAATCCACAATATAACAAGTTTATAGCATTTTCCTGCACACCCAATCACCCATGACCCATCTTCATCTTCATAATAATCTCAAGTCTACACGACCGTCAAATTTCTATATTATAACCAGTGCAAGCTTTCTCAATAGAATCTTAGATACTTTGAGGAATTGCTTCAGTTGATTGAGCTAATACTAGAACAGCCGAGCTTCTCCAGTTTCCCTTCAATTGTTAGATTCGTACATCTCTCTTTCACACACACACACACACACGAGGAATGAAGTCACACAGAGCAGAATAAACACATGCAGAACAAGTGATAGGCACCTCATGTGCAATTTGAAGAAGCAATATTAGGATCCTCTATTGATGTTGCTGTGCCAAATTAAAATTGTGTAAAGGATCCCTCCGTTTTTGACATTCTACATCCTCACTGAGCTCGTGAGTACAATATTCTTGTATATTAACTAATATCGGTTTCCTTCTACATACTCTAGAACATTAACGGTTGCCATAGCTAATAAGAATAAAAGATTGCCCCGTATAATGCATTGAACAATTACAACTACATCACCAACCCTTAGAGCCAAGTGAAAACTTACACATCTGAGGCGGCATTTTGCTCAAATTTAAATGCAACCCAGTCATTTATAGGATACCATCAGTTTTTGACAATGACTACTCCTTAAAGAAATCTCTGTATAACGTCTTGTCATGATGACGATAAATTAATGTATATACAAATTCCAAGAACTCTTGAATTCCATGGATATCTCCAAACAATGACCTTGATGTCATTGACATGATTCAAGCACTTATCCATGATCTAGTTGGTCATTACTCATTACCCTTGTAGTGAAGCAAGAGGTTTAGAGATCAAATAAATCGGATCTCACCATTATCCCAAACTTAAATGTGTTACATTCCTTTTGTAATCAAGCAGCCTATAGAGGTAAAAGCTTCCTCTAAAGCAAATCTTAGCAAGGGTGTTCGGGAAAGCAGTATTAGGCTTGAACAGGTATAATACCTATTAACTATCTGATCTGGTAGCGTCATGGGTTTGACTAGTTTGTTATATTTCTAGAATTTATGGAGCGTTAAAGGCTAGTTGGTTTGCTTAAATCGTGTTCTTCTACCTAACAGAAAGTTGAAGCATCCAACCTCACAATAACTAATGAGATAAATTACATGAGTTTGAATAGATTAGCAGAAACGAATTTGAAGGAAAATAGATAGCATTTCTTGAGGACAACCATGTTCCAATTTTCTCTGTTCGTGAGAAATGTCCCACTAAAACCAGGATTAGAATTTAGATATACTTCTACCAAAGACATTGCAGACAATATCAATAAATAACTAAGCCAACCATCAAGTAATTCACATGTCACATCAAAAAATTAGTCGTAACCTGATCAATGAATTGAATTCAAACATAATTCATAAATAACAAAACTAACAAATGGAAAAGCACAAACAGCTTTTCTATAATCACGAAGAATATTGCCCAAATTTTCGGCATAAATGTGATTTTCAATTAGCATTTATTCATCGATACAACAATGTAAAAATCTGAGATCCCTCGAAATTATCGCGGGAAAAGAATTATGATCACTATCAAAATTGAGCCTCTCTAAACAAAATACAAGTATATAATCACTAATCAAAACTAAGTATCAATTAATCAAACCCGAATAAATCATATCCATCAATCAAATTACGATTCTTTACCTCCCTCCACCTGCTGCTGCTGCTGCTGCTCCTCTATCGTCTTCTTGTTCTTCTCGATCGCGGCCGCAACCTCCTGAGGCATGTACTTCTCGTCGTGCTTGGCCAAAACCTCCGTCGCTGAAAAATAAACGTCTCCGCTTCTCGCCTTCTCCGATATGCTCTTCTCCGTTTTTGCGTTCTTTATCTCCTCAGTGATCGGCTTCACAAAACCCTCGACGACCACGGAGTGTCCCTCTCTGAACAAATCGGGCAGCGAGCCCTGATACCGGACCAGAATGTCTGTGATCAAATCCGTCACGACGAACTCCATCTCCGTCGATGACGGCGGATGCGCGACGCTGCCTTCGAGGACCAGACCGCCGAGTCTGAATTTAGATTTTGTAGGATTCGATGAGTATTTCTCGAGAGCATCGGTTGGAGTCACGTAGAAGACTAGCTGGTCCTGGAAGTTGTTGAGGACGATAACAATGAAGCCAGCGATGCAGCTGAAGGTGAGCGCGTAGGTCCAGAGACGTCGGTTCTGGAGCTGCCGGGCTCGGGCGCCGATGTCGACGCGATTGGAACGAGTAGGATTGCGGCGGGCGGTGGAGAGGAGGCGGAGGAAATTGAGGGAGGAGATTTGGTCTTGGCGGCGGAGATCGGAGAGCGAGGAGAGAATGGAGGGATGAGATTTGATGGAGGTGGTGGTGATGATTCGGGGATTGTGGTGGAGGGCGTTGAGGAGTTGGGATCTGAGACGGAGGGTGAATCTGGCCGCCATTTCGGGTTTTTTTTTTAATATTTTTTTTCTCGAGAAAGTGATGGAAAATTTTACTATGAGAGGGTTTATGGAATTATGGGGTTTGTTTAGCTGAAAAACGCGAGTCGGACGAAAGTTCCAGCGAAAATTGAACTTTGAGTCTTGGTGCCAAATTTTAATTTGGTCACGGGCTCATGCCGTTAAGGGTGAAATTCAAAAACAACCCTCCAAAACATGGAAACATTATTTTTACCCAATTGTATAATTTTGATGGTATGATTAGTATTAACCAAGTGACATATGTAATGACCCAAATACCCCTATAGAGAGAAAACACTGGTTTAGAGAGACAGATGGAGCTTTTAGAGAGAGCAAACAGTCTCCCCTAATTTTATGTTTTTTTTAAGTAAATGTTTAAGGTATATAAAATTTGTAATTGCTTGTGATTTAGAGTTGCGGTTGGGCTTATGGTCGAATTTTGTTAATTTCCTAAACATTTCACATCTACATCAAGCATTGTTGCGTGAAATCATCCTGCATAAGTCATATACTATATGAAATCTTTAAACATTGTTGATGTGAAATCATCGGTCATAATCCATATACTGAAATCATTAGTAGTACTACATGAAACCTTCCGACTTATGAAATCCAAAATCTCGACATAACTCTTTGGACGAGATTCTAAAAGATTCATACAGCAATGCTTTGATTACTTCAAGTAGCAAAAATTTCACATCGTGAAAATGTTTTGTAGAACTATGACAAACATAAACACATCTAAAAAATCCCAACCAAATGCATATATTTTTTATAATCTAAACATGAAAATATCATCTTGATTTGAAATGGAGCTGAAATGGAACGTTTTGTCGCAGCCCGCAAAATTCAAATTCCAGATTCCAACCAAAGTGTCCAAAAATCTCACAACAAAGCAAAGTTGCTGGAAAACTTTAGAGATTTCTAATCATTTCAAGCATGGATGAAAGTCTCTAGTTGACAGAAGATTCTATAAATCTCCGGATAGATCTAGCGATAGATGCTTCTTGATGTCTCTAGCAACACAACCAGTTTAGGTTGTTCTTGTACATATCTAGATAGGCGTAGAATTATCTAGAAGCATGTACACATTAGTAGATACAAGTAGGAAAATTCTAGAGACTTGTACATATGTATGGATTCTTCCGGAGACTCATTCTCCACCATTGGATCAAATTGATCCTAACCATTTATTGAGGAGGTGACTCACTATAAATAGCCAACCCCTCTTATTTGTAAGGCATCCAAGCCTATTCAAGCCAATCCAAGCAAATCCAAACCTATCCAAGTAATTTGTAATCAAAGTTTTGTAAAGTTTTTTTGTTAGCAATACAAGTTTTCCTTTACATTTCCTACAAGCTCTTCCAACACCTCTCTCTAGTCTCTGTTGCGAGTTTGAGAGTGACAAGTAAGACTTCTAAGACTTACTTGGCAATATTCACCCGGAAGTTGCCTAAGTACCGTACGGGATCCGCTGCAAAATTCTAAACCCGTGACAGTTTTCTCTCTAAAAACTCAAAAGACTCTCCCTCAAAATATCATTGATTATTTTTCCAATGTGCAAATGTTTTTATTGATCTTATCTATCCCTAATAACTTGATGTTTGTTTTGCAAGAATATGGATTTTAAAGAAATCAACAAAACGATTTCCCTTTTATATAAATACTTCGTTTACTATTAATTAATTGATACATGTCAACTAAACATATTAACATGTACCTTCAAATAAATATTTCGTATTGCAAATTAACGCTCGTATTAGTCCATTATAAATATTTATGATATTTGAAGTTTAATATTTCTGATATCTTAAATTAAATCTTCACTAGTACTTAAATTAATCGCTATACACATAATACAAAATTCTAAAATAATTTATAACAATAATACAACATATTTTAATTTCGTTCGATTGTGTATTACAATTGACAATAAATTAGTTAATTACATATATAATAAATCTCAATCTCATGATTCATGAAGATGTCCTGCCGTTACATAATTGTTTTGGTCATGCAAGGGATTGATTATTGAATTTAATCAAGAAAATCATGCAAATAAATATACATAAAATGAAGGCTTGAAGTTTTATATATGTACAAAATTTTCCATTAATTGTTGTCACGCTTAACAAGATTACAAAGTCGAGACACCTCAGAATTTGGCCGTCAAGACTGCTTCTCCCAACACATGCCCTTCAATTGCTTCCAACAACTTATCCTTCGTCACCTGCAACATAAAAAAAAAAAAACATATATATATATATACAGTTATACACGCACGATGCATCGAATGTATTTTATCTATAATTATTATAAATCACGTAATCATGTACCGTGTTACCAAGATGCATCTTATCGTCCAGAGCGTAGAGCTTGAACTGGATCCGGTGGCCATGATTAGGCAACTTGGGTCCGCGCCAGCCCGGAACCTTCCAATCATTCTTACCTTCTTTGATCCCAGCAAAGTCACCACCCACCTCCTCTTCCTTCCCTGAAAACCCTTCAGGGAGTCCCTTCAAGCTCGGCGGTATGTTAACCACCACCCAATGTATCCAGGGCACGATGGGGTCATTCGGGTCCGGCGCGTCGATGTCCTCCACCACAAGAGCCAGGCTCTTGGTCCCTTCGGGGACGTTGTACCACTCCAACGGTGGTGATAGGTTCTTCTTGGCGCCTTGACCTTCTTGTGTGTATTGTCTCGGTAGCCTTCCTTCGTTGTTTATGTGTGGTGACACTAGCCTGAACTTGTCGGCAGCCATGGATTCTATTTGTGTCAAATTTTTTAAGTTTTTGGTGAGAAATTTTGTTGCGCCGGGGGGGGGGGGCCCCCCCCCGTTTGTGATTTTGTATGCATATGGACTATGGAGTAATGGAGAGTGCTTTTATTATGTGAAGTCTGGAGAGTTGGGATGCTGGAGGAGGGTGGCACGTGGCGGGAAAGTTTGGTGTGTTGGCGGAAGGAGGTTCGAAGATATGGGTTTGGAGACACGTGTCGTCACACGTGGAGAGTGTTGGAGTCTTCTTGATGTAGGAGATTTTGTAAACTGTATTGGGTTTGTAAATTGGGTTTGGGTTTCTGTTAAGTTTTGTATTGGGCCTTAGTTTAGGTTGTGAAATATCTATATATATATATATATATATATATATGCTGTAAAGAGTTAGTTGTTTAGCTTTGTAAAGAGTTAGTTGAATATTTTGTTGATTTTCTGATATTGAAAGTTTAGAGCAGAGCTCTCTTTTCTCTCGTTGCCATGGATTTGGCTTGAATCTCAGCTTCATACTGCGTCAAGTGGTATCAGAGCCACGATTGCGTTCTGATGGTAGTCACCGGCGACAGGAGAAGGCGAACACTCTTTGACAAAGATCAAGAGTGCTATCGGACAAGTAGCGGCAATCGCGAATCGCACTTCGAAAGGGGTTGTGTCCAGACCTCGGCGGTAGTTGATGGTGGCCGGAATTTTTCTCCGACACAGCTGTTTAGCGGCCTAAGCGACTGGAGAAGCCAATATTGAAGGTGGAGTGCCCACCGACGAACCCGTTCTCCATCACCATCTCACATGTATCACCATCTTCAACCTTCATCTCCACCATCTTTGTTTTCATCACCGTACAATCATCAGTCACAACATCCACCTCCATCATCATCTTCTTCACGGCATCACAATAAAACACCACAATCGCACCATATACCCATCAACCTATTACAATCCTTCATCGGCAACAAACAAAAACCCAAATACATCTCAAAGACACACTCACCAAATCAATTCCCTACCTATGAAACCCAACCCACTAAAATCCGTGTTCAACAAATCCCACCAATAGCAAATCCTATGAAACCTACAAATCACAAGTAGAGTGAAACCCACAAATCCTAACTCCACCAATTCGCCAACACCTAAGACGACTCGCCTCAAAACCACCCCTACTCAATCAATTCTACCTATGAAACCCAATTCACCGATATAGAGACTCAATCCACCAAAACACATCTTCACCCACAGAAATTGGCTTTAGACACCTACAAAAAAATTGAGATTTCACCGAGAGGAGATCATGCAATCATGCAAATATCGTACTACTAGCGGTGATCAACAAAAAGGGAATTGAAAAATTGAAAGACTTCACTGATGTTTCTTCCTGCCCTGTTATTCAAACCGAAAATAATCATGTTTCAAAGTTTAACTCTCCTCACAAAACCAATTGTATTTTTATTCCACAAATGGGTCAAACCCGACCCAACTCCAATTCCAAACCCAAGCCCACTTTGCCTGGAAACCGACCCACAACCCTTGTTGATATGATGCAATTTGTGTCCGATTGGTTTGAGTTTGAGGAAAATTCGGTGGATGAAAGTGCTGAGAGTGAAAGAATTAATAGAATTGAGAGTGAGTTGAGTAAAAATGAGACAGGTGATGACGTTTTTTATGATGCATTAGGAGACAGGGTTTTGTTGAGTTTGGGAATAGCATTCAAGAGAAGCTAGTGGATTGTTTTGATGTAGTTAAAAATGACGAGGGCAATGATAAAATGGAGTTTTCAGGAGACATAGTTGTTGATTGTGTTAACAGTGTTCAAGAAAAGGTTGTGGATTGTTTTGATGTAGTTAAAAATGAGGGGGAGAATGATAAAATGGAGTTAAAACATATTGGAGCTGGGATATCAAAAGAGAGTGAAAATTTTGCTAACATTGAGAGAGATTTGTGCACATGGAATTCAATGATATCAAGGTATGTATCTATTGGGTTGCTTGATTTGGCTGTGGAAATGTTGAATTCTATGAGATTGGATGATTTTGAGCCTGATGTTATCGCCTGGAACACTGTTATGGATGCTTATTGTAGAATGGGGCTCTGTGAAGAGGCTTGGAAATTTTTTGAACATATTAAAGAGCCCTCTATAATCTCATGGACTATATTGATATTGGGTTATTCAGGAATTAGGAAGCATGAAGTGTCACTATGTATTTTTAGGGATATGATGAATTGTGGCGCTTCGGCTGATTCAAATTCTCCTTCTAGTGTGCTGTCTCTTGCCGGCATTTGGGTACTTTGATGTGTGGAAAAGAGATACATAATTATGAGGGTGAAAGCAGAGAGTGGATTTGGGTTTTACAGTTTCGCTGGTCTAGCCTTGTTGACAATTTATGCAAAACACAGTAGAATTCAAGATGCAAAGAGATTGAAGGCTCTTGGAGATGCAAGTTCTGTTGTTCGCCAAATTGTTAGTACTCTAGGCTTCGGATTCGAGAATGTCAAGACCAAAGGGGTAAGGCGACGCCAATAACAAATAGCTTGGTCATTTCCCGCATTCCATTGGACGATTGTTCTGGTACCATTGTGGATTTCGGATGAGCTACGGAGAGACTTTTCAGTTGGGGTCTACCACTCTCACAAGCCAAATAGGGGACTTCACTTGCCGTTCTACTAGTTCATTTCCAGGTGTTTCAACCGAATTCAAGGTCGAATTCTTTTCAAAGAAAGAGTGACTGATGTAGGAGATTTTGTAAACTGTATTAGGCTTCTGTTAAGTTTTATATTGGGCCTTAGTTCAGGTTTTGAAATATCTATATATATATGCTGGTCTTTGGCTTTGTAAAGAGTTAGTTGAATATTTTGTTGATTTTCTGATATTGAAAGTGTAGAGCAGAGATCTCTTTTCTCTCGTTGCCATGGATTTGGCTTGAATCTCAATCTCGCATTAGGAAGCTGAGATTCAAGTCAAATCCATGGCAACGAGAGAAAAGAGATCTCTGCTCTACACTTTCGATATCAGAAAATCAACAAAATATTCAACTAACTCTTTACAAAGCCAAAGACCAGCATATATATAGATATTTCACAACCTGAACTAAGGCCCAATATAAAACTTAACAGAAGCCCAAACCCAATTTACAAGCCCAATACAGTTTACAAAATCTCCTACATCACTTCTACATAGAACTGGGACTTTGAGACTTGAAAGAGAGAGGAATCCTCCATTGTTCATTACAACATGCCCTTTAAATGTTTTATTAGACGTTAAATCTCTTAAATTGATAGAAATCGACAAAATAGGGACATAACCCCTTGTACTTAGGGGGCAGGTTGCAATAATTTCTATCGATTTCCAATAATTTGAGGGGTTTAACGATTAAAGAAAACATTTAGGGGGTAGATTGCAATTTTGGGGTCTAGCACCGATCAGTCTTTATTTTATTTATATGAATTTAAATATGAGACATTAATGGAAGCTCTCTTCACAATTGACAAATCTTAATATTTGTAAAATGTGGCGAGATGAGTTGGTTCGGTTGTAAACTTCTGGTTCGATGGTAAACTCCTCATACCTGCATAACAAGGGTATGGGTTCGAGTCCTCTCTAGAGTCGACTTTATCCTTAGGCAACAAGCTAAGGCCTTTTTATTTATTATTTTTTTATTACTTGTAGATAATTCTTGGAGGCCTCCTAAAATGTAGCCATAAAAGATATAAGGCTTCCTAAAGGTAAGGAAACAAATTACTTTTTAATAAATTTTAATTCTTTTTTATAAATCAACAACTTCTCAATTCTAATGTATTTTTTTATCCCAAAAAAAAAAAAAAAAATCTACAAATTAATAGTTTCCTCCAATAAAAAAAAAAAAAAAAACTGTAAATACTTTTCTAATTCTAAAACACTTCCTCAAAATGTTTTAATCAAAGTTATAATTCAATAACTTATTTCCATTATTTTTCTACTAATTTTCTACTCATTGATGATGAAACTATCTGTTTTCATTCAATTGAAAGTTAAATATCAATATTCTGAGTTTTTTTGAAAGCAACAATTGTTATATGAATAGTTCTTTTACAGGTTCTATTGTTCTAAAATTTTATAAATTAGTTGTTCTATTTTTTATTTTTTTATTGTTAATGTTTTTGTTCATTGTTTTAGTTATTTGATTGTTTGCTATTGATTTCAATATATAAAGCCTCATTAAAAGTTTTTGTCTAAGGCCTCCAATACAGTTGAGTCGCCCCTGCCTCCCCTCACCTAAAAAACCGTGAATTTATGTAACGATATGATACTTAAAAAAAAAATCGAATTGATACAAATTGGCCTATTGATATAAGAAGAAGATGTTAACAAGGTCTAAGCATCTAATAGACTAATCTTTTGAATTAACCGTAAACTCTTTAAGTGGTGTATTGGATTGAGATTTTAATAGACAATTTTTTTAGAGCAGAATTTTATGGATTTTTAGGATTTTAAAGACTATTAGGATTATATAGACTAGACTTTCAAGATTTTGGAATTTTTTTAAAAAAAATCTTTAGACTTTATTTATAAACTCTTAGGATTATCTAGACTTTAGTTATAGACTATTATGATTATATATACTTTATTTAAAAACTTTTTAGACTTGATAAAGCATCATTTAACAGTTTGGAATCACGAGCTGAACCCTCCCACCCGGCAACGACGTACATGAACTCCAAATCAAAGTTACATGCTGGTAATACATTTTGAGATATATTTCCATGATGATCACGAAAGCTACTATTATCATGTCCCGTCACCGTTGCCTGGATATGTGTACCATCAATAGCTCAAATGCAATTAATCCTAAAATAACATAAAGCACAATGATGATAATGATTTAGATACAGGAAATACAAGAATAATACAAATGACAATTTACATATAATGAAATAGTATAATACTTACCTTGAAATAAGGGAAAAACTTTGTATTTTCCCTTAATTTAGTAGGCACCACTGGTTCGGGTTTATCTATCATATCCTTTGACAATGTATTCAAAGCCTTCAACATTTTATGAAATTTTTCACTAGTCGTGAACTGTGATCGGAGAAAATTATTGCAAATAATACAATACCGATGATTTTAGCCGACAATTTGTAGAAATTGTCCAAGCATTTCTTCAACACAAATAAACCTTGTATCTTCCAAGTATGTTTTTTCTCTAAGGATGTTGCACA
This sequence comes from Acer negundo, assembly GCA_035582765.1. Classification (NCBI taxonomy): domain Eukaryota; kingdom Viridiplantae; phylum Streptophyta; class Magnoliopsida; order Sapindales; family Sapindaceae; genus Acer; species Acer negundo. The sequence goes on along the minus strand of CM069243.1, from coordinate 20,253,089 downwards.
ATTTGCGGAACACATCAGGGCACATCCTATATACTCTTCGGAATATTGTAGGGTCATCATGCAATGCCCTATGTATATATTTATATCCAAAAACATTGTTGATTCGTCGTGGGTTTAGTGGATGTTTAATTTGTCTACCAGCCTCGATAACCCTAAGCTTATTCACCACATGTATTATTGCTTGAACTGCTATCACCAAAATCTTGATGGCTTCATAAAACTCCTCATCTATTTTGGTATCTTCTTCTTCACTCATTTCATCATCATTCAATTCTTCATCTTCGAAATCATTATCTCTATATATCTTGTGAACAAAAAAAAAAAAAACTTACAGATTATGAGTTGTGAGTTTGAAGATGATAAGCTCAAAATCAAGTACTCAGGGAAGAGCTTCTAGTACTAAGTAGTAATCAAATAGGAAAATTATACAGAATTCATATCTGCTTCCTTAAATATATATATATATATATATATATATATATAAAGTAGAATACTCTTCATAACATTAAAATTTGTAAACACTCTAAAAATGGAGTTTTTTTTTATAAAAAAAAAAAAGTAATAATAAGAAGAAGCCAGCATTGTTGTTATAATTGTCTAACAAAAACAACCTATGTATTGTAACATAAATGCTCCCAAATTAATTATGTGATGTTACAACAAGCATTGGTGTAGTTATGTGTAATGTACTACATACACTATATGAGTATTCCAAACTAGTACAGCTGAACTCATTCTATGAACATAAGAAGTTGCTACAGAAAAACAAGTACAAATTCCATCTAAGCTCGGTGGGATAGAAGAAAAATAAACACAAATAATCTGGCATGTTACTGAATACTGAGTCATACATTGCAGTCAAATTTCTCATTTAAGCATTTTTGTTCACCTACTGAGTGGTGCAAATCAAATGTTCACAGTCTAAAAGGTAAGGAATTTATGACACAATCTTCTTGTCTTGCCCTAACTGAATCAAAATACCATCTAAATGCATATAGCATCAAAAAGAAATTCCCCACAGATATTTGTTGTCTATAGAGAGTGCAAACAATTTTTCAGTTCATTATCTTTTGTAACAGAAACAGTAGGCACTGCACACACAGGCCAAAAACAACACTGGGCAAAAGGAAGAAAGAAAGCAATATATATATATATATATATATTGCGCCTGGGCTCTTTTATTTTTTCTGCCTATTTCTCTGTCTATTGGTTTTGCTTTGTTTGGGTTATGTTTCTGGTTGTATTTGTTTTCTCTTAACTTTGACTGAATAAATTAGCCTTTCATTTATATATATATATAAAATGAAATTTTCATACGAGGATGTCTCGATAGAATTATATAAGGACATTAAATGTAAGTCACTCGTTTTATATACTTTGACTTGATATGTATACACTTGTCAAATCACTTTTATAAATGAGTGGCTTACATTCAATAACCTGATAAAATTATATAAGGATGCCCTGATAGAAACGGGACCGTATATATATATATATATATATATATATTTGCACGACACCTTTATTTTGGTGATAAGAGTTCAAGCAAAAGCAAGACTTTGAACATGATAGCAGAAGCAAAACACTGAAATAAACGTAGTAAACAGCAAGATACAATTTTTTTTATATGTGAAAATGTAATTATTGTAAACACTGCAGGATACAATTTTTTATTACCGGTCTGTTGCTAGGGTTTCTTCACAGCCTTGTTGCTATTTTCTGAAAAGTCTTGTGCGTGCGTGAAAAGTCTGATTTAAAAAGGCAAGACAATTTTGAGGTCTTCGTATTTATAGTTTTCACTAAAAAGTCTAAAGAATCCATATTGTCATGAAATTCTACAAATCTTGATTTCAATCTAATACCACCAGACAATTAGCTGCTTCATTTAATACCACAAGACATTATAGACTTTTAAAAAAAATCTTAAAAGTCTAGATCTAATACCACAAGATATTCTGGACTTCTAAAAAAAATCTTAAAAGTCTAAATCCAATACCATAAAATATTATGGACTTTTTAAAAAAATCTTAAAAGTTCTAATCGAATGCCACCGGACTTATCTAACTTATTAAAAAGTCTCAATCTAATACCACTAGACTTTTACTTCATAAAATTGTCTATTAAAATCTCAATCCAATACACCTAGTTTGTGATGGAGTGAAAAAGTAAAAAAAACGTTAGGAAAATTTAATTTATATTTAAGTAAATATCAATTTCGATAAAAATATCCAACATCCAAAGTTTTGGAAATTTTGAAAAAAATATCAAAAATATCATCAATTTCCTTAAAATTTACCGATCACTTAAAAATATAATTTAAGTAAATATCAATTTCGGTAAAAATATCTACAATCAAAAATTTTGGAATTTTTGATAAAAATATCAAAAATATCATCAATTTCCTTAAAATTTACCGATCACTTTAAAATATGGAAAATATCATTAAAATATCGATTTACTTCCTTATTTATATCAATATAAACAAGATTTCATTACGAAATAAGGTGCCAGCTGTACTGGACCTGGGCCAGAAAAAATCCTGGTAAGATACAATTACACTGGACTTCAACGAAAACAAGTCTGAGCTGGGCTCTGTATGGGCCGAAATGAAATAGATCCATATCGATTACCTGTATCACCATCGGGCTCTTGGTCCGATGACTCCAATAACGAAATTCTGGAATTTCTTTTTTACAGTTTTATGCATGGTAGGGTCCACATCAAGTCGCTTTCTGCAAATTCAAGAAAAATTAATCAGTGATTATCATGATGAGTGAGTGAGCGAGCTTTAGTTTAGTCACAGTCCTAGAGAACTTTGTTTGGGTTTCTTGAAAGATAGTACTGCTCTTAAGAAGAAGATGATCAGGAAAATCACTCGATTGTCTTGTACGTGATTTTCAGAGAAATAGAACTAGATACACCCACCGTATATATATATATATATATAAACCATGCCACGTGCCGTCGTGTCAATTGCATGTAGGAGAAGTACGTACAAGTATGTATAAGCCTAAGTATATATTATTACTGTACGGACAAAATTGCACTCGAGTGTCGACTGTCGAGACATATTATTAGTCTCTCTCTGCTGTTGTTATGTTTCATGCTATGCTATGTATCTTTCCTTCTCTGCTGCGAGAGCTTCCACTTTACGTATTTATGTGGTCATAATTGCAGAGACATAAGAGAAGCTATCTCTCAGGTCCCGATCCCGAACCTTATATACTCGGTCAATGTGCTCACGGACGTGTGTGTTGTCTCGTAATATTTTCAGAATTCATACACACATATCTGTTGTTCTAATTATTGGGTTTCAATTTCCAAACATGTACAAATTGTCATTAACACATCTTTTTAAAACTTATTTAAATGTTTAGATTGACCAAACATGGTAATCATCTAAATAAACACGTTCACATGAATCTATTCAATAATTAACACGAACTAGTTATTTATGGATTTATGTAGTAGGAGAATATATATATATATATATATATATATATTATTTGAATTAAATATTGAACAAGTACAGGGACCCTTTATTTTATATTTCACTTTTTTACTTTATCAAACGTGGAGAAACGGGAAAAGAAAAGAGAAAACGGGTGGTCACTGAAATTTTATCAGAGATTGATGGAGGAACATTAATGAAGAGCTAGCATATTACAGAATACAGAGATATGTTTCGTTTCTGTTTACTCAAAATACTGTGAAAACATGTACACAGACCACAGTCACCTTTGTGTGCAGTTGACCTTTTAAAGAGTTAAAAACCATGAACGTGTATGCCCTAAAAACAGTAACTTTCATTTACTCTTCACAGTTTCATGATCATCAAACAATATTCAATTTATATTCTAGTTACTACTTTTTTATTCGAGTGGTGGTGGGACCAAACACCACAGGTTTTTTTAACTGTAGATCACTTGTTATATAGTTATTATTTTTATCTTCTTTTGATATGGTTTGGTTAGCTAGTCTAGTCAAAAGATCTAATAAAGCAAGAAAAACCCATTTAAAATCTATGACATTGTTAATATAATTAATTTTATTGTACGTACCGCAATGTATATTTTTTCTTCCAGACACAGTGAGAGAGAGACATCAAACAGACAGATAGAGAAAAGATTGACTGATGTGTGTGTGTGATGAAATTGAAGATATATAGATAGATATAGTAGCTATTGAGATTTTGAGTGGACAGGTAAAGCAGGTAATTTCAGTTGAACAAGTAAGAATAATTAGGGTTCTATAGCTATTTCTACCCACCCTCAAACGTAAAAACCGGAGCCACATGTGCTCTTGCTTGCCCTTGTCTAGCTTCACAGTCGTTGTTTCTCTATCTTTCTACTTTCTTCTTCCAGTGACATTTTTTTTCAGGCTTTCCCTTGTTTGTTTCTATGAAATTTCCACTTCATCATTTATGAGGCTGAATAAAATATCAATTTTTATAGTGACAAGAACCGAGAAACGTGCATGGCTGTGAATTGAAAGATTTTTTATTTTTATTTTCTCCTGAAACCATTAATGTTAAGAGTTGTATATAGTCAAGCAACTTTAATGAATTGAAGTTCAATGTTAGATCTTTCATTCTATAGATGCAATTAATGTTACGTTAATAAAGTTGAATTTGTGGTTGAAATGGCGTATCGGTACGTACCCTTAAAATATGTCATGAGACATATAATATGTATTAGATTGTTAGGGTCAACAACATCTTGATACTTGGATGTTGGATGTCCTAGTTAGCTCAATTTAAAGCGCTAGAGAGCATGAAAAGCTAGCCCAAGTGTGTGCACTAATGGAGCTTTAGGAATATTCTATGCAGAGACTGAGATTAGTCACGATATACTGTGACTTTCTAAAGTGAATCATAATATTTTCTCTTTCTGGACTACACGGTATAAAATAAAATAAGAAAAGATTTATAAAATGATTAAAGAAAGAACTAGTTCATGATTTTGGTGTGAATACTAGGGCAAAAGTTTGATAGAAATGTACTTTTGGACCCACACGAAAATGTACGATGTTTATTAAAGAGGAACCTCTTCAAAATCTTTTATCTTCTCAAAAACATACATAGACCTGGCCCCCATAGTTTGTTTTCACCAATGGAACCCTATCATGGTGGGACGTTCTCATAATCTCATGTATGCTTTAATTACGGTGGATCTAACTTGAATCCAACACTGGGGTTTTTTTTTTAAACAGACTTTCCTTCAAAAATTCCCTTTAAAAAAAGAAGAGCCGATCTTATGACCACCAAGAACCTCTTTTCTTGCAATTTGTTTTCTTTTCGTTAATTCTGATGATCAATAGTTGTTATCATTGAACCACCACCCAATGTGATTTGGTGAAAACAATAATAATTCAGTTTGATAATATTCTAGGTTTTGTTCTTGTTGAGAGTATACAATGTTTAACCCGGGTGAAAAACAATTTGGTTCTTGGATTTATTCACACAAACACAACCATGCATGATGATACATCCACTTCGATGATCAGGAAGGACCCCCACTTACACAGTTACACTAGATAGTCTTCATGATCTTTCTTTTTAATTAATTTGGCTATTGGACACATCTGATTCTGACTAAACGACAAATTCTCTGTGTTTTCTTTGCCGACTTGTGTGTTAATGCGACGGTCTCTGTTGTTGTGGCTATAGCTTGTGCTGGGGGTGCTTGGGGGGCCTAGTAGTAGTAGTACTACTACTACGTAGTGGGACATACTTCACATATATTCCTGTAGACAGAGTATCTACTGGGTATTGGCTACGGTATTCACAAAAAAGTATTAGTATGATACCAAAATCTTTTTGGAAACAACTCTATTGTTAATTTATTACATTGATTCCTAAATATGAAAGTTATTTCTAAAATTAATATAGAATTAACCATGGATTACTTCCAAAATTTGTTACTACCATATTCATACATGTATAGTAGCCAAATCCATACCTGCAAAACAATTGAACAAGGCAAGGCAAAGCAAAGCCAAAAGGCCTTTTGGAAGTAGGTTATTCTACTCGCTTGCCTACTCTAGTAGTCTAGTACGGTAGAAACCCGTATCCTTTGCCAGAGATATTGGCTGACTCATGTAACGACATCTCGTCCATTTATTTTCAAAGAAAAATCGACTTGCCACTTGTTTGTCTGGCTGTTGAGGAGAAATGTAATGTATGAATGGACTCACATATCATGTCATTCGTATATTTATCTAGTAATATTCTTTGATATTCATATATATTTCATTGTTATAATTGTAATACTACTAGTGTACGGATGTGATGATGCATGCAATATGAAGTTTGTTTATATATTATGAGTTCGAATTGTGGTTGCTCTTATAACTCTGAATTAATTAATTGCATTAGTTAAAAAATAAAAAATTAGTGGAGATGATATATATATATACAGTCTTTTTACTATCAGTTTTATATCATGACGAAGAATTTGGACTATAGATTATGAAGAAGTTTTGATAATTTCATACACTTTGAGTTAAAATATATAAATCTAATGATTCACATTCTTCGTCCTGGTATATTTTTTATCAAGCCGAATTGACAATACAAAAACTATATATATATATATATGGCAACAAAAAACACTTGTTACATCATTTTCTCTGTATAACATTATTGATGTTCCATTAAAACATGTTCTTATATAGATAAATTGTGTTACATACATCTTATTGAATCATATTTTGACTATATATATATGAAGCAAGACAAACTATTTTAAAGTTTTGTGCTACAAAATTTGAATCAAAATTAAAGACCAAATTACAATTTGAAATTTGAACTACTAAAGTAAAAATTGGCTTAAATTTTAAATACAATATATTAATAATTCTCACTCAATTCTATATATGATTGAATATGATGTATACAATCACATATGATGACATGATACTCTTAACACACCCTAGACTTTCTACTCCTTTATTATATATATGTGGTCTCATGATCATGAGTGACCCCAGCAAAGTCTCTCTCTAAGTCCAAACAAGAGTGAGAATCATCATACAAACTAAAAAGTCATTGAGGTTGAGTTTCAGCGATGGACTACTGTTTTTCAACTGATAGCCCTCAAAACTCAACTGGGTCGTCATCATCTTCTGTGGCACTCAACAACACTACTACTACTACTACTAGTAAAGGGAAGAAGAAGAAGAGTAGCAGCAGCAACAACAACAACAACAACAACAACAACAACAACAACAACAGGAAATCAGTGACAAAACTGTCGACAGACCCACAAAGCGTGGCTGCAAGAGAAAGGAGGCATCGAATCAGCGACCGCTTCAAGATCCTGCAGAGTCTAGTCCCTGGTGGAAGCAAAATGGACACTGTGTCCATGTTAGAGGAGGCTATTCACTACGTGAAATTCCTCAAAGCTCAGATTTGGCTTCATCAAAATATGATGATCAACTTCTCTGATCATCATCATGATCATGATTATCATCATCATCATGACATGTCAAGTTTCCTTCCAGGTACTCATCCTCTTGTTCCTTCTAATCATGAGGGTTTTTACTCTTCATCAAATTATTCTACCAACTTAACAACAACAGCTCCGTTGGTGGTGCAACCCTGCTCTGCCGTTCCAGTACAGATGTCGCCGTCTCTATCAGCACCACCACCACCACAAGCTTTTCAGGATTTTGATCGATTCCAAGGTCATGATCAAGAGTCAATGTTTTTAGATGAGTACTATATTAAGTACTAATAGCTAGTTTGACTTTCTTTTTCTTTATCTCTCTAAAGGGTATGTGTGTGACTGGTGGTGATTGAATCTGTAGTAATGGGAATTATTGGATCAAGATTAGCTCTGTTAACATGTTCTCCATATATGGTTATTGGTTGTCAACTGATATCATGAAGTCATGTATGATGTATGAGTATGACCATATATGACAAATTTTATCACGATCAACTCCATGTGACTCAAGAGATGCAGTGCATGCATGGAAATTACATTAATTGATTGTTTTACGTCGTGGAAATTAATTAAGTTTTAGTTGTAAATAAGCAGTCCAAGTTCTTTAATTTGTCCCTTTCTTAGCAAGGGAAATATTACATATTTCAAGATTCAGGGATAAATAGCTGGATTTTCTAACTGTGATTGTTACTAACTAATTAGTTAATAAGATTTGTCATTGTTGAACTAGAATTTTTGGGTACAAAACCTGTTTATATACTGAAAAAATATATGAAATGTCACTTATAAGGGATAAAAAAAAAAAAAAAAAAAAAAAACAGAATAAAATGGTTCTCTCTCTTTTTTTCTTTTTTTCTTTATACTGAACTTATATAATCCATCGAAATCAAATAATACATGTCCAATTCAGATATAAATACTCTCACAATACAATAATATATAATTTTTTAGTTTAATTGTTATCAAAACATTCAAAACCCAGCCAGGAATTCCCATTAAAGAGAGTGGTTTAAGTTGAGTAATAATCTGTGTTTTTGAAGAAAATATTATAAAAGTTCATAGTTAAAAGATATTTTTTTGGATATACTATACAAATCTGTGCAGATTTGTTTTTAACAAAATCATGACAAATCTGGGGAGAGAATTTTATGTCAAATGATTCTGAAGACACCAACAGCTCAACAAAGGATCGTTTTACAGATCATCAGCGGTAAGCCCTTTATACATATATCCAAAAGGTCGTGGGTTTGAGTTATGTCCCTTCTATAAATCCCGAAATATTGTAAAAAAAAGAAGAAGGGATAATTACCTCATGACCATCATTTTGATGACATACTATCAAAACAACTACTAGATTGAGAATTGGTTTCAAAATGACCATTTTATTTAATTCCATCAAATGAGTGACATTTTAGTAAATAAAGGGATTAACATTAATTTATTTTAGATATTTTTTGGTAATCAATTTTTTCAATGAGTGACATTTTGGTAAATAAGGCGATTACATTAATTTATTTTAGATGTTTTTTTGGAAATCAATAATTTATTTTGGTTTTTGAAATGAATAATTATATTTAGTATGTTTAAATATATATATCTAAATATAATTATTTGTTTCAAAAAACAAAAGAAATGGTTTAGATTGATACATGTGTCTCTTCTTTGTTTTTTAGATTTTGTAACTTTAATCTTCTTAATATATATATTTGAAATATGCTCATACACACAAAAAATATAATTATTTGTTTCAAAAAACAAAAGAAAAAATTGATTTCCAAAAAATATAAAAAATAAATTAATGTCATCATTTTATTTACTAAAATGTCACTTATTGGATGAAATGACCATTAGTGTCAAACTTCTCGTAAAAAAATAGCCAATTTGAAACCAATTCCCAATCTAGTGTGGTCATCCGGTGTAATTATATATATCTCTCTATATATAAAAGGAGTGAGTTTGACAGGCTGGAATTTTCACCCCCAATTTGTTTGATCATTTTTTTTATATTAATTTCTTTAAAAATATAATTACAAATAAAACCCTTAAAGTTTATATAATTACTTAATATATAACTTTTAGTAAGATTTTAATTATAATATCCCTTATTTTTTTAGGACAGTCAAATGACAAATATTGGAATTATAGAATCCTTTTAATTTCTTTGACTCTTTTTTTTAAAAAAAAATTCTTTAAGAGTAAAATTACAAATACAAACCTTAAACCTTAAACCTTAAAATTTTAGTAAGATTTTAGTTATAGTATCCCTTATTTTTTTTGGAAAGTCAAATGACAAATACAAGCCTTCGAGTTTGTAGAATTACTTAATAGACATGTCTTAGTAATAGTAATACAACATGGATTATATAGTAATTTCTAAAATTTGTCTTAATTTAAAATTCTAAATAAATTAAATCATTGTTAAATTAGTTTACCCCAATTACTATAACTTTATATGATTATTTGCTAGGAGACTATAGGTAATAATATGGACTGTACCCAAATCAATATCTATACTATATATAAAAGTGTATGTCGGTTCAATTATTATAACTTTAGATTGTTATTTGCTAAGAGGCTAGAGATAATGATATGGACTGGATCCAAATCAATATCTATATCTATACTATATATGAAAGTGTGATATGTCGGTTTAATTATAGCATCCCTTTTTGTTCTTTTAATTTTTTTGCATGTAAAATTACAATTACAATTACAACATTTAAAGGTTATATAATTACTTAATGTACAGAGTTTAGTAAGATTTCAATTATAGCATTCCTTAGATTATTGAGCGATGATTGACAAATATAACGTTTCAAGTTTTTTAATTACTTAATAGACAGATCTTAGTAATAGTAACACAATATGGACTATATAGTAAGGATTTTTTATTATTTTAAATTGTAAAATGAGGATGGGGATGAAAATATAATTTTTTATGTATTTAATGTGTTGAAAAAGAAAAGGGAATTATATAGGGGTGAAAATGTAATTTGTGTGAAACTTTGTTACTTTGTGGATTATACAATGGATGTGTGTAAAGTGAAATGCAGTAAAAAAACAAGTTTTAGAAAAAATCCAAACGGTAGTTTCTGGTCAAATAGAAAAATAATTAAATCATCCACATGAGTTTAAGACTTCCTCAATGTGTTAGATCAATATAATAATATTTACATAAACTAAAATTGTATGTATTATATTAACATTTATTATTTCTTAAGGGTATATACATTTACAAATATAAAATTATATATCGATTTAAGCACATGTCTTGCATGTGCTACAAAAACTAGTATATATATATATATATTTATATAAAAGGTTTGTTTGACCGGTTATCAATTTGGTGAGAACAATAAACCAATTTTTCCAATTAACACAATAAATAAATGAAAGAGTCAGAAATTTGGTTGAAGGAGAAAATGGGCCCAAGAGTAATTAGACTATATAAAATAGTGGTGTCACGTATCAGTTATATTCCCAAATTGACAATTAACCAGTGGACAATTTCCTATTACTCTTAATTGCATAATAAAATTTTCCTAAGGGTTTGGCTGGAATTATTTTCTCAAAACGTATAAATTTAAGAGTTGAACGAGCTTAAGACATGACTTGAACTAATAATTTGATTAATTTTATCCTATGTTCAAATTTCAATGAGATCATTAAGCTATCTCAAGTTTTGTCCACCTTTATAATTTTCAAATAAAAGGTTGACCTAGTTGTTTACTCCTAACGCCTATACCATCACTATGTGGGTTTGAACCTATACAGCTGTCCCTAAAAATCTCGAACTATCGTAATATTTCAAAAAAAAAAAAAAAAAGCATTGGTGTGTTGTCGGCAACATGGGCCGGTGGGCATGTCATTGGCAGATGACTGGATTTTGTTTTGATATGAACCCATTAAAGATTAATAGGCCTAGAAGGCCCTTTAAAAAGGCGTAAAAAATTGTCATTTGAACTGGCCCATTACACAGTAATAATATATATACTTCCATGATATTTTTTACAAAAAATTATTTTGTTTTGTAATTTGGCGGATAACTGGATTTTGAATGTCACAGAAGTTTATTTCGGATTCTCAAGTCTTAACATTGCAAATCTGAAGTCTCTTAGAGACAGGAGAGGGATGGCATTACAGTGTTTAGTGGAAATTATGTGTTTTGTGTGCTTCAAGCAATTCATTGAAGACAGTAGTTTATGAGCATAAGGTGTTTGAGAAAATTCCCGTGAGAACAATATGGTCAGGTAAGCAATGCTTGAAAAAAAAGAAGAGACAGTTTAAGCACCAAAACTGATACACTCGTTTCACGAATCAAGATAACAAATTACATCTCAGGAAATTTTTTACTCATCATCCCTACTCCAGGGTTGATGCTCTGTTGTATGTGTCTAAACTCTAATGTCTATTTACAAAACGATTATAGAAAAACTAAGAAGAAGAAGAAGAAAGAAAGAAAGCTCAACTTTTATCGAAGCACTGCCAATGAAGAAGATGAGGATGAAGTGGTAGACGAGAAGGATGTAGGCGGTGAGTCATGACAAGTGCAGTTTGGGTCGTGGATCGCTTTTTTTCTTGTAATGTCGAGCTTAGAGCAGAGAACACAGTACCTCCCACGAAATTCTTCAGTTTCAGGTTCAAACTCATAGTCCTCCTCTTCGTCCTCGTCTGTTTTTTCATCCTCGGGAATTTCCTCTGCCTGAATCCTCCTTTGATGAGAATTTGTGTACACCAATCCCACCATTGGAAGTATCACCATTAGAATTTTGTCGATGTGGTTGTCGCAGTATCTATTTACTTTCTTGGAGAACATTATGGGTGCAACAACTAGTCCTGAGCCTATCCCAAAACCAATTCCCATTAGTATAAACCGCCAGTCAAATTCACTGCTGGAATGAGATGCTGGAGGTTGAGACTTGTTGGAATCTGTGCAATTAGTTGCCAAGGGAGGACCACATAATCCTTCATTGTCTTCGAACGAAGTTGGATTAAATGATTGGATTTGAGTACCTAATGGGATCCTTCCCACGAAGTGATTATGTGAGAGATTCAAAAAAGATAGGAAATTTAGGTTCGCAAGCTGTTGAGGGATTTCACCACTCAAGTTGTTCATGGAGAGGTCCAAGGACTCCAGCTGTCCCAAGTTTCCAATATTCGATGGGATTGAACCTGTGAGAGCATTATGTGACAAGTTGAGAACATAGAGCGATTCTAATAGTCCCATCTCGTCAGGTATAGGCCCTTTAAAATTGTTGCATGACAAGTCAATGGAGGTGAACAAAGTTAGGATCTTCACTAGGTCCATCTCTAGACCTTTGAGGGTAACTGTTATTGAATCCAGGTAGTACAATCGGCTGAGACCCAGAAACTCAAATCGAAGATGCTTGAAATTTGATTGGGCTTCATCTTCATCAAACATCATTGCTTGCCAAGTTTTTAAACAGTATCCTGGAAGTTTTCCACTAAAATAGTTGGAAGCTAAGTCGACAATTTGAAGCCTTGGCCATGTGCCTTGAACCTTTGGACAACCAATCTCTCCGTAAAATTTGTTCGATCGCAAAACTAGGACACGCAAGGTAGAGATATTCTTTAACCAGCAAGGGAAGGTATCGTTGAACTGGTTATTCCCAAGGTCCAATACTTCCAGCTTCGTGCAATTGGCCAGAGATTTTGGAACCATTCCTTCTAGTTGATTACCATTGAGATCTAGAGTTTGTAATCCACAATTTTCCGGAAATGTTCCAGAAATAGTGCCATTGAGGTTACAATTCCTCCTTAAATTTAGAACAACTAGACCCTCCATCCTTTCAATTAAACATGTCGGAACCATGCCACTCAAATTGTTGCTTGACAAGTCAAGAACTCGAAGATTTGTAGCATAGCATATTGATTCAGGGATAACTCCTCCAAGGCTATTATTTGAAAGGGAAAAGAACAAGGTGAAGTTGAGAAAATTACCGATGTCAGGTGGGATGGAAGTAAAAGAATTCATCGAGTAGTCCACATAGACAGCGGCTGGTGGTGGTCGTGGGATCTTTCCTTGGAGCTGGTTGTAATGTAAGTCAAGAACACTAAGATCGGGAAGAGAATAAGGTTCTTGCAGACCCTTCAGTAGATTACATGAGAGATTTAGATGGGTGAGAGCACCTTTACTGACTTTCCAAATCCAGTTAGGCACTTCCTCTGAAATTTGGTTCTGTGAAAGATCTAAATGAAACAGTCTTAATTGGTTCTTTAGATTAGGAATCACACTTAGATTGCACGAAGCCAATTTCAATGTGGTAATTTGGGAAAGGAAAGGAGAATCACTACTTGCATTCACTGTCAAGCTGTTGTATGAAAGGTCCAGTCTTGTAAGATTGTGAAGGCTTTGAATTGTATCCAGCTGTACAGTGCCATTGAACTTGTTGGAAGAAAGTAAGAGGATATTAAGCGTGCTGATTTCAAAGAAAGACTTGGGAATAGACCTTTCTAATCTGTTGCCAGTTAAATCAATGGTATCCAATACAGAAGAGGATGCATTTGAAAATTCAGGAAGTTGGCCCTCAAATTGGTTGTCGGCAAGCTGAAGCTTCTGCAGTGATGGGAGTTCAAACAGTGATGGAGGGATACTTCCACTAAAGGAATTAAACCTCAAATCAACATAAACAAGATTCTGAAGCCATTCCCACTTAGTGGATGAGATTCCACCAGACAAAACATTATAAGAGAGGTCTAGATAGGTTAGATTTTTGGACAAATGAAAAGATGGGATTTTGCCAGTGAAATTGTTAGCTGACAAGTCCAAATAAACTAGTTCAGTGAGATTAGTCATTGGGGTGGGAATTGTTCCAGTGAAATTGCAGCGTTCAAGCTCTATTCTTGACAACTTTTTAACGTTACCAATGGAACCAGGAAGGGACCCTGAGAAATTTGTGTCAAAGAGCAATAGGGTCCGAAGAGAGATATTTTCAGGAAACTCTGGCAAAGAACCCTCAAGTAATTTGTTATTCGATAGGTCAAGAGTCTTTAGTGTTGGTACCTGGAATATCTTTTCAGGAAATTTTCCATTCAGCCGACAACTTCTGAGATTCAAGGAGGTCAAATTTGAGAAACCAGACATAAATTCCGGAACTGGAGTTGATAGATTATTCTGATCCAAACGAATCACTGAGAGTGAGTGAAGGTCTGCAAGGGAAGAATGGATAGGGCCTGAAAGAAAACAGCTAGACAAGCTCAAAACTTGCAGATTAGACAGCGATGATGATAAGGCTTGGCACCATTCACTCCCTTGGCCTGATATATTTACACCATCAAGATACAGTTCTCTAAGCACCGTGAGATTCTGCACAAGCACTTTTAAGTTCGGATTCTCAAGTTTCAACAGTTTACTTCCTGAGAGGGAAAAAGTTGACAGATCAAGAGTAACCAACCTTGTCAGACTTGAAATCGCAATGGGAATCTGCCCTGCGAAGCCAGCATTGGAGAGATTCAGAAAGGTCAAATTACTGAGGTTGGCCAATCTGGATGGAATTTGACTTCCATTGAATCGATTATAAGCCAAATCTAGCCTCTGCAGATGCTGAAGACCAAAAAGATCCGTTGAATTCTCAATTCCACCGGAGATTGATTCATTGCTCAAGTTGAGACCAATAACACGACCACCCGCATCACAATCTACGCCGCTCCAATTACAGCAATCTGTACTTTGATTCCACTTCACCAGATGCACAGATTGGCTCCCATTAAAATTGAGGCTGCTCTTCAATTGGAGTAGAAACGACAGCTGATCGTTCTGGCATTGACCAGCAACCAAAACCACATGGCTGCAAAACAAATTTGCTAAAAAGGGTATCAAGAAAAGCCACAACAACATTATAATTCTCATTGAAGACCTATCCAAAAGCTCCCATATAACTGAAAAATCCTGAAGAAATGATACAACTTATGGTCTCTTCAAGAGGTTGTAAACCCATGAACAAGACCTTTTCTACCTTGCAAATTCAACCAGCGGCCGGCCCAGAACCGAAAGTGTAGACTTGTGATGCGTTGTGAGGTTGAAGAAAGAAGAAGGCAATCTGGCAACGGCAGAAGAAGAGAGGAAAATTCAAAGGAAACAGAAGAGTCAGAAAATAACAACCGTCAAAGTAAACAACGTGTTGTTATCTGTATCAATTCCATGAGTATAGATTAGACTTGGTAGTTTGATCCTATTTTATTTGTGTAGGGACAAGTTTACTTTGTTTATTTATAACTTTGAAGACTTTTTGTGTGAAGTTTGCTTCTGATTGTTGTCGAAACCGAGAATAAATAAATAAAAATCAAACCTAACCAGCTTGTCTAGATTTTCACTACGGTCATGATTGATGAGCGGGCAAGAATGAAGAATCTGTGGAGTTCCAATCACAGCCCTTCATTGATTGGTTGATTATATATCATAGAAAAAAAAATCACATGGTGATTGGCCAGATCATGTATTTGCCATAGATTAGTATGGCAGTTGACTATTCCTGTGATAAACTCTATTTTTTATTTCAGTTGTCAGGCAAAGAACCGGTTACAGACCGTCAAGCTCCATTGCCATTGCCGAAGATGTGATTTGTCACATTTTCAATACCTAGTATATATATTTATATATATATATATATATTATTCGTAACCGGATAAGATTAGTCCAATAATAAAACCTTTTAACGGTGTTCAATAAATAGTGAAAAATATGTTTTTTTTTTTTTTTTTTTGGGTTATATTGTTTATGTAACCGTTTAAAGCACTTTAGAAATTTGTGATCACATGAAGTGAGTGGTGTTGTCAATTATGATAGATAATTCTCGTGTTTTTTGGTTGCTTTTGATTCACTATTAAGTGAGACAAGTTGAATAAAGAACCAAAGAAAAATATTCTCAATTTGGCGTGAAAACATACAAGTTGGCGTCTTCTAACTTTTGAATATTGACTAGGTCTAGATTTAAATTTATATAAATTAATGTTTATCATTTTAATACCACAACACCCATTAAACTTGCAAATTTATTTAAATTTTATTAATTTACGTAGTGTATTAGCATCGATCTCTCAGTCCATTTTTTTTTTTTTTAAAACAATTACGATATTTCGGGATTGAGGATGATGTACGACTCGAACCTACAACCTTTTAGGTGTAGGTGTGAGGGGTTTAGTATCGAACCAACTCCATCTTTTCATCTCTCAACCCATTTTTAAACAGCTTTGATACAAATTTCAAATTTCCGAAACGAAAACTTATAATATATTATAATTTAACGTAATTTGCTTATAAAAAGTCGGAATTGAGGATAAGGTATGACTCGAATCCACAACCTTTTGGATGTAGGTGTGAGAGGTTTACCACTGAACCAACCCTATTTTATCATCTCTTAATCCATTTTTAGACGGCTTTGACACATGTTTCAAATTTCCAAAAAAACACTTATAATATATTATAATTTCACGTAATCTGCTTATAAAAGGTCTCAATCGACATGACAAAATAAAATTATTGTTTGAAACCCGTATAAATTTAGAGATAAATTACAAAATCTTCCCAAATCAATAATGAAAAGAAGCAGACAATTTTATTTTTATTAAAAAGAAAACAAAAACTACAAAGAAAAAAGACAAAAGATTAAAGTAGATAAAAAAGACACCCAGATGTAACTTGGTTTGAATTTATAATAACATGTAGATGACAATAATTAATTTGTAGATGCCAACGACTCATTGATTTTGATTTTTGTGATATAGTCCTTTCAATTTTATTAAAATGGTCCCACGTCCCATTGTTTCCATTGCACCCATTGAATTATTTATAGTTTTATACTATATTATAAAAGAGAGAGTTGGCCACGAGGATTTTTCAACCCCCACTATTTTGTTTGATCTTTTTTTTTAAATTTTTTTTTAAATTTTTAAATTTTATTTTTAATTTCTTTGAAAGTACAATTATAAATAAAACCCTTAAAATTTATATAATTATTTAATATATAGCTTTTAGTAAGATTTTAGTTATAGCATCTATTTTTTTTAGAAAAGTCATAAAACCCTTAAATCATATATAATTACTTAATAGACTGGTTTTAGTAAGATTTTGACTTAATAGAAATGTCTTAGTAATAGTGACTTATAATGATATGGACTGGATCCAAATTAATAGGTATTTGGATTGATAATTAATTTATGTTGTAAAATGAGATTAGGGATGAAAATATAATTTTCTATATATTTAATGACTGAAAAAAGAATAAGAAATATTATAGAGGTATAAATTTAATTTGTCGAGTCAATCATTGAATATATATACATGTGAGGTTTGTAAAGTGAAAGAAAGAATATATATATATATATATATATATAATAAAAAAAGGATTTGACTGCAAGTGGTGGATACATCTGATAAGGAAGATATTGATATCGGTTATTAAAGATTTAAATAATCATTACTATACTGTGTTATATTAACATCTCTTATTTTTCAAGGATATGTATATTTGTAAATATGACTAATTTAAGCACATACCTTGCATGTTCCCTCAAAACTAATATTTGTAAAAGTCTAGCTTCTCGTTAGGTACAAGAATTTAATAAAATGTTGACTCTAATGGTTTTTTTTTTTTTTTTTTTTTTTTTTTTTGATTTACTTGTAGTGGTTATTGCCTAAATTTGGTAGTATAGTATTTATTATTTATGACACTGTTAGGCTAAATCAAACTTAAAAATTTAATTTAAATTTATGATTTCAACATACATTAATTTATCTACTTAAAAGAAAAAAACATAAATTCATTTATCTATTTGTTCTTAATTTAATGGATGATGAAGTTACACAATTTTAAGTCAAATTTATATAAAAATCAATGATTTGTTATATTCATATTGTATAACATTAATCTATTATCTTGTAAATAATTTTAGTTAATTTCAAAATCAAATTATTGAAAAATATGAATTCTTTCATTGTAAATAAATAAAAAAAAAATTTTGAACTATTTTAAAATAAAAAATATTTATTAGAAAAATGAAAAATTACTCAAACTCATACATTTTGCAATGCAATAAAATACAACATAACTGACTAACTTTAGCTCAAATTCAACATTAGAATTTAAGTTATCTATAATTGACTAATCTCAAACCTTCAAGGAAGGTTTACAATAACAACACATTTTTCTTTTCTTCTCTTGCTTAGTTGCCTGTTACATTTCTAGTCAAATACAAGAAAACTCACCCACAAATTGGTGAAACTACCACTACCACAATATTTTTGGTTGAATTGGTAACGCTCCATGAATATAAAGAAGATATTGTGAATTTGAACCCGTACATTTTGCTAGTGTGATGAGGCCTAACCCATGCATCAAATTTAAAAGTAAAAATCATGGACTCTAGTCATACTTTGTCAACGTATCAACATTTTAAGTCTGTTATTATTATTATTATTTTTTAATATATCACTTACGGTGGTAGCGATTTGAATATGAGACATTAAAAGACTGAATGCGTATTCTTACTATCGAATCATATTAGACGGTAATTATTAATTTATTATAAGTCCGTTATTGGTTATGGTACCATACAAAATTAGTAATTATATATGGTTTATTTGGATTCATTAGATTTCAATCCTAATAGCTTAAATAGGTGAAGCATTTAAAATTTTTTTTTAAAATGTTGAAAATAGATAATAACTTTCTTGTAATTATTTTTGTATCATTAAAGTTTCTGTATATGGTAAAATATTGGCTGTTAAAAAAAAAAAAAAAAAAAAAAAAAAAGGTTTCTGTATATGATTTGAAGATGAGTGGTCTTATAACAGAGAATTTCAAAGTCTCAGATGACAAAAATTTCTTGAGCGAAACTTTAGAAAAATTGCTACTTTGTCTGCCACAGCTTGTTAATTAGCAAACCTTTTTCGAAAAGGCTTCATTTAATATAATCTAAAGAATCAAGTGACACAAATTAATTAAGACTTTTTTGGCTGCTTGATACTTCTTAGGAGTCACTTTAAAAAGGTTGAATAAAGATGGAGTGCGTGTGTAAATTAACAATAACTCGATTTGGATTGCTTCTGCCTTCTGGGGCTTCTTGCTGTACAGTAAATATAGAAAGTTAGAGAGCGAAAGCTACAAGACGACGACGGGAAAGCATGAAAATATACATACAAGAAATCATGCTCTATAAAGGAACACGTTAGCCGGATCTGAAACGTCGTCACGTATTAATTAGAAAATAGAAAATTTCTTTTTTCCAAAATTTGGAAGTCTCTGCAATCTTATTTTTCTTAGTTTATATATAACGTTACACGTTGTCCTGTACTTTTCATGTAGCGTGGAAGAGAAGGCACCGTACAGTGGAAGTAGTAGGAGTATGAAAGGATCAGTGAAGAAGTAGATTTCCTGAGTGTGAGACCTTAAATGTATGTTTGGTTAAATGTCCATATCAGCACTAACATTCAATAGACTTCTTGCATCTTTTGAGTCAATAAGTAGTATGACATTGAGTCTGGTAGTAGTTGCATTTCATTTCCTAAGAAACAATCACATGACAGATGGCTCTAAGTAGTATTGAGTTGCATTCCAAACTTCTACTAGATAAGATTTAAAAGCAACAAAAAAACAAAAAAAAAAAGAGGTTCCGATTTTTATTTTAACATGATACATCAAAATCTCAAATGCGCAATCAAAGTAGGTAATTTTGGATGATAATGTCGGACCATAAGTTAACTTTGTCGGAAAATATTAGTGGTGCAACAACTGCTACAAAACCTGTCCCAAAGCCAACTTCGATGACTAAGAAGAATTGCCAATCAAATTCATTGCTTGAAGAAGGTGCTGAAGGATCAGATTCGTTGCTTGGAGCTAGAATGGGTGACTTGTTAGAATTTGTGCAACTTTTCATCAAAGGAGGCCCGCATAATCCTTCATTGCCCTCAAACGAAGTTGGTGAAAATGATTGGAGTTGAGTACTTATTGGGATCCTTTCCACTAAGTGATTATACGAGAGATTCAACAAAGAAAGGAAATTTACGCTTGCTAGTTGTGTAGGTATATGCCTATACAAATTGTTCATCGAGAAGTCTAAGGACTCTAGCTGTCGTAAATTTCTTATAGAAGATGGGAATAAGCCTGTAAAAGCATTATGTGACAAGTTGAGCACAACGAGAGACTTGAATAGTCCCAACTCTTCTGGTATTAATAACCAGCTTGAGTAGCTCAGTTGGTTAAGGTATGAGCTCTAGCTTAAAGGTTGTAGGTTCAATTCCAGACAAAGGCAATTAATTTTCGATACCAAAAAAAAAAAAAATTCTTCTAGTATTGGTCCTTGGAAATTGTTTGATGATAAATCAATGGAGGTGAACTAAGTTAGGATCTTAACTAGCTCCACCTCCTGATCTTTCATTAAGAGAATTAAACCCTAAATCAATATAAACAAGATCCTGAAGCTGCTCCCAATGAGTGGATGAGATCCCACCAGTGAAAACAATTTGAGGGAGGTCTAAATAGTTGAGAGATTTGGACATATGAAGAGAAGGGAGTGAATTTGTTTGATGACAAGTCCAAATATTCTAGTTGAGTTAGATTAGCCTTGAAGTGGGAAGTGGTCCAGTGAAGATGTGAAGTTGTAACCTCCAAGATTACTACAACAAAATTGACAGTACATAGCATGAGATGAATGGTATAATAGATAATAGATAGCATTTAACTTGATACTATCACAGCCAAAGCTATTAAAAGTCTCCTACTAGTTATTGCAACTTATAAAGGACAATGGGTCGGTACACAATCTTGGGTACTGACCAGTCATCACCGAGCATTTTCCATTTATAAATGCTATTGAATGACTTTTTGAAAAGCTATACCAAGAGATGCAGTAGCTTTTTGCAAATGCTATGATTATTAAAACGCTATAAAATACAAAAGCTTTTCTAAACTATAGCTTCTTCTATTGCTATTAAAGCTAGAAATAATATTGTAAATACCGTTATTATTTGGTTATATGAATGAAAATTCAAATTCCATCATATTAATTATGAATTAAACAAAAATTACAAGAAAAAAAAATAGGTGCATAAAAAGATTCAAGTCATTTCATTAATATACCAAAATAATTACATAGTTTGTTATATCATAGTAATAAAATACAATATCCTCATTTACAAAAGTATATGTCTAAGGAAAACAGATAATCCCAAAATCTAAAAGAATCGATCATGCGAGATTATTAAGGAAATTAACATAAGTTTTGATATAGATAATAGACAACAAATAAAAGTAATTGTCGTAAACATACCCATTGATTTTTTTGTTTGCATTTAGGTAACTAGATTCAAATAGTGAAGATTTGGAATCGAGAGATCTGCACAAGTGCAGATTAATTCTGAGAAAAATGTAAATGATAAACAAATTTGTGAATTATTTCTTCAACAACCACTAGCATCTCCATCACAACAAGAAACACAACTGATTTTAGCAACTCAAACGCTTACATGTTTAGATTAGAGTTAAAGGAAAGGACAGAAAGAAAGAGAAATGGATCAGATCTGGATGCTTTGAAGATGAGAATAAGAAAAAAAAAAATTAAATGGGTGATGGGTGTGGTTGAAGAAGACAGTCAACGTTGTATGAGATAAGATTGTATGAGATATATTAGAGTGTATTTTTTTTTCAACCACATTAATTGGAGGTAGACCAGGCAATAGGTCGTGTTATTGCGAATTCGTGTCGTTTCGTGTTTGGATCGTGTTAAAATTGCTCCACCCAAATCCGACCCGTTAGTTTAATGGGCTAAAATAGACAAATCTAAAATCATTTGTTAAATTAATAGATAACCCGACCTGACCCGTTATAAAATATTATATTTGAGATTTATTAAAAAGTTTAAAATAAATAATACTGAAGTATAATGAAACTCATACAATCAAGTTCACTAGCTACTTGTAGAGTTTTAGGGTTAGAATTAGGGTTATAATATTTTAAAATAATTGATTTAGAGTTTTAGAGTTTGTAATTTAGAAAATTTTCCTCTTTCAAAAAAAAGAAAACAATTAGAGATTTTTAAAAAATTAATTAGTAAAATATATTCTAACCATAAATATAGAGATTTTTTTTATTATATGAATTCCATAATATGACTATACGAAGTTTTTTTTATTAACTTTCATAGACACATGAAAAAAAAAAATTCTTTATATTAATGGGTTATCGAATTAATGGTTTTTTTAAAGGTGAATCCAAAACCGACCAATTATATTTCATGTCTTAATGGGTTGACCCATTATATTTCGTGTATTAATGGATTGACCTATTAACAACCTGATCCGATAAACTTAACCTACCGACCGTTAGTTTCCAATGGATTTGGATCGTGTTAATGGGTTTTGTAAAATTTTACCCTGTCTAACTAGAGTAACCATTACCTCCCACCCCTTATCAAAATCGAAATAAACCAAAATCAAAATCAAAACAAAATCAAACCCAAACCTAGGAACCAACATCATCAACTCTGTAAAATATCCAAAAGATTTACATTAGGATTACTTTAATTTTGCACAACAAACCATTCCACATCAAATCAACAACTCTGCCCTTTTTCTTAAAAAAAAAAAAAAAAATCAACAACCCTTCCACTTTTTTTTAAATTCCATGAAGAAGGGTCGAGGAAAAAACTATGCTTAAACAAATTAAACTGTGGCGATTATCCCGTTGAAGGCTTTATTTGGTACCGCGGCGCACCACCAAAGTCAAATGCGAACTCGGTTCCGACTTCCGACATGGGTGATGTGTGAGATAGTGAGAGAGATTGGAGTTTGGTGTGTGAGAGATTTCTGGGTTTGGTGGTGGGAGAGGTTTGTTGTTTTGGTTTGATTAAGGGGTTTCTGGGTTGGATTTTTGGTGGTGAGATTGATTGACTGAGAGAGAGAGAAGAGAAACAACTCGAAGAAGAAGAAGAGCAGAGGAGATTAAAAGATTTTCAAATAATTTGCCATGTGTCAGTACATCATTGGAGAAAGGATAAAATAAGATTTAATTTTAATGTTGTACCACTTGGCGTGTTTTAATTGGGTCCGTCTCACACAGCACACACATGAGACGGACCCATCGAAGATTTTCTCCAAAAACAGAAAGACCCATTTGCTTCTTGACGTGTAGTGACCACTTTCTTGGCCGAAAATCCTCTCTCTCATTTGCTCCTTGTACTCTGTTCTCCACTTCTTTGGAAGACAGAGAAAGAGGAGAATATGAGATGCAATGAAAATCAAATAAAACTCTACACACTCCCATCTTTTTTTTTCATTATAAAAAAATGCAAGTTCTAAGTAATGGTCTTTTTTTTTTGGGAACAAGTTTATTTATAATCATTTGGAGTATCGAGTGATCGTTTATAATCTATTTTCAAATTTTAATTGTTTATAACCTAATTTTTACACTATTATCATAATGCCCTTATATAAAAGCCCTCATCTAAAAAAAATCTTCTCTCTACTCTTCCATGACCTCCCTTCTTCTCCTATTTCCTTCTTTCCCTTCTTCTCCTCTTTCCTTCTTTCCCTTCTTCTTCCATTTTTAACTTCAAAAAAACTTTGATTCCAACTTTTACAAAATATTTTGTTCTAGAAACAAAAATCATCAAATAAACTAGGTTCTGATTTTGAGTTAAAGATTTGAGGGAGATTGCTTAGGGAAGTTTTTTGAGAAAATTAATTGGATTAGCTATTGAAGTGGTTAATGTGTGTAAAATCTTTGAGTTTTTGCTGTTATGAAAATACAATATAAGTGAATGTCCAATCCTACAATGTAACTTGTGATCCTTCACCTTCCTCAATTTATTCTCTAGTTTATGATACCATTTACTCTCAAGTTTATGGCTCCATTGATTCTCAAGTTTATTGCTTGTGTCTTTTCATTTGTAACTACTACATTGTGAGCCTATAAAATAGAGGTCTCACCAAGTTGTAAATACCATTGAGAAGTGAATAAAATATCATATTTATATGTCATCTATCTCTTGATTTCTTCTTGTGTTCTTGTGTTCTTACTATTAAGTTTATTTCACGTTATCAGCACGACGTAGCTCTGATCAGGTAAATATTCTTCTTTATTCATTCCATTTTCACAAGGTATGAAAATGTTGTAATTTGTTATTAACTCACTGCAATAATATTCACTATTTTTCATATTACAAAATATCATGGATTTAACATGTATATTTTTACCTTTACATATTTTGTTATAGTATTTGACATATTTGTGTTTAGAAATTTCTAATAATCATTTTTTGATTTAGCCAACTGAATATGTCGAACATCACAAAACTTGAATTTGCTGCTCTTGATATTTCTGGTGACAACTATCTGTCATGGATTCTTGATGCTGAAATTCATCTTGATGCTGAAATTCATCTTGATGCTGAGAATCTAGGAGAAACGATTAAAGAAAAAAAAATGAAGCATCTTCACAGGACCGTGCTAGAGCAATGATTTTCCTTCGGCACCATCTCCATGAAGGATTGAAATCTGAGTATCTTACTGTCAAAAATCCATTTGAGCTTTGGACAAATTTAAAAGAGAGATTTAATCACCAGAAAACGGTGATACTTCCAAATGCTCGTTATGCCTGGATGCATTTACGATTACAAGATTTCAAATCGGTCCGTGAGTATAATTCTTCATTATTTAAGATTGTCTCTCAATTGAAATTATGTGGAGAGATAATAACTGAACAAGACATGTTAGAAAAAACATTTTCTACTTTTCATGCCTCGAATTTGCTCATGTATCAGCAATATCGAGAGCATAGATTTACCAAATATTCTGAGTTAATTTCATGTCTTCTTGTGGCTGAGCAAAATAATGAGCTTTTGATGAAAAATCATCAATCTCGCCCAACTGGAACTGTAGTATTCCCAGAAGCGAATGCTAATTCATCAAATAACCGTGACGGTTATCGTAGCCGTGGCCGTGGTCATTCACAAGGCCGAGGGGGTCATAATAAGAAGTCTAAATCAAACCATCAGAAGTGGAATAACAATGATGAAAAACAGGAAAAGGGGAAATATTTTCAAAACAAACCCTCTAAAAATCATGACAATGCTTGTTTCAGATGTGGAGTAAAAGGACATTGGTCGCGTACCTGTCGTACGCCTAAACATCTTGTGGAACTTTATCAAGCATCATTTAAGGCAAAAGGAAAAGAGGTGGAAACAAATTTCATTGATCATGATGAGGCTGTTGACATAACTCATTTGGACGTTTCAGATTTCTTTGAGGACCCAAATGGAAATATCGACCACTTGATTGGTGATGGACATGTTAATGCCAATTAGCATGTTTGATATTATTTTTCAGTGTGTTTTTCATTATGCTTTTGGTGTGTTGCTAGTACTTATTTATCATTATGTTTAAGTGTTTTTCACTATGTTTAAGTTTGTTTTTGAGTGTTCTAGTGTATTTTGAGTGTGATTCTAATAAAATTTCCTACAGTGTGTGCTTTTGAGGGATAAATTTGTCTTATTATTTAGTTTGCTTTTAAATGAAGTTCGAGTTTTCTTTTCAATTATTTCTTAATTAAATTGTAATCTCCTCAAAATTTATTTTATATATATTTATATTAACTTAAGTTTATATATGTGAAGATGGTTTCGGATCATACTAATGATTTGAACAATCGAAAGATGAATGATGGAGATGAATGTCTTGTAGACAGTGCCACAACGCATACAATCCTTCGAAACAAAAATTATTTCACTCACTTAAAATTAGCTAAAGCTAATGTTAACACAATATCAGGTACTACAAACCTGATAGACGGCTCCAGAAGAGCAAATATTTTGTTACCAAATGGAACAAAATTACAAATTAATGATGGTTTATATTTTAGCAATTCCAGAAGAAATTTGCTAAGTTTTAAAGATATCCGTCTTAATCAGTACCACATTGAGACTACCAACGAAGATAATATAGAATACCTTTGCATTACTTCTATTGTATCATGCCAGAAGCAGATACTAGAAAGATTTTTTGGACTTTCTTCTGGGTTATATCAAACTACCATACGAACTATAGAAACAAATCTTGTATTAAGCCAGAAGTTCAATGATCCAAAGACTTTTATGCTTTGGCATGATAGACTTGGTCACCCAGGATTAATTATGATGCGGAGAATTGTTGAAAACTCACATGGACATTCTATAAAGAGCCTGAAGATTCTTTTGCCTTCTGATAACCTATGTGCATCTTGTTCTCAAGGCAAATTAATTACAAGACCATCCATAACAAATGTCAATTTTGAATCTCTAAGTTTTTTGGAAAGAATTCAGGGTGATATTTGTGGACCCATTCACCCATTTTGTGGACCTTTTCGATATTTCTTGGTTTTAATAGATGCGTCAACTAGGTGGTCACATGTTTGTTTGCTCTCTACTCGTACTGTTGTATTTGCAAGACTTCTTGCTCAAATTATTAAATTATGAGCCTAATTTCCTGATTATCAAATTAAAAAAATTAGACTAGATAATGCAGGTGAATTTACATCTAAGGCTTTTTGATGATTATTGCATGTCAATCAGTATTGATATAGAGCATCCTGTTGCACATGTCCATACTCAAAATGGTTTGGCAGAATCCTTGATAAAACATCTTCAATTAATTGCCAGACCTTTGCTTTTAAAATCAAAATTACCTGTTTCTTCATGGGGACATGCAATATTACATGCTGCATCGTTAATTCGTATTTGACCGACTAGTTATCATAATTTTTCTCCTTTGCAACTTGTACTTGGCCAACAACCAAATATTTCTCATTTGAGAATTTTTGGTTGTGCTGTTTATGTTCCAATTTCACCCCCACAAAGGACAAAAATGGGTCCTCAACGAAAACTTGGAATTTATGTTGGCTATGATTCTCCTTCAATAATTAGATATCTTGAGCCTTTAACAGGGGATATTTTCACAGCAAGATTTGCGGATTGCCAATTTGATGAACAAGTTTTTCCGTCGTTAGGGGGAGAAAAGACAAATAAACGACGTGAACTTATATGGAATGCATCGTCTTTATCTTAGTTTGATCCTCGAACAAATTGATGTGAACTTGAAGTTCAAAGGATTATTCAGTTGCAAAATATTGCAAATCAAATTCCAGATGCATTTACCGATTCAAAGAGAATAGTAAAATCACATATACCTGCTGAAAATGTCCCAGCAAGGGTTGATGTCCCTGAAGGACAATCAGATAAGGTAAATGAAATTAAACCACGCTTGAAGCGTGGTAGACCAATTGGTGTAAAAGACTTAACTCCAAGGAAAAGGAGAATACAAATGAAGCTTCAAAATAAAAGTGGCTCTCTTGAAGAAGCCATCATCGAAAATAAGATAGAAAAAATTAATCGATCCGAAAATGATCAAATTACTCCCAAAGAAGTATATGTACCAACAATTAAGGAAATACAAAATTCCCCTGAAGAGGAACAAAATGATCATGTAGATTTACAAAATAAAGAAATTTTAATCTCCCTAGATGAGGCTCATGAACGAATCTCAATAGATTATGTTGGTTCTAAGAAATTCCTGGATCGAAGAAATATTAACATTGATGATAAATTTGCATTTGCTGTCGCTCTTGATATTATGAATAATGATGAAGATGTTGAACCGACAACATTGGAAGGATGTCGACATAGAAAAGATTGGCCAAAATGGAAAGAAGCAATCCAAGCAGAACTAAATTTACTCGAAAAACATGAAGTTTTTGGACCTGTTGTCCTGACGCCTGAAGAAGTTAAACCTGTCGAGTATAAATGGGTTTTTGTTAGAAAGCGAAATGAGAAAAATGAAATTGTGAGATACAAAGCACGACTCGTAGCACAATGTTTCTCGCAAAGACCAGGTATTGACTATGAAGAGACTTATTCCCCAGTGATGGATGCAATCACATTTTGATTTTTGATTAGTTTAGCAGCCTCAGAAGGGCTTGATATACGTCTTATGGACATAGTAACAACATACTTGTATGGATCTATTGATACTGATATATATATGAAAATCCCTGAAGGATATAAAATGAATGAAAATTTAAAACATAGAAGCTTGTATTCAATTAAGCTACAAAGATCCTTATATGGGTTAAAACAATCTGGGCGCATGTGGTACAATCGCTTAAGTGAATATTTATTGAAAGAAGGATATGCAAATAATCCAATTTGCCCATGTGTTTTCATTAAAAAATCAGAAATTGGATTCGCTATCAATGCGATATATGTTGATGATTTAAATCTCATTGGCAATCTTGAAGAACTCACAAAAACTGCTTCTTACTTAAAAGATGAATTTGAAATGAAAGATCTTGGTAAAACAAAATTTTGCCTCGGCCTGCAGATCGAGCATTTACCAAGCGGAATATTTATTCATCAATCAACATATACGGAAAAAGTCTTAAAACGTTTTTATATGGTTAAAGCTTATCCATTAAGCACTCCAATGGTTGTTCGATCACTTGATACAGACAAAGATCCATTTCGTCCAAAAGAAGTTGGTGAAGAGCTTCTTGGTCCTGAAGTACCATATTTAAATGCAATTGGAGCACTTATGTACCTTGCAAATTGAACAAGGACTGACATTGCATTTGCAATCAATTTACTAGCAAGGTATAGTTCTGCACCAACTAGAAGACATTGGAATAGCATTAATCATGTATTGCGTTATCTTTGTGGAACAATTGATATGAGATTATTTTACTCAAGGGGATCAAAATCAGAATTATCCGGATATGCGGATGCTGGATACCTTTCTGATCCACACCCGATCACAAACATGATATTTATTTACCTGTGGAAATACTGCTATCTCATGGAGATCTGTTAAACAAATAATGGTTGCCATTTCCTCAAACCATTTGGAGATATTGGCAATTCATGAAGCTAGTAGAGAGTCTATTTGGTTAAGATCTATGATACAACATATTCGGGAAACATGTGGACTATCTTCAATAAAAAATAGTCCCACAATATTATATGAAGATAATGCTGCTTGCATTACACAGATTAAAGGAGGCTATATTAAAGGTGATCGAACTAAGCACATTTCACCAAAATTCTTTTATACACATGAGCTCCAAAAGAATGGTGAAATAGATGTTCAAAAAATACGCTTAAATGAAAATCTTGCAGATTTATTCACAAAAGCATTGCCAACCGCAACATTCACGAAGTTAGTGCATAATATTGGGATGCGGCAATTGAAAAGTATTTCTCAAACAATTGAGACGGCAACATCAAAATGAGCATATTGATGAGGGGGAGTAATTGTTTTGAAAGATAATCTATATACTGTACTCTTTTTGCCTTCACTAAGTTTTTATCCCACATGGTTTTTCTCAGTAAGGTTTTAATGAGGCAGTTGTTATCACCTCCAATATTATTTTTAAGATACATATGAATAATGTACTCTTTTTCCTTCACTAGTATTTTTTCCCACAGGGTTTTTTCTAGTAAAGGTTTTAACGAGGCATATTCTATGAAAAATGGACATTCAAGGGGAAGTGTTATGAAAATACAATATAAGTGAATGTCCAATCCCACAATGTAACTTGTGATCCTTCACCTTCCTCAATTTATTCTCTAGTTTATGATACCATTTACTCTCAAGTTTATGGCTCCATTGATTCTCAAGTTTATTGCTTGTGTCTTTTCATTTGTAACTACTACATTGTGAGCCTATAAAATAGAGGTCTCACCAAGTTGTAAATACCATTGAGAAGTGAATAAAATATCATATTTATATGTCATCTATCTCTTGATTTCTTCTTGTGTTCTTGTGTTCTTACTATTAAGTTTATTTCATTTGCATTATTTTTTATAGTTATAATTTATATAAACATGGGTTTTGTGTTAATGTAAAAATTTGTGTTGGATTTGCCAAGATTCATAAATTTTTCACGGAATTAGAAATTTCCAGAAGGTTTCATGAAATTTTAAAAAATTTCAGAAGGTTTTACGAAATTTTTAAAAAACCCAAAGGTTTCAAGAAATTGTGGAAAAACCCAAAGGTTTCACGAAATTTTGGAAAAACACGAAATTTTGGAAAAACCCAAAATTTTGGTATCGTGAAACCTTTGGGTTTTTCCAAAATTTCGTGAAACCTTCTGGAAATTTCCAATTCCGTGAAAAATTCATGGATCTTGCCAAATGCAACCCAAATTTTTATAATAACACAAAACCAAAACCAAGTTTACTTGATGATCTCAGTTTCCAGGACAAAATATTTTGTAAAAGTCGGAATCAAAGCTTTGTTGAAGTTGAAAATGGAAGAAGAAGAGAAAGAAGGAAAGAAGATAAGAAGAGAGGTCATGGGAGAGAAGATGAAATTTTGGAAAAAAATTAAAAAGTTAATTGGCTTAGGCATTTTTGTAATTTTAGCTAAGGATTGAAAGAATTTATTGCAAAATGATTAAAAACAATTAAAATATGAAACAATTTTCCCATAATCCATATGGCTATATTGGGCAATTTTCTCCTTTTTGTTTATTTATTTATTTATTGTTTTCAAAAGAATATAATAAGAAAAATATCACTAATTTGATTCCCACTCTAAACTTGAGTGGAGTGACTTGTTTAGGCTGGGCTTTTATTTTATTCCCTCTCAAAACTTTTTATCCCACTATAGCATATGGGAAAAGCTATAGATCTAGGTTAAACTTGGGAAATGCAATGGTTATTGTCTAGCATTTTTGAAATGCTATATTATTTCTATTAAAAAAAAAAAAAGTTACTTGTTAAATACCTATCATAGCATTTTATAACAAAAAACTATTTTAGATGGAAATTTTATAGTTTTTTAAAAAGAAGGATATTAAGCAATGCCATGAAATGTGAAATTTGCTGTAGTGTTTAATGTTGACAGACTTTTAAGGTTGCCAATGGAATCTGGTAACTTCCCTGATAAATTTATAACACATAACAGTAGGGTCCGGATAGAATTATCCTGAGGAAAATCTGATGACGAACCGGAAAGTAAATAATTAAATGACAAATCAAGAGTAACCAACTATGTCATAGACAAAATAGCAGTGGGTATTTCCCCCCCAAAGCCGGCATATGAAGGATTCAAGTGACTCAAATTTGTGAGGTTGGCCAACATGGATGGAATTTGACTCCCTGAAAGTTGTTGTCATGTGTGTTGCATATTTTGGCAACCAAGCCAACCATGTAAACTGGAAAGAGTAGACAAAGAGAGCAGCAGAAGAGAAGATGTTTGGAGATAAGATAGAGGGTCAGCAGCAGAAATTTATGTGAATCCCCTGGAGGTATGGCATAGTTTGTCTGAATCAAATTTGTTTGTAACATGCATGTCAACAGAAAAAAAAAGTCCTTAATTTAAGCGCACAACATGTGCAGTAAATTCCATACAGTACTAAACTTTAAGATTTGAAAAGCCAAACCCTTGAGACAAAAAAAGATATTTTCATCACACACGACGAATTGACAAAAGAAATTTGTGGATGAGAATGTCATACCATATATCTAATTTTTTAAAATATACTGGAGATGCAACTGCTGCTCCAAAGCCTACCCCAAATCCAGCTCCAATTGCTATTATGAATTGCCATTCAAATTCAAATTCGTTGCTTGAAGCTGCAGGTAGCTCACTCGAAGGTGTTGTGCCATCATCATTCGAGTTTGTTGTGCCGTCATCATTGGTCAAAGGAGGCCCATACAATCCTTCATTTCCTTCAAAAGAAATTGATGTAAAACTCTGGAGCTGTGTACCTGATGGGATCTTTCCAACCAAGTGATTATATGAGAGATTCAAGAAAGAAAGGAAATTTAGACTTGCGAGCTGTGTTGGGATCGCCCCACTCAAGTTGTTCACTGAGAGGTCCAAGGACTCTAGTTGTCCTAATTTACCTATAGAGGATGGGATTGAGCCCTTTAGCGCATTATGTGACAAGTTGAGAGCAAAGAGCGATTTGAGTAGTCCGATCTCTTTTGGTATTGGCCCTTGAAAATTGTTTGATGATAAGTCAATGGAGGTGAACAGAGTAAGGATTTTAACTAGCTCTCTCTCAAGACCTTTCATGGTCACTGTTACTGCATCCTGGTAATACAACTGGCTGAGATCCATGAATTCAAACCGGAGGTGTTCGAGCGGAGGTTGTGCTTTACCTTCATCAACCATCATTGCCTCCCAAGTTTTAAAGCCTTTTTGTGGTAGTTTTCCAGTAAAGTTGTTGGAAGCCAAGTCGAAAATTTGTAGCTGTGGCCAGGAGACGTCACGTTCTAGGCAATCGATTTTTCCATTGAATCTATTGGATCGCAGAACTAGGACACGCAAACTGGAGACATTCTTCAACCAGCATGGAAATACATCATTGATGTGGTTGTTTCCAAGGTCTAAAACCTCTAGTACTCTGCAATTAGCCAGAGATTTTGGAATGATTCCCTCTAGCTGATTTCCATTCATATTTAGAGTTTGCAGTCCACAATTTGCTGGAAACAAGTCAGAAATGGTGCCGTTGAGGCTGTTTCTCCTTAAATTTAGAACACCGAGATTCTTACTGCTTTGAATTAAACATGCCGGTATGCTGCCACTCAAATTGTTGCTCGACAAGTCAAGAACTTGAAGATTTTTAACTGTGCATATCGATTCAGGGATGACTCCTGTTATCCTATTGTTCGAAAGGGAAAAAAACGCTGTGTAGAGGAGGAGATTACCAATGTCATGTGGGATGGAATTACTAAAATTATTGTTTGAGTAATCTACGTACACAGCAGTTGGCGGTGGGAGTGGGATCTTTCCTTGGAGCTGATTGGAGTGTAGATCAAGGACAATGAGATCCGGAATAGAGTAAGGTTCTTGCAAACCCACCAGGCTGTTGCATGAAAGGTTTAAATTTTGGAGCAAACCATTACCAACTTCCCAAAACCAATTAGGTATTTCTCCAGGAATTTGGTTGTCTGAGAGGTCTAAATGAAACATGGTCGAATGGTTCCTTAGATTAGGAATCTTGCTCAGTTTACAAGAAGCCAACTTCAATGTGGTAATGCGGGGAAGGAAAGAACTGCTGCTACTTGCATTCACTGCCAAGCTGTTGTATGAAAGATCAAGTGCAGAAAGTTTGCCAAGCCTTTGAATAGTATCTAGATGTACAGTGCCATTGAACTTGTTGGAAGAAAGTAAGAGGATATGCAGTCGTTTTAGTTCAAAGACCGACATGGGAATTGGCCCTTCAAATCTGTTGCTACTTAAATCAAGGGTGTCAAGTATGGATGATGATGCATTCAAAAATTCAGGAACTTGACCTTCAAATTGGTTGTAGGCTAGCTGAAGCTGCTGCAACGATGGGAGTGCAAACAGAGATGGTGGAATACTTCCACTGAGCGAATTGTGTCTTAAGTCGACATTAACAAGATTCAATAACTGTTCCCAGTAATTGGTTGAGATGGAACCACTAAAAGCATTTTGAGAGAGGTCTAAATGAGTGAGATTTTTGGACATATGAAAAGATGGGATTGGACCTGTGAATTTGTTAGATGACAGGTCCAGATATATTAGTTGGCTGAGATTACCCATTGAAGCAGGAAGTGGTCCAGTGAAATTGCAATTATCAAGCTTTATTAGGGACAAATGTTTAAGATTGCTGATGGAATCTGGTAGTGTCCCTGATAATCTTGTGCCACTGAGAATCAGGGTCTGAAGAGAAGTATTCCGAGGCAAATCCGGTAAAAAACCATTTAGTAGTTCATTGTAAGATAAAATGAGAGTCTCCAGAGTCGGTAGCTGGAATATTTTTTCAGGTATGTTTCCATACAACCCGCAATTTCCTAGACTCAACGAGGTTAAATTTGAGAAATCAGAAAAAAATTCTGGAACTGGAGACAACAGATTATTCTTATCCAAACGAATGACTGAGAGTGATTGAAGGTTTGTAAGGGAAGAATTGATAGGGCCTGAAAGTAAACAGTTTGACAGGCTCAAAACTTGCAGATTAGGCAGTGAAGATGATAAAGCTTCACACCATTCATCTCCTTGGGCTGCTATATTGACACTATCGAGATATAGTTCTCTGAGTTGTGTGAGGTTCTTAACTAACACGCTTAAGTTAGGGTTCTCAAGTTTCAAGAGAGGAACTCCTACAGGAAAATCAGTTGAGAGATCAAGAGAAACCAACCTCGTCATGCCTGAAATTGCAATCGGAATCTGCCCTACGAAGCCAGCAGTAGAAAGATTGAGATAAGTCAAATTTGTGAGGTTGGCCAACCTGGGTGGAATTTGAGCTGTGTTGAACCAATTGAAAGCCAAATTCAGGCTCTGCAGGTACTGAAGTCCGAAAAGTCCAGTTGAATTCTCGATTCCACCGGAGATTGATTCAAAGCTCAAGTTGAGACCAATAACATGACCATCCACATCACAGTCCACACCGCTCCAAGTACAGCAATCCGTGCTTTGATTCCACTTCACCAGACGTACAGAAAGAGAAGAATCAAACACAAGGCTGTTCTTCATTTGAAGTAACATGGATTGCTGGTCGTTTTGACATTGGCCAGAAACCAAAATCATTGTGATGCTAAGAGAATTTGCTAAGAAGGATATCAGGAAAAGCCATGATAACAGTAGAATTCTCATTGCAAACAAAATAACTGCAGGATTCATTTCCTCTGTATGGTTTCAGAGTTGATCTTTCTATAGATCTATCACTGCCCTACATCAATAACTGTATATGGAAATTGCCAGGGCAATGCCAAATTCGTAGACCATAAAAGTAGTAATTGGCTGCAGACTATTCAAGTTGATCTTTCTACTAAAAATAGTAACCCCATTGTTTTCAAATCAATGCACAACCTACTTCCAAGAACGCCTTTAATGTTCGGTTATCAGGAATGCATTCCATGGACTTTTTGGCG
The DNA here is from genome assembly GCA_035582765.1 of Acer negundo. Taxonomy (NCBI): domain Eukaryota; kingdom Viridiplantae; phylum Streptophyta; class Magnoliopsida; order Sapindales; family Sapindaceae; genus Acer; species Acer negundo. The sequence goes on along the minus strand of CM069243.1, from coordinate 20,217,753 downwards.
TCAACTCTGCCAAAAGCCATTGACTATTGAATGTTGGAAGGGAGCCTACAATTTGACACTGATGGTTGAAAATGAAATCAATATATGATACCTGTTTTGATTCATGAATGAGCCCGAATTCAGTTTTACAGGCCGAGCCCAAACAAATTTAAGTTATTAGGCCTACTAAAACATGATCAGGCCCAGCAAACCCAGCTCCAATGGCTATTAAGAACTGCCCAACAAATTGGTTGCTTGAAGCTAGTATTGAAGCATTGAAGGTGGTAGCTCGTTAGAATATCTTGTGCACTTATTTGTCAAAGGAGAGCCTGGCATCAACTCTTTTTTAATGGGCAAGCTTTCTTTAATTAGGTTTTCTCATTCAACCATTCTTTTCTTAATGTTTTTAGCTGCTTTATGCTTCTTTTTCTGTGAGCCTTCCTGCTAGGATTCTTTAAAGAAGGGCAAATCTTTAGAAATCATATATACTCATTTCAAATAATGTAACAGCTTAGATAACAATTTCTTGGTTATCAGAAAACCAGATTCATATTTGTAGTATCAGGCAAAAATTATGGAACTGGAGATAACATATAACTAAGAGCTACTACAAAGCCTATCCCAAACCCAGCTCCAATGGCTATTAAGAACTTCCAGTCTCCCGGAGATGGTAGCTTGCTTGAATTTGTTGTGCATTCATTACTCAAGGGAGGCCTGCATAATCCTTCGTTGCCTTTGAACGAAGTTGGTAAAAACGACTGGAGATGAGTACTTGATGGGATCCTTCCGACAAAGTGATTATATTATAGATTCAAGAATGATAGGAAATTTAACCTTGCAAGTTGTGTAGGGATCACTCTGCTCAGGTTGTTTATTGAGAGGTCCATAGATTCTGTAAGTCGCAAGCTTCCCATAGATGATGGGATTGGGCATGTGAGAGCATTATGCAACAGGTTGAGAACATAAAGCGATTTGAACAGTTCCATCTCTTCTGGTATTAACCCTTGAAAATTGTTGGATGATAAATCAATGGATGTGAACGAAGTTAGGATCTTCACTAGCTCCATCTCAAGACCTTTGCTGGTTACTGTCACTGCATCCTGGTAGTATAATTCGCTTAGTCTGAAAATCTCATATTGCTGGTTGTTAAGCCCTTTCGTGGTAGTCTTCCAGTAAGGTTGTCGGAAGCCAAGTTGATAATTTGAAGCATTGGCCACGAGACATCATAATCTAGGCAGTGAATGTTGCCATTAAATTTATTGGATCTTAAGACTAGGACGCGCAAACTGGAGACATTCTTTAACAAGCATGGGAAGCCATCATTGATTTTGTTGTTCCCAAGGTATAAAACCTCCAGCATTTTGCAGTTGGCCAGAGATTTTGGAACTGTTCCTTGCAGTTGATTTCTATTGAGATCCAGAGTTTGTAAATGACAATTTCCCGGAAATCTATCAGATATAGTGCCACTGAGACTGTTTCTTCTTAAATTTAGAACACCAAGAGTCTTGCTCCTTTCAATTAAACAGGTTGGTATCGTGCCACTCAAATTATCGTTTGACAAGTCAAGAACATAAATTTATGTAGTATTGCATATTGATTCGGGGGATAACCCCCGTAAGGTTATTGTTTGAAAGGAAAAAGAACAAAATGTTGAAGGCAAGAAAATTACCAATGTCGGTTGGGATGGGAGAATTAAAATTATTGCTTGAATAATCCAAATAAGCAACATATGGAGGCTGGTGCAGGATCTTTCCTTGGAGCTGGTTGGAGTGTAGGTCGAGCACACGGAGTTCAGGGATAGAGTAGGGTTCTTCCAGACCCACGAGGAGATTTCCTGACAGATTTAGATGGTTGAGACCAAGTTCCCAAATCCAATTAGGAATTTCCCCAGAAATCTGGTTTTCTGAAAGATCAAGGTGAAATAGCATCGATTGGTTCTTTAGATCAGGAATCACTCTCAATTTACAAGAAGCCAAACTCAATATGCTAATGTCAGGAGGGAAAGAAGAATGGCTACTACTTACATTGACTACCAAGCTGTTATATGAAAGGTCAAGTGTAGTAAGATTGCCAAGCCTTTGAATAGTATCCAGCTGTACAGTGCCATTGAATTTGTTGAAAGAAAGTAGAAGGACATCAAGGTTTTTGAGTTCAAAGATCGACATGGGAATAGGCCCTTCTAATCTGTTTCCACTTAATTCTAGAGTATTAAGTACAGAGGAAGAGGCATTCACAAATTCAGGAACAGGGCCCTCAAATTGGTTGTTAGCAAGCTGAAGCTGCTGCAGCGATGGGAGTGCAAACAGAGATGGGTAAGTGAATTGTATCTTAAGTTAACTTCAACAAATTTCAAAATCTGCTCCCAATTAGTTGATGAGATGACACCACTCAAAACATTATGAGAGAGGTCTAAATGGGTGAGATTTTCGGACATATCGAAAGATGGGATTGGACCTTCCAAGTTGTTAATTGACAAGTCCAAAAAAGCTAGTCGGGTGAGATTAACCATTGTAATTGGAATTGATCCAGTTAAATTGCAACTTGAAAGCTCTATTCTTGACAAATTTTTAAGATTGCCAATGGAATCAGGTATTGTCCCTAAGAAACTTGTTTCACTGAGTATCAGGGTTCACAGAACGAGATTCTGAGGAAATTCTGGTAAAGAAACCTGAAGTAATTTGTTACTTGGTAAGACTAGAGTCTCTAGTGTTGGTACGTGGAATATCTTTTCAGGAATTTTCCCATACAACCCACAATAACTGAGACTCAAACATGTCAAATTTGGGAAGTCAGCCAAAAACTCTGGAATTGGAGACCAGATTATTGTCATCCAAACGAATCACTGAGAGTGACCGAAGGTTTGCAAGAGAAGGACTGATTGGGCCTGAAAGAAAACAACTGGACAAGCTCAAAACTTGCAGATTAGGCAGCGAAGATGATAAAGCTTGGCACCATTCATTTCCCTGGGCTGATATATTTACACCATCAAGATATAGATTTCTAAGCTCAGGGAGGTTCTGAACAAACAAATTCAAGTTTGGATTCTCAAGTTTCAACCGAGCACTTCCTATAAAGGAAAAAGTTGAGAGATCAAGAGTAACCAACCTTGTCATGCTTGAAATCTCAAATGGAATCTGCCCTGCAAAGCCACCATTGGAGAGATTCAGATAGGTCAAATTAGTGAGGTTGGCCAATACGGATGGAATTTGACTTGCTTTGAATTGATCATAAGCCAAATTTAGACTCTGCAGATGCTGAAGACTGAAAAGGCCAGTTGAATTCTCAATTCCACCGGAGATTGATTCCTCGCTCAAGTCAAGACCGATAACACGACCAGCCACATCAAATTCTACACCGCTCCAAGTACAGCAATCTATACCTTGACTCCACTGCACCAAGCATACAGACGAAGAAGAATTGAATATGAGACTCTTCTTCAGTCCTGATTGGTTTGACATTGGCCAGATACCAAAACCATATTGAAGCCAAAGAAATTTGTGGAAAAGGTTATGAAGAAAAGCCATGCTAAGAGTATATTTCTCATTGGAAACAAATTAACAGCTAAAACAATCATTTAACTGAAACTTGAAGAAGTGATAGAACATATTGTGCCTTTATAAAGGTTGGCGAAAGACATGGTTTCTCTGCTTTTAGTAAATACAAGATCGGGGAAGGATCCAAGATCGATATCAGCTTTTACTTTTCTAACCATGAACCTTATTTCTAAGAAGCTGCAGCAAAACTTGAAAGTATTGTGGATAAGTTTTGCAAGTATCACAATTTTTAGTTAAATGTCTATATCACAAATAAATTCCATATAAATTTTGTCAGCAACAGTGACAATCCTTGACCATAAAATGTGGGTTGAAAAAATTGAATAGTCTTGTTCATCTTGTAAACAAAATAATAGCCAACACTCCCAAATAAACTGAAACTTGCAGAAGTGATAGAACTCACAGTTGCCTGATGTAAGTGAGAGAGGAAGGGACATATTCTTTATTGAAAAGACTCTATGTTTTTCCCATTACGACAATATCACTGTATAAGGGACATATTCATTTCCTATGTATCGCTTGAAGTTGATCTTTCCATAGATCTATATCTTCTGAAAGAAAATAAAAATAGTAATTCATTTCCTATGGTTTTCTAATCAATAACTCAATTTGGGTGCTTATTGCTTTACACAGCCCAAGATTGACGGTGAAGCATGAAAATTGACATAATATGGGTGTAGAAAGTAAAATGGGTGTTGTAAGAAGTTTTTTGGGTGGCAACAGAGCCACCCTAATCAGTTTTATTTCATCCCAAGTTCAGTTTTGCAGACCAAGCTCAAACGAATTCAAGTTATTGGGCCCATAAAGTTGAAGAATTGACTCGTGACGTGGCCGGACACATCACAAGTCAACTCACAATTATGTTTGAATTACCAATTAATTACAAACTTTTGATGATTGTCCTAGCGAGATTATAAAAAGTTCTTTGAGAGTTAAAAAGAATAATATAAACCAAAGTAAAAAAAATGAATTTGCTACAACCAAACTAGATCAGTTTCCATATCACACCAGCTTCTTTTGAGTCAATAATCAGAATGATGTTGGGCCTGATTGTGGTGGAGACAATACTATGACAGAACAACAATACTCGACAAACAATCAACAAAGAACTAGAAGTCTTAATGAAAACATGATAGCAGTAGCCTTTCATTTCATTTTTATTTTCTAGGTAACAATCACATGGCAGAGGGATCAAAGCAGAGTTTGAGACCCAAACATCTGCCATTTAAATTTTAAAAGCATCCAAGAAAAAAAAAAAAAAAACCATCGGGTTACTTTATTTATTTATTTCAAGATCATATATCTTAAGCTCACATGCATAATTGACGTATAAATTTGTGGATGACGATATAATACCATAAATTTACTTTGTCAGAAAATACCATAAATTGACGTAGAAATTTGTGGATGACGATGTCGTACCATAAATTTACTTTGTCAGAAAATATCAAGGGTGCAACAGCGGCTACAAAGCCAGTTCCAAACCCAACTCCAATGACTAAAAGTAACCGCCAATCAAATTCATTATTTTTGCTCGGATCGGGAATTGTTGAATCGTTGGAATTTGAGCAACACTTCAACAAAGGAGGCCCACATAATCCTTCATTGCCCTCAAAAGAAATCGGTGAAAATGTTTGCAGTTGAGTACTTGTTGGGATCCTTCCCACAAAGTGATTATATGATAGATTCAGGACAGAAAGGAAATTCAGGTTTGCTAGTTGTGCAGGTATATGTGCACCTAAATTGTTCATCGAGAGGTCCAAGGACTCCAGTTGTCGTAAATTTCCCACAGAAGACGGGATTGAGCCTGTGAAAGCATTATGCGACAAGTTGAGAACAATGAGAGATTTGAATAGTCCCAACTCTTCTGGTATCGGCCCTTGAAAATTGTTGGATGATAGGTCAATGGAGGTGAATACAGTTAGGATTTTAACTAGCTCCATCTCCAGACCTTTCATGGTAACTGTTATTGCATCCTGGTAGGGTTGATTTCCCTCGGTCATCACAAATTGAAGGTGTTTGAGCTGAGATTGGGCTTTCTGCCCATCAACCATCATTGCCTCCCAGGTTGTTAAGCCTTTTTGTGGTAGTCTTCCAGTAAAGTTATTGGAAGCGAAGTCAATAATTTGAAGCATTGGCCAGGAGACATCATATTCTAGGCAACTGATGTTGCCATAAAATCTGTTGGATCGTAAAATCAGGACGTGCAAACTGGAGACATTCTTTAACCAGCATGGGAAGGCATCACTGATCTTGTTGTTCCCAAGGTCTAAAACCTCCAGCTTTGTGCAATTGGCAAGAGATTTTGGAACCAATGCTTCTAGTAGATTCGAGTTCATACTCAGCGTTTGGAATCCACAATTTCCTGGAAATCTATCTGGAATAGTTCCATAGAGATTGTTTCTTCTGACATTCAGAACACCCAAACTCTCACCCATCTCAATCAAACAAGTTGGTATTCTGCCACTCAAATTGTTGATCGACAAATCAAGAACTTGAAGCGATGAAGCATTGCACAATGATTCAGGAATGATGCCTGTAAGCGTATTGTTTGAGACAGAAAAGAGCTTCATACTGTGTGCAATATTACCAATGTCATCTGGGATGGAAGAAGTAAAATTATTGGTCGAATAATCAACAATTAACGCCAATGGTGGTGGGAGTGGGATTTTTCCTTGAAGCCGGTTAGAATGTAGGTCAAGATACCCCAGATTCTTAATAGAATAAGGTTCTTGAAAACCCACCAAGCTATTAAGTGAGAGATTTAGAATGAGGCAATTCGGTAATTCCCAAATCCAATTCGGTATTTCTCCAGAAATTTGGTTGTCTGAAAGATCTAAGACTTCAATAGACGAGATTTTCTTTAGATTAGGAATCATGACAAGTTTGCAAGAAGCCAACTTCAAATACCATATATTGGGAGGGAACGAAGAAAAGCTGGTATTTACATTGACTGCCAAGTTGTTGCATGAAAGGTCAAGCCATGAAAGTTTTCCAAGCCTTCCAATCACATCCAGCTGTACAGTGCCATTGAACTTGTTGGAAGCGAGAATCAGGAATTGGAGGTTTTTGAGTTCAAAGATTGACATGGGAATAGGCCCTTCTAATCTGTTTCCACTTAATTCTAGAGTATTAAGTACAGAGGAAGAGGCATTCACAAATTCAGGAACAGGGCCCTCAAATTGGTTGTTAGCAAGCTGAAGCTGCTGCAGCGATGGAAGTGCAAACAGTGATGGAGGGATACTTCCATTAAGGAAATTATCGCTTAAATCAACATCAACAATATCATGAAGCTGCTCCCAGTCAGTGGATGAGATCCCACCAATTAAACAATTTGAAGAGAGGCTTAAATGGTTGAGAGATTTAGACATATGAAAAGAAGGGATAAAACCACTGAAGTTGTTGAATGACAAGTCTACATATTCTAATTGGGTTAGATTACCCATTGAAGGGGGAAGTGGACCAGTGAAATTGTTCCTTGACAAGTCCAAATATTCTAATTGGGTTTGATTACCCATTGAAGGGGGAAGTAGACCAGTGAAATGGTTGGACGACAAGGCCAAATGTTCTAATCGGGTTACATAACCCATTGAAGGGGGAAGTGGACCAGTGAAATTGTTTGATGACAAGGCCAAATATTCCAGTTGGGTTAGATTACCCAGGGGAAGTGGACCAGTGAAACTGTTGAATGAGAAGTCCAAATGTTCTAGTCGGGTTAGATTAGCCATTGAAATGGGAAGTGAACCAATGAAATTGTTGAATGACAAGTCCACATATTCTAATTGGGTTAGATGACCCATTGAAATGGGAAGTGGACCAGTGAAGTTGCAACCTACAAGATCTAATTTTGATAGACTTTTAAGGTTGCCAATGGAATCTGGTAGCATCCCCGATAAGTTTGTGTAGCTTAGCACCAGGGTTTGTAAAGAGTTATTTTGGGGAAAATGTGGTAATGAACCCTGAAGAAAATTACTAAGAGTTAAATCAAGAGTCTCGAGTGTTGATACCTTGAATATGTTTTTAGAGAGTTTTCCTTTCAAACCACAATAAGCCAGACTCAAGATGGTCAAACTTGGAAACTCAGCCAAAAATTCTGGAACTGGAGATGACAAATCATTGAAATCCAAACGAATGACTGAGAGTGAGTGAAGGTCTGCAAGGGAAGAATGGATGGGGCCTGAAAGAAAACAAAATGACAAGCTCAAAACCTGCAGATTAGGCAGTGAAGATGATAAAGCTTGGCCCCATTCATTTCCGTGGGCTGATATATTTACACGATCAAGGTATAGTTCTCTGAGCTCACTGAAGTTCTGAACAAGTACTTTTAAGTTTGGATTCTCAAGTTGCAAACGAGCAGTGAAGGAACATGACAGATCAAGAGTAACCAACCTTGTCAAACTCGAAATCTCGATGGGAATTTGCCCCACAAAGCCGGCATCAGAAAGATTCAGGTATGTCAAATTGGTGAGATTGGCCAACCTGGATGGAATTTGAGCTTCATCAAACGAATTAGAAGCCAAATTAAGGCTCCGGAGATGCTGAAGAGCGAAAAGGCCTGTTGAATTATCAACTCCACCACAGATTGATTCCTCGCTTAAGTCGAGACCAATAACACGACCAGCCATATCGCAGTCTACACCGCTCCATGTACAGCAATCTGTGCTTTGATTCCACTGCACTAGACGTACAGACAAAGTAGAGTTGAAGAGGAGGCTGTTTTTCATTTGGAGTAACAAGGATTGCTGGTCACTCTGACATTGCCCAGAAACATGAATTATAGGGATGCCAAAGAAATTTGTAGAAAAGGGTATGAAGAAAAGCCATGATAAGAGAATAATTCTCATTGCAGAAGAAATTATAGCTAAAATAACAGATCAAACTTGATTGAAGGAAAGAGGAGATAAGATTAATATAGGACTAGCCAAAGAGGAGATATTTGAGATAAGATCAAGAAGGGAGTCAAGGAGACTTGTCCTACAATCACTGAACATTGATTTCCATTTATGATGGTTAAAAAATGAAATCAATATATGATATTATGATAGCTTCTTCCTATACGGTTACTTCAAATTATGAACAAGGGAACGAGTCAATTTCAAATTTTTAGATTGTCTGTGCGATTTGTATGCGGACTAAGTGTGAAAGCTTACAGGAGGATGTGGAAAGGTATAAAAATGTACATTGTGGAAAAATATAAGCGAAGAAAGAGCCTGGCCTTGAATGTTTGGTTAAATGTCCATATCGATTAGGACTAACATTAATTACAAGACTTACACAGCTGTCCAGTCCCATCTTCCACAATGTCTTCTTAGTTCTTTCTATAGATAATTAGATATAAGTAACTCTTAATTTAAGATCTGAACTCTGAACAACATCTTAAAAGCAACTAGATTTTCTAATGCTTCAATTTTGAACCTAAATTACCAGTTGTGACTTATGATGGGAAATGTTTGAATTCAACTTGTGATGAATTGTCCTAGGGAGATTCTAAAAATCAGTTAACATCTTTCAGAGCTAAAAAGAATAATATAATCAAAGTAATTAAAAAAAAATGAATTTGCTACCACCAAACAAGATTAGTTTGCATATCACACTAGCATCCACTCAAACTGTTGCTTGACAAGTCTAAGAACTCAAAGATTCGTAGCATTGCACATTGATTGTGGGATAAGTCCTGTAAGCCTGTTGTTGACTGAATTGAATGTGAAACTGCAATCTCATTACAATTTCGACCCTAATTCTTGCAATTTCGATGTAGTCCTATGTTCACACACCATTCTTCTTGACCATCTATTTACGCTTCATGAAGCCTCATGGAATTTGACTTCCAAAAAAGCACTTAAGGAAGCTTCCCGGAATTTGATTAATTTATTTTTTCCCTTTCCACGGTATGCAAAAGAAAACTAAGAAACAAATCAATGCAAGGTTTCCAGATAATAAAGATCTTGTAACTGTACAAAACATTTATAATAGCTAAATTATTCGTGCAATTAAATTACAAGAGTCTTGTTTAAAAAAAATTAATTAAAAAAAAATATATAGTTTCAAACTAGACTAGAAAGGACCACAAGGTCCACAAATGAAATGAGATAGCAATATAATAAGAAATTCGAGTACACGGAGCTTGATAGAAAAATCAATTTCTATTGAATGATCCTACTTAATTATTTGCAAAAAAAATAGTCACCCCATTGTTTTCTAATCAATAACTCAATTTGGGTGCTTGTTGCTTTACAGCCCAAGCTTGACGGTGAAGAAATTTTGAGGCTCTCCTTTAATGTTTGGTTATATTTCCATATCAGGAATAACATTCCATGGACTTTTAGGCGATAAACTCTTCCAAAAACCATTGACTATTAAATGTTGGAAGGGACACTTATCCTACAATTTGACACTGAACATTAAATTTCCATTATGATGATTGAAAATGAAGTCAATATATGATATCTTCTTCAACCTCTTTCAGAGGCCATTCACAAATGTCCCAGCTTGCCAACTTTCATTAACTCGATCTGGACACGCATGTGGTGTGGGTGGATGATGGTTAAATTTTTGGGTTGTCTAACATTAATGATTTTGAAAAGATAAGTGAAAGAAATTTTGAGGCTCTCCTTTAATGTTTGGTTATATATCCATATCAGGAATAACATTCCATGGACTTTTAGGCGATAAACTCTTCCAAAAACCATTGACTATTAAATGTTGGAAGGGACACTTATCCTACAATTTGACACTGAACATTAAATTTAATATGAGTGTAGAAAGTAAAATGGGTGTTGTTAGAAGTTTTTTGGGTGGCAATAGAGCCACCCTAATCAGTTTATTTCATCTCAAGTTTAGTTTTGTAGACCGAGCTCAAAATATTCAAGTTATTGGGCCTAACGTGACGAGATTATAAAAATCAGTTGCTATTTCCTTAAGTTCTTTGAGAGTAAAAAGGAATAATATAATAGTAGCATTATTTACATCCCCGAATAACCCCTTTTTGTATGTAGACAATAATAAAAATTTTAAAATATGAAATTTTGTAAACACACTCCATACATTACCAAATATATCATTTCTTTTAATTTTTAAAAATATTATAAATAAATTATAAAATATTTAAAATCAATATATATATATATATATATAATTAAAATCATAGCATTGCAAAACCAACTAAACTTACATAAACAAATGGGATTTTATACAATTTTTACACAAACAAAGTCACTAAAATTATTATTAGACCTAAGAGTTTCTTCTTCTTCATCATTATTATTAGAAAAATGGAACTGTAAACAAAGCCACAGTTCCATTTTTCTTATTGCAAAACAAAGTCACAAAGCACAATTCCATTTTTCTAGGCAGCCGCTGCCTTCTCCATTTTCCCATTTATAATGGAGGGATAACAATTCCACGATTTTACACAATTATGCCGAGGTTATTATGATATATATATATATATATATATATATATATCCAATTTTATATCCAATTTAGAATGGGAATAGGCAACAGCCTTCCATCTTCATTTTAGGCTTGGAAGTTCACCCATTTATTGATTTGGATTTTTTGTTTTTCATTACTATTTTTATTTTATTGCTTCCTTTTTTAATTTGGTTTAGTTTAGTCAACTATTCAAAATAGTAAAATAGTTATAAAAATTATTATTTACTTAATTAAAATATTAATAATTTAATTTAAGGGTAATATTGAAATTTCGAAAATATATAAATTTTGAATGTACGGGCCACTCATAATAAAAACCAAAATAAAAAATGAATTTACTACAACCAAACGAGATCAATTTGCAAATCTCACTAGCTTCTTTTGAGTCAATACCAGAATGATGTTGGCCTGGTGGTGGTGGAGACAATACCATGACAGAACAACAATACTTGACAAACAATCGTCAAAGAACTGGATGTCTTAATAAAATCATGATAGCAGTAGCCTTTCATTTCATTTTTTATTTTCTATGTAACAATCACATGGCAGAGGGATCAAAGCAGAGTTTGAGACCCAAACATCTGCCATTTAAATTTTAAAGCAACCAAGAAAAGTAAAAAAAACCCAACAGGTTACTTTATTTATTTATTTCAAGATGATACATCTTAAGCTCACATGTAGAATTGATATGTAGAATTGACGTAGAAATTTATGAACGATGATATCATACCATAAGTTAACTTCGTCAGAGAATATCAAAGGTGCAACAGCTGCTACAAAACCTATCCCAAACCCTATTCCAATGACTAAGAAGAAGTGTTAGTCAAATTCATTACTTGAAACGGGTTTTGAAGGATCAAATTGATTGCTCGGAGGTGAAATTGTCGACTCGTTAGAATTTGTGCAACTATTCGTCAAAGGAGGCCCACATAATCCGTCATTGGCTTCAAAAGAAGTTGGTGAAAATGATTGGAGTTGAGTACTTGTTGGGATCCTTCCCACGAAGTGATTGTATGATAGATTCAGGACAGAAAGGAAATTCAGGTTTGCTAGTTGTATAGGTATATGCCTAAGCAAGTTGTTCATCGAGAGGTCCAAGGACTCCGGCTGTCGTAAATTTCCCACAGAAGACGGGATTGAACCTGTGAAAGTATTATGTGACATGTTGAGAACAATGAGAGATTTGAATAGTCCCAACTCTTCTGGTATCGGCCCTTGAAAATTTTTGGATGATAGGTCAATGGAGGTGAATAAAGTTCGGATTTTAACTAGCTCCATCTCCAGACCTTTCATGGTAACTGTTACCACATCCTGGTAGTGTTGATTTCCAATGGTCATCTCAAATTGAAGGTGTTTGAGCTGAGATTGAGCTTTTTGTTCATCAACCATCATTGCCTCCCAGTTTGTTAAGCCTTTCTGTGGTAGTCTTCCAGTAAAGTTATTGGAAGCTAAGTCGATAATTTGAAGCATTGGCTAGGAGACATCATATTCTAGGCAACTAATGTTGCCATAAAATTTGTCGGATCGTAAAACCAGGGCGTGCAAACTGGAGACCTTCTTTAAACAGCATGGGAAGGCATCGTTGATCTTGTTGTTCCCAAGATCTAAGACCTCCAACTTTGTTCAATTGACAATAGATTTTGGAACCATTCCCTCTAGTTGATTCCCATTCAAACTTAATGTTTGTAGTCCACAATATCCTGGAAATTTGTCCGGAATGGTTCCATAGAGACTGTTTCTTCTTATATTCAGAACACCCAGTTTATTACCAATCTCAAATAAACAAGTTGGTATTCTGCCTCTCAAATTGTTGCTTGACAAATCGAGAACTTGACGATTTAGCAATGCACAATGATTCAGGAATAACGCCTGTTAGCTTATTGTTTGAAACGGAAAAGAGGTCCATATTGGATGCAACATTACCAATATCATCTGGGATGGAAGAAGTAAAATTATTGCTCGAATAATCAACAAATGCAGCCCGTGGCGGGGGGAGTGGGATTTTTCCTTGAAGCCGGTTAGAATGTAGGTCAAGTACAACCGGATTCAAAATAGAATAAGGTTCTTGAAAACCCACCAGGCTATTATGTGAGAGATTTAGATGGAAGTCAACTTCCCAAATCCAATTCGGTATTTCTCCAGAAATTAGGTTGTTTGACAGATCTAACTCAAGTAACGAGCAATTCTTTAGATTAGGAAACATGACAAGTTTGCAAGAAGCCAGCTTCAATAGAAAAATTCGTTGGGGGAAAGAAGAAAAGCTGGTACTGACATTGACTGCCAAGTTGTTGTATGAAAGATCAAGCCATGAAAGATTGCCAAGCCTTCCAATCACATCCAGCTGTACAGTGCCATTGAACTTGTTGGAAGAGAGAATCAGGAATTGGAGGTTTTTGAGTTCAAAGATTGACATGGGAATAGGCCCTTCTAATCTGTTGACACTTAGATCGAGGTGTTTGAGTACAGAGGAGGAAGCATTCAAAAATTCAGGAATTAGGCCCTCAAATTGGTTATCAGAGAGGTCTAAATAGTTGAGAGATTTGGACATATTAAGAGAAGGGATTAAACCCGTGAAATTGTTTGATGACAAGTCCAAATGTTCTACTTGGGTTAGATTAGCCATTGAAGTGGGAAGCGGACCACTGAAGTTGCAACGTCCAAGATCTAATTTCGACAGACTTTTAAGGTTTCCTATGGAATGTGGTAGCGTCCCCGACAAACTTGTGTTATGGAGAACCAAGGTTCGTAAAGAGTTGTTTTGAGGAAAATCTGGAAATGAAACATGATGTAAATCATTAGAAGATAAATCAAGAGTTTCAAGTGTTGATACCTTGAATTTGTTTTCAGGAAGTTTTCCTTTCAAATTACAATAAACCAGACTCAAAACCTGCAGATTAGGTAGCGAAGATGATAAAGCTTGGCCCCATTCATTTCCGTGGGCTGATATATATACACCATCAAGATATAGCTGTCTGAGCTCACTGAAGTTCTGAACAAGTACTTTTAAGTTTGGTTGTAAACAAGGACTCCAGTAACATGACAGATCAAGAGTAACCAACCTTGTCAAACTCGAAATCTCAATGGGAATCTGCCCCACAAAGCCGGCCTTAGAAAGATTAAGGTAAGTCAAATTGGTGAGGTTGGCCAACCTGGATGGAATTTGAGCTTCATCGAACAAATTATAAGCTAAATTTAGTCTCCGGAGATGCCGAAGACTGAAAAGACCAGTTGAATTATCAATTCCACCATAGATTGATTCCACACTTAAGTCAAGACCAATAACACGATCAGCCATATCGCAGTCTACACCGCTCCATGTACAGCAATCAGTGCTTCGATTCCACCGCACCAGACGTACAGACAAAGTAGAGTTAAAGGTGAGGCTGTTTTTCAATTGGAGTAACAATGATATTGCTGGTCACTCTGAAATATCCCAGAAACCAGAATCACAGGGATGCCAAATAAATTTGTTGAAGAGGTTATGAAGAAAAGCCATGATAAAAGAATAATTCTCATTGGAGAAGAAATAATAGCTAAAACATCAAAATGACTGATCTGACTTGAGATTGAATGAAAGAGCTTGTGGTGACATTATTAATATAGGACTAATACTAGAAGGAGTGTGACGTACAGGACATGAATTATATTCAACTGGGACCTAGTAATCATACAACTTTTTTGAATATATTAAATGTTTCAACTTTTTTGGCCACCCACCATGTAAACTGGCCGGGAAGTAGTCCAAGAAATCAGCAGAAGATGTTAAAATAACGATGCTAAATCAAACATTGTGTTGGTCAAGATACGTTTAAAATGCATAATCACCCATACCCCATCAGCATACCCAGAAACAGTAGAACATACATAGTTTGGATGCACCGAATTTCAGAATTCTAAGGCTTACAAATCCAAAGAATCATAACAAAATATATCCATAAAAAGGATACTTTCTCGAGGAACAAAAATAAACCAAATGAAATGATATGTAAATACACAATAATATATTTTTTAGGTGTTTAACAAAAAAAATAAAAAATTTTTTAGGTCCATTTTAAAGATTCGCCATGGACCTTCAAAAAGTCAGGGCTGGCCCTAACCAAACCAACCATGTAAACCGGAAGTAGAAGAAGACAGCAGCAGAAGAGAAGATATTTTGAGATATGACAGCAGCAGAAACTTATGTGAATGCCCTGGAGGTATGGCATAATTTGTCTGGAATCAAATTTGTTTGGAACATGCATCATGTGAACAGAAAAAAAAAAAAGAAAAAAAAAAGGTCCTTAATTTAAGCGCACAACATCTGCAGTAATTACCTACAGTACTAAACTTTAAGATTTGAAAAGCCAAACCCTTGAAAAAAAAAAAAGAGAACAATTTTTATTGAATAAGAAAACATTTTCATCACACACGACGAATTGACAAAAGAAATTTATGGATGACAATGTCATACCATATATCTAATTTTTTAAAACATACTGGAGATGCAACCGCTGCTCCAAAGCCTGTCCCAAATCCAGCTCCAATTGCTATTATGAATTGCCAGTCAAATTCAAATTCATTGCTTGAAGCTGCTGGTAGCTCATTAGAATTTGTTGTGTGAACATCATTGGTCAAAGGAGGCCCATACAATCCTTCATTTCCTTCAAAAGAAACTGATGTAAAACTCTGGAGCTGTGTACCTGATGGGATCTTTCCAACCAAGTGATTATATGAGAGATTCAAGAAAGAAAGGAAATTTAGACTTGCAAGCAGTGTTGGGATCTCCCCACTCAAGTTGTTCACTGAGAGGTCCAAGGACTCTAGTTGTCCTAAACTACCTATAGAGGATGGTATTGAGCCTATGAGAGCATTATGTGACAAGTTGAGAACATGGAGCGATTTGAGTAGTCTGATCTCTTCTGGTATTGGCCCTTGAAAATTGTTTGATGATAAGTCAATGGAGGTGAACAGAGTAAGGATTTTAACTAGCTCTCTCTCAATACCTTTCGTGGTAACTGTTACTGAATCTTTGTACTGTGGAATTTCAGGGAACAAATCCATCTCAAATTGGAGCTGTTTGAGCTGAGATTGTGCTTTATGCTCGTCAACCATCATAGCCTCCCAGGTTGTTAAGCCTTTTTGTGGTAGTCTTCCAGTAAAGTTATTGGAAGCTAAGTCAAAAATTTGAAGCATTGGCCAGGAGACATCATATTCTAGGCAACTGATGTTGCCATAAAATTTGTTAGATCGTAAAACCAGGACGTGCAAACTGGATACCTTCTTTAACCAGCATGGGAAGGCATCACTCATCTTGTTGTTCCCAAGGTCTAAAACCTCCAGCTTTGTACAATTGGCAAGAGATTTTGGAAGCAATCCTTCTAGTTGATTCCCATTCATAGTTAGCATTTTTAATCCACAATTTCCTGGAAATTTTCCTGGAAATCTGTCCGGAATGGTTCCATAGAGACTGTTTCTTCTTACATTCAGAACACCCAGATTCTCGCCCTCCTCAATCAAACATGTTGGTATTCTACCACTCAAATTGTTGCTTGACAAATCAAGAACTTCAAGCATTGTAGCATTGCACAATGATTCAGGAATAACGCCTGTAAGCTTATTGTTTGCAACGGAAAAGAAGGACATCATACATGGACTATTACCAATGTCATCTGGGAATGGGATTTTTCCTTGAAGCAGGTTAGAATGTAGGTCAAGTACAACCAGATTCGAATCAATAGAATAAGGTTCTTGAAAACCCACCAAGCTATTATGTGAGAGATTTCTATCAGTGCCAGAAACTTCCCAAATCCAATTCGGTATTTCTCCAGAAATTTGATTGTCTGAAAGATCTAATGCGCGAATATACGAGAATTTCTTTAGATTAGGAATCATGGAAAGTTTGCAAGAAGCCAACTTCAATTGCCAAATATTGGGAGGGAAAGAAGAAAAGCTGGTATTTACATTGACTGTCAAGTTGTTATATGAAAGGTCAAAGTAAATAAGATTATCAAGCCTTCCAATCACATCCAGCTGTACAGTGCCATTTAACTTGTTAGAAGACAGATCCACCAATCGGAGGTTTTTGAGTTCAAAGATTGACATGGGAATAGGCCCTTCTAATCTGTTGCCGCTCAAATCAAGGGTTTCAAGTACAGAGGAGGAAACATTTTGAGAGAGGCCTAAATAGTTGAGAGATTTGGACTTATGAAAAGAAGGGATTGAACCACTGAAGTTGTTTGATGACAAGTACAAATGTTCTAGTCGGGTTAGATAACCCATTGAAGTCGGAAGTGGACCACTGAATTTGTTTGATGACAAGTCCACATGTTGTAATCGGGTTAGATAACCCACCGAAGTCGGAAGTGTGCAAGTGAAATTGTTGTATGACAAGTCCACATATTGTAATCGGGTTAAATAACCCACTGAAGTCGGAAGTGTAGTGAAATTGTTAGATGACAAGTCTACATATTCTAATTGGGTTAGATTACCCATTGAAGGGGGAAGTGGACCAGTGAAATGGTTGGACGACAAGTCCACATATTCTAATTGGGTTAGATTACCCATTGACATGGGAAGTGGACCAGTGAAGTTGCAACCTACAAGATCTAATTTTGACAGACTTTTAAGGTTGCCAATGGAATCTGGTAGCGTCCCAGACAAATTTGTGTTGCGGAGCACCAAGGTTCGTAAAGAGTTATTTTGAGGAAAATTTGGCAATGAACCGTGAAGTAAATTATTAAAAGATAAATCAAGAGTCACGAGTGTTGATACCTTGAACATGTTTTCAGGAAGTTTTCCATACAAATCATTGTCATCCAAACGAATGATTGAGAGTGATTGAAGGTCTGCAAGGGAAGAAGGGATAGGGCCTGAAAGATGACAATTGGACAAGCTCAAAACCTGCAGATTAGGCAGCGAAGATGATAAAGCTTGGCCCCATTCATTTCCGTGGGCTGATATATATACACCATCAAGATATAGTTGTTTGAGCTCACTGAAGTTCTGAACAAGTACTTTTAAGTTTGGTTGCAAACAAGGACTCCAGTAACATGACAGATCAAGAGTAACCAACCTTGTCAAACTCGAAATCTCGATGGGAATTTGCCCCACAAAGCCGGCATCAGAAAGATTCAGGTATGTCAAATTGGTGAGATTGGCCAACCTAGATGGAATTTGAGCTTCATCGAACAAATTAGAAGCCAAATTAAGGCTCCGGAGATGCTGAAGAGCGAAAAGGCCAGTTGAATTATCGATTCCACCATAGATTGATTCCTCGCTTAAGTCGAGACCAATAACATGACCAGCCATATCACAGTCTACACCGCTCCATGTACAACAATCCGTGCTTTGATTCCACCGCACCAGACGAAGAGACAAAGTAGAGTTGAAGATGAGGCTGTTTTTCATTTGGAGTAACAAGGATTGCTGGTCACTCTGACATTGCCCAGAAACATGAATTATAGGGATGCCAAAGAAATTCGTCAAAAAGGTTACGAAGAAAAGACATGATAAGAGTATAATTGTCATTGGAGAAAAACTAATAGCTAAAACACCAAAATGACTGATCTGACTTGAGATTGAATGAAAGAGCTTGGTGACAATATTATTATTATAGGATTAGTACTAGAAGGAGGGTGAAGTACAGGATATGAATTCTATTCAACTGGGACCTAGTAATCATATAACTTTTTTGAATATATTAAAATCTTTAACTTTTGACTCT
The DNA here is from genome assembly GCA_035582765.1 of Acer negundo. Taxonomy (NCBI): domain Eukaryota; kingdom Viridiplantae; phylum Streptophyta; class Magnoliopsida; order Sapindales; family Sapindaceae; genus Acer; species Acer negundo. The sequence continues at coordinate 20,199,084 of CM069243.1, read as the reverse complement.
CTAAAAGTTGCACAGTTTGGCCAATATGTACAAATGTGCAGTTCCACCAGACTTCTTTTGGTTCTCACAACGCATTTTCTTGATCTTCAAGTGGGTGTGAATCGGAAGACCCCACCATTGAAAATCACATTTCCCGAGAAAACACACTTTCACAAGCCTCATCATCACACCTCTGATTCTGCAATTTCAACTTAGTCCTCTGTTCACACGGCCATTCCTCTACACCAACGCAACATCATTCATCGATTCAAAATAGTTTGAGAATTTTGAAGGAAATTAAAAACAATTGCTGCCATTTAATTCATAGTCCAAAATAGTTTGTAAGACTATGATCTAATTTTTAATAATTCATACAAAAAATGAGAAAAGGACTTTAATATTCTTATTTTCGGATTTTAAACATATTTTAACCTTCATTTATACATAATTAATTTGAATTCAATCTAATTTAAAGTTTTGGTTTTAGTTTAATAACAGCTGCTCAACATATTGTTGCTTGTTGAAGTTAGAAGTTTGGCTAAAAACCAGAGACTTCCTAATATGTCAGCATAATTTTTTTTCTTGATTAAATTTGTTATTTGAGTTTTAAGTTTCTCATGGATGCTAGATAATCAAGTTGTGAACCCACAAACAAATCAGAAATAAAGTTCCTACTGGAAAGATAAATTATGAAAAAGGTGAGAATTTATAAAATATATAAAAAATATTTTTTACAACAAACGAATTTTTTATTGTTAGTAATCACATTATAAAAATTCATTTCACCACATAGACATTAAATTACCAAAATATCCCTCCATACACTTGCTTCAAACGTCTTCCTCCCTTCTTTTCCTATTGTTGAAGTCAACTGTGAAACCATTTTTGAAGCCAAAGGTGAAACGTGAAAATCATTTTAAGATAACTTCGAATTTCTAAGTCTCATATATATGACAAAAATTTCTTGAGAAAAGCTTTAAGAAAAGTAGGATTAACCAAGGAAAAAGAAAAAAAGTGGTGCTTGGTAAAGTACTAAAGTGCTACTTGTCTGCCACGGCATGATATTATTAATATAATACAATCCAATACAAAGATTTATTATAATCTAGGGAAACTATCAAAAACCTCCCTCTAGTTTAGGTTATTGACCAAAAATCACCCTCTAGTTCCGTTATTAGCTAAAAACCACCATGCATGTTTTAAATTTTTATATTTTGATATTTTTTTTTTATTCGGTGGAGATATATATCTCAACTGGAATACAAAAACAAATAAAAAATATATATCTCAACCGGAATACAAAAAAAAAAAAATCAAAATACAAAAATTTAAAACATACATGGTGGTTTTTGACTAATAATGGAAATAGAGGATGGTTTTTGACCAATAATCCAAATTAGAGAGGGTTTTTTGATAGTTTCCCTATAATCTAAAGAATCAAATTATTTTCATTTAAGTCCTTTTTGGCTGCTTGATAGGCCTGGGGCCTTGATCAGATGATGATACTTCTTAGTAATCACTTTAAAAAGGTTGAATAAAGATGGAGTGTTTGTAAACGAAAACTCGATTTAGATTGCTTCTGGTGTACAGTACATATAGAAAGTTAGAGCAAAAGAGGAGATATTTGTGAGAAGACCCTAATGCGTGAAGGGCCCACTTGTTGGCCGACTCGCATGTGAAACTGCAATCTCATTGCAATTTCAACCTAGTCCTTTGTTCTCACAACCATATTTATTGACCATCGGATTTACACTTCACTTAGGAGGTTTAATTCCTAAAAAAACACTTTATGATGTCTCTCGGTATTTGATTGATTTATTTACTTCCTTTCCATAGGTGGTAGAGGAAAATTTGATAAAAATCAATACAAGGTTTCTGGATAATAAAGAATTATTTTTTGACAGACAGATGATAAAGATATTGTAACTTTGTTCAAATTCATATTCAAATGACATATCATGTGAGTTATCAATATCGAATCACATATGAGCATGAGCAGTTTTATTTCTAGTTAATATATGAGGCGAATGTAAGGGGGGCCCATAAGGGCCATGGCCCCCACAACCAATTAAAAAAAAAAAAAAAAAAAAAAACTATTATACATACATTAAAATGTAAACCAATAAAAAGACTATTGTACATAAATGTGATATATATATATAATAGGAGCCGATATTGATACCCATAAATATGATAAACACACCCATATTTTAATAAAAAATTTAATTACAAAAATATCTCAATAGGAATTTACCAATAAGGACAAATTAGTTTAATTAAAAATAAACAAAATACTATTTACACCCATTAATTACATACATATTTTCAACTATATCACTTTATTAAAAAAAAAAATTTAAAAACCCTAATTCAACTTTAATTCTATGGTTTTTTTTTTCTTTTTTTTTTTAATAAAAAAAATTATTATATTACATCTTTTTTGTGGAGATTTTCTTGACTGGATGTGATGTGTCGTGGTTTTTTGGGGTGTTTTCTTGGGTTTGTTTTTTCTCTGCTTTTGGGCGTTTTGTTTTTTGCCTTTTGTTTGGCTTTTCTGTCTTCTGTTTCTGTTGTGGTCTGTTTGGGGTGCTTTGTTTTTCTTTGGTGCTGGCTGTTGTCTTTAGCTTGCTGTTCTTTTGTTTTTGTTGTGTTTCTTTGGTTCCTTTGCGGCCTCTTCGGCTCGTTGAATAATATTGGTTGTTCAAAAAAAAAATCTTATAATTATTTTGCAGTTTTGAAGTACACATCTCATATTGTCTTCTGCACAGGTAAAACGAGACTTTTTGATGGCTTTTCACATCATTATGTAGCCAAGTTAGGATCACTGAAATCAGTTGCATTTTTCAATTACAATCACCACAGTGTAGCCAAGTTTTGAGTTTTACGAAGAACAATCATGGAAAGTGTTAGAGAAGAGACAAGTATCTTTATTTTTGTTTCAACAAGAATAATATTATTTAACCATCATTCTACTGGTTTATATTATTATTTAACCATAAATTTCTCATTTGTAAAATTGGGTGTGTTAATAACTTATGAGGGTTTATAAATAAATTGTATTAAAATGAAAACATTCATTTAAATAAGGGTACTATTGACATTAAGATGGGTGCTTCTAGTAATGTTTTAATTTTAAATTTTAGACATAGGTGTACTTATAAATATGAGTGCGCTTATCATTTTTATGGGTGTCAATATCTGTACCCATATATAATAGGTGATAATATTATCTTGTCCCTTTATTACTTTTATAATATAAATTAACTAATAATTTTTGTTTCCATAATTCTATTGACCATGAAAATAGGAAACAAAACCAATCCATTTTAATATTTTAATTTTCTATTATTTCATATATTATTACCTAATCTAGTGTGTATTATATATATAATATATATTTTGTTAGATTTCACAAGAATAAACTAAGTAAATATTGAACTCTTATAGCTACCATCTATATTATTTATTTTGTTAGGTTAATTATTAATATGATTTTGATAAATTTATTTTATTAGTTTATTATTTAAATTTTGTTCAAAATTATTATAAGTTAATTTGGTTTGATATGAATATTATAAAATTAAGTTACAAGTACGTAAATAATTGTGATTTAAATATATCAATGGTATAATGGTATTTTAATTAAGCTATTAAAATTTATATTTTATAAGTCGGGAATTATTAAAATATTATTTTCAGTTATGTAAACCGTTAAGAATAGGCATAGGTTTTGCAACAAAATAAAAGATGTTTTATCATACATTCTTTAATTATGTAATTGAAATGAAAATTATGAAGAAATTGGTTATAAATAATTTTCTAGATATCAAATAAACTCAAAACTGTATACTCTGATGGTAGTAGGGAGGCCCAAGCACTTGGCCATGACCTGAAAATTATGGGAATCCAACACCTGAAATCCTCACCTCACACACCTGAGCATGTAGGCACAGCTGAACACAAACATTGACATGTGGTAGAAACGGCACTAACCATGTTTCACCATGAATCTTTGCCTCTCAAATACTGGTCTCTAGCCTTTCAAACTGCGGTTTACTTGATAAATCGCATGCCTACTCAGGTTCTCAATCACCAAACTCCATACCGCATGCTATTTGGCAAAAACCCGAATTATCAAAAATTACGTGTATTCGGTTGTCTTTGCTACCCTTGGTTAAGACCATATACATCTCACAAACCCCAACTCTGTTCCAAACCATGTGTCTTTGTTGGTTACTCCACCGAACATAATGCTTACCTATATCTAGATCGTCTTACCAATAGAGTATTTATCTTTCGTCATGTCGTGTTTGTCGAAACAGAATTTTCATTCACAATAACTGTCAGTCGCATGTCTTCACACATCCCTCCCAGCGTCGATGCATGGTTTAGGTCTCTCCCCTCCGCTGTCAGGTCTGAACAAGAAAATATTAACCACATTGTCACCAAAATTCCTCAAATACATGATACTGTCTAACATGACACCGTCTAACATGACACCATCCATGTTACCACTCATTCACCAGCTCGACCCTTGCCACCACAAATAACACCACCCAATCTGATTACACATACCACACCTCTCCCACTACAGTCGCCCCACATTGACCACCCAAGTGGCTCACACACCGCACCAATTGCCTCTCCCCAACTCACTTTTGATTCGGTCCAGCCACAATTCGACCAGGTACCATTCTCTCCCACTAGAATGATTCACACTAGATCAAAGAGCAATATTGTTAAGCTGAAAGTAGTGTTTGACCTTCATGCCATTGCTCACACTTCCCTACAAACCGAACCAACAACCCTGGCACAAGCCCGCAAACACTCGAAATGGCAACAGGCCATGAGTGCGGAGTATGATGCTTTTGTGAAAAATGCCACGTGGGATTTGGTTCCATCTCATCCGTCACAAAATGTGGTGGGTTGTAAATGGATTTTGCAGATCAAACGCCACCCTGATGGTTCAGTGGCTCGGTACAAAGCCCGACTTGTGGCTAAAGGATTCCATCAATGCCTTGGCATCGACTTCAATGAAACATTCAATCCTGCAGTGAAACCCATCATGGTTCGACTTATTCTAACAATTGCTATCACTAACGGTTGGCCACTGTGCCAACTAGATGTCAATAATGCTTTTTTGCAGGGAACATTCACAGATGATATATATATGGTGCAGTCGCCAGATTTCAACCATTCTCGCAACATGTATGCAAGCTCCAGAAGGTGATCTATGGTCTCCGACAAGCTCCGCATGCTTGGTACACTAAACTTCGTACCTTTCTATTGGCAGCCAGGTTCACCAACTCCAAATGTGATGCATCTCTCTTCATTCGGCAACGTTCTGGACACATACTGTATCTCCTCGTCTATATTGATGACATCATTGTCACTGGCTCTTTTGACTCCTAGGTCCGTGACTTCATTGCCACTCTAGCTCATCGGTTCTCCTTGAAAGATCTCGATCTCCTCTCATTCTTCCTTGGAGTAGAGGCGCACCGCTCCCTACATGGTATATATCTCTCTCAGCATCAGTATATTCGTTACCTCCTCGTCAAAACTAACATGCTTGAAGCAAAGCCAGTTTCGACACCACTTTCACTCACTGAATCCTTGAAACTAAATGATGGAAGTGCACCCGTGGATCACACTTAATACAGGCAAGTCATTGGTTCATTGCAATACTTATCATTGACTCGTTCAGAAGTCTCATTTCCAGTGAACAAACTCTCTTAGTTCATGTATCGCCCCACCATGATCCACTGGAACGCTGTCAAACGGGTGCCCAGATACCTAAAAGGCTCCCTAAACCATGGTCTTCTTATTTCTTACAGCTCCCCTCTTCGCCTTCATGCCTTTGCCGATGCTGATTGGGCGAGTGACCTTGACAATTGGCGCTCTACCATGGCATATATTGTGTTCCTTGACTCCACACTTATCAACTGGAGCTCCAAGAATCAACACACAATTGCACAGTCTTCCACTGAAGCAGAGTATCGCATCATAGCATCAGCAGCTGCAGAGCTCAATTGGGGCAACCACCTCCTCCATGAACTTCAAATGCAGGTACCTGTCACTCCTGTCATGTATTGTGACAATGTAGATGCCACTTATGTCTGCGCAAATCCCATCTTCCATAGCCGCATGAAGCATGTTGCCATCGATTTCTTCTGTGTTCGGGATCAAGTAGCTCGTAACTAGCAACGTGTTGCTCATGTCAACACAAAAGACCAACTCGCTGACTCCCTCACCAAGGCTCTTTCCCGCAAGTAGTTTCACGATCATCGATCCAAGATAGGCGTTCTCGCCGGATGCTCTATTTTGCAGGGGCATATTAGCAATAGAGGTTTACAAGACAACAACTAGCCACTGCTGTGTACAAGTAGGAGAATGTATATTCCTTTCGTATCTATTTCCATATATGTAAAGCTTAATTATATTCCTAGTCAGTTAGGATGTAATATGTATAAATACTCTTCACATCAATGAATAATACTAAGGCATTATTTACACACAAACATCTAAACCAATACTTTACACACAAACATCTAAACCTATTATCCTATACAACCCACAATTACTGAGACGCAAGGAGTTCAAGTTTGGGAAATCAGCCAAAAATTCTGAAACTGGAGATGACAGATTATTCTGATCCAAACGAATCACAGAGAGTGACTGAAGGTTGGCAAGGGAAGAATGGATAGGGCCAGAAAGAAAACAACTGGACAGGCTCAAAACTCGCAGATTAGGCAGTGAAGATGATAAAACTTGGCACCATTCATCTCCGTTTGCTGTAATATTGACACTATCAAGATATAATTCTCTGAGCTGTTTGAGGTTCTTAACTAACCCGCTTAAGTTCAGGTTCTCAAGTTTCAAGAGATGAGATCCTATAAACGATTGAGTTGAGAGATCAAGAGTAACCAACCTCGTCATGCCTGAAATTGCAATCGGAATCTGTCTTGTGAAGCCAGCTTCAGAAAGATTGAGATAAGCCAAATTTGTGAGGTTGGCCAATCTGGGTGGAATTTCAGCTTCGTTGAAGCTATTGAAAGCCAAATTTAGGTTCTGCAAGTACTGAAGTCCGAAAAGTCTGGTTGAATTCTCAATTCCACCAGAGATTGATTCGAAGCTCAAGTTGAGACCAATAACATGGCCAGCCACGTCACAGTCCACACTGCTCCAAGTACAGCAATCTGTGCTTTGACTCCACTGCACCAGACTTACAGACAAAGTAGAATCAAATATGAGGCTGTTCTTCAATTGGAGTAACATGGATTGCTGGTCCCTCTGACATTGGCCAGAAACCAGAACCAGATTGATACCCAATAAATTTGCTAACAAGGGTATCAAGAAAAGCCATGACTGTAGTCTCATCGGAGAAAATAATCAAAAAAATTACACATATATCTTGATAATGTATTACACTTAATGGAAACTTTATACAAAGGTGCATAGCCAATTACTTGACTTTTTGGCTCTTAAATTCATCTTATGACTAGCCAACCTTTGAAGAAGTAATTAAATATATGAAATTATACAGACTAAACAAATCTGATACTCCAATTAACAGAAGAGCAGTCAAAGTAAACAAATTTTATTTGCAAGATTTTGTGTATTTCTTTTATTGAAGCTGTGTCATGACTTTTGAATACAAAATTTTTTAGTATTTGCTGTATACTCCAAACAGCACAGTGTAGTCAACGAACAAGAAAATTTGTGAGTCTAGTGGGAAGGGAACAGAGCCGAAGCAGGTATTGAACAAAATTTTCTGTTACCCGTCAAAATTTTTCTTGATTTAAATTAATTTTTTGAGTTTTAAGCTGTTGATTGTTACTAAAGAACCGAGCAATTAGTACTCTGGCATATTCCTTGTGACTTCTATTTCCAAAAGGGATTCTTGTCTCTAGCTGCTATGATTTAAAAGTGAAAAAATAAATAAAAACTAAAGTTCGGATTTTTATTTTTAACATAATACATCTTCATATACCATGGCGAATTTCCAACAGAAATTTGTGGATGACAATGTCATACCATATGTCTACTTTCTCAACTAATAATGGGGATGTAACTGCTGCTACAAAGCCTATCCCAAACCCAGCCAATGGTCATTAAGAACTTCCAGTCAATTTCACTGCTTGAATCAGAGGCTGAAGTTTGAAACTTGCTGGAATTTGTGCATGCATTAATCAAGGGAGACCCGCATAATCCTTCATTGCCTTCAAACGAAGTTGGATCAAATGATTGGAGTTGAGTACTTGATGGGATCATTCCTACAAAGTGATTATAAGAGAGATTCAAGAAAGAAAGGAAATTTAGGCTCGCAAATTGTGGAGGGACCTCCCCGCTTAGGTTGCTCAGGGAGAGGTCCAATGACACCAGATGTCGCAAGTTTCCTATATTAAATGGGATTGAACCTGTGAGAGCATTATGTGATAAGCTGAGAATATAGAGCAACTTGAATTTTCCCACCTCTCCTGGTATTGGCCCTTGAAAATTGTTGTTTGACAAGTCAATGGAAGTGAATATAGTTAGGATCTTCACTAGCTCCATCTCCAGTCCTTTAGACGTAACTGTTACTGCATCCTGGTAGTACAATTGGCTGAGCCGCAAAAACTCAAATCGAAGATGATTGAAATTTGATTGGGCTTCATCTTCATCAACCTCATTGCCTGCCAAGTTGTTAAAGTTATTCCTGGAAGATTTCCACTAAAGTGGTTGGAAGCTAAGTCAACAATTTGAATCCTTGGCCACGAGCCGGGAACCTCCGGACAGCCAATCTTTCCATAAAATTTGTTGGATAGCAAAACTAGGACGCACAAACCGGAGACATTCTTCAACCAGCATGGGAACGTATCATTGATCTGGTTGTTGCCAAGGTCCAATACTTCCAGCATCATGCAATTGGCCAGAGATTTTGGAACCATTCCTTCTAGTTGATTACCATTGAAATCTAGAGTTTGTAATCCACAAATTCCTGGAAATTTACCAGGAATAGTGCCAATGAGATTGTTTCCCCTTAAGTTTAGAACACCAAGAGTTTGAATCCCTCCAGTTAAACATGCTGGTACCGTGCCATGCAAACTGTTGTTTGACAAGTCGAGAACATTAAGATTCGTAGCATTGCAGATTGACCAAGGGATAACTCCTGTAAGCCTGCTGTTTCAAAGGGAAAAGAAGACGGCAGTATTGAGGACATCGCCAATGTCAGCTGGGATGGAAGAACTCAAATTATTGTTTGAGTAATCCACATAGACAGCAGATGGTGGTGGGGGTGGGATCTTTCCTTGGAGCAGGTTGGCGTGTAGATCAAGGACAATGAGATTAGATATAGAATAAGGTTCTTGCAAACCCACCAGGCTGTTGCGTGAAAGATTTAGATGGGTGAGAAAGCCATTAGGCCCATTAACAATTTCCCAAATCCAATTAGGCACTTCTCCAGTGAGAGGTCTAAATGAAACAGTCTTGATTGGTTCTTTAGATTAGGAATCTTGCTCAGATTGCAAGATGCCAACTTCAATGTGGTAAATCGGGGAAGGAAAGAACTGCTGCTACTTGCATTCACTGCCAAGCTGTTGTATGAAAGGTCAAGTGTAGTAAGATTGGCAAGCCTTTGAATAGAATCTAGCTGTACAGTGCCATTAAACTTGTTGGAAGAAAGTAAGAGGATTTTAAGTTTTTTGAGTTGGAAGATCGACTTGGGAATTGGCCCTTCTAATCTTTTGTCACTTAAATCAAGAGTATCGAGCACAGAGGAGGATGCATTTGGAAGTTCAAGAACTTGACCATCAAATTGGTTGTTGCCAAGCTGGAGTTGCTGCAGCGATGGGAGTGAAAGCAGAGATGAGGGAATACTTCCAGTAAGTAAATTGTTTCTTAAGTCAACATAAACAAGATTCACAAGCTGTGGCCAGTCAGTGGATGAGATTCCACCAGACAACATTATAAGGGAGGTCTAGATAGGTGAGGTTTTTGGACATGTGAAAAGATGGGATTTGGCCAGAGAAATTGTTAGCTGACAAGTCCAAATAAACTAACTAGCTCAGTGAGATCAGACATTGATGTAGGAATTGTGCCAGTGAAATTGCAACGTGCAAGCTCTATTCTTGACAAATGTTTGAGGTTGCCAATGGAATCTGGCATTGTGTTCCCCGAAAAATTTGTGTCACGGAGCATCAGGGTCCGAAGAGAGTTATTCATGAGAATGTGCGGCACAGAACCCCGAATTAATTTGTTATTTGACAGGTCAAGAGTCTCTAGTGTTTTTACCTGGAATATCTTTTCTGGAAATTTTCTGTTGAGCCCACAACTACTGAATCGCAAGGACTTCAAATTGGAGAAATCTGCAAAAAAAATCTGGAACAGGGGATGACAGATTATTCTGATCCAAACGAATTTCTGAGAGTAACCGAAGGTTCACAAGGTCAGGATGTATAGGACCTGAAAGAAAACAGGTGGACAAACTCAAAACTTGCAGAGTCGTCAGCGAAGACGACAAGGCTTGGCACCATTCATTCCCACCATCAAGATACAGTTCTCTAAGCACCGTGAGATTCTGGACAAGCACTTTAAAGTTTGAATTCTCAAGTTTCAACAGAGTAGTTCCTGGGAAGAAAGAGTTGACAGATCAAGAGTAACCAACCTTGTCATTCTTGAAATTGCAATGGGAATCTGCCCCACAAAGCCAGCCTTAGAAAGATTCAGATAAGTCAAATCTGTGAGATTGGTCAACCTGGATGGAATTTCAATCGGACTGAACCCATTGAAAGCCAAATTTAGACTCCGCAGATACCGAAGACCAAAAAGACCAGTTGAATTCTCAATTCCACCGGAGATTGATTCGTAGCTCAAGTTGAGACCAGTAACATGATCAGAAACTGGTTATCTTTTCAGGTTCATATTCTGATCATGTATATAAATCAGGGTGGGAACAAGTTAACTCATGACAAGGTAACTGTGCTGTTTAGTTCGGTTTTCTAATGCTTTAAAAACTCTAAAAACCTCTATTTGAGTTTTGTTATAGTTGTTTGATTGCAATTTTAAATTCAGTAAAAGCGTTTTAGAGTTTGAAACCAACCAAATAAATATATATATATTTTTTCAAAAACACTATTTCTAATAGATCTTTTATTAATAGAGTTTTTTTAAAAGTCCGACCAAACAAACTAAAAAACTCGAGAAGGCAAAGAGTTTAATTGAAAAATCAATTTCTATTAAATGATCGTACTTAAAAATACCTTTTAATAAAAAACCACATCTGAATTTTCTAATGAAAGATATTAACAAAACAACAATTATTAAAATCCGTGTTTAGGGAGACGTAATTCCCTGTAAAGGGATGTAAATCACAGAAAAATAAAAACTTTGTGGGAGACAATGCCAAATTTCGTAGACCATAAAAGTTGTAATTGGGAGACTTGGAATAGTCTGTCCATCCACAGACTTTTTGGTGTTGGAAGGGAATCAAGGAGACTTATACTACGATCACTGAACATTGATTTCCATTTATGATGATTAAAAAATGAAATCAATACATGATAGCTTCTTCTTCAACTAGACAACTATACTGTATTGTAGTTGGACTTATTTGGCATTAATTATTATCAAGTAAATAATACGGGTATGCATCCAACACTTGCATCTTTTGAGTTAAAAACAGGGCCCATGAGTCAGATCTATGCAATTGGTATGCGGACTACGTGTGAAAGCTTACAGGAGGATGTGGAAAAGCATACAAAAGTATAAGTGAAGAAGGAAATTATGAGCCTGGCCTTAATTGTTTGGTTAAATGTCCATATCGATCAGGACTAACATTAACTACAAGACTTACACAGCTGTCCAGTCCCATCTTCCACAATGTCTTCTTTATATAGATAACTTTTTTTTTTTTTTTTAATAAAAAACTAGAACGATTTCAATGAGGAATAGGAAACAAAGGTGAACCATTTCTATAGATAATCAGATATAAGTAACTCTTAATTTAAGATCTGAACTTTGAACAACATCTTAAAAGATTTCCTAATGCTTCAATTTTGAACCTAAATTACCAGTTTTGATGGGAAATGTTTGGATTCAACTTGTGATGAATTGTCCTAGGGATATTCAAAAAATCCATTGCTATTTCCTTAAGCTAAAAAGAATAATATAATCTAAGTATAAAATGATTTGTTACCACCAAACAAGATCAGTTTGCATATCACACTAGCTTCTTTTGAGTCAATAACAAGAATGACATTGAGCCTGCTAGTGGTGGAGACGGTACCATGACAGAACAATAATACTTGACCAAGGAACGACAAAGAACTAGGAAGATGTAGATCTTAATGAAACATAGTAGCAGTAGCATTTCATTTTTATTTTTTAGGTAACAATCACATGGCAGATGGCCCAAAGCAGACTTTGAGACCCAAACATCTACCATTAAAGTTTCTAAAGCAATCAAAAAAAAAAAAAAAAAACCAATAGGTTACATTTTTTATTACTTGTATGATTTAACTTGGGTGAGATTCTAAAAATCCGTTGATGTTTCCTTAATTCCTTGAGAGTTCAAAAGGATAATATAAACCAACGTAAAAAATGAATTTGCTACTACCAAACAAGATCAGTTGCATATAACACTAGCTTCTTTTGAGTCAATAACCAGAATGATGTTGAGCTTAGTGGACCTTTTGAGAGAGGTCTAAATATTTGAATGATTTGGACATATGAAAAGAAGGGATTGAACCACTAAAATTGTTTGATGACAAGTCCAAATGTTCTAGTTGGATTAGATTACCCTTTGAAGAGGGAAATGGACTTATAGACCAGTGAAATTGTTTGATGACAAGTCCAAATATTCTAATTGGGTTAGATTAGCCATTGAAAAGGAAAGTGAACCAGTAAAGTTGTTGAATAACACGTCAACATATTCTAATTGGGCTAGATTAGCTATTGTAGTGGGAAGTGAACCAGTGAAATTGTAACTTTCAAGATCTAATTTTAACAGACTTTTAAGGTTGCTTATAGAATGTGGTAGGTCCCCGACAAATTTGTGTCATAGAGCTTCAAGGTTCGCAAACCGTGATGTTGAAGAGCAAAAAGACCAGTTGAATTATCAATATCGTAGATTGATTCTTCACTTAAGTCAAGACGAATAACATGACCAGCCATATCACAGTCTACATTTCTCCATGTACAGCAATCGGTACTTTGATTCCACCGCACCAGATGTACAGACTTAGTAGAGTCGAAAATGAGGCTGTTTTTCATTTGGAGTAACAAGAATTGCCAAGAAACAAGAACCATAGGGATGCCAAAGAAATTTGTTGAAAAGGTTATGAAGAAAAGCCATGATAAGAGAATAATTCTCATCGCTAAAACACCAAAATGACAGATCAAACTTGATTGAACGAAAGAGCTTGTGGTGACAATGTGACATTATTAATTTAGGACTAGTAAAAGGGTTGACAGGACATAAATTCTGTTCTGGGATCATATAGACTGGGAAGTAGAAGAAGACATTTGAGATAAGACAGAGGATCTGCAGCAGAAATTTACGGGGACTCAATGCGTTTGTAGTGTAAAACTGCTATCTCATTACAAACAGGAAAAAAAGAAGTTCGTTCTTAATTGAAGTGTTCAATATGTGCAGTACATCTTTTGGTAGTCAGAACTCGTTTTCTAGATCTTCAAGTGGGTGTGAATATCGAAATCTCAAATATGCAATCGAAGTACATAATTTTGGATGACAATGTCATACCAAAAGTTTACTTTGTCGGAAAATATTAGGGGTGCAACAACTGCTACAAAACCTATCCCAAAGCCAACTCTGATGACTAAGAAGAATTGCCATTCAAATTCATTGCTTGAAGAGGGTCCCGAAGGATCAGATTCGTTGTTTGGACCTGGGATTGGTGACTTTTTACAATTTGTGCAACTTTTCATCAAAGGTGGTCTGCATATCCTTCATTGCCCTCAAACGAAGTTGGTGAAAATGATTGGAGTTGAGTAATTATTGGGATCCTTCCCACTAAGTGATTATATGAGAGATTCAACACAAAAAGGAAATTCAGGCTCGCTAGTTGTGTAGGTAGATGCCTACACAAATTGTTCATCGAGAGGTCCAAGGACTCTAGCTATCGTAAATTTTCTATAGAAGATGGGATTGAGCCTGTAAATGCATTATGCGACAAGTTAAGCACATTGAGAGACTTGAATAGTCCCAATTCTTCTGGTATTGGCCCTTGAAAATTATTTGATGATAAATCAATGGAGGTGAACAAAGTTAGGATCTTAACTAGCTCCACCTCCTGATCTTTCATTAAGGGATTTAAAGCCTAAATCAACATAAACAAGATGATGAAGCTGCTCCCAATCAGTGGATGAGATCCCACCAGTGAGAACATTTTGAGAGAGGTCTAAATAGCTGAGATATTTGGACATATGAAAAGAAGGGATTGGACCACTGAAATTGTTTGATGACAAATCTAAATATTCTAGTTGGGTAAGATTAGCCATTGAAGTGGGAAGTCGTCCAGTGAAGTTGCAACCTCCAAAATCTAATGTTGACAAGACTTTTAAGGTTGTCAATAGAATCTGGTAGCTTCCCTGACAAATTTGTGACACAGAGCAGTAGGGTTCGGATATAGAATTATTCTGAGGAAAATCTGATAACGGACCAGAAAGTAAATAATTAAATGACAGAACAAGAGTAACCAACCATGTCAATATGTCATAGACAAAATAGCTATGGGTATTTTCCCGCCCAAAGCCGGCATATGAAAGATTCAAGTGACTCAAATTTGTGAGGTTGGCCAACCTGGATTGAATTTGACTCCATGAAAGTTGCTTGTCCTGTGTGTTGCACACATTTTGGCAACCAAGTCAACCATGTAAACTGGAAAGTAGAAGAAGAGAGCAGCAGAAGAGAAGATATTTGGAGATAAGACAGAGGGTCAGTAGCAGAAATTTATGTGAATGCCATGGAGGTATGGCATAATTTGTCTGGAATCAAATTTGTTTGTAACATGTGCAGTAAATTCCATACAGTACTACAAGGCACGTTTAAGTGATAAGACTTGAAAAACCAATCACTTGAAAAAAAAAAAAAGAGTTCAATTTTTATTGAATAAGAAGACATTTTCATCTCACACGACGAATTGACAAATGAAATTTGTGGATGAGAATGTCATACCATATATCTATTTTTTTAAAATATACTGGGGATGCAATCGCTGTTCCAAAGCCTACACCAAATCCAGCTCCAATTGCTATTATGAATTGCCAGTCAAATTCAGATTTGTTGTTTGAAGCTGCAGGTAGCTCATTCGAATTTGTTGTGCGATCATCATTCAAATTTGTTGAGCGATCATCATTGGTCAAAGGAGGCCTATACAATCCTTCATTTCCTTTAAAAGAAATTGATGGAAAACACTGGAGCTGTGTACCTGATGGAATCTTTCCAACCAAGTGATTATATGAGAGATTCAAGAAAGAAAGGAAATTTAGATTTGTAAGCTGTGTTGGGATCTCCCCACTCAAGTTGTTCACTGAGAGATCCAAGGACTCTAGTTGTCCTAATTTACCTATAGAAGATGGGATTGAGCCCGTGAAAGCATTATGTGACAAGTTGAGAACATAGAGCGATTTGAGTTGTCCGATCTCATCTGGAATTGGCCCTTGAAAATCATTTGATGATAAGTCAATGGAAGTGAACAAAGTTAGGATCTTCGCAAGCTCCATCTCAATACCTTTGCTGGTAACTGTTACTGCATCCTGGTAATACAACTGGCTGAGACCCATGAATTCAAACCGGAGGTGTTCGAGCTGAGGTTGTGCTTTACCTTCATCAACCATCATTGCCTCCCAAGTTTTAAAGCCTTTTTGTGGTAGTTTTCCAGTAAAGTTGTTGGAAGCCAAGTCGAAAATTTGTAGCTGTGGCCAGGAGACGTCACGTTCTAGGCAATCGATGTTTCCATTGAATCTATTGGATCGCAGAACTAGGACGTGCAAACCGGAGACATTCTTCAACCAGCATGGAAATGCGTCATTGATGTGGTTGTTTCCAAGGTCTAAAACCTCTAGTACTCTGCAATTAGCCAGGAGATTTTGGAATGATTCCCTCTAGCTGATTTCCATTCATATTTAGAGTTTGCAGTCCACAATTTGCTGGAAACAAGTAAGAAATGGTGCCATTGAGGCTATTTCTCCTTAAATTTAGAACACCGAGATTCTCAGTTCTTTGAATTAAACATGCCGGTATGCTGCCACTCAAATTGTTGCTCGACAAATCGAGAACTTGAAGATTTTTAACTGTGCATATCGATTCAGGGATGACTCCTGTTATCCTATTGTTCGAAAGGGAAAAAAACGTGGTGTAGAGGAGGAGATTACCAATGTCATGTGGGATGGAATTACTAAAATTATTGTTTGAGTAATCTACGTACACAGCAGTTGGCGGTGGGAGTGGGATCTTTCCTTGGAGCTGAAACATGGTCGAACGGTTCCTTATATTAGGAATCTTGCTCAGTTTACAAGAAGCCAACTTCAATGTGGTAATTCGGGGAAGGAAAGAGCTGCTGCTGCTTGCATTCACTGTCAAGCTGTTGTATGAAAGGTCAAGTGTAGTAAGATTGCCTAGCCTTTGAATAGTATCTAGATGTACAGTGCCATTGAACTTGTTGGAAGAAAGTAAGAGGATATGCAGTCGTTTTAGTTCAAAGACCGACATGGGAATTGGCCCTTCAAATCTGTTGCTACTTAAATCAAGGGTGTCAAGTATGGATGATGATGCATTCAAAAATTCAGGAACTTGACCTTCAAATTGGTTGTAGGCTAGCTGAAGCTGCTGCAACGATGGGAGTGCAAACAGAGATGGTGGAATACTTCCACTGAGCGAATTGTGTCTTAAGTCGACGTGAACAAGATTCAATTGCTGTTCCCAGTAAGTGGATGAGATGGAACCACTAAAAGCATTTTGAGAGAGGTCTAAATGAGTGAGATTTTTGGACATACGAAAAGATGGGATTGGACCTGTGAATTTGTTAGATGACAGGTCCAAATATATTAGTTGGCTGAGATTACCCATTGAAGCAGGAAGTGGTCCAGTGAAATTGCAATTATCAAGCTTTATTAGGGACAAATGTTTAAGATTGCTGATGGAATTTGGTAGTGTCCCTGATAATCTTGTGCCACTGAGAATTAGGGTCCGAAGAGAAGTATTCTGAGGCAAATCCGGTAAAAAACCATTTAGTAGTTCATTGTAAGATAAAATGAGAGTCTCCAGAGTCGGTAGCTGGAATATTTTTTCAGGTATGTTTCCATACAACCCGCAATTTCCTAGACTCAACGAGGTTAAATTTGAGAAATCAGAAAAAATTCTGGAACTGGAGACAACAGATTATTCATATCCAAACGAATGACTGAGAGTGATTGAAGGTTTGTAAGGGAAGAATTGATAGGGCCTGAAAGTAAACAGTTTGACAGGCTCAAAACTTGCAGATTAGGCAGTGAAGATGATAAAGCTTCACACCATTCATCTCCATGGGCTGCTATATTGACACTATCGAGATACAGTTCTCTGAGTTGTGTGAGGTTCTTAACTAACATGCTTAAGTTCGGGTTCTCAAGTTTCAAGAGAGGAACTCCTACAGCAAAATCAGTTGAGAGATCAAGAGAAACCAACCTCGTCATGCCTGAAATTGCAATCGGAATCTGCCCTACGAAGCCAGCAGTAGAAAGATTGAGATAAGTCAAATTTGTGAGATTGGCAAATCTTGATGGAATTTGAGCTGCATTGAGGCTATTGTAAGCCAAATTTAGGCTCTGCAGGTCTGAAGTCCGAAAAGTCCAGTTGAATTCTCAAGTCCACCGGAGATTTATTCGAACTCAAGTTGATACCAATAACATGACCATCCACATCCCAGTCCACGCCGCTGCAAGTACAGCAATCTGTGCTTTGATTCCACTGCACCAGACGTACGGACAAAGAAGAATCAAACAAGAGGCTGTTCTTCATTTGAAGTAACATGGATTGCTAATCGTTTTGACATTGGCCAGAAACCAAAATCATTGTGATGCCAAGAGAATTTGCTAAGAAGGATATCAGGAAAAGCCATGATAACAGTAGAATTCTAATTGCAAACAAAATAATAGCTAACACCCAAATAACTGAAACTTGCAGAAGTCATAGAACATGCGGTTACATTATATGGGAGAGTGAAGAGAGGGACATTCTCTTAATTGAAAGGACTGTATGTGTGTCCTACATCAATTATTGTATAAGGAAATTGCCGGGGAAATGCCAAATTCATAGAAATTTGGGAGACATTTTCATCTCACACGACGAATTGACAATTTGTGGATGAGAATGTCATACCATATATCTATTTTCTTAAAATATACTGGGGATGCAACTGCCGCTCCAAAGCCTACCCCAAATCCAGCTCCAATTGCTATTATGACTTGCCAGTCAAATTCAAATTTATTGCTTGAAGTTGCAGGTATTTCACTCGAATTTATTGTGCCATCACGATAAAAATTTGTTGTGAGATCATCATTGCTCAAAGGAGGCCCATACAATCCTTCATTTCCTTCAAAAGAAATTGATGTAAAACTCTGGAGCTGTGTACCTGATGGGATCTTTCCAACCAAGTGATTATATGAGAGATTCAAGAAAGAAAGGAAATTTAGACTTGCGAGCTGTGTTGGGATCCCCCCACTCAAGTTGTTCACCGAGAGGTCCAAGGACTCTAGTTGTCCTAATTTACCTATTGTGATTGGGATCAAGCCTGTGAGAGCATTATGCGACAAGTCAAGAACATAGAGCGATTTGAGTAGTCCGATCTCATTGGGAATTGGTCCCTGAAAATTGTTTGATGATAAGTCAATGGACGTGAACAAAGTTAGGATCTTCACTAGCTCCATCTCAAGACCTTTGCTGGTAACTGTTACTGTGTCCTGGTAATACAACTGGCTGAGAGCTGCGATTTCAGTCTGCAGGTGTTCAAGCTGAGATTGTGGTTTATCTGCATCAACCATCATTGCCTCCCAGGTTGTTAAGCCTTTTTGTGGTAATCTTCCATTGAAGTTGTTAGAGGCCAAGTCAAAAATTTGAAGCATTGGCCAGGAGACGTCATGTTCTAGGCAATCAATGTTGCCATTAAATCTATTGGATCGAAGAACTAGGACGCGCAAGCTGGAGACATTCTTCAACCAGCATGGAAATGCATCGTTGATGTGGTTGTTACCAAGGTCTAAAACCGCAAGTACTCTGCAATTGGCCAGAGATTTTGGAATGATTCCCTCTAGCTGATTTCCATTCATATTTAGAGTTCGAAATCCACAATTTGCTGGAAATTTGTCGGAAATGGTGCCGTTGAGGCTGTTTCTCCTTACATTTAGAACACCGAGGTTGTTTTGCATTTCATTTGGATCATTGAGATACTCGCTTCTTTGAATTAAACATGCCGGTATGCTGCCACTCAAATTGTTGCTCGACAAGTCAAGAACTTTAAGATTTGTAGCTTTGCAAATTGATTCAGGGATAACTCCTGTAAGCTTATTGTTTGATAGAGAAAAGAATATGGCGGATCTAAGGAAATTACCAATGTCGTGTGGGATGGAATTACTAAAATTATTGTTCGAGTAATCCACGAACACAGCAAATGGCGGTGGGGGTGGGATCTTTCCTTGAAGCCAGTTAGAGTGTAGGTCAAGGACAGTGAGATCGGATACAGAATAAGGTTCTTGCAAACCCACCAGGCTATTCCGTGAAAGATTTAGATGGTTGAGAGAACCGTTACCGACCTCCCAAATCCAATTTGGTATTTCCCCAGAAATTTGGTTGTCTGAAAGGTCTATATTAAATAGTATAGATTGATTCTTTAAATTGGGAATCACACCCAGTTTGCAAGAAGCTAATCGCAACGTGCTAATCTGGGGTAGAAAAGAAGAATCACTAGCAATCACTGCCAAGCTGTTAAATGAAAGGTCTAGTGTAGTAAGACTGCCAAGCCTTTGAATCAAATCTAGCTGCATAGTGCCATTGAATTTGTTGGAAGAAAGTGAGAGGATATTAAGGTTTTTTAGTTCAAAGACCGACATGGGAATTCTCCCTTCTAATCTGTTGCCACTCAAATCAAGGTTTGCAAGTAGAGAAGAGGATGCATTCGAAAAATCGGGAATCTGGCCCTCAAATTGATTGTAGGCAAGCTGAAGCTGCTGCAACGATTGGATTTCAAATAGAGATGGTGGAATGCTTCCACTAAGTGAATTGTGTCTTAAGTCAACATAAACAAGATTCAATAGCTGTTCCCAGTCGGTGGATGAGATGGCACCACTTAAAACATTACGGGAGAGGTCTAAATAGGTGAGATTTTTGGACATATGAAGAGATGGGATGGGACCTGTGAATTTGTTAGATGACAGGTCCAGATAAATTAGTTGGCTGAGATTACCCATTGAAGTGGGAATTAGTCCAGTGAAATTGCAAAATGCAAGCTCTATTCTTGACAAATTCTTAAGGTTGCCTATGGAATCAGGAAGTGTCCCTGAGAAATTTGTTTCCCACAGTATCAGAGTCTGCAGAGAAAGATTCTGAGGAAATTCTGGTAAAGAACTCTGGTGTAATTCGTTATTTGACAAGTCAAGAGTCTGTATTGTTGGTACCTGGAATAGTTTTTTAGGAATTTTCCCATACAACCCACAGGAACTGAGAAGCAAGGAGGTCAAGTTTGGGAAATCAGCCAAAAATTCTGGAACCGGAGACGACAGATTATTCATATCCAAACGAATGACTGAGAGTGATTGAAGGTTTGTAAGGGAAGAATTGATAGGGCCTGAAAGTAAACAGTTTGACAGGCTCAAAACTTGCAGATTAGGCAGTGAAGATGATAAAGCTTCACACCATTCATCTCCTTGGGCTGCTATATTGACACTATCGAGATACAGTTCTCTGAGTTGTGTGAGGTTCTTAACTAACACGCTTAAGTTAGGGTTCTCAAGTTTCAAGAGAGGAACTTTTTTAAACAAATTAGTTGAGAGATCAAGGGAAACCAACCTCATCATGCCTGAAATTGCAATCGGAATCTGCCCTACGAAGCCAGCAGTAGAAAGATTGAGATAAGTCAAATTTGTGAGGTTGGCCAACCTGGGTGGAATTTGAGCTGTGTTGAACCAATTGAAAGCCAAATTCAGGCTCTGCAGGTACTGAAGTCCGAAAAGTCCAGTTGAATTCTCGATTCCACCGGAGATTGATTCAAAGCTCAAGTTGAGACCAATAACATGACCTTCCACATCACAGTCCACACCGCTCCAAGTACAGCAATCCGTGCTTTGATTCCACTTCACCAGACGTACAGACAAAGAAGAATCAAACACAAGGCTGTTCTTCATTTGAAGTAACATGGATTGCTGGTCGTTTTGACATTGGCCAGAAACCAAAATCATTGTGATGCTAAGAGAATTTGCTAAGAAGGATATCAGGAAAAGCCATGATAACAGTAGAATTCTCATTGCAAACAAAATAATAGCTAACACCCAAATAACTGAAACTTGCAGAAGTCATAGAACACGCGGTTACATTATATGGGAGAGTGAAGAGAGGGACATTCTCTTAATTGAAAGGACTGTATGTGTGTCCTACATCAATTATTGTATAAGGAAATTGCCAGGGCAATGCCAAATTCATAGTATGTCCATATTGACTGCAGGATTCATTTCCTCTGTATGGTTTCAGAGTTGATCTTTCTATAGATCTATCACTGCCCTACATCAATAACTGTATATGGAAATTGCCAGGGCAATGCCAAATTCGTAGACCATAAAAGTTGTAATTGGAAGACTTAGAATAGTCTGTCCATATTGGCTGCAGGATTCATTTCCTCTATATCGTTTTCAAGTTGATCTTTCTACTAAAAATAGTAACCCCATTGTTTTCAAATCAATGCACAACCTACTTCCAAGAACGCCTTTAATGTTCGGTTATCAGGAATGCATTCCATGGACTTTTTGGCGTCAACTCTGCCAAAAGCCATTGACTATTGAATGTTGGAAGGGAGCCTACAATTTGACACTGATGGTTGAAAATGAAATCAATATATGATACCTGTTTTGATTCATGAATGAGCCCGAATTCAGTTTTACAGGCCGAGCCCAAACAAATTTAAGTTATTAGGCCTACTAAAACATGATCAGGCCCAGCAAACCCAGCTCCAATGGCTATTAAGAACTGCCCAACAAATTGGTTGCTTGAAGCTAGTATTGAAGCATTGAAGGTGGTAGCTCGTTAGAATATCTTGTGCACTTATTTGTCAAAGGAGAGCCTGGCATCAACTCTTTTTTAATGGGCAAGCTTTCTTTAATTAGGTTTTCTCATTCAACCATTCTTTTCTTAATGTTTTTAGCTGCTTTATGCTTCTTTTTCTGTGAGCCTTCCTGCTAGGATTCTTTAAAGAAGGGCAAATCTTTAGAAATCATATATACTCATTTCAAATAATGTAACAGCTTAGATAACAATTTCTTGGTTATCAGAAAACCAGATTCATATTTGTAGTATCAGGCAAAAATTATGGAACTGGAGATAACATATAACTAAGAGCTACTACAAAGCCTATCCCAAACCCAGCTCCAATGGCTATTAAGAACTTCCAGTCTCCCGGAGATGGTAGCTTGCTTGAATTTGTTGTGCATTCATTACTCAAGGGAGGCCTGCATAATCCTTCGTTGCCTTTGAACGAAGTTGGTAAAAACGACTGGAGATAAGTACTTGATGGGATCCTTCCGACAAAGTGATTATATGATAGATTCAAGAATGATAGGAAATTTAACCTTGCAAGTTGTGTAGGGATCACTCTGCTCAGGTTGTTTATTGAGAGGTCCATAGATTCTGTAAGTCGCAAGCTTCCCATAGATGATGGGATTGGGCATGTGAGAGCATTATGCAACAGGTTGAGAACATAAAGCGATTTGAACAGTTCCATCTCTTCTGGTATTAACCCTTGAAAATTGTTGGATGATAAATCAATGGATGTGAACGAAGTTAGGATCTTCACTAGCTCCATCTCAAGACCTTTGCTGGTTACTGTCACTGCATCCTGGTAGTATAATTCGCTTAGTCTGAAAATCTCATATTGCTGGTTGTTAAGCCCTTTCGTGGTAGTCTTCCAGTAAGGTTGTCGGAAGCCAAGTTGATAATTTGAAGCATTGGCCACGAGACATCATAATCTAGGCAGTGAATGTTGCCATTAAATTTATTGGATCTTAAGACTAGGACGCGCAAACTGGAGACATTCTTTAACAAGCATGGGAAGCCATCATTGATTTTGTTGTTCCCAAGGTATAAAACCTCCAGCATTTTGCAGTTGGCCAGAGATTTTGGAACTGTTCCTTGCAGTTGATTTCTATTGAGATCCAGAGTTTGTAAATGACAATTTCCCGGAAATCTATCGGATATAGTGCCACTGAGACTATTTCTTCTTAAATTTAGAACACCAAGAGTCTCGCTCCTTTCAATTAAACAGGTTGGTATCGTGCCACTCAAATTATCGTTTGACAAGTCAAGAACATAAATTTATATAGTATTGCATATTGATTCGGGGGATAACCCCCGTAAGGTTATTGTTTGAAAGGAAAAAGAACGAAATGTTGAAGGCAAGAAAATTACCAATGTCGGTTGGGATGGGAGATTTAAAATTATTGCTTGAATAATCCAAATAAGCAACATATGGAGGCTGGTGCAGGATCTTTCCTTGGAGCTGGTTGGAGTGTAGGTCGAGCACACGGAGTTCAGGGATAGAGTAGGGTTCTTCCAGACCCACGAGGAGATTTCCTGACAGATTTAGATGGTTGAGACCAAGTTCCCAAATCCAATTAGGAATTTCCCCAGAAATCTGGTTTTCTGAAAGATCAAGGTGAAATAGCATCGATTGGTTCTTTAGATCAGGAATCACTCTCAATTTACAAGAAGCCAAACTCAATATGCTAATGTCAGGAGGGAAAGAAGAATGGCTACTACTTACATTGACTACCAAGCTGTTATAAGAAAGGTCAAGTGTAGTAAGATTGCCAAGCCTTTGAATAGTATCCAGCTGTACAGTGCCATTGAATTTGTTGAAAGAAAGTAGAAGGACATCAAGGTTTTTGAGTTCAAAGATCGACATGGGAATAGGCCCTTCTAATCTGTTTCCACTTAATTCTAGAGTATTAAGTACAGAGGAAGAGGCATTCACAAATTCAGGAACAGGGCCCTCAAATTGGTTGTTAGCAAGCTGAAGCTGCTGCAGCGATGGGAGTGCAAACAGAGATGGGTAAGTGAATTGTATCTTAAGTTAACTTCAACAAATTTCAAAATCTGCTCCCAATTAGTTGATGAGATGACACCACTCAAAACATTATGAGAGAGGTCTAAATGGGTGAGATTTTCGGACATATCGAAAGATGGGATTGGACCTTCCAAGTTGTTAATTGACAAGTCCAAAAAAGCTAGTCGGGTGAGATTAACCATTGTAATTGGAATTGATCCAGTTAAATTGCAACTTGAAAGCTCTATTCTTGACAAATTTTTAAGATTGCCAATGGAATCAGGTATTGTCCCTAAGAAACTTGTTTCACTGAGTATCAGGGTTCACAGAACGAGATTCTGAGGAAATTCTGGTAAAGAAACCTGAAGTAATTTGTTACTTGGTAAGACTAGAGTCTCTAGTGTTGGTACGTGGAATATCTTTTCAGGAATTTTCCCATACAACCCACAATAACTGAGACTCAAACATGTCAAATTTGGGAAGTCAGCCAAAAACTCTGGAATTGGAGACCAGATTATTGTCATCCAAACGAATCACTGAGAGTGACCGAAGGTTTGCAAGAGAAGGATTGATTGGGCCTGAAAGAAAACAACTGGACAAGCTCAAAACTTGCAGATTAGGCAGCGAAGATGATAAAGCTTGGCACCATTCATTTCCCTGGGCTGATATATTTACACCATCAAGATATAGATTTCTAAGCTCAGGGAGGTTCTGAACAAACAAATTCAAGTTTGGATTCTCAAGTTTCAACCGAGCACTTCCTATAAAGGAAAAAGTTGAGAGATCAAGAGTAACCAACCTTGTCATGCTTGAAATCTCAAATGGAATCTGCCCTGCAAAGCCACCATTGGAGAGATTCAGATAGGTCAAATTAGTGAGGTTGGCCAATACGGATGGAATTTGACTTGCTTTGAATTGATCATAAGCCAAATTTAGACTCTGCAGATGCTGAAGACTGAAAAGGCCAGTTGAATTCTCAATTCCACCGGAGATTGATTCCTCGCTCAAGTCAAGACCGATAACAGGACCAGCCACATCACATTCTACACCGCTCTAAGTACAGCAATCTATACCTTGACTCCACTGCACCAAGCGTACAGACGAAGAAGAATTGAATATGAGACTCTTCTTCAGTCCTGATTGGTTTGACATTGGCCAGATACCAAAACCATATTGAAGCCAAAGAAATTTGTGGAAAAGGTTATGAAGAAAAGCCATGCTAAGAGTATATTTCTCATTGGAAACAAATTAACAGCTAAAACAATCATTTAACTGAAACTTGAAGAAGTGATAGAACATATTGTGCCTTTATAAAGGTTGGCGAAAGACATGGTTTCTCTGCTTTTAGTAAATACAAGATCGGGGAAGGATCCAAGATCGATATCAGCTTTTACTTTTCTAACCATGAACCTTATTTCTAAGAAGCTGCAGCAAAACTTGAAAGTATTGTGGATAAGTTTTGCAAGTATCACAATTTTTAGTTAAATGTCTATATCACAAATAAATTCCATATAAATTTTGTCAGCAACAGTGACAATCCTTGACCATAAAATGTGGGTTGAAAAAATTGAATAGTCTTGTTCATCTTGTAAACAAAATAATAGCCAACACTCCCAAATAAACTGAAACTTGCAGAAGTGATAGAACTCACAGTTGCCTGATGTAAGTGAGAGAAGGAAGGGACATATTCTTTATTGAAAAGACTCTATGTTTTTCCCATTACGACAATATCACTGTATAAGGGACATATTCATTTCCTATGTATCGCTTGAAGTTGATCTTTCCATAGATCTATATCTTCTGAAAGAAAATAAATATGTATCTTTCCATAGATCTATTTCCTATGTATCGCTTGAAGTTGATTTTTCCTATGTATAGGGGTATCCTGCTGATGTAGGAGCAGGGTATCTATCTGATGCAGCAGCGGGGTACCCCACTGAGCTTTGTGATAGGATTCTTAGTAGAACTCTGCATCGGGATAATTCATTTCCTATGGTTTTCTAATCAATAACTCAATTTGGGTGCTTATTGCTTTACACAGCCCAAGATTGACGGTGAAGCATGAAAATTGACATAATATGGGTGTAGAAAGTAAAATGGGTGTTGTAAGAAGTTTTTTGGGTGGCAACAGAGCCACCCTAATCAGTTTTATTTCATCCCAAGTTCAGTTTTGCAGACCAAGCTCAAACGAATTCAAGTTATTGGGCCCATAAAGTTGAAGAATTGACTCGTGACGTGGCCGGACACATCACAAGTCAACTCACAATTATGTTTGAATTACCAATTAATTACAAACTTTTGATGATTGTCCTAGCGAGATTATAAAAAGTTCTTTGAGAGTTAAAAAGAATAATATAAACCAAAGTAAAAAAAATGAATTTGCTACAACCAAACTAGATCAGTTTCCATATCACACCAGCTTCTTTTGAGTCAATAATCAGAATGATGTTGGGCCTGATTGTGGTGGAGACAATACTATGACAGAACAATAATACTCGACAAACAATCAACAAAGAACTAGAAGTCTTAATGAAAACATGATAGCAGTAGCCTTTCATTTCATTTTTATTTTCTAGGTAACAATCACATGGCAGAGGGATCAAAGCAGAGTTTGAGACCCAAACATCTGCCATTTAAATTTTAAAAGCATCCAAGAAAAAAAAAAAAAAAACCATCGGGTTACTTTATTTATTTATTTCAAGATCATATATCTTAAGCTCACATGCATAATTGACGTATAAATTTGTGGATGACGATATAATACCATAAATTTACTTTGTCAGAAAATACCATAAATTGACGTAGAAATTTGTGGATGACGATGTCGTACCATAAATTTACTTTGTCAGAAAATATCAAGGGTGCAACAGCGGCTACAAAGCCAGTTCCAAACCCAACTCCAATGACTAAAAATAACCGCCAATCAAATTCATTATTTTTGCTCGGATCGGGAATTGTTGAATCGTTGGAATTTGAGCAACACTTCATCAAAGGAGGCCCACATAATCCTTCATTGCCCTCAAAAGAAGTCGGTGAAAATGTTTGCAGTTGAGTACTTGTTGGGATCCTTCCCACAAAGTGATTATATGATAGATTCAGGATAGAAAGGAAATTCAGGTTTGCTAGTTGTGCAGGTATATGTGCACCCGAATTGTTCATCGAGAGGTCCAAGGACTCCAGTTGTCGTAAATTTCCCATAGAAGACGGGATTGAGCCTGTGAAAGCATTATGCGACAAGTTGAGAACAATGAGAGATTTGAATAGTCCCAACTCTTCTGGTATCGGCCCTTGAAAATTGTTGGATGATAGGTCAATGGAGGTGAATACAGTTAGGATTTTAACTAGCTCCATCTCCAGACCTTTCATGGTAACTGTTATTGCATCCTGGTAGGGTTGATTTCCCTCGGTCATCACAAATTGAAGGTGTTTGAGCTGAGATTGGGCTTTCTGCCCATCAACCATCATTGCCTCCCAGGTTGTTAAGCCTTTTTGTGGTAGTCTTCCAGTAAAGTTATTGGAAGCGAAGTCAATAATTTGAAGCATTGGCCAGGAGACATCATATTCTAGGCAACTGATGTTGCCATAAAATCTGTTGGATCGTAAAATCAGGACGTGCAAACTGGAGACATTCTTTAACCAGCATGGGAAGGCATCACTGATCTTGTTGTTCCCAAGGTCTAAAACCTCCAGCTTTGTGCAATTGGCAAGAGATTTTGGAACCAATGCTTCTAGTAGATTCGAGTTCATACTCAGCGTTTGGAATCCACAATTTCCTGGAAATCTATCTGGAATAGTTCCATAGAGATTGTTTCTTCTGACATTCAGAACACCCAAACTCTCACCCATCTCAATCAAACAAGTTGGTATTCTGCCACTCAAATTGTTGATCGACAAATCAAGAACTTGAAGCGATGAAGCATTGCACAATGATTCAGGAATGATGCCTGTAAGCGTATTGTTTGAGACAGAAAAGAGCTTCATACTGTGTGCAATATTACCAATGTCATCTGGGATGGAAGAAGTAAAATTATTGGTCGAATAATCAACAATTAACGCCAATGGTGGTGGGAGTGGGATTTTTCCTTGAAGCCGGTTAGAATGTAGGTCAAGATACCCCAGATGCTTAATAGAATAAGGTTCTTGAAAACCCACCAAGCTATTAAGTGAGAGATTTAGAATGAGGCAATTCGGTAATTCCCAAATCCAATTCGGCATTTCTCCAGAAATTTGGTTGTCTGAAAGATCTAAGACTTCAATAGACGAGATTTTCTTTAGATTAGGAATCATGACAAGTTTGCAAGAAGCCAACTTCAAATACCATATATTGGGAGGGAATGAAGAAAAGCTGGTATTTACATTGACTGCCAAGTTGTTGTATGAAAGGTCAAGCCATGAAAGTTTTCCAAGCCTTCCAATCACATCCAGCTGTACAGTGCCATTGAACTTGTTGGAAGCGAGAATCAGGAATTGGAGGTTTTTGAGTTCAAAGATTGACATGGGAATAGGCCCTTCTAATCTGTTGCCACTTAGATCGAGGTCATAGAGTACATAGGAGGAAGCTTTCGAAAATTCAGGAATTTGGCCCTCAAATTGGTTATTGCTAAGCCAAAGCAGCTGCAGCAATGGAAGTGCAAACAGTGATGGGGGGATACTTCCATTAAGGAAATTAAAGCTTAAATCAACCCAATAAAGATCCTGAAGCTGCTCCCAGTCAGTGGACAAGATCCCACCAGTCAAAACATTATGATAGAGGTCTAAATAGTTGAGAGATTTGGATTTATTAGAAAAAGGGATTGAACTACTGAAGTTGTTGAATGACAAGTCTTCATGTTCTAATTGGGTTAGATTACCCATTGAAGGGGGAAGTGGACCATGGAAATGGTTGTACGACAAGTCCAAATATTCTAATTGGGTTAGATTACCCATTGAAATGGGAAGTGGACCAGTGGAGTTGCAACCTCCAATATCTAATGTTGATAGACTTTTAAGGTTGCCAATGGAATCTGGTAGCGTCCCAGACAAATTTGTGTGGCTTAGCACCAGGGTTCGTAAAGAGTTATTTTGAGGAAAATCTAGTAATGAACCGTGAAGAAAAGAATTAAAAGATAAATCAAGAGTCTCGAGTGTTGATACCTTGAATATGTTTTCAGGAAGTTTTCCATACAAACCAGAATCAGCCAGACTCAAGATGGTCAAACTTGGAAAATCAGGAAAAAATTCTGGAACCGGAGATGACAAATCATTGATATCCAAACGAATGACTGAGAGTGATTGAAGGCCTACAAGGGAAGAATGGATCGAGCCTGAAAGATAACAATCAACCAGACTCAAAACCTGCAGATTAGGCAACGAAGATGATAAAGCTTGGCACCATTCATTTCCGTGGGCTGATATATTTACACCATCAAGATGTAGTTCTCTGAGCTCACTGAGGTTCTGAACAAGCACTTTTAAGTTTGGATTATCAAGTTGCAAATTTGCAGTCTGGTAACATGACAGATCAAGAGTAACCAACCTTGTCAAACTCAAAATCTCGATGGGAATCTGCCCCTCAAAGCCAGCTGTAGAAAGATTGAGGTAAGTCAAATTGGTGAGGTTGGCCACCCTAGATGGAATATTTTGAGCTCCGCCAAACAAATTAAAAGCCAAATTTAGGCTCCGTAGATGCTGAAGAGCGAAAAGGCCGAATTATCAACTCCACCAGAGATTGATTCCTCGCTTAAGTCAAGAATAATAACATGACCAGCCATATCGCAGTCTACACCGCTCCATGTGCAGCAATCGGTGGTTTGATGCCACCGCACCAGATGTGCAGACGAAGTAGAGTGAAAGATGAGGCTGTTTTTTATTTGTAGTAACAAGGATTTCTGGTCACTCAGACATTGCCCAGAAACATGAATTATAGGGATGCAAAAGAAATTTGTTGAAAAGGGTATGAAGAAAAGCCATGATAAGAGAATAATTCTCATTGCAGAAGAAATTATAGCTAAAACACCAAAATAACAGATCAAACTTGATTGAAGGAAAGAGGAGATAAGATTAATATAGGACTAGCCAAAGAGGAGATATTTGAGATAAGATTAAGAAGGAGGATCTGCAAAAGAAATTTATAAGACCCTGACCGACTCGAATGTGTTTGCAACATATGAAACTACAATCTCATTACAATTTCGACCCTGATTCCTGAAATTTCAATCTAGTCCTCTGTTCACACAACCATTCTTCTTGACCAAAGACTTTGTGTTCGTAGATCATAAAAGTTCTAATTGGGAGACGTAGAATAGTAACCCCATTGTTTCCTAAACAAAAAAAGAGGAATAACATTCAATGGACTTTTTGGAGATAAAATCTGCCAATGACCATTAGCTATAAAATGTTGGAAGGGAGTCAGGGAGACTTATCCTACAATCACTGAACATTGATTTCCATTTATGATGATTAAAAAATGAAATCAATTTATGATGCTTGTGAATTGTGATAGGAAAAAATTCTGAAAACATATTGATATCTTCGTGAACTTCTCTGAGAATTTATGTGTTTTGGATATGGGTTTGGGTACCAACCGAGCCGGAAAAGATAATCAGATTTAATTCATGACTGAGCCTAAGTTCAGTTTTGCAGGCCGAGCCCAAACAAATTCAACATATTAACGCCCATAAATGAATCCAACGCTTTAATGGAAATTGTGAGTCTACAAGAAAGGAGTTATATGACTTGTATCTTTTAACTGTTTTCAGTCAATTTCAAATTTAGACTGTCGTGTTAGTGTCAAAGCTTACATGAGGGAAATGGGAAAGCATGAAAATGTAGACAAAAGAATTGTCATCTGTCAAGGAGGAGGCACCTACCAGCGAGTAGTCAAGACTCAAGAGTATGAAAATATGAGTGAAGAAGGAAATTGTGAGTCTCGCATTAAATGTTTGATTAAGGACTAATATTAACTATTAAGCAGAAGACTTACAGGTATAAATATAAATATCATACTTGCATATCATACTTGCATCTTTTCCTTGAAGCATTAATCATTGTTATTTCCTTGAAGCTCATTCAGAGATCAAAGAATAAAATAACTGAAGCAGAGCATTAATCATTGTTTTTTTCTGAAATTAACAGGAGTTTGCATGCCACAGTCCCAATGTATGAATCGATAACCAAACGAGAAAAAATGTATCTGCAAGGAAGGATTTAGATCTTGACTAAAACCATGATAGGTTTAGCAATTTATCAGTAAAAAAGCGGGTCTGAGACATTTTAATGATTTATTTTAACATGGCAGATTATGGTTATAACAAAGCAGAAGCAGGCTTGAAACATTTACAACAAAGCTATTGATTGAGACTTAAACTTTTAACATGGAGACATTTAGGAACAAAGAGTACTCTGTCGCATATTCCTTGTTACTTCTGTTTCCAAAAGGGATTCTTGTCTCTAGCTGCTAAGATTTAAAAGTGAAAAAATAAACAAAAACCAAGAGGTTCGGATTTTTATTTTTAACATAATACATCTTCATCTCCCATGGCGGATTTTCAACAGAAATTTATGGATGACAAAGTCATACCATATGTCTACTTTCTCAAAAAATACCGGGGATGCAACTGCCGCTACAAAGCCTATCCCAAACCCAGCCCCAATGGCTATTAAGAACTTCCAGTCAAATTCACTGCTTGAAGCTGGTCCTGGAGATGGATGCTTGCTAGAATTTGTGGTGCATTCATTAGTCAAGGGAGGGCCGCATAATCCTTCATTGCCTTCGAACGAAGTTGGTAAAAACGACTGGAGTTGAGTACTTGATGGGATCCTTCCCACGAAGTGATTATACGATAGATTCAGGACTGACAGGAAATTTAACTTTGCAAGTTCTGTAGGGATCACTCCGCTCAGGTTGTTCAATGAGAGGTCCATAGATTCTATATGTCCCAAGTTTCCCATAGATGATGGGATTTGACCTGTAAAAGCATTATGTGACAGGTTGAGAATATAGAGCGATTTGAATAGTCCCATCTGGTCAGGTATAGTCCCTTGAAACATGTTGCATGACAAGTCAATGGAAGTGAATATAGTTAGGATCTTCACTAGCTCCATCTGTAGACCTTTGCTGGTAACTGTTATTGAATCCTGGTAGTACAATCGGCTGAGACCCAGAAACTCAAATCGAAGATGCTTGAAATTTGATTGGGCTTCATCTTCATCAACCATCATTGCCTGCCAAGTTGTAAAACTTTTTCCTGGAAGTGTTCCACTAAAGCAGTTGGAAGCTAAGTCAACAATTTGAAGCTTTGGCCACGAGCTGTTAACATCCGGACAACCGATCTTTCCATAAAATTTGTTGGATCGCAAAACTAGGACACGCAAGCTAGAGACATTCTTTAACCAGCATGGGAAGGTATCGTTGATCTGGTTATTCCCAAGGTCCAATACTTCCAGCATTGTGCAATTGGCCAGAGATTTTGGAACCATTCCTTCTAGATGATTACCATTGAGATCAAGAGTTTGTAATACACAATTTCTTGGAAATGTACCAGGAATACTGCCTTTGAGATTGTTTCCCCTTAAGTTTAGAACACCAAGAGTTTGAATCCCTCCAGTTAAACATGCTGGTACCGTGCCACTCATACTGTTGTTTGACAAGTCAAGAACTCGAAGATTTGTAGCATTGCACATTGACTGAGGGATAACTCCGCCAAGATTATTATTTGAAAGGGAAAGGAACACGGTGAAGTTGAGAAAACTACCGATGTCAGGTGGGATGGAAGTAAAAAAATTCCTTGAGTAGTCCACATAGACCGCCTTTGTTGGTGGTGGTGGGATCTTTCCTTGGAGC
Organism: Acer negundo; assembly: GCA_035582765.1. NCBI lineage: Eukaryota > Viridiplantae > Streptophyta > Magnoliopsida > Sapindales > Sapindaceae > Acer > Acer negundo. The sequence goes on along the minus strand of CM069243.1, from coordinate 20,166,006 downwards.
TGGTTGGAATGTAGGTCAAGAACACTGAGATCGGGAAGAGAATAAGGTTCTTGCAGACCCTTCAGTAGATTACATGAGAGATTTAGATGGGTGAGAGCACCTTTACTGACGTTCCAAATCCAGTTGGGCACTTCATCTGAAATTTGGTTCTGTGAAAGATCTAAATGAAACAGTCTTAATTGGTTCTTTAGATTAGGAATCACACTTAGATTGCACGAAGCCAATTTCAATGTGGTAATTTGGGAAAGGAAAGGAGAATCACTACTTGCATTCACTGTCAAGCTGTTGTATGAAAGGTCAAGTGTAGTAAGATTGGCAAGCCTTTGAATAGAATCTAGCTGTACAGTGCCATTAAACTTGTTGGAAGAAAGTAAGAGGATTTTAAGTTTTTTGAGTTGGAAGATCGACTTGGGAATTGGCCCTTCTAATCTGTTGTCACTTAAATCAAGAGTATCGAGCACAGAGGAGGATGCATTTGGAAGTTCAAGAACTTGACCATCAAATTGGTTGTTGTCAAGCTGGAGTTGCTGCAGCGATGGGAGTGAAAGCAGAGATGAGGGAATACTTCCGGTAAGTAAATTGTTTCTTAAGTCAATATAAACAAGATTCACAAGCTGTGGCCAGTCGGTGGATGAGATTCCGCCAGACAAAACATTATAAGAGAGGTCTAGATAGGTTAGATTTTTGGACATGTGAAAAGATGGGATTTGGCCAGAGAAATTGTTAGCTGACAAGTCCAAATAAACTAGCTCAGTGAGATCAGACATTGATGTAGGAATTGTGCCAGTGAAATTGCAACGTGCAAGCTCTATTCTTGACAAATGTTTGAGGTTGCCAATGTAATCTGGCAGTGTGTTCCCCGAGAAATTTGTGTCACTGAGCATCAGGGTCTGAAGAGAGTTATTCATGAGAATGCGAGGCACAGAACCCCGAAGTAATTTGTTATTTGATAGGTCAAGAGTCTCTAGTGTTGGTACCTGGAATATCTTTTCTGGAAATTTTCCGTTGAGCCCACAACTACTGAGAAGCAAGGAGGTCAAATTTGAGAAACCAGACATAAATTCTGGAACCGGAGATGATAGATCATTCAATTCCAAACGAATCACTGAGAGTGAGTGAAGGTCTGCAAGGGAAGAATGGATAGGGCCTGAAAGAAAACAGCTAGACAAGCTCAAAACTTGCAGATTAGACAGCGATGATGATAAGGCTTGGCACCATTCATTCCCGTTGGCTGATATATTTACACCATCAAGATACAGTTCTCTAAGCACCGTGAGATTCTGAACAAGCACTTTTAAGTTCGGATTCTCAAGTTTCAACAGAATACTTCCTAAGAACGTTTGGCTTGACAGATCAAGAGTAACCAACCTTGTCAGACTTGAAATCTCAACTGGAATCTGCCCTGCAAAGCCTGCATTGGAGAGATTCAGATAGGTCAAATTAGTGAGGTTGGCCAATCTGGATGGAATTTGACTTGCATTGATACGATTAAAAGCCAAATTTAGACTCCGCAGCTGCTGAAGACCGAAAAGACCATTTGAATTCTCAATTCCACCGGAGATTGATTTATTGCTCAAGTTGAGACCAATAACACGACCACCCACATCACAATTTACGCCGCTCCAATTACAGCAATCTGTATTTTGATTCCACTTCACCAGATGCACAGATCGATTAACCTCAAATTTGAGGCTGCTCTTCAATTGAAGCAGCAACGACTGCTGATCGCTCTGGCATTGACCAGCAACCAAAACCACATGGCTGCAAAACAAATTTGCTAAAAAGGGTATCAAGAAAAGCCACAACAACATTATAATTCTCATTGAAGACCTATCCAAAAGCTCCCATAAAACTGAAAAATCCTGAAGAAATGATACAACTTATGGTCTCTTCAAGAGGTTGTAAACCCATGAACAAGACCTTTTCTACCTTGCAAATTCAACCAGCGGCCGGCCCAGAACCGAAAGTGTAGACTTGTGATGCGTTGTGAGGTTGAAGAAAGAAGAAGGCAATCTGGCAACGGCAGAAGAAGAGAGGAAAATTCAAAGGAAACAGAAGAGTCAGAACCGTCAAAGTAAACAGCGTGTTGTTATCTGTATCAATTCCACGAGTATAGATTAGACTTGGTCTAGTTGGATCCACGCATTGTGAAGTATGTCACACGCTCAGACAATTCATCGAGCATGTTACGTGCACACGATGCTTTTGCAGTTTTGCCCGGAGAATACGCTCAATTGTTGTCCCACAAGAAACTAATCTAATTCAAGAGTTTAGAATTTATTTATTCAATCCTTTTGAGATTCATATTTTACACGAAACTGGACCGATTGACACCCCAACGTTGTTTACAAACATGCAAGGAACCATTTTGCACTATTTTTAGACATTGGGCTTTTGTTAAGACCACATGAATCAATCAAATAATTAAATTAGATAAAAAAGACACCCAGATGTAACTTGATTTGAATTTATAATAACATGTAGATGACAATAATTAATTTGTAGAGGAGAAGACATGCCAACGACTCATTGATTTTGATTTTTGTGATATAGTCCTTTCAATTTTATTAAAATGGTCCCACGTCCCATTGTTTCCGTTGCACCCATTGAATTATCTATACTATATTATAAAATATAAAAGAGAGAGTTGGCCACGGTAATTTTTCAACCCCCGCTATTTTGTTTGATCATTTTATTATTATTATTATTATTATTATTATTATTATTATTTCTTTAAAAATACAATTATAAATAAAACCCTTAAAATTTATATAATTATTTAATATATAGTTTTTAGTAAGATTTTAGTTATAGCATCTATTTTTTTTTAGAAAAGTCATAAAACCCTTAAATCTTATATAATTACTTAATAGGCTGGTTTTAGTAAGATTTTTGACTTAATAGAAATGTCTTAGTAATAGTGACTTATAATGATATGGACTTGACCCAAATTAATAGGTATTTGGATTGATAATTAATTTATATTGTAAAATGAGATTGGGGATGAAAATATAATTTTCAATATATTTAATGACTGGAAAAAGAATAAGAAATATTATAGAGGTATAAATTTAATTTGTCAAGTCAGTTATTGAATATATATACATGTGAGGTTTGTAAAGTGAAAGAAAGAATATAATAATAATAATAATAATAATAATAATAATAATAATAATAATAATAATAAAGGGATTTGACTGCAAGTGGTGGATACATCTGATAAGAAAGATATTTATATCGGTTATTAAAGATTTAAATAATAATCATTAATATTTAGGCTAAATCATACTTAAAAATTTAATTTAAATTTATGATTTCAACATACATTAATTTATCTACTTAAAAAAAAAAAATAAAAAAAAAATTCATTTATCTATTTGTTCTTAATTTAATGGATGATGAAGCTACACAATTTTAAGTCAAATTTATATAAAAATCAATGATTTGTTATATTCATATTGTATAACATTAATCTATTATCTTGTAAATAATTTTAGTTAATTTCAAAATCAAATTATTGAAAAATATGAATTCTTTCATTGTAAATAAAAAAAATATTTTTTTGAACTATTTTAAAATTAAAAATATTTATTAGAAAAATGAAAAATTACTCAAACTCATAACCACATTAATACGTATGTATTAAATTTACTGAATGCCATCTCAACTTCCATTAGTATTCAACATAATCATTGCAATGTAATAAAATACAAAATAACTGACTAACTTTAGCTCAAATTCAACATTAGAATTTAAGTTATCTATAATTGACTAATCTCAAACCTTCAAGGAAGGTTTACAATAACAACACATTTTTCTTTTCTTCTCTTGCTTAGTTGCCTGTTACATTTCTAGTCAAATACAAGAAAACTCACCCACAAATTGGTGAAACTACCACTACCACAATAATTTTTGGTTGAATTGGTAACGCTCCATGAATATAAAGAAGATATTGTGAATTTGAACCCGTACATTTTGCTAGTGTGATGAGGCCTAACCCATGCATCAAATTTAAAAGTAAAAATCACGGACTCTAGTCATACTTTGTCAACGTATCAACATTTTAAGTCTGTTATTATTATTATTTTTTTTAATATATCACTTACGGTGGTAACGATTTGAATCTGAAACATTAACAGACTGAATGCGTATTCTTACTACCGAACCATATTGGTCGGTAATTATTAATTTATTATAAGTCCGTTATTGGTTATGGTACCATACAAAATTAGTAATTATATATGGCTTGGATTCATTAGATTTCAATCCTAATAGCTTAAGTAGGTGAAGCATTTTAAATTTTTAAAAATGTTGAAAATAGATAATAACTTTCTTGTAATTATTTTTGTATCATTAAAGTTTCTGTATATGGTAATATATTGACTGTTAAAAAAAAAAAAAAAAAAAAAAGGTTTCTGTATATGATTTGAAGATGAGTGGTCTTATAACAGAGAATTTCAAAGTCTCAGATGACAAAAATTTCTTGAGCGAAACTTTAGAAAAATTGCTACTTTGTCTGCCACAGCTTGTTAATTAGCAAACCTTTTTCGAAAAGGCTTCATTTAATATAATCTAAAGAATCAAGTGACACAAATTAATTAAGACTTTTTTGGCTGCTTGATACTTCTTAGGAATCACTTTAAAAAGGTTGGATAAAGATGGAGTGTGTGTGTAAATTAACAAAAACTCGATTTGGATTGCTTCTGCCTTCTTGGGCTTCTTGCTGTACAGTAAATATAGAAAGTTAGAGAGCGAAAGCTACAAGACGACGACGGGAAAGCATGAAAATATACATAAAAGAAATCATGCTCTATAAAGGAACACGTTAGCCGGATCTGAAACGTCGTCTCGTATTAATTAGAAAATAGAAAATTTCTTTTTTCCAAAATTTGGAAGTCTCTGCAATCTTATTTTTCTTAGTTTATATATAACGTTACACGTTGTCCTGTACTTTTCATGTAGCGTGGAAGAGAAGGCACCGTACAGTGGAAGTAGTAGGAGTATGAAAGGATCAGTGAAGAAGTAGATTTCCTGAGTGTGAGACCTTAAATGTATGTTTGGTTAAATGTCCATATCAGCACTAACATTCAATAGACTTCTTGCATCTTTTGAGTCAATAAGTAGTATGACATTGAGTCTGGTAGTAGTTGCATTTCATTTCCTAAGAAACAATCACATGACAGATGGCTCTAAGTAGTATTGAGTTGCATTCCAAACTTCTACTAGATAAGATTTAAAAGCAACAAAAAAAAAAAAAAAAAAAAAGAGGTTCCGATTTTTATTTTAACATGATACATCAAAATCTCAAATGCGCAATCAAAGTAGGTAATTTTGGATGACAATGTCGTATCATAAGTTAACTTTGTCGGAAAATATTAGTGGTGCAACAACTGCTACAAAACCTGTCTCAAAGCTAACTTCGATGACTAAGAAGAATTGCCAATCAAATTCATTGCTTGAAGAAGGTGCTGAAGGATCAGATTCGTTGCTTGGAGCTAGAATGGGTGACTTGTTAGAATTTGTGCAACTTTTCATCAAAGGAGGCCCGCATAATCCTTCATTGCCCTCAAACGAAGTTGGTGAAAATGATTGGAGTTGAGTACTTATTGGGATCCTTTCCACTAAGTGATTATACGAGAGATTCAACAAAGAAAGGAAATTTAGGCTTGCTAGTTGTGTAGGTATATGTCTATACAAATTGTTCATTAAGAAGTCTAAGGACTCTAGCTGTCGTAAATTTCCTATAGAAGATTGGAATGAGCCTGTAAAAGCATTATGTGACAAGTTGAGCACAACGAGAGACTTGAATAGTCCCAACTCTTCTGGTATTAATAACTAGCTTGAGTAGCTCAGTTGGTTAAGGTATGAGCTCTAGCTTAGAGGTTGTAGGTTCAATTCCAGACAAAGGCAATTAATTTTCGATACCAAAAAAAAAAAAAAATTCTTCTAGTATTGGTCCTTGGAAATTATTTGATGATAAATCAATGGAGGTGAACTAAGTTAGGATCTTAACTAGCTCCACCTCCTGATCTTTCATTAAGGGAATTAAACCCTAAATCAATATAAACAAGATCCTGAAGCTGCTCCCAATGAGTGGATGAGATCCCACCAGTGAAAACAATTTGAGGGAGGTCTAAATAGTTGAGAGATTTGGAGATATGAAGAGAAGGGAGTGAATTTGTTTGATGACAAGTACAAATATTCTAGTTGAGTTAGATTAGCCTTGAAGTGGGAAGTGGTCCAGTGAAGACGTGAAGTTGTAACCTCCAAGATTACTACAACAAAATTGACAGTACATAGCATGAGATGAATGGTATAATAGATAATAGATAGCATTTAACTTGATACTATCACAGCCAAAGCTATTAAAAGTCTCCTACTAGTTATTGCAACTTATAAAGGACAATGGTTCGGTACACAATCTTGGGTACTGACCAGTCATCACCGAGCATTTTCCATTTATAAATGCTATTGAATGACTTTTTGAAAAGCTATACCAAGAGATGCAGTAGCTTTTTGCAAATGCTATGATTATTAAAACGCTATAAAATACAAAAGCTTTTCTAAACTATAGCTTCTTCTATTGCTATTAAAGCTAGAAATAATATTGTAAATACCGTTATTATTTGGTTATATGAATGAAAATTCAAATTCCATCATATTAATTATGAATTAAACAAAAATTACAAGAAAAAAAAAAATAGGTGCATAAAAAGATTCAAGTCATTTCATTAATATACCAAAATAATTACATAGTTTGTTATATCATAGTAATAAAATACAATATCCTCATTTACAAAAGTATATGTCTAAGGAAAACAGATAATCCCAAAATCTAAAAGAATCGATCATGCGAGATTATTAAGGAAATTAACATAAGTTTTGATATAGATAATAGACAACAAATAAAAGTAATTGTCGTAAACATACCCATTGATTTTTTTGTTTGCATTTAGGTAACTAGATTCAAATAGTGAAGATTTGGAATCGAGAGATCCGCACAAGTGCAGATTAATTCTGAGAAAAATGAAAATGATAAACAAATTTGTGAATTATTTCTTCAACAACCACTAGCATCTCCATCACAACAAGAAACACAACTGATTTTAGCAACTCAAACGCTTACATGTTTAGATTAGAGTTAAAGGAAAGGACAGAAAGAAAGAGAAATGGATCAGATCTGGATGCTTTGAAGATGAGAATAAGAAAAAAAAAAATTAAATGGGTGATGGGTGTGGTTGAAGAAGACAGTCAACGTTGTATGAGATAAGATTGTATGAGATATATTAGAGTGTATTTTTTTTTCAACCACATTAATTGGAGGTAGACCAGGCAATAGGTCGTGTTATTGCGAATTCGTGTCGTTTCGTGTTTGGATCGTGTTAAAATTGCTCCACCCAAATCCGACCCGTTAGTTTAATGGGCTAAAATAGACAAATCTAAAATCATTTGTTAAATTAATAGATAACCCGACCTGACCCGTTATAAAATATTATATTTGAGATTTATTAAAAAGTTTAAAATAAATAATACTGAAGTATAATGAAACTCATACAATCAAGTTCACTAGCTACTTGTAGAGTTTTAGGGTTAGAATTAGGGTTATAATATTTTAAAATAATTGATTTAGAGTTTTAGAGTTTGTAATTTAGAAAATTTTCCTCTTTCAAAAAAAAGAAAACAATTAGAGATTTTTAAAAAATTAATTAGTAAAATATATTCTAACCATAAATATAGAGATTTTTTTTATTATATGAATTCCATAATATGACTATACGAAGTTTTTTTTATTAACTTTCATAGACACATGAAAAAAAAAAATTCTTTATATTAATGGGTTATCGAATTAATGGTTTTTTTAAAGGTGAATCCAAAACCGACCAATTATATTTCATGTCTTAATGGGTTGACCCATTATATTTCGTGTATTAATGGATTGACCTATTAACAACCTGATCCGATAAACTTAACCTACCGACCGTTAGTTTCCAATGGATTTGGATCGTGTTAATGGGTTTTGTAAAATTTTACCCTGTCTAACTAGAGTAACCATTACCTCCCACCCCTTATCAAAATCGAAATAAACCAAAATCAAAATCAAAACAAAATCAAACCCAAACCTAGGAACCAACATCATCAACTCTGTAAAATATCCAAAAGATTTACATTAGGATTACTTTAATTTTGCACAACAAACCATTCCACATCAAATCAACAACTCTGCCCTTTTTCTTAAAAAAAAAAAAAAAAATCAACAACCCTTCCACTTTTTTTTAAATTCCATGAAGAAGGGTCGAGGAAAAAACTATGCTTAAACAAATTAAACTGTGGCGATTATCCCGTTGAAGGCTTTATTTGGTACCGCGGCGCACCACCAAAGTCAAATGCGAACTCGGTTCCGACTTCCGACATGGGTGATGTGTGAGATAGTGAGAGAGATTGGAGTTTGGTGTGTGAGAGATTTCTGGGTTTGGTGGTGGGAGAGGTTTGTTGTTTTGGTTTGATTAAGGGGTTTCTGGGTTGGATTTTTGGTGGTGAGATTGATTGACTGAGAGAGAGAGAAGAGAAACAACTCGAAGAAGAAGAAGAGCAGAGGAGATTAAAAGATTTTCAAATAATTTGCCATGTGTCAGTACATCATTGGAGAAAGGATAAAATAAGATTTAATTTTAATGTTGTACCACTTGGCGTGTTTTAATTGGGTCCGTCTCACACAGCACACACATGAGACGGACCCATCGAAGATTTTCTCCAAAAACAGAAAGACCCATTTGCTTCTTGACGTGTAGTGACCACTTTCTTGGCCGAAAATCCTCTCTCTCATTTGCTCCTTGTACTCTGTTCTCCACTTCTTTGGAAGACAGAGAAAGAGGAGAATATGAGATGCAATGAAAATCAAATAAAACTCTACACACTCCCATCTTTTTTTTTCATTATAAAAAAATGCAAGTTCTAAGTAATGGTCTTTTTTTTTTGGGAACAAGTTTATTTATAATCATTTTGAGTATCGAGTGATCGTTTATAATCTATTTTCAAATTTTAATTGTTTATAACCTAATTTTTACACTATTATCATAATGCCCTTATATAAAAGCCCTCATCTAAAAAAAATCTTCTCTCTACTCTTCCATGACCTCCCTTCTTCTCCTATTTCTTTCTTTCCCTTCTTCTCCTCTTTCCTTCTTTCCCTTCTTCTTCCATTTTTAACTTCAAAAAAACTTTGATTCCAACTTTTACAAAATATTTTGTTCTAGAAACAAAAATCATCAAATAAACTAGGTTCTGATTTTGAGTTAAAGATTTGAGGGAGATTGCTTAGGGAAGTTTTTTGAGAAAATTAATTGGATTAGCTATTGAAGTGGTTAATGTGTGTAAAATCTTTGAGTTTTTGCTGTTATGAAAATACAATATAAGTGAATGTCCAATCCTACAATGTAACTTGTGATCCTTCACCTTCCTCAATTTATTCTCTAGTTTATGATACCATTTACTCTCAAGTTTATGGCTCCATTGATTCTCAAGTTTATTGCTTGTGTCTTTTCATTTGTAACTACTACATTGTGAGCCTATAAAATAGAGGTCTCACCAAGTTGTAAATACCATTGAGAAGTGAATAAAATATCAAATTTATATGTCATCTATCTCTTGATTTCTTCTTGTGTTCTTGTGTTCTTACTATTAAGTTTATTTCACGTTATCAGCACGACGTAGCTCTGATCAGGTAAATATTCTTCTTTATTCATTCCATTTTCACAAGGTATGAAAATGTTGTAATTTGTTATTAACTCACTGCAATAATATTCACTATTTTTCATATTACAAAATATCATGGATTTAACATGTATATTTTTACCTTTACATATTTTGTTATAGTATTTGACATATTTGTGTTTAGAAATTTCTAATAATCATTTTTTGATTTAGCCAACTGAATATGTCGAACATCACAAAACTTGAATTTGCTGCTCTTGATATTTCTGGTGACAACTATCTGTCATGGATTCTTGATGCTGAAATTCATCTTGATGTTGAAATTCATCTTGATGCTGAGAATCTAGGAGAAACGATTAAAGAAAAAAAAATGAAGCATCTTCACAGGACCGTGCTAGAGCAATGATTTTCCTTCGGCACCATCTCCATGAAGGATTGAAATCTGAGTATCTTACTGTCAAAAATCCATTTGAGCTTTGGACAAATTTAAAAGAGAGATTTAATCACCAGAAAACGGTGATACTTCCAAATGCTCGTTATGCCTGGATGCATTTACGATTACAAGATTTCAAATCGGTCCGTGAGTATAATTCTTCATTATTTAAGATTGTCTCTCAATTGAAATTATGTGGAGAGATAATAACTGAACAAGACATGTTAGAAAAAACATTTTCTACTTTTCATGCCTCGAATTTGCTCATGTATCAGCAATATCGAGAGCATAGATTTACCAAATATTCTGAGTTAATTTCATGTCTTCTTGTGGCTGAGCAAAATAATGAGCTTTTGATGAAAAATCATCAATCTCGCCCAACTGGAACTGTAGTATTCCCAGAAGCGAATGCTAATTCATCAAATAACCGTGACGGTTATCGTAGCCGTGGTCGTGGTCATTCACAAGGCCGAGGGGGTCATAATAAGAAGTCTAAATCAAACCATCAGAAGTGGAATAACAATGATGAAAAACAGGAAAAGGGGAAATATTTTCAAAACAAACCCTCTAAAAATCATGACAATGCTTGTTTCAGATGTGGAGTAAAAGGACATTGGTCGCGTACCTGTCGTACGCCTAAACATCTTGTGGAACTTTATCAAGCATCATTTAAGGCAAAAGGAAAAGAGGTGGAAACAAATTTCATTGATCATGATGAGGCTGTTGACATAACTCATTTGGACATTTCAGATTTCTTTGAGGACCCAAATGGAAATATCGACCACTTGATTGGTGATGGACATGTTAATGCCAATTAGCATGTTTGATATTATTTTTCAGTGTGTTTTTCATTATGCTTTTGGTGTGTTGCTAGTACTTATTTATCATTATGTTTAAGTGTTTTTCACTATGTTTAAGTTTGTTTTTGAGTGTTCTAGTGTATTTTGAGTGTGATTCTAATAAAATTTCCTACAGTGTGTGCTTTTGAGGGATAAATTTGTCTTATTATTTAGTTTGCTTTTAAATGAAGTTCGAGTTTTCTTTTCAATTATTTCTTAATTAAATTGTAATCTCCTCAAAATTTATTTTATATATATTTATATTAACTTAAGTTTATATATGTGAAGATGGTTTCGGATCATACTAATGATTTGAACAATCGAAAGATGAATGATGGAGATGAATGTCTTGTAGACAGTGCCACAACGCATACAATCCTTCGAAACAAAAATTATTTCACTCACTTAAAATTAGCTAAAGCTAATGTTAACACAATATCAGGTACTACAAACTTGATAGACGGCTCCAGAAGAGCAAATATTTTGTTACCAAATGGAACAAAATTACAAATTAATGATGGTTTATATTTTAGCAATTCCAGAAGAAATTTGCTAAGTTTTAAAGATATCCGTCTTAATCAGTACCACATTGAGACTACCAACGAAGATAATATAGAATACCTTTGCATTACTTCTATTATATCATGCCAGAAGCAGATACTAGAAAGATTTTTTGGACTTTCTTCTGGGTTATATCAAACTACCATACGAACTATAGAAACAAATCTTGTATTAAGCCAGAAGTTCAATGATCCAAAGACTTTTATGCTTTGGCATGATAGACTTGGTCACCCAGGATTAATTATGATGCGGAGAATTGTTGAAAACTCACATGGACATTCTATAAAGAGCCTGAAGATTCTTTTGCCTTCTGATAACCTATGTGCATCTTGTTCTCAAGGCAAATTAATTACAAGACCATCCATAACAAATGTCAATTTTGAATCTCTAAGTTTTTTGGAAAGAATTCAGGGTGATATTTGTGGACCCATTCACCCATTTTGTGGACCTTTTCGATATTTCTTGGTTTTAATAGATGCGTCAACTAGGTGGTCACATGTTTGTTTGCTCTCTACTCGTACTGTTGTATTTGCAAGACTTCTTGCTCAAATTATTAAATTATGAGCCTAATTTCCTGATTATCAAATTAAAAAAATTAGACTAGATAATGCAGGTGAATTTACATCTAAGGCTTTTTGATGATTATTGCATGTCAATCAGTATTGATATAGAGCATCCTGTTGCACATGTCCATACTCAAAATGGTTTGGCAGAATCCTTGATAAAACATCTTCAATTAATTGCCAGACCTTTGCTTTTAAAATCAAAATTACCTGTTTCTTCATGGGGACATGCAATATTACATGCTGCATCGTTAATTCGTATTTGACCGACTAGTTATCATAATTTTTCTCCTTTGCAACTTGTACTTGGCCAACAACCAAATATTTCTCATTTGAGAATTATTGGTTGTGCTATTTATGTTCCAATTTCACCCCCACAAAGGACAAAAATGGGTCCTCAACGAAAACTTGGAATTTATGTTGGCTATGATTCTCCTTCAATAATTAGATATCTTGAGCCTTTAACAGGGGATATTTTCACAGCAAGATTTGCGGATTGCCAATTTGATGAACAAGTTTTTCCGTCGTTAGGGGGAGAAAAGACAAATAAACGACGTGAACTTATATGGAATGCATCGTCTTTATCTTAGTTTGATCCTCGAACAAATTGATGTGAACTTGAAGTTCAAAGGATTATTCAGTTGCAAAATATTGCAAATCAAATTCCAGATGCATTTACAGATTCAAAGAGAATAGTAAAATCACATATACCTGCTGAAAATGTCCCAGCAAGGGTTGATGTCCCTGAAGGACAATCAGATAAGGTAAATGAAATTAAACCACGCTTGAAGCGTGGTAGACCAATTGGTGTAAAAGACTTAACTCCAAGGAAAAGGAGAATACAAATGAAGCTTCAAAATAAAAGTGGCTCTCTTGAAGAAGCCATCATCGAAAATAAGATAGAAAAAATTAATCGATCCGAAAATGATCAAATTACTCCCAAAGAAGTATATGTACCAACAACTAAGGAAATACAAAATTCCCCTGAAGAGGAACAAAATGATCATGTAGATTTACAAAATAAAGAAATTTTAATCTCCCTAGATGAGGCTCATGAACGAATCTCAATAGATTATGTTGGTTCTAAGAAATTCCTGGATCGAAGAAATATTAACATTGATGATAAATTTGCATTTGCTGTCGCTCTTGATATTATGAATAATGATGAAGATGTTGAACCGACAACATTGGAAGGATGTCGACATAGAAAAGATTGGCCAAAATGGAAAGAAGCAATCCAAGCAGAACTAAATTTACTCGAAAAACATGAAGTTTTTGGACCTGTTGTCCTGACGCCTGAAGACGTTAAACCTGTCGAGTATAAATGGGTTTTTGTTAGAAAGCGAAATGAGAAAAATGAAATTGTGAGATACAAAGCACGACTCGTAGCACAATGTTTCTCGCAAAGACCAGGTATTGACTATGAAGAGACTTATCCCCCAGTGATGGATGCAATCACATTTTGATTTTTGATTAGTTTAGCAGCCTCAGAAGGGCTTGATATACGTCTTATGGACATAGTAACAACATACTTGTATGGATCTATTGATACTGATATATATATGAAAATCCCTGAAGGATATAAAATGAATGAAAATTTAAAACATAGAAGCTTGTATTCAATTAAGCTACAAAGATCCTTATATGGGTTAAAACAATCTGGGCGCATGTGGTACAATCGCTTAAGTGAATATTTATTGAAAGAAGGATATGCAAATAATCCAATTTGCCCATGTGTTTTCATTAAAAAATCAGAAATTGGATTCGCTATCAATGCGATATATGTTGATGATTTAAATCTCATTGGCAATCTTGAAGAACTCACAAAAACTGCTTCTTACTTAAAAGATGAATTTGAAATGAAAGATCTTGGTAAAACAAAATTTTGCCTCGGCCTGCAGATCGAGCATTTACCAAGCGGAATATTTATTCATCAATCAACATATACGGAAAAAGTCTTAAAACGTTTTTATATGGTTAAAGCTTATCCATTAAGCACTCCAATGGTTGTTCGATCACTTGATACAGACAAAGATCCATTTCGTCCAAAAGAAGTTGGTGAAGAGCTTCTTGGTCCTGAAGTACCATATTTAAATGCAATTGGAGCACTTATGTACCTTGCAAATTGAACAAGGACTGACATTGCATTTGCAATCAATTTACTAGCAAGGTATAGTTCTGCACCAACTAGAAGACATTGGAATAGCATTAATCATGTATTGCGTTATCTTTGTGGAACAATTGATATGAGATTATTTTACTCAAGGGGATCAAAATCAGAATTATCCGGATATGCGGATGCTGGATACCTTTCTGATCCACACCCGATCACAAACATGATATTTATTTACCTGTGGAAATACTGCTATCTCATGGAGATCTATTAAACAAATAATGGTTGCCATTTCCTCAAACCATTTGGAGATATTGGCAATTCATGAAGCTAGTAGAGAGTCTATTTGGTTAAGATCTATGATACAACATATTCGGGAAACATGTGGACTATCTTCAATAAAAAATAGTCCCACAATATTATATGAAGATAATGCTGCTTGCATTACACAGATTAAAGGAGGCTATATTAAAGGTGATCGAACTAAGCACATTTCACCAAAATTCTTTTATACACATGAGCTCCAAAAGAATGGTGAAATAGATGTTCAAAAAATACGCTTAAATGAAAATCTTGCAGATTTATTCACAAAAGCATTGCCAACCGCAACATTCACGAAGTTAGTGCATAATATTGGGATGCGGCAATTGAAAAGTATTTCTCAAACAATTGAGACGGCAACATCAAAATGAGCATATTGATGAGGGGGAGTAATTGTTTTGAAAGATAATCTATATACTGTACTCTTTTTGCCTTCACTAAGTTTTTATCCCACATGGTTTTTCTCAGTAAGGTTTTAATGAGGCAGTTGTTATCACCTCCAATATTATTTTTAAGATACATATGAATAATGTACTCTTTTTCCTTCACTAGTATTTTTTCCCACAGGGTTTTTTCTAGTAAAGGTTTTAACGAGGCATATTCTATGAAAAATGGACATTCAAGGGGAAGTGTTATGAAAATACAATATAAGTGAATGTCCAATCCCACAATGTAACTTGTGATCCTTCACCTTCCTCAATTTATTCTCTAGTTTATGATACCATTTACTCTCAAGTTTATGGCTCCATTGATTCTCAAGTTTATTGCTTGTGTCTTTTCATTTGTAACTACTACATTGTGAGCCTATAAAATAGAGGTCTCACCAAGTTGTAAATACCATTGAGAAGTGAATAAAATATCATATTTATATGTCATCTATCTCTTGATTTCTTCTTGTGTTCTTGTGTTCTTACTATTAAGTTTATTTCATCTGCATTATTTTTTATAGTTATAATTTATATAAACATGGGTTTTGTGTTAATGTAAAAATTTGGGTTGGATTTGCCAAGATTCATAAATTTTTCACGGAATTAGAAATTTCCAGAAGGTTTCATGAAATTTTAAAAAATTTCAGAAGGTTTTACGAAATTTTTAAAAAACCCAAAGGTTTCAAGAAATTGTGGAAAAACCCAAAGGTTTCACGAAATTTTGGAAAAACCCAAAGGTTTCACGAAATTTTGGAAAAACACGAAATTTTGGAAAAACCCAAAATTTTGGTATCGTGAAACCTTTGGGTTTTTCCAAAATTTCGTGAAACCTTCTGGAAATTTCCAATTCCGTGAAAAATTCATGGATCTTGCCAAATGCAACCCAAATTTTTATAATAACACAAAACCAAAACCAAGTTTACTTGATGATCTCAGTTTCCAGGACAAAATATTTTGTAAAAGTCGGAATCAAAGCTTTGTTGAAGTTGAAAATGGAAGAAGAAGAGAAAGAAGGAAAGAAGATAAGAAGAGAGGTCATGGGAGAGAAGATGAAATTTTGGAAAAAAATTAAAAAGTTAATTGGCTTAGGCATTTTTGTAATTTTAGCTAAGGATTGAAAGAATTTATTGCAAAATGATTAAAAACAATTAAAATATGAAACAATTTTCCCATAATCCATATGGCTATATTGGGCAATTTTCTCCTTTTTGTTTATTTATTTATTTATTGTTTTCAAAAGAATATAATAAGAAAAATATCACTAATTTGATTCCCACTCTAAACTTGAGTGGAGTGACTTGTTTAGGCTGGGCTTTTATTTTATTCCCTCTCAAAACTTTTTATCCCACTATAGCATATGGGAAAAGCTATAGATCTAGGTTAAACTTGGGAAATGCAATGGTTATTGTCTAGCATTTTTGAAATGCTATATTATTTCTATTAAAAAAAAAAAAAGTTACTTGTTAAATACCTATCATAGCATTTTATAACAAAAAACTATTTTAGATGGAAATTTTATAGTTTTTTAAAAAGAAGGATATTAAGCAATGCCATGAAATGTGAAATTTGCTGTAGTGTTTAATGTTGACAGACTTTTAAGGTTGCCAATGGAATCTGGTAACTTCCCTGATAAATTTATAACACATAACAGTAGGGTCCGGATAGAATTATCCTGAGGAAAATCTGATGACGAACCGGAAAGTAAATAATTAAATGACAAATCAAGAGTAACCAACTATGTCATAGACAAAATAGCAGTGGGTATTTCCCCCCCAAAGCCGGCATATGAAGGATTCAAGTGACTCAAATTTGTGAGGTTGGCCAACATGGATGGAATTTGACTCCCTGAAAGTTGTTGTCATGTGTGTTGCATATTTTGGCAACCAAGCCAACCATGTAAACTGGAAAGAGTAGACAAAGAGAGCAGCAGAAGAGAAGATGTTTGGAGATAAGATAGAGGGTCAGCAGCAGAAATTTATGTGAATCCCCTGGAGGTATGGCATAGTTTGTCTGAATCAAATTTGTTTGTAACATGCATGTCAACAGAAAAAAAAAGTCCTTAATTTAAGCGCACAACATGTGCAGTAAATTCCATACAGTACTAAACTTTAAGATTTGAAAAGCCAAACCCTTGAGACAAAAAAAGATATTTTCATCACACACGACGAATTGACAAAAGAAATTTGTGGATGAGAATGTCATACCATATATCTAATTTTTTAAAATATACTGGAGATGCAACTGCTGCTCCAAAGCCTACCCCAAATCCAGCTCCAATTGCTATTATGAATTGCCATTCAAATTCAAATTCGTTGCTTGAAGCTGCAGGTAGCTCACTCGAAGGTGTTGTGCCATCATCATTCGAGTTTGTTGTGCCGTCATCATTGGTCAAAGGAGGCCCATACAATCCTTCATTTCCTTCAAAAGAAATTGATGTAAAACTCTGGAGCTGTGTACCTGATGGGATCTTTCCAACCAAGTGATTATATGAGAGATTCAAGAAAGAAAGGAAATTTAGACTTGCGAGCTGTGTTGGGATCGCCCCACTCAAGTTGTTCACTGAGAGGTCCAAGGACTCTAGTTGTCCTAATTTACCTATAGAGGATGGGATTGAGCCCTTTAGCGCATTATGTGACAAGTTGAGAGCAAAGAGCGATTTGAGTAGTCCGATCTCTTTTGGTATTGGCCCTTGAAAATTGTTTGATGATAAGTCAATGGAGGTGAACAGAGTAAGGATTTTAACTAGCTCTCTCTCAAGACCTTTCATGGTCACTGTTACTGCATCCTGGTAATACAACTGGCTGAGATCCATGAATTCAAACCGGAGGTGTTCGAGCGGAGGTTGTGCTTTACCTTCATCAACCATCATTGCCTCCCAAGTTTTAAAGCCTTTTTGTGGTAGTTTTCCAGTAAAGTTGTTGGAAGCCAAGTCGAAAATTTGTAGCTGTGGCCAGGAGACGTCACGTTCTAGGAAATCGATTTTTCCATTGAATCTATTGGATCGCAGAACTAGGACACGCAAACTGGAGACATTCTTCAACCAGCATGGAAATACATCATTGATGTGGTTGTTTCCAAGGTCTAAAACCTCTAGTACTCTGCAATTAGCCAGAGATTTTGGAATGATTCCCTCTAGCTGATTTCCATTCATATTTAGAGTTTGCAGTCCACAATTTGCTGGAAACAAGTCAGAAATGGTGCCGTTGAGGCTGTTTCTCCTTAAATTTAGAACACCGAGATTCTTACTGCTTTGAATTAAACATGCCGGTATGCTGCCACTCAAATTGTTGCTCGACAAGTCAAGAACTTGAAGATTTTTAACTGTGCATATCGATTCAGGGATGACTCCTGTTATCCTATTGTTCGAAAGGGAAAAAAACGCTGTGTAGAGGAGGAGATTACCAATGTCATGTGGGATGGAATTACTAAAATTATTGTTTGAGTAATCTACGTACACAGCAGTTGGCGGTGGGAGTGGGATCTTTCCTTGGAGCTGATTGGAGTGTAGATCAAGGACAATGAGATCCGGAATAGAGTAAGGTTCTTGCAAACCCACCAGGCTGTTGCATGAAAGGTTTAAATTTTGGAGCAAACCATTACCAACTTCCCAAAACCAATTAGGTATTTCTCCAGGAATTTGGTTGTCTGAGAGGTCTAAATGAAACATGGTCGAATGGTTCCTTAGATTAGGAATCTTGCTCAGTTTACAAGAAGCCAACTTCAATGTGGTAATGCGGGGAAGGAAAGAACTGCTGCTACTTGCATTCACTGCCAAGCTGTTGTATGAAAGATCAAGTGCAGAAAGTTTGCCAAGCCTTTGAATAGTATCTAGATGTACAGTGCCATTGAACTTGTTGGAAGAAAGTAAGAGGATATGCAGTCGTTTTAGTTCAAAGACCGACATGGGAATTGGCCCTTCAAATCTGTTGCTACTTAAATCAAGGGTGTCAAGTATGGATGATGATGCATTCAAAAATTCAGGAACTTGACCTTCAAATTGGTTGTAGGCTAGCTGAAGCTGCTGCAACGATGGGAGTGCAAACAGAGATGGTGGAATACTTCCACTGAGCGAATTGTGTCTTAAGTCGACATTAACAAGATTCAATAACTGTTCCCAGTAATTGGTTGAGATGGAACCACTAAAAGCATTTTGAGAGAGGTCTAAATGAGTGAGATTTTTGGACATATGAAAAGATGGGATTGGACCTGTGAATTTGTTAGATGACAGGTCCAGATATATTAGTTGGCTGAGATTACCCATTGAAGCAGGAAGTGGTCCAGTGAAATTGCAATTATCAAGCTTTATTAGGGACAAATGTTTAAGATTGCTGATGGAATCTGGTAGTGTCCCTGATAATCTTGTGCCACTGAGAATCAGGGTCTGAAGAGAAGTATTCTGAGGCAAATCCGGTAAAAAACCATTTAGTAGTTCATTGTAAGATAAAATGAGAGTCTCCAGAGTTGGTAGCTGGAATATTTTTTCAGGTATGTTTCCATACAACCCGCAATTTCCTAGACTCAACGAGGTTAAATTTGAGAAATCAGAAAAAAATTCTGGAACTGGAGACAACAGATTATTCTTATCCAAACGAATGACTGAGAGTGATTGAAGGTTTGTAAGGGAAGAATTGATAGGGCCTGAAAGTAAACAGTTTGACAGGCTCAAAACTTGCAGATTAGGCAGTGAAGATGATAAAGCTTCACACCATTCATCTCCTTGGGCTGCTATATTGACACTATCGAGATATAGTTCTCTGAGTTGTGTGAGGTTCTTAACTAACACGCTTAAGTTAGGGTTCTCAAGTTTCAAGAGAGGAACTCCTACAGGAAAATCAGTTGAGAGATCAAGAGAAACCAACCTCGTCATGCCTGAAATTGCAATCGGAATCTGCCCTACGAAGCCAGCAGTAGAAAGATTGAGATAAGTCAAATTTGTGAGGTTGGCCAACCTGGGTGGAATTTGAGCTGTGTTGAACCAATTGAAAGCCAAATTCAGGCTCTGCAGGTACTGAAGTCCGAAAAGTCCAGTTGAATTCTCGATTCCACCGGAGATTGATTCAAAGCTCAAGTTGAGACCAATAACATGACCATCCACATCACAGTCCACACCGCTCCAAGTACAGCAATCCGTGCTTTGATTCCACTTCACCAGACGTACAGAAAGAGAAGAATCAAACACAAGGCTGTTCTTCATTTGAAGTAACATGGATTGCTGGTCGTTTTGACATTGGCCAGAAACCAAAATCATTGTGATGCTAAGAGAATTTGCTAAGAAGGATATCAGGAAAAGCCATGATAACAGTAGAATTCTCATTGCAAACAAAATAACTGCAGGATTCATTTCCTCTGTATGGTTTCAGAGTTGATCTTTCTATAGATCTATCACTGCCCTACATCAATAACTGTATATGGAAATTGCCAGGGCAATGCCAAATTCGTAGACCATAAAAGTAGTAATTGGCTGCAGACTATTCAAGTTGATCTTTCTACTAAAAATAGTAACCCCATTGTTTTCAAATCAATGCACAACCTACTTCCAAGAACGCCTTTAATGTTCGGTTATCAGGAATGCATTCCATGGACTTTTTGGCGTCAACTCTGCCAAAAGCCATTGACTATTAAATGTTGGAAGGGAGACTACAATTTGACACTGATGGTTGAAAATGAAATCAATACATGATACCTGTTTTGATTCATGAATGAGCCCGAATTCAGTTTTACAGGCCGAGCCCAAACAAATTTAAGTTATTAGGCCTACTAAAACATGATCAGGCCCAGCAAACCCAGCTCCAATGGCTAATAAGAACTGCCCAACAAATTGGTTGCTTGAAGCTAGTATTGAAGCATTGAAGGTGGTAGCTCGTTAGAATATCTTGTGCACTTATTTGTCAAAGGAGAGCCTGGCATCAACTCTTTTTTAATGGGCAAGCTTTCTTTAATTAGGTTTTCTCATTCAACCATTCTTTTCTTAATGTTTTTAGCTGCTTTATGCTTCTTTTTCTGTGAGCCTTCCTGCTAGGATTCTTTAAAGAAGGGCAAATCTTTAGAAATCATATATACTCATTTCAAATAATGTAACAGCTTAGATAACAATTTCTTGGTTATCAGAAAACCAGATTCATATTTGTAGTATCAGGCAAAAATTATGGAACTGGAGATAACATATAACTAAGAGCTACTACAAAGCCTATCCCAAACCCAGCTCCAATGGCTATTAAGAACTTCCAGTCTCCCGGAGATGGTAGCTTGCTTGAATTTGTTGTGCATTCATTACTCAAGGGAGGCCTGCATAATCCTTCGTTGCCTTTGAACGAAGTTGGTAAAAACGACTGGAGATGAGTACTTGATGGGATCCTTCCGACAAAGTGATTATATTATAGATTCAAGAATGATAGGAAATTTAACCTTGCAAGTTGTGTAGGGATCACTCTGCTCAGGTTGTTTATTGAGAGGTCCATAGATTCTGTAAGTCGCAAGCTTCCCATAGATGATGGGATTGGGCATGTGAGAGCATTATGCAACAGGTTGAGAACATAAAGCGATTTGAACAGTTCCATCTCTTCTGGTATTAACCCTTGAAAATTGTTGGATGATAAATCAATGGATGTGAACGAAGTTAGGATCTTCACTAGCTCCATCTCAAGACCTTTGCTGGTTACTGTCACTGCATCCTGGTAGTATAATTCGCTTAGTCTGAAAATCTCATATTGCTGGTTGTTAAGCCCTTTCGTGGTAGTCTTCCAGTAAGGTTGTCGGAAGCCAAGTTGATAATTTGAAGCATTGGCCACGAGACATCATAATCTTGGCAGTGAATGTTGCCATTAAATTTATTGGATCTTAAGACTAGGACGCGCAAACTGGAGACATTCTTTAACAAGCATGGGAAGCCATCATTGATTTTGTTGTTCCCAAGGTATAAAACCTCCAGCATTTTGCAGTTGGCCAGAGATTTTGGAACTGTTCCTTGCAGTTGATTTCTATTGAGATCCAGAGTTTGTAAATGACAATTTCCCGGAAATCTATCAGATATAGTGCCACTGAGACTGTTTCTTCTTAAATTTAGAACACCAAGAGTCTCGCTCCTTTCAATTAAACAGGTTGGTATCGTGCCACTCAAATTATCGTTTGACAAGTCAAGAACATAAATTTATGTAGTATTGCATATTGATTCGGGGGATAACCCCCGTAAGGTTATTGTTTGAAAGGAAAAAGAACAAAATGTTGAAGGCAAGAAAATTACCAATGTCGGTTGGGATGGGAGAATTAAAATTATTGCTTGAATAATCCAAATAAGCAACATATGGAGGCTGGTGCAGGATCTTTCCTTGGAGCTGGTTGGAGTGTAGGTCGAGCACACGGAGTTCAGGGATAGAGTAGGGTTCTTCCAGACCCACGAGGAGATTTCCTGACAGATTTAGATGGTTGAGACCAAGTTCCCAAATCCAATTAGGAATTTCCCCAGAAATCTGGTTTTCTGAAAGATCAAGGTGAAATAGCATCGATTGGTTCTTTAGATCAGGAATCACTCTCAATTTACAAGAAGCCAAACTCAATATGCTAATGTCAGGAGGGAAAGAAGAATGGCTACTACTTACATTGACTACCAAGCTGTTATAAGAAAGGTCAAGTGTAGTAAGATTGCCAAGCCTTTGAATAGTATCCAGCTGTACAGTGCCATTGAATTTGTTGAAAGAAAGTAGAAGGACATCAAGGTTTTTGAGTTCAAAGATCGACATGGGAATAGGCCCTTCTAATCTGTTTCCACTTAATTCTAGAGTATTAAGTACAGAGGAAGGGGCATTCACAAATTCAGGAACAGGGCCCTCAAATTGGTTGTTAGCAAGCTGAAGCTGCTGCAGCGATGGGAGTGCAAACAGAGATGGGTAAGTGAATTGTATCTTAAGTTAACTTCAACAAATTTCAAAATCTGCTCCCAATTAGTTGATGAGATGACACCACTCAAAACATTATGAGAGAGGTCTAAATGGGTGAGATTTTCGGACATATCGAAAGATGGGATTGGACCTTCCAAGTTGTTAATTGACAAGTCCAAAAAAGCTAGTCGGGTGAGATTAACCATTGTAATTGGAATTGATCCAGTTAAATTGCAACTTGAAAGCTCTATTCTTGACAAATTTTTAAGATTGCCAATGGAATCAGGTATTGTCCCTAAGAAACTTGTTTCACTGAGTATCAGGGTTCACAGAACGAGATTCTGAGGAAATTCTGGTAAAGAAACCTGAAGTAATTTGTTACTTGGTAAGACTAGAGTCTCTAGTGTTGGTACGTGGAATATCTTTTCAGGAATTTTCCCATACAACCCACAATAACTGAGACTCAAACATGTCAAATTTGGGAAGTCAGCCAAAAACTCTGGAATTGGAGACCAGATTATTGTCATCCAAACGAATCACTGAGAGTGACCGAAGGTTTGCAAGAGAAGGATTGATTGGGCCTGAAAGAAAACAACTGGACAAGCTCAAAACTTGCAGATTAGGCAGCGAAGATGATAAAGCTTGGCACCATTCATTTCCCTGGGCTGATATATTTACACCATCAAGATATAGATTTCTAAGCTCAGGGAGGTTCTGAACAAACAAATTCAAGTTTGGATTCTCAAGTTTCAACCGAGCACTTCCTATAAAGGAAAAAGTTGAGAGATCAAGAGTAACCAACCTTGTCATGCTTGAAATCTCAAATGGAATCTGCCCTGCAAAGCCACCATTGGAGAGATTCAGATAGGTCAAATTAGTGAGGTTGGCCGATACGGATGGAATTTGACTTGCTTTGAATTGATCATAAGCCAAATTTAGACTCTGCAGATGCTGAAGACTGAAAAGGCCAGTTGAATTCTCAATTCCACCGGAGATTGATTCCTCGCTCAAGTCAAGACCGATAACACGACCAGCCACATCACATTCTACACCGCTCCAAGTACAGCAATCTATACCTTGACTCCACTGCACCAAGCGTACAGACGAAGAAGAATTGAATATGAGACTCTTCTTCAGTCCTGATTGGTTTGACATTGGCCAGATACCAAAACCATATTGAAGCCAAAGAAATTTGTGGAAAAGGTTATGAAGAAAAGCCATGCTAAGAGTATATTTCTCATTGGAAACAAATTAACAGCTAAAACAATCATTTAACTGAAACTTGAAGAAGTGATAGAACATATTGTGCCTTTATAAAGGTTGGCGAAAGACATGGTTTCTCTGCTTTTAGTAAATACAAGATCGGGGAAGGATCCAAGATCGATATCAGCTTTTACTTTTCTAACCATGAACCTTATTTCTAAGAAGCTGCAGCAAAACTTGAAAGTATTGTGGATAAGTAAGTTTTGCAAGTATCACAATTTTTAGTTAAATGTCTATATCACAAATAAATTCTATATAAATTTTGTCAGCAACAGTGACAATCCTTGACCATAAAATGTGGGTTGAAAAAATTGAATAGCCTTGTTCATCTTGTAAACAAAATAATAGCCAACACTCCCAAATAAACTGAAACTTGCCGAAGTGATAGAACTTACAGTTGCCTGATGTAAGTGAGAGAAGGAAGGGACATATTCTTTATTGAAAAGACTATGTTTTTCCCATTACGACAATATCACTGTATAAGGGACATATTCATTTCCTATGTATCGCTTGAAGTTGATCTTTCCATAGATCTATATCTTCTGAAAGAAAATAAATATAGTAACCCCATGGTTTTCTAATCAATAACTCAATTTGGGTGCTTATTGCTTTACAGCCCAAGATTGACGGTGAAGCATGAAAATTGACATAATATGGGTGTAGAAAGTAAAATGGGTGTTGTAAGAAGTTTTTTGGGTGGCAACAGAGCCACCCTAATCAGTTTTATTTCATCCCAAGTTCAGTTTTGCAGACCAAGCTCAAACGAATTCAAGTTATTGGGCCCATAAAGTTGAAGAATTGACTCGTGACGTGGCCGGACACATCACAAGTCAACTAACAATTATGTTTGAATTACCAATTAATTACAAACTTTTGATGATTGTCCTAGCGAGATTATAAAAAGTTATTTGAGAGTTAAAAAGAATAATATAAACCAAAGTAAAAAAAATGAATTTGCTACAACCAAACTAGATCAGTTTCCATATCACACCAGCTTCTTTTGAGTTAATAATCAGAATGATGTTGGGCCTGATTGTGGTGGAGACAATACTATGACAGAACAACAATACTCGACCAACAATCGACAAAGAAATAGAAGTCTTAATGAAAACATGATAGCAGTAGCCTTTCATTTCATTTTTATTTTCTAGGTAACAATCACATGGCAGAGGGATCAAAGCAGAGTTTGAGACCCAAACATCTGCCATTTAAATTTTAAAAGCATCCAAGAAAAAAAAAAATAAAAAAAACCATCGGGTTACTTTATTTATTTATTTCAAGATCATATATCTTAAGCTCACATCCATAATTGACGTATAAATTTGTGGATGACGATATAATACCATAAATTTACTTTGTCAGAGAATACCATAAATTGACGTAGAAATTTGTGGATGACGATGTCATACCATAAATTTACTTTGTCAGAAAATATCAAGGGTGCAACAGCGGCTACAAAGCCAGTTCCAAACCCAACTCCAATGACTAAAAATAACCGCCAATCAAATTCATTATTTTTGCTCGGATCGGGAATTGTTGAATCGTTGGAATTTGAGCAACACTTCAACAAAGGAGGCCCACATAATCCTTCATTGCCCTCAAAAGAAGTCGGTGAAAATGTTTGCAGTTGAGTACTTGTTGGGATCCTTCCCACAAAGTGATTATATGATAGATTCAGGACAGAAAGGAAATTCAGGTTTACTAGTTGTGCAGGTATATGTGCACTTAAATTGTTCATCGAGAGGTCCAAGGACTCCAGTTGTCGTAAATTTCCCACAGAAGACGGGATTGAGCCTGTGAAAGCATTATGCGACAAGTTGAGAACAATGAGAGATTTGAATAGTCCCAACTCTTCTGGTATCGGCCCTTGAAAATTGTTGGATGATAGGTCAATGGAGGTGAATACAGTTAGGATTTTAACTAGCCCCATCTTCAGACCTTTCATGGTAACTGTTATTGCATCCTGGTAGGGTTGATTTCCCTCGGTCATCACAAATTGAAGGTGTTTGAGCTGAGATTGGGCTTTCTGCCCATCAACCATCATTGCCTCCCAGGTTGTTAAGCCTTTTTGTGGTAGTCTTCCAGTAAAGTTATTGGAAGCTAAGTCAATAATTTGAAGCATTGGCCAGGAGACATCATATTCTAGGCAACTGATGTTGCCATAAAATCTGTTGGATCGTAAAATCAGGACGTGCAAACTGGAGACATTCTTTAACCAGCATGGGAAGGCATCACTGATCTTGTTGTTCCCAAGGTCTAAAACCTCCAGCTTTGTGCAATTGGCAAGAGATTTTGGAACCAATGCTTCTAGTAGATTCGAGTTCATACTCAGCGTTTGGAATCCACAATTTCCTGGAAATCTATCTGGAATGGTTCCATAGAGATTGTTTCTTCTGACATTCAGAACACCCAAACTCTCACCCATCTCAATCAAACAAGTTGGTATTCTGCCACTCAAATTGTTGATCGACAAATCAAGAACTTGAAGCGATGAAGCATTGCACAATGATTCAGGAATGATGCCTGTAAGCGTATTGTTTGAGACAGAAAAGAGCTTCATACTGTGTGCAATATTACCAATGTCATCTGGGATGGAAGAAGTAAAATTATTGGTCGAATAATCAACAATTAACGCCAATGGTGGTGGGAGTGGGAATAATCAAGAAATTCTGGAACTGGAGATGACAAATCATTGAAATCCAAACGAATGACTGAGAGTGAGTGAAGGTCTGCAAGGGAAGAATGGATGGGGCCTGAAAGAAAACAAAATGACAAGCTCAAAACCTGCAGATTAGGCAGTGAAGATGATAAAGCTTGGCCCCATTCATTTCCGTGGGCTGATATATTTACACGATCAAGGTATAGTTCTCTGAGCTCACTGAAGTTCTGAACAAGTACTTTTAAGTTTGGATTCTCAAGTTGCAAACGAGCAGTGAAGGAACATGACAGATCAAGAGTAACCAACCTTGTCAAACTAGAAATCTCGATGGGAATCTGCCCCACAAAGCCGGCATCAGAAAGATTCAGGTAAGTCAAATTGGTGAGATTGGCCAACCTGGATGGAATTTGAGCTTCATCGAACAAATTAGAAGCCAAATTAAGGCTCCGGAGATGCTGAAGAGCGAAAAGGCCAGTTGAATTATCAACTCCACCATAGATTGATTCCTCACTTAAGTCGAGACCAATAACACGACCAGCCATATCGCAGTCTACACCGCTCCATGTACAGCAATCTGTGCTTTGATTCCACCGCATCAGACGTACAGACAAAGTAGAGTTGAAGAGGAGGCTGTTTTTCATTTGGAGTAACAAGGATTGCTGGTCACTCTGACATTGCCCAGAAACATGAATTATAGGGATGCCAAAGAAATTTGTAGAAAAGGGTATGAAGAAAAGCCATGATAAGAGAATAATTCTCATTGCAGAAGAAATTATAGCTAAAATAACAGATCAAACTTGATTGAAGGAAAGAGGAGATAAGATTAATATAGGACTAGCCAAAGAGGAGATATTTGAGATAAGATCAAGAAGGGAGTCAAGGAGACTTGTCCTACAATCACTGAACATTGATTTCCATTTATGATGGTTAAAAAATGAAATCAATATATGATATTATGATAGCTTCTTCCTATACGGTTACTTCAAATTATGAACAAGGGAACGAGTCAATTTCAAATTTTTAGATTGTCTGTGCAATTTGTATGCGGACTAAGTGTGAAAGCTTACAGGAGGATGTGGAAAGGTATAAAAATGTACATTGTGGAAAAATATAAGCGAAGAAAGAGCCTGGCCTTGAATGTTTGGTTAAATGTCCATATCGATTAGGACTAATATTAATTACAAGACTTACACAGCTGTCCAGTCCCATCTTCCACAATGTCTTCTTAGTTCTTTCTATAGATAATTAGATATAAGTAACTCTTAATTTAAGATCTGAACTCTGAACAACATCTTAAAAGCAACTAGATTTTCTAATGCTTCAATTTTGAACCTAAATTACCAGTTGTGACTTATGATGAGAAATGTTTGAATTCAACTTGTGATGAATTGTCCTAAAAATCAGAGATGCGACATTCTAAAAATCAGTTAAAATCAGTTAACATCTTTCAGAGCTAAAAAGAATAATATAATCAAAGTAATTAAAAAAAAATGAATTTGCTACCACCAAACAAGATCAGTTTGCATATCACACTAGCATCCACTCAAACTGTTGCTTGACAAGTCTAAGAACTTGAAGATTCATAGCATTGCACATTGATTGTGGGATAAGTCCTGTAAGCCTGTTGTTGACTGAATTGAATGTGAAACTGCAATCTCATTACAATTTCGACCCTAATTCTTACAATTTCGATGTAGTCCTCTGTTCACACACCATTCTTCTTGACCATCTATTTACGCTTCATGAAGCCTCCTGGAATTTGACTTCCAAAAAAGCACTTAAGGAAGCTTCCCGGAATTTGATTAATTTATTTTTTCCCTTTCCACGGTCTGCAAAAGAAAACTTAGAAACAAATCAATGCAAGGTTTCCAGATAATAAAGATCTTGTAACCGTACAAAACATGTATAATAGCTAAATCATCCGTGTAATTAAGTTACAAGAGTCTCGTTTAAAAAAAAATTAATAAAAAAAATATATATAGTTTCAAACTAGACTAGAAAGGACCACAAGGTCCACAAATGAAATGAGATAGCAATAGAATAAGAAATTCGAGAACACGGAGCTCTTGATTGAAAAATCAATTTCTATTGAATGATCCTACTTAATTATTAGCAATAAAAATAGGTTATTTACCTTTACACATATAGTAATTGTGGTGCATTTTTTGTACGAAACCTCCCGATTTTAATTATTAGCAATAAAAGTAGATTCAACATCATCAAGATTATGTGTCAATTGGACTAACCTAAAGTGGAAGTAAACAAGAAAAAATGTATCTGCAAGGAAGGATTTAGATATTGACTAAAACCATGATAGGTTTAGCATTTTATCAGTAAAAAAGCGGGTCTGAGACATTTTAATGATTTATTTTAACATGGCAGATTATGGTTATAACAAAGCAGAAGCAGGCTTGAAACATTTACAACAAAGCTATTGATTGAGACTTAAACTTTTAACATGGAGACATTTAGGAACAAAGAGTACTCTGTCGCATATTCCTTGTTACTTCTATTTCCAAAAGGGATACTTGTCTCTAGCTGCTAAGATTTAAAAGTGAAAAAATAAACAAAAACCAAGAGGTTCGGATTTTTATTTTTAACATAATACATCTTCATCTCCCATGGCGGATTTTCAACAGAAATTTATGGATGACAATGTCATACCATATGTCTACTTTCTCAAAAAATACCGGGGATGCAACTGCCGCTACAAAGCCTATCCCAAACCCAGCCCCAATGGCTATTAAGAACTTCCAGTCAAATTCACTGCTTGAAGCTGGTCCTGGAGATGGATGCTTGCTGGAATTTGTGGTGCATTCATTAGTCAAGGGAGGGCCGCATAACCCTTCATTGCCTTCGAACGAAGTTGGATCAAATGACTGGATTTGAGTACCTAATGGGATCCTTCCCACAAAGAGATTATATGAGAGATTCAAAAAAGATAGGAAATTTAGTTTCGCAAGCTGTTGAGGGATTTCACCACTCAAGTTGTTCATGGAGAGGTCCAAGGACTCCAGCTGTCCCAAGTTTCCAATATTCAATGGGATTGAACCTGTGAGAGCATTATGTGACAAGTTGAGAACATAGAGCGATTCTAATAGTCCCATCTCGCCAGGTATAGGCCCTTTAAAATTGTTGCATGACAAGTCAATGGAGGTGAACAAAGTTAGGATCTTCACTAGGTCCATCTCTCGACCTTTGAGGGTAACTGTTATTGAATCCAGGTAGTACAATCGGCAGAGACCCAGAAACTCAAATCGAAGATGCTTGAAATTTGATTGGGCTTCATCTTCATCAAACATCATTGCCTGCCAAGTTGTTAAACATTTTCCTGGAAGTGTTCCATTAAAGTAGTTGGAAGCTAAGTCGACAATTTGAAGCCTTGGCCATGTGCCGTGAACATCTGGACAACCGATCTCTCCGTAAAATGGGTTCGATCGCAAAACTAGGACACGCAAGCTAGAGACATTCTTTAACCAGCATGGGAAGGTATCGTTGATCTGGTTATTCCCAAGGTCCAATACTTCCAGCATTGTGCAATTGGCCAGAGATTTTGGAACCATTCCTTCTAGTTGATTACCATTGAGATCTAGAGTTTGTAATCCACAATTTCCCGGAACTGTTCCAAGAACAGTGCCATTGAGGTTATTTTTCCTTAAATTTAGAACAACTAGAGTCTCCATCCTTCCTATTAAACACGTCGGAACCATGCCACTCAAATTGTTTCTTGACAAGTCAAGAACTCGAAGATATGTAGCATTGCATATTGATTCAGGGATAACTCCGCCAAGATTATTATTTGAAAGGGAAAGGAACACGGTGAAGTTGAGAAAACTACCGATGTCAGGTGGGATGGAATTAAAAAAATTCCTTGAGTAGTCCACATAGACCGCGGTTGTTGGTGGTGGTGGGATCTTTCCTTGGAGCTGGTTGGAATGTAGGTCAAGAACACTGAGATTGGGAAGAGAATAAGGTACTTGCAGACCCTTCAGTAGATTACATGAAAGATTTAGATGGGTGAGAATACCATTACTGACGTTCCAAATCCAGTTAGGCACTTCCTCTGAAATTTGGTTCTGTGAAAGATCTAAATGAAACAGTCTTAATTGGTTCTTTAGATTAGGAATCACACTTAGATTGCACGAAGCCAATTTCAATGTGGTAATTTGGGAAAGGAAAGGAGAATCACTACTTGCATTCACTGTCAAGCTGTTGTATGAAAGGTCAAGTGTAGTAAGATTGGCAAGCCTTTGAATAGAATCTAGCTGTACAGTGCCATTAAACTTGTTGGAAGAAAGTAAGAGGATTTTAAGTTTTTTGAGTTGGAAGATCGACTTGGGAATTGGCCCTTCTAATCTGTTGTCACTTAAATCAAGAGTACCGAGTACAGAGGAGGATGCATTTGGAAGTTCTAGAACTTGACTGTTAAACTGATTGCTGCCAAGCTGGAGTTGCTGCAGCGATGGGAGCGAAAGCAGAGATGGGGGGATACTTCCAGTAAGTAAATTGTTTCTTAAGTCAACATAAACAAGATTCACAAGCTGTGGCCAGTCAGTGGATGAGATTCCACCAGACAAAACATTAAAAGAGAGGTCTAGATAGGTGAGGTTTTTGGACATGTGAAAAGATGGGATTTGGCCAGAGAAATTGTTAGCTGACAAGTCCAAATTAACTAGCTCAGTGAGATTAGACATTGATGTAGGAATTGTACCATTGAAATTGCAACCTGCAAGCTCTATTCTTGACAAATGTTTGAGGTTGCCAATGGAATCTGGCAGTGTGTTCCCTGAGAAATTTGTGTCACTGAGCATCAGGATCTGAAGAGAGTTATTCATGAGAATGCGCGGCACAGAACCCCGAAGTAATTTGTTATTTGATAGGTCAAGAGTCTCTAGTGTTGGTACCTGGAATATCTTTTCAGGAAATGTTCCAGTCAACCCACAACTACTGAGACGCAAGGAGGTCAAATTTGAGAAACCAGACATAAATTCCGGAACTGGAGTTGACAGATTATTCTGATCCAAACGAATCACTGAGAGTGAGTGAAGGTCTGCAAGGGAAGAATGGATAGGGCCTGAAAGAATACAGTCGATCAAGCTCAGAACCTGCAGATTAGGCAGTGAAGATGATAACGCTTGACACCATTCATTTCCGTGGGATGAAGATATATTTACACCATCAAGATATAATTCTCTAAGCTTACTGAGGTTCTGAACAAGCACCCTTAAGTTCGGGTTCTCAAGTTTCAAGAGAGGAGATCCTATAAAGGATTTAGTTGAGAGATCAAGGGTAACTAACCTGGTCATGCCTGAAATCTCACTAGGAATCTGACCTGCGAAGCCAGCATAAGAAAGATTCAGGTGTTTCAAATTTGTGAGGTTGGCCAACCTGGGTGGAATTTGAGTTGAATTGAACTTATTGAAAGCCAAATTCAGGCTCTGCAGGTACTGAAGTCCGAAAAGTCCATTTGAATTCTCAATTCCACTGGAGATCGATTCATTGCTTAAGTTGAGACCAATGACATGACCAGCTACATCGCAGTCCACGCCGCTCCAAGTACAGCAATCTGTGCCTGGACTCCACTGCACCAAACGTACAGACAAAGAAGAATTGAAAATGAGGCTGTTCTTCATTTGCAGTAACAAGGATTGCTGGTCTCTCTGGCATTGGCCAGAAGCCAAAACCGTATAAATGCCAAAGAAATTTATTAAAATGGGTATCAAGAAAAGCCATGATAGTAGTGGAATTCTCATTGCAAACACTCCCAAATTACTGAAACTTGCAGAGGTGATAGAACTCGCGCGCGGTTACCTTATATAGAAGAGTGAAGGGAGGGACATATTCTTTATTCAAAGGACTCTATGTTTGTCCCGTTACAACAATATCACTGTCCTACATCAATCACTGTATAAGGAAATTGGCAGGGCAATGCCAAATTCGTAGACTATAAAATGTTGGAAGGGAGTCAGAGAGACTTATCCTACAATCACTGAACATTGATTTCCATTTATGATGGTTAAAAAATGAAATCAATTTATGAGAAGGAGGAGGCGCTCACCAGAAAATAGTCAAGACTCGAGTATGAAAAGATGAGTGAAGAAGGAAATTGTGAGTCTCGCATTAAATGTTTTGTTAAGCAGAAGACTTACAAAGCTGTCCAGTCCCATCTTCCACAATGTCTTCTTTTTATAGATATAAATAACTCTTTATTTTACATCTTAAAACCAACTAGATTTTCTAATGCTTCAACTTTGAACCTAAATTACCAGTTATGATGGAAATTTTTGGATTCAGCTTGTGATGAATTGTCCTACTGAGATTCTAAAAATCCGTTGCTATTTCCTTAAGATCTTTCAGAGCTAAAAAGAATAATATAAACCAATGTAAAAAATGAATTTGCTACAACTAAACAAGATCAGTTTGCATATCACACTAGCATCCTTTCAGTTAAACATGTCGGTACCATGCCACTCAAACTGTTGCTTGACAAAGTCAAGAACTCGAAGATTCGTAGAATTGCACATTGATCCAGGGATAAGTCCTGTAAGCCTGTTGTTGACTGAATGGAATGTGAAACTGCAATCTCATTACAATTTCGACCCTGATTCCTGCAATTTCGATCTAGTCCTCTTTTCACGCACTATTCTTCCCGACCATCTATTTACCCTTAATGAAGCCTCCTGGAATTTGACTTCTAAAAAACCACTTCAGGAAGCCTCACAGAATTTGATTAATTTCTAAAAAGGCACTTCATGAAGCCTCCCGGAATTTGATTAATTTATTTGTTCCCTTTCAAGTTTCTACAGGCTGCAGAAGAAAACTTAGAAATAAATTGATGCAAAGTTTACAGATAATAAAGATCTTGTAACGGTACAAAACATATATAATAGCTAAATCCTTCGTTCAATTACGTTACCAAGAGCCTTGTTTAAAAAAATTAATAAAATATATATATAGTTTCAAATTAGACTAAGAAGAACCAGAGCCGGCCCTGAGGCGGGGCACCAGGGGCGCCCGCCTAGGGCCCAAGAAAAAATGGCCTAAAATAGGGTCTGTTTTTTTATTTTTGTGTGTTTATTGGTCACCAATTTTAATAAATAAAGGGCCCAGATAGTTGTTATTTATCAAACTTCATGTGATTACAAACAAAAATATATATTCATTGATTCTCGAAACTCGAACCAGAGACAAAAAAAAAAAAAAAAAACAAATTTCTTAATCTTTAGTCATTACTGAGATTGTATTACTTTTCTTTAATTTTTAGTCAATAAGTGTAGGCTGGCATTAGCAGGCAACTTAAAAGTATTTAAAAAGGTAAATATAAATTAATGGCTAGATTTAATAAGTATATAAAATTAGAATTAGAAGTTTGTAAAATACAAGTCTTGTCCATAACTCCAGATCTCTTTCACTTTTTTTGTTAGAACTAAGATGATCTTGATAATCCACTTCCAGTTGATCCAAACGAATCCATTGGTTTTTCTCCTTCACCTTCTCTTATCTTGCAAACTCTTTTTTGCTTCTGCCTCTACAAACTCTCCAGATCTCTTTATTTCTTTTCATCTTTTAACAGTGCTACTAGAAGACCATCGACGATCGACCTCCTCCTCCTTCGACGGTAAGATAAGCTGGAAAGGTCATTGGCCTCCTTCGTGAAGGTAGACGCTACTTCGACATTAATAAGGCCACCGCCCGCCGCCCCCCTCCAACATCAAGCCATCAAGGTAGTCTTGAAAAAAAATATATGAAAATGCAAATGGGGCCTACTTTTTACGTTTTTACCCCGGGCCTTGACAAGGTCAGGAATGAATGAAATAGCCAAAAAATAAGAAATTCGAGAACACAAAGATCTTGATTGAATGATCGACTTAAAAATGCCTTTTAACATTTGAATTTTCTACTGAAAGATATTAACAAAACAACTATTATTAAAATCGGTAAAAACACAACTTTGTAGGGAAACCTAATTCCCTGTAAAGGAATGTAAATCACAGAAAAATAATAAAATAATAAGTATATTATCCTCTTCGAAACTACTCCAATATTCGGACATCAATCTGTGTATAAGGAAATTGCCAAGGCACTATGGAAATTTTTGTTAAAATCCCATGAGTACAATTCCAAAGACTTTGTGGTGGACAATGCCAAATTCGTAGACCATAAAAGATGA
Organism: Acer negundo; assembly: GCA_035582765.1. Taxonomy (NCBI): domain Eukaryota; kingdom Viridiplantae; phylum Streptophyta; class Magnoliopsida; order Sapindales; family Sapindaceae; genus Acer; species Acer negundo. Next base: position 20,131,071 of record CM069243.1, on the reverse strand, counting down.
ATAAAGAATTATGCGACAAGTTGAGAACATTGAGAGATTTGAATAATCCCAACTCGTTTGGAATCGGCCCATGAAAATTGTTGGAGGATAAGTCAATGGAGGTGAATAAAGTGAGGATCTTAACTAGCTCCATCTTCTTACCTTTCATGGTAACTGTTACAGTGTTTCTGCATCCTGGTAGTATTGGTTATCGAAAATCTCAAATTGAAGGTGTTGGAGCTGAGATTTGGCTTTATCTTCATCGACCATCATTGCCTCCCAGGTTGTTAAGCCTTTTTGCGGTAATCTTCCAGTGATGTTATTGGAAGCTAAATCGATAATTTGAAGCATTGGTCAAGAGACATCATATTGTAGGCAACCAATGGTACCATAAAACTTGTTGGATTGTAAAACCAGGACATGCAAACCGGATACCTTCTTTAACCAGCATGGGAAGGCATCACTGATCTTGTTGTTCCCAAGGTCTAAAACCTCCAACTTTGTGCAATTGACAATAGATTTTGGAACAAATCCTTCTAGCTGATTCGAGTTCAGACTCGGCATTTGTAATCCACAATTTCCTGGAAATCTGTCCGGAATAGTTCCATAGAGATTCTCCACAGAAATTTGATTGTCTGAAAGAATTGCTTAATCTAAATTTGAATTTTTTTTAAAACAGAAATTGACGAAATCCCAGAGTCAAAATATTACGAGAAAGGTCTAAATGGTTGAGAGATTTAGATTTTAGACATATGAAAGAAGGGATTGAACCACTGAAACTGTTTAATGACAAGTCTAAATATTTTTATTGGGTTAGGTTAGCCATTGAAGTGTGAAGTGGACCATTGAAGTTGCAACGTCTAAGATCTAATTTTGACAGACTTGTAAGGTTGTCAGGATATTTTTTTTTTTTTTTTTTTTTTTAGTATGGACTAAGCATATTTAACATTTTCTTAAATGAAACTTGATAAAACATAAAAGTTTTAATAGTATAACATCATGTACACCAAGTTAAAATAAATAAGAAATGTTAGAAGTCTTATTTATTTTACATTTTGTACAAAATATAAAATTAAAATAAACAACAATAAAGAAAAGAAAAACAGAATTTCTTAATTTTTCTGTAGAAAATACATTAATGATTAAATTAATATTTTAAGATTAATTATGTGAGGATTATAAGATAGTAAGAGTGTTGTACCGATAGAACAAGATATCAAACAATTTAGTTAAAAATCATCGTAAATAAAACAATTTAACAATCAGTATTGAAAATAGTTAAAATCGAATTATAAAATTATTTTATTAGATGATCTAATGGGATTATAATTAACTAATTGTGGCATAATATAGAACTTACTCTATAATATTTTTATAGATTTGAAAGAATTAGATTGATTATATTAAATAATCTCATAATTAATTCATAAATAATTTAATTAACTAACTAATAATTTATTTATTTTTCCTAGTTTGAGACCGGGCTGCAGCTATGGGTAGCCTACCTTCGCTGCCCCTTGGTGGTAGTGTTCCCGAACAATTTGCGATGTAGAGCACTAGAGTTTTTAAAGAGTTGTTTTGAGGAAAATATAGCAATGAACCATAAAGTAAATTATTAAAAGATAAATCAAGAGTCTGGAGTGTTGATACCTTGAATATGTTTTCAGGTACAAACCACAATCAACCGGGTTCAAAATGGTCAAACTTGGAAAATCAACCAAAAATTCTGGAACCGGAGATAACAAAGCATTGCCATCCAAATGAATGACCGAGAGTAAGTGAAGGTTTGCAAGGTAAGAATGGATAGGACCTGAAAGAAAACAATCTGATAAGCTCAAAACCTGCAGAATAGGAAACGAAGATAATAACGCTTGGCCACATTCATTTGCGTGGGATGATATATTTACACTATTTATCAAGAAATGGTTCTATGAGCTCACTGAAGTTTTAAACAAGTACTTCTAAGTTGGGAATCCCAAGTTTTGATATAGGATCAGCCAACAGAGTATGGGTGTAGAAAGTTGACAAATCAAGGGTAACCAACCTTGTCATGCTCGAAATCTCGATAGGAATCTCTCCCTTGAAGCCAGCCTTGGAAAGATTCAAGTAAGTCAAATTGGTGAGGTTGGCCAACCTGGATGGAATTTGAGCTTCTTCAAAGTAATTATAAGCCAAATTTTGGCTCTGAAGATGCTGAAGAGCGAAAAGGCTACTTGAATTACCAATTCTACCTGAGATTGATTCATGGCTTATGTCAAGACCAATAACACGACCAGCCATATCACAGTCTATGCCGCTCCATGTACAACAATTCTGTGCTTTGATTCCACCACACCAGATGTACAACAACACGTGCTTTTAGAGTTGTTTTGTTAGACTTTTGAGATTGTTTATTTAAATTCAGTAGAGGTTTATAGCGGTTTATAGAGTTTAAACCTCTAGTAGACAAAAGTTCATGGAGAGATTCAGGAGAAACTTCTCCAAATAGACTTTTTTTAAAATTAAAATAAAATAAAATAAAAAATATACCAACAAAACAACAATTTTTTTTTTTTCCAAAAGCTCTATTTACACATTGTTTTTAAAATAACTTAGCATGATTAATTTTTTTCTTTGGGGTTCAAAAAAAATTATATATATTTTTCTTTATGAAGATTATATAGTTTCAATCAACTAGCAAAATAAAAAGTAAATAATTCCTTCAATTGTAGTTAATAAATTTGCAAAAAAAAAAAATTTTAAAATACAACTAGACCTTGTGAGATTAATTAGACTCTATAAGTACAGCCCGGAATACTACTCTCACTATAGATGAGAGATTACATGTGAACTACAACTCTCACAACTGAAGAGAAAACTACTCCTATAAACCAGAAGAAAACTCTCCACATATACTTATAGAGATGTGCATGGTGGGACTCGAACCCCTAACCACTGAGTGAGGAAGGGAGATGCACAATCATCTCTACCGGAGGTGATGTGTTAAAGCTAGCATTTGAGGATAAAATCTGCAATAAAAAAATAATAATAATTCCTATATTTGAATTTGCGTTATTTTTATTTTGTTGACAAAGAATTTGCATTATTGACAGCTAACAAAAATTGATAAGTGAACCGCGAACCGGATCTAGCGCTCTAGGGTCATTCTGGTCCAAAATGGAAAATGGAAAATGGAAAACGCATACCGAGTCATTCCGGTCCAACTCTAGGGTTTTGATATATAAATAGTAGCGAACCCTACACCTTTGTTGTCTGTGTCAACTAGGGTTTTGAAAGCAACTTGGAGAGACTGAGTTTTTGTCTGCGAAATCACCATGAGAGCTAAGGTAATCCATCAATCCTTTTAATCTGAGGATATAAACTCACTCTGTTTCTTCGATTGCGAAAAACTTGTTCGATTTGTTTCGATTTCATTTGTGTTTCTTATTTTATTTTATTTTAATCAAAATATTGTTTCTGATTTCTCATTTGGTGATGATTGTTGTTTCAGTGGAAGAAGAAGCGCATGAGGAGGTTGAAGAGAAAGCGCCGAAAGATGAGACAGAGATCTAAGTAGACGGAACGGAGCTGTCTCCCTTCATAGGTTTTCTCGTTTGTCGCGTCGAGTATCAGTTGTCTTTTTTTTATATGTTTTTAGTCAGTTGTATCTGACATCGGATTTTGAATGTGTTGATAACTTTCGATAGATTCAATCTAATGGTATTATCAGTTTGGATTTTATTTCGTTATAGTTTGATTTGATTCCGATATTACTTATTTTATAATTTGCATATTGTTGCTTATTTATTTGCCATGTTTGTGCTTTGATTCACATCTCAGTGAATCAAAATGTATAGATTTAATATCAAAGCTTGAGAGTCTTGAATCTGTTCTGTTGTTGGTCAGTTTAGGTTGTTTGTGGATGCTTCAGTGAATTAAACCATTCATTGAGAGTGTGTATAGACTATAGAGAGCAAACTGATTTCTCGTGTGCTACAAAATCATACCCGATCAGATTTTAGATACATTTCTACATTTGCATGTTTCCAGAACTATCTGATTATGTTTGAAAGTTCCAAATTACAAATTTCATGTGGCATTTACATTTACTACATATTAGATCAGTGTGAGTGTGAACTATATTATTTGAATGTGATATTGATGTAGCTTGAAACTATGATTGTTGAGATCAAGGAACTGAGCAGAGATATCTAATGTCAGTTTTTAGCTTAACCAAAATCTATCTTCTTCTCAATGTTTTCTAATGTTAAGCACACATAATATGAACCCTAGTTTAGTATTTCATTTTGGTTGCATTAAATGGTGATAGATGTCCTAGAATAGTTTTTGCCTTGAAGACGGTCAGCTTTAGGGTAAAGTAGTCGGACATTAGCTCTTGTTATGATGAGATTTATTATGACATCGGCTTTAAAGATTTTCTGCATGTGGCTTTTTTGTGTCCAATACCACGAAATTGGGACTTTATTGCTGCTCTGGTTACTGGTGTGACAGTTTCATTACATCCATCTTCCCAAAAAAGTATTGTTGGATCAATTCTGTATACTCTGTTAGATCATATAAGCCTTGCATTTGTCAGTAACTCCGTGAGTATCCAATTGGCAGTCATCACTAATTTACAGCTCTTGGCTAGAACAGTGGATGACCATTGTGCAGCTGAAGTCTAAACTCCATGCTTGAATGAGTTCAAATAAATTATTTAGGAAGAATTTTCAGCTCACATTTTTTGTTTTAAGAGAATATAATTTTTCTTGGGTGAATTGATGGCAGAATTTATAAGCAGGGTTTTGTAACAATATTGTATTTCAGTCGATCAAATTCATGTTGATGCTGCAATGGGAGTTCATGCAAACCATGTGAGTACGCTTGTGCTTCCATAGAAATACACACCTACCAAAGCCTGGGTCATTTCTTTCGTTGCTTATATTGTAGTCCATGTGAATTGTGGTTCTCATGTTTTTTTATTAACCAACAATTTCACCATTGATACTGAAGTGGTTTATTCGAAAGGGGTTATATGAGAAGACTCAAGTCAATATAAAATTCGATTTCAAATCATCCCTATTACTGGTAAATCGAATGTGAAAATTTATAGCGCAAAACCAAATGAAAATTTCTTTTCATAAAAAAACGACGTCAAAATTTATAGCAGACAATTACTATTTTTGTCTCAAGAGCAATGAAAATTATTTTCTTTTCTAAAATGGGAAATTCTATTAGAATCAATTAAACCGATCGAATAATATGAGGAGATGCTTTATGATTGTAACAGAGACATACTTCTTGTGGTTGTAAATGGGGAAGACTTCACGGTTTTTTGTATTCGTCAAGAACTTCTCTTAAAATTTTGAAAATTGAAATTTGCTAGGAAATGTTAAAAATTTTACCCATTCGAATTTAGCAACCAATGTTAACTACTACAAAGTTGAACACCAAATCATAATTCAAGCTGCTTCCAAAAAAGGCATAAGTCAAGCACAAAAGTAGAACACATTAATGTAATATTATTAGTAAGGGAAGAATCGAAAATCCTGACTAAGCTGGACTACTGTTCTCTAAAATTAGGGGCTTCTCTTCAAAATTGGATTAAATGAACCGAATCGGGCGTGAATTAGCAGTCTAGCATGTCCAGTCGGCTTACGCTTATCGATTGAAATGATCGGGCTGGTCATATTTCAGGCCCAGACCATTTTGAGATCGTAGCCCAAACACACAGAAAACTGGAAAGAGCGGGGAGAAAAATGTATCGGCGTAGTTCGCAAATTTGCATCTTCTCCTAACTCTGTACAGACGTCATAGAAGCTCACTCACAGACTAGAAATGGAGATGGATATTGACGATACTTGTAAAGCTAAAGGTACAGGTATCTTTTTTTAGTTTTTTTTTTTTTTTTTCCTGCGATTGTGATCTGGTCAATGATCAAGTGTTATTGATGAATCATCACATTATAACATGTTTGTTTTTTGTTTGATTTTTAAAAAGGCGAAGAAGAGAGGGCGAAGCCGATTGTGGTGATTTTGATGGGCGCGCCAGGAAGTGGTAAGTCCACCTTCTGCGAGCACGTCATCCGCTCCTCTGCACGGTCCTGGGTCCGCGTTTGCCAGGTCAGCTCTCTTGCACTACAAGTGTTTGATGAAACGTCTCACCGTCTTTTAACTCTTTGTTAGTGCTGGAATTGCTTTACATTGCTACTGTCTTTTTTTGTTATATATGTTTGAACTATTACAAATTTGGGAGTTGCTATGCATTATCAGAGTGCTCGTTGTGTGAGGGAAAAATCGTTTTAGTACTTAAATTGATTAATGATGTAAATATTTGAATCATAAGTGACTATAAAGTCTTTCTTTCTATATAATCTTAGATTTTCTTAGTGGTTTGTTATACTCTCTTTGATTTGTAATGTAGGACACTATTAATAATGGCAAAGCAGGAACAAAGGTTCAGTGCCTGACAAATGCCGTCAGTGCGTTGAAGGAGGGAAAAAGTGTATTTATTGACAGATGCAACCTGGAAAAAGAACAGCGAGTAGACTTTGTTAAGCTTGGGAGTCCACAAGTAGAAGTGCATGCTGTCGTGCTTGATCTTCCCGCCAAGCTTTGTATATCTCGATCTGTTAAACGAACTGGGCATGAAGGGAATTTGCAAGGTGGAAAAGCTGCAGCAGTTGTAAATAGAATGCTACAAAAGAAAGAATTGCCTAAGCTAAGTGAGGGGTTTTCTAGAATCATGTTTTGCCAGAATGAGAGTGATGTTAAAGCTGCTCTTGATACGTACAGTGGGTTTGGTCCGTTGGATACCCTTCCACATGGCAGTTTTGGCCAGAAGAAACCAGATACTAAAGTTCAACTCGGTATAATGAAGTTCTTGAAGAAAGTAGAGGCTCCTTCTAATGCAGGAGCCAGTGCAAGTAGCATTCAGGGTTCTGCGGCTTCCCAAATAATTGAGGAAAAGAATTCCTGCTGTGGAGGAAAAGAAACCGCTTCTTCGTTATCACATACTGCTGGTGAGGAGGTAAGGGGTTGTCAAGATCCAGGGGTGGGCTCTACCAGCCAGAATGGTTCTTCAAGTGATGGTCCTATTCTGGCATTTCCATCTATCTCGACAGCAGATTTCCAATTCGACCATGAGAAGGCGTCTGATATAATTGTTGAGAAAGTTGAGGAATCCATGGATAAGCTTGGAAACGCCAAGCTTGTATTAGTGGACTTGACTCGTGGATCAAAGATTTTGTCTTTGGTTAGGGCTAAAGCTGCACAAAAGAACATCAACCCCAAAAAGTTCTTCACATTTGTAGGAGATATAACTAAGCTTTATTCAGAAGGAGGTTTACGGTGCACTGTAATAGCTAATGCTGCCAACTGGTAAACTTTTATGGTTTTCAATTTTTCATATTATATATTTATAGTTCAACAATGGTTTATATGAGTGACTTAAAACGTTAAACTAGAAACCTCCTTTTACATGTATCATTTTACCTTTGGAATAGCTTAAGCCAACATCAGAAGGTCGATTGGCTGAATTTAATCCTTCTATATTTAAATGCAACTCTTTTATTAAAGTTCTTTACCTTCTGAGATGTCTATTGTGGTCTTGGAAAATAAAAAACTTGACTCCTAGGTTCATTCCTTTAAATATGGAGACAATATCTTCTGGTTATTACATGATTACTTCTTATGTTTGATATGATTAATCCTGAGAGCACGCTGCCCTCTCAGAGATGACATTATGTTGTATCCTCTTCATTGCACTGTTTTTTAATTTATTGGACAATACACTACACTGTTACTATCTCTTTGACAATAATATTATTGCCATGCCCCTGCGACTGTATGCTTAATTTACATTTTAAGAAGACTAATTGACAGATCACACTGTGCAGGCGAATGAATCCTGGAGGTGGAGGTGTGAATGCTGCAATATTCAATGCTGCCGGTCCTGCTCTAGAGGTCACAACAAAGGAACAGGCCAAAACTCTCGTTCCTGGGAGTGCTGTAGTTGTTCCTCTCCCCGCTACATCTCCCTTGTCTAGTAAGGAAGGTGTGACCCATGTTATACATGTTCTTGGACCAAATATGAACCCACATAGACCAAATTGTCTGGATGGTGACTATGTCAAAGGTTGCCATGTTCTCCAAAAGGCTTACACATCACTTTTTGAAGGTTTCTTATCTATAGTGAGTACACAAGCTAAGTTATCCCAAGAAAGCAATGAAAAGATTAAGCTGGAGCCTTCACAGTCACAAGGTCACTCCAAGGATGGGCCTAGAAATCATTCTCCACCTGGTGATCAAAAGAATAAAAGAGATGGTGTCCGTGAACATGAGATAAGCAAGAAATGCAAGGGATCTCAAAATGAAGTAGGAACTAGTATTAATTCATTTAGGGCTGGAAAAGTAAATGCAGAAAATGACAAGCGTGATGTAAGCACCAGTAAGGCCTGGGGCTCATGGTCTCAAGCTCTTTACCACATTGCTATGCATCCAGAGCGGCATAAAGATATTCTGCTAGATATATTAGACGATGTTGTTGTACTAAATGATCTTTATCCAAAGGTACCCGTGTCACGTCATTTCCCCCTCTTGTATGCTCAAGTTGAATTAATAAACACATGAGATTTCCATTCTTTTTGCAGGCAAAGAAACATCTTTTGGTGCTGACACGATGTGATGGACTTGATTGCTTGGAAGATGTACGTAAAGAACATCTACAATTGTTAAAGACAATGCATGCTGTTGGTTTGAAGTGGGCTGAGAAGTTCTTGGATGAAGATGCATCATTGGTCTTCCGCCTTGGATATCACTCAGTAAATAATACTTGGACTTAAATGCCGTTTCCAATTTTGTTCTCTCAGTCCTTATATTTTCCTTCGTCTGCTATAGTAACTTTAATCGACTAAATTGCATGACATCTGGACCAATATTTGGTGTTGGAAGTTGGCCTTTGAATCGTTTGTGGGTAAAATATTTAGAATTGGATGAATTCTAAAATTAGAGTCAATAATTGATAGTCAAATGATGCAATCAGCTAAATGACTGCAGCTAGAGCCTAGAAGTAATGTCTTTGCCAAAAAAACTTAGGTAGAAGATGAAGCGGTGGTGATTTCATCATCGAGAAGACATGTCCATGTTAAGTGCTTGGAATTATATCTATTAGTTGGATTATTTTCGATACCAATAATGATTTTAACAGCAAAATTTAAGGTGGGGTTTGTCTATTGGAGGATCCAATATGGCATATGCATTGTATTACTTAGCTTTTCATTAAATGCCATTTCGTTTCTCTTTCTCTCTTCTTTTTGGTTGATTCCTTCTCTTGTATTGCTCAGTGATCAATTACGCGAAAACTGGAATTTTCAATTTTCTAACATGTAATGTTGGACTAATTCTTGCAGGTTCCATCTATGCGCCAACTACATCTCCATGTTATAAGTCAGGATTTCAATTCCAAACTTCTAAAGAATAAGAAGCACTGGAACTCCTTCACTACCGCATTTTTTCGTGATTCAGTAGATGTAATCGAGGAAATCAGTAATGAAGGCAAAGCAACATTAAAAGACGATGACAGGCTGTTGTCAATGGAGTTGCGATGCCATCGTTGTAAAAGTGCACACCCTAACATACCCAGGCTTAAATCACATATCAGCAATTGCCGAGCTCCTTTCCCTACCTCCTTACTTCAAAACGACCGTCTCGTGCTTGCTCCAAGTAACACCAACAATCCCTAGATGCCCATAATACATCTTTTGTCAAATTTTCAATGTCTATATCTGTCTGGTTTGAAGTAATCTTTTTGCTTGCTAGTTGCACCATGGGCAATGTAAATTAAATTTTAATTATATATTTTTGAGAAATTTTCTTCCAAGCTTGAAGTCTATATTCCAAGGAATATTTTCGATCTCAGAAGTCAAACCTTGAACATGGGATGATTTTCTATTGAACGAGACCATACTACCAAGTCAGTTTAAAATAATAAAATTACTGATACAAATTATTACTTTAATGTTAAAAGTTGATGACCATCTTTTTGTAATTGGATTTGAAATTAATATTTGATAAACAAAATTTCGTCATTAAAGTTGATAGTGAAAAAGTTGTTGGCTTGTCTAATAGGTTCTGTGAAAGGAGTGGACACTAACGTGTGAAAGAAAAGAAATTTGAACCCACCATCCAAAATATCAAGAATGAAAATTCAATATTCCCAATACAAATAATCAACAACTTTTAGAATATATTCGTTAAAGTGGATACAAGTCACATCTTCTCTGTAATCTTATCTAGTAGTGCAATTAAATTTTGCACCGACCATAGGATTCTGAAGATTGAAAATCAACTAAAATTCACATGCTAACTACAGGGAGACCTTTTTCTATCGCAAACAATGCGGTGAATTTGAGAACACATTACACAAATCTTGTCCTCTCATTTACTTCTTTGTTCTTACAAGTGTGGTGATATTTCCAATTATAAAACGTTCGATGTGGTTTGTTGGTAGAGGACTCATTCAATTAATCGGATAATATTTTAGATTTGAATCGTAACCATAAATTAGACTTGTTTTGTGAAAGGGGTAAATGAGGCCCATCACTTTGCTTTGACGTCAAGGAGGTTTCGACATTTCCATGCCTCCAGGATTTGTTTTGGTCCAGCACTTGCCCTTGCCCACAATGTGGGAAGACCATGTTGTTGAAATTTCGAAAGTTTTGTTATATTATATGTCCATTTATTTCATTTCACGGCATTGATTTCGGTATATTGTCAACGATTTTTGTTTTAGGTTAATTATAAAATCATATCCTGATTTTAACAATAATATATAAATATTAAACTTTTACCTTTATTTATAAAAAGATATCTTTGAATAGTTTAACTAGGGTTAAATTTAATGTTGACTTAATGATGTGGATAAAAAGGTATTTTAAAAAAAATAAAAAATAAAAATAAAAAAATGTTGGAGATCGCAAACAATGGCGGTGAATTTGAGAATACATTACACAAATCTTATCCTCTCATTCACTTCTTTAGTTCTTTAGAATTGGGGCGATATTTTTGATTACAAAAAGTTCAATGTGATCAGGTAGTAAAGGACTCATTCAACCGGATAATATTTCAAGTTTGAATTGTGACTGCAAATTAGACTTGTTTTATGAGTAGGGTAAGTGAGGCCCATCACTTTGCTTTGACATCAAAGAGATTTCGACATTTCCATGCCTCCAGGATATTTTTTGGACCAGCACTTGCCCACAAAGTGGGGAGCCATGTTATTGAAATTTCAAAAGTTTGTTATATTATATGTTCATTTATTTCATTTTCACGGCATTTATTTGGGTATCTTGTCAACAACTTTTTATTTTTGGTACAATAAATGATGCAGCGGAGTATGACGAAAATAAGAATGATCGCTTTATCGAACCTTAAGACATACTTAGACAAACCTTAACGCAGCAACCGGTAGTTATCCAAGTATGGATCATCATGCAAGGGCCATCATTCCCTAATCTACGTTAGAAAATAGCGCTCTCGAATCCTCAAAGAGCATGTTCAATCAACGATAAATAAGTGTTCCAAAAGAACGATTTTATTGATTATCAAAAAAAAGTTACAATAATAGGAAATAATAAGACTATTTATAATAAACTAATCCTAATACGACTCGAATACGACATTCCTAAAAAGACTAAAACAAGAAAAGATAAAAACTAATCATAATCTTCTAAGATTCATGATCCCTAACTTGACAGAAAAACAAAGAAAAGGTAAGATTTAATTTATTTCCAAAACCTAAATGTAATTCCTAATCAAACTGAAATAAATAAACTTGCTAAACAAGAAACAAAGACCCAAATTAATAAAATAAGAAAACACCCAAAACCGTCCGAATCTGAAATTAGGCACGGTCGGACCTAGGACATCGGTTGCAATATGGGTCATGATTCCTCCTTTGTCCTACATCAATAAAGGACAACTAAAACAAAAGAAATTTGACATTTAGTCGATGACATCAAACTTAAAAAGAACTTACATAGAATGATAGAAACCAGCAACACTTCTTAGATTTAAACAAATAGTTCAAGAAACCAAAACTCAACTCCATAACACTGAAGTAAAACAAGAAAACGCTCATATAATTACATGTCTACTGAGGATTTGGTGGGCGGCTGTTGGCAGCAGAGACCCTGGAGCCCCATTCCAGCAGCTCTTTACTGGTATCATCCTTGTGAGCAATCACTTCAATGAAGCAAAAGCAATCCTTCTTGGGTCCAGTTGCAGTCGCAATTGCTTCGATGAGCTCCTCCTCACAGAAAACCTGCAACAAGAAGTTCCAAAAACAGTTTTAGAATGGGCATTTTTCTCCAAGTGTATATCAAGGGAAATTCAGTAAACTAATTAACTAAACTACCTTTGCTGTCCAGCATTTGCCTTCCCCGTTGTGGATTGCATCAACTAATCCAGTGTAGTTCCAGTTCTTGATCACATTGTAAGGGCCATCATGGATCTCAACTTCAATGGTGTAGCCACCGTTGTTGATCAGGAAGATGATGGTCTTCTGCCCACATCGCAGCATTGTTGACACGTCTTGTGCGGTCACCTGAGAAGCAATCATCATGAAAGATATGTGAGACATTTAAGCGAAACAAATAACAAACCCAATGGTTGATTGATCAGGCAAACACATACCTGGAAGCTACCATCACCAATGCAAGCAATAACACGTTTCTCCGGCACAGCCTGAGCATATCCGAGAGTTGCACCCACTGACCAACCAATTGATCCATATTGCATTTGGAACTCATACCTGCAAAGCCAAAATTCACATTATTCCTCGAAATATAAACCCAAAGGTAGAACTAGAGAACATCTAAATTATCTACTGCTTACCCGCAGTCCTTTGGCAATTTCAGTTTCTGGCAATTAAACCAGGAGTCCCCTGTCTCGGCAATCACAGCAGTTTCACTAGACAGCATCTTTTGTATATGTTGGAAAAGAACATTGACCCTCAAAGGCTCTTTGGGTGCAGATTTCAGGGGCAGGCCGTCAGGAACATAAATCCTGTGGTAGTTATCGTAAGCAGTAGTGTTGCGCTTGAGCCGCTTTGAAAGTGCCTTGAGGAAATCCTTCATCAAAATACACCCAAATGCAGGGCCATTCGCAATCACCACACGATCAGGATTCAAGATGATGGCCTTCTCTTTCTTGAGAAGTAGAGAGTACCCAACAGAGCTATAGTCATTAAATATAGGTCCAGCAAACAAATAAGCATCAGCAGACTCCACAATTTCAGCACAAAAGGCAGTGCTCACTGCACCCCAGTAAGTTCCAATAAAATGTGGGTGGTGCTCTGGTACCATCCCTTTCGCTGATGGCATAACAGCAAGCGCATAACCACAAGCATCAGCAAGCTCAACAAACGCATCAGATGCATGCGCCACACGCATTTTAGGCCCACCAACCAACACCGGTTTCACCGCCTTGTTCAAGAAATCAGCTGCTGCCTCAACCGCAGCCTCCAACCCCATTTGATTGCTCAATCTGTTCAACAAAAGATCACCATTAATCAATCCTATACCCTAACTAAAACTTTCAAAACTCAAATTAATCCTATGCCCTAACTAAAACTTTCAAAACTCAAATTAATCACAACTCAAGAGGAAAAATTACTTGGGAGAGAGCGAAAATGGAACAGGTTCGCGGCTAAAAGTTGGATGAGGGATCGCCGGCAAGTTACAACTAATGCTGATATAAACAGGCTTGCTTTCTTTCAAAGAAGTCGATATCGCTGTATCAATCATTTCATGTGCATCTTCCAAATTATTCACCACAGCCTAAACAAACATCATCAAACACCAAATCCACAATCAATACAAAACCATATTTCACAAAAATTATTGTAGACCAGAATCCATTAACAATCATCAATCTTTATAGCAAGAATATCAATCCCCGCCAAATCATATTCACAAACAAAAACAGAGAAACAGAATAAAGACCGAAGTGAAATTAATTATGGGATCAAATTCAATACCTGAAAACAAGTGACAGTCTGAAAACATCTAAGCTCTTGGCTAAAATCCGACAACCCAATAGTGTGGTGAAGAATCCGGTTGGTTCCATAATCGTTCGAGTTGGGTCCACCAACTATACAAATAAGAGGCAGGTTTTCACTGTACGCACCAGCAATCGCATTGAGGACACTGAGACCACCAACAGTGAAAGTCACGACACAAGCTCCCACACCACGCGACCTCGCGTAGCCATCGGCGGCGTACCCAGCATTGAGCTCGTTACAGCAGCCGATCAAGTTGAGTCCGGGCTCAGCGATCAAGTGGTCAAGAAGGGTCAAGTTGAAGTCACCGGGAACAGAGAAAACGTCGGTGACACCGACTTGTACAAGTCGGCGAGCGATGTGGCTACCTAGAGTCGACTCAGTTGGGTTGACGATCGAGGTGGGTGAGACGGAGGAGCCTTGGATCGTGCAAACGGCGCCGTTTGCTGGGCAAGCCAAGTCGCTGCAAGGAGGCTTGTAGGTGTCGAGTGATCCAATCTTGGTGTCCATACTTGATGGAGTGAGATCGTTTTTCTTTGATGATCAAAATATTTTATCAAGATATTTTGATAACAAAAAATGTGGTGGGAATCAAAAGAAAACGTTGAAAGCTTTTTTGATGGATCGATTTGGTTTACAAATGAAATTTTGGTAGTTACTACAACTGTAGAGTAAATGGTAATTGGACGTTTTGTTTTTTGTTTTTTTAGAGAATTGAAAGCGAGAAGATTTATATATATACACCTTACACTGTCACTGTGTTGAAATATTTTTGTGAGTGGAAAAAAAAAAAAAAATGTAATTTGTGACGTGATTGATAATACTGGGGGCGGTTTTAGACTTTTAGTCGTAGTATGTCTGTCGACACTGTCGTGGAAGACTCTGGTTTCTCTTTTACGGTGAAAATTTAAGTGACAAATAAATAAATTTAATATTTTATAGGGATCAGAGAAGATACTAGACTAGAAAGATTGTTGGGTGCGTGTGCGCCACGGTCACTAATCACTTTCTAATTATATATTTATATTACTTGAATAAATTATTTAAATGATTAAATCCAATTAATAATATTTAAATTTGGTATTTCTATATATATATATATATATTTTTTTTTTTTTTTACTATTTTTTTAAACAAAAATTCAAGTAAATAAAATAAAATAAAAATCCCATCAAAGATTTAGTTGAGTTTGTATTAAATGTCTTATTTACAATGCAAGTAATCACAAATTTAGAAAATAAAATAATCTTGGGTGAAAAGAAAAGTATTTCATTGTATTTAAGATGGATTATGCATTTACATTTGCATTAATTAATTAATTAATTATTACTTCATAAAAATGAGGCTTTAATGGTTTTGAAAATGGTTGAAAAGTCAAAATAGGTCACATAAAACGTGAAACTAAAAATCATTTTCAAGTCTAACGAGTAATATATACTACTCATATTTGAAGCAGCCAATTGCCAGTGCCACTCAAAAAACACAAAATCGTGTCAAGATTGGTCGCCAAGCTGTACCCTGGTTTTTGAATTTGAACGTTGTTTTGGTTTCGGTTGTTTTACAAAAACAAAACCAATACCAACCAAAGCTTCTCTATTTGGTAGCCTGACTAACGTCGCTGTTTTAATAATCAGTCCATCGGTTTCGGTGTTTGTTTTCCAAAAAGACCACACTTTGTAATTATGAATTCAATTTAAATTTCTTCTTAAAAAAAAAACTCAAACAACTATAATTTATTGATAAAAGATGAAAAACAAGAGAAACAAGAAATTAAAAATAAAAAAAACGAAAGCCGAGAGATGCGTAGGTCCGTCTAAAACAATAATCGAAATAGGTTTGTAGGCCTCGACAGAAGACAAAAAAAAAAAAAAAAAATTGAATTAAACTAATTAAGCTTGGACATCCAACGATCACAATCATTCCCTTTTATCTCAACCTGTGTGGTATAATTAGTGACAATGTTTAATTCTGCTTAGGCCGTTGAAGCTGTAAAATCAGAGCGAATCTTAGTCTTAACTTCAGAAAAGCGCATAGAATGTCTTCCCTTACTCATTTGAAACTTGGAACCTGATAAAATTTTAAAAATTGATTTCACTTTTCTTTTTGATTTGATCACCACCAGAATCCAATTATTTTCAAACTCAAAATTCATATCTTATTGTATCATGGGATCGACCGGACTATGATTAGAATTCGAAGCATGAATATCTTAATCTTATGATATTTTCTCCAAATCAACTACATAGTTGTTATTTCCTAGTTTCTCTCCTCCATCAGCTGCATAATTGTTAGTATTATAATCTTTATTCGATAAAACTTCCCCATTATTATTATTTTTTAAAATTTAAGAAAACAGACAAAACAGACAAAACAAAAGGCTAGCTATACACGTGAGAACAATTATGTGGTCCTTCATATACTAATATGTTTATGTAATATATTAATATGAAAGATGTATTGTATTATTTGTATAATCTGCTAGCACAAATTTTAATTTTAATTCATGTATTACTAAAATGTTAATGCTTCGTATCCCATTTACACAGCATAAATGCTGGAATCTGCATCGAATATCTCACAAAAATACTAAAAAAAAAATAATAATAATAATAATAGAAAGATGGCTTCCTCAACCATGATTTAACAATTTGTTCTTTTCTTCTTTTAATGAAACAGCGAGCAAAACCAACGTGTGGTGCGTTGTGGCACTGCATGAATCACAGTTGGGTTTTTTTTTTTTTTTTTTTTTTTTTTTTCCTCATTTGACCAGAGAAAGGTCGTCGAATTGCAATATTGGTTGACTGATTAGTTAGATGCTGAATTGATGTTCCGTTCTTGGTTTTTCGATCACGTCACGAGTCAATCACGAGAAAATCTAAATACGCCAATGGACACTCTTAGAATTTCGTGCATAATTAATTATTCTTCCCAATTAAATCAGCCGTCTCCAACGTAAATATATTTTTTTTTAGTTTCTAAGTAGTGTCATATTAGTATTTCTATTTTTTATGATTTCACTTTTGAAAAAAAAATTAAAGAAATACATATTCATATCTCCAATGTAATTATCTAAAGTCAAATATACATCCATTTTATGTCTAATCATAATAAAACAATTATTATACTCTCTCTCCTCTTTTATTTTACAATTAAATGAGGTTTAATCTCATTGGTGGAAAAAGTTGAAAACTTTAATTTTATTGGTGGAAATAGTTAGAAATCATAGTCAGTATTTCTATGAGAGTTTCTAGAACTAGAAACTCAGCTCTATATTCTCTAACTTTTTTTGGGTCACATCATCTTTATATTCAACTTAGATAATAACATTGGAGAGAGTTTTTCTAAATTTTTTAATATCTATCTTATATGGCACTCCATTTTCTCCAAATACATAATAGCATTGGAGATGCACTAATGATACAAACAAAGTGCAAATAGATGAAGAAAGCAATATATTATTTGATAAAGGTAATGACCTTTAAATAGGTCATACATCAACGAAAAGAAACAGAAAAATAGCAACAGATTATTGACCACTAGCTCACTAACTTTAAGTGCAAAGCTGACTCCTATAAACTAGACAATTATAACCCACATTCCGATACAAACTAAACTGATGCCTAAAGATCAGGAAAAACAACTTATTCAGTTAAACATAAATAAAACAATAATAATTCTAAACACTCTCCCTTAAACTAATATCTGTAGAAATCAGTTTAGAAATGACAACTTTAACAATCCTGCAATGCCCTCCTTTAAACAGCATCCTTTGAATATTACAAAAGCAGCTTGTTTGGGCGGTTTAGTCATAATATCAACAACTTGATCTTCACTTCTACAAAATACCAACTCAATTATACCATCATTACAAAGATCACGCAAAAAATGGTATCTTACATCAATATGCTTGCTCCTTCCATGTAGGATAGGATTTTTTGAAATCTTGATTGCTGAGACATTATCACAAAAGATTGTTGTTGGACCTTGCTGTTGATTTTGGAGTGATTCAAGCAACCTCTTCAACCAAACAGGTTGACATGAACATGATGCTGCTGTAACAAATTCAGCTTCTGTAGTTGACAAAGTTACAATTTGTTGCTTTTTTGATGACCATGACACAGCTTCAGAACCCATCATAAAAACAAATTCATAAGTACTATTTCTATCATCAACATCTCCAGCATAGTCACTATCAGAAAAACCAAACAAATTTTCTTTTGCATCTTTTTTATATAAAATTCCAAAATCTGATGTACCTTTCAAGTAATGAAAGATTCTTTTCGCTGCTAAGAGATGATTCTCAGTTGGATTCTCCATGTATCGACTGATTAAACTAACACCATGCATGATGTCAGGCCTTGTCGACGTTAGATACATCAAACTTCCAACAATCTGCTTGTAAAGAGTAGCATTTATCTTCTTCCCTCCATCATTTTTCACCAACTTTAAACCATTTTCAGTTGGAGTACAAACAGAATTGCAATCCTTCATTTTGAACCTGTCCAAAATCTCAAGAACATATTTTTTTCTTTGAAGTAAAAACACTAGCAGCCGATTGCATAACTTCTGTCCCGAGAAAATAATGCATCAATCCCAAGTTTGACATATCAAATTCAATCATCATACTTTTCTTAAAAGCATCAAACATGGATCTATCATTACCGATATATATCAAATCATCCACATATAGAGACACAACAAGAACATTTCCATCATCACCAAGTTTTGTAAAAAGTGTGTGCTCATGAGGACATTTATGAAAACCTTCTCTAGAAAAATAAGCATTTATACGACTATACCAAGCTCTTGGTGCTTGCATTAATCCGTATAATGCTTTTTTCAATTTATATACCTTGTTTTCATTGTCATGCTTTACAAAACCAAGAGGTTGTTCAACATATACCTCTTCCTGCAGCTCACCATGTAAAAATGCCGACTTCACATCTAATTGATAGATAGGCCATGAATTCTGAGCAGCCATGGAAAATACCAATCGAACAGTATCTAACCTTGCTACTGGAGCGAATACTTTTTTGTAGTCAATGCCAAATTCTTGACTGTACCCTTTTGCAACGAGTCTGGCTTTATACTTGT
Source organism: Acer negundo (assembly GCA_035582765.1). Taxonomy (NCBI): domain Eukaryota; kingdom Viridiplantae; phylum Streptophyta; class Magnoliopsida; order Sapindales; family Sapindaceae; genus Acer; species Acer negundo. Next base: position 20,111,961 of record CM069243.1, on the reverse strand, counting down.
CAATTCCACCATCCTTGTTTAGCTTTGTTTTATAAACCCATTTAACACCAATGGATTTTTTCCCTTTTGGAAGGTCTGACAACTCCCAAGTGTTGTTTTTCTCTATTGATTTGATCTCCTCATTCATGGCTTTTTGCCACTTTGAATCTTTGACAGCTTCTTGGAATGTGACAAGATCACAATCTGAATACAAATCAAAATGTGCAGTTGAATCATCATTAGACAAGTCATCTCCATTTACATAATCTATCATCCAAGCGGGCCTCTTCCTTGAGCGTGGCTAATCATCAATCAAATCATTTGCTGTTAGATTTTCATTAGAAGATTGTGGTAGATGATCAGTCCTATGATTTGCATTGGAGGATTGCAACTGCGGTTCAATTCTTTCTTCAACTTCATCAAAAAAATCTAGAATTTCCTGCAGTCTTGAACCATTTTTAGTCCAATCTCAAGTATTCTCCTCATAAAAAATGACGTCTCTGCTGGTTACAATCTTCTTTGTGAGTGGATTGAACAATTTATATGCTTTGGAAGCTTTACTCACGCCAAGAAAGACACATTTTTGACCTTTACCATCAAGCTTCTTTCTTTTCTCATCTAGAACATGTGCATAGGCGATGCGGCCAAAAATTCTGAAGTGATCTATATCAGGTTTCTGTCCACTCCAAGCTTCCACAGGTGTCATGTTTCGAACGGAAAAAGTAGGACTCTTGTTCAAAACATGAATGCTCTAATTTACTGCTTTAGGCCAAAAATTCTTTGGAACTTCCCTTTTACCAACAAGCAACTCACCATGTTGAATATGGTTCTATTTTTCCTCTCTGATACACCATTCTGTTGTGGTGTATAAACAGCTGTGAGTTGTCTTCGAATACCATGCTTATCACAAAAAACTTCAAATTCTTTTGAACAAAACTCTCCACCATGATCGGTACGAAGTGTTTTAATGACACTCTCTACTTCATTTTCAACCTTTGCCTTGAAGCTTTTAAAGGCACTAAAAGCTTCTGATTTCTCCTGCAAAAAATGAACCCAAGTTTTCCAACTATAATCATCAATAAAAGTAATTACATATCTTTTACCTCCATTAGAGGATGGGTTTATTGGGCCGCAAATGTCAGAATGAACCAGCTCCAATACCTTCTTCGCTCTCCATGATTTTCCTTACGGGAATTGATTTCGATATTATTTGCTAACAACACATTCTTCACATACTTGAGTGGGAGGTACAAATTGAGGAAGACATGTCACCATATTCCTTTGCTCCAGTGTTTTCAATCCACCAAAATTCAAATTGCCATAGCGAAAATGCCAAAGCCATGATGAATCATTCACCTTGGTCATTAAGCAAGTTTGGACATTTTTCATTTGCAACGGAAACAACCTGTTTGAACTCATCTGGACAACAGCAATTGATCCTCTTGAAGGATCATATATCTCACAAGCACCATTTTGAATAGTTATGATATACCCTTTTTCTTGCAATTGATCAGCACTCAATAAATTGCTTTTCAAATCAGGAACATAAAACACATTGGAAATTGTTTCTGCAAAACCATTTTTAGTTTTTATCTGAATATCACATTTTCCCTAACATTCACAGTAGAACAATCACCAAAACTCACAGTAGTATGAAAGCCTTCAATTAAAGAAGAGAAAGAAGACTTACTACCACACATATGGTTACTGCAGCCTGTGTCCACATACTAAACATCTGATTTTGGCTCCTTATTGACATGATAAATCATCAACTAAGTTTCTACTTCTGTATTCTCTACAAAGTTTGATTTCTCCCATTTTTCTTTGTCTTGCGGCAATTTAACATAACATTCAGAACTATAATGACCAAACTTATGGCACCTGAAGCACTCTACCTTGGACTTGTCATTGGTGATCACGCCCTCTACCTCTGCCATGAGTATCAAATTGGTGATCACGTCCCCTACCTTTGCCTCGAAAATTTGATTGATCATTATTGAAGTTTTGATATTGTTTGCCTCCATCTCTATTGCCTCGACCTCCCATTCTTTTACCTCTACCTCTGCCTCGTCATCGTCCTCTTGTATTTGAGGATTCAGCAAAAGTAAAAGCCTTTAGCGCTTGTTCATCTGAGGTTGTGCTTTGGTCATCTTCTGTTCATGGACCAGTAAAGAGCTCTGGAGTTCATCAAGTGAAAAAGCATCTATATTTTTCGATTCTTCGATTGGAGCCAAAGAACGCAAAATCTTCTCAACAATGGCAACATTTTTCATCTCTTCACCATGGAATCGCGTCTTGTTTGCTATCCCCATAGTCCTTGCACAGTAATTAGTAACTGACTCACTATCTTTCATTTGTAGAGTCTCAAAATCCTTTCTCAAGGCTTGAAGTTATACTCGCTTCACTCTTGATAAGCCTTGATATTTCTTCTTCATTGAATCCCAAATTTCTTTGGAAGATTCTTTACTAAGAATTGTTTCCAAGATAGAACGATCAATTGCCTGGAAAAGATAGTTCTTTACCTTCAAATCCTTTAGCTTTAGTGCTTCCAACTCTGTCTTCTGCGTCGCCGTCAATACAACATTTTCTGCAGGTTTTACTACCCCAGCTTCAATAATCTGCCAATATTCTTTAGATCGCAGGAAGTTCTCCATTAGCATGCTCCAATGATCATATTGACCATCGAAACGAGGAATAGATGGTTGCACATAATTTTCAGAGGCCATTATTGCTGCTGCAAAAAGAAACAAAGTGAATATAAACAAAGTTGCTACTCTACTGCTCTTTATCTCACGATTATTATTTTTTTCTTCTGGCTCTGATACCACTGATACAAACAAAGGGCAAATAGATGAAGAAAGTAATATATTATTTGATAAAGATAATGACTTTTAAATAGATCATACATCAACGAGAAGAAACAGAAAAATAGCAACAGGTTACTGACCACTAGCCCACTAACTTTAAGTGCAAAGCTGACTCCTATAACTAGGCAATTACAACCCACATTCTGGAACAAACTAAACTGATGCCTAGAGATCAAGAAAAACAACTTATTCAGTTAAACATAAATAAAACAATAATAATTCTTAACAAAAATGGTGTCCCAATTTGTATCTAACTAACCAAATTATAACATGTGTTTATGTTTATAGAAGAAGTTGAAAAAAATAATAATAATTAAATTGTAAACACATATCCCCATTTAGTGAGTTAGACACAAATTGTAACATCATTTTTGAATAGTTGATTTGAGTCCTTATTCTTCTTCATAGAAATTAATTAAGGACGGTGTTTACCAAGTTAAGAATGTTCTTTAGAAAACTCAAATCATTTATTGTAATAAAACAATAAATATTGTAATTGACTTTCATTATGTAGTAACTTTTGTTTTCTTAATCTGTGCTCTTATGTCATATGCTAACATTATTCATTAACTAATTATCATGTTTTTTAATATATATAATTATTTATCATGGGTTTGAAGTATTTTCTTTTTTTTGGCAGAATTTGGAATGAATTTGTTAGGATCACTCTTGAAGTTTATTTGAAGTATATAAAATGTGAAAATTTTATTTTTCATGAATAAACATAATATTTATATGTATTTATTATAAATTAACACATTATAAATTGAGATATAAATTGAAATTTGAGATAATCTCTTTTTTTTTCTTTTTCTTTTTTTAACTATGACAATCTTGGGGGTTGTTTGTTTTTTCCACTTAAAACTTAATAGGTCTAAATCATTGTTTTGTTTGTTTTTTTAAGTGGTCAAACAACTTAAAAATACCAAAAAACAACTTAAAATAAAAAATAAAAAATCATAACTTTTCACTTAATTATAAATCACTGAATTACATTAAATGCAATCCAAAATCTTTTCTTCCAATATTATCCTCCATATATATATAACATATCTTCAATTTCATCATAATTATATATTGTATAGAAATCTTTATTTTAATATATTGTTTATTTTAAATAGTTTTAAAAATAAAAAAGAACCCTAATCACTTCTCATATTGATGTTTAATATCCATACTTTATTATGATATAGGGGTGATGTATTTATATATATATATATATATATATATATATATATTAGAGTGTTTTGTGTGAGTTTTCATGCTGCCCCTTTTATTTTTTGAAAAAAAAAACCTTTTTTTTTAGTAAAAATAAAGTTTGTTTGTAATCAAAGAAAAATATCATGATCATATATGTTCATATATAATTATTATTTTTGAATTGTTTTTATTCTATATTATATATATAATTGTTTAAAATGGATATAGATGTAAAATGACTTCTTTTCAAACAATTTTATTTTTAAGATACAAACATGTTGACAGTAGGGAAAAAAAAAAACAAACATATCATTCAGATTCAGATTTCAGTCACAATTCAGTCTTTAGTAAAATTCAGGACTATTTAGTCTTCAGACAAACAAACAAACGACCCTTGCTATATATTTTGGATGCCTAATTTTTTTTGTGTAAAAATGATAAAATCTGAATTAAATTAGATTTTTTTTTTTTTTTTTTTTTCAAAAACTAGCAAATAGTTTGATCTCTCAAAGGTTCAATTTATTAAATTCACATCATAAAATTTCAGACCAAAAAAAAAAAAAAAAATTCTATTTTGGTGCTTGAAGGCGCGCATTGGCAGTAGCGAGCCTAGATGCAAACTGAAGAAGCTCTTTGTTAGTATCATCTCTGTGAAGAATCACTTCTACGAAACACAAACACTCATTTTTGTCCACCATCGCTGCCTCCATTGCCGCAATCAGTTCCTCTTCACAATGAACCTTGGAGGTCCGACATTTTCCTTGCTCATTTTGGATGGCATCAACCTGGGCAGTGTAGTCCCAGTTCTTGATAACATTGTAGGGTCCATCGTGAATCTCTACTTCAGCTGTGTATCCACCATTGTTTATCAGGAATATGATGCTCCTGTGCCCACATCGGATCATTGTTGACACTTCTTATGCTGCCGTCTACCACATAAGTTACATTAATTCGTATCTGATTTTTGGGTTGTGAAGGCTAGTTATGTTGCTCTAGGTTAATTAGTGTTGGTACACTCGGTGATGCAGGCCTATGCCGAACCATATAAAATATTCTCTCTTTATTATTGTTCTTCATTTACTTTCGTGTGATTGGTTTGATTATTGTTTTGGATTTGCATATTCGGTATCACGCACTAACCAATTTTACTAAGGTGAGGATTCAAGAATCATGATTGTGATAACTTCTTGTGCACGTTATATATAAGAGTTGAATCAGGAAACAAACCTGGAAGCTCCCATCACCGATGCAAGCAATCACTCGCTTATCTGGTGCAGCCTGTGCATACCCAAGTGTTGCTCCAACTGACCACCCGATCGAAGCATATAGCACTTGATTCACGTACCTACTGCCTACACTATCCGACTTATATATTATTCATGAATTGAATGGAAGATCTACGATGTATCAGATGTATTATAGAGGTAACAGGTATTTATTGCCTACCTGCAACCTTGCAGCAATCTCAGTTTCTGGCACAGGAACCATGAGTCACCAGTCTCGGCAAGCACAACCATGTCACCCAACACTCCAACAGCATCTTCTGAATATGTTTAAGCAGAAAATTGACCTTCAAGCCTTCCTTGGAATCACTTTTGGGAAGCGCTTCTGGCTCCAGAACATGCAGGTTGTGGTTTTCATAAGCAGTAGTGTTGTGTTCAAGCTTTTTGGAAAGTGCTTCCAAGAAATCCTTCATGAGCACACAACCAAAGATAGGTCCATTAGGAATCAACACACGCTCCGGTTCAACAATTATGGCCTTATTTTTCCTGAAGATGAGTGTGTCTCCAACAGAGTTGAAATCATCTAAGACTCGTCCAACAAAGAGGGATGCATCGGCAGTTTCTACTATCTCGCCGCAAAATGTATTGCTGGCAACACCCCAATATGTGCCGATGAAATGGGGATGCTGCTCCAGTACTAGGCCTTTCGCCGATGGCATGACCACTATGGCATGACCACATGAATCCGCTAGCTGCAAAAACGCTTCACAGGCCTTTGAAACTCTGAGTTTTTGACCGGCCACTATGATTGGTTTCACTGCATCGTTCTGGAACTCTGCTGTTGCCTCTAACGCAATTTCCAAGGCGCTTTCATCACTTTTTCTATACCAAAAATGTTATATTTGCTACTTTAAAGGGATATTTAACATTCCAAATCGGATAAAAATAAAATTACATATAATTTAAAGCTTTAAATATCTTCATGGGTTAATAGTACTCTTTTTAGCGTAACAACAGGAAACTAATATGACTTGATAATTACTTGGGAGAGAAGATACTGGAATTGACTTTTGAGTGAAAGTAAGATGAGGATTGGTGGCCAAGTTGCAACTAATGCTAATATAAACAGGCTTGCTTTCTTTCAAACATGTAGAGATTGCTGTATCAATCTAGTGGTATGCATCTTCCAGGTTATTGATCACAGCCTGGAATCCAAATTTATTGATATAATGATTATGAAACTAATCACAAATCTGTTTTTAGATATATATTTCATAAAATTTATCAGAAATCTTCCGTTTCAGTATACTTACTTGATGACAAGTGACAGTGCGAAAGCATGCGAACTCTTGGTTAAAATCAGGCAATCCAATGGTGTGGTGAAGAATCTTCCTAGCACCATAGTAGTCGTTTGAATGCCGACGACCCACTTTACAAATTACAGGGAGGTCTTCACTATAGGCCCCGGCTATAGCATTGACAATGCTGATGCCACCAACACTGAATGTCACAACATAGGCACCAACACCACTCGACCTGGCATAGCCATCTGCGGCATAACCAGCATTGAGCTCGTTACAGCAGCCGATGAGGTTGAGTTGCATGACAAAGTACTCGAGAAGGGTAAGATTGGAGTCACCAGGGACAGAGAATATATCGGAGACACCGATCTCAACTAGCCGATGAGCTAGATGGTGGCCTAGTGTTTGTTTGGACAAGCTGACTATTGAAAAATGGTTATAGTTTCGATTAACCTGAATAGTCTTTATTTTTTTAGGCCTTTTGAGAGGATTCCAGGGCTGATACAAGTGGTTACATAACATCCAACAACAATTGGTCAAAAGAAAAATAATTGCAATGTTAAATGTATGACTGCACTGAAGTTTCTTTTTGTATAAATATTATGGCCAAACAACTTCACGACATTTAAATTGACAAGTCAAAAGACAATGATAGATTGCGAAGCCCTTACACCACCATAAGATTACTAGGTTGAGAAAAAATAAAACCCCGTTTTGTATTTGTAGTTGATCTTCTACTTTAAACCTTCTAGGATGAAGAATGATATAACAGCACAACCCAAGGCAGCATCTCAGCACCGGATAGTACTTGTATTGTTCATGTTGTCCAGATGTTAGTCAAAACTTTTTATACCCCTATGTCCACCTATCTCTGTTATGTACATATAATCCGGAAACACCACATTTTGTTAACTGTCCATCTCTCACTTGATCACAGGTTTCTGTCGTGTCTTGTTAAATTGTACATCGCCATTGAGAACAGAGCCGATAAATCTCTCAACTTCTTCGTTGCTCGTTTCACCAACAAATGCTGTGAACTTCCCCCTCTTAGGTTTGTAGGCTATCACAAACTTATCGAGCGATTTGAATCCTGATTTATCAAATGCGCTTAAGAATGATGACTGCTTAGTAGCATCTAAGAGTGAATATGATATAGAATTTCTAGGGCCATAGGGGGGATTCTGTTGCCTAGATAGTGACTTCTGAGAGACCTGAAAGCACAAAAAATGCACCAAATGAAAATACTGAAGTTGTAAAAATGATTCTAGATTTCTAGTAATATGTGGCCACAACTATAAACCAAATACCGGCTAAGTTCATGATAACTTGTTTCTAGACTAGATGCTTAATTTGGTCCTATCAATTTATCATGAAGCATTTTGAAAATTACGAGCAAAAAAAATTCAAGAAGCGTTCGAAATGAAGTATTCTATTCTCGCAGATACTCGATAACATATTAGAATCAACAGAAAAGCTTCTTATTTTCCAACTACTAAACAAAATAATGTACTCGAGAAGATATAACTCACATGTAAAAAGATGGATTCCAGCTTATCCCTTGCTTTGGAAGATCTGAAAGCACCTATAATGCAAACAGGAGTTGCCTCCCCACATATAGCATCAATATTTGACGCTGTCAGCACAGGTATCTGTTTCTCCTTTGCATCAGTTTGAGCTTTGCCAGCCTTAGAAAACGCTGCCTTTCTGTTCTTTTTCTCAAAACCATCAAGTGATATGTTGAGATCATGAATTGCAGATTTCAAGTCTTTTACAGAAATCCCTTTTTCTATGATAACCTTTTCTCCATTAGATAACCAACCAACTATAGCTGGAAGGGCTTCAACTCCTAGCTTTTTCACTGCTGGATCAGAAACATCATGAACCTACACAAACATAAAAATAACAATTACTGAATCTTTGTTTATTTTTTATTTTATTTTTTGGAAGAAACACTGAATCTTTGTTAAAGAAAAAACAACCTAGTTATTCCCCTAAGAAACAATAGATCTGATTTTAGCATCAGCACAAATGCTTTCAGTATTCATGCTAACAAATATCCATTTCTTATACAATGACATTGTTATTCCCCTAAGAAACAAGAGATCTGATTTCAGCATCAGCACAAATGCTTTCCGTATTCATGCTAACAAATATCCATTTCCTATACAATGACCTAGTTATTCCCCTAAGAAACAAGATATCTGATTTCAGCATCAACACAAATGCTTTCAGTATTCATGCTAACAAATCTCCATTTCTTAAATGAATTATGAGCTCCTGACACAACCAGGCCACTTTACATTTAAATTCTAAAATTTCTAATTCAAAAGCATAGTTTGGACAAATGCAGAACAAATTCAAGTCAGCAGTAAATATCCATCTTCTACCCCAACCCCACTTTCAAAACAAAATACTAAGATGAGGTACAGTAGAAACTAAGCCAGGCAGCACCATAACATACCTTTGCATCATAAAAGGTTAATCGTCCACGAAACAAGCCACTAAGAACACGCCATATCACAGGTGTATTTTTCTTTGTGGAAAGAAGTAACACCCTTGGAAATTTTTCCACAGTACTAGTGGAAAACTCAAAATTGTTCAGGTTGATCCGTTTCGAAAGTCTAGGCAAGTGGTCTTGACAAAAAGATTTTAAACTCTTTGCAACCAAATCATCTTTGTACTCCACTAAAGAACCCTTGTCACCAGTTTTATATGAATAAACAAATATTTTGGGATCTCTGCGAGGATTTATGCCAAGTTCCTTGCACAAGGATGATTCAGTTTCACAATTTATGCTTCCAACCTATCATAGAAGAAGTATAAATAGTTACTTGCAGTGACCAACAGAAGATTAAATAGAAAGATGCAAAAATGTAGTTGTCAAGTACCTTTAAAGCTCCTTCCAGTGAACTGGAGGCTTCCTCCACGATAGGTTCATAATACTGGTACCCCTTTAACGAGGGTGTGTAAGATAACAAAAGCCAAATCATCCCTCTGTCTGCTATTTCTTTCTTGAAGACCTGAGAATTTATGGCTTTAATGCTCTTAGAAGGACCCCTGGATCGAGACTGATAACTACTTGAACCACTAAAACCACTAAATCGACTCCCCTTATTAGAATTTCCCCCAAAAAAGTTGGAGAATATATCATCCAGACCAAAACCAAATGAACTTGCACCACCACTGGGGCCACCAAAGGAAAATGAGAAAGATTTGGAACCTCCTTGTCCACCCATATTCTGCCATTCACCTGGTCCACCGCTTGTAAAGTGAGTATATCCACCATGATCCCCGGGATAGCCACCATCAAATCCAGGCTTGCCCTTCTCATCCCCATACATATCATAATTTTTTCTCTTCTCTTCATCAGATAAGATATCATAGGCTAATGAAACAAGCAGGAATCAATGTTAATTTTGTAACAAGAAAGAATTAGATTACAAGGGCAGTACAGAGAAAGATACAAAAAGAAAAAGCATTTAATCCTCTTCATCAGATGATTAATTATAAAAATTTATATATATATGGTCATTCATTCCTAAGAACGATGACACCAAGAAAAACAACAACTTAGAACATGTAAAAGAGAAGTTTGCCATACCGTTGTTAATTTCAGCGAATTTCTCTTGAGCACCCTTACTTTTGTTCTTGTCTGGGTGATATTTAAGAGAGAGTCTACAAGAGATGATAAAAAAAAAAAGATGGCATTATTGAGAAGAAGTCACAAACAATATAGTGCAAGTGTGTGTGCGCATCATAGCATCACGTTTATACATGGGCATTTGCAAAACAATACCCTTCATCTAATTCAGTCATAACTGTGACAAAAGTATTACTTTCATAGCCCAACTTTGCAAACCACATAGCTTGATTGATGATCAAGCTATCAATCATGCTTTATTTATATATTGAGTAAAACCGTATTAAGAAAGAAAAACCATCATGTGCATAATATATATATATATATATATATATATATATAAAATACCATAATTTTCAAAACAAGAGCTTGAAATTGAAAATAGGACTTACTTGTGGAAGGCTTTCTGGATCTCACGTTGGCTCGCATTTCTCTCAACCCCAAGAACCTGATAAGGAATTCAGATTCATAAATTCAAATTGCAATGAAATACATAGATAATAACTTCTATAAAGCAATCTTCTAGCACAGAACTCCCAGAAATTATGAAATTAAAATTAAAATTCTTTCAATTTGTAAATAATTTCCACATTGTTCTTTTCCAAGATAATAGTTTATTTTAAATCAATCCAGTTGATTTTCAAAATCCCAACTCAGCCTTCAATAGGTATCCAATCCAGTTGAAATTTTTACTATCAAAACCAGATAGAATCACCAAATATGGACGAAATCCAAAACTCATCAATTGTCTACCAAATAAAATATAAAGTTCAACATTTGTTTATCAGATAAACAAAAAAGTTTAACAATTATGCACATTGTCGAAGCACTTGACGAACCAATGGCGGCAGCCAACAGAACACTAAAAACACGCGCACACACACACACACAAAATTCAAAGGTCTTACCTTGTACAAGTCGGTTGTTTTGGCTTCCGAATTGAAGATCAATGACGTCGAAACTAGTAAAATCGCTAACGCGAAACGCGTATACATCTTTGAAGCCAAGAGGTGACTGAGAAATTCTTTCAAGAATTGTTAAAAGAGTGCACGTTGTTATGGAGCAAAGAAGATTAATGAGACACAACAACGGATTTGAAAATTGAAGGATCATCGATACATATAAATAATTTCGCGGGGTTTTGAAAATTCCAGATGCTTCGGGAACATTAGGTCGTTACGGTGACGTGGCGGTTTCCTGTAAGCCCACGCACAGAGACCAATAGGATTTTAGTAAATGATTTGGTTGTATTAGGGTATTTGATTCAAGTAAGAAAAGAAAAGCACAGCCTCTCACGCGCTCTAATTTACACGCTCTTGTTGCGTATACGTTTTGGGCTTGAAATTGGACTCTCTTTTGGCCCAATATCTCTAGACTTAAATTTTAGGGACTAAAAGAGGAAATTTTCTAAATGCATTAGAAGTGATTTTAAATGCACCTACGAGACATGTATTAGTGCGTCCAATGGATTTTAAGACTGACAGCAAAGGGTGTTTTTTGGTCGGTACGATTTCAGAAACTTGGTTTTGTAATGCTATTGACGTTATTGACCACCATAATAGGTAGGTTGTCGTGAACGGATGTAAAATTGTCCCACAAAATTAGGAAACGATGGAAGAAGAGGAAATTGTGTAGATTCAAAATTTTGAAAATCCCATCATTAATGTGGGAGACAAAAATAGTAGCATCTAATTCGTGAAGGACAGTTTATTTGAATTAAATGCGATTGATACTCAAAAAGTAAATCAGGAAACAACGACCAATTTTGAAGTTGACAAATTTGGGTTTCAAGAAGTTGATCCAATTCGTGAAGAGCAGTTTCCAATTACGATTGGCACATTTAATGCACTTGCGGAAGATCAGGATCTAATTGAGAATTTTTCTCTAATTCAAATTCAAATTCAAACAGCTGAACAATTTCGTAATCAAGATGCGATAATTAATGTTGATATCTCCAATTATTTGAATACAATACCAAGTATTTAAATCTAGACAATAATAATGAGAATCATCAATGTTCTCTAAATAATATTTGCATTAATAACAGTGACTCTCAATAATCCAAGGATCGATGAGCAAGTTTTGGATGAGATTTCAAGAGATAAAAGATGAAAGAATAATTTGAAGAATATATCAGAAAAAAAAGATATTCATAATACATGCTTCAAATTTTAACCAAGGTCTAGTAGATCTCGTGTTTGACAATAATTGGATTCCTGTGGTGATCAAATCAAAAAGAAAAGTTAAGCCAACTTTTAAGATTTTATATAATTCTAAGTCTCAGATAAGTAAGGAAGTTCTAAGTGTCCCCATGCAGCTGAGACTAAAGGCTAGTTTGTATTGTTTTTGAAAAGTTAAAATCGGATTATTTTATAATTTTGACATAAAATTATGTTTGGTAAAACTTTCAAAAGTGATTAATTAATAATCTGACAAGTTTTGTTTGAGAAGTAGGTGGAGGGTTACTTTTTGATAATGATCATAGAACAATCTATTTCAGCATTTAATGAATCTTTTAAAATATCATTATTATTCTTATGAAATAAAGTTAAAATCATTTATATACTTTATTTCATCTCAAAATTAAATATTCTATTTAAATATTGATTTGATTTATAAAATCTTTTAAAAATATTTTATTATTCTTATGGAATTTTTTTTTCTAATTTAAATATTCTACTTAAATATTGATTTAATATATATAATTAATGAAAAAAAAATTGAAATATGGTCTAAAATTATATATATTTTAGTAATTGTAAATAATTTCAGTACTTTTGCCATCAAATTACCAAACATATGTATATTTGTTTTGAGTTATATAGTAGCTTTAAAAATATAATTAACCAAACATCTGCCGATTAATTGTACAGCTGATTATTCCTTCAGCACAACTAACAGTGATTATTAAAAAAGTTACAGCAATGTCGAACTGGCCCTAAGATTCACTTTGATTTTGCGGCTTCAACGGCCCAAGCAGAACTAAGCCTTGCTGTTAATTACGCCGCACTAGTTGAGGCAAAAAGGAATAATCCTGCTGATATGGTTAATTAAATTCATGTTTTTATTTTTGAGATATGCGTACCTTTTTATATTTATGTGTTTTAGGGCAAGCGCACCTTCTGTTTTCGTTTTTCTTTTCCCTTTTTTCTTTTTATTTTTATTAATAAAAAAATGACGGTACAAACCTGATTCCCTAACGTTACAAAATGACAACAAAATGCTACAAATTTGGTTATGGATGAGACAATTAGCATTAAGCTTGTGATGTAAAGTCTAGTCCGCACGGAGATAACATTTTTCATTTTTCCTTTTTCTTTTTCCTTTTTCTTTTTTTAATATCAAAGTCTATTAATAGGCGTAAAAGCTTTTTTGATTTGTATATGCTAGATCATAGAGGACATGGGAGTTACGGACAGGCAAAAATGATCTTCAACTAAAGTAAGGTAAGGCCCAGTTTGAGAATGCTTCCTAAACAGTTTTTGGGGCCAGAAGTGATTCCGAATTGAGCCTAGGGTGTTTGGTTAAATTCCAGGGAAGTATTTTTGGTCACTTTTGCCTTCCCTAACAGTAGTTTTAAGAATCTATTTTTTGTAATTTTTAGAAAACTGCTTCCCAAGAAACAGTAATGAAAAAGCAATAGATTATTGATATGTACACAATAGCAATAGAGAATAAATAAAAATAAAAAATAATAATATGTTATGGTTATATAAAAATAAAACAAATTATTTATTTTATAATATGTTTATGGTCGAACAAAAATAAAATAAATTATTTATTTTCAAAACATCTTCAATATTCATTTATGTCATTTATAGTAATTTTACGCAATCAAGCATTTTTTACTTACACTTTACCCAACACATTACCAAATACATTGAAATTGTTTTGGGTTCTTATAACACTTTTAAAAATCAGTTTACCAAACACTCAATTGATTATTCTCACAGCAAATCTAAAAGCAATTTTCCATAAAGCATAACCAAAAACAATTCCCCCCGCGGCACATCAATGTCAAACTAAGCCTAAGTTTCTTAGAAGTGACATGTTTCATAGTCTAATGTGACTAATTTGCATTGTTTGGACAAGCAAAAATGATCATCACCTATGGTAACTTTATGAGAAGTGATATGTTTCATTTTTTTTTATGTTTTTATGTTTTTTGTTTTTTTGAAATATTACAATAATTCAAGGGTTTTATGAAAGAGGGGATGAGAGTCGAACCAACAACCTCACGATATGTGTGTTAGAGACTCTATTACCGGGCCAACCAACATGTTTCATTGTCTAAAATGACCAATTTGCATTGTTTGGAAGATTGGACCGACCTTATTAATAGTTTCAATATTACCAACCCTTGTATTTATAGAATTTACAATTTCAACAAATAGCAACTCGATGTCCGAAGTTGAGTTTGTCCTGTAGAATATCAGTAGCGTAATTAGAAAATTTTCACTTGAATGAACAATTTCACTAAAATGTAAAATTTTGGTATAATATTTAGGGGGCTAAACTGAAAAAAGATATAAAGTTTAGTAGTATAAACTATAAAGTCTATAATTTTTTTTCAATCCTACATCTGTACTTAAAAAGACGAAACCTTCACCATTTCTCTATAAATTATGATTCGATTAGTCTCCAAATTTCAAAATAATTAAGTTAATAGGATCCATGATCCATCAATCAATAACAACAGTAGTACATTGGACGTAGCTCAGCCTTTTAAAACTTGAGCATTAAGCCAAATCATTTGGTTTTGGTCTTGGTCAACTACTCAGGTCTCAACTCAAAATATCCACATCACAGAAGCACAAGGATCATCTAATGCCTGCCATTCAACGGTTTCGATTGCTTACCCACCGTAAACAAGCTACACCATCTACATGCAATAGAGCCCAAAAACTTAACATTTAACAAGCTAGCAGAGTAATGTGTATGTGTATATATATAAATTATAGCGGCCAAAACCCAAACGAAGACTATCTTTCTTCTTCTTCCTCCATTTGTATTTTTTATTTTTTTGCATCTTTCACCTGAGAAAATATATCAAAACAATAACAAATTCTTACACTCGCTAACCTCGAGATTCATTTAAAATTCTTGACAAACACTATATATATCTCCATTCCGTCTCGTGACTCACCGATCCAACTCGCCAACTCGGTCCGAGTTTCAGTCGTCGTAAACTACACAGCGAGAGAGAGAGAGATAGAGAGTGAGTGATATTTGTTAGCAGCAGCAGTCAACAGCTATGGCGTTATCAGCTTCTGATTTACCGACGATGTACACGTTGCTAGCTAATTCAATGAGCGGCGACGAGAGCGTTCGCAAACCGGCAGAGGCGGCGCTCTCTCAGTCTGAAAGCAGACCTGGTTTCTGCTCCTGTCTCATGGTAGTGCCTCAGATTCTTCCATTTCTAGGGTTTCAGTTCGGTTTCGGATTCTAATCTGCATATAATGCCAGTAAAGTTACGATTTTTTTTTTTTTTTTTATGTAATGGTTTTGATTTTGTGTGTTATTGTAGGAGGTGATTACTGCGAAAGATTTAGTTTCTCAGGTGGATGTTCGATTGATGGCTTCAGTTTACTTCAAGAATAGTATCAATCGATATTGGAGGAACAGGCGCGATTCTTCGTAAGAAACTTAGCTTTTGTTTTTTAGTGTGTGAATTAACTCGTTAGTTGCTAATGTAGTGTGTAAAACACCTGAATCTAATGTTAAAGGTGTGTAGGATTGTTTGTTATATTTGTCTATTTATCTTTATAAGATCATCTGCGTAGGCTTGTTTGTTATATTTGTTTATTTATCTTTATAAGATCATTTGTGTGCATATGCATGTTATTTTCTGTTGTTTGGTGGAGTGTAATGTGAGATTTTATCTGTTCAGGGGAATAAGCATTGAAGAGAAAATACATTTGAAACAAAGATTGTTATCACACTTCAGAGAAGAGAACTATCAGGTGTTGTATAAACCTCGCTATCTCTTTCTTCTTCAACTGTGTGTAACCATTTGTTAGCGTTTGACCAACTTTTGTTTCTCGAGTATTGAAGGTGTCCATGTAGTAATCATTTCGTCAAATTTAGATTATAAATGTGCCCTCATTTTATGCTATATGTTTTTGTCTGATCCTATACTTGGGTGTGGCTGCTGGGGGTGCTTATTTAATTATTCTGCATTTTTTTTTTTGTCTCTATGCAGATAGCTCAAATGCTAGCTGTACTCATTTCCAAAATTGCTCGCTTTGATTATCCTAGAGAATGGTACATTTTTTACACCATATTTCTCTCTTTATGCTGTTGCCCCTCGTAATTTTAATTGTTTGAGTTTTAGTAATGATGAACTGAAGTTACTGAACATGGAAAAAAGGAAAACCAAATAGAAATAACTAACAAAGCACACAGCGAGAGAGAGAATACAAGAGGGAGAGATAGAGAAATGCGAAAGAAAAAGAACGAGAGATTCCAGATTTGTATAAGAATATGCTGGTGGCTAAGGAGAACTAGTTTTATTTCTTAATTGAATTGCTACCATAACCTTATTTAATTAGCTTATTCCATGAGTTTTTTGCTTCACCTTTAGTCATATAAAAGAAATAAAAGTGACAAAAATTCATAATAATAGCTGTTGAAACTAAAACTTGTAGTAGTAGAGATCTTTTTGTTTTCAAAATATTACTTGAAAAAAAAAAAAAAAAAAAAAAGAACTCTTGCAAGATGTACATATTTGTGAATAATAGGGAAGAAGTAACTTTTCTGGAGCTTGATAGTGCATTGTTGAATTTAGATGCTAAATTTTCTTGCTTCTGCCATGCATTTGATTTAGAAATCAATCTGACAAGGAGAAAATGAAAAACAAACTTGAAAGAGAGGAAAGGATAAATGAAACTAGAGTAATGATGAATCATCAAAAGTAGAATAAGAAGATAAAAATGACTTTAAATGTTACAAGCACAGTAACATTAAAATTATTATCTTTTATTAATCTCGGGGAAGTTAAATACAACTGCTCTAATCATTTCTTATACATTCTCTAGCTAAAAATCACTCCCATGTGAGTCTTTATGTTATAGCATCACGAGCTTTTGACTGCCATTCCTTTTGACCTTTATCTATCTGATTGGTTTCGTGTTGAGCTTGAATTTCATTAGTAGCATTCATGAAGATCAAATTGCAGCATTTATAGTAGCTTTAGTTATTGATACTGAGAAAAAAAAGGTTTCATGGATTAAGGTAATTGGAACAGACTTCATTTTTGTGACCAAAAATGACAATATGAACACATGACTAAAGCAAATAAGAATAAAAAAATTTAGCTGACCCAAAATATCTGGAACCATGCTGAGTGATTACATGTTCTTAGGATTGTAGTGTTGCTGTGCAGACCACTAGTAAATTGCCTGTTAAAAGTGTGAACTTTATTCTTATGAGCAACGTATTGTGTTATTTGAATTGATTCTTACTATATGTGACATTTTTATCTCCCCACTATAACAAGCTTGAGTAAATAATACTTGTGTTGCACAGCATTCGTTGCATCTTATTGTTTGTCATAACAAAGGAGTTCATATTTTATTGTCTGTTTCTTGAGTGTTCCTTCTTAAACTAACTGTAGTATTGATTCATGGACCTAATGATTTATTTAGGCCGGAGCTTTTTTCTGTTTTAGCGCAACAGCTTCAAGGGGCAGATGTCCTTACCTCCCACCGGATTTTTATGATTCTATTCCGGACCTTGAAGGAATTGTCCACTAAACGTCTTACTGCAGATCAGAGGAATTTTGCAGAGGTATAGCCATTCTTACTCTATCCTGTCCGTCTACTGCAAACATGAATTCCTATCCTTTGTTCATGTAGACATAGTCCTGTTTATTTAGTCAGCCTTGAGTTATTTGGATAGAGAATCCATCTAGCCAATGTGATTAAGCTTCAACATGTGATTGGAGCCTGTGATTAAAACATCTAATTATGCTTTCTTCAAGATCATATTGAAAAAAAGGTTATCTTGCATTCTTGCCATGGATGCATTTGGTGGTAACTGTTAACGAATAACCTTAATCATATCTGCAATTACAACCATTTCTTTCTCAATTTGGTGACATCTTCAAATTACATTTCCTTAGTCATTATAAATTTGTAGTAGATAATGTGGTCAATTTAAAATGAAAGTATATAATTTCATCCACCAGTCCTTAAGCACTTTTCCAATAAATAAGAGAGATGCATTACTGTTCTGTTTCCATCTAACAAAGGACAAAAGCTAAATATTCACCAACCTCCTTGGCAGATATCGTCACATCTCTTTGATTATAGCTGGCACCTTTGGCAAAGTGATGTACAGACCATATTACATGGTTTCTCAACAGTTGCTTCTAGCTTTAATTCAAATGCTTCGGAGCAGCATCATGATGAACTTTATCTGATTTGTGAGAGATGGTTGTTGTGTTTAAAGATACTCCGTCAATTGATAATTTCAGGGTTTCTAAGTGATGCAAAATGCATACAGGTAGTTATCTACTCTTCCTTTTCATTTCTTCTCTTTTATTTTAAGATCGGGTTAATAGACTTCATTGCAATTTTTATTTCATAACTTGGGAAATATAGGAATGTTTAAAACATGCATATGTGTATCTTTCAGGAGGTGCGACCAGTTAAGGAAGTCTCTCCTGTTCTCTTAAATGCCATCCAATCAATTCTTCCATACTGTGAGATCCCTCTCTTGTTCTCTAATTGCATGATCAGTTTGTTGTTGTGCATTAATTCTCCCACTTGATGAGAGTTAAGCTTTTCAAGTAAATTAAAATTAATAAAAATATTATAGTTGAAGTTATTTAAAACCTTTAACTTTATAGAGTACCTATCAGCAATGTCACACTCACACCGTTGGGAACTTAAGCTTCATATACTTAGTTTTAGTGGATCTATGGTTCTGAATTTAATGGTATATAACTAATTCACATATGTTACTTCATTCACAGATTCATCTTTTGAAAGAGGACATCATAAATTTTGGGACTTCATAAAGAGGGCATGTACTAAATTGATGAAAGTACTGGTTTCGATTCAGGGCAGACATCCTTATACATTTGGTGATAAGTGTGTCCTTCCGCCTGTCATGGATTTCTGTTTAAATAAGATAACAGATCCTGAGCCAGATATATTTTCATTTGAGCAATTCCTGATTCAGTGTATGGTAATGGTGAAGTCTGTACTGGAATGTAAAGAATACAAGCCTAGTCTTACTGGTCGGGTGATTGATGAAAATGGGGTTACACTAGAGCAGAGGAAGAAAAATATTTCCAATGTTGTTGGTGGCGTCCTGACTTCCCTTCTGCCTAGTGAACGGATTGTACTTTTATGTAATGTATTGATAAGAAGGTAATGAAGTCCTGACCTCAACTTGTTGGCAATCAGATTTTGTTTATTACACAAACTTTGAGGTGTAAAATCATTGCTATGCGTTTGTTTAATGTTATTTGATCATTTTTTTGCATATTGAATCGTATAAAATTACTATATAGGAGTATGTAGGATTAAGTGAAGTATTAGGTTGTCATTCAGGCTTAAATTTCGATCACTGAACATAGAGCAGTTCAGAGAAGCTGATGAGCAGAGTTGGTGACTTATTTTCAAAATGAAACGTAGGGTTTGAATTCAAAATATAAATTTCCAGTATCTCAAGAATCATGTTACACATTTAACAATTGAGTCACACTGCTGTTATCTTTTAATGAAAAATTGTTAAACTTAATTGATATTTCGACAGGTATTTTGTTCTAACAGCAAGTGACTTGGAGGAGTTGTACCAGAACCCTGAGTCATTCCATCATGAGCAGGATATGGTCCAGTGGACAGAAAAACTAAGGCCTTGTGCTGAAGCTTTATACATTGTATTATTTGAAAACCATAGCCAAGTAAGTGGCATCTAAGTTCTATTTCTTATTTAGTGCAATGTTAACTTCTTATAACTGTTTTCATTTAATTTAGGTAAATGTGTGTTTATTTTATGTTTGATTGTTACTTTCAGTTGTTAGGTCCTGTTGTTGTGTCCATCCTTCATGAGGCAATGACTAGTTGCCCAACTTCAGTAACTGATATCACTCCGGGTTTGCTTCTAAAAGATGCAGCTTATGGTGCTGCAGCATATGTTTATTATGAGCTCTCCAACTACCTAAGCTTCAAAGATTGGTGTGTTCATTATCTCCTATTCTAGCAATGGTTTTTGATCAATCTATATGTTTTTTTTTTTTTTTTTTTTTTAATTGATCAATCTATGTCCTATAAATTGTTAGGAAAAGTATTCTGTAACTTGAAACTGGCATCCCCTGTTAATCTGTGCGAGTATTTCGGTTGTAGCCTGTAGGGGATGTATGGGCGTGTGTTCTACTATCCAAAACTTAAAATAATTTTGATAAAATTGATCACCATGTAGTTTTAGATTTTGATGAATGCAATGTAGGCTGTCAAAAAGAGCTGTAAGGTCTCCCACTTTAATTAACTATTAATATAAAATTGGATTATATTACAAGTGAGGAAGTCAGAGTGATTCTTAGTTACTGCCTTTTTTATTTAGCTAGTTTTCTGTTAAAAGTTTTTTGTTTGCAATTCAAGTTGGTTTAGTGGTACTAGTTTGGTTCCCATACCTGTTTCTTCTTGTCAATCACTTGTATATTGACTTGATTTTCTCCTTGAAACTATGGGTTACAGGTTTAATGGTGCTTTATCCCCGGAACTGTCAAATGACCATCCAAATATGCGTATTATTCATCGGAAAGTTGCACTAATATTGGGACAGTGGGTCTCTGAGGTAACACAATTTAGTTTGCTTCATAATACATCAACTTTAATAGTCTTTTGGGCTGAATATTTTCAATCAGTATTTCAATAGTAGTTGGAAACATTTACTAGTTCAAAACATTACTTCTTCTATGCTGCTGAAAGCATTGCTTACCGTGTTTATTTTGTTTGATTTGAAATTTTTGGAGTCTATTGTGTGTGAACACTAATGGATTGTCAATGTTATCCTAGAAAAAGAATATATCTACATATTTCTACACAATTGAGGAAACAGGGAGTAGTACATGACGTAAAGGCAAAGCTTTGATGAACCTACATATTACGACTGTACTTTAAAAAGTGTGCTACAGTTCTTTGATGGTGCTTGTAGCATCCCTGGGGTTTGTAGCCTTGTAAGATTTAACTAATATTTGTATTTTGTTTTGTCACATCATTGTCAAAGGGGGGATATATTGGAATTTTGTTCGGAAATTTATCCTGTGACCTACTTATGATGTCACTTTGATTATTGATTTTCAAGTCTGGTTCATTGTACAATAGACAGAAAAGGAATTCTTTATTTCTAATATGTGCAATTTTGGCAGGTTAAAGATGAAACAAAAAGAGCAGTATATTGTGCTCTGATCAAATTACTATTAGAGAAAGACCTATCAGTCAGGGTAAATTTCATAAGTTCAATCCTCTTCTGCCTTACCTCTCATTGTTGGTTTGATAAGTTTCTC
This sequence comes from Acer negundo, assembly GCA_035582765.1. Taxonomy (NCBI): domain Eukaryota; kingdom Viridiplantae; phylum Streptophyta; class Magnoliopsida; order Sapindales; family Sapindaceae; genus Acer; species Acer negundo. Next base: position 20,090,233 of record CM069243.1, on the reverse strand, counting down.
CCTCTTAAAATTTTGCTACTTTTTAAGGAATCCGTGCATTTTGTTGTTTTAGCTTGCGGCCTGTCGATCTTTGTGCTTACATATTGAAGACGCTAACTTCTCAGAAAGAGATTTTACTGATCTGCTTCCCATTTGTTGGGATTCTTGTTTCAAGTTGGTTGAGGAAGTTCAAGAGTTTGACTCAAAGGTATAAAGATATTATTTGTTGTGTGCAAAAATGTAAATAAGATCCTTTATTGAAGTTGCGTAGAGCAGGTTCCTTTGCACTGTCTGTGTTTATTGAAATTCCATCACACTCTGTATTCCACAATTCTTGAAAACTTTGCATAGATAAACAAGTGGTCAGATTTATCAAAGCAAATTTTACTTTCAGATAGCATGAATAAGTTAAGTTTGAACCTAATTTCTTTGTGATAAAATCACCCACATTCCAGACAGTTTTACTGAAATTCCTGCTATTTTTTAATTGATTTCAGGTTCAGGTTCTAAATTTGATCTCTATTCTTATTGGACATCTCAATGAAGTCATTCCATATGCAAACAAGTTGGTGCAATTCTTCCAAAAGGTATGTATGATAATTTGGCCTTTTTTAAAATTTATCGCTAACGTTAGTATTTTGCAGTCGGTTTTATTCATAGACATGTTTGTTTCTTTATAAAAACATCTCTCACCTTCACCTAAATTTATGTTTCTTAATAGGACATATACCTCCTAAAATCATGTTAATCATCACTGTGACCTATGTTTTTTTTTAAGAATGATCATAGGCTTTTGTATACAAATATTTTAATAAGTGTTAAGTAACCGCATAACTAAAGCTTAAACATTCATGTAGGGGCACAAAAAATAGTATTTAAGCACTTTAAACAAACCCCTTCAGGTACAAGTCTAACAGTTTGTCGTGTTGGTCAAGCCCAAATACAAACATAGAACAAAATTAAATAACAAATAGTAAAAACAAATTCAATCACGTTGGGAGATTCGAACTCAGGTACTTATGGTAATACTGGCTCTAATACTATGTAACCGTTCATAAACTTAAGCTTGCAAGTAAAGGCTTAAACAACAGTATTTGAACATTCTGACGATAAGAAATGGTGGCTGTAAAAATTGGATATCCTTCTCTTTATCCCTTTCCCTCCCTGCCTCCTTTTCTTTCTTCTTATAATATTTTCCTCTAATCTGATAAGGTGTGGGAGGAATCTTCTGGTGAAAGCCTTCTACAGATTCAGCTTCTTATTGCTCTGCGGAACTTTGTGGTTGCCCTTGGCTATCAATCACCCAGTTGCTACAACATGCTGCTTCCCATTTTGCAAAGGGGAATTGATATCAATAATCCAGATGAACTAAATCTTCTTGAGGACAGCCTGCTGGTTAGCTTACCTGTTTAGTTTATTATTCTGCGTGTTTCTCTTCAATGTATGATGGCTAAATGCAATTGCCACTATTTTGCAGTTGTGGGAAGCCACAGTTTCTCATGCTCCTGCAATGGTGCCGCAACTATTAGCATACTTTCCTTGTCTTGTGGAAATTATGGAAAGAAGTTTTGATCACTTGCAGGTTAGACTTAATAAGCTACTATGCTTGCTGCTTATAGAAGCACAATATATTAAGGAATTGTGATTAAATAATGAACAGGGTAAATATTTTATTTAAGTCCCAGTATGACCAAATTCGTTGATTGGGGTGATTAGATCAGATATTGGTCAATATGCTTGTCAGTGCCAACATTAAAATAATCCATAGACTCCTATCATATATTTCTTGAAAAGCCTGAAGAAAAGCCCCTTAGTACTATCTCCCAAACTGGAAAGAAGTTCTTCCAGTTGTACTTTAGTTCAATTTGGTGAAAGGTTCTATTTTGTTAGAACACATTTTCAACATTCTTTTGTTACAGTGCTTTTACTCTCCATGATTGTTTACTCCTTGTTTGCATAAATCATTTTCTCTTTCTTGAAGTGTTTTTAGTGAACATATGGGTGCTATATGGCCGATGTTATTGTTGGAGATTGTTCTTTTCTGCTACACACTTGGTTGTTGATTTTCCTTATTTGCATTCCTCTTCATTTTTTCCATATTATTTGACCTGAAATATAATTGCAGGTTGCTGTCAATATTATCGAGGGTTACATTATTCTGGGTGGAACTGAATTTTTAAGTATGCACGCCTCCAGTGTTGCTAAACTTTTTGATGTGGTTGTCGGAAATGTTAATGATAGGGGGCTGCTCACAATTCTTCCAGTCATCGATATTCTAATACAGGTGCTTTTAAATTTGAAAGCGCATTAAAATTATGTTATTTTAGAGGTTTGATTTTCACTGAAGCCAGCACTGTTGGCTTACTTATAAGAATTTATTATGTGTTCTACTTGGAAGGAGTGAACTGTAAGAAGTGATGTTGTAATGTTTTATGCACATGGATAAATAATTACAATCTTGCCTCTTCACACTGCAGTTGCCTCAGATAAACCTTAATTTTTTTTTCATGCTTGATCATAACCTTCTAAATTCAGTTATTCTTTTTCTTGATTCAGTACATTGGTGATTAGTTTTTTCTCTGTAACTTATGTCTTCAGATGCTGTGGGAAAAAAATGGAGTCATTTGATCTTATTTGGTCTTTAGAATATATTTAGATTTGTTAGAGCACCTTCAACAAATCCAATAAATCTAACAGGTACTCGATTTTTATTTTGCAGTGTTTTCCTGTGGAAGTGCCTCCACTGATCAGCAGCACTTTACAAGTAAGTGTTGTTCTTTGCCTGTCCAAATTTTTTTGTTTTTTTTTTGTTTTGAATGGTGTATTCATTTTCAATTCTGCCTTTTGGAGGGATTCTAACAAGACCTAATGTCTGATTCAAAATTTCTAGAAATTGATTCTTATATGTTTGAGTGGAGGAGATGACGGCGATCCATTCAAGACAGCTGTCAAAGCATCTTCAGCTGCTATTCTAGCAAGAATTTTGGTGATGAATACCAATTACCTTGCCCAATTAACATCTGAACCTTCACTTTCATTACTACTCCAGCAGGCGGGTATTCCGATTGAAGAAAATATACTTCTGTGTCTGGTTGACATATGGCTTGACAAGGTCAGTAGAGCATAGATTATAGATTTACGTGCATTATAATTTGGGCGATTGCAGATTCTTTTTTCATTTTTTCTGTTCTAAGTTACTATGGCTTTTATGCATTTGTTCTAAGCCATCACGAGATGCATTATCTTATATACTTGTAGGGTTGGATTTAAAATATAGATTTTGTATGTACTATCTATGTTTCCATGAGTTTCTGTTATTCTAGAAGTTGATTCTTATACAAGTAAACTACTTTGACATTAATACCCTCTAATGATTCGTTTTGTCCGCTTGCTTGTTAAATTGTGTAATCTGAGGTTTATTCGAACAAAAAAATTGGGAATGACCAACTAACATCTGATTTTTTGAACTTCTATTCTCAAAACCGGGACTTACCGGTTAACCCATATAATTTTGATATCTGATTGTGTTTTGTGAAACATAAGAGATTATTTTGTCTGTATGCAGGTAGACAATGTATCTTCCGTCCAAAAAAAGATATTTGGCTTAGGTCTTTCTATAATTTTGACAATTAGACTACCTCAAGTTCTGGATAAACTTGATCAGATCCTAAGGTGAGAGTTTAAACCTTGAATTTGATGCATCGGTTGCAAGTATTAGTTCCTGTTATTAGAGTAATGATGATTCTATTTTCTTATGCAGTGTGTGTACATGTGTAATTTTGGGTGAAAATGATGACACGGGTGAGGAAGAGTCCAGGTTAGATACTCTTACGATTCCAAGTAATGGTTATTCAAGACATGACAACTATCTTTATCCATGATCTTTATAATAACTGGCAGTGGCGACAATATGAGCTCCAGCAGGCCTCACAGCGAGAGCAACATCCCTAGTAAAGAGTTAAGGAGAAGACAGGTGAACATTCTTGCACCACACCCGAAAATGTTAAATTCTGGTGATTCAATAAATCGACTGCAGTAACTTCTTTCTTGTAAATTTGTTCTTACCATTTTACAGATCAAGTTTTCAGACCCTGTCAACCAGTTGTCGTTAGAAAACTCGGTGAGAGACAATCTCCAAATATGTGCTGCCATTCACGGGGAATCCTTTAATTCAGCCATGAACAGTATGCATTCTTCTGCACTTTCACAATTGAAGCAGGCTTTGAAGATGCCGTAGCCACGTGTGATCCGATCAGTTGGTGGTCTCATGTTCAGGGCATTTCAAATTTTCTATAATTTCTATATATCAAGTAGGGTAAGTTTTTTTTATTTATCCTCTTTTTTTAAGTAATTGTACGTAAAGTATTACAGATTTGTTTTCTTTGTAGAGTTTGATAAGTGTTCTGCACTTCTACTTCAAGAAAAATTCATACAATGTCAATCAGTTTCTGATTGCTTATTATACAATGTCAATCTGCTATAGATTTAAAAAGTCTCATCGCACTCTCCGTTATATAATATTTCATTTGCTTGCACATCCTAATGCAGTGTGGTATTTGTTTCCACAGGTGATATTGAAGCTTTTGTGAGTTGGATTGGTGGTCTCTCTATTCTTTGTATTTGTTTGTAGCTGTTTGGATTGTGGGTGTTGATTTCATTCATATTTTTCAAACATCATTTGTACATGCCTCTCCGGCAACAGAGTACTCTGTAAATAGCTTGCCGGTCCTTGCTTGTCTGCATATTCAAGGCAAACGAGGATCGCAGCAGCGCTGAGTCTTATATAGATCTGTCAATACTCATGGAAGAAAAAAAAAAAAAATGATACTTTATAATAGAAGGGGGAAGAAAGAAATGTATACGGTGTTTCTTAGCTCACTCCGCAATTGCTTTGCCTTCCCATTTTCGAAACGATTAAAATCAACATGCTATGCTCTTCATTCATTTCTGGAATCGTGATTTCTTTTTTGACATGTGAAGAGACACTGCTAACCAGTGTTGGTGGTTCTCAATTGTTTTTAGAACGGTTAAATAATTCCCGCTAGAAGAAACAAAACTAGAAGAAGATGGTACCTCTACACCCTCATGTTTTCAAATCAAACATGTAATGATACTGTTAGTTGCAGTAACATTATAGATACAGTAAGGTGCTGGTGATCCCTACAACATTACCTTTAATTTAGTAACATTACTCTGTCGAACTGTAACTGCCTCAAGTAGCATTATTGTTAAAACCTGTATCAATACTGTGATGTTATCTACAGTACACTAAAAGAACAATTTAAACGAGTTACGAAACCGATAAGAGGCTGTAATATCAACTATGTCACAGTAGTAAGGTATAGAATTATAGATGGTCCTTGTAGCATTGACTTTTAATCCAGCAAGTGTAACAACAGCACAGTTGATAAAGTACATAACCTGTCCCGTTGGTTTTTTTTTTTTTTTCACTGGTCTGTGTCATACTAACATTACATTAACGTAAACATTATCGTAGACCTCTTGGAGTCTTCAAGGCTGGCTTGAGCACAGTTATTAATAAGTCGATATACAGTCATATGATCCATTTCTATGTTTTTAATTTTTAAAATAGTTCCATATTTATAATTTTATTTTTATTATTTTATACTATATCAACTATTTTTTGCATATATAATTATTGTACTTAATTCTCGACTATAATGTCACGTCATTTAAAAAAGGATTCAAATCATTTGTTAAAAAATAATGTCTCAATTTATGTTTAACTAATCAAATTAGACCATATATACACAATCATTTACATTTAATTATATATTAAAAAAATCGTGTACATATGACCCATAAGGAAATTGTAGGCTTGCTGTGACCATCCCAATCTAGCACAAGGCGAATTTGTGTAAGGTTTCTCAGATCTAACGGGCACCGAGGAATCTCATAAGTAGCCGTTAATCTAAGAACCTCTGACAAGCATTTAGCATTTAACGCTGCAATTAACTCTTGATCTCACTTGCCAATAAAATCTACCCAATTCTCAAATGCAGTTTGGATTCAGTTCTGAAATATACATATCTTCACGCACACGCAATAGACTAGTTCACAACAGAGTTTTCTAAAAATTTCTGGTCAGCATATGCTAATATGCGTATTTTATAACATTCAACGCCAGTAGCAAAACTGTATACCTTTCATTTTGTAAATAGAATGCTGAGCTTTTACGAGATCCGTTTCAAACACATTACTTTTGAAAACAACAAAAAACTGCACGATATTGCACAAATAACTATTTAAGTCCTTCCCTAGCAATACCAAACAAGCTCTATAACTTATTCCATTGCAAGATTGAAGATTTAGGTCGGATGCCAACTGCGGTTCGTAATATACAATAAACAACCTGATTTTTCAACACATTTGCAGGTCTCTTACATAATGACAACACAGCTTATTGAGCTATAAGGTCTCAAATTGTCAATAGTAACATTCAAAACAAAAACCATACAGTAACGAGGGTCATAAAGTATGTCTTCATTTGATGGTGTAAAACCCAGTTAAGAACATTGTCGAAGCACTATATTAATTAATTAACTTGAGAAACCAGATACAAGGGGTGGAAATACCAAAATTGGATATAAAAAAAAGAAGAGAAATATAAAAATAAAGTAACTCATTCTTGGGTTGTAGCACCATTTGTTGTGTCCATGGGCTCAGCTTCTGTCGACTCCGCAGGTTTGTCACCCTTCTTACCTGCAATGCACAATTAACTCATGAAAAATATCGATAAAATATGCTTTCAAACATCAAAACAGAAAAATGTAGGAAAATTTTCCCGAGGTCAATCCTTGCACTACTTATAAATAATATATTTTGCTCATCAAACTTTCAAGCATACCTTTCTTCTTCTTCCCACCGCCTTTCTTCTTAGTCTTGGTACCTAAGGCTAACCAGGCCTTAATTTCAGGATCATCTATTGACTTTGTAGGCTGCAGCTCCTGCAGTGCATGAGATGTAATCCGATCTGACCCGTTTGGCATTAGCAATACAGTGAATTTGATATGAGCAACATAATCACCTGCAAAAAAAGTCCAAGATAATCAAGTCATGTTGAACACTATCATCAGCTTCGGCATAAATCCAAATATAATCGAACTTTACCAGGCTTCTCATGAAGAACGGGATATGGCTGCAAGAGATCATGGTTCACGCATTCCACTAATCCAAGACGAGCCCTCTTTTCTTCCAAAGCCCTGTTATGAAGAAAATAAATGTAAACAAAAGAGGGAGAAAAGTTTGAAGGCAAACAGTTGAAATCAAAATGCTATGAGATGTGGAGAACACAACAAACCTTGCAGTAAATGGCATGATGGGAAAATTTTGACTGATTTCACTAAAGATAAATCTAGAAGCTTTCATCTTCAAATGATAGCTCTTGTCTACGGCTCTCTTGTAAATAGTTGTCTGCTTCTCATCCAATAGCCTAGGCTGCAATACAATACTAGAGAAATTAGAGAACATACGATGACACTAAGATAGCAACTCACAAAAATGGTGTCTGGGTTAAACCTATTGATTCCACAATTACCTTGCCGTCACCTGTGCTGGTAACAATATCTATGGCATAAACTTCATTCTCCTCGAATTCAGCATCATCTACTCTTGTCTCTGGATTGGAGACACTGAGTACAACCTTGTTACCATCTATCACAAACTGCTTCAACTGGTGGCTAAGCACACCTTCTACAATCTTACAGTCATATGCAGCTGCAACCTTTTGAATAGCATCAGTCACGTCTTTGTTCTGCAACATAAAGGATAGACAATTAACATATAGATCGAAACAACAAATTCAAAAAAACTGGAACAGTGAAACTAACAATGACAGCAAAATTTGCCCATATAGAACTGTCCACAAACAATATGTGCATATAATGCAGCCATATATGCTGAAGTCAAACAAATTTTGGATAGATATGAGTAAAAAGTGCTTAACAATAAATACATTCAATATTGGCAACAGGGAAGGGAAGAAACCAATAAGAGGGATTGAGCTCCTAGGCAAGCTGTATCCCTCATTAAAGAACATGAGCAGGACCTGCATCTTTTCTTACTTCTCAATTACATGGACATGTCTCATTAGTAATATGTTAACCTATCAGAGTAACTATGACAAAGAGCTTCATTTGGGTATTGGCCCATAGCCTCAAATAGTAATCATCACTTAGGCTTCATGTCCAATACATTTCAAGAAAAGCAGCATCAAAATGCTTAAAGAAACTGAAATTAACACCCAAAAGGGTTAAGAATACTACAGCAACAAGCCAACATGCATAAAAAGACTTATTGAGCATGCAAATATCACTAGTCTGAACATTTGAACAAAGGACTGATGATGTACTTCTTTAATAGAAGATTAAAGCAAAAAAGACAGTAATAACACGAGCCAGTAAGATTGGACAAGAAAAGGAAACAAACAACATCTCCATCAGTGTAACTATGACTAAACAAGGCTTCATTGGAACTTCATCCATCACCATTGTAGTCCTCGTCATATAGAGATCATATCAAACACTGACAAGGTTCAAACTGACTTTAATCCATCCATATCATGAGCAGTCAAAACTAAAACCATTAAGCATCCAAAAGACATTTGAAAAAATAAAAATCTAAGCAAACCTATTTAGTCAATGCTCAACGCAAAAAATGAAGACTGTATAACCTATGTAAACAATTTGGCCCAGGTGGCAACAGTATCAACCAAAAAGGATGTATCAACCGAAAGCAGCCCCCTATGGCCGAAAAATAATATTGGCAACAGGGAAAAGAGGAAATCAATATGCGATTGATTACCTGGCAAAGTTGCCACGAGACATTTGAAAAATAAAATCCTAGGCAAAGCAAATGATGTAGGCCAGATGGCAGCAGTATCAACTAAACAGGGTGTATCAACCAAAATAGCCACATGACCAAAACAGAATATTGGCAACAGGGAAAAGAGGAAATCAATATGCGATTGATTACCTGGCAAAGTTGCCACGAGACATTTGAAAAATAAAATCCTAGGCAAAGAAAAATGATGTAGGCAAGATGGCAGCAGTATCAACTAAACAGGGTGTATCAACCAAAAATAGCCACATGACCAAAACAGAATATTGGCAACAGGGAAAAGAGGAAATCAACATGCAATTGATTACCTGGCAAAGTTGCCAAGATACATTTGAAAACATAAAATACTAAGCTAAGATACCCATTAAACATCCAAAAGACATTTAAACTACGCCATGCGATTTCATTTTGGCTCAAAGCAAAAAACCAATATTGCATAGCCTAAACAAATGATGTTGGCCAGATGGCAGCAGTATCAACTAAACAGGATGTATCAACCAAAAATAGCCACATGACCAAGACATAATATTGGCAACAGGGAAAAGAGGAAATCAACATGCAATTGATTACCTGGCAAAGTTGCCTGTCCTTCAAAAAATGAGAGAAACATATGGTGGCCTATACAGATGGAATAAAAATTGAAAAATCTGGTTTTAAGTAATAAAAATCAGTATTCCCTGGATTGAGAGCACATTATCCTATCAGAGTAACTATGACAAAAAGCTTCACTTGGATGTTAGTCCATAGCCCATCATAAAGATTCATCATATAGGTGATGCCACGACCCATGAGGATGAAAACACATAATTTAATAATTGAGAGTTCAATCATAAAGAAAATGACATTTTATGTCGTAGTCAAGCAAAAATTTTGAAGAAAAAAAAACATAAGAAAAGTAAACACAAAACATGTAAGATTAAAGAGCAATAAATGGAGAACGACACTATTCTAGGCACTCAACAGAATCAAATCTGAAACTAACATGCCTGAACATATCTTTTGCTTCCTTCAGCTAGCATACAGATGCAACCACAGAAACTTAAAAAACCACCAAAAAAATCATAATCTTCACCCATATGCACATAAAAACCCCAGGTCAACATAGAACACAATTAACGAAAACAATATGTTGCAAGACTCTAAAAACAATATTTCTAACAATTCACAAAGCCGGCTGAAAACAGACATCACATGTGTGATAAAAATAATAAAGTTAAAACTTCATCAATACAAACAAATTACCTTCTTTCCCGGCCTTACAAGCCTCAAGGCAACTTCAGCAGCAGTATTTGCTGCAGCAATAACATCAGCTGCCCTGCCTGAAACGGTCCCTTCCTGGATAACATGGGTATGTGCAACTACAGCAATAAACCCATCAATGTGACACCCCAAGTCACTGTATAAAGAAAAAAAATACCATTTCAGTATCCAAACATTAATATCCTCCCATTACGTCCCAAATTAATAAAAGTTAATTAGGTTTTCAAAATTGCTTACATCTTCACCAAATCACCTTCTTGCAACACTATGTCATCGCTTGCAAGAGGCGAGAAATGGCAGACGGTGTTGTTAACAGAGACGCAAGTTGGGAAGGCAACACCCCTTTCAATCTTCTTCTTAACATTTTTGTACATGTTGCCGCTTTGCCTTTTAATCACACAAAAAAACAAGATTAGTATACCAATATCAGAAAACAAACAAAAACAAACAAAAACAAATAAGACAGAAACAACAATACAACAATACAACATTATAAATTAAACAGTAATTTCAAGCAAAAAAAAAAAAAAACTTTATCGAACTTACTCTCTGATATATGAATCTCCTTTCTCACATACATCGACGATCTTAGTTCCTGGTTTGCAGGCTGATACTACCAACTGCAATGCCTCTGCAAAATTTTCAGCTTAACATCAAAAACTGCACACGACAGACATGAAAACAATCTTCGAAAATAACAAATAACCACATAAATAAATACTCCAACAAAATATATACAGAGAGAGAGTGAGTATTAACTGTTGACAATCTCAGCAGCGCTTTTGTACTTTGTGACCACCTCAGGAGAAGTGAGATCCAACTCCTTCTCCTCCCTCTCTTCGTCCGACGACATCGTTTCGATGTTGCAGCTTTTTAACAATCAACCGACAAACAAACTGTGAACAGCAACAATCGTTTTTTTTTATTAAGGTTCTCTTAACAGGAATTTTGAAGTAAAACAAAATATAGAGAGATAAGAGAAACTAACTCACTGTGTTGGATTGACGGCTGTTCGAGCTAGGGTTTATCAGAGACAGAGATATAGAGATAAAAAGTGAGAGTGGCTCGTTATAAAGAGCTAGGGTTACGAGATTGTTTCGGCAGCGTTGGCTTATATAGGAATTTTCTACAGTCTGGCTAGGGTTTTGTATTCTCGCTCTTTTTCTCTTTCTTAATTATCTAAATAATATATATATATATATATATTTTTTTTTTTGTACTATTTATTTTAAAAAATAAAATTACTTTTTTGTGTTTGTACCAGTTTCAGACTTTCAGTTGATCTCATGGGTAAACTGGTAAATAAGTGAACAGTGAGAGTGATACTGTTCTTTCCCAAAAATAATTGGTTTTTTTTTTTTTTTTTAAATAGTACAATAAATTTTTACACTGATCGGATCGAAATTAAATACAACACTATATATGTGATCGAATATCTATATCTATTCTGATAACACTGGAGATAGAATTTCGCACACGTGCTTTGTAAAAATATGCACGTGTGATTCGAACCTTCAATCATTGAGTACTGTCATTTAGTTTAAATGGCAATGCTCAAGATTTTTGTAATTAGATTAAATTTAGTGAGATAGTTTCTATAAATTAGCTTTTATAATATGTTTAAAGCTCGATTGATTAGATAGAATAATACAATTTTTAATCATATATTATTTTTTATATTACTTATAGAAAGATTAATTCAATGTAAATATCATATATATATATATATATATATATTCAATGAATGACAAAAAGTTACTACAACGAATATAATTTTTATATCAATGATGAAAATTTATTGATATTTTAAAAAATATTGTAATATGTATGTCTTCATATACAAATTAAAGAGAAATATACAAATCAACACAAAAAGGAAAATATATATACAAATTTAATTGAATAATGTTTAGCATCCAGTGGTGTTCCGGTATCCATCATCCATACTCCATAGTATTGAATTGTTCGTATTGTTGTACGGATATGAATATATGATAAAGTTGATCATTTCTTAATGAAGACAATTTTTTTTTTTAATGTATTTATAAAATTTGATGAGTTGATGTTGGTCTGATGATAAACTTATCGTGAATTTATATATTAATATAATACTAAAATATATATATGTAATTTTTTAATTTAGGGGTATAGTTTAACAAGTGCCAACGAAATAATTTATTGAATTTTTTTAATGAAACACCTCACGTAAAAGAAAACGAATTGGAAAAAAAAAAAAAAAATTGTGTTATGAAATTAAAACAACGTCATTATTCTTTCAAAAAAAGAAAATATCTCAAAACTCATATTTTGTAACCTTTTCATGTGATTACAAATAGAGTAATGACATATATAAAACACACAAAAATCATTGCAAATACGTGAGAAATGGATTGTTATTATTATATAAATCATGAGATAATACAGTAAATGATATGATAATGATAAATTTTAGACTGATTTTGAATCTATTTATTATGTTGTATAGTATTAATGTTCCAAATAATACCACATTTCACCCAAACCCGATTATCTTGGTGATCAGAGACTTAAGTAGCTCCCACCATGGTTATGGTATTGATATTGCACCCTTAAGATTTGTATATTTCATGTACTATGTACAATTTTTAAATCTCTAGTAAAAAAAAAAAAAAAAAAAAAAAAAAGAAGAAAAGTTTTTGGATGAAATTTACACTGGCTTTAAATATATATATATATATATATATATATATATTGAAAATTTATTGCGGTTAGTATCAACTATCAGGTTTAGGAGGGATAATTACCCTAGTTGTTGTCTATTTAGGTCATCATTGTCAAAATGACCATTAGATTAAGAATTGGTTTTAAAATGACAATTTTTTATGAACACCGTTACACTAATTGTCATTCTATTATAACATCGTAAACTTTTTCTAAAAACTACTCTAGTGACGATTAATTTGTTAACTTAGTAAAAAATGGTCATTATAATCAAATTTTTTTAAACAAAGATTTGACATAATTTTAACAAATAACAAGCAACAAAAATGGTCATTATAATAATTTTTTTTAAAACAAAGATTTGACATAATTTTAACAATTAACAAGCAACAAAGATTAAAACATCCATTAAATAAAGATTAAAAAATCCATTAAACATCCGTTTTATGTTTTAATCTTTGTTACATGCACATAATTAAAAAGCATAAACTTTCATGGAGATTTGACATAATTACTCGGATATGATACTTTTAAGTATATTAACAAAAAACCTATATGACGTTTGATAAATGTTATATGGACATTCGATACTTACAATCAATGGTCAAAGGTATAATAAAAAGTCTAGAATACCCTTATATATACTTTTAAAATTAAAAATATCATAAACAATGAAATTACAAAAAATCTTTTTCCACAAAAAATATGTTTTAAAATAAAAGTGTAGACAATTTCCACCATTAAAAAATATATTTATAAAAAAAAAAAAACAAAAAAGTAAAATGACTTTAAAAAACTTTGAAATCCAGGAAGAGAACAAAAAAAAAAAAAACCTACCAAGAGTGATTTGCTTTGGTTTTTGACTAGTGTAGCTGCAAGACAGCGGCTCACATTTGTTGCTTCATCTTAAATCAGATCATTGAAGGAAAAAAAAAAAAAAAAAAACTTTATTATTTTCATGTTTTTTGGTTTTTTAAGCTTAATTTGAGCTTAAAAATTTATTATGCAGTTAAATATTGCAATTCATACGCAAAAAATATTAATCATTTTTATAATTTTAGAGAAAGTTACTAAAATGCCTACATATTTTACGGTAAAGTCAACGGAGCTTAACGGAATAGATATTAGTGTAACAATGTTTGTTAAAAAAAAAAAAAAAAACTATTTTAAAACTAATTCTCCATCTAATAGCCATTTTAATATTGGTGATCCAAATTGATGATTACCGGAGTAATTATCCCGGTTTAAGATTAACATGAATTTGACAATAACATCACTAAGTTTTAATAAGTTCTATAATTACTAATTTCAACATAAAATGTGTAGGAAATAATAATTGTAGTTTAAAAAAAATGTGTGCCCGTATCAAAATAATAAAAAAAAAAACGGCTGTCACCGCCAAGTGCATCTTCGTGGTAAACAAAGATTTAAACTGAAATTATTTTGTTATAGGTGATATATAAAAAAAACAAAGATTTATTATTATTTTGTCTTTTAAAAAAAAATTGATATCGACAAATTTACCGAAATTTACTGATATTGATAAAAGATACCTAAAACATATTTTATAAATTGAAAAGTTATCCAAAGCTGTATGCATGAACATCTATAATCGATTAAAAAAAAAAAAAAAAAAAAGAAGGTAATTGACCGGAAATTAATTTATCTAGCCGATTAAAAATAATAATAATACAAAATATACGAACGATCCATATATACACCTGAAAATCGAAAGATATGGATCGGGATCCTCTCATTGGTTCTTGTTTTTTCTTAGCATTTTTCAAATGTAATTAAAACACCAAGTTACATGAGAGAGAAAAAAATGATCAAATATTGACCATGCATTTTTTTATTTTGTTTATGTGTCATTAGATTACGAAAAGTTAAAGAAAAACAAGACAAAGAGATGATATTGATCCGAAAGATATTATCAAATCGAAAGACAATTAACATATTTAGGAATGTAAAAAACCTAAACCTGTGAGAACCCGGTCCTGTTCCATCCCATCTACCCGACCTTTATTTATTGGAGTTAGGTAAATAATTTTGTTTGGGTTAAGGTCGAGAATTCCTATCCCATCTCAAACAGGCCCCATTGACACCCTTAGCATCTTTTACAATTTTTTTTTAAAATTTTTTAAAAATTTTTATTTTATTTTGTTAAATGTTTTTACTATTTAAAAATAATATTACAAAAATTGTATTTGTAATATATATTGACACTACGACTCTATTTTATAAGTTTGACATAAACAAAACCAACCATCCATAACCCTATAAGCGGATCTCTCACCTCCGCTTCTCATAGTATTCCTTTCTCTACTCTGCGCCGCCGCCGACCAAGGTACTTTTTTTTTTTTCTCTTCCTTTTCGTCGCTTTTTTTTTTTCTTTATTTTTATCATTCTCTCATCTACTTGATGCGATTTTTACCTTTTCATGTTTAATTTTTGTTTCTCCAACTGAATATCTGAGATTGTTTTCACATAAGTTTCTATGATTTTATCTTAAAAATTAACAAAATTTAGTTGAAGAAACAACCGGCCATGTATTGTATTGATTCGGTTCCTTGATTTGATTTCATGTTTTCAGTGATCGTACAGGGACAAACAGAAGAAAACCCCTTAAACCCTAGGTCTCGAATCGCTGCTGCTGCTGCTGCTGCTGATATCAGTACGTCTCGCTCTCCCTCTATCTGCTATATTTTTCTTACATGATTGTGTTCACTTTTATAGTTATATGTTATGTTTAATAAAATTGTTTATCTATGCTGTATTTCTCGAATCCGATTATAGTTGAGTAGTTGATTGGGTGATTATTATATTTTTATGATGGATTTTTCTATATCTGGAAGATTTTGAGTGTATTTACAACACGAACAACGCATTATATATATATATATATAATTGTTTTAAAACATGAATCAATTATGTTGGTTTGATTCGTAGTATACCTGATGCAATTTGTATTACTGGTTTATTGAAAGCATGGTTTCTTTGTTCTACTGCTTTTTTGATGTTGTGTTACCTATATGAACTTTTTTCTCAAAATATCTCATGTAAACTACTTAAATGAATGCAAGATTACTACATAGAAGTGTTGTGAAGATTTTTTTAATATTCATTTTATATTCTGGTTAATGGGTTAGGATATGCAATTACAAGGTTGACAGTGGTTGTGGGTCTGTAGCCTGTGGCTGAGGCATGTCTTGTATAATCAATGTGATGGTTTAACCTTGCATACCAGTCGTTACTTTTTATATTGATTTGACATGGACTAATTGAAGGTTGATTACAATTTCAGATTGGTGGTCTTTGAAGTCCGTCCATAAAAAAAGATACTGAAGTGGCATTGAACTGGTTTTGTATATTGATATCAATATATTCCTTCTTTTCTGGGTTTTGTGGGTCTTAAGGCATCATGGTTGCCCATTTGAGTTATCGTCTAATTTGTTACTCACAAGAGATCATTGATGGGCAACCAATCTACGCTTCTTCAAATTGCCTTCCTGTGAAGGCTTTAAAATATGAACCTGCTGGTCATTCTTTTCATGCTGCTGCTCTTAAGCTCTCTGGTTGGGAGGAAGACCTTGAGGAAAATGTTGAGGATGAGAAAGCGTCCAATGATAAAGGGCAGGCATATTTGCCATCATACGATTCATATAGCAGCAAAGGTAAAAAGAAGTCAGGTGCCGAAGGCAATCAGCAAGATCATTATGCATTGTTGGGATTGAGCCATTTAAGATACCTTTCCACTGAGGATCAGATAAGAAGAGCCTACCGGGAGACTGCCTTGAAATATCATCCTGACAAACAGGCTTCACTTCTTCTTGCTGCGGAAACTGAGGCTGCAAAACAAGCAAAGAAGGATGAAATAGAAACCCACTTTAAGGCCATCCAAGAAGCATATGAGGTTTTAATTGATCCTGTAAAGAGAAGAATTTATGACTCTACAGATGAGTTTGATGATGAAATCCCCACTGACTCTGCTCCTCAAGATTTTTTCAAGGTGTTTGGTCCAGCTTTTATGAGGAACGGAAGGTGGTCGGTTACCCAACCACCACCATCTTTGGGTGACGAGAATACACTGTTAAAGGAAGTAGATAATTTCTACAATTTTTGGTACACCTATAAAAGCTGGCGAGAGTTCCCACATGCAGATGAGTTTGATCTCGAACAAGCCGAGTCCCGTGATCATAAGAGATGGATGGAGAGGCAGAATGCAAAACTTTCAGAAAAGGCTAGGAAGGAAGAATATGTACGAATTCGTACTCTTGTTGATAATGCTTATAAAAGAGACCCAAGAATTCAAAAGAGAAAGGAAACTGAGAAGGCTGAAAAGCAGAAGAAAAAGGCAGCTAAGTATCTGGCAAAGAAATTGCAGGAGGAAGAAGCTGTCAGGGCTGCTGAAGAGGAGAAACGCCGCAAAGAGGAGGAGGATAAACGAGCTGCTGAGGCTGCAGTACAACAGAAGAAGCTGAAGGAAAAAGAGAAGAAGCTGTTGAGGAAAGAGAGGACTCGCCTTCGAACACTTTCAGCTACTGTTTTATCCCAGCATTTGCTTGATATTTCAGAGGATGATGTGGAAAGTCTATGTATGTCACTTGATACTGAGCAGCTGAGGAATTTGTGTGACAAGATGGAAAACAAAGAAAGGCTGGAACAAGCAAAAGCTATCAGGAATGCACTGGGGCGTGTTGTTGATGAATCTGAGATCAAGAAGCAAGATGAGAAGAAATTACAACAGAATGGTTCTGTGGAGTCTAATGGAAGTATCTCTTTAAGAAGCTTCGAGAAGAAGGAGAAACCTTGGGGCAAGGAAGAGATTGAGTTCTTGAGAAAAGGAATTCAGAAATATCCCAAAGGAACATCTCGAAGGTGGGAGGTTATATCGGAGTACATTGGTACCGGAAGATCTGTGGAAGAAATTCTAAAGGCGACAAAAACAGTTCTCCTCCAGAAGCCTGACAGTAACAAAGCTTTTGATTCTTTTCTTGAGAAGAGGAAACCTGCAGCGTCAATTGCATCTCCTCTTTCAACCAGGGAGGAAATAGACGGGGCAACGACACCTCAGGTAGCTCAAGTAAGTTCTGCAAAGGTGGATATCCCGGAAGTGTCTCCGACTGAAAGTGATCAGAGTCCTGGTGACTTGGCTGCTGCAAACGGGGTTTCTTCAAGTTCAGATCCAGATGTTTGGTCTGCTGTACAAGAAAGAGCATTGGTTCAGGCCCTAAAAACCTTCCCAAAGGAAACAAACCAGCGCTGGGAGCGAGTTGCAACCGCCGTGCCTGGAAAGAACGTGAACCAGTGCAAGAAAAAGTTTGCATCGCTGAGGGAGAACTTCAGAAGTAAGAAAAGCGCGGTGTAGAATGTTAGGATCACTTATTATGCTGTTATGGAGAAAGTGATAAACGTGCGCAAAGGAGATTGTTCTAAGGTATCTCATTTACATCCGATTCATATCATCTTTCAAAGCCGGAACCACTTAGGGTAAATTATATGTGAAAAGGGAGAGCAATTCATTTTCCTGGAGTTTTCACCATTCATGCAGTTTTGTTTTTTCGCCATATAGTTGTCATGACTAATACTTTTGGGAGGAGACTCCATTAGATACAAAATATTCCAAATTGTCTTTGACTGGAGATGTATTTTGTAATCCTTTATTTAGTTAACGCGTTATATTATTTATAGCGATATGCTTATAATTCTGTTTTGTTTTGATAGAGCTGTGAGGATCATAGTTTGACATGAAATTTAAAATTGTCTTTGCATTATTAGAAATAGAATATAGCTCTCGGATTAGTCTAGCTTAAGATTATAATGCCGATGTTTTAGTTGGGATAATGGATTTGCATTGGAACAGCAATTGAAATATGAAACGCACCCAAAAGTGCCCCGTTGGACGGCAGCTATCAATGGATATACAATGTTATCTTAAACATTCATTATCTGGATAAAAATCCAATCAGAAACAAATTATAGATAAAGATTGTAAAAGTTGAATGCCATGAGACAAATATGTACTGCAAATGAAAAATCGTTGTAGGTTTCATCTCATGATCTAGAAAACGAAAACAGAACAAATTTTGTTGCTAACATTTGCAGGTACAAAGTTCTTTCTAAAGAAAATGTTTTGAGTAATAATTCCATTGAAGCAGCCCGGTAGTCTTATTCCCAAACCCAGTGATCGAATTCGGAACAGAAAAATCCTCTCCAATCAATGTCCAATCTTTATAAAAAAGAATTAAAAAAACTATTATTGAAACAATCACTCGCTTGCTGCAATTTATTAGGGAATCATGAAAACTACCCACATTGCCCTTCCCTATGAAAACCAAATCAATTAGAGATTCCTAAGAACCCAAGAAGAAATACTCAAGTGACTTCTGGCTAGTGCCTAGCAATGACTTGAATAATTACCTACAAGGGTGCATTGCGAAGATATCTCCTCTCATAAAGACCCGTAACTTGGTCAGCCACAGCCCACATGATGGCCTGGCCTGGCGGGATCCTCATGAGCCGCGGCAACAGTCCTTTCCACAATGCAAGAAGCCCCTCCTCAGCATATATTGTTCTGATTGCATGGATCATACCTTTGTACTTCAATTCACCTCCTTGTCGATTTTGTGCCATTAATCTTGTTTTGACAACATCAAATGGGCCAGTGCAAAATGGACCTACTGTTCCAGCAAAGAATCCTGATATCATAGACTGCCATGGTTGGAGAGTTTTCCCGTCACCTTCCTGTTTCCTCCACAGGAATACATCAAAAGAATTTTTGGCTGTAAACATAGCAGCCTGGTTCGTTCCATTGCGCATAACAGTTGGGGCAGCCCCTGCCCAGAGTCCACGGAGACCTTCCTCACGAATAATCGTACGAGCACAGTGTACAGGACCTTTATACTTCAATAGCTCAGTACTTAACCCTTTCTGTTGCTGCAGTCTAATTTTCACCACCTGCACCATTCCAGAATCCAACAAACTCATAAACAATCTCTATTTAGCTAACAAACACATGGAAACAGTTTCGATACTTGTATATGTCAAACAACAAAGCGATTAAAAGACATTTCTGAAAATTGAAATTAATACCTAACCACCAAAAGTAACACTTCTCAATGTCAATGCCCAATTGCCCTCTATGCTGTTAAATCATTACAAAATACAAACAATGAGCTTCAAGTACGCAAAATAATAAGTGGTACAATCATGATCTGGAAATGAAGTACAGATTCATTTTTTTTTTTTTCTTTACTTTTGTGCAATTCCTCCAATTGTACAGCAAATTACTTTAGTCATACAATCTTACACTGGGAATCTTTTATCAATCTCCTTGTACCCTATATGTGTAATGGGTTTCAACATCATCAGAAGAGGTTACACCGTTACAGTTCCATTTTCTATCCTCAAGAACTTCTAAGTCAACTATAGATACTACCAATCATTATTGTCATATCAATAACTATATACATACTCATGTATATCACACTATCTAAGAAATGAGTAGGCAAAAAAAAAAAAAAAAAGAGGGAGATGAGGGAGAATCTCATCAATTAACGAAAATGGCGCAGTTTTTGCAACAACATTCATTGAGTAGTCTTGAAAACACAAGTTACCACTTCAAATAAAGACATGCCAATTTAGCTCAAA
The DNA here is from genome assembly GCA_035582765.1 of Acer negundo. Classification (NCBI taxonomy): domain Eukaryota; kingdom Viridiplantae; phylum Streptophyta; class Magnoliopsida; order Sapindales; family Sapindaceae; genus Acer; species Acer negundo. The sequence continues at coordinate 20,069,785 of CM069243.1, read as the reverse complement.
TCAATCGTCACGAAGGTCACTCAAAAGGAAATTGCACCTATGTTGCACATCAAATTCACAAAAATCAACAAATCACTACTCAAGTATCAATCAAAAAGATTTAAATGAATAGAAAAGCTTAGTATCTCAGTAAGTTAAACAATCTCATATAATAAACATAATCAAATTGTCAACGCTAGAGCAAAGAAGCTCCATCCTATTTTTTACCAGTCTAATTCCAGCATATTATTGACATTGGCTCGACTCAAATTTACTTTTTTTTTTTTTCTTTCCAACCACATAAAAATTGGGGAATTCTTGGTCTCTCTTTGTCTAACTCACAAGCGCGCAACGGAGAGGAGAAAGAGAAAGAGACTTAATGAACTTCATCCTACAGTCTAACATGTTCCTAATAATTATTCCAACATATTTCTGAAGCAGCAGTCACCAATGCTCACAATCACAAATCCTATACTTTCATTAGAAACAAAAGTTATCTAAATTTCCATTCATTTCAAAACTACCATCAGCACACAAAAAGGCCAAGGAGTTTATATAAGTCGATATACATTACCTCTAATAACATACACTTTACTTAGAAACTTGAACAGTTGAACATATAATACAATTTTTATAACTCAATGAACATTGCCACTATTGTTTTCTTAATAATTTTGGATGTTGGAAAGAACAAATCAGTAAATAAAAAATGTATTCATACAAACAGAGGTATTTTCTATATTAAATCGCACTTACAAGAATAGTTAAAAAAAAAAAAAAAACACCCCTAAATTTCCAAATCAAAACAAACAAAGTTAACCATAAACTATATAAAGCGAACATTTTCGTCAATCAATCGAAAGAAACTCAAAAAACAAACCTCAAAAGGAGTAACAATGGTGAGAGCTTCAAGAACACCAGCACCGAACCCAGAGAGAAGCCGGCCGTGGTTGCTGATCTTCCCGGTCTGCGAGTCCTTGAACGCCGACTGGAACACCGCGTTCGACCCCATTCGAAGCGTGTACTTCAAAGTCAGGTGCGTCGCGAACGGCGTCAGTCCCTTCCAGAGAGCCCGGACGCCTTCCGTGGTCGACACGGTGGTGCCGCAGTGGACAATCCCCCTATAAGTCCCGGTCCGGTCAAGCTGCAGCCTCGTTTTGATGACGTCGATAGGCTGCAAACAACACGCCTCGACGATCCCTCCCAGCGAGCCCGACACAGCCTTCATGTAGGGCGGGATCGTTTTCTTAGGACTCGAACTCGGGTTCTGCGGCTCCTGCTCCTGAGTATTCATTGTTTGTTATATATTATTACTCGGGCAGGATTGGAAAAAATGAATTGATTTAGCAGAGAAAGAAGAGGAAGCGAAGTTGATTGCAAAGCTTCTCTTCTCCTTCTCTTGTCTGTTGGATTTGACTATTTGGAGCTTCTCGCGTGTATATGACTGTATTTAGCTGTTGTGTTGTGCAGCCGACCTGAACTGGCAAAGCTCAACAAAAATATAAAAGTAGAGGCACGACGCACGGCTATCGAGGCTGCCGCTCGTTTTGATTAGTTTAACGATGATGCTAATATCCCACTTAATATCTCACATTTTTCGTTCCACTGCACGTGGCATGTGAGGTATCAAATTGTGAATGGATATACATTAATGATAATTTATATCAGCTACCTCTTGTATCCACTCATCATTTGACATCTCACATGCTACATGTAGTAGGATAAAAAATATGAGATTTGAGGTGAGATGTATAGCATTACTGTTAGTTTAAATGCAAATTATGGTTGTGATGGACCGGTGGCTACTTTAGACCCAGTTTGGTATTGCTTCTAGACTAGTTTTTGGGATAAAAGTGATTCTGGACATAGATTGATGTTTGGTAAATTTCAAAAAAACATTTTTTGTCACTTTTAGCTTCCCCATAATCGGAAAATTAGAAGTTAGTATTTCTTACTTTTAAAAAACTATTTATTGTGGAAGTAATATTGAAAACACGTTTCTCTTCAAGATTAATAAATTTTTTACAAACTATTGATATAGAAAAGAAAAAAAAAAATTTATTGAAGAAATCAAAAGAGTTTTCTTAATATATTCGTAATATATGTGGCAATAGAAAAAAAAAAATTAATAATGTGATATGGTCACAAAAAAATAAAACTATTTATTTTATAACATGTTTATGGTCACACAAAAATAAAACAAATTATTTATTTTATAATATGTCTATGGTCATACAAAAATAAAACAAATTATTTATTTTCAAAACAACTTCAATATTCATTTGTGTCATTTCTAGTAATTTTACACCGCACGACACTTTTTACTTACAATTTATCAAAAACGTTGAAATTGTTTTTTGTTTTCACATTACTTTTAAAAATCATTTTACCAAACACTCAGTTGATTCTCCCAACAGCAGAATCAAAAACAATTCTTCTAACAGAACAACAATGCCAAACTGGGCCTTAGTCTGTTTGTGAAATCAGGAACCGTCTATTCTGTATATAATAATGGTTATATTGAAAGTTTGTTTATTTATAAAACATAAATTTTAGTCGATATAACATGGTTATATATATATATGAATTAATAATTTAAAAAAAAAAAAAAAACTATTATACATAAAATGTGATATATGTATATATATATACTGAAATTTTCCTATGAGGATACCCTGATAGAATTATATCAGGACATTGGATGTGAGCCATTCGTTTTACATACTTTGACTTGTAATGTATGCACTTGTCAAATCACTTTTATAAATGAGTGGCTCACATTCAATATCCTGATAAAATTATATAAGGATGTCCTAATAGGAACGAGACCGTATATATATATCTATATATATATATATATATATAATGTGATAATATTCTCTTATCCTTTAATTATTTTAATAATATAAATTAACTTAAATTTTGTATTTTCATAGTTCTAACAACCATGGAAATAGGAGATAAAATCAATCCAATTTAATATTTTAATTTCATATCATTTCATACATTATTACCTAATATATTGTATATTATATATGAGTAATGCTAGGCTTCCCAAATTTTTTTCTTAATTTTTTTCCCAAATGTATGTAATACGTGAGGTGTCAACATCTTGTAAATCATGAGATTATGTGGTGAATGATGTGATGTTGACACCTCACGTTCTACAAACATTTGAAAAAAAAAAAAAAATTAGGAAGCCTAGCATTACTCATTATATATATAATTTTATTATTTTTAGATTTTACTATAACAGACAAAGTAACTATTGAACTCTTATAGCGATTACCTTTATTATTTATTTTGTTAGGTTAAATATTAATCTGATTTTGATAAATTGACTTTATTAGTTTTTTATTTAAATTTTCTTCAAAATTATTATAAGTTAATTTGGTTTGACATGAATATTATAAAATTAAGTTACAAGTATGTAAATATTTGTGATTTAAATATATCAATGGTATAATAATATTTTAATTAAGCTATTGAAATTTATATTTTATAAGCTGAGAACTATTAAAATATTTTTTTTCAGTTATGCATACCATTAAGAATAGACATAAAATTTACAACAAAATAAAAGATGTTTTCTCATACACTCTTTGATTATGTAATTGAAATAGAAATTAAAAAGAAAATTAGACTGATTTTGTTATAAATAATTTTCTAGTTATAAAATAAATATGTTCCATTTTAATTAGTAAATATCTATTTTATTTATTTATTTGTATCATTGCTCATTTTGTTGAAAAGTATCGGGTGCGGAATTCCGCACTTTTTTTGTACAAGATTCCTACCAACCTACAATATTAGTTTTTGTCTTAGTCCCTATAGCCAAAATCCTGGCTTTGCCCCTGTATATATACACACAGTGGTTCTTACTTGCATCTTATATGAATATGTGGCTGTGGGTGATTGTTCTTACTTTATAATTTCAGAATGTTCTTACTATAAAACCACCCTATATATAATGTCCTATATAATGACTACTGAAATTGAGACAAATGAGTATCTTTGTCTAGACACATTAGGTGGTTATCTCCCGTTGTTATCAAAACAAAATTAATACTTTTTTTCTTTAATCATTATAGTATTTTATAAATTCAGAGTTTTTTTTTTAAGGGGGAAGGAGAACTCCTCGAGGTGTCCAGTCCCATCTCGTCAAACTTAATACCAATTGATGAGGTTAGATCTATTATTCATAGAACTTTTTTTTTTTTTTTTTTTTGAGAATATTTCGAAATGTAAGATTAGATGTGTTGAAGTTTTGTTTACATATCACTTTAATTACATGCTAATGACAAAATTAACCAGGGATGATTTAGGATAGGACTTTATGGTGTAAAAAACGTAGTGAGATTATAATGGGCCGTTTGTGTGACCTACAGATATCAGCCCAATTGCTGTCAAAGCCAAGCCCAAAACTGCAGAGAAATCTGTAAAGAAAACAGAGCTGATCAGGGACGTCATGCATTGTCTGAGTAAAATTACAGCGTACGTTTTTTACTACATGACTAGACATGTGTCGCTCTTGTGGGTTCAAAAGATGCAGTTTTTTACTGACTAAGCAACTGCGTGTCACTGCTACATGGCTTCATCGATCCTCCATCGGCCGCGTCTGTCACCTTACGTGTCTTCTCCTCCCGCATCCACCTCCATCGCCTTCCTCTCTATATAAACAAAATCCTCCGCTCCTTTTCTTCCATGTTATACCACCATTACATTACACTTTGAAGTCGTGAAAAAAGAAAAAAAAAAACAATGCAAAAATCACAAAAGAAAGAAGCAATGGTATCAGACCAGGAAAGGCAAGAGCTTAACGCTAAGGCAAGGCAGGGAGAGACTGTTGTTCCTGGTGGAACTGTCGGCAAGAGTCTGCAAGCCCAAGAGCACCTCTCTGAGGGTAACTCTTATCTTTCTGATAATCGTTAACATCAAATTAATCGGATTATCATTTGTGATAATCTTTAATATATATATATATATATATATTAATTGTTAGTCTTTTGATACCTTGTACAAAATCATGCATTTATATGTTGTAGAATTTTCAAATGGGAAACCAAATATGAAAACATTGTGTTTAATGATGAAGGGCGTAGCCGTGGAGGGCAGACAAGGAAGGAGCAGCTTGGTCACGAGGGGTATCAGGAGATCGGCCAACGCGGCGGGCAGACAAGGAAGGACCATCAGCTTGGTCATGAACTTGACTCTAAAGAAAGGTAAAGGCAAGAGGTTGACGCCAAGGAAAGGCAAGAGCTTGATGCTAAGGCAAAGCATGGAGAGACTGTTGTTCCTGGTGGAACTGGAGGCATGAGTCTGGAAGCTCAAAAGCACCTCGCTGATGGTAACTCTATATCTTTCTGATACCAAGTTAGAAGCCTATATATATATATATATATATTAATTGTTAGTCTTTTGATACCATTTACAGAATCATTTATATATTGTAGAATTTTCAAATGGTAACCAAATATGATAACATTATGTTTGTTAATACTGTTGTGGATGATGAACATGAAGGGCGGAGCCGCGGAGGGCAGACAAGGAAGGACCAGCTTGGGCATGAAGGGTATCAGGAGATGGGCCAACGCGGAGGGCAGACAAGGAAGGACCAGCTTAGTCATGAGGGGTACCGGGAGATGGGTCGCAAAGGTGGACTCAGCACTATGGAAAAATCCAGCGCAGAGCGTGTTGCGGAGGAAGGAATTGACATCGACGAGTCCAAGTTCAGGACTCGTACCTAAGAAAAATATGCTACAAAGTTTTGAAAACCAAACGTGGCTTGGCTAGCTAGCTAGCTAGTAGCAGTTTTGTAGTAGTTTGAAATTATGTGATCGGGAAAAATAACAAGCCGTATGATCTAGCTAGGTTGTAGTAATCGGAGAGTGTGTTTTGTCCTAGCTAGTAAGTTAAAATTTTTTTTTTGGGATGGCTTGGACAGGCATACATATGGTGCCATGCTAGGTCTTGTCTTGACCTTGGTTGTTTTGTCACGGTGCCAGAAAGCGCCTCTCTTTTTTGTTTGTATTATAACGTAATGGAATGTTAATTTTCGGATCTTTAATTATAGTATTATACCATGTTTTGGTTTTGTAATTACATATATAACATGTTGGGAAATTATATATAGGATCTTTAATCACTATATGTTCATGTTAATCACTTCAACTACCTTCTTTGCACTGAATCTTGCTCTGCATTTTATAACCGCATTATAATTAATTGTTTGCGAGGGAAGGATTGCAGATACAGAGAAACACTAATAGGCTTATGTGTGGTTGTGGGGACGAAGAGTTGAAATTGGAGGGAAAGTGAAAGAGAGTAAAACGATCATTTTTCAAAGAAATGAAAAAATATATATAACAAACAGATACTTTATTAGAGATATAACTTATAAAAATGAACAACGAAATTAGATAACTTCCATTTGAAGGATTTGGCAGCTTCCATGCACATACTTTCCATTTGAATCTGTCCCCATTCATTCAAAGATTTCGTCGAACACCTTCCATGCAATCGTAATATTCCTGCACAGCACGTACAAACAAATAACAATTTTTTGTTGAATACTGGTTCTGGGTCTGTTTGTTTGGTAGAAGAGAAAGTGTCAATTGGTGGGGAAGTGAGAAAAAAAAAAGGGGCATTTTAAGACGATGAGACAAACTACTGTTCAGATTCACTGACATGTTTGTGTTACTCTTTGGTGCATGGAAAGATGGACGTGCTTCTTCGAGAGTCTTGTTCTGGAGAAACCTAGCCATGACAAGGATGACCAAGCCAACCATTTTCGGCGACGTGCATCGACATGTCAGGCCTTTTGGATGATGTTGTTTGACAGGCCATCTCACGTGGGTGGCATGCCTGCAGTGTCTTCGCATATCAAATCTTTTAGGTGACGTGTCATATATAAAGTGGGTGATGTGTCGAGAATACCAAAATCACGTCAGCCAAAAGACGTGACGTGCCCAGACACGTCACCCTCAGTTGGTGACGTGCCCACCGTCAAGACTCTCTCAGTCTCCAACTACAGTTCTACAGCTGCGACTTAATATTCAAAATCTGTTTCATTTATTAATGGAAGAGGAGGAGGAGGATATATACAGAGAAGGGTTTCTTTAAATGGGATTTGAATTGGGTTTCCGATTTTATGGATTGTTTCAAGGAGGAGGTTGAATTAGAGAGACTCGATCTCTCTCGATGGCCTCTTCGTCTACTACAAAATGAACATGAACTTTTTTTTATTTATTTTGTTACTTTTACTAAAATTCATATATTTGCAGCCGATTCAACTAAACCAGCTTACTAGCTAGTACTCATCCATCTATGGATAAGTGAAAGCTTTTACTGATCGGTGGAAAAAGATTTTGTTGCAGAGAGGCTATTTACACGCGTCCTTCTGTCTGCCTTTTAAAAACACCTACTTGTTGCCACGACATGGTTACATTACATTGCTCTTAATTTGCAGTAGCACCTCTTCAAATTCATCAACTCTATATAAAAGCAAGAGAGTCGTTGTATAGAAAGAAGAAAGAAATCTCAAATTCTCAAGCAAGAAAAGACGTAACAAAATGGCCTCAGAACAGGAGAAGAGAGCAGAGCTTGATGCTAGAGCGAGAAAAGGAGAGACTGTTGTTCCTGGTGGAACTCGTGGCAAGAGCCTCGACGCTCAAGAGCGCCTAGCCGACGGTATTTTATATATATATAAAAAAATAAAAAAAACATATGTTGTATGGAATTTATATTGGGTTGTTTTATTTGTGATGATTGCATATATTTGGTGGGGATCATGTATATGTAGGACGGAGGCGTGGAGGGGAGACTAGGAAGGAGCAGATTGGGAGTGCAGGGTATCATGAGATGGGCCGCAAAGGTGGGCTGACCACCATCGACAAGTCCGGCGGAGAGAGAGCCACCGAAGAAGGGATTGAGATTGACGAGTCCAAGTACAAGAACAAGAGTAGTAGCACTTAACTAGTTCTATAACACGTGTTTTGTCACTTTCATGTTGAGAGCTGAGGGCCTGAGGCTCGTCTAATGTACAATTTATGCTTCTGTTTTTGTGTCATATATATAATATATACGCATAGTGTTGTGTGTTCTAGTGTTTTGTGTTAGCTAGCTTAGATGGTCTTGCTAGTTTGTAATTCTGTGTGAGGCTGGTTTTGTGTTGTGTGGCCAGGTGCCTCCTCACTTTTATATAATGTATGTGGCAGTTTATGGACTTGATGAAATGACACTTTTGGTTGTAATTTCAATCTATGAGGGGTTTTTTTTTTTTTTTCTTTCTCAATTTAATAGACATTTGGTAATTAAATCAATTAATGTAAGACATCATACACAAACTTATCGAGTATTATTGTTGACTCGTGTCCTCTTGTGGAACTTCTTGAAAAATGTTTTATTATACATGTTCTTTCGCGGTGAGGGTGGTGGGAAATGGGAGTGAACAACAACTTGAGCACAATTTCACTGAAATTAAAAAGAGGACGTTCTGTCAAAGAGGCAATTACTATGGCCAAATTCTTGCTAGTTTTCCGGTCACGGTCACTGCAGTCTCTCATTTCCCCTCCTTCGGGCAAATCAGTGGCTTGTTGCTAGAGCGGTCACGAGTAGACCGAGCACAAGAAATGGTTGAGCACTAGCCTGAAATTAAAACAGAAGAACAATAAACCTTAGCCTCTGGCACCAACTCATGTGTTCGATCGCAAACAGACCAGTTGTTTAAATTTGATAGAATACCTGATATTTTACGTCATACTTTACAGGATCTTTGAGAAAGTATTTAAACTGCAGTACAAAAATATCTGAATTAGCAGGGTTTTTGTAGTAAGGCAACAAGGTAGACAATTATATGATATGAAATATCTGATTGAGATGCTCAATAATCTCAATAAGTGTTCCAAGTATCCAATGCAAAATAAGAGACCTTTTTCAAAACAGAATCAAAATGTTTAGCATCAAACAAGACTATTTGTTCTTCAGATTTTACAAGTTTCTTAAACTTTCAGAGAAGCACTTTACCTGAAAGAAAACTTGAGGAATAATCAAGCCCAGCAGCGCCAAGGCATATAATGGTTTACCAGCCCCTAGCAGATAACCTGCAACCATTAGCATATATATTGATGAGTTATCTCCACCGGGAATATATAATCAAGAATATGAGTGTTCCAAATCAATGAACAACGGTATCCTGTAAAACTGGTACTCAAATCACAGATCGCCAGCCTCACTTTGTCCCTGTCAGCTATCTTCTGACCATAATTTGCCCTTGGGATCACAATCTAACCATACGGAATTTTATCTAAATTCTTTCAATATTTGATCTTTTACTACTGATATTCACAGTAGTTATACCAAAGAGTGTACATCAGTAGTAAAGTGACTTTTTTTCCTGATGGAAAAGTCTAGATGTTGAACACAGTTGGATTGACAACTTAAAATGATATAACAGCAGATGATTATGGTAATATAGACAATAATTTACCAAATGTCTATGAGCTATATAGATAAATCATTAGTAAGCATCAATTTTACTGATGTAGAGAGTACAAAACTTAGCTTAATTATGGTAGGGAAGGGTTTGGTTTCTATTTTTTGTAATAAATAAATTACAAAAAAATAATGAACTACAAACGGAACAATCATAGCATAATTTTCCTCAACAGTCAGTTGAGACAACTAGAACGTAACTAGATAAGTCATGACCATCATGACATCCCTCCAAATTTCAACAATGACGACATAATTGAAACATAGAGGCAGTTAAGTTGATATCATATCAGGAAGGAAAATATTTTTTCGATGAAACATGGTTATTGAAGCTAACTAAAGTAATTTACCAGCCACAGATAATTGAGTTATGTCGATTGCGCCAACACAAATCCATTTAGCAGTTTCAGCACCAAAAGCAACTGGAAGAGACTGTTTGGACAGCATTGTGAGAAGAAAGTTATAGTTGTTAGTATTAATGAAATGTATGACAATATAATTGAATATCGCAAGACAATCATATAACATGTAATAGACTGATGGAGTATGAGGAAACCTGCAGTCCCATCGCTCTATCTCCTTCGACACTCTTAAAGTCATTTACAATGGCAATGCCTAACTGAAATGGGATATCGTTCAGATAGATCAATTAATAATATTTGGATCATGTTATAGATAAAAAATATCAATATGTGGAATACATACTCCCGCTATGCTGTACAAGAGTGTGAGAACTATTATGTCAGGAGTAAGTGTCCCAAACAAAGCTTGGCCAGCCCACCTATGTGAAAAAGAAAGCATTAAAACTGGTTAATTTTACAAAGTTCAAGTCCATAGTAGATCCCCTTCACTAAATAACTCAAACTGCAATTGTTCTTCTATACCCTAGGTCCCTAAGAGGTTGCAATGTGTTGCATACTAGTAAAATATTTAAGTTTATCTGAACGAGAGGGATCAAATGCATAACTTGATTCTCCTTCCTTTTTAAAAAATGTATCTGACACCATAAAGAAACAGTCACAGTGACAGTTAATTTATCAGATTTTAACGATGCATTCCATATCAAAACTGCTACGCCCTCAAAGGGATGTCAGGTCAAAACCGACCAGATGTTTCCTCATCCACCATGTGCAGCATGGATGACAACACTGATCGGTATACAGATACCTGACATTTTCTCTTAAAATATCAGAAGAGAAACATTTCAATTAATTTATCTAGATGTCAAGTTGCAACAACTACAAGACACATATCAAATTTGGTCAAAAAAATTATCAAGGACAGTTTAAGAAGGGAAATCACACCATGGCAAACTGATATAGCTTGCTCCCAGAGCAAAATTTCCAATCCATCCATTTTGTTTCAGCTGCAAAAATATTTGGATGAGTTAGGACTTTAGCATGCTTTTCTTTTGTAACATGAAGAAGTAGGATGGTTCAATTTAATCAGAGGAAGAAAGAAAACTACCTTTAAAGGTGGAGCAGAGTAGATATATGAGAGCAAGGATCCACCCAGAGCAAGGTAAAACACTATAGGAAAATTATGCCCTGCCTGTTAAGGAACAAGAAGTCATGAAACGATACATATCCTTCTGTCTTTTGGAAACAATCACATACCAACAAATTTAAATTACTTACCCAAACATCTAATATACCAGCTATGCCGAGGCCTGCCAGAAGCAGCACCCATATCTGAGTAATGACCTAAATGAATTTGGAGCGAAAACAGAAAAGGAAAAGGGAAGTGAGCATCGGTGCTAATATATAATATCTACCAAAATAAAAAGTAGTAATAATAATTTATTTCATATTACCTCATTCTCAGATATTGCGCCTGAAGGAATTGGACGGTAAGGTTCATTAATTGCATCAATTTCTCGATCATACCAGTCATTAATAGTCTACAAAAGCAAGCAGCCAGGCAAGTTTAAGGTATAGCAGTTTAAAGTCCAAATTCATCCAAATAAAACCCAACTCTAGATCCCTGAGATACCTGCGTATAGCCGGTGAGACATGGGCCAGACATCATCATGCAAAGAATTGATTTGGCAACATCTTCCAAATTCCAGTGAAAGTTTCCTACAATGTAAACCAAATCATTTCAAAAGCAATTCACAAGATGGCGGGAGATTTTCAATTTAATATTACTTTCCGTAAAAGGAACCATAAATGAATTAAGCAGGCAATGAAGTTCAATGTAAGCAGATTGTCCATTAGCTGTACCCATACCATCAAATAGCAGATATCTTTGACACAGATGCTACCCCAGATATAAACTGCTGACATCGAAATAATTTAGGGTTTCTAAAAGTGACAAATGAGAATCAGAAAAAAGATGGCGATGATATTTCATCATACAGGCTGAAGGAGCTTAATGGAGTTAAGAATAAGCCAATAACAGTAGAGATATTCAGAAGAGAACTTATTGACTAGAAGACGTAATATCTAGAAAAGCTTTAAGAATAGCTCAGGGGAACTACGAGGTGAAATCTATACAACTATAAAACTCCACAGAGGAAGTCACAGGAAAACTTCTATGGAGGATGTCAAAATTGAAACACTACTAACAAGTACAAAACAAGTACAAAGGTGTACTTAAATTTCAAGACAATGGATGATACTATGCAAAGAACAGTACCAGAAGCAGCAGCTCCACAAACTACTCCCCAAACCAATGGAGGCCAAGTAACCGGCTTCGTTAGTTGAAGACGAATCTTCCATTTATTCTGCAAAATCAAAACCGAACCATTTTAATTTCTTTGTGTGGCATATAGCTTTTCAACATACTTGATATAATTTACTTTAAGCACTCCAAAATTATTAATATTTAACAAGTATTCTGACCGACCTCATTCTATGCAAAGTTCGCAGCAGTATCAAGTTATAATATTACCCAATACATATTCCATAGATTGAAGCTATGTCCCTTTAATTTTGTTTTACATATATATATATATATATATATAAATCTTGCAATAAAAATTAGCAATTGTGGAAGCAAGTCCCATATAAGACTTAGTTTCAACTATTCATTTTTATTTTATTTTTTACTTTTTAATCATGAGATGACAGTTTCTAAGTAAGAGCAAGCTTTCACAAAAATCTCACTCTTTGCTTCTAAGACACATCAATCATCATATACAGAAAACTATACAGATGCTGTATTAGGTACAGCATTCCATTTTCACCTAACATTTACTCAGACCCTCCTAAAAATTATAACTTAAAGCCAACTACCATTTTTTGATTCTCAAATTATAATTAAAAAAATAAATAAATAATTAAAAAAATTAAAAAAATAAAAATAAAAATTTGACACCAGAAAAAACAGTAACTATTGGAGTACAAAAAAAATTAACTAAAGACTCACAGTTTCTTGTGATGCTCCTTTGATGCCAAGAAGCTGATTGAAACTCGACCCACTAGCAGCCGGCGCTTTGTCCGGCGCCTGCGATTTAACTAACATACAAACAAGACATAACAAATAGGCAAATCCAATTACAAATAAATCTTCAAACAGTTTTTAGTTTTAATCTACACGGTCGAAGCAATTAACTAGACTTAGCTTAATAAAAACGAAATTAAAGCTCTCAAAACCTTCTTTAGCGTCAGTCTCCTGAGCTCTAACCGTCAATCTCCGCGCTGAAAATTTAACAAACATTTCACGCCGTCACTGCCAAAAACTGAACAGTACAATGCATTTGATTTGGTTGCAGATCAAATTATTAAACATTTCAAGCTACAAACAATACAGTTACTCAGCAAAACAAACGGAGAGTTAACGAGTTAACTCACCAGTGAAAGAAACGGAAGCCGGATTGAGAAAGGGCTGAGTTCGAACTCGAACTCGAACTCGGTTGTTGTTGTTGGTATTGACGACGCTGGATATTCTCGTGGAAAAAACTGTATTCAGCGACGAAGAAGACATTTTCTTCAAATAGTCAGGGAGTTTTTCGTCTTTTTCGGCTTCTTCTTCTCTTTGTTGCCTGAAACAGGGAGGAGATTGGTTCGTTGTAGCAGAGCTGGAGGTGAAGAGTGAAGTTGAGCTTGAGAGAGAGATAAAATGTTTTTTGTATTAGAGAAGTGGAGTGTTTGTGTTACTCTGCGGCTTCGTATATTTTACTGGTGTGTGATTGGTTACGTGGCATGTTAGGATTGGTTGTTTTGAGTTACTGGACCCACTCTCGACAATGTTGTCTTGATCGATGTTTTTATAACAAGGTTGTTGATTTCAAAAGGTTGTAGATTCCAAAACCAAAAGCATTTTTTTTCTTTTGGTATACATAAAACCAGAAGCATTTTTGGGACATTCAACTTTGGCATTTGTTTACTTATAAAAACAAAAAACAAAAAATAAAAAGTTATTGGTACTGATCCCCTGAATTTTACGCAAGTTTACATTTTACATCCTGAATTTTTTTTTAGACATTAAACCCCTGAACTCTCATTAATTGGTAAAACCTCATTATAGATGCCCTCTCAAATAGGCTTTCAGAGAGTAATAAAGTAATAAACCAAATATTTGTCAATCACTTAGGGTTCAAGGGGTTTAACGTCTAAAAGAAAGTTATTCTAACGGCAATCAATTGGGCCAGAAACTTTCATGAGCCAGTATAATTTTTGCAAAAAGTTTCAGACCAAAAAGGCCCAATTTTCTGGCTCATATAGCCCAAAAAAGTGTTTGTCAAATGGGCTGGGTGGCCCAATCCTGGCCCTTAAATTGAGGGTCAAGTTCGCATCCAAATCCTATGATTGGGTGGTTCGGACTTGGCATTCAATCTTGCATGATCCATGAGTCCCGAGGTCCTTGATTTCTAGAGGGCGGAACCAAACTTAAAAAATGAAAAAAATTCAATAGTATTGCATACAAAACAAGTCAAATCTCAAAGGACCGCCCCAACCCCATGCAGGTCAGCTGCCTTTGGATGGGACTCATGGATGAGGCCGGACTCATCAAAATTTAAAAGTGTCTTTACACCCTTAAAAGGCTGTATGCGTTATAAAATAAATAAGAATAAACAATAATATAAGATATAAACTTAAAGTATATAAGAAGAGAGAAATAATAGATAAAAGAGAGAAGTCTTTTATTCATCAATTGTTCTCATCAAAGGTGTATCCAATACAATGGTGATAGACCCTTTATATAGTCTCACAATCCACCATTACATTAAGTAAAAATAAATTATATTATAATGAATAATAAAATTGATCATTATGGTAGAGATAATGGGAATACAAAAGGATGGAAGTTTCTTCCTTGAATTGATGGATATTTATTCATATGTAATTGCATAATATTTATAACCTTGAATTAGTGTCCATCAATCATGCATTGAATATGCCTCGTTAAAATCTTTGCTAGTAAAAACCCAGTGGGAAAAAAACTAGCAAAAAACTAGCAGAGGAAAAAAAGTACATTATTCATGTACATCTCTAATTAACTTTTAATAGTTATGGGGGTACAAAACTGTCTCATTAAAACCTTACTATAAAAACCCTATAGGATAAAAACCTAGTAAGGAAAAAGAGTACAGTATGTAATATTATCAGTAACTCCCTCTGATAAAGTAATAAATACACTTCCCCTCATGCTGGCGTGGATGCTTCAATATTTTGCAAAGATATTGCATCCCAATACCATGTACCAAGATTTTGCTTGTTGAAATTGGTAGTGTATTTATAAATAAATCTGCAGGATTGAAACTTGAGCATATTTTTTATCATCACCTTTTTGGAGATCATATGTAAAGAACTTTAATAAAATCGCTTTTTGAATTGGTTCAACTTGTTATATACGACATCATGTATGTTGTTTTATTATAAAAACACAAGTTGAACTTATATTTGGTACTTCAATATCCAAAGTTCTTCAATGACAAGAAGAGATCATACACCACTTCAAGTTAGGAAATAACATCGAGGAACTCATTCGATGTGTTTTATCCATGAAAAAGTACTCCAGGACCTTTATATATATATATATATATATATATATGTTGATTCATGTATTATTATGCTAATTGAAAAACACTCGACTCGCCCATTAACCGAAATTATTTTCTAAGATTTTTCAACTTAGAAATTATTCCTTATAAAAGTATAATTTGTAAACTCATCAGGAGTATTAATAAGTCTCAAAAGATCAATATATACTTATTAGGAATCAAATTTGTTGATTCTTTCAACATAATATTCATAAAGGCGTATGCATTACATGCATTTTGTTTTATTAAATTCAATATATACAAAATGTAGTATTGAACTACTTGCTTCAGTCATTTAAATCCTTCTAGGATTTTTATTTATTGTCAAACTAGGTTTCTGTAGTAAACCTTTTATTTTAATTCGTACGAAAAATAATTATATTTTACAAGCTTGATCTCATCAAACATTTGGACTACAGATCCAAAATTTTCAAATTCAAAATAAGTATAAAACTCTGCCTTTTATTTTTTACCACTATGTCGACATATATACAATTAATAGTTTAAGATCATCATCATATTTTTCATAATATACAAAGCAATATATGATCTCAATTTCTATATTATCGATATAATGATTTACATTTCGTTATCTATGTGCCTCTTCAGGGGTTATTGAAATCTCTTTAATGTTTAGTACACATTTCTTTTTATACAAATATTCTTTTTGGAGAAATATAATTTCTTTATTTTTTTGTACATGTGTCTCTATTGGGACAATTGAGATCTATCTATTTTTTACTTCAATAGTCTTATATGGGGGATTAACATTTCTATATGTATCTTCAGGATCTTGTTTTTCACTTGTGAGACTAACTCTTCGGGAGTCTTTGATGATGATGATTCATTTTTTACTCAAGTATTATTATGATATTTCAAATTCCACTTCTAGGGAACCTTATCATTTTAACAAAATTATCTTTCATTAGCAGATGATTTTTGCTGTCATTTCATAAATTGTTCTACAGGAACAATCACCCGGGTTTGTATATTGGCAGAATGTAATTTTATTATTTTCTTCGAATCATCTGAAAAATTATTTGCATACTATGCAAATCACAAGATGATGTAAGCCACGTAATTTCACGTCGTTTATCAATTTATCATAATTCTCCCCCTAACGACGAGAAGATTAAATTTTTATTCTTCAAGAAAATCTTTTGCATCATCGTAATTTTCTACATAACCTCATTTATTCTATCATATTTTCTTGTAAGTACTTACTTATGTCATCTTATGTTCTTCAGGAACATTCAGTACCAAAAATAATTTTTATTTATGAAATCGATATCAATAAAAAAAAAAATTCAATATCACGATTCATCGTTTTTTTTTTTTAATTGAACTTCTAGTCCATAACATTTCTCGTATTAAGTATATGATCTTATGACAGAATAAACAATAAAAGAACACATGCTTCTGGCATGAGACAAAAATAATAAAATAATTTTAATTGACTCAAAATAATTTCTTTTGTTATAGATCTACTGGATCTAACAAATATAAAATTTTATTTTCATGTAATTTTATTAGCTCTTCAAGAATGTCCATTATACTTGGTAAAGATTAACAAAATATTAAGATGTACCGCATGTACATAATCTTTATCCTTATATTTAACATATATAGCAATCAAAAAGTTTTTATAATTCTTAAAATGTACATGTATTCAAAATCTTTACAAATTTTCTTGCTAAATTTTGGTGTTATTCCACTTCTGGTGGAATGAATTGAATTTCTCATAGATCACCTTAACTTCAATAATTATTTCAACTATCTATATTCGCATCACAACCATGATATTTTAAAAGAAACATCATTCACTTCAGGGAATGATATTAATCCAATTGGGTGATGTTTTATGGTTGAAATAAGACATGATATCAATTCAAATATTCTCAAATTTATAATCTCAATATTGCTCATTCAAGAGCAAATTAGAGATATGTAATTATCATGATATATATTGTTACTTCAGGAACAAATATTTGAATCACGAAGTGTAAGGTATTTTAATCATGTCTTTCATTCGGTAGTCAAATCATTCATCTTATTAAATCAAAATGACTATTAAATCTTTCCATGAAATATTTATATTTCAATTCATCATTAAAAAGAATGATTACTAAATAACAAATTAATGTAATTTGACATGACCAGTTAAACAATAAAATATGTTTAATCTTTATAAAAATGCTCGTTATATATCATAACAGTTATGAATAAGTAATATTTTATTCAATAAATAAATCAAATAAGTAATATTGCTCGTATGTATAATGTAAATAAATTAAAATGTACATATGATAATAAGAATTTTAAAATATCGTATTTGACTATTACCTTTCATACCTTACTACGTGAAGGAATTACAAAATGAATAATACTCATTTTATTATAAGATATATCAGTTATATAAAAAAAGAAGCAATTAAAGTCAAATATAATTCACAGGTAAATCATATCAATTATTAGATACTACAACAAAGCTTATAAATTAACAAAACATGATATTGTTTTCATGAATGTTGCAATTACAAGTTTAATGTAATATTTTAATATAATTCAAAACAATACAAAAACTTAATTTTAGACAACTTAAGCACCAAAAATATAATATTATATTAATAAAACCAGGTGAAAACAAATCCATTACATAATAAAACCACTAATTGTAAAAATCATTCAAGCGACTATAAAACTATATATCTCAAAACGAATAAATTCAAATGTCAATGAATAAATAACATAAGAAATTTGTGATTAATAGATGTGCGAAATATGAAAATTATAATATATGAAAATATAAGAATTCACATCTACATACCTTTGTCAGGATGAGAAGAAGCGAAAATAATGAATATTTCATTCACATTTTGAAGTCTCTTATTTAAAGACATCAGTTTCTTAATAAAATCATACCAACTCTTGGAACTTATGATTTGGTAATAAATTACAGGTTCGTAACTGAAATTTAGAAAAATTCAAAACTTCAGGTTTTGAATGGAAATTACAATTTAATTTTTACAAATGATACCACAATTAGATGATTTTCAGGCCTTTCAATTCTAATTAAATTTGATATTATCATACCTTCAAGGCTGATTAACTTAGAATTGAGAACATTAGGTTATAAAAAGATCGATAGACAAAACTTCAGGTTTTGAATTTGTATTAATATTTAGAGTTTCAGGCCTCTGTATTTCATTTTTCAATATGCTAATTATTAAATATCATTTAACAATATAAAATTAAATTACCTTTTGATTCATTAATCCATGTTCAAAAGTATGGAATTTCAAGTTCAATTCGAGACTTTAAAATTAAGAACTTTAAGTTCTCAATTGTATTCGAATTTAGAACTTCTGGTTCTATCTTTATTGATAAAATCCAATCACTTAATTGAAATAACAGCCACTAAATATAAAAACTAAATTTACTTTCTGATGCGGAAGATCCAACATATTGGCAACCACAGAGCTTATTCATAAAAGTAATTGTATAAATAAATTAAGTCAAAATAACAACAAAGTTAATCATATTGAAAAGCTTAGATTGTGCTCAAAATTAGATAATATATATTTACTCTTCAAAATTAGATAAAATATATTTATCCTTTTGCAATTTTTGGACTTTATTTTAAGTCCACATCCTTCTAAATTAATCACAAAAATGATTGCACAATATCCATTAACGATTGGATATTTGGTTATGATTATATCATAACACTAAGTTCATAATTTACTATTTTGAGAACTTCAGGTTTATAATAAAATTCATTTTAATAGAAGTTTAAAACTTCACTACAACTTCACGTGCATATATAAACTTCAAGTTTATAATTGAGAATAATAAATTTTAGAACTTCGGATTCCAAAAATAATCATCACATCAATTGGAATTTAGAACTTCAAGTTCTGATTCAATAGAAATTCATTATTTCATATTTTGATTTTATTGCAATTTATAATTTCCAATAAGATTATGTTAAGCTTCAGGCTTTTTGATTTTGCAATCTCCAGACATCAGATCAAGCTTCAGGCTCTTTGATTTCACAATTTTCAAATATCAAATCGAGCTTCTGGCTCTTTGATTTGGCGATCTTTGGTTGCAATTCATTCTCTTTATTATTGCAATCTTCAGGTTGTAATACATTTAATTAATTATATTTTTATTTCTTAGCAACCCAAATAATATTGTAAACAAAAATAAAATGGGAGAAGAATAAAAACAACTATTTAGAATAAAAATATTAAACTAGAAATAGTACTTTACAGTTTGTTGGAGGGCTTGATCCCAACAAAAATGTTCTCTCTGTAATCACATATCAAACTTGGATTAGATGATTTTTGTCTTTGAGTAGAAAGCTTTCAAATATGGAAATCAAAACAACGTGATTAGATACTCGTGCTGATAACGTGCTATAAAATGAATAAGAATAAACAATAATATAAGACATAAACTTAAAGTATGTAAGAAGAGAGAAAGAATAGATAAAAGAGAGAAGTCTTTTATTCATCAATTGTTCTCATCAAAGGTGTATCCAATACAATGGTGAGAGACCCTTTATATAGTCTCGCAAT
This sequence comes from Acer negundo, assembly GCA_035582765.1. Taxonomy (NCBI): domain Eukaryota; kingdom Viridiplantae; phylum Streptophyta; class Magnoliopsida; order Sapindales; family Sapindaceae; genus Acer; species Acer negundo. The sequence goes on along the minus strand of CM069243.1, from coordinate 20,049,745 downwards.
CCCACATTACATTAAGTAAAAATAAATTACATTATAATGAATAATAAAATTGATCATTATGGTAGAGCTAGTGGGAATACAAAAGGATGGAAGTTTCTTCCTTGGATTGATAGATATTTATTCATATGTAATTGTATAATATTTATAACAGTATGTATATTTTTTTTATTATTATTATTATTATTATTTATTTTATATATACCCCATTAAAAGATTTTGAAATATTATATTTTGTAAGCACTCAAATATTACCAAATACCTTTTTCTTTTTTTTTTTTCTTTTTTTTTTCACAAATGTTTTAAATTATAAATTATAAGATAATTTTTTTAAAAAGACACAGAAACGAAAATCTCCTTTACCTAGATTCAAGATAGTGGAGGTGACTTTTCAAAAAAAAAAAAATGGAGGAGGCGGCGGCTTTTCTTCTTTTTGTTTTTCTTATGCTTTTCTTTTCCTTTTTAGCTTAGTTTTTTAATTAAATTCAAAGATATTTTTTTATAACATTTACTCTTTTTTTTTTTTTTTGAGAAAAACTATAACAGTAACTTAATATTTATAGTTTTAAAATTATCATAATTTAAATTTAAATTTAAATTAATTAATAAATAATATTTTAATCAAAAGAAGTTTTTGTTTTTATATTCATGTGAATAATTATAATATTCGTTAAATATTCAAAATATTACATATTTTATTGATATGATATACAAGATATATTTATCTTAATCATTTTAATAAATTTATTTAAGGATAATATTGGAATTTAAAAAAATATATTGATTTGGGATGCACATACAATTTTAAAGGAGTGAAAATATTGTCACTCAATTTAAAATCCATCCCATACTCGACCCTCAAGTCCAACCGTGCCTTAAAAGTATCGATTGGCTCAATCCATTTGACACCCCTACTATAAATTACCTCTAAGAAACAGATGGAGATGCCAAAAATGAGACGCGGTGAAAACTCACAGCCAATTATTTTAACAAATTGATCCATAGATTTGATTCGGCTAAAGAGAAAAATAATCTTGGATACTAAATAAAGTATAGGTAGCTCTCCACTAGTCTTCTCATGTATTGGCGAAATCCATGATAAAGAGATTTTTGGGTTTGATGACAAAGGGAAACTATCAAAAACCCCTCCTCTAGTTTGGATTATTGGTCAAAAACCACCATCTAGTTCCGTTATTAATCAAAAATCACCATGCATACTTTAAATTTTTGTATTTTGATATTTTTTTTGGTATTCCGGTTGAGATATATATTTTTTATTTGTTTTTGTATTCCATTGGAGATATATATCTCCATTGAATTAAAAATATATATATCAAAATACAAAAATTTAAAGCATGCAAGATGATTTTTGACTAATAACGAAACTAGAGGGTGTTTTTTGATCAATAACCCAAACTAAAGGGGGATTTTTGATAGTTTCCCATTTAACAATGAATTAAGAAAAGTTAGGATGTGATATTATAAGATTAATCTATGTAGGCATTAAAAAACAAACAAAAACCAACACCCTGTTGGGGATTCTTAGCTAGATCCCATCTATTCTCAATCTCCAAAGTCATCAACACCACCCACTTTTGTATCATTTGCTTTTGAATATTAATAATTGCTTGCTAGCTTGAATGACCTTTAAATCAATAAAATATTCGAGTCCATGATACAAAATTGATATTGAGATCTCCAAATTTGGTAATAAGAGTGCATAGAATGAGCTTGGTTTGGTATCCATTTATATTCATTCAGTCTGGTAATATCTGAGTTCCGTATATATTCTAATTAGCTGTAAGGCTGTTGACGCAAGTTGCTCCACCACACACCCACCCACAATACTGCCAAAATGCTCATGAGAATGTGATTCAATGCTACACCGATTCTTGATTGTTCTTCGAATATTTTTTTTGGAATTTGCTTATTCTTGCTACAATGACTTGGCTTGCCATATTGTTAGGACTATTTGACAGGTGACAAACTTATCAATCGTTTTATGTCAGCAATTTTTCCTTTTCTTCTGATTTAATGGAATATTACAAGCATATTATTAAGCAAGAAGATATCTTATTATTCCGATTCCTCCCAATCCAATTCCGTTTTATTTCGAGGGACCGTAGTCTTAGTTATTCCCACGACATGGAAGATATATAGGTCAATGGTACTCACCCCACACTTTTTTTCTTCTTCTTAAGAACAATAAGAAATCGAAAACTGCATTCAACGGTGGAGCCAGTGGCAGTGGTTTTTATTTGGAGGGACCGTAGTCCGTAGCACTGAAATGATGTGTTTGAGAGGGGCCAAAACGATATAACTAGAATAATTGGGAAAAATACTTAATTTTTTCAGAGTAATGGGGATGTGATCCATCGGTCCTCCTTATCTCCGTTGTACAATCACTCAATCAAAAGTGGACACGACTCTCTATTCTAGAACCAATTCTCACACAAAAATAGGTCCTTCCTTTGTATATTTGTTTAATGATTTTGAATCTGAATTGAAAAATAGGTCTTGGATTTTTTATTTTTATCACACATGTTCATCTCAACATTGTACATGTACAAAGTTATATTAAAATAGACCTGTTTTTTTTCAAAATCTTACAAGACGATTGATCCTTTTAACCTTTTATTTTGTCTTAATTGATTAGGTTATCCTCTTAAAGACAAAACGAAGTGATTGGATTTGAAAATATATCATTCAATTGATCACCAACGACAGTGAAAATGACTAAAAAGTAAAAACAGAACTGAATTAAACTAATTATAATTATCTACTTACTTTCCACACAGTACTCACTAAATTATTAGAAGTTTAAATTAATAAAATACAACAACAAAAAAACCTTGTCAGCTTCTATAATTCTTTTTAATAAACAAACACCGCACAGATTAGTTCATATAAATCTAAAATGAGTGGAAAACACATCACCATTATTTGTTGTAAAATCAATGACAAAAATATCACTAAGTTGTTGTCTCTTTGCTATGTAGATTTATTTATGTATGTTTCAAAGTGGAAATGGAAATGATCCCTTTGATCTCTTCCATTGATGATTAATGTATTGAGATCTAGATGTAGCTAGTACATGTACAATGTTTTCTGATGTATTCCACTATGGTGGTCCTCAATTATACAGTAGCTTTTGATCACTATATTCTCTGTCATGACAATCCGATATGACATGCACTGCTCTGACAAGATGGTCTGATGATCTGATATTTTTTCTGATATTTTTAAAGTATGTGGTTGGTAGTTGATAAAATGGTTGTGAAAAACAATCACATATTAACCACTTATTTATTGCAATGTTTAAGTATCATAAGATTAGGTGATACCAGATCATGAGAGGATCCAAATTCCATTTTTTATATGGTCAATCACAGACTTAGCTCGTTCGAATTTATCCATCGTCCACTTCATTTGTTTTTTTAGAGGCATGGTTGTTGATCACCCGGTTATATCTGTGATAGCTTCTTTCAAACCCGTTTCTTTTTTCACTTGTTCATCTTCTAATCCATCGAAAATTTTGTTCTAATTAATATCGATAAAAACATCATTCAAATCTCCTATTAATTATCGTAACTGTCATCGTGATCGGTGATCTTTTATATTAAACATCATATATACCATTTAAACATGACGATGTTGCGTGTTTCCACTTAAAACTTTGTGACTCACCATGCACGAATTCGATGGTTGTGTACATGTGTTTATCGTCATGCATACAAAGTCCTAGCTCATCACTCAAAACGTAACAAGATATGCCATAATCAATGTACCAAATTCCCCACTATCGGCATATATATACGAGTGAGCAACTTTACAAGCGCATATTCGCAGCTCAAGCCAGCACAGCACGGCTTGATGGTCGAGACAATCCATACTTTTAGTGCTTTCTTCCTATTGGAACTCACGAATTGCACGTTGCTTCCATTTGTTGATTACGAATTTACGATACGAGAAAATCTTTTGTGGGAGTGGTGAGACGTGAGACAGTACAATTCAGTCTCTTAATTTTACACGACTTTAATATTTTGAATTATATTTTTATACTTTCAATAAAAATTAATTATATAATTTAAACAATTTGATTGGACGGTCTTTAATGTTTTACCACCTGAAGGTGAGATTGTCCCACACAAGTTTTTCTCTTACTATACATCTTCGTTACGAAAAATAGACGTCAATATTTTTTTTATAAATATATAGTTAAATTATTTTAATTTTTACCTCAACCTTTTCTGTTATTTACATTTATTGTCATGGTCCATGAGTCTCCACGAATTTAATGAAGCTAGCTTTACTTCTGTTTACAAACATGTATGATAACTTTTATCCTTAGTGTTATGCGATTAGATAACTCCTAATTACAAGAGCATATATATATATATATATAGGTCGCACATGTAGTATTTGATATGTACAAGTTTTGATAATACTCTAACGATGTTGATTTAAAAAAAATAATAAAAAAATAAAATCATTACATCTAAAAGATAAATAAAAAAGGACTTGGGTTGCAACTTGCAATGATGCATTTCATATGATAATTTCCACTTTTAATAATCACTTTAGTACGAAAAAGGAAAAATAATGTTTGTCCATAACAATAATTTTCAATCCCCACCATTATCAACTGCTAAGTTGTGAGGGAACAATAAATTAACTTGATAAGTAATGTGACTCAACCTTAATCAACTTTGCCTGCCACGTTTATTCTAGTGTTTGGTCAAGTCTTTCGTTTTCTGTAGTGTAAGAGTTACTAATCGAAATTTAGGGATTTGGTTTATATTTATCATGATGAAAAATAAGATACTAAAAACGATTAATTTGTTACCGTAATACTTTCTAATATATTAAAGAGCGCTCGCTCATTCAATTTTACATTATCTTAGGTTTGAGTCATTAATATATGATAACTGTATAAAATAATAAAAATAAAATAAAATAATGCTAAATATCTCACTTACAATCCAACTATTTCCATCCCAACACACGTGGCTGCTGAGGTGTCACTTGGTGAGTGGACACACATTAATTGATATTTATTTCTTTTACTTATGTATTCATTCACCAGACAAACATTCACCAGTTAATGTTTGTCCACTCATCAAGTGACACTTCAGCTACCACGTGTGTTGAAATGAAAATGGTGAGATTGTAGGTGAGATGTGTAGCACTAATGTAAAAAAAAAAAAAAAATGTTTATTTATTATAAAAAGTTTATTTTAAAAACTTTTGCCTTTTTACTCTACCAACATCCAAAGACCAAAGTTTGTGCAACCAATTTTTGCGAATTGGCTAAAGGTCATTAATTATTATCATTATTATTTCTTGAATACATTATATTTTTGTTTTGATCTATGATCATATATGTTTGGTTCAAGATGCGGAATTTGATATAAGCTAATATAAACTGTTTTTTAAAAAACATAAAAAAGAACAAAAAAAAAAAAAAACCTATTACAATAAATTTGAGGTTTAAGAGATGGGGATACGATTCGAGCTTATATTCTTATGATATAACCATATAAGGCATACCCCTAAATCAAATACATCTCTTTATATAGATCGATGATTTACATGAATATGAAAATGAGATACACAATTGATAAATTAGTCTGTTCGATAAAATAGATTGAACAAACTGTCCATTTAAAAATATTTTAAACAGTATGTGTCACATTTAATTTCCCGATTAACCATTTATTAAACTATAATCCAATTGATTATTGGAATATATTGAATTATACAACCGAAGAGAAAATTATATACAAATATATTAAATATTGACAAAACTCGTTCATTTTAGGGATATAATCATCCTCCATAGCCACACAAACCACCCCCCCCCCCCCCCCCCCCCCCCCCCTTCCTTCCCATAATAATCATTTCTTCCCCTGTAGTTTGCTATATTCATCATTCGCCCCTACCGATAGATTTTCCTTTAAAACCTTCCGTTGACCATTAAACTGGAAGGTTAATATGGTAAAATGATAAAAACAAATATTTTTTTAAATAAAAATACAAAATACAAAATTACGGATGGCAAAATAACCTACGGGGACCCATACTTATTGGGTGGAGATGGGTTTCAATTTGGTAGGAATGAGACGGAGATAGATAATAAAACCCATAAAGGGTATTGGGTGGGGATAGGTTTTATAATTCCCACCCTACCCTGCCCCTCTTAAAATATAGTATTTATTTATTTTAATTTAGTTTAATATTTATGTCTTAAAATAATCGAATTTATTTATTGCGTTTTGAGATTTATATTTATCAAGTGATTTTCAATAGTTTTTTTGGAATTACTTTTATGTATTAGATCATATTCATTGGGATATATTTATTATTTTAATAAATATATATTTTACAATATTTTAATAAATAATTTAGATAAATAGGTTAAATTGGGTATATTGGGTGGGGACGGGGAAAGCATACCCAACGCCCGCCCTGCCCTACTCCATCTATCGAGAGGCTTTATGAGGGGATGGGTTTTTAAAAGATAAATGGGGTGAGGTGCGAGGAGGACCACCCTGCCCCGAACTCGTCTTATTGCCATCCCTATACAAAATCTCTCCAACGATCTCTCTCTCTCTCTCTCTCTCTCTCTCTCTCTCTCTCTCTCTCTCTCTCTCTCTCTCACATATCCGATCTCTCTCGTCAACCCGTCTTTCTCTCTTCCAGAGCTCGTCGTTTACAACGATCGATGTGAAACGAAGATTTACGTTTCTCTTCTTCTCTGTTTATCTTATGTCTTTTTCCTCATTTCTCTGTGGCGCGACATCGATTGAGTTTCGATTTCATTTGGTTTGTATGGGTGTTAAAGAGAGAGAAGAGAATGGATCGATGGTGATTTTTGGATTTGATTTTTCTGGGTTTTATAGGGATTTTTAGGGGGGTTTATGGGGATCGATGGTGATTTTTGGGTTTTATTTTTTTGTGTGGGAGTTTTATTTTTCTGGGTTTTATGGGGATTTTTGGGATTTTTAGGTCTCTTGAAAGTTTTGTTCAGTTAATGAATTGAGCTCAAACATTTTAATTATACTTGTTTTATTTTAGATTATGATAATTTGAATTCAGTTAATGGTTCTTATAGCTAGTCAATTTTAAGAAATAATGTGGTATTTATATATCTTACCAATTAAATAATGGTTAGAGGAATTTTGGTTGAGATTTTTGATGTTGAATCCAACACCTGTTTGAAGTTTGGTTTGACATTTGTATATCAATGCAGCATGCAGAGAAAATGGTGTCCCTGAATAGTTGCGGTGAGAGATTTATGTTGGCTTAGTTTTGATTTACTTAGAGTTCTCACATTTATGAATATTGTTTGTCTGCTTGCATTGCTCTTTACCAAACAGGATGGACAAATAATTTGCTTGTGTATGCTAGATGTTTAAATTGTGTATTCCTTTGATTAGAGGGTGGATAGGTTTGTGGTAGATAGGGGGTTGCTGGGATTGATTGAATCAAATATGGACCGATAATGGTGTTGTTGAATTTGGACTGGTGATGGTGTTGTTGATGATGATATCCTGGCTTTGATTTGATTTGATTTGTTTGTTTGTTTTTGTTGTTTTTTTTTTTTTTTTGTTTCTTTTATGCTTTATAAATTATTTTATAGTCTCTACCATCCATTCTATGAGATGGAAGGTGGAGATCCATTTAAGATTTTTTTTTTTATAATTAATTAAAAAAAAAAATCTCATTCATGTCATAAATATTGAAGGGCAACAATGTCTTTTTACATAAAAATTAACTTTTTGGAAAATCTAACCGGGGGTTGGGGATAACGGATATGGCAAACTATAGGGGGAAAATAGCTATTACTAAAATTAATGGGGGTAAAGTGTCTAATATAGAAAACTATTGGGGGGAAATGATTATATCCCTTCATTTTACACTAAAAAAACATTTTCCATGCATAATTCAGAATTAACGATCAATCAATTCATGATGGAGACATTCTAACAATTACTCTTTTAAATCATATATATATATATAATTATTAATATCTTAAAAGAATAAAATATTTATATGAATCTTTTAAAAGTATTACTTTAAGCGCTTTTTTATTAATAATAATAAAAGAAAAAAAAAAAAAAAGTAGAGGGACGTGCATGCCCTAAAACACATTAATCTAAAAATACACACAATCGTTAATATAATACAATAAATAATTTTAAAAAAAGGAACCTAATTAATCAGACCATCAACGTTAATTCTTTTTTATCTCAACCTATGCGGCTCAATTAGCGACAAAGCTTAATTCCGTTTGGAACGCTGAAGCCGCATAATCAGTACGAATCTTAGTCTTAGTTATTGAGAGTCACTTAAAACTCCCCTTGCTTATTTAAAACTTTGAACCAGATAAAATCATAAAAGTTGGCTTCACTCTTCTTTTTAATTTGGTCACCACGGGAATCTAATTATTATCAAACATGGGATCTTCTGTACGGTGATTAGAATTTGAAGCATGAATATCATAGTCTTCTGATATATTCTCCAAATTAATCTTTTATCTTTTGAAATCTCATTCAAAATTTGCTGATCATTTTCAATCATTGGATTGTCAAGAATCACTTTTAATGTACATATTTTCTAGAGAACATTGAAGATTCTCATTTTTATCTTCTAAATTTAAACACTTGGTATTCAAATTATTGAAGATATTAACATTAATTCTCGCATCTTAATTAAGGAATTGTTTAGCTGTTTGAATTTGAGTCGGAGAAATAATCTCAATTATACTTTAATGACATACATGTACAAATTTAAAATATATAAGGAAAATGTGCATGTCCATTAAATTTTTTGTTCAGATGGTATGCATATTTCCATTCATGTTAAAGGTAAGTGGCTAAGTGCATTTATCAAAGCATGTACGAAGAGTTTTCTTTCGGTATTAGTGGTGTCCACGATTTGGTTTAGGTTTGAAACCATCAGTTACAGTTCCGTGGAAAGGTAAAACCGTAACCGTAACCAGTTTAGCTGGTTTGGTTTACGGTTTTTAACCGTTAGTTAAACAGTTCGGTTACGGTTTCAGTTTGGTTTTCAAAAACACTGCCACATGTCACCTTACGATTGACTTGTTTATTTAAAAAAATAAAATAAAAGAAAACGGTTAAACTGACGGTTTTTAGACGGTTTTCTTAACTTGTAACCGTAACTGAACCATCTCAAAACTGGTTTTATAACCAGCGGTTAAGGTCACAGTTTTGGTTATGGTTTTAAACATATGGCTTTGATTCGAAACCGCTAGTTTAACAGAATTGTAGGCACCACTACCCGGTATAGTAGGCTTCCGACTCTTGGAACCAGACATCTCTCGAATCTCGACCGTTCAATGTTAGATTCCATTTAAGACCACCTAACAAAACAAATATACACCAAGTGAGGGGTTTAATTCATCGACAGGAATCAGATGCTATGCAATTTCGTGAAAACAAAAGGAAAAATTGGAGTGGATGAACCGATGAACATTCTAATTCTTTAACTTGATATAGATTATAGAACATATGATTTTCGCACAATAGCAAAGAAGAGCAGGAGAAACCAAAAAAATAAAAAAAGAAAAAGAAAAATACCTCCTTTAAAATGTGTATCCTTGTAGTGATGTCATAAACCTGGCATATTTTCACAGCAAGTTTTGGATAACGAAAGTGACTAACCGTCCACACCTCTTTTTACACGAACCCTTCTCCATATCCCCTGGCCAACCCCACCATCTCACTTCCCATTAAAAAAAAAATATATGAATATTGTATTTAACCACCGAAAATAAGATATATAGCTGTCGTATATGTGTTTTATTTTCACATATCTTATTTTCAATAACCAAATGCACGACTGATTAATACATCAATGAACCTGTTGCATGACCGATATTTTCTTTATAATAGTCGGAATCTATAGTTAAACCAATATTTCAACTTTTGTTGATTTTTTATTTTCATGATATTATTATGTTATCATTAATTGCGAATTTTTTTATTAATCTCTTCAAAAGTTGATTGATTGAGAACATGCATTTTGTAATTTTGAAGATTCCAGCAGCAGTACACTGTCTTTTATAGATATCAAATATTTTTAATGAAACCAATAATATTATTCAAAATTGCAAAAAATGTATCAAAAATCTTCTGTATAAACAAAAATTCCTACCCATTAATCAAATGAAAAACAAGGCCATCCTTGCTAACTCAATCGGTAAATGTACCTTTACTTTTAAATGTTTTTTTTAAATTTTTTTTTAACTATTATAATAAATTCAAGATTTTTTTAAAGTGGATTATAATTTGAATTTACGAGATATATATATATATATATCTTACCAACGAACTATCATTCATATATTATAGTTGATGGTAAAAGTGCTCATTCGGTCGAACAATGTTTTATATCACCTTTACTTTTAAATGTTTTTTTTTTAATTTTTTTTTAACTATTATAATAAATTCAAGATTTTTTTAAAGTGGGTTATAATTTGAATTTACGAGATATATATATATATATCATTCATATATTATAGTTGATGGTAAAAGTGCTCATTCGGTCGAACAATGTTTATATCACCGTAATTATATAATTTTATTTATATATAAAAACAATATCATATATAATATTAAATTATTATTAGATTTGATAGGGAAAGAAATAGTTAAATAATTTTAAAAAAAATATATTAAAACGGGTAAAAGCGGCGATAATGAAAAGTAAGCAACCAAGCACTTGAGCAACATTTTTCGCCACCACTAGAGTGAAAAAGTTGTTCGTTTTAAAAAATACTAGAGAGAAAGAGATAGCGAATATGTCCTCTTCTCAATTCGGGTTATAAATAGAAGAGCAAGCCTATATTTGTCCCGAATAAAACAGTCTGCTCTGTTCTCTTCTCTCCTCTGCTCTCTATCTTTGCTATACTATTCTGTATTTAGTAGGGTTTCTTGTTATTTGTATCTATCATTCTGTCTCTCCAGCTCACTCGCTCAACTCAACTCACTCTCTCACTAGAAACTGACCAAAAAACAGAGAGTGAGAGAGAGAGAGAGAGAGAGAGTGTGTGTGTGTGGAAGTGATGGACACGTATACGCTGCATCTCGCCATGGCGGCTCTGGTAGGAGCGTCGTTCGTGGCCGTGTCGGCCTACTACATGCATAGGAAAACCCTAACTCAGCTGCTGGAGTTTGCGAAATCGGTGGAGAGAGACCGGGATGAGAACTCGGACGCCGAAGGCATGCCGCCGCAGCAACAGCACAGCATTAAGAAGCAGACGTCGTCGTCGTCGGCTCGGCGCGGCGGCCAGGGGAGACGGAAGGGGACCGGTTACTACCGGCGCGGTTCGGCTTCGTTGCCGGACGTGACGGCTATTTCCGGCGCTGGAATCGACGGGAATGGTCCGTTTCTGCTGGATGGGATTCCTCCAGGGCTTCCCAGGCTCCACACGCTGCCTGAAGGTATGGCTCCCTCGGACTTCTCTTCGGAGTGATAAAACTCGGCTTTATTTGATGGTTTATATTGTTTGCATTGACAAAAGTTTAGTCAAAATCAGGTTAAATTTGGAGAAATGCTTTATATGATTGTTATTGAATCATTGGTTGACATGCCTCTAGGCTGTCATCTAATTTGATTTAGAATGGAGTCTATAAGCTCGATTGCTTGTTGTATGATTAAAATAAAAAAAACTTGGATAACTAGTGGTAGAGTAGAGTGTAGTTAATTTTAGTGAAAGGCTGCTTGGTTTTAATCTTTTTTGCAATTATCACTTGTTTTTTATGTTTGTGAAACCCTTTCTCTAAAAGATGATGGAATATTAAATCAAAGAAATCGCAACTTGGAAGCAAAAAGGATAAGAACCAAATATTACACAAGGTTAAACTAAAGCAAACCATCTGTAATCAAATGGCCAACAGAATGTGAAATTGTAAGGTGTCATAATATTTGCTTTGAAGTATTCAAAGGTAGAGTGATTATTATTATTTGTTTTTCTCGAGCATTTATTTTAAATGAGCTGGTTTAGGGATCTGAAGCATGGGTTAGAACAAAAGATTATGAAGATCATTGATCTCCACCAACTAGTCGGAAAAAAATAATCAAGTTTTATGCGCTAATTTAAGGTCTTATAGCCATGGTTATCCCAAATGGTTCAATTGTGTCTGAAACTGCCGTATTCTGTTTGTTTAAGAACATTACAATTATATTTCAGGGAAATCTGCTGGGCATGCAAGTTCAACCAAGAGGATTAGTAGTTTTATAATGCCAACTTCTCCCAAGTCTCCCAGTGCTAGTGCCTTTGAGAGTGTAGAAGGATCCGATGATGATGACAATATGGCTGACAGTTCTAAACTAGACACTGCATACCTGCATACCAATGGAAATGCCGTGAGTTCCTTAAATTATAGTGAAGCATATTTCTGTTTCTTGTAACCCTTTATAAATTCTCTGCTCCTCTCTCTCTCTCTCTCTCTCTCTCTCTCTCTCTCTCTCTCACATACAAAAACAAAAATAACTGCCATGTGCCTTTGGGTATTGCAAGTTATGGTGGAAATTCACATCTGATGAATGAGAAGTATACATCCAATGAAATAACTTATCTTTCATAAGTTTTTGTCAAGTTCCATTTGTATTATGCATCAAGAATCTTGATGGATTTTCAAGGTTATATATGAAACTCTCATGTGCAGGGCCAAAATTTACCAGAGCCTAATGGGGAGCCTGTAGCTGTTACAAGCATGATACGATCACACAGTGTATCTGGTGATTTGCATGGGGTTCAGCCTGATCCTATTGCTGCTGATATTCTCAGGAAAGAGCCAGAACAAGAAACTTTTGTTCGGCTTCAGATTAGCCCTACTGGTATTGACTCATTATCATCTCTGTCTGATGTAAATTTCACTTATACTCACCCTTTTTAGAATCAGTGTATTTGCATATGTACATTTTGTCTTGGCTGCTCCACGTTATCAAACAGCTATTATGTTGTTGCTGCAATTTCATGGATTTCTGTATAAAATTGTGCAAAGATGATATAATGTGAATTTTATCAATGCTACGAACTGATGCAACACTGATGATAGTAGAGTACTTAAGCTTTTTGTTTGCAGCTTCTAGGGAATATAAAATTGTATGAATGGAAAATGTCATTAGGTTAGATTATATGATTTGTTACTTAAATGGAAATAAATATGTAAATAGACCTTTATATTGATTAATTACATTACCAATGCTGTTTGTTTTGCTCTTTTCAACATCCTTTTGTTTGAAAATTTTATTTCTAGTTGAATTTAAAAGATACAGAGTTTGAAATTCAAAGAATTTAACATTTAATTGTGCATTGAAATATATTCTAAATTTAGTTGTAATTTCTTTTATCTTGAACTTTTCTTAGAGGTGCCATCACCTGATGAAGTGGAGGCCTATGTGGTTCTTCAAGAATGCCTTGAAATGCGAAAAAGATATGTATTCAATGAAGCAGTTGCTCCATGGGAAAAAGAAGTAATATCTGACCCCAGTACACCAAAACCAAATCCTGCACCATTTTATTTTACTCCTGAGCGAAAGTCTGAGGTGAGTTCATACTTATGTTTCTCATATTCTGTGCCTCTACAACTTAGGGTTGTCATTTATTGTTCTCTTGTGGTCATAAACATGCTCTGTGTTTTCTGCAGCATTATTTTGAGATGCAAGATGGAGTTATTCATGTTTATCCAAACAAAGACTGTAAGAGACTTCAATGATACACTTTTCTTGTTTTTCATGATTCTCAAAGTTCCATCTTCTGTTGGATATTTTGTGCATGTATGAATTTTCTTTTTTTCTTCATTTATATTTCTGATCAGCAAGAGAAGATCTTTTCCCTGTTGCGGATGCGACAACCTTCTTCACTGACCTGCATCACATACTTCGAGTAATTGCATTAGGAAATATGAGAACTTTATGTCATCATCGGCTGCTTCTTCTGGAACAAGTAAATACTTATTTTATGAATAATTATGAACAACTAAAAGGCATTCTTCTGTTTTCAATAGCCACCAGATCCTTAACAATATACCCTTATTGGTACTGTTCAGAAATTCAATCTTCATTTGATGCTTAATGCGGATAAGGAATTCCTAGCTCAGAAAAGCGCACCGCATCGTGACTTTTATAATGTTAGGAAAGTGGATACACACGTTCATCACTCAGCATGCATGAACCAGAAGCATCTTTTAAGGTTCATAAAGTCAAAGTTGAGGAAAGAGCCTGATGAGGTAAAGTTTGGTTATGTTTGCTGATGTGTTGTCAAGTTCTCTTCTCTGGATTCCATGACAAACATGATATGCTTTTTTTTTTGGACACTAAATCCTAATCCTTGCCATGTAAGCAAGGGTCCAGTTTTTTATCTGCTTAAGAATTGATGTTGACATCATATTTATCTAGTTATCTATATGATGATAAGTATGCAATATTTATTTAGTAATGATTTAGCTTTTGTGTTCTCTTAATCAGGTTGTAATATTCCGAGATGGGACATACTTGACCTTGAAAGAAGTTTTTGAGAGCTTGGATTTAACTGGGTAGGAAATTTACTAGTTTATTTTCATCTCACCTGCCTTCAACATCCCGCCCCCGCCACACCCTACATTCCACCCTCCCCTCCCCTACAAAAGCTAATAATAATAATTTCTTTTGATAATTTTTATTTAAGGTTTTATACATGCATAATATGATCTTTCTTAATATTGTTTGAACAGGTATGATCTGAATGTTGATCTCTTGGATGTTCACGCAGACAAGAGCACCTTTCATCGTTTTGATAAGTTTAACCTTAAGTATAATCCCTGTGGTCAAAGTAGGCTGAGGGAAATTTTCCTTAAACAGGATAATCTTATTCAAGGTATATCCTGGTTGTTACCTCATTTATTAGGCTATGCAAGATGTGATACCTTTAACTCATCTTCATAAGGAAGATTATATGGTTCTAACTTATGTAATCCACACTTAAATTTACATCTAAAACTCAGTTAAAAGAGCTACAATTGGAATTTACTACCTTCTTCAAATCTTTCCTTAGTTCATTATTCCTAGCGTTTGTCAGTTGTTTTGGAAATTAGTACTTGGAACTTCATGTCTTATTTATTTCTTGTCATTATATATCGATAAGTAGAATATCCAAATCAACTGGATGTCAATTTAGAGTTTTTTGGCATTTTTTTAATTAATCAACTACTAATTGTGCTTGTTTGTCTTCACTAGATTGATGGATGATTCCTGATGTCGTAATGTGTTCCTTTTTTGATTGAATTGGACGTGACTTTCCATTATTCATTAAATAATTGTAGTATTATTGCTTTATTGTAAAACAGGGCGTTTCCTTGCTGAGCTGACAATGCAAGTGTTTTCTGATCTTGAAGCAAGTAAATATCAGGTGCTTCCCTTACCTTCTTATATTGAATCATAACTGTTCAGAAGAACTTTGTCATTTTCTTGGAAGCTATGGTAGTGTATGGCTGTAGTTCTGAAACTTCAAATATATTTTTCCCTGATAAATTATTCAACTTGTTAACAAAACAGTACCTTTTTCTTCTTTTTTAATTTTTCATTTATTTATCCCTTGGGGTTATTATCTATGTTTATGATTTTTTTCCTCCTGTAGTTGAGTTACAACTTACAAGAGGTTAGATAATAGAGAGTTGTGATATCCCTTGTTGCATGCACACATGCATAGACAACATATTTATAGGACGTGTATATCATTGATAATTAACCGTGGCTGATTCTCAATTTGTTTTCTGCAGATGGCAGAATATCGAATTTCAATATATGGAAGGAAGCAAAGTGAGTGGGACCAGCTGGCAAGTTGGATTGTGAACAATGAATTGTACAGTGACAATGTTGTGTGGTTAATTCAGGTACTGACAGAAACTCTGAAATCCCATTTTAAATGTTAAAATTTTATTATTGAGTGAGAATATTTTGTTCTAGATTAAATTTAATGCTTCACCCCTCACTCTTTCCATCCTGTTTCTGCATGTGAGTGTATGTGCACATATTGTGCTAATTAGATCCTGCACATAATTGGTGGTCTTTCCACTTCATATCAGAGGTTATATATCTAGAAAAGATGATTTTCTTGCATTAACCTATACATCGTTGTACATTTGTATACTCTTAGCCCCAGAATGTGACTTATAGTGCTATCGGTGGGCCATTTTCTTAACAATGAAGCATTAATTTCTATTTCTTGCTTTCTTTTGATCCCTTTCATGATTTGTTTTTGCCTTTTGGGTGTTATACTGCCTGAATTTTACTTCTTCAAGGCATTAGTAAAAAGAATATCAAAGAATTTCATGGTTTTTGGTTATTGTTTTCCGCTCTCAGATTCCAATTAGACAGTCAGATTCCAATTAGACAAGTATAATGTTAATGTTGTTAATAATCGCCTGTTCTTGATGTGGAGTTGTCTTCTGTTTACCAGCTTCCAAGGCTGTACAATATATACAAGGAAATGGGGATTGTGACGTCCTTCCAGAACATTCTTGACAATATCTTTATTCCACTATTTGAGGTTACTGTGGATCCGGATTCTCACCCTCAGTTGCATGTTTTCTTGAAACAGGTTTGCTATCCGTTCTGTGTAAAATCTTCTGATTTACATATTATAGGCTTGTTCTGGTGATCTACTGTAGTAATTCGAAATGCTTCATGTCTTCATTTTCTTTATGTCTTTTATCTTTTTGTTCTTGTATTTTATTTTACTATTATTGTTTAAACCTCTAAACTTTTGCCGCTAAGATTCTATGATGTTTACTTGTCACCTGTAATTCAGGTTGTTGGGTTGGATTTGGTTGATGATGAAAGCAAGCCCGAAAGACGCCCAACAAAACACATGCCCACACCAGCTCAATGGACCAATGTATTCAATCCAGCATTTTCATACTATGTGTATTACTGTTATGCTAACCTCTACACATTAAACAAGGTGTGTATTCTTATCAGCAAGCTATCATATTTTAATAGCGAAAACATTTTCTAGATGTGTATTAAAGATCATTTCTTCTCTGTTTTTATTTTTTTTATTTATTTTTTATTTTTTTTTATTTAACTTACAAGGAAAGATCAAAAAATTGTTGCTTGTGATCATTCAATTTTGTCCCCTTAAATCACAACTCTCGAATGAGTAAAACTTCTAGGCTAATCTATTTAGGATTACTCTCTAGCACTTCTTCCTTTTGAGGGGGAAGTAGTAGGGATTTCTCTTTTCCTCACAAGGGTTTGTCTCTCTTTTTTTTTTGGATGTACCTGTTACTAGATGTGATTGTCCTAATTTTGGCGTTTAAGTGCTAACTTGTTAGATATCACTCTTCAGCTTCGCGAGTCAAAGGGTATGACAACTATCAAATTCCGGCCGCATTCAGGAGAGGTACTCATAGAAACTTTTTCCTTTTTGATTAAAATATCTTATAGTAGGTTCCTCAAGTCTGATATTTTCAGGCTGGTGACATTGACCACCTTGCTGCAACATTTCTTACGGCTCAAAATATTGCGCATGGAATCAATTTGAGAAAATCTCCTGTACTTCAGTATCTCTATTATCTGGCTCAGGTAAGAAGAGAGAGCAGTCTTTTGTCAAATTGGTGTTATCAAATATTTATTTGAAATAATTAATTTGTTATGTCTTGGTTCAGATTGGTCTGGCCATGTCTCCTCTGAGCAACAACTCCTTGTTTCTAGACTATCATAGGAATCCTTTTCCCATGTTTTTCCTACGGGGTCTCAATGTTTCACTTTCAACTGACGATCCACTCCAAATCCACCTAACTAAAGAACCTTTGGTGGAAGAATATAGCATAGCTGCTTCTGTGAGTCTCTCTCTCTCTTTCTCTATATATATATATATATATAATAACTTTCAAGTGCGGGATCCCGTACACATTTTTCATGCGGTTTCACTATTGTAGAAAAATTTACACCAATTCTTGGTAACGAGAATCAATGAAACTGTACGAAATTCAAGTACAGGATCATGCACTCGAAAGTTATTTTATATATATATATATATATATATATATATGCACACACACACATATCACCCTGAGCAGCATTTGAAACATATATCGTTGCTAGGGTTAATAACCATAAAGCTCTTGTCCTATAGGTGTGGAAGTTGAGTTCATGCGATCTATGTGAGATTGCTCGTAATTCAGTCTACCAATCAGGTTTCTCACATGCTTTGAAGGTACTTACTCTTATCCACACTATGATTGTAGATGCTGATAGTTTTAAGAAAGGACAGTGATTTGGTGCTTTCTTCTTCAATTACGAAGAGCAATGTTGGAGTATTAAAACCTTGAGCATCATTAATTTATTTTATTATTTGTTTTGATGCATTTTCACCTCTACCCAAGTGGATCTGAATTATTAAAATTTCTGTTTCAGTCACATTGGATTGGATTAGAGTACTATAAAAGAGGACCAGATGGAAATGATATTCATAGGACAAATGTGCCTCATATCCGGATTCAATTCCGAAACACGGTACAAATTCTTTTTCTCATTTATTGCCTAATGTTTTGCCTCCCCATAGTGTTACAAAATTTGACCATTTTGTGCTTTCGTCTAACGTTAATAATATCAACTATAAAATTAGACTTTATTGCATTGTTCAATAGTACCGATATTCATTGGTGTTTACTGTTGCAAAAGTAATGCATAACAGAAATAAGTAACCGGTGTTATTAAACCTCGTGCAGATCTGGAGAGAGGAAATGCAACAGGTTTATTTGGGCAAGGCAATCATCCCCAGAGAAGTAGACAAGTGATATGCAAAGTGCTATCACTTAAATCAATTCTTATGACAATGATCATATGCTTATAATATAGGTAGACGTCAGGTTATGTGATGATGCTTGCAATTTTTCTCAAGAGTTTAATGGGATAATCTGAAGTCTGAACTACCCCCTATGCACTTTCACTTGCAGTGTTTTCATTGTGAGGGGATTATATACTCAGGTCCTGAAAGCTGAAAAATGGCTTAGGACAAGCGACAAGCCGAGAACTTACACATGAAGGGAGGGAGGAGGGCGATGTTCGAATATGTACGACTTTGGTCCGTAGAGCCTATAGTGAAAAGATGCCGGTCTGGTATCTCTTATCAAATAACGACATGGATAACTTGTATCATCATCTAGCTTAAAGTTACATGAGCAATAATATCACTTATCTAGGGCCTAATTTTGTACTACTGCAGTTTTATATAAATTGTCATGCTTACCTGTGGCAAGGAGAGAAATTTCCCTTGCTTCGTCAATTTTGTCATCAGGAGCTTTCGGCCTTTCTCAGGAACAAAATAGAAACCGAAGCTTTTAAAGTTCTGAGATATTACTGAAATGCTATTAATAGAGAATCACATTTTAGATCAACTAAATGTTTTCGATTACACCTGAACTTAACCTTCCTCGGCCTACGATTTAACTGTCAAGGGAGGTTTTTAATCTTATATGCCTCAAGTATACCACCTAGTTACATAAATATTGATTGTTTTGAACTTAATTTCCCTTGCTGTTGAGTCATCCCAATAAGTTCAAACAGGCGAGATACTAAGGTAGTGAAATGGTGAAAATCTTCAGTACACCATATAGCCAATTATATTTTGTCAAGCTAATCATGTGTGTATTCTATACCACATAACATAATTTTAGTAGCCAACTACTGTGCCTTGAAAGATTTTCTCAAAAAGATGAAAAATTGATTCCGGGCAGCTTCCCGAAAAGTCGAAAACATGAAAACATACCAGTAAAACAATAGTCCTTACTGGAAAATGTGATCATGCTTTTTACCAACTAATAAATCATTGCAAACAAAAATTATCTTGACAGTTCAAAATCTCTTACAAATTTCCAATCCAAGTAAAACAATAGTCCTTAATGGAAAATGTAATCATAATAACTTGAGCGTAAAACAATAATCCTTGCTGGAAAATGTGATCATGCTTTTTACGAAGTAATAAATCATTGCAACAAAAATTCTCTTGACGGTTCAAAATCTCCTACAAATTTCCAATCCAAGTAAAACAATAGTCCTTAACGGAAAATGTAATCATAATAACTTGAGCGAAAACATGAAAAATGAATTCCGACGAAAAATTGAAGTTAATAATTCAGCATACAATGAGTATTACATGCAAGTGAACAAAACTATAATCCTATTATTTGTACTGCTTTATCTCTTTGGTTATGCCCTCAGCCAGTGAGTCAACATCATTATTCTTCCCAAAAAATTTCACAAACTCCATTTTAGGACTCATTAAGTACCTGCAAAAGATGAGACAATATTGTCAGACGAATTAATCGCAAGCATCATTTCGAGACCATCTACTTTGATACATAATGCAAGAACAAAAACATCTTCTGATCGGTCAAAAATAACCAGTTTAGTGAGGGACAAGTTGACCAAGGAACAAAGTAATGGACATGTACAGAAGAAATAGAAATGATGTAAATCAATATAAGAAATCATAACATTATTATGTTTCTCTTTCAGGAAAACAGGAAGGTCAGATTGTTAAATGGAAAATCATCTGGTCCGGATTAAGAGTTTGTTCAATTTACAGGATGATGACATTTATCAATATATATATAATAAAAGAGTCAATAACAAAACACACAAGCAATGGACAGAGATTATGACAAATAAACCACTCATACACACAAAATTTAAATAGAACAAAAACTAGAGAAAGATGATACACACATGACTATGGAGTGATCAACAAGATAGTCTGAGTCCTCCTCTGCTGTCTTCATATAGTAAACTCGATATGCACGAGCAACGTTTTTTATCTCATCTGGCTTCCCAGTTAACCCAATCAATTTTGGATGAAACTCTGAGGTATTGAAAAAAACATGGAAACTAAACTTAGATTGACCAAATCATTGTTTGTATATACAAATAAATTTAGCATTCTCAGAAAAGCACCAAGTAAGAAGCACCTTTGACATACTCCCGGACTTGCTCAACGGTATCTCTCTCGGGATCAACGGAGATGAACACAGGCGCAATCTCAATCCCCGCTTTTTCTTCTGCAAGCATAGAAGCAATAATAACCATTACATAATCACAAATATGGCAGCTAAGAAAAAACAAACTAGCACCTAAATCAACTTCAGATATGACTATTATTTGTTCAAATGGGAATGTTTTCTGTTGAACATTAAGAATCAGAGAGTTGTCGAGATAAATAAGTGTTACTACAGTATTGTTGAAACACACCAAATCCACACAGAAGAATTAAAACTTACTTATTTTATCAACTGCAGCAGCTAGTTTTTGCAACTCATCCGGGCAAATATCAGGGCAGTGAGTGAAGCCAAAATATACCAATGTCCAATTCCCTACAAAGTCTTTATCAGTTACATTCTTCCCATCATGGTTTATGAGATTAAATGGCCCCCCGATGGCTGCTTTTCCCACAGATGGTCCTTGTTTTACAGCTTGTGAAGCATTGTTTATTTCTGTAACAATGAAAGGTCAGTCAATAACTACAAAATCAAAGAATCTCTAATCTAATGCATGAAACATTTGATGTATGTGAGGACATGGAATATCCAGCAGGCTAGAACCAGGACCTTGGTTCAGTTCATCAAGTAATCTGAGACCACAGCATTGCAATCTAAATAACTCAATAAATAATAATAATAATAATAACAAGTTGGCTGGCAAATGGCTCCAAAACATTGGCTGATTTTTATGGCATAAACATGCGTAGAATCAGAACCATGCCGCCACCTAAACGATGTTCATGATATGAGACTATGAGAGCTGTGGCAGATATTTAATTCATTGGTAATTCAATGCTTAACCTACGGAATAGACAATTCAAGGAGCTATCGACAGCACTACCCTGCAACCGTGGTAGACGTTGCAGGGAATCCGAACCATCCATATACGTGGGATATTTCATATTAGTTGACTGTATATGCAGTTCAGGTTTTAACAGGAGGAACTGTAGACTACATAATTCCATAAATTCATAAATATTAAAATCAAGTTATCACAACCTAATTCACTTTTTTCTTCCAAACTGTCAAATAATTAGGCAACGGAACACACTAGGAATCAGTATAATGAGACTCTAAAAAACAGAAGTCTTTCCTTGCAATTAGCAACATAATTTAATGTAATTGGTCAGTGATTGGCCACCTATAGGTACTTATTTTTATAAACTGTAATTGCAATGGAAACAGACATAAAATGCACTGCCAATATTCAAAACTCACCATAGAAATCTACCTTCAATATGTTGTTTCTTTTGCTTGTCATAGTACCATATTATTCCAACTCCAGTGATTACCAGTAGCACAAAACTCAACCACGAAACCGGCTGTGAAGCGGAAAAAAAAAAAAAAGGAAAACTCAAAAATCAGCATTAGAAACCAAATTTTATTTTATTTTATATTTAAAAAAGGAGAATAATTACCCCGCCGCGAACAGATTTTCCGCCCTCGCTTTTGCTTTGATTTGAATCACCAGACTTTTCGCCTCCTTCATGATCAGAACTTGAGCTACTTTTCGGCTCCGTTTTTTCAGGTTCTACATTGGTATTTGCAGAGCTAGTACTCAACAACAATCTCCGATTAATCAACAGAGATTGGAATCCAAAAATCTGTAACAAAGTAACAAACATAAATAACAATAAAATTAATAAGAAAAAAATATACGGATTTGGTTGGTAGCGATGATTTGGGAGGAAACGACGAGAAATGACGAGAAGACGAACTCAACTGATTGAACTGACGGCAGAATCCGACGCTGAAGAGTATCGGCGACCGGAAGTGACGGAATCGTCGATCGGCATTGAGTGAGAGTGTGAAAATTGAAACGACAATAAACGTTTCGAAGACGACTGGCGTTTCTCGTTATAGTAGTGGCCATCGCTCTCCTTCACAGAATCTCGATTTCTCTGTAGTTTTTCGTCGAAACTTAAACCCAAGGTGGGTACAAGGGGTTTTTGATCTTTATTTTGTTGAAATTTCATTTTCATCCCTATATCTTTTTGAATTATCAGTTTTGCACTTGAATGGGCTTCAGATTGGGCTTAGGATTTGGGCCCACTGTTATCTGGTTTACATCATTTTTCATCGGTTTTTTTTTTTTTTTTGTAGATTTTTGATGTAATCTTTAATTAAATTTATAATTTTTTGAACGAGAAGAATGTTTTAGTTAGTTAGGGAAAATGGTGGGTTTCTTACAAACAATGTTTTATTAAAAGAATTAAGAAATTACAAGCTAGCATGGCAGTTGAATTTACTAACACAAAGAATAGAATCCTCTTTCCAGAATTGATTAACACTACTAAATAAAACCATGTTAGCACAGCTACTTGATTGACCTTTCTAAGAGCAAAACTCATATTAACAGATTCAAAATGTTGACAATAAACTCATAGGATTTAAAAGAGATTTTAAAGATAATTGTCTTTTACAGAATAATAGAAGATATTGAACGGAGAAATGAAAATAAATAATGATAAAACAATGTTGCAAATTTTTTATTTTTTTATTTTTATTTTATTTTTAATAATATTGACGAAATTAGAATAAATTTAAATAGGAATAAAAATAAATAATGATCAAACAATGTTGACTATTTTTTTTTTTTTTTAATAATGTTGACGATGTTAACGAAATTAGAATGAATTTAAATATCGAATTTAAATATCGAATTTAGATGTTATCGTAGAATACAGTTTTACAGTTTTGTAACAGTTTTGTTTATTTAGTTAGGAAATTATATTCTACTTTTGATTTATTATTTTTATATTCGTGTAAAAATACTAATTTTTAGATGTAAATACATATGCAAACTATATTTAAATATATATATATATATACAATTTTTCTATTATATTTATCGTGATATAAAATATATCAAAACAAAAAATATGAAACATTAAATTTATATACTTCGATCAAAATGTATACAATTATCAAAACTTCTTCATAGTCTGTGATCCATATAAATATATTAGGACGAACTGAAATAAAAAGACTGTACTTAATAAAGAATTCTTGCTTTGCAAAATTAGACATGTCGTTTCTGATGTTTGCACTTTTCACAATCAATAGCCAAGATCTATCAGAAAGTACAATTCACACAAGTATGGCTGAGATTATAGATCATTTATGTCACTACAAGTGTAGTGTTCTTTAATACAAGTACTGCATATCTAACATATGTTTCGAACAAATCTTCAAACGGGAGAGATAATCACATGCTGCGATATTTATATGCAAAACTTCTGAGTTTCTTGTAGAGGTGTGAAGGATCAAACAAAGGTTGATTGCGGATCCTCCGATTACCAAATTCACTCACTGGTTCTTGTAAGACTGCGGCAAATCCAAAATTCACTGTTAGAACAACCCTATTTAAGTAACAGCATATAAGATATTGAAATCGGGGGTACTACCAACAACAAACCTCGAAATTTTTGGAGATATCTTTCATCTGCTCGGCAAGTTCTTCCCTCTTTTGAGCAGCTGGATGAAGACAGTAGTAAACCAATGTGTAAGATTCCATCGTCTCAACAAGATCGTTGATCAATAACTGGGTAAAGCTCAATGCAAACTTTTGAATGAAAACAAAACCTTACCTTTACTAGAAATATCTTCAATCCTCCTTGATGTCCTCACAGCAAACCTCTGGAATGCAGGACTGAGAAGCCACATTATAAAAATCACATTAGTAAACCACATCAACTTTATAACACTTAAAGAAGAAGATAATGGACAACAGCTTGTAAACACTTTAAATTTTAAACCAGAATCTGAAGAAGATAATAAGTTTACAACACTTGCTGAAGAAGAAGAAGACAGTGACTTTTCAACACTCTCAATTTTAAAGCAGAATCTGAAGAAGAACTACAAAAGGTGAGGAGTAAAAAAGCCTCAGCTCGTAAATGTGAATTGATACAGTCATCTCTGCGATCAGTACAAGCCTACGAAGAGTCATCATTGGCAAAAAAAAAGAAGAAGAAGAAGAAACATCTACATTTTCTTGCTTACTTGTAAACCGTCAACTTAAATCAAATACATCCTGTAACTAATCACTTCATTGATATTACAAACTGAGGAAAAACTACATGAGGTGTGGGTTCAGAAAGCCTCAGCTCTTAAATGTGAATTGATGCAGTCATCTCTGCAATCAGTACAAGCCTACGAAGAGTCATCATTGGCAATAAAAAAAAAAAAAAAAACATCTACATTTCCTAGAGGTGCAAACAATCAACTTAAACCAAAATCGTCCAGTAGCTAATTACTTAGTTGATATTACAAACTGAGGAAAAACTACACAGGTTAGGGGTAAAAAAACCTCAGCTCATAAATGTGAATTGATGCAGTCATCTCCACGATCAGTACAAGCCTACGAAGAGTCATCATTGGGAATAAAGAAGAAAAAGAAACATCTACATCTCCTTGCTTACTTGTAAACCATACTTAAATCAATATCATCATACAACTAATGGCTTCATTGAAATTACAAACTAAAGACTCACTACACAAAGTAGTGGGGGGTCAAAAAGCCTCAGCTCTTAAATGTGAATTGATGCAGTCATCTCCACGATCAGTACAAGCCTACGAAGAGTCATCATTGGCAATAATGAAGAAGAATTCATATTCTCAAATTCCTTAAATACAGTGCATTGCTTATTACACTGCTACTGGAGAGATAAGCTTTATCTCAGTTCAAGGAGCGGCACACCGATCAGAAATTGATTTCCTGATCAGGCCTACCAAAGGAAGCTTCATCAACTAAGTTCACAAACGATTGCACATCCAGCACCAACAAATGATCTTTGCAAATTCAAAGTTGACCCATGTGAGCTTACAAGTCCACATTGAAATTTCTCAAGCTTGCAAAGCTACAGTGTATAACAAATTAAATTGCAAGTGAAACCATTCAAGCATGTATTGAGACCGTATTGCGATGGAGAGCAAACCAGTAGGGAATAATGCATAAGTCCAAGCGGCCTCCAGAGATGCTTTAATTTAATTTCAATATTTTTATTGACTACAAACAAGTTGTTATGTATGGTCAATCCATTCACTACCACAAAGTTCGTTCAAACCTTCAAAAAGAAACATGAATCTCAAACTTTACCTAAAACAACATTCCATCTAGACCCCAAGAGCAAAAATTAAATAAAACATAAACCGAATCCGAGGAATATATTCTCAATCTTCCACAACTGCAATAATGCATAATCAAGTTGTCACACTAAAGACAACTCAATTGCAAATAGATTGAGACTTTTATCGCTTCAAAAGAACGAACCAATCAGTTATCGAATCAACCCTGATGGTCAGAGAAAGAAGCTCAAGCCTCCAACAAGAAACCTCATCAAACCGCATTTCGAATTCAAATCCGTAAAATTTTTTCACAAAATCGAAAAAAAAAAATCAAAAACGTCGTCGAATATACCTGTTGGCAAGGCCATTAACGACCAGCTCATTAATAACATAAGACATGACTCTGTGCACAAAGTTCCCTCCCGCCATGATCGTATCTCTGCTTAAGCGCTCGAATTAACTACAAAACCGAAACCGACTCTAAGTAATCCACACAAAAACGATTCACGAAACCTAGCCTAACCTAACCTAACCTTCCACATTTACATATTTAAAAAGCACAAAAATCACATCGTTATTAATTTTTTTTTGTTTGTTATAATTTAAAATCAAAGCGAGAACCAAACAATAATAAAAGTACCTAAAAAATCACATAACTATACGGAAACACAAAATCATACCTTTGACCCTTTACGTATTGAGTAAGTTCGTCGATTTCACCTGAAAGATGAAGGCTTGTATGCCCTATTTTCTAGAACCTACTCCAAAATGTACCGATGACTTGCCTCCGCTATATAGAAGGGTCGTTTGGGCTTGTTTTATTGGACGGCCCACGTGAAAATTGGTCTCATAAATGTTTTTAACAACACCCCAATATATTACTTTATACACCTATTTTTATTAGCTTATATTTACCGGTATGATCTTCGGTTATTTACTTAGGACCATTCTGTAAGTGTTTTTCGCTGACTGTTTTTCGAAAAAGAAAAATAAAAATGTAAAAATAATATTTTTGGTTTCAGTTTCGAAATCCAAAAAAGCATCTGGGAGTACATGTGAAAAACGGTATTCTGAAAATAGAAAAACATTAAAAACATATCTAGTAGGTGTGGTAACAAAAAATAGCACAGCTAAAACGCTGAGGCACAATTTTAGAAATCCAAGTGAACAACCAAATGGTTTGCTGAAGCAAACATGAACTGGCCCAACGAAAAACAAGCCCAACGTGGGCCCAAAGCAGATCCAAACCTCTACCAAGTCTATGAAAGACTAAGTCAGTTGTGTAATTCAAGGAACTGACTAAGTCAATACAGTTGAAACAAATTGAGATCCCAAAGATCTCGGAGGATAAAAGCCACAACTTCATCCCATGATCTCAGGATCCTACAACAAAATCACTTGGGGAACACTTCTCATTTATTATAAATATCATGCAAATCACGTGCATTCACAGTGATCAACGAAACTAATCACTCCACATTTGCTATCAACCATATCTACTGTTTCCATACAATCATTTAGACCATTCGACATCAACTTTCATCCCACTTGCCTCAACATAATCCAGAAACATTTATAAGCCAAGCATCGTTTAATACTCTACATGCATTTGCTGTCAAGTGTCTACACCACCCTCCATTACATAGTTGAAGTCGCTCGACCAACACACACAATTCGACATCCACTTTAATTCATATACAATTGTTTTATCTAGCTCTTGCATGCATGAAGACCAACACTCAACTCAAGACATACTCACCAGTTGAAGTCATTCGACACACTCACGAGACCACCTACTATATTATAGCACCAGTTGAAGTCGTTCGACCAACACTCAAGTCATCTTTTATTAGATCACTCGTCCAACATATTATATTATTATGAGTTTTTCTAACAATTTAAATTGATAAACTCAACGCTCAGCTCAAGTAAACCTAAGGCTCTCCGAAAGACACCACTCATGATTCAACTGTCTCGTTTACGATTTGATTTAGATTTAATTCATTTTTATTATTTTATTTATTGATAAATTGTCTACCTCGAACATCGAAGAGTTCCCAACAAAACACCCCCCACCTCTTGCTATGTTTTACCTTCTTATTTTTTATAGGATCTCACAGCGCACGACATATTATCTTTCGCTCTACCATTGTCGGTGCCCACCGACTTACGAAAAATTCAACTAGGGATTTTCGGGCTTTTCAATAAGTTAAATCGATTTTTAAAAAAAATTATCAATAATTCATCCTAAATAATTATCGATAATTCATCCCAAATCTGGGTTAATACAACTTCAGACATAAAAAATAAGAAGATGATGAACTTTTCTATGTAAGAAATGTTATAGTTGATTAGGGTTTGTGTTTACTACAAGATCTGAGTTTCTTTTATCTAATATGATTATTCAAAAAAAAAAAAAAAAAACTTCAGAAATAAAAAATACCGAAACTGATTGTGTGTGAACCCAGATTTTTTTCTTAAAAAAATTCAACTTCAAGTAACAGAGAAGTTCACGCACAATGAATTTATAAGAAATTGATGAATAATAGATTATTGAAGTTGGATTCACGCACAATCGGCATGTAACTGGGAGTTGAATATGATTTCCCCGTGGAGGCCTAGTCCCGGCGACACCGAAGGAGGTCCGGCGACACCGATCGGAGAAGAAGAAGAAGAATAGGAAGACGAAGAAGAACAGTGCCGGATAAGAAGAAGAAGAAAAAGAAGAAGAGGAAGAGGAAGAGGAAGAGGAAGAGCAGTGTCGAGAAGGAGAAAAGAAGAAGAGAGAAGTTGAGCAGACGTGGAGAAGGAGAGAATCAGCGTCCAGGTCTCCAAAAATAAGAAAAAAAATGTAAAAAAAATACGAAGTGAAAAATAAAAACAAAATCAAAGAAAACATGTTTTTATTTTGTTTTTCTAAATTTTCACTTTTAATATTTGTTTTGTTTTTCATTTTGTTTTTATATTTTAAAAATAAAATGAAAAACGTACCAAATTCGAAATTATTTTTAAAAACTAAAACTAAAACATGTTGAAAAAAAGCCACAGGACAAGTCCTCATAATCCGATTTTTTTTAATTTTATTTTATTTTATTTTAGGATTTAGGTGAAAACTAGACATTGTTTTTTAATATAAGGGTCACAAAATTCAAATGTTTGAAAATTAAATTTTAAATTTTAAAAAAAAAAAGCTAAATTTTTTTTTTCTTGTGATAACTACCTACCTATATCGTAGGTTCATAAAATTTAAATTTTCTGGTTGGTTTCTTTTAATTTCCTTAGCTTTCTCTAGAGCCAAACACAAAAATTATTGGGTTCGTTTACTATAGGAACTAAATAAATCTACAAACAGATTTTTGTTAAATTGGTTGACAATCGAGTTTCATTATAAACATTTTATAAATATCTGTTTTAAGAGAAGATATCTTAATTGAACATGTAGAACAGTTTAATGAACAAATTTTTTGATAGTTTATCACTTATATCTATTCGCATTTTGTATTTTAACAAATTCTTTATAGCTAACACAAGTAAGCCTAATTTCATACCATGTTTAAAACTAGTGAATAGAACAATTAATCAAAATTTCCTTAAAAAAAAAAAAAAAAAAAAAAAAAAAAAAAAAAAAAAAGAACAATTAATCAAAATTAATGTACATTAACATTTATAATCAATCCCAAATTGATGCGATGTACAACTTAGCAGACATTGAGATATAAATGGCAAAACTAGAAAACTTGTCACATGTAAATGAAAGAAATTTGACAAACTGTACGAAGTATAAAATTGCTCCGGTACTGCTTGTTAATTATTTTTAATTTCCAAGTAATTACAAATGTGCGAAGAATATTTGATTCCAAGTATCAGGAACACCAGGCAAGCACCAGTGTATACAATCTGCATGGTGCATAGGGTCAGCTTTCTGTTCTTCAGTTAACAACTTCCCGTCGGTCTCCGTGTAAACGGACGCGTGAGCGTCTATCCGATACTCGGATATTTGCGTTACGTTGATGAATGTAACAGGAACTTTCATTTTCTTGACTGTGGCCGCGACCACGCTCATCATTCGCTTATCTGATCCGCTCCCCCAGTGCTTCTTCTTCTTCACTGGTTTCGTTTCGTTGAAGCATTTGATTCCGTCCTTTTTGCCCCAGTCTATGCTACTGAAAATTATAACTCATATTAGTAATTTGATGACAATTATACTACTAATTAATGTATGGAATTTTGTTGTTTTGTTTGTTTAATTTACTTTGTGTGAGTAGGGGACATAGTAGTGAAGAAGACACGTGTGTGGTTGGGATTTATAGTTGAATCGACCCAGTTGGCCCAAGTCTTCATGCCGATTTTATATGCAACTGGTGTGTCCAATTCTGCATAACCATCCGGTCCATTTGAAAATGAACCCCATCTACATACAAACTGTAGACATTAGTATATAACACGAAAGACAAAATCATTAATTTAGACCAAACTGGATTCGTGTAGTAATTAAAAAAATTAAATAAATAAAGAAATACTTACAGTGTTTTGAGCCTGATGCCACTCATCCACCAAACATAACTATTGAAGACAAGAATATCAACTCCAAGCCAGTTTTGGGCGTGCTTGGCAACTGAATCCACTTTCAATATTCTCTTTTTTGGGTCTCCTATAATTTTGCCGTCGGTGTTGGACTCAACCAGATATGGAGCCCAGTAGAACTCGATTGTGGCATTATATTCCTGGAACATTGATGCCTTTTAATTAATTTTACACAAAACAATAGCCAATAATTTCTATATATATTTTTAAATTTTCTTATTTTGTTTTTCTTAATTAAATGCTTTTAAAAGAATACCACATACGGTAGCAGCCACAGAAGCTGAAACATTGTGAAGGCTATCACGGGTAACTTTTAACATGGTTAAAAACTTTGGGAAGTGGGTTTGAAGTCATTTGAGTACTCTTACCTTAGCTTTGAAGACAGAAAGAGAGCTACCTCGTTTCAGAGACTTCTTGTCTTCAGGAATGATGAATTCCACCATACACACAAAAGACTGCCATTGACCTCTTTGTAGTGAATCTCCCACAAATAGAAGTCTCTTGTTTCGAAGTTTTTTTAGGGCAAGTTCTGGATTGAATCTGCACATGCATGAATTAATGTAAATCGAACTAAAAAATGTGATAATTATTGGATAATTAAACATACAAACTACCATATTCACACGCATTAATGAAAAACAACATAATTACATGTATGCATGTAAGAAAATTCTCAATTGGTTAGAACTCATGAGATCGTAACATTTAACATAATGTGAATCTTCTTTTCACACGTAATACCAACTTCATTAAATTTGGAGGGTTTCGGAGGCCATGACATAATTTATAAGAAAAATGTAAATATAAAAGGAAATTGCGGTAGAAATTAGATAACCCCTCCGAGCCGCTGCTTGTTTTCTAAATTGTCAATTTCATTTATATCGGTCATTAATTGTATGATTTTAATGTTAAAAATAATTAGTTAAATATAAGTAAAAAGATTGTTTGAATGAACTTGCCAACCTAGGCAATGTACAGTCCTCCGGCTGCCATTCCCAGTGGCGGTAAGCGGAATCCGGCCGTCCGTTTTTGACGCAAGAAACTTGCCTATCAAGGTACGGACAAGATCTGTCGGAGTACAAAGGCTTGATTGAACTGTTAAACACCCACTTCCCATTAACAACATTGCACTCTTCTGGGTCAAAGTCAAATCTATCATCTATTTCTGTGTTGTATACATTGTCCTCTGCAGATTTATCCTCTGTAAATCAAGACAATGACAAACAAAAAAAAGTTTACATCATTAGAAATAATAATCTACAGTAGTAAAAATTAATCAGCACAAATTAATCATCAGTAGATCGAGCTTACTAGATTTCAAAACAGAAGGTCTTCTGGAGCAGGACTTGGGCCTGAAAATAGAGTTTGAAGAGAGTAGACTAAGCCTTTCAGTGTACAAGAGAGCAATCAAAGCCAAACAGCAGACTGCAACAGTGATGATTGAGAGAGGAAGCTTTCCTCTATATTGTTTCATTGAATGAGCAGGAGCAAGAGGAGGAGGAGGAGCTAAGCTCATGACTCTGTGTGTGAACTAGAAAAGAGAAGCTTAACAAAAGGACAGAGAGAAGATGATGGTCATGAGTGGAGTGGTGTGGTGCAATGAGAGAATGATGAAATTTAGTTATTGGTTATTGTTGGATATTTATCTATAGGTGGTTGAGTAAGAGTAAAGCTAAAGCCATGTATGGTTTTAATTTGGTAATTTTAATTAATTTAAGTGTAGATTTACATATATAATTTTGTTGGAGGTTAGAGCTAGGAGTGTAAGTTGAAATGCTAACATCTTGGGCTCTCACTAGGTGCCAACTCTTTATATAAAAATGGTAACTTATAAACTGTGCATATTTTGCTGCTGGTTGTTGCTATCATATTTTTGTGTAAACCCTCATGAGAATATTTATTATTAGGTATTTAGGTGGGAAAAAAGTATTATATGTTGAAAGCAAGCTCTCTAGCTCTTGACTTTTTCATTGCCAAAAATTTATTTTTAAACATTTAAGTACAAGTTATTATTATAGTATAGCTAATTATTTGCTATATATAAAGGTTGATATTGTAAGCAATTATACAATTTACACTTAATGTTAATTGAAAGATCTAGAATCATATATTGTTTCACATATAAAATAATTACGTTAATTTTGTAAGATAATAACTTATGTACCTTGATCCATTGAAAAAGCCATTTTGAAAACAATCGTTTCTCTCCTCCTTAAACTTTTATGTGTTATTTCGTATGTCAGAACTAATGGAAATTCTAATTTATATAAAGGTCGGAGAGAGGTCGAGTGTTTCTCACATTTAGTTTAACGCAACAATTAAGATAATGATTTTCCTCACCCACACTAACTAGGGTGAACCATTACCCCCCACCCTAAGTGTTGCCACGTGTCTCTAACTCTGAGTTAAGTTTGGACTTTGGGTTAAGTTAAGGACACGTGTCAACAATTGGAATAAGGGTAATGGTTCACTCTAGTTAAAGGAGGTGAGCAAAATTGCACTCAACAATTAATTCCCATAAAATTAATGTTAGTTGAGAAATAGTTTCTCAAACCAATACATTCGCATGTGCATAATTTGGATAATTAATCCTTCATTAATTCAAGACTTCATTAATTTGATAACTTTTTTTTTTATAATAAACAGCCAACTAAACATTAAAACCATTAGTTAATAGGACCATAAATCTTACATATACGTATAGTTTTATATCTCCTCAGTGTATAAGTCCACAATGGAACATCACACTTATATATAAAGGGATTCATTAAAAAAAATAATAATAATAAAATAAAAATTCTTATTTCGGTCTTATACATTTTTTGAAAATATATAGTTATCAAAGGATATGATGTCTGGTCAAAATTATACATTAAATTATGATAAATTGTGAATATAAATGAAATTCATATAAAAGATGCATGGCATATTAATTTATGAACTTATTGTTTAGAGTAGTTAACTTTTATGCAAATCCTCATTATTATATATACAATAGTAACAAAAAAAAAAAAATATATATATAGAAGAAGAAGAAGAAGATGTAATAGGAAAAAAAAAAAAAGTATAGCTTTTAATCAATAAAATCCCCAGAATCATCTCATGGTGAAATTCGAATTGATTTATCGGGCGGTGATGATGAAAACTCTCTTTAGGCTTTCATGATCCTATTCACCAAAAAGAACAAAATGTTGGAGAACAAAATAATGATATACTGGATTGTAGAGGCAGCATTGTATATTGTATTGTATATATATTATTACTCATTATAAATCTTATTTACATATATTATCATCATATCAACAAATATCAAATTCCAGCCATTCAAGCATGTAGTTGAAAAAATAAGAAAAAATTACAATTTGGTCCCATGAATAAATGTGTTGGATGTGGACATGGAAACCTAGCTCTACATGATTCAAGAACAACAATCAAATCCAAACCATACAGGTGAAAAATGGGACCTGTAACCATGGTAGGGTAATTATTTTAGAAAAAAAAAAAAAAAAAATTATCATATGTTTAAGGTTTTGTTATAGAAATAATTCCATTGATGATTTGAAAATTTGTTAAAAGCCATGCATCATTAAAATTCTCAAAACAGTTAAAATTCTCATCGAAAAAAATTGATAATCGTAATCCAGATATATTGATCAAGACCATATGACCAACCAACCTAAATAACATGAAAAGTAATGTCAAGCAAAAAGGGGAGGTGGTGGATCGCTTGAAAAATAAATTAGAGAAAGTCAAGTTGTGAGGATCCGGCTGTTGTCGCTTAAAAAATGGTTTTAAACCTAATCCTGTTACATCATGAGTGAACTGTAGTCCTAAAAAAAGCATTGTTGTATAATTGATCAATCTTTCTGAAATAATTGTTGGCTTGGTTGTAAATCTAGGGTGTTCGGGCATTTCTCCCTTCACTTATATAATATGAGTTCGAATCTCACATCTATCTATTAAATTGCAAAGTGTGGAGAGATATCTCCTGTGTGGTGTGAGTTGTATTTCGAAACGTTCTTGTAACAGTTAATCTCATCATATACCGATAGATCATGATCAATTTTATTTTTTAGATTTTAATTTTTAAAAAAACTTTTTACATTTTGATTGGAACACTAAAAGTGGTAACTAGCTAGTCTTCTTCAAAAGGACTAAATCTTAGGTACAGTGGGATGCACCCAAGTCCTTCTCCTTCAAAAGAGGGAAACCAATAAAATTAAATGAGATTGTTAGCACCTTTTTGTTTCTTGAAAATAATGCAAGACCAGTAAGGAATGACAACAATTAATTGTCATAGGTTTTTTTTTATTTTTTATTTTTTTATTTTTTTATTTTTTTTTTATCAATTAATTGTTATATAATCAAACAGTTCCGTTTCCATCGGTACATTCTGATATGGATATTGAATGTGAGCCACTCATTTATATCAATGATTTGACAAGTGCATACATACAAAATCAAAGTATGTAAAACAAGTGGCTCACATTCAATATCCTTATATAATTCTATCAGGATGTACCGATAGGAAAGAATTTCTATAATCAAATTTGTTATCCTTTTCTTATCTCAACATGTTTATTTTAATTTCGTTGATGAATATATGTACTGATTAAAGGAGCTTTCACACTTTGTATTAGTCATTTATTAGAGGAAATGAATACCAAAAAAAAAAAAAAAAAACTGTTAATATTATTAAAGGAGCTTTCATTGTGGCTATAGGCAGGGCCATCCTTTCCGGTAGAGATTATGGCCTTTTTCCATGTGTTCTCGAATCAGACGCAGCTGTTGTGGTCAATTGGATTGTGGAGGGCAGTCATTTGGATTCTGCTGTTGGTGCGATCCTTGCTGATATTGCTGTATTGAGGAGTGATTGTGGTGATATGTGTGTCGAATTCACCCCCCAGGAAGGCCAATCAGGTGGCACATGTGCTTTCGAAGCAGGCATTGAAGAATGTCGATGATTTTTTCTGGTTGGAAGAATTTCCTTTATGTGCTGCTCAGGTTATCCAGGCTGATATGCCTGATTGATGTTTGCTCTCTGCTGGCGCTGCCCTTAGCTTTTGCTTTTGGGTGGCGTTTATGTTTGAAAAAAAAAAAAAAAAAAAAAGCTTTCATTGTTATAATACAAATCCACACACGAAGCAAATATGAAATATGTCTATCAAGTTGAGTCAGCACCTTGAAAGAAAATTTAATCTTTCAAGGTTGGTTCGTGTTTGTTAAAATATTTCTAAACTAATTTGACTATTTATTTCATTTTTATTTTATGAGAATCCCAATAACTCCTTTAAATTTCAACCAAAACCGAAAAACAACAATATCTCAACTGCATAGGGCAATTATTCACGTGGGCCCCGCTCTAAACCAAATAGAAATAGGAGATAATATTTAAGGACAATGATGAAAATAGAGATAAAATCTTATCTCCGAAGGTAAAGTTGGGGTGGGGATGGGACAGGTCCCTGCCCATAACCGTCTCAATATATATTTATAATATAATATATAATTTTTAGATTTTTAAAATCATTTAACATTACTTTTTTAAATAATCCTTATACGTTGGTTTGTATTGTAAAATATTTGAATAGACTAAATGTTAATTTATACTTTTTTTTTTTTTCTTTGTTTTAAGATTTATCGCAACTTTTATTCTTTATTTTATTAAAATATTTTATATAACATATTTTTTTTCTTTGTTTTAATAATAAATAATAGGATCCGTCCCGACTTTTATCTAAAATAGGAGGAATTACTGTGTGAATCTCATCTTTTTCTTTATATTTTTCACGAGCTCTCTCTGTTCTCTTTTATTTGTCATCGATATGACTCTCTACCGAGTCTCCTATTTCCCACTTATATTATATGTCTATATATTATTATATATAAACCACTACACACGTGCATTTATTACACATGCCACAAACACATACATGCACTCCACGTCTCCACCTGGCAGCTGGTTGCCTCCTCGCTTAAATTCTATTTTTTATAAAGGTTTTTATAATTTAGTCCTAATCTGAGAAATTTTATTTTATCTTATTTATTAATTGATTATTTAATAAATTGGTCATAATATAATTTAAAATACAATAAATTAGTTCTAAGGTTAATAAAAAAATAGGACCAATTTATTGTATTTTGAATAATATTATGATCAATTTGTTATATTTTATGACCAATTTATTGTATTTTAAATTATATTAGAATTAATTTCTTGAAAAATCAATTAATTAGTAAAAATATAACTTTTTTCAATTAGATTGGAACCAAATAGTAAAAACCCCTTTTTTATAAATTCTTCTTATCTTCTACGAATTCACTTGCTACCCTTTTTTTGCCTTCTTAATTAATTTATTCATTTCCTTACCTTCTCCATTTTTCATGCATCGCCACCTATCACCCAAATTACCACATTTCTCCAGCTGCTGCCACCTGTCAACTTTTATGGCAACAATCTTATTATTATTATTATTTTAATCTCAGCTGGATCAACTTTTGAGTCTTGGGTCATATGTTTGGGTTTTGATTCAAGGCTTGGAAATTTTTTTTGGAACTGGACCTTACGCTAAATATTAAAACAAAGAATATGAAAATGTATTATCCCACCCGACTACCCCATCTAATATACTGATTGTCATATGCATACATAAGTGCTTTCATTCATATATATCTGCATACATGTGTGTATGTGATGCATATATATATATATATATATATGAATGGGGAATGACATATGACAATCAGTATGTTATATGTATGTATATAACATTGTCATATATATTATTTGTTTTAATATTATATGAATTTAAGTTGTAATTTTTAAATGTATAATTATATTAGACGGAGAATGAGACGGGTATAGGGAAGGCCCCTCCAACGGTGAATCCCCGGCCCCGCTTCTCTTAATGCAGAGACGGGGACGGGGATGGGGACGAGGATGGTTTTGGGCGGTGGGGATGGGGATGAAAAAACATTCCCCGACCTGGACCTGTCCCGTTGCCATCCCTAATTTCAACAATGGTTTTCGGAATTCTAGTTTCTATTTTTGTATAATGTTTGCTGAAAAAAAAATATATATATATAAATATATATACATATATATCCTCCGCAGGGCCAGCTTTGGACATACGACGACGAGGTGACCACCTAAGGCCCCCATTTCCTAAGGCCCCCAAATTAATTTAGTGTGTATTCTATGTTAGGCCTGAGCAGAGAGTTGTTTTTTTTTTTTTTTTGTCAATTATTATTTAAAAGGCCCACTAAAAAAATATTTATAAACAGCCCATATGCTTTTTTTGTTAAAAAAAATGCCCATTAAATAAACAAAATCATTATGTTTTTTATTTTTATTTTTTTTTTATAGACAAAATTATTATGCTTACCCCATCACAACATATAAATTGTAAATTGCAATTCATTATATCAGACATTTAAAATTTTTTAGGGTTCTTCACTTCTTTGGCACTTGGCAGCTCTCAGCTCTGCTCTTGGTTTCTTACGAAATTGAGAATTAGTGGGAAAGTAATTGTTCTTTGATTGGAATTTAGAAGCTCTATTCTTGAAATCAATCGTAATTGTTTTAGAAGGTAATTTAACACATTTTTTCCTTTTTCTTCTTCTTTTAATCCGAAAAACCTTTTTTTGTTTCTCTATTTTAAGTTTTGTTAGAATTTTGTATGTATTATGTATTATGGAACCCGGAGGTAAGGATTTAGGAACCCAACTACCCAGTAGAAAAAATTGTTCTTGAATTTTTATGTATGCATTGCTAGAATTGTTCTTGAATTTTGTATGTATTATATTAGAATTTCGTTTTTCTATTTTAGTTTTGTTAGAATTTTGTATGTATTATGTATTATGGAACCCGGAGGTAAGGATTTAGGAACCCAACTACCCAGTAGAAAAAATTGTTCTTGAATTTTTATGTATGCATTGCTAGAATTGTTCTTGAATTTTGTATGTATTATATTAGAATTTCGTTTTTCTATTTTAGTTTTGTTAGAATTTTGTATGTATTATGTATATGAAACCTGGAAGTCAGGAATCCGAAAGTCAGGATTTTGGGGCCTCAATTTTTTAGTTTGCCTTGAGTCCCCAAAATCTCAGGACCGGCCCTGATCCTCCGTTTTGATTAAAAAATACATAATAATTTTTGTACGTTAACAAAAATACTGTGTCAAGATGCACATTCACTCTTGATTAAGTTGTTGTATATTTCATTCCGTGTTAGTGACAGAGTTTGAGTCCCACAAGTGTGAGGATATTTCTTTTCTATATTATAAAGGTGTGTTTAATAATAGTGAATTATAATAAGGAAAAATGAACTTAATTCATAATTTGTGATTATTTGCCTATCAAAATCGATTGAAAATCAAGTTATATGAATCGTATACACAAATCCTAAATTAAAAGTTAATACTTGTAAACAAAATTAATTCCTGGCCTCCTACCAAGGGATTAAGTTTCGTTTCTTGATTCTCTTTCAAATAAAACTTATTTCTCTTCAACTTTCATTCACGATTAATAAACGCGCTTTGAGAGTTGATGTATAGACCATGCTAGAATCGTAACCCTTAACCCAATTTCAGTTACAATAAAATAAAATTATAAAAAAAAAAAAAAAAAAGCGAAGATAAAAGCCCCTTCAAATCTTCAATTTTGGACAATTTTCCACCCAAAACCAAAGCCCAAGACCATGCTAGAATTTTAACCCTTAACCCAATTTCAGTTACAAAAAAAAAAAAAAAAAAAAAAAGTGAAGATAAAAGCCCCTTCAAATTTTCAATTTTGGCCAATTTTCCATCCAAAACCAAAGCCCAAGTTTTGATCCAATTAGCAGGTCCAAATCCAATGGTTCAATTGTAAATTACTTCCACATATCTAGCAAAAACTGGAAAGTACAATCTTCTATAGCCTACACAGCTTTGCATCTCGGCTTCTCCTTTCCGGTTTTCACGCTGTCTCCCCCTCTCAAAATTCAATGGCCACAAACACAATCAATCTCTCTCCAGCAGTTCACACCTCCTCTTCACTTCGCTTACTTTCTTCATATTCTCCCCAAAATGCCCACAACCTGTCTGTCAATTCACACTTCAAACCTTCCATCCAACTGCCCTCCGTTTCTTATAAACCCTACAACAATTCAATCAAACCTCGCTCTCTGATCATCACCGCCTCAGCCGTCAACAGCCTCTCTGAGTCCGAATCGGTCGCCGTGCCTTCAACGGCCGAGGAAGTCACCGGGAAACTGCCGTCGGAGTCCGGCGTCTATGCCGTTTACGACGGAAATGACTTGCTTCAGTTCATCGGCATTTCGAGGAACATTGCCGCCAGCGTTTTCGCTCATTTGAAGTCGGTGCCTGAGCTATGCTCCTCCATCAAGGTATTTATATTGTACCAAACCACATAATTTGAATGCTTTATAGAAATATACGGTGTCGTTTTTGCTCCGTTTGATCGAATTTTTAATGGCTTGCATGGAGATTGATTGTATGGAGAAATTTAATATCCGTACAAAAATATATATTGGAAATTTGTAGGATAGGGCCGTTGACGAAGTTTGACCAGTTGCAACCTTTATCATCTTGCATTCAAGAAACCTAATATCTAAACATGCATTAAATGGAATGTCACACTGTCACTATTGGTCTATTCTTATATTTCTCAAAATATTTATTTTTTTGGTTGTAAAATGAAAGGAATTGGTGAAGAACGAGGAAGCAAATATGGATAATATAATATCCCGATTTTTTTGGAAGTTTCATGGTGGAGATATGAAAGATATTCGTTGAAATATAGAAATTATGGCGAAATTTACTATATTTGTATCTATATTTTTATAAATTTG
This sequence comes from Acer negundo, assembly GCA_035582765.1. Classification (NCBI taxonomy): domain Eukaryota; kingdom Viridiplantae; phylum Streptophyta; class Magnoliopsida; order Sapindales; family Sapindaceae; genus Acer; species Acer negundo. Next base: position 20,009,194 of record CM069243.1, on the reverse strand, counting down.
GACCCCAAGATATCCATTGAATCCAATATATAATTTATTGGTGAAGAGACTTATTTTATTTATCGTAACATTACCAGTTTTTCTTTGATATTTATCTTACAAAAAACTATGCACTTTACTTGTTCTATGTGCAATTTGAATTTGCATCATAGAAAGCAATCATGTAAAGGCAAGGTGTATTGACCCTTTTTGTTTTTCATGATTGAATCTTTGTTAGTGTGCACTCTGATATCTTTATGTGTGGAAATGATGTTCCTCAAAGCTGGTATCGATATTTAAGAGTAAATTTCAAACATTTTACTTTTGAATTTTGAATTGAAGAATTAATGGCCTGAATTTTGAAGGAATTTAACATCTAATTGATTTACTAACAATTATCCTAACCGAAATTGGTGTAAATCGTCCTTGAGCAGGCCGCCTTTAATGCAGCTCTGTTTTGACTCCTTGCACATACATTTTTTTAAAAAGGATGCTTTTGTAGAACAGTGTCATTTGCTTACAGAGGTAATGAGAAATCAGTGATTTCACTTGTGCTAAAGCAATATCATTTAATGTTTTGTAGGTTGGGGTGGTAGCAGATCCTGATAGATCAGCTTTGACCGAAGCTTGGAAATCATGGATGGAAGAACACATAAAAGCGACTGGAAAGGTACCACCAGGCAATGAATCAGGCAACACCACTTGGGTTCGACAGCCTCCAAGGAAGAAAAAGCCTGATCTACGTCTCACTCCTGGTCGGAATGTCCAGCTGACAGTTCCACTGGAGGAACTAATCAATAAGTTGGTAAAGGAAAACAAGGTTGTGGCCTTTATCAAGGGATCTAGAAGTGCACCGTTATGTGGATTCTCGCAGAGAGTGATTGGCATTCTTGAAAGCGAGGGTGTGAATTATGAAAGTGTAGATGTGCTTGACGAAGAGTATAATTACGGATTGAGGGAGACACTGAAGAAATACAGTAACTGGCCTACATTACCTCAAATTTTTGTCAACGGAGAATTGGTAGGAGGGTGTGACATCCTCTCTTCAATGCACGAGAAGGGTGAGCTTGCTGGCTTCTTCCAAAAGTAAATGCATTTTCTGTTGTGTATTAGATAGATGCTGTAGCAGAAACATAAATGAGATTGAAACACTATTTATCTGGAAAAAGTGTTACATATACAATTTGCTAGTTATAAATGCAGTGTTCATTTTATCAAGTATAAATAGATTTCTTTTCCTCTAGGCAGAGCTCTCCACTCCCTTTTCTCTATAGCATATGCACCAAACATATTGCAATGTTTGGTGCAGAGGAAATGATTGGATAGGATTATTCAATGGTATTGGATTACTATGAGGGGTTACCAGAATCTCCTCGTGGGTATCTACATGGTCAAATCCCATAATTTTGTATCTTGTATGGTGTTTGAACTCGGCAGAGGTTTTAGTTTTGAACTCGGGTTCGCTAATCGGATTTTGAGAAGTCCTAAGTATATAGCATAGTTACAACGAATTTTAACTTTTAGGTCTAATCTAACTTTGCTGTCTCACTTGCAAACAAATCTTTTGCAATTATCTAGTTCAACACTTCAACAAAGTGTTCGAAGCATCAATTTACTTGTGTCTCACTTCTACAAAACTTAAAAATTGTCGAGCACTTTCCAAATTAGTGCTTAATGAAAGGCAATGGAAAATTTTAATGAAATTCACAAATTTATTATAGGACGCCCTTATCCTATTACAATTATCAAAGTGGGGTCCTTCATACAAGTAGTTTATTACGGTACAGCTGTACAAGCTAAGGTCTACAACATTATTATATGGTTACACAAACAGAGACATAACGCAACACTCCATGCTTGAACAACAATAATTCAAAATAAGATCATAATTACTTGACTAATCTTAATAATGATGAGTATTGATATGCACCTAACCTCTTAGCATAGTTGATTGTGTATTTCCTTTCCACATAGGTGATGAGAGATGTGCGAAGAGTTTTCTTCCCGTCTTATTGGAGTATCATCTCCCATAGATATCTGGATATTCTTGTAATACTAAAAAATAAAAAATAAAATAAAAAATCTTAATAATGACACAAAATGATTAGGGTTAATTACGTCAATTTATTTTGAAGCATGTTAATTACGTCAGTTACTAATAATAATACCTTATTTTTTAGTCAAAACTAATAAACTCTGTATATTCATTAAGTTGACGAGTTGTTAAATGACTTTTATTCGTTAATTTGCCTTTTGCAGGAAATCAAAGAATCATTAATAGTCGTAATCGCGATATTTCTAATTGTAGCTGGTTTTTTTCTTGCATTGAATCAAGTACGAAAAAAAAAATGGAAGAAATTGAATCTTCTCCTTCTTCGCCTTCGTCGTCTTCCGGTAGATTCAAGCTCTACGATCAGCTGAAATTGCAGGAATTTAAGGACAAGTACGTGATTAGATCCGTAGAATCTCCTGATCATGGCTTCATGATAGGTCGTCGCGACGGGAATCTCGAGCTACTTAATGGTTAATTCTAGTTCTTTTAATTCAATTTGCGTTGCTTTCTGTTTGGTTTGCGCGAAAATGTGGTAAAAAAGGAAATGAAGTTTCGAAATTTTAGAGTAATACAATTATTTGGCTGATTGAGATGGATTCTTTTTTTCCTGTGAGTTCTGTTGAGTACGAAATGTTGGAAGAGGTTTGAATATTTGAACTTTTTTTGTACATTTCTGGCTGATATAATTGTTTGGCTTGGTTGAGGTGTGTATCGAAATCTATAGTGAGTTAATCTTAATTGTATGTTAAATTGTGAGCTTTTTTAAGTATAAAATGAAAGTATTTGTTAGGCTAGGCCATTGAATTGAAATAGTACTAGTAGTTATCAAGTACTGAGATCGGTTGAAATGAAAGTGAAATTAGACTACTGAAGAATTGTTGTTTCTTTTTCTGCTTTTATTTTATTACAAGTTGCTTTGTTAACTTGGAAATTCATTTTGTTGTTTACAGACGAAAACTGTACTGGAAATCCGTTAAGAACCTCTACAATATATGGTGTGGCAGGAACAATTAGACTGCTAGCAGGTACTTCTTGCTTCACATAAAGTCAAATACCCAATTCAATATAATTGCATACACCAAGTGTGGCCTAGTGAATGGATGTGCAAGAGGTTGTCTTTAAGTGTGCTCGAGTGTCTATGAATTTTATCCAATTATCAGTGTAGCACTACAGGTGGGCTTTTTATCAAATTTAAACTGTCAAACAACCCCCAGCTAAAAGTTGCATAACAAGATTAGGTGGCTTCACCAGCTTAGGAAACATAATAATGGAGAGGACAAGACAAGGGATCATAGTTTATGTTCTTGTTAGTCATTAGATGAGGTTCCCACATCTAATTCTTCTTAGATTAATGCAGGGACATATCTACTAGTTATTACTTCGCAGAAGGAAGTCGGGACTTTTCTTGGTTTTCCTGTTTTTCGAGTAATGTCTATGAGGTTCCTGTCTTGCAATGAGGATTTGAGGTTTTCAACTTCACAAGAAGTAAGGTTTTACTTCATTTTGTCTAAAAAAAAAGGCTTACATAGGCATCTATTGAGGTGATTGAAATTTGGTTTCCGCCTAAACCTTAGTTGTGATGTGTTTTGTGCAGAAAAAGGATGAGGCTTACTTCATGTCTCTGTTAAAAATAGTGGAAGGAACCCCGGGATTGTATTATTCATATGCAACAGATATAACACTGAAGTAAACTCTTTTTCCTTGCAGCATGCTCTTTGAGTAGATTTCCACTGTTAGCATAGTGGTCTGTGGTTATTATATTCAGATTCATTACTATGTCATGTGAATATTTAAGTTTATGATGCAATTTTGTCATGTCGTACAGCTTACAAAGAAGATTTAAGTTAGCAGAAGGGTGGACGGCTAAACCAATTTGGAAGCAGGTTAACTTGCATATTTATGGTTGTCATAGTAACTTCTATTTTTCATGTTTCACTTTTATAATGTGCTATAAGCTAAGGATTAAAGTTTACACATATTCTATACAAATTGTCAGTTTTGGAAGATATCATATGATTGATAGCAGTTTCAACATTGTATGTATCACTGTCAGTCAGTGCTTGCTGAGAATTTTGAACCAATTTTCCATCTGTATTTTCAGGCTGACCCTCGATTTGTTTGGAACAAAAATCTGTTGGAAGAACTTATCGAGTGCAAGGTTAGATCCTCCGTAGTTTAGCTTATAGATTAGCATTTGGGTCGGTATTTTTATTGTTTGTCTAAGCAAAAACAGCTTTATTTTTTCTCTAAGGAGGGAAAGGATCTCCTTACATCTGCTAATCAGTTTCTCAATTATATTTTCTCTCTTCTAACACAGTTATTTTTTTTTTTATTCTTGTGGCAGCTTGATGGTTTCGTCCTCCCTCTTGTACAAGGAAATATCCTGAAGTTTAAAATTTCCTTATGCTTTTTATTTAATATTTTTGTTTTGAGTGTGTTTAAGTGCACAGTTGCTTGCATTTACTTTCACTCAATGGAGTGAAGACATGTTAAGCTAGTGCTATTCTATATATTGTTTCATTTAACCGAGGTTTAAGCTTCCAAACTGCCCAGTTAAAGCTAAAAGATTCACTGGCCACAATAACATTAATTTCAAGAAGGTGTACTCGACGTCTAGGTGTGATATTATGGGGATGATTGATTCTTATATTCATTGATGCTGCTATGTTGGAGTAGTTTGATATATCTGATTGTCATATGGTGGCTTAGGGACACGGATGTGGAGAAGAGGAGCTAATTTTGAAGGTGACACTGCTAATTCTATCGAAACTGAACAATTGTTTGAGATTGAAGGTTTCAGGTCCTCATTCTTGCAGGTATATATTCTGCCTCTAATAGCAATTCTGTGCTACATGCTGTCATGCAATTCAAAAATTTTCACAACAATTGAGGATGTCTCTCTAAAATACTATGCGTCAATGAGCCAATATTACTTGAGGATGAAACTTTTCACATCAATTTTTGTCCTTCCATTTCGAATTGAGGACTTCTTTTACGCTTATTTTGAATTCCTTTATCTCGCGACTTGATTTAATTGTTATTGTCTACTAAGCATAATTCTCCATTTGTGGCCATAAACTTTAATTTCTTAGTTCTGTTGAAAGAGTCAGTCAATGGTTTAATGCAACTGAAATTCATTTTAAACAATAATTCTATGCATCAACACATTTTTCTTGTTACTTTATATTCTGACTAGAGTTACATGACAGGATATAGTCACTTCTCCAGCAATATTACAGTTATTTTTTACCGGTTAACAAAAGAGACATAATTTCATTTTAAGCTTATAAGTAAACTTTTTTCTGTTTTTCAGTTTCGGGGCTCAATTCCACTTCTGTGGGAGCAGATTGTTGATTTGAGCTATAAGCCGCAACTTAAAATTATCAACAATGAGCAGACGGTATATTCTTATTCCAACATACTTCTCGTTTTGTTATTTGAGCTGCATAATGATTTTTGCATTTGTAACCATGTACCCTACTCCTTCCAGCCAAGAATAGTGGAGCGCCATTTCCAAGATCTATTACAGAGATATGGAGACATTGTAGCAGTAGACCTTACTGATAAAGTATGAAATTTTCTCTGTTCTCTGTATTTCCAAAGCACTAATCTGTCAATTGGTAACAATTGCTTTTATCTGAACCATTTGGAAGCCATATAATTTGGTCAGTGGGAGACAATTGCTAAGAGTTTCCTAATACCAGCAAAAGAGCACTATTGTGGTTAAGTAATTTGTAGAATTAACTCATTATTTCGTTGTTTGTTTATTTTACTTGTAGCATGGTGATGAGGGTCGATTGAGCGCGGCATATGCGGCCGAAATGCAAAAGCTTCCAAATGTGAGGTGACATTTTACATCACTGCTTTTCAGTTACGTCTTAATTCTTTTCAACTTGGCCTCACTTTCTTCAATCTTGTTCTTCACATTTGTTTAGTGATCTCTAGCATTAATTAGCTTTCTTTTTTTTGAAGCTGCATTAATTAGCTTTCAATAGACATTTGCAGGCCTCTTTTTTTTTTTTTTTTTTTAGCTTTCATTGGGGGGTGTTGATTGTAATACTGTCTTCTCCATTTGCTATAGCATTCTGTGGCAGTTGCTTAATTTATTATATTCTCTTCTTCTCAAGCAGATCCCGTGATTTTTAGAGAGATTTGCTATGAGCTTAATCTTTGTGCATGTACCTATTGCAGATATGAACCATTCGACTTCCATAATATTTGTGGCAACTCAAACTTTGATAACCTAAAAGTTCTGTATGATCAAATCTCAGAGGAATTTGAAAATCAAGGGTAATGAAATCAAGTGAAATATGCTATTGAAATTTTGTCCACTTAGTATGCCATGACTCAGGTATGCTAGCTATCCATAATACTGTCATTTAATCATTACTGTTCTAGCTGAGCAGATACTTCTTCATAGACACAGAAGGAAACATACTACAGGAGCAGAAAGGAATCATTAGATCCAACTGTATTGATTGCCTTGATCGAACAAATGTTACCCAGGTACTTAGCAGTAGTATTTTTCTTTATTCTCTAGTGGCTTCTGGTTTTTCTTCCATTAATACACAGTATTCATGTTTCCAAATTATATATACGTCAAGATTTGGTATAATTTTTCTATTATTCTAATCTTCTCGTTTGATCTATTTCTAAATCCATGCACAGAGTTACCTGGCTCAGAAGTCTCTAACCTTACAATTGCAAAGGATTGGTGTATTAACTTCCACTGAGTGCGTTTCTATGTTCAGTGAAGAATATGCGAAATTTAGAACATGTATGCAATATTTGTTTATACAGTAATGCTGCACATCCCACCTAAAATCCCACATTTTTTATTCTACTACATGTGGTATGTGATGTGTCAAATGGTGAGTGGAAACATGGGGTAGGTGAGATAAATAACCATTAATGTGTATCCACTCACAATTTGACACCTCATATGCCACATGTAGTGAGATGAAAAAAGTAATATTTTAAGTGGGATGTGTAGCATTATTGTTGTTTACATGCATTCCTTTAATCTTCCTTGCCGAGTCAGAAGTTGTCTTTGTGATAAGTTCTATTCCGCATTCTAAACTGCCATCTCACTTGTACCAGTGTGGGCTGAGCAAGGTGATGAGATAAGCATTGAATATGCCGGGACGCATGCCCTCAAAGGGGATCTAGTTAGGTAAAATCAAAGTTTAGTAAGCTTTGTAGGCAACCATTTATTATTATTATTATTATTTTTTATATCATCTCTCAATCTATGATACATTGTTATGCCCAATATTGCAGATACGGAAAACAGACGGTATCCGGGATGATTAAAGACGGGATGAGTGCTCTTTCGAGATATTATTTGAATAATTTCCATGATGGAATTCGGCAGGCAAGCTGCCTCTTCGTCTTCTTTTGCGTTATATAGAAGTTGCTTCAAAACTTATGATTATCCATTAATGAAAATCATGATCGTTAAGTGAGATGTCGTTAGATCCTTAAAAGCTTAGATAAAGTTTAGATGAGGAGAAGATCCTTGTCCTAATTATACAACTCATAACTCATAAGATGAAAACGGACTAGAGCGTTCATTGTATTGCCGGAGATTGGTTAAATAATTCATTCATTCGTTTCTTTCTTTCTTTCGTTTTTAACATTTTCCAGGACGCATTGGATCTCATAAGCGGCCACTATGCTGTCAACAAAAACAGACCTTCACCATTCCAGCTCAACGGATTCGAATTATTCTCTGTAAGTATCAATGCCTTCCAAAATTTATATAAACAATATCTGTATTTGAGTTAAATATCGTCCCGATCAATGGAATTCTCTCTTTATTTTTCTAATTATATATATATATATATATATTTATATATATATATATTTTTTGTTGTTAGTGAGAGATTTATTTAACTTCCCTACTTGTATGTTGTTGCAGTATCTCCCAGTTGCATCGGCTTTGCTAATCGGTGGACTGACTATGACATCCTTCACAGTTCAGCAAGGTACCACTTTTTTTTCTCATCTTCTGGGTATTTTTGGTTTGTGATGTGTTTTGTTTGCAGATAGAAAAGTCAAAATTGTTTATTGTTTTTATTTGATGAAGTTGGAAGAAATACACAGCAATATTTGTCTTCTGTGCTGTGGGCGGGAGTCACCGCTGGTGTAGTAGCGGTGATCAAAGCTAACGGAAGGCAATTCTGTTCCAGGCCCCGCTTGTGCAACCTCCGTTAACTTTACTGAAATCGCTTTGATTTCGGTTTAGGAATTGTACAATGATGTATAATCTTGAAAATTCTGTAAAACTAATTTAAAATAAAACGGATAATCCACTACCTTTCAATGAGTTATATTCATGTGTAAAAACAATTGAAATTCCACTATTCTACCATCTTTCAATGATTTACATTCATGTGTAAAAATAATTTAAATTGAACGGGAGAGATGCTGGATCGGTCAATTACATTATACATTGTAATGCTACATGAGAGTAATTTTAAATCAAAACAGTGTAGTCGAAAGTGGACTATATGAAGATAAGATAAAAAATATATATATATTTTAAAAAAATATGTGATCTCAAAACAGCTCACTAGCTCAGGTAAAAGTATTAAATTATACATTGTAATGCAAAATGAGAGTAATTTTAAATCAAAACAATGTAGTCGAAAGTGGACTATATGAAGATAGGATAAAAAAAATATATATTAAAAAAATATGTGATCTCAAAACAGCTCAGGTAAAGGTATGGATGAAGAAATCAATGAAATATTTTCTTACCTTTAATTTATTAAATCATAGCAAAATTTCAAAAAAAATACATTAAATTAATGTAAATATCTTGTCATTAAGTCAATTAATTAACTTTAACGATCGACAAACTTTGACAATCAGAAAGTCAAATATACATTTACCACATCATCTCAAATTTAAATATAAAATATTTTTTTTAATTAAAATTGAAAGATACAATTTTTTTTAATAAAAGAAACAAGATAATATATACGTGGTGGAGCTCCACCGTCGAAGGAAATAAGAGATCTTTGACGATCTCCTACTTACTGGAAGAGATCTTTGTCTATCTTAGAGATCGACCACCTATGCTTCGCAGAGGAGGCTCCTCCGCGAATCGAGGATATTTCCGTAGGCAGCTAATATATATATATATATATATATATATTTTTTTTTTTCAATTTTCAATTAAAAAATATTTTATGTTTGGAATGATATGGTAGGGGTATATTTGATTTTCCATAGATTAAGGTTAGTCAACCGTTAAAGTTGACGGATTAACTTAATAGTAAGGGATGTTGGTGTTAATTTAAAGAATATTTTTAAAATCTTGTTAGATTCAACAATGTAAGAGTAAGTTAGTGCAATTAAGCTTATTTTCTTTTCAAGTTTGAAGATACGATTAAGAGGAGTGCTAGAATCACTTTTTCAACCCACTCTCTCAATTCACTCTTTTAATATTGTGACATATGAACAACATTTATTTCTCTATATCAAATATGAAACCATTATAAATGACCTATATATATATATATATTTTAAATTTATTTACAAATAAAACCAACAACTAACTTCCTAAATTACCCATTGTTTATTTTACCAAATTGCCATTTAATATTTCAATAAGTTTTTTTTTTCTTTTTCTTTTAAAATAGCAGTTCTATATCACTTTATAATTATTTTTTTCTAGTGTTACCAAATTATCAATACATCAATCATAGAACCTTTTTTTTCCTCTAAATTTCACTCAAACTCTCATCAATTGTTACATGTAGTTTTTTTTAATAGTTTTTTTATTAAATAATTTTATTGTGCTGTATTAAATTTCTATATTGAATTATTTTTCTTCCTTATATCTCTTTGCAGATGAAGATCTAAATGCCTTAGTTATTTTCTTTAAAAGAAATTGTCTTCGTTATTATTATATATTTCTTTTTGTAAAAAATAAAAATAAATTCTGTTAGTGATTGATTTGATTTTTAAATAAAAGGTAATTTAGAAAGTGAGTGATCGGTTTGATTTGTAAATAAAGAAAAAAAACCAGATCATTTATAATGGTTTTAAATTTTATATAAAGAAATAAATGTTGTCTACGAATTATTATTATAAACAGAGAGTGAGTTGACACAGTGGTTACAAACGGACTACAAGATATGAAATGGCGGTGATGACCTGTTTGCCAGTTGGAAATAAAATGTAGAAGTTATCTTTTTCTCTGAATTCACGGAAAGGACACCACGAACAGAAGGCCACTCCTCTAATTGGGTTTTCGATGCTCGTTTTGTAAAGAGACCTTCACCGTTTAAACATATCCACTTGTAAAAACCAAACTGACATATTATTATATATATATATCAATTATAAGCAAGTAACAACAACATGATCAATCCCGCCGTAAAATGCATCCAATTGTTAGACTCCATCATGCAAACTTGCCTCTTCACTCTTCATTTTGTTGATAAAATGAGTTATAGCTGTACCTCTCCTCTTGCATGCCAAATGTCAAATATGAATTTAACAGGTTAGATTTCTTTCCTCCACGTGGCATCTCCAAAACGTGCCAGCTAAAATAAATCAATAAAAAATCATAACAAAAACCTCGCCCAAGCGGCAAGAACCAAAACCTCTCTTTGGCATTTTCAAACCACCCTTTTTTCTTCGCTAAACCACCATGTTAGTTTAGAGACAAAACACACCGCATGCAACCAATTGCCTATCTCCATTCCTCTCTCTTTCACACACACACCAGTCGGTGAAAGCATGCAAAAAAATTTCCATGGCAAAAAAAAAAAAAAAAAAAAGGAGAAAAGATGCTTTGCTTTAATTTGCTCCAATTTCTAAACTAAATTCATCCCCTCTGTCCCCTCTCTCTCTCTCTCTCTCTCTATCTCTCTCTCTCTCCCGCTCTCTCTTTATATCACGAACTCCTAAAATTTTCATCTGTCTATTGTGTCTCAGTTAGCTCTCTCTCATTTCAATGAAACACTGAAAAATAAAACAAACAGGCGTCTTCTACTAAGTATCACTTGTGGATTTTAATTGTCCATTCCTCTACCGCCATCTCTGCTTTTCTTTCTCTTGAAGCAATTTTTAAAAACACTTAAAAGTCGTGGCCTCCTCTTCACAATCACACAACAATATTCACAATCTCATCTTGATTTTCTCTAACAATGTCGTCTAATGGTCCAATAACAATAGCTAACAACAACAACAGTGATGATAGTGCGGCATCGTTGGAGAGTTTCTTAGTCGGTTGGCTTCAACGTCAGGAGCGGTTCTTGGATGAGCTGATCTCGGCTCAAGCCGAAGACTGCGACGAGTCGGAGCGAGAGGATCTGATCGCGCGAGTCCTGGCTCACTACCAGCAGTACTACGAAGAGAAATCGCGACTCGGTCGGCAAAACATTTTCCTGCTCTTCGCTCCTCCGTGGTTCACACCGTTCGAGCGTGCTTTCTTCTGGATCGCCGGATTCAATCCGGATCTCGCGTTCCGGCTAGTGAGCGACTCGATCCACGACCTGACCGAGGAACAGAGCCATAGTATCGACAAGCTCCGGAAAGAGATCCGGATGGAGGAGAAAATGCTCAACGACGACATGGCCAGGATCCAGGAGAGAGTGGCGGCTCCGCCGATCATGGAAATGGCGCGGCGGTTTGGACGGATGCTCGAGGTCGATATCGTGGAGGACGTCTCGGTAAACGACGGCCTGCGGTCGGAGATGGAGGCGCTGGTGGCGAATGCTGACTCGTTGAGGGCCTCCACAGCGGCGAAGATGGTGGAGATTCTGAGTTCGTCACAGAACGTGAGGTTTTTGACGGCGGCGACTAAGCTCCAGCTTAGGATCCGCAGTTGGGGTCTGGAGAGAGAGAGGAACAAACAAGAAACAACAAAGTGATGTCAAAGTTCAATTAGTGTGTTGAAATTGAAAGAGTACTTTATTTATAAGGCAATTTTGAAACGCATGGAAAACGAACAATTAACGGCTAAATCAATAATCGGACGGCTGTGATGTTGTTGTGGTTTTATTTTATTTTATATGTAAGCAAATTTACAATACCTTTGGAAAAAATAAATTAAATTAAAATATAGAGGTTGTGATTTTTGCTATTTTGTGAGCCGTTGATTTTGGTTGATTAAATCAGATTTTGATGAGGCTTTATTAAATGCTTTTTAGGTTCTATGCATGCTAATTTATTATGGATTAATTGCACAAACACCCCTAATTTTAGACATAATTGCATATATATGAAATTTTTATCTATAATTATACAAACATCCTTTGCTGTCAGTTGACTTCCGTTAACTCTAACCGTTGACCACAATTTTAACTCACAATGACTAAAGTGCCCCTAGTTACCTATTTTATTATTTAAATAAATAATTAAAAAATGAAACAGAAAAGACAAAGAAAATAAAAAACCAAAATCAATCATTTTTCTCTTTCATTTTCTCAACTCCCAAACACAAATAAACTTAACAAACAAGAACCAAAACTCAATCCCACAAATCAAAACCAAAACTTAAATTCTCAAACAACAACCAAAAATCAAATTCACAAATAAAAACCAAAATCTATCAATTCCACAACTAGTTAACTACATCCATTTAAAAAAATAAAAAAAAATAAGAATTTCAAAGTGGATTTTTAACTTTCTAGGTTGAAGTTCTAATTTTCTTTTGTTTTAAAAAAATTCTTTTAGAAAAATAAATCATCGAGGGTTTCTTTTTATGATAAAAAATGAAGGGTGACTCCTAATTAACCATATAAATGGATATAAATGGAAGATCAAGTGCATGCTAAAACACTGCACATGATGCACCAGGGTTTCTTTTTCATAATTTAATTTGGTTTTCATAATCATGACATAACATGAAATTATACAAACCGAAATTTTATTTCAATTCAACTATCGATATCAGTCCTTTTCATTATTTTAGGTTTTATTGGTTTTGAAACACATGAACGGGTGTAGAGAGAAAAAAAAAAGAAAGCAAAATTGACTAAATCTAAGGTTGTTTTAGCCATAATCTTTTTTCTTCCTTTTATATCTCATGGAGTTCTCTTTTTATACGACCCTTTTATTTTAATAAAATGTGTGATTAATAGTCAATAGTAGGTTAAAATTTAAATAAAAAAAAAAAAACAAATGTTAATCATATACTATTATTTATTAAGGTAAGTTTATATTTTATACTCATTAAAAGCTCAATAGATATTGTATTAATAAAAATATACAAATGCAGCAAGGTAACCAGTAAAGGCACTCGTTTAACCTGACTGGTAACCGGTAAAGACACTTGCTCTAAGTAGAGTCGATAATGTTCCACTGATGGTATATAAGAAAAACAAAAATATATATATATATATATATATATATGTATGTATGTATGTATGTATGTATGTAAGTATATATATATATAAATCCATTTTCAAACCATGTCATATACAAGCATGAAAGTTGAAACCAGCAAATGGCACTGAATAAAAAACCCAATTCAGAGAGCACTTTTTTTTTCTTTCATTTATGCTTACAAATGCATAAATTCTTGTACAAAACTTATTTTATATTACCTACACATTTTCTCAAACACAATACATTGGATCGACCAGCATAGGAGAGCAGAAAAGAGTGTGCAATCACAGGCGGCTTCGCTGCGCTGACAACGCTGGCTTGAAGCTGGCGATGCCGGTGATTTCTCTGCCAGTTACCAAGGTGTTAATATCATATGTTCCTTCGTAAGTGTAGATGGGCTCCAAATCACAGAATGCCTGCAGTGTCATCCAAAACAAACGGTGAATAACCTAAAATGGAAAATGTACACTAACTCATTGTTTAAATCAGTGGTTCAATAAGCACCCTTCACCCTCGTCTTTCTAAAAGAACCGGGATGATTAAACATGAATTACATCTACATTATGATAAAAATGGGTACATAAATCTGGCAGCCACAAAATTCTTAGCGAGGAACATGAAAAAAAAAAAAAAAAAAAAAGCCGAACAAAAAGCTGACCTTTGCAACCAGAAAATCAGTCACAGTTCCATTACCACCGAGTAACTCGCGTCCAAGAGAGAGTGTTTCCCTAGCCTTTGAGCTGATCCATGCCTAAAAATTATATAATTTGTCATGGCTAGGAAGCACAACAGAAAATTCAAATTTATTACAAACTTCAGAAATTTGATCAAAACCTTTGCTAAGCTAGCTTTTCCCGGGGTCATTGTACCCTTCTCATACAATTTGCAAAGGCGCCAGCCAACAAGTGTCATCGCTTGGACATTGCCCAGCATTTGAACAAGTTTCTGTTGGTTGAGTTGGAAAGCAGCCAATGGTGCTCCAAACTGTTTTCTCTCCATCAGATACCTTTGAACAACATATAATTTCAAGGCCATAATGAAATCTCAAAATAATTTAGGCATACAAGAGAAGAAGAAGCAGACTGTACAAGAAATGAACAAGCAGACTGTATTACCTGTGACACATATCATAGACGCCCATTGATATACCAATGGGTTGCCAGGAAACCATTACACGTGAAACAGCCAGAACCTGCAATGAAATAGCAGTATTTAAGTAGAGATGGCTTGATGGTTGATCGAGTGAATTCAAGATATATTGCAGTATATTGACAAAAAGAAGGAACCAACAATGTACAGAAAGCAAATCATACAATCAGCATTGCGTATAGTGCTTACAAGGAGTAAAAGGAAAAATGGTCACTGAACTTTCTTTGGCAGTGAATGCTTACAAATCTTCAAAAGAGTACTAGTAGCATGTTATGATAACAATGTCATTTAAGCTGCCAATTAGGTATTTAGGTGAACTAAAGATCAAGATTTCTACTTATTTATCTTGTATAAACCGAGCCTATCAAAAAAGACATTGTCTATAAAATTAAAATCTCCCATAGTGTAGATGATGATTGCGATATAGCACATAGTATAGATAAAAAAATAATGACAATTATTTATGAAATCTAGCTAGAAGAACACCTTGCTTGTATCCTTGAAAGAATTGACACCAGGTAGTCTGTCCTCATCAGGTACAAATACTTTCTTTAAGAGAATGTCTCCATTTTGCACCATCCGTAGACCGATTTTGTTTTCTATTTTTGTACATGTTAAGCCAGGAGCATTCTTCTTTACTATATAACTGAAACAGAAAGCAGAAAATCTCTACATCTTAAGAAAATGGGAATGCCAATGAAACAGATCAACTATTACACATAGGTTGCCAATAAAAAGCCTGTATCATGACAGCAATATAAAGTTAGAGAGATAAAACAACCACCACCAATGCACATTCCATAGAATATGACCAAAATTGCACAGCTACTCAATGATGACTCTGACTACAGATTATCATTTTTGGTTGCACGTTCTTATGTCTCCTCTTTCAGTTCTTAGACCTTGAGTTAGGGAAACTTTGATGTCTCTAGAGTTAAATGAGTACTCTTATTTGGTACTCCTATGAAACAGCTACTTACAAACAAAATAGTGGCTTTAATGCTGGCAAAGGGTTTAAAGTAAGTTGGTTTACCAATTTATCGTTTATTAATTGGGTCATAAATATCCTGATTATTTTGGGTGGTCAGTACAGGCCAAGAATCCATTGTGCTACAGTATTCTATGTATCTCCTTCAATATCACGTCAGGCCTTTGACATTGCTGAGTCTTCTGGGTTGTACTTGACAGTCTATGTGTGTCCCGATGACATAAATTTAGTAATGATTAAGTACAAGATGAATATAAACGCTGCAAACTTTATTAATTTTTTATCAATGGCAAGAAAAAATATGCTAGTACAGAGTAAATAGTGTCCAGTTACTTCAGTACACTATATAATATGTATCTTACACATCAGATTAGCAAAATCTGAACATGGGTAAAGGTGTCCATTTGTTTTTGCAAACTTGCTCTACGGAACATGCATATTGATCTAAGTTTGAATGTATTTTATAAGACAGTAAAAAAAAAAAGCTTCAATGTGTATCTTCCAAATAAATTAGAGAAAATGATGTTGAGGTTCCAATCAAGTGCTAAGTAGATGCCTTGCCAATGAGATTCCAACATTTGAAATGAAAATGGAAGACAGTTCCTACTTATTATATAACCTTAAACATACCCATTTATCTGATTTGTTGTGGTATTCCTAGCAAAAATAACTAACACGTCTGCAAAGGTACTATTTCCTATCCATCGTTTTTGGCCCTCAAGTATCCAACCTCCTTCAACCTGATCAGAGGACACAAAATAATATGACATAGCAAGAAGCCAATTGCTTTAATGGATAAAGAGTTAAAAAATAATAATAATTTTTTTTTAAAAAAAAAAACCTAAACATAGATATAGAAGGTTGACAGCTTGGACCTTTATTGCAGTAGTTCT
Organism: Acer negundo; assembly: GCA_035582765.1. Taxonomy (NCBI): domain Eukaryota; kingdom Viridiplantae; phylum Streptophyta; class Magnoliopsida; order Sapindales; family Sapindaceae; genus Acer; species Acer negundo. Next base: position 19,992,783 of record CM069243.1, on the reverse strand, counting down.
TAGAGCACTTGCATCACTTCCATAGTCAGGTTCAGTCAAAGCCTTAAAGAACATATTTGAATTATGAGTAGTTGAATTTTATCAGAACCAACAATTCCTGATACCATACAATACCAAAGGCCAACTACTTACCCAACAGCCGATGGAGGTTAACTGAGCCAACGAAGGTAAATATTTCTGCTTATGTGCTTCTGACCCACATAGTGCTATTTTTGACATTCCAGACAAGTTATAAAATGTCAAGGTTTGTCAGTGCTTTTGTTAAAACCAAACTAAAATGGAGAAAAAGGTCCAACGAGTAACATATTATTGAAGAAAGAAGTTACATCAAGATCTCACCAATAGTAAGCATTGCCAAACAGGAATGCACCAAAATGAAAGTACTACAACTGGCATCAACTCTAGCAACTTCTGCCAAACCTATTGCAGCTGCAGTTATAGAGAGACCAGGACACCCATAACCCTGAGTCACAAGAAGTTCAATATTCTACTTCCACCTCAGGACACAGAAAAATGTAAGAAATATAACAGATGTATAAAGTACCTTGATTGTACCACCAGAAATACGCAGGGCACCTAACTTCGGAACTACATGAAATGGAAACTCAGCCTTCTCCCAGTACTGGAATGAAAAGAAAATACAGATCAATCTCTTTCTTTGTAAGCATGCAATTGCAGTAAATTATAATTAATGCTTAACAACCAATATAAGATGTTATACAAGCAAACAAAGACACTGTTATATACTTATATTTCAAAAATAAGTTGCTAGTGACATGAGAAAAACACCTTTGTCATTATTGGAGCTATTTCTTTTTCCATACACTCCCTTACTTTCATTCGAACAACTCGCTCTTCAGAAGTCAATAGATCATCAAATTGGTAATAATCTGATGCTGTAACATTCAAAGACCAAGAGATGAAAATATGCGAAAAATGTAATTGTTTTGGATGAAGTAAGCATACAAATAGAACTTGCAAAAAGTTAAAGTGCTTCCCCATTCTATATATATATATATAGATGTTCTTAGGCACAGAACAGATAAAGTATCATGTAATTAAAATTTTCTCTTAAAGAAAATGGCAAACCAACTTTATATAATAACGTTACTGAAGCTTTCAGAAAAAAATATACAAGAGATACATAAAATAAAGTAGAACAGAAAAAGAGAGCAACGTGATGAATCTAGTTTGATTGACAACAAAAATGAAAGAATATATTGCAGACAATTGAACATGAGAATATCTAAAGAACTAGATGTCAAGGCATAGGGCTGAAAGCATGATTCATCGACAAAGAAACAGAGGCATGGCAACTGATGTGATAATAAGGGAACGATGGAACTAACAACTACTCCAGGCACACATGCCACATGGATAGAAGCCAATTATCCCACATAGATCAAGGAACGTAATTAGACGATCTACCAAAATTCTTTACTGAAACTCATAATTCTAGATATTTAATCTCCCAAGATTAAAGTTGACAACTCAGTGACATAATTCATGCCTAAATCAACAAGTTATAGATGCACCAATGTAATAAATATAGATCAATTCAATCAATTCCAATCCATAGATCAATTCAATCAAATCCAATACAATCCAATCCACAAAATTTTCTAACGTGAATGAAGATGATGTGTGATTTGATCATCATTCTTACCACAAGGCGGAAACTGGGACACTGGAGTTGCTTGAGGGAATGCAAGGGAAACATCCAATGCTGGTAAATTGAAATAAGAACTCCTCGCACTTTTGTCAACCTCATCTGTGCCATGTCAATGATGGATTAAGTAATTAAACCTTTCACTGCACAAATTCAATCTTAAAGCAGCAAACGAACAACTACAAAACAACTTAAACATATCATTACCCACCGCCGCCGCCGCCCCACCCCCCCCCCCCCCCCCAAAAAAAAAATAAAATAAATAAATAATAATAATAATAACAAAATCACAAAAACTAGCTTAAATATACATGTAGAACCAGTAACCTTTCAAATTTACTCTATGTATCCATATTTTTAGCAATATCCTTCAACAATTACTCATATTTTATGATGATCGATAATATCAAAACTTTGATTTACATTTTATAGTCTCCATTCGTAAGCATAAAAAATCTACATCTCATTAGATATAAATATCTGTCAATTCCAATCTCATACAGCAATTTGACTTCAAGTTTCAATCGTCAATCACTCGATTGATTACAATTTCTCGGTTCTCACTATCCAAAATCATCTAATCCTCTCTGTAAAAAAAAATAAAAAATTCATCTATGATCCATTTGATACCTCACATAAAAACAACAATACAAGCTGAATCGGCTTATATAACATCACATGTATAATAATTTGAAGCCAAACAATGAAAAAATTATTAAAAAGAAAAAAGAAAGACGAACCTTGACGCAGAGACGAGAGAACAGTCATGGTGATTACAATTGTTGAAAGCAAATTCTCAGTAGAGTCGGTGAAGCGAGAGTGCTAGTAAGTAGATTTTTGGACCTAAAAATCTAAAATTCACCGGGAATTGGTATGTCGCATCACGTTGTATATGATACGATTGGCACGCAAGTTTACGTTTTTGGCAGATATTATTTCGAGCACGGCATTCACGTGCATCGGACAAATAAATAACTGATAAGATCAAAACTCAAAAGAAAAACTTTTATGGTAATAGGACTAGATCGGATTGAACCGTATAGATTGGACTAAAATAATAATGACTTAAAAATCATTTTACCAAACATATTTGTTTGTTATTATAGACGACTTAAATCTGAAATGGATATAAGGTTATCTGATAAAAAAAAGTTCAAATATTGGATTTTTTCAATAGTCTTATGTATTTCGGTTTACATTAATTTTCTTTTGTCCAAATTACTTTTTATAAAATTTATTTTTTTTAGCCCTTTTGTTATAGGCAGTCCCTCACGGTCTCACTTTCTTTATGGTTGCAAATCTCCGTGTTTGTTGTTTTGTTGCTTCTATTTTTAATAAAGTTCTACTTCTCAAAAAAAAAAATTATTCTTTTTTTATTTGGTTACTACAGTTCTTTATAAACTTTAATTATAATATATATAATTTTATTTAATATTAAAATAATATTTACTTGCAATATTAATTAAAAGGAACTATAATTTTATTTAAATAGGGATTTATTATTTTTGGATTAATAAGATATAAGTACATAACAAATAAATACAATGATATATAACAATCAATGAGGTAAGGGTATAAAGGTCAAATTACAGGTTTTCAGATGTTTTTGTTTTAAAAAAACAAACAGCTTAACACTTAATTCAGACTTCAGAAAACGAAAAACAAACATATTGCTTAGACTTCAGACTTCAGACCCAATTCAGAACTTTAAGTTTTCAGACCAAAAAACAAACACCACCATAATATAGGATCAGATAAAAAATCTACCAATAATCTTATAAAAAAAAATAGAATTTGACAAAAAAAAAAATTGAAAAGAGAAGACAGTATAAAATTATATTAAATTAATTTTAAATAAATAAAATCATTTTAAATCAATTCAAAAAAAGAAAAATTAAATTATTTTAAATTAAATTTTGTTAAAATTTTATTTATTTATTTTAAATTTCAATTTCCTTTTATTTCCTTAATTCCTCAATCGATTTCTTCTTTATTTGTTTTTGTTTCATAGTATTTAAATGATACTAGTTTCATGTGTATGAAATTAATATATTTATAAAACAATACTGGTTTCACGTATATGAAACTAGTGCATTTATATGAATATAGAGGTAAACATGACATAAACGTTATAGAAGAATAGCCTAGTTTTTATATATAAAAAAATGAAGGCTTTTGAGATGAATTTATTTGATAGGAGGAATAAATTGTTGAAATTATTTTAGTGGGAATTTTTTTAAATATATAAATATTAAAAAAGAATAACATATATTAAATTAATTTTTAATACAAATTATATAAATTAAATATTTTATATATAAAATAATTTAACTTAAAAAAATACAAAGGCTGGGACTAAATAATCCCAAACTTTGTGGCGGGGGACTAAATAGTTAGGTTCACCGGATTGGTTCTCAAAACTCACTTAGGAATATGATTAGCCCAATTCTGTCCGATCTTAGGTAACAAATGCACTTGTATCTTTACCTATAAAATCATGTTCCATGACAAACAATCACTTAAGTCGTCTTGCCATATGATATGATTTTATTGGTCTAATGCATTTCATTTGATCTAAAAAACTTTTACGGCGAAATAATAACATTTTTTTTTTTTTTTTTTTTAAGAGAGAAATAATTAATAACAGTTTTTTTTTTAGAAATATTGATTAGATTCTCATTAATAGGAGATCGGACCGTTTCTTATGTATATTAAAATAAAAAAATAAAAAATAAAAAAAAGATCAAATGTATATATATTTTTTGTTATGAAACTTAAAAATTTAGAATCAATAAACACAGCCAATTATTCATTGTTCCCTCATAATGTTACACACAAATTTGAATGAATGTGTGTTTTATAGGAATATGATGGGCTTTAACTTGAAATTCCTCCTTAAAAAGGAGCCCAGCCCAGTAAGTATTAGCTGTATTTGGGCCAAACATATATATGTTGGGCAACCTCTTCGTCTTTGATAGTCGTTTTTTTTTTCTTCGAAGTGTTACACCAACTTACACCGACTTACACTGTTACATAAATATAAGGTTTTTTGAGAGGATGAGGACTTGAACCTACATTCTTGTGATACAGATACAAGAGGTTTACCATCAGACTAACCTCATCTCGTCAATATTTGATCTAATATGTTGTTAGTCAATTAAATTGAAAGTTAAAAATAATAAAATTCAAAATTTTGTAAAGTAATTGTTTGAATTCAAAGGGTTCAAGTAATCCCCATCCCCACAAAAAACCTGAATTTATATAATACTATAATAGTATAATGCTTTAAAAAAAATTCCAATAATATTGAAATGTTATTGTTATTTCAATGATAATTAACAACATTTGTATCACTACCATTTTATCTAAAGCAAGGTGATAATTAATTAATTATATTGAACAAACATTACACTATGATCAAATTGTGATACTATTGATCGTATAATCAAATTGTCAATTCAAAAACATTACTCAAAAGACATAGGTTCAACTTTCCATATTTTAGGTTCTAACAATCGGAAACTGTTATATAGTCAGTTAAGTGGTTGGTTTTCGTTGATGTACTGATAATCACTGCTCATATGTTTTTGTTCTGTGCAATAGACTAATGGATATTGGTAATTAGCAGAAAAACAGTATTGAAAATTAGAAAAGATAAATTTTGAAAACGTTTTGATTTTATTGTCATAATTCATAAATGAGGCCGGCCTGAAGCTTGCAAAACCAGTGATTTCTCTGCCTGTCACGAAGGTGTTAATATCATAAGTCCCTTCACAAGTGTAGATAACTTTCATATCACATAATGCTTTCGCAACTAGGTTTTATTGGGTTTGATCGTTTGAAACAGATGAACAGGAGTTGAGAGATAAAAAGAAGTAAAATTGACTAAATGCAAGGTTGTTTTAGGTATTTTGGAGGGTGCAGAAAGTAAATTAAAAATTCTAAAAATTTAATGGTGGGTGTAAATAATAAATGGATGTGGAGAGTAGTTTTTTGGGTGGGCAATAGATCCACTGATCCACCCATCTTTTTTTTTTTTTTTTTTTTTTTTTTCATGGAGTTCTCTTTTTATCTGACCTCTTTATTTTAATAAAATGTGTGATTAATAGTTAACAATTAAAAAAAAAATGTTAATCGCATACAGCATACTATTATTTATTAAGGTAAGCTTATATTTTATAAGAGTAATCCTAGATATCCGAATTTTTTTTTCCTAAATTTTGTCTCAAATGATGTGGCACGTGAGTTTAGTATCGTATAAATCATGAGATTATGTAGTGACTAATGCGATGTTGATATCTCACGTACCACGTCATTTGGGATAGAATTTGAAAAGAAAAAATTGAGACATTTAACATTACTCATTTTATAATCAATAAAAGCTTAATAGATATTGGATTAATAAAAGTATCCAAATGCACCAATGTGGTGGTAACCGGTAAAGGCAATGGTTTAACCTAACTAATAATCGGTAAAGACACTCGTTTAGCCTGATAATGTTTCGTTGATGGTATATAAGAAATATATATATATATATATATGTATATATCCAAATGCATTTTCAAACTAGTGTCATTTAGTAGCATGAAAGTTGAAACCAGCAAATGGCAGTGCATAAAAAACCCAATTAAGAGAGCATCTTTTTATTCATTTATGCAATTGCAAAGCATAAAGACTTGTACATAACTTATTTTATATTACCTACACATTTTCTGAATCACAATACATCTTATCGATCAGCAAAGGAGAGCAGAGAAGAGTGTACAATCACAGGCGGCTTCGCTGCGCTGACAAAGCCGGCTTGAAGCTGGCGATGCCGGTGATTTCTCTGCCGGTTACCAAGGTGTTAATATCATATGTTCCTTCGTAAGTGTAGATGGGCTCCAAATCACAGAATGCCTGCAATGTGATCCAAAACAAATTAGTGAATAACCTAAAATGGAAAATCGACACTAACAACCCAATGTTTAAATCAGTTGCTCAATAGGGCACCCTCGTCTTTCTAAAAGAACCGGTGTATGAATTACATCTAGTTTATGATAAAAACCAGTACATATATCTGATGACAGCCACCTACTACAAAATTCTCAGTGAGGAACAATGAAAAAGAAGAAGAAGCTGACCTTTGCAACCAGAAAATCGGCCACAGTTCCATTGCCACCGAGTAACTCGCGTCCAAGAGAGAGTGTTTCCCTAGCCTTTGAGCTGATCCATGCCTGAAAATTATATAATTTGTCATGGCTATGAAGCACTGCAGAGAAGTCAAATTTATTACAAACTTTAGACATTTGATCATATAATTACCTTTGCTAAGCTGGCTTGTCCAAGGGTCATTGTACCCTTCTCATACAATTTGCAAAGGCGCCAGCCAACAAGTGTCATCGCTTGGACATTGCCCAGCATTTGAACAAGTTTCTGTTGGTTGAGTTGGAAAGCAGCCAATGGTGCTCCAAACTGTTTTCTCTCCATCAGATACCTTTGAACAACATATAATTTCAAGGCCATAATGAAATCTCAAAATAATTTAGGCATACAAGAGAAGAAGAAGCAGACTGTACAAGAAATGAACAAGCAGACTGTATTACCTGTGACACATATCATAGACGCCCATTGATAAACCAATGGGTTGCCAGGAAACCATTACACGTGAAACAGCCAGAACCTGCAATGAAATAGCAGTATTTAAGTAGAGATGGCTTGATGGTTGATCGAGTGAATTCAAGATATATTGCAGTATATTGACAAAAAGAAGGAACCAAACTTCCTTTGGCAGTAAATGCTTACGAATCTTCAAAAGAGTGCGGGTAGCATGTTATGATAATAGTGTCACTTAAGCTGCCAATTAGGTGAATTAAAGATTAAGATTTATATTTATTCACCTTTGTATCAACCAAGCCTACCAAAAAAGACATTGTCTATAAAATTTACAATCTCTCAAGAGTTTAAATGATGATTGTGATATAATACATAGTATAGATAAAAAAAAATAATGACAAGATAATTATTTATGAAATCTAGTTCGAAAAACACCTTGCTTGTATCCTTGAAAGAATTGACACCTGGTAATCTGTCCTCATCAGGTACAAATACTTTATTTAAGAGAATGTCCCCATTTTGCACCATCCGTAGACCAATTTTGTTTTCTATCTTTGTAGATGTTAATCCAGGAGCATTCTTCTTTACTATATAACTGAAACAGAAAGTAGAAAAACTCTACATCTTAAGAAAATGGGATTGCCAATGAACCAGATCAACTATTACACATGACAGCAATATAAAGTTAGAGAGATAAAAAACCCACCACCAATTCACATTCCATAGAATATGACCAAAATTGCACAGCTACTCAATGATGACTCTAAATACAGATTATAATCTTTGGTTGCACATTCTTATGACTCCTCTTTTTGTTCTTAGGCCTTGTATTAGGGAAACTTTGATGTCTCAAGAGTTCAATGAGTATTTCTTATTTGGTACTCCTATGAAACAGCTACATACAAACAAAACAGTGGCTTTAATGTTGGCAAAGTTTAAAGTAATTTGGTTTACCGATTTATCATTTATTATATGGGTCATAAATATCCTAATTATTTTGGGTGGTTAGTACAGGCAATTAATCCATTGTGCTACAGTACTCTATGTATCTCCTTCAATATCCATTGGGTGGTTGTACTTTGACAGTCTTTGTGTCCTGACGACATAAATTTAGTAATGATTAAGTGCAAAATGAATATAAACGCTGCAAATTTCATTTATTTTTTATCAATGACGAGAAAAAATATGTTAGTACAGAGCAAATATTGTGTCCAGTTACTTCGGTACAATATATAATATGTATCTTACACATCAGCTTAGCAAAATCTGAATATGGGTAAAGGTGTCCATTTGTTTTTGCAAAAATGCTCTACTGATCGAACATGCATAGTGACCGAAGTTTGAATGTATGTTATAAGACACAAAAAAAAAAAAAAAAAAAGCTTCAATGTGTATCTTCAAAGTAAATTAAAGAAAATGATGTTGAGGTTCCATCAAGTGCAAAGTAGGTGCCTTGCCAATGAGATTCCAACATTTGAATGAAAATGGAAGACAGTTCCTACTTATCATATAACCTTTAACATACCCATTTATCTGATTTGTTGTGGTATTTCTAGCTAAAATAACTAACAAGTCTGCAAAGGTACTGTTTCCTATCCATCGTTTTTGGCCCTCAAGTATCCAACCTCCTTCAACCTGATCATCGGAGGACACAGAATAATATGACATAGCAAGAAGCCGGTTGTTTTTATGGATAGAGTTAAAAAAATTATTATTATTATTAAAAAAAAACAATAAAAAAAAAAAACTAAACATAGATATAAGATGTTGAGAGGTTGGACCTTTGTTGCAGTAGTTCTTAGAGCACTTGCATCACTTCCATAGTCAGGTTCAGTCAAAGCCTTAAAGAATATATTTGAATTGTGAATAGTTGAATTTTATCGGAACCAACAATTCCTGATACCATACAATACCAAAAGCCAACCACTTACCCAACATCCGATGGAGGTTAACTGAGCCAACGAAGGTAAATATTTCTGCTTATGTACTTCTGACCCACATAGTGCTATTTTTGACATTCCAGACAAGTTATAAAATGTCAAGGTTTGTCGGAGCTTTTGTAAAAGCCAAACTAAAATGGAGAAAAAGGTCCAACGAGTAGCATATTATTGGAGAAAGAAGTTACATCAAGATCTCACCAATAGTAAGCATTGTCAAACAGGAATGCACCAAAATGAAAGTACTACAACTGGCATCAACTCTAGCAACTTCTGCCAAACCTATTGCAGCGGCAGTTATAGAGAGACCAGGACACCCATAACCCTGAGTCACAAGAAGTTCAATATTCTATTTCCACCTCAGGACACAGAAAAAAGTAAGAACTATAACAGATGTATAAAGTACCTTGATCGTACCACCAGAAATACGTAGGGCAGCAAACTTCGGAACTACATGAAACGGAAACTCAGCCTTCTCCCAGTACTGGAATAAAAAGAAAATACATGTCAATCTGTTTCTTTGTAAGCATACAATTGCAGTAAATTATAATTAATGCTTAAAAACCAATCTAAGATGCAAATGAAAACACTGTTATATTTCAAAAATAAGTTGCTAGTGACATGAGAATGACACCTTTGTCATTATCGGAGCTATTTCTTTTTCCATACACTCCCTTACTTTCATTCGAACAACTCGCTCTTCAAAAGTCAATAGATCATCAAGTTGGTAATAATCTGATGCTGTAACATTCAAAGACCAAGAGATGAAAATATGTGAAAAAATGTAATAGTTTGGGATGAAGTAAGCGTACAAATAGAAATTGCAAAAAGTTCAAGTGCTTCACCTTTCTCTCTCTCTCTCTCTATATATATATAGATGTTCTTAGGCACAGAACAGATAAAGTATCATGTAATCAAAATTTTCTCTTAAAGAAAATGAAAAACCAACTTTATATAATAACATTACTGAAGCTTTCAGAAAAAATATACAAGAGATACATAATGAATCTAGTTTGATTTACAACAAAAATGAAGGAATATATTGCAGACAATTGAACATGAGAATATCTAAAGAACTAGATGTCAAGGTACAGGCGGCTGAAAGCATGATGCATCGACAAAGAAATAGAGGCATGGCAACCGATGTGATAAAAAGGGAACGATGGAACCAACAACTACTCCAGGCATGCCACACATGACACATGGTTAGAAGCCAATTATCCCACATAGAACAAGGAACATAATACATATGATCTACTAAAAGTATTCACTGAAACTCATAATTCTAGATATTTAGGACGTGTTGTAAGCGTTTTTTATTTGTTTTTTTATTTTTTATTTTTTATTTTATTATTTTTTTTAAATCGAAAATGAAACTAGTGTTTTTAGTTTCAATTTCGAAATTCGAAAACGCTTCTGGTAGTATATGTTGAAAACTGTATTATGAAAATAAAAATACTAAAAATGCATTCGGTAGGTTACCAAAAAGTATTTAAATTTGACAATAATTCATCCTAAATAATTAACAACTAACTCAAATTTTGTATTTAACATTATAACCTAAAAACAATTTGGTTAAACATTAATTTTTTTGAAAGAAAATCACAAAATTATCAACTAATTAGATTCAACAATTAAGAAATAAATATTAATTTTTAAAAAATAAATAATAATTTTTTATTAAATATAAATGACAGAAGAAGATGAAGGTTCTGTCCAAAAAAAAAAGACGAAGGAAGATTTTTTTTTTTTTTTTTCATGTTGTTAAAAAAGACAAAATGAAAAGCATGTCATCTTTTACGTGTTTTTCAATTTTTAATATTGGTTTTGTTTTCCATTTTATGTTTTGCTTTTTAAAAACAAAATAAAAAACAGTTAACTAACACGGATTTGAAATCATTTTTAAAAAATCAAAACAAAAACAACCCAAAAAATAGGTACCGGACAAGCCCTTAATCTCCCAAGATTAAAGTTGACACCACAAATTATGCCTAAAGTTATAGATGCACCAATGTAATAAATATAGGTCTGTTCAATCTAATCCAGTCCAATCCAATTCATGCAATTTTCTAGCGTGAATGATGATGATGTGTGATTTGATCATCATTCTTACCACAAGGCGGAAACTGGGACGCTGGAGTTGCTTGAGGGAATGCAAGGGAAACATCCAATGCCGGTAAATTGAAATAAGAACTCTTCGCACTTTCGTCAACCTCATCTGTGCCACGTCAATGATAGATAAAGTCAATAAACATTTCACTGCACAAATGCAATCATAAAGCAGCAAATGAACAACTACAAAACAACTTAACATATCATTTTCCCGAAATCACTAAAACTAGCTTAAATATACATGTAGAACAAGTAGCCTTTCAAATTTACAGTCTATTTGATTTTTCCAATTAACACTTAATAACACTTAATGTATTTTATTAAGTTATTTTGTTTGTTTTTTAAGTTATAAAATCACTTAAATAACTCTTAAATCACTTTTAAATAAAAATGAAAATTTTACATTTTTCACTTAACTAAAAACAACTTAAATTTATAGCAATTTTATATTCTCAAAACTATTGGCAAAAACAAAATATATTTCCCCTTTTTCATTCTCTCATGGCCTTAACCGTATTAATATATTTTTTTTCTTCTCACGTTTAAAAAAAAAAAAAAAATCGCAACCATAAAACCTAGTTGCTTGATCAAGAGAATTAAGACCCACACAACTCCATTGGAATCCAGATTTCCAGTTTTATTATGTTAAGGATTTTTATTTTATTTTTCATAATTTGATTAGTTTTATTTATTTTATTTTAGAGTTTGACATTTCTTCTACTTGTACAATTTGGTATGAGACTAATCAATAAAACTGAAGTGAGGGTCTCAAATTTTAAATGTTTTAAATAATTTTTTTTTAATTACATATTTTTTTAACTATTTAAATTACTTATTATATATTATCTTTTAATATATTAAAATGTAAATATATAACAAATATTAGTTTAAATTACTTGCTATAGTTATCTTTTAATATATTAAAATGTATATATATAACAAATAACATTTGAAAGAGTATAGGTATAAAAATATTTATTTTCAGATATTTGTAACTTAAAAAATAAACACTTTATCACTTATATTCAGTTTTCAATCAATTAAAAAAAAAAAAAACATATTTTTAGTTTTCAATCACTATTCATTTTCAGCACAATTCAACGATGTTCAATCTCCAGACAAAAAATTCAAAGGCAACCTTACTCTCTGTATCCATATTTTTTGTATATCCTTCAACAATTACTCATATATATCGATGATTGATAATATCAAAACTTTGATTTACTTTTTGCAGTCTCCATTCGTAAGCATAAAAAATCTACATCCCATTAAATATAAGTATATAACTATCTGTCAATTCCAATCTCATACTGCAATTCGACTTCAAGTTTCAATCGTCAATCACTCGATTGAATACAATTTCTCGATTCTAACTATCCAAAATCATCTAATCTTCTCTGTCAACAAAAAAATAAATTCATCTATGATCCATTTAAAAACAACAATATAAGCTGATTCCGCTTATATAACACAACATGTATAAAAATTTGAAGCCAAACAATGAAACAATTATAAAAAATAAAAATAAAATAAAATAAAATAAACGAACCTTGATGCAGAGACGAGAGAACAGTCATGGTGATTAGAATTGTTGAAAGCAAATTCGCAGTCGTATCGGTGAAGCGAGAGTGCTAGTAAGTAGATTTTTGGACCTAAAAATCTAAATATTCAAATTTTAATGCTAATTGGGATCCAAAGAAAAATGTCTATGTTTGGTGTATGAGATTGGATCGGATAAGATTTGATTATTTTTATAGGATTAGATTGGATTGAACTGGATTAAATTAGTATCCTGGTATGTTTGGTGTAGTACAGATTATACTAAAATAATATTGTCTATTGTTTGATATAACATAGGATTTGATAAAAAATAATTGAAAATACCCGTTTTTGTGAGAGGTCAAAATAAAATTATATTAAATTAATTTTTAAATAAATAAAATCATTTTAAATCAATTCAAATAAATGAAAAATAAAATTATTTTAAATTAAATTTGGTTAAAAAATTATTTATTTATTTTAAATTTCAATTTCCTTTTATTTCTTTAATTCCTCAACTGATTTCTTCTTCATTTGTTTTTGTTTCATAGTAGTTAAACGATACTAGTTTTACGAGTAAGAAACTAGTGTATTTGAAAAACAATATTAGTTTCAAATGTATAAAACTAGTGTGTTTATATGAATATAGCAATAGCATAACAAAAGCAGAAATAAAATGTTATAATTATTTTTGTGAGAATTTTTTTTAATGTTAGAATAAATATATCAATATTAAAAAAGAATAACATATATTAAATTAATTTTTAATACAAATTTAATATTTTATTTATAAAATAATTTAATTTTAAAAAAATCCCAGCCTTTATGGCGGGATTAAATACTTCTAAGTCCTACCATAACATGGGAACATAATTGGATATAGTTTGATCCTATCCAATCCCGGATAACAAACGCACCACCAATGTATTGTAATTTATATCTTCACCGATAAAATCATGTTCCATGAAAAACAATCAGATAAGTTTTCTTGCCATATGTCATGATTTTATCGGTCTAATGCATTTAATTTGATCTAAAAAGACTTTTCCCAGAAGTTATAACAGTTAGTTTTTATTTATTTTTTTTTATTTTTTTGTTTTTTTTTTTTGGGAAAAATAATAACAGTTTTTGTATAAATATTGATTATCATTAATACGAGATCGGACAGTTTCTTATTGATTTTTTTTTAATGATATAACGGTTTCTAATTGTTGGAATCTAAAATATGGAAAGTTGAACCTTTAATATAAATTGACAAGGTTCCTCTCATCTTTTCTCCTCAATTCACTTAATTTTATGACACATAAGCATTATAATGAATTAATGGTTTTACAATGAATGAATGGTTAAGATGTGATTGACACTTTATTAACAACCAATCACATACTTTAAAAATATGAGGAAAAGGTAAGAATGAGGTGAGGTGGGGAGAGAATCCCGGTGGACCAATACAAGTAGTCTTTTGAGTAATGTACAATTTGATTATATGATCAATAGATGATGAAATAGTATCATAATTTACATATAGTATCATGATTGTTCAATATAATTAATTAATTATCACCTTGATATAGATAAAAAGGTAGTAATAAAATAACATTATACTAGTGGAATTTTGGATATTAAGAAGATAACAATTTATATCCCCAAAAAATATCAATTTGAATTCAAACAATTACTATATAAAATTTCCAATTTTATTATTTTTAATTTTCAATTTAATTGACTAACACATATTATATCAATTTATTATTATTATTATTATTATTATTATTATTATTATTATTTTATGAAACTTACAAATTTAGAATCAATAAATACAACCTATTATTCAATTGTTCCATGATAATGTTACACACAAATTTGAATGAATTGTGTTTTCTTGGAATATGACGGGCTTTAAAAAGTAGCCTAGCCCAGTAAGTATTTGCTTTTTTTTTTTTTTTTTTTTTTTTTTTTTTTTTTGCGAAGTTACGATCTTATATAAATTTGGGTTTTTAAGAGGAGGAAAACTCGAATCCATAATTTTGTGATGCATGTGTGAGGGGTTTATCACCGAACTAACCTCATTTCGTCTCTTTAATAGTCAGTTGAGTGGTTGGTTTTCGTTGATGTACTGATAATCACTGCTCATATGCTTTTGTTCGGGTAATAGATCGACTAATGGACATTGGTATTAGCAGAAAAATAGTATTGAAAATTAGAAAAGATAAACTTTGATAACGTTTTGATTTTATTGTCATAAATCATAAATTTTTATTTTTTTGGACTTAGATCAAATGAAATACATTTTAATGAAACCATATATCTATATGTAATTGAATTGATTTACAGGCGGCTTCGCTGCGTCGACGAGGCCGACTTGAAGCTTGCAAAACCAGTGATTTCTCTGCCTGTCACAAAGGTGTTAATATCATAAGTCCCTTCATAAGTGTAGAGGACTTCCATATCACAGAATGCCTTCGCTACTAGAAACTCAGTCAAAATTCCATTGGCACCAAGTGACTCACGTCCAAGAGCAACTGTTTCTCTAGCCTTTGAAGTGATCCATGTCTGAAAATTATACGATTTGTCATGTCTTTGAACAATGAAGCACCGTCGAAAAAGTCAAATTTATTACAAACCTTTAGACATTTGATCATATTTGTTTTTTATTTTTATTTTTTTTACCTTTGCTAAGCTGGCTTGACCAGAAGTCATTTTACCCATCTCATACAATTTGCAAATTCGCCAACCTACTAGAGTCATTGCTTGAACATTGCCCAGCATTTTAACAAGTCTCTGTTGGATGATTTGGGAAGCTGCTAATGGTGCTCCAAACTGCTTTCTCTCCATCAGATACCTTTGAATCACAGACATAAATTTTTCAGGTCACACCGGAGTCTCGAATTCGAAACAAATTAATTATACGCATTTCTGTAATATACCTGTGACACATATCGTAGACGCCCATTGATATACCAATACTTTGCCAGGCAACCATTACACGTGAAACAGCCAATGCCTATATTGAAATAACAAACAAATTTGTATGTATATATGATTGACTTGATAGAACAAAACAATTTGAGGAAGAGAGTTATTTACGCCACCTCGCTTGCTTCCCGGAAAGAATTTACACCCGGTAATCTGTCCTCGTCGGGTACGAATACTTTCTTCAAGAGAATGTCTCCATTTTGCATGATCCGTAAAGCAACTTTGTTTTCTATTTTTGTAGCTGTCAATCCAGGAGCATCCTTTTGTACTACAAACCTGAAATTAAAGAAAATGAGGATTCAAATGCACAAATTAACCAACTATATGTTGCAGAGTACATAATATTTAGCATACCCATTTATCTGATTTGTTGTGGTATTCCTTGCTAAAATAACAAATAGACCTGCGAAGGTACAGTTTCCTATCCAGCGTTTTTGGCCTTCGAGTATCCAACCACCTTCAACCTGATAATCGAAATTGAAATCGAAAGATAGAGACAGAAAAAATATTACTTAGCTTGAAATTTATAGCTTTTATAGATTGAGTTAATGAAAATTGAACATGAATTTTTGAGAGCTAATTGGACCTTGGTTGCTGTTGTTCTCAAAGAACTTGCATCGCTTCCATAGTCAGGTTCAGTCAAAGCCTATAATTTAGATGTAAAAAGAAACACATATTTGAGTAACTCAATTTTATCAGAACATGTACACTATATTTACGAAAATTATTGGGTGCGGGAATTAACTTACCCAACAAGAGATGTGGCTTAAATCTGCCAAAGGAGGTAAATATTTCTGCTTCTGTGCCTCTGACCCACACATAGCTATATTTTTGACAGTCCAGACAAGTTATATATACAGGGTCATGTGTTTGTTGAAATCAAACCCAAATTTAAAGTAATTTTTATTGGAGAAAAAAGTTATATAATCAACAGATCTCACCAATCATAAGCATTGCCAGATACGAATGCACCAAAATTACACTGCTACAACTCGCATCAACTCTAGCAATTTCTGCCAGATTTATTGCTGCTCCAATAACAGAGTGACCAGGACATCCATAACCCTGATCAGGATCAAAATCAGTTCAATTAACATCATACGTACAGACGTACTCACATAGGCGAAGCCAGCTTCTTTAATTTTAGGAAATTGGAGGCCATGATAAGAAATCTTTTAAAATAAATGTAAATAACCAAACATTTGGGGTAAAAATGTAAAAATTATCACACCTTGATCATGCCACCAGCGATTCGCAGGGCAGCTAACTTTGGAATGACATGAAATGGAAACTCGGCCTTCTCCCAGTACTATAACAAAAATGAAAATACCAATTCAAACGTTCAGATGTTATGTTGACCAAGAAGGTAAATATTAGTTTCGATAAAAATATTTTTAAAAAATCGAAAAAGAGATCAGACCTCTGACATTATTGGTGCTATTTCTTTTTCAACACACTCTCTTACTTTCAACCGAATAGCCCGCTCTTCAGAGGTCAAGAGATCTTCGAATTGATAA
Organism: Acer negundo; assembly: GCA_035582765.1. NCBI lineage: Eukaryota > Viridiplantae > Streptophyta > Magnoliopsida > Sapindales > Sapindaceae > Acer > Acer negundo. Next base: position 19,975,438 of record CM069243.1, on the reverse strand, counting down.
TAATCTGATGCTGCATGCAGTAATTAACATTAAGAGATCAATCAATATATCAAAAATAAAAATAAGAGATCAATATTAAGAGAAATTAAATAGAACTTGCAAGAAGTTATTTAAAAGTGCTTCATTCTCTTATTATATAAAATCATATATATTTAAATTAAATTATATATTATAAACAATAATATTGCTTACAACTGGGAGGAAACTTGGACGCTGGAGTAGCTTGAGGGAAAGCAAGGGAAATGTCCAATGGTGGTAAATTCTTTGCACTTTTGTCAACCTGATCATCTGTGCATGCATGCATGAGAAATTTATTTAGTATTTCTTTTTATTAAAAAAAAAAAACAATTTATAAGTATTAAGTTAAAAACTACAACTACAAAAATGAACACAAGAATTTAAGAAGCTGAAATAGATCATCTTTCCATTTTCATGCACTTTGAAACATATATATAAATATTGCACGGTCTCGATATGCATCGGTGAAATTGGAATCCCATATGTACAAAAAAAAGAAAAAAAAAAAAAAGGTACAAAATTTTTTACTTGAAGATTACCAAGTCTGGATTGATTTGCACCGATGCAAATTGAACTTTAAATCCATTTTATATAGATGTAAATCAAGATTTAATTCATAGAAAAAAAAAAAAATGTAAGAGTATATATATATATATATATTATACCTCTCATATCAGATTTGAAGCCAAAAAATTACAATAAATGAAGAAAAAAGGAACACAAACCTTGACGTTGAGCCGAGAGAACAATATTATTCATGGTGTTTTAAGATGTTTGAAAGCGTAATAGCTCTGAATTTGAAGGCAAATGCTTCGGGTGTGAATATAGATTTTAATTTTATAATTGAATCCAGCAGGAAAAGATAGTTTCTGTTAATGTATAGTATATTATATAGTATGGACTCACTGGACAATTAGCAAGTGTAGTTAGGCCTTATATTTTGCTTTCCCTTTATAGGAAATTTTGAGTCACAATCAGACAAGGCAAATGCATGCACCATTTCAACATCGTGACGTGCATTCGCGACGGATACCAAAAAAAAAAAGAAAAAAAGTCAATCATTTAAATGAAATTGATTGAAAAGTCAAATCTTACTAGGTCAACTGAAGCTGATATATATCATCTAATGGCATCAATTATATTTTAAGTTGCACAGATCATTTTTTTTTCTTTTCTTTTTGATTTCCTTGAAATTTTCTAAGTCAACTAAATCTAATATCACATCCGGTCAATGGGGCTTGAGGGTGAAAAACGTTATTTCAATATAATAATATCTGAGTTTGAAATAATAATAATAATAATAATAATAATAATAATAATACCACCCAATCAAGGGTGGACCGATAAGGGGCAACCCGGCTTTAGCCATGTAAGCTTTTGAAAGAAAAAAAAGTTTACAATTAATTTAATACTATTTTAATTATGACTTAAATCGGCTGTCAAAAATTTTGGTATTCCAATTTATGTCTAACCAATCAAATTGGAACATGTGTGCATATTTATATAAAAAGGTTGAAAAATAATAATTAAATATGCACATATGTCCCAATTTGGTTGGTTGGACATAAATTGGGATATCAAAATTTGATAGCTGATTTGAGTCCTTTTAATTAATCAACAAAAGCAATCTTAGAGTTTGAGTATTAATTTAATTAATACTATCTTAATTTAAGCAGCATCTCATCCCATGTAGTTGGCATTCCCTAATCAGCTGTCATGATATTGATCATATTAACAATAAAAAAATGTTTCCAGTGATTTCAACACAGAACCGGTCTTGAGATTTTGGAGGCCCGAGACACACAATGAAAATAAGGCCCTCGATCCTCTATCTATATTTACTTAATTTTTTTTTTCTTTAGTAAATAGTAAATACTTATAAAAATCAATATAATAACTAAAAAATCAAGACTACAACACAATAAAATAGCAAATAAAAATTCACCGAAATAAAAATGTTATAATTACATCAAATAATGTATCACTTAAACATTTCCCGTCTCACATTTTTAGAAGTAAAAGTACTAATTAAGTATTATAATTGTGTTTCTTTCAAAAACCCTAGAATTGATTTCAATTTTTTTTCGAATGTCTGATAGATTGATACACTATCTGATATGATGTGGATGTGGTTAAGTGTTATAATTGTATTTCTTTGGTAGGCTTTTAAAAAAAACATATATATAAAAGGTAGGCCTTCGGACTTTTATGTGGTTAGGTATATATTGGCTGCTTTTTAAAAATAAATTAAAAAAACAATACATGGTCCTCTAGACTTATATTTAGTTAAATGATATATGGGCTAATTGTTTATATATATATATATATATATATATATATAACAAGTATGTGGACCTCCAGACTTATATTTAATTAAGTGATATATGGACTAATTATTTTTTTTATAAAAAATCTAGTACCTGGATCTCCAAACTTATTTAAAAACCGAATGCATAAAATTTATTTTCAACCTAAAATTCGGAACACTTGAAAAAGAGGGGGCCTAGACGGCCATCTCGTGGGCATATGCCAAGGGCCGGCCCTTATTTCAACGGAACATTCTTTGAGAAAATAATAATAATAATAATAATAATACTCAACACCTTTCCTCCACAACCAGAGATTTTAAAAGAAACCAATACTTGACCAAACAAAGGAATCTTGAAAAACTCTACCTTTGAAGAATTTTATCCTTATCTTTGACTCTTGAGCACATATTACCAAATTAAACACTTAAAAAAGCTTGGGGTGCGACTTTGAATTAGGGGGTGTGCTTTTTCCGTGGGTTTGGGCCGAAGTTCAATGTCGAACCAAACAAATATGGATTGTTTTGATTATATTTCAACCAAAATCAAACCAATGTAATTTTTCAAACCAAACAAAAAAAGATCGGGTTGGTTTGGATAAATATATCGGTTTATAACATAAAATATTAATTATATATATAAAGAAAGTAAATAAAGGTCAAACGAATAATTACTGTATATATATACTCATACATGTATATATATCATAATTAAAGATATGTTTGACATTATCTATACTTTTGAAACCCTAATAGATATGTTTGATAGCATCTATGCTTTTGAAACCCTAATACATCAATCAATTAGATGAATTGTATCAAAACAAATAAATAAACTATAATAGCTTAAAGTAATTGGTAAAAATTATAAAAACTGGACTGAATAGAAAACGTAGGTGAATTTTATATTTAGTTTTACTTTCTAAAATATGTGGTTTTGTTTGGGTTGATGAATTATTTCGCTCAACCCCAAACCGAACCACCTTAATCAGTTTGTTACCGAACCACTCATTTTTTATATTTGTAATTGAACCAACCCAAATTTTATGGGTTGGGTTGGGTTGGGTTGGGTTGGTCGGTTTGATGGTTTTTTAATACACCCCTACTTTGAATTGAGTTGACAATAACAAGGACGTGCTTAAACAGAAAATGATAAAAAAATAAAAAAAAAAAATTCTGCATATATCAATATCATGAACAAAAATAATTTCGTAGTCAAATAATTTCAAGACCGTCCAGACTAGAGAATGACCGTTTTATGGTTCAAAATGGGTCGGAACATTCTAATTAAAGGTCTATATTATTGGCACCCACCAAATGTTATCTTGTTAAAAAAATTATTTTGTAATTATAAAAGGTGTCAATATAATATTGGTGGGTGCAAATAACACGGGCCTAATCTCACCAATGTCAGCCCATTTATATGCAGTCCTATCTTAGCTTTATCTATAGGCCTTGCTGGGCCTGAACCAAACAGGCCTACCTCAGGTCAATTATATTGACTATGTATGAGTGGCGTCCATTAAAAATCCAGTTCAATCATATCTGATCTGTTTAAAACCTATATTAACGTAAATGGGCAAGTCCTCAATGTAATTCTTTAGTAAGCATACGATTCTAAGAGAAAAATTTCCTTACATCGGATGTTAGGTATGTCTAAAAAATTGTCCTGTGAAATTTTTTATACAAGTATGATTTTATTATGTGAAAGTAAAAATTGTAAAATATATACATATGCTTTAACAATAATTCTCTTGTGTTTGTGTTATGTGTACACATTATACTCCTCCATGTGGAAGTTCACAATCATGAGTAGTGTACCATTGAGAAGTGTTTTCTTGAGGTTTCATGGCCTGAAAGAGAAGAACTTCCTGTAGCAAAATGTTAAAGTGTATATTAATTGGCCATAACTGGAAGCTTTTATATACCTAAATGGTGTAAATACAAATAGAAATGATCAGTTCTCTATTTCTCTAACCTTAACATTTGGTGAGTCTGTCAACAGCAAATATTGTGAGCCGATCGATCCCTATGCCCTATCCAGAAGTTGGGGGCAGTCCATACTCCAAAGCAGTACAAAATGATTCATCTAAAACCATTGTCTCATCGTTACCCATTTGTCGATCCTGATACAATGATGCATATTTTCTCAGCAAAGTAATTGAAAATTGAGTGTGATCATAAGTTGTTCAATGACTAAAATGTGGTAGTTTCTAGCATATTACATTGTGAATTATACTTAAAATTTGCTGATTAAAGTCGCATACTACCTTAAGCTGCTCAATAAATCTCTGACGTTGCACTTCAAGATCATTTAATTCGGTGTATGCATTGCAAAGGTGGCAGTAGAGAAGCAATAATGTGGTGATATTGTGGTTGAAAATGTAAAAGAAAACGAGTATATATAGATGCATGTCTGCTGTGGAATGGTAAATGTCAAGTTATAAAATGTAACCGGAAAAAAGTACCTCTCTTTTGTTGACAAATAATTCAAAACCCTCAGTCAAGCCTGGTTTGATCAATGCCATTTTGCCAATGGGCTCATAATCTCTGGCTGGTTGATTATGAAAGTGGGGTTGATACAGGATTCTTCAAGAAAATGGCCTAAAAGATGCAATACAGATCATATATTCAGATTCCAATTAATGTTGCATTTTAATTACTTGATCAACATTTCATCTTATTTGACATGAATTCAAAGCACAAACATGAAGTAATTGCCATAAAAAAAAAAAAAGTACTTATTCGCTGCTTCGCTGGAAAGATCTTTGGGTATGCTCCTCCATCAAGTCCATCCTTCCATAAAGTGTTAAGAATTGAATCCATAAACTGTTATTAGAAGGCTGATGTGTTACTGAAAAAAGAAAAGAAAAAAGTTTTCATTATTCGATCTCTGATAATTAACACGAATACCTGAAAGGTGGAGTAAAATCGACCTATATAGGTTCATTGTTCCATCCATTGCCATGGTATCGTATTTTGTGGCTTCCAGTTAACTCCTTTACCATTCCTGCACAAATTAATTTCAATGCCACAATCTTATATATTGCAATATCATATGGGGATTTTTTTTTTTTAAATTGACAAGGGCTATATTGTCTCGGTTTTTAAAGAATTTCATATTTGGGTTAGGTTTTAAGTTGGTCCTTCCAAATGGGTTGCTTTTTAATAAAACCCTTCGGTAAATTGTTGCAAAATATATTTGTGAAATCATAAGAAAATTTTATACTAATATCGACTATTTTTTGTATGTTGTTGTTTTGTTGTTATTTTTATTGAATTGTTTTGAAAGTATTTAATCACGCTCGTGTGCATGATTTTAATCATTTTATAGTCATAAAAATGTATAAAAATAAAACATGAAGTTAGGTTGTCCATCAACATAAATTAGAATGAGTTTTAGAGGGGTGTATTGGATTGAGATTTTAAACGACAATTTTGAGATGCATGGATTTTATGGATTTGCAAGACTATTATGATTATTATGATTATTAGGATTATACTTTTAGGATTATTAGGATTATATGAACTAGACTTTTAAGATTCTGAAAGAGTTTTTAGATTTTATTTATAGACTATTATGATTATCTAGACTTTATTTCAAGACTTTTTAGACTTTTAAAAATATAGACTTTCACGGGTCGATCGTAGTATTCAAATTTCTACCTAAGTTCTAGTGCTCTATAATAGCAATTCATGTGTCAAAAAGAAAAGAAAATATATACAAAGATGTGATTTTCATGGCTAATTCAACAAACAAAACATACTTAAATCAGATGTGATAATGTGTCTACATACATACATATATGTAATTGGTCAAGCCATTGCCAACAATCCAGCATTTATCACATTGAGGAAGATTGAAGCTGCAAGAGAAATTGCTCGGACCATAGCAAATTTAGCCAACAAGGTTTTCTTGAATTCGGAAAATCTTTTGCTGAACCTTTAGGACATGAAGTTTGAGAGCGCCGTGAAGAAATAGGTGAAACTTACCAATATTTATTAAACTCATTTTATTTTAGTTGTTCACATGGTTCAACTGTGGAAAAGTGATATCCTTAAAACCCGAGGGCAGTGAAGAAAGTAAATGGATTATATTTGCGTTTTCAAGGACAGTTTTAGTTTAAGAATTACGTTTAATGGAGGGAACTTGTTTGAACTGATAAATTGAGAAGTGAAAGCTGTCGGATAAATAACTGTTAAAAAAATATATATAAACGTTCGATGATGTATAATTTATCGAGGGTAGTTTTATACTATCTTTTGCATGTTTGGCCCCCACATTTATTATATACCAATACACCCACCAAATATCTAAAATCAAATAAAAAGTCTGGAAATTATTGAGGGGGAGGGTAAGACAATTTTGGGTTCAAGCTATTTATACATATCACTAAAAAGTCTAGAAACTCTATTTTGTCATGAAATCCTAAATTTTTTTTATCTCAATCCAATACCAGCAGACAATTTGCTACCTCTTAAAAGTTTAGATCCAATACTGCAAGACAATATGAACTTTTAAAAAAAAATCTTAAAAGTCTAGATCCAATACCACAAAACAATATGGACTGAAAAAAAAAAATCTTAAAAGTCTTGATCGAATACCACCAGACTTATCTAACTTGTTAAAAAGTCTCAATCTAATACCACTAGACTTTTAGTTCCCCAAATTGTCTAATAAAATCTTGAACCAATACACCCCCCTTAGAAATATTTTTTCCAAAGCAAAAAAAAAAAAAGAAGTTTACTCCATGATTGAAAAATAAAAATATTAGTGAAATCGGAAATATTACCATTATTAGTAGAATATTGGAGGAAATTAAAATACTATTCAAATTTTTATTGAGGAAAAACCGGTGAGTCCATAGGATTGGATAAAAAATCCGATCTAATAATCTTATAAAAAAATAAATTACAAAATAATTTTATTTTTATCTTTTTTTTTTATATATATAAAATTTTATTTTCATTGTTATTCAGCATTTCTACAAATACGATACAATGTTTAAGAGAAAAAAAAATATGGCGGCTCTACGGTGTAACTTAACTTATTCAGGACAAGTAAAAAGTCTTTCCTCCTTTTTTTCTTTGAAAAACCGAGTTAGAGTAGTGGGGGTTTGTTATTTTCTCTTGGTTACATTGGTTCTTGATCTGTTTTAGGTGTCTTCTTTTTTATGCTTATAGCTATGGATTCAGATGATATTGCTTCGCTCTGTGCATCGTTGTCTATTAGCAGCCGAGATGGTCCTATCCAATTATTAAATGATAAGCTTATGGTTGAGGCAAAACAAAGATTGTCTTTATGTATAGTGGGCAAAATTCTCTCGAGTAAAAGAGTTAACAGAGACGCGTTTATGCGTGTCATTGGGAAAATTTGGCAGGTCAGGAGTGGTCTGGATATAGAGTCAATATCAGGAAATATTTTCACTTTTCATTTTAGGGAGATGTATGATCTTGAAAGGGTTATTTCTGGCGGTCCGTGGAGTTTCGATAATGCCTAGCTAGCCATGGAAAAACCTATAGGAAAGGGAACTATCAAATCGTTACTTTTTAATCAGTTGGATTTCTGGGTTCAGATACACCAAGTTCCTATTTTGTGTATGACGAAAGACATTGGGAGATTCTTGTGAGGTATGATTGGTGAGGTTTTGGAAGTGGACGGTGGAGCTTCAAGAGATTGTGTAGGGAAGTTCATGAGGGTGAGGGTGAGGGTTCAAGTAAATATTGAGATGTCTTTAAATCGTTGTTTAAGAGTGGATATTTTAGGTGATGGTATTATTACTACAATGATTCTCCGGTATGTCTGAATCATTGTTTTAACTGTGGAATGGTAAGTCACACTACTTCAGAATGTATAGGGTTGGATCCTATTCATTTGGTAAATGGGAAGCCAAATTTCCCTTTTGGTCTATGGCTTAGAGCTTTAGGAGCTACACGAAAATTCAATTTCCATAATCAAAAAGGTTTGTTTTTTTTCTTCTGTAAATGAGGGTGGTTTTCGAAAATCTGACACAGGAAGAGGAGATATTATGCAGAAGCTGGTGGAAGGAGTTGGGGAAGAAAGAGTCATCCATGATGCGTGTAAATCGATGGATGAATCTAGTGGGTCAAAATATCAGGCTCAAGTGACTGGTGAAATGATTGAAGGATAAGATATCGATGTCAAGCATGTTGAATTGGGCTTGAAGCAAGAAGACAGTGGCACACATAAACAGTTTGAGCTGATAGAAGTGTTAATGAGTAATGGGATAGAAATGGGAGCAATTAATGTTGAGGAGGGAGAGAAAGAAACGTGTTTACCAAGCAATATGGGGGAATGTGAAATGGCCACGGATCTACTCTCAACGGGGTCAAGTAGATATTCTTGAATTTGTTAGGTCTGATTCTATAAACCAAAAGTTTTCTGGCAAGGTACGCATTGAAAGTTTAGAGTCCATCATTTGTTTTGGGCCAATTGAGAACTCGGTGAAGGTAGGACTTATTTTTAAATCTAATGTTTATAAAGTGGAGGTTGGGCATGACTCGGGCCCAAAACCTTGTCGGGTTGGGGGTGTTAAAATTGGGGAAAGAAGAATTAGATTCCCTAGACCTAAAGATCAGATCTCTGTGCGTCAAGTTACAGAGTTTCAAAGAGGAAAGCGGAAAGTTGAAGCGGTGGTTAACGAAGACAATCCTATAAGGAAGAAATCGAGAGGGAGTGGGGATAGTTTGGATGGAGAAAATGAAGATGGCAGGTGTGATTTTTCTACTGAGATTACTAATGATTTGGGTTTGTCATCAGATATGGAAGCTTCTGAAGCAATTTTATCGGTCGGCCGGTCTTTGACGGCCCACCGAGTCCAATAAAGATCATGTCATAGAATGCTCGGGGTCTGAGGAGTTCCCGAACATTCAATTCCCTGCTTCCTCAGAAGCAGGCTATTAACCCGGGAGTAATGTTCCTTATGGAAACGACAGTTGATCAAGCGAGAATGGAAAAGCTACGTATAAAGCTTGGTTTTACAGGTAAATTAGTTGTCAACTGTTGTGGTAAATCTGGGGGGTGGGGGTGGGTGGGGTTATGTTTATTTTGGGGTGATGAAGTTCTATTGAGTTATTCGGTGGCACATATTAATGTGCGCGTAGAGTCTTCTAAAGGTTAGTGGTGGAGATTAACGGGGTTTTATGGTGATCCGGATTTCAATCAGCTGTCACAGTCTTAGAAATTATTGAGAAGGTTGGCGGGTTTGTCTTCTTTGCCGTGGGCTTGTATATGAGATTTTAATGAAGTGATGTTTGGCTCTGAGAAAAGGGGTGGTCCTGAATTTCGTGAAGCTCTTGATGACAGTGGCCTGGAAGATTTAGGATATATTGGTCCTCACTTTACCTGGACCAATAAAAGAAACGGTGCTGCTTTGATTTTTAAGAGACTCGACAAATGTACTAGCAGTTTGGAAAGGAAGAGGTTATTCCCGAATTTTGTTGTTCATCATCTGAATTTTTGGTGATCTAATCATCGTCCCATTCTCTTGGATTTACAGGATGATGTGGTGGATGTAGGTGAAGTTAGAAGTAGAAAACGCTTCCATTTTAAGGAATGCTGGATTGACAACCTAGAGTGTAGAGAACTAATTTCGAAGGAGCGGGTTGAGGGCAGAGGACCTACTGTGATTTAGGGAGTTTTGAATAACGTTCGGGATTGTGGGAGTCGTCTGGAGCTTCGGTTTGCGTATGATAATATTGGTTCTGGCTCGTGGAAATTAATCCAATTAATCGAATCATAATTAGATGGTTTGTTAGAGACCGATGAGTGTTTTTGGAAGCAGAGGTTGATAATAGATTGGCTTAAATGTGGAGATCGCAATACACGTTTCTTCCATATGAAAGCGTCGATTAGGAAGGCCCGGAATAGGATTAAAGGTCTGATAGGTTTGGATGGAAAATGGCATAATTCCAAACGAGGGATGGAGGGTGTTATGTTGGAGTATTTTGGTGACCTTTTTAAGTCTAGTAATCCTTCTCAGGTTGATATTGGGTCCATTTTGGAGGAGGTTCAACCCAAACTATCTTCTTCTATGTGTTGTTTTCTGGATTCTGTGTTCACAACAAAGGAAATAAGGGGGGCTGTTTTCGAATTAGGAGCGATGAAGGCTCCAGGTAGGGATGGATTTCCGACACTTTTTAAAAAGAGATTTTGGGATAAGGTGGGTTCTAGTGTGGTTAGGGCCTGTCTAGAATGCCTTAATAATGGCGCTTCTTTGGATAATATGAATGATACTCTGATTACGTTGATTCTTAAGAAAAAAGTTACGGTTAGAATTTCTGATTTTAGGCCTGTTAGTCTTTTGTAACGTCCGGTATAAAATTGTTGCAAAGACTATCATGAATCGTTTTCGGCTTGCTCTGGATGGGGTGGTGTCAAAAACTCAAAGTGCATTTATCCCAGGGAGGTTAATTTCGGATAATATTATGATCAGTTTTGAATGTATGCATCGTCTCAAGAGATGTAAAAGGAAGTATGGGTCCATGGCGGTTAAACTAGATATGTCTAAGGCTTATGATCGCGTGGAGTGGAGGTTTGTTGAGAATATGTTACATAGTCTAGGTTTTTCTGAGAGATGGATCAGCCTTATCATTCGTTGCATATCTTCAGTCTCGTATTCCTTTGTGATTAATGGAGACATTTCCAGCTATGTCAAACCAACTAGGGGATTACATAAGAGCGATCCGATATCCCCTTATTTGTTCCTGCTCTATGGAGAGGTTTTTCGTGCTTAATAAATCGTGATGTGGAGACTGGGCTTTTTCAGGGGTTTAAATGTAATAGAAATGGTCCAATTATTTCACATCTTCTATTTGTGGATGATTGTATGTTATTTGCAAACGCTTCTATCTCCAACTGTGTTCTGATAAAGAATTTCTTAGATGTCTACGCCAAGGCCTCAAGTCAGATTATTAATTGTGAAAAGTATGCCTTCTGTGTTAGTCCCTATGTCTCTTCTCAATTTGGCTCTTAGCTGGCTGCCATCCTTGGTATTGGGGTGGTAGAGTGCCATGAAAGCTATTTAGGCCTTCCTTATTTTTCCGGTAGGAGAAAGAAGGAGTTGTTTGCAGGGATAATTTCCAGAATTTGGGACAAGTTAAAGGGATGGCGTGATAAGTTTCTATCAATAGGAGGCAAAAAAGTATTAATTAAAGCGGTTATACGAGCTATACCTACTTATTCTATGAACCTTTTTCAGCTCCCTAAAAGTATTATTTATGAAATTTATCATTTGTGTGCTCGTTTTTGGTGGGGGAGTACAAGGAATTCAAGGAAACTACATTGGTGTAAGTGGGTCAAGTTGTTTGAGGCAAAAGAAGAGGGGGGGTTTGGGGTTTAAGAATTTGGAGATTTTTAATAAATCTCTTCTTGCCTCCCAAGGCTGGCGACTTATGTCTAATGAAGGATATTTGGTTGCATGTGTTCTCAAGGCTGCCTATTTTCTTGATATTGGTTTTATTGATACAGTGGCGCCTTCCTCTGCCTCATATATGTGGAAAAGCTTGATATGGGGAAAGGAAATTTTGATGGCAGGTACACGATAGAAGGTATGAGATGGGAAAAATATTCGTATTTGTTTGGATCGCTGGATTCCACGACCCTCTACCTTCAAATCTTTGTCTGTTCCAATTATGGGCATCAACGCGACGGTGGACCAGTTGTTGACTCCTTCGGGTATGTGGAATGTGGACCTTATTAATTCTAGTTTTTGTGTGGAAGATACTGCTACTATTTTAAGTATTCCTTTAGGTAGCAGCCGAGTGAGAGATAGGATCCAATGGCACTATAACCAAACATGCTCATTTTCGACAAAGAGTGGTTATCGAGTGGGGTGTTCTCTTCGAACGGAGGTTGGTTCTTCTAATTCTAACTTCTTCTCCGATACCTCCTTCTCTTGGTGAAAACCTCTATGGAAGTTTAAGCTTCCTGCGAAAATAAAATTTTTTGTATGGAAGGTGTGCAACAATCTTCTTTCGTCTAATGAGACGCTGGCTTTGCAGAGAATCCAGTGAACAAATTATGCCATATTTGTAATGAGAGGAAGGAATCCATTCTCCATAGCTTATGGAGTTGTTGGGGTCTAAAGAGGGTGCGTGCAGAGTGGTATTCAAAACTGGAGGGCAATCATAAGGGTAATGTTCATTTTTTTTGAATTTATGCTTGATTGCTTCTCTCGGTTGGACTGTCGGGACTTGGAGCTGCTATGTGTTGTCTTTGGAAAATTTGGTCACTGCGTAATGCAGTAGTCCATGATTCTCCTGCGGTTAAAGTGGTGAAGGTGGTTGAGTGGGCTCAAAATTTCATTATTGAATATCATGAACCTGGGTTGGTGCAGGAGAGGCGTCTTGGTGTGATTTGTGCTAGAAATCCTATTTGGATCCCCCTGAGGTAGGCTGTTTCAAAATTAATTAAGATAAGGCTATTAGCGCGGCTGATTGTCTGGTGGGGTTTGGTCTTGTAATCCGGGATTTGAAGGGTTTAGTGATGACTTCTAGCTTCCAAAAAATTCCAGCAACGTTTTCTCCGCAAGTGGCTAAAGAGGGAGCTATACTCCAAGGCCTTCAACTAGCAAGAGATTCGGGTTTATATCCGTGTCAGGTTGATTCAGATGCAGAGGTAGTGGTGGGATGGATCAACTCAAAGGTTGATATGTGTTCTGAGATTGTGACTTATTTTGAGGATATTCGTTTCCTATTAGGGGAAATGCGATGCATTTCTGTAAATTTTGTCCTTTGAAAGGCTAATCAAGTAGCTAATATGTTAGCTAAAAACGATCTCTCATGTATTAAATACATGTTTTGGCTGGAGGATGTTCCTCCTTCTGTTTATTCCTTTGTGTCGGCAGACTGCTGTGGTTGTTCGTAGTTGTTTTCTTTCTTTCTTTCAAAAAAAAAAAAAAAAAAACCCTTAACTTATTCGGTTATACATATCAGGAATAGGACAACTTTCTTTTTTTAATATAGTTTAAGATGATTAATCTGCAAAATTCAATAATGTTCCGCAAACCAGTTGTAACCTACCCAGTTTTGTTTTGAATTCAATGGTCGGCCTGTTCCTAATTGGGCTGTGTAAGATTTCGATATCATTAGCAATTAACATGTAATCAAAATTTTTTTAAAAGTTTCAAGTTGATTATTAAAAGTATTAGAGCATCTTCAAATAGTTGAAAACAAAATGTTAAAATAAATTTTGGGATGGAATGTCATCCTCTTATTTACTAAAATACCACTCATTTAACGGAAAGTTAACTGAATAAGATGGAATGATCATTAGTGTCATAGTGTTATCCAAAAATGACCATTTCAAACCAATTCCTTACTAATGACCATTTTGATGGTGTGTACCCAAATTAATGGCCACCGGGATAATTATCCATTATTTTTATTGAATTGTTTTGAATATGGGTGGCAATATGGGATATCGTGTCGTGTTTATATAAACTCAAACACAACCCATTAATTTTTTATTCAACCCGAACATGACATGTTAAGCTTATCGTGTCATAGGTCGAAACCAAACATGCCCCATTAATTAATGGTTTACCTAGTAAAACTCATTTAACCCATTAATTTATAGGTTATAAATTACAATTCTGTTAATTCATTTTTGATTTAAAATGTTAAAGTAATTTAAATCCTTTTTACATAACCCAATCTAATAAAACTCATTCAATAAAGGAAAATAATCAAGAATAATAAAAAGTTGATTCAAATAAAATCCCATAAACATGCCAGGAATATTTAAAGTTCTTAGCTCTATGCATTCTTAAAAATATATATATATTTTTACACATACAATATTATACTTTACACAATATGCACTATTAGAAAAGTAATTATAAGTACACCATAAGAAGAGAAGGAATAATTGAAAGTATTTAGGGTTGATTTGTTAAAGCAATATTTAGGGATTTTTTATATATTTATAAATTACGTAAAATATCCTTGATATATAATAGTGTTAAATGGATTAGTGGGTTGGATGGTGTTCAATCCAAAGACGACATGTTTACTTAACTGATTTAACGTGTTGACCCATTAGTGGTCTGAACCCTATAAAACCTAACCCAAATCTATAAATATTGTATCGTGTCACCGGGTTGTAGCCTATATTGCCACCCTTAGTTTTGAAAGTATATAATCACGCTCATGTGCATGATTTTAATCATTCCATAGTCATAAAAATGTATAAAAATAAAACATGAAGTTAGTTGTCCATTAACATAAAATTAGAATGTATTTAAAAAAACATAAAATTAGAATGAGTTTTAGAAATATTTATGCCAAAGCAAAAAAAAATAAAATAAAAAAAATTCACTCCATGATTGAAAAATAAATATATTAGTGAAATCGAAAATATTATCATTATTAGTAGAATATTGGAGGAAATTAAAATGCTATTCAAATTTTTATTGTGGATAAACTGATAAGTCCATAGGATTTTTGTACACTGTTATAGTGAAACATTGCCTCTCATAAAGTAGGAAGCACACAAGCCTTGAGATTGGATGTCAGGTGCCAGGATCCTAAAGCTTTAGAGGCAGGGCCAGGTATTGATGAGCTTTGGTCTTATGAAGGATGGACCGAAGATTTGCTTGCGTGGTGAAAGTGACAATCGATGATAAAATGAAAACACATGACATTGTACTTGTTTGAAATGAGGAGAATAAAAGAAATAATAAATAAAGAATTCGATACATGATTACATGAAAATATATGATATTGTACTTGTTTGAAAAAAGAAAAAAAACCTAGGATTCTCTCTTAATAGAATCGGTTTATTAAAGTGTGTAAATCATCTTTGGTTAGTTCTACATTTTTTAATGTATGGAAAATTCTTCCTCCCTAGTCTAATTTCTTCCTCTCTCTGTCTCTTTGTTTCTCTCTTGCATTATCTTGTTTGATATGGGCACATAGTTTTTGGAAGGTGACTTTTGATTTTTAAAGAACAAAAGCCACTTTTAGAGGTGTTTGGATAACTAAGGAAAATAACAAAAATGAGAAGCTAGTGTTTCGGGGCTTCTCTTGTATCTTCCAAACAAAAGCAAGAGAAGCTGTTTTCCTTTATAAAATAAAAAAAAAACTTTTAAAATACCCATTTCACCCTTGTTAAAATAAATAACAAAACACAATTTCCTCTCTTATATATCAAATCTTACACTTTTCTTTTTTAATCAATTTATTATTTTAATAGATTTGTTTCATATTATTTTTGTTACTTTATTATTTTAATGGTTTTTTATTTTTATTTCAAATTATTCAATTTAAAAGCATGTGTGTGCTCCTGTATCGTGATCGATATGCTATCAATAAGTTGCAGATAGCAAAGATAACCGAGGAAGGTGTGACAATATCCTAGCCCTACTCACTGAAGAACTTCTGGGGATTGTTGGCTTTTCAAAATCCAACAGTAGGTGCCGAAGGATCGTGGTAGTTACCAACACAAGATTAGTTTCTTTGAAATCCCATTCCCTGTATTACTCATGTAGTTCAGGAATGATGCATCGTTATGTTTGTTTAGACCTGTTACATGTAATGGTTGACTTGACTTGATCTGCATCTCATCAAAGATTCTGACAGGGGCTTGCTGGCATGTGAGAACATATTATATTTTGAAATCATTTGAACTATAAATCGCAACCTCTTTCTTGGCTTTGTCATTTTTATGCTTTTGTATCTGTATTATACAATGAGAAAGAAATTGGTTTGCTTAAAAGAAAAAAAATTCAATTTAAAAGCACTTAATACCAAATATATATATATATATATATATATATATATAAAAAGAATCCAGAGATGGAAATTAACATGACAATGAAGAACATTACATTACATGTAGAATGATAAATATTATTATCACTCGCACTGGAAGAGCCAAATAGCAGGCTGCATGGGATATTTCTGATTAGTGTAATTGAAAGAAAAGGATTGCAATGGTGCCAAAGGCAAGCCACATTGACAACACAATCATTGTAAGCTAACACTTTGAGCAATCTGGGATTTACCAGAGCTTGAGAAAAACTTCCACATTTCAAGTGGATATTGATAATTGGGTAAACAGGGCAGTTGTTTTGCACTTGAGCCATAAATTGTCATAAATTTTCTCCACCAACCAAAGATTTAAATAGAAACCAAGACCTGACCAATCCAGGGATCTTGAACAATTCTATCTTTGAACAATTCTATCGTTATATTGATTCTTGACTCTTGAAAGTATATAACCAGATTAAACACTTAAAAAAGTTTAGATTGTGACTTGTGATTGTAAATTGATTTGACAGCAACAAGGAAGAGCTTAACATACAAATAATAAAAAACAAGAATGATCGGTTTAAAACGTATTTCAAATCTCAATATTATGAACATGAATAACTCTGTAGTCAGGAGATTTCAGAACCATCCGACCAGAGAATAACCGCTTTAAGGTTCAAAATGGATCGAATCAATCTAATTAAAGGTGTATATTATTGGCACCCACCAATGTTATTTTATTTAAAAAGGTATTTCAAGGGTGTAATGAAAAAAGGCCTGTCAAGATAATATTGGTGGGTGCAAATAACACGGGCCTAATTTCACCAATGTCAGCCCATTTAGATGCAGTTCAATCCGAGCCCATTAGTGAGATTAAGCCGGGCTTCAACTTAAAGCTTCGTCTATAAGCCATGCTGAGCTTGAACCAGACAGGCCTACCTCGGATCAATTATATTGACTGTGAATGAGTGACGCCCCGTTGAAAATTCAATCCAATCGAATCCATTTGAAACCTCTATTGACAAACATGGGCAAGTCCTCAATGTAATTCTGTAGTAAGCATATGATTCTCGAGAAAATTTTCCTGACATTGGTCTAAAAAATCTTCTTTTGTGAAATTTATATACAAATATGATTTTATTAGGTGAATGTATATACATATTTATATTATGTAGTATGAATTCGCTTGTGCTTGTGATGTGTACACATTTATTCTCCATGTGGCAGTTCACAATGCGGCATGAGTAGTGCACCTTTGAGTGAAGTGTTTTCTTGTGGTTTCATGGCTGGGAAGAGAAGAACTTCCTGTAAAAAAAAATGTAAAGTCTACATTAATTCGCCAAAGCTGGAAGCTTTTTTATATGCCTAAATGGTGTAAACTAAGACAATTAGAAATGAGTTCTCTAATTACCTTAACATTTGGTGAGTCTGTGAGCAGCATTGTGAGCCGATCGATCCCCATGCCCAATCCAGCAGTTGGGGGCAGTCCATACTCCAAAGCAGTGCAAAATGATTCATCTAAAACCATTGCCTCATCGTCACCCATTTGTCGATCCTGATACAATGATACATATTTTCACACCAAAGTAATTGAATTGAGTGTGATCATAAGTTGTTCAAGGTGTTCAATGAATAAAATGTGATAGTTTCCAGCATATTACATTGTGAACTACTTAAATTTGCTGATTTAAAGTCACATAATACTACCTTAAGCTGCTCAATAAATCGCTGACGTTGTACTTCAGGATCGTTTAATTCGGTGTATGCATTGCAAAGCTGGCAATAAAGAAGCAATAATGAGGTGAAATTGTTGTTGAAAATGTATAAGAAAATGAGTGTATGCATGTAAAAGAAAGAAAAAGTACCTCTCTTTTGTTGACAAATAATTCAAAGCGCTCAGTCAAACCTGGTTTCGATCTATGCCATTTCGCCAATGGGCTCATGATCTCTGGCTGGTTGATTATGAAAGTGGGGTTGATGCATGTTTCTTCAAGAAAATGGCCTACAAGCTGCAATACGGATCAGATATTCAGATTCAGATTAATGTTGCATTTTAATTACTTGATCGCAATCATTGTAGGAAACATGATAAATAATGATCAACATGAATCCATAGCACAGACATGAAGAATAGAAGATCATGACCTTGTCTAACAACCGAGTTGTGGTATGTGGAGGAGGGCATTTGACATTAAACCTTTCACAAGCATCTAACAAGTACTTATTCGCTGCTTCGCTGGAAAGATCTTCGGGTATGCTGATGTTTGCTTTGCTCTCCAATTCCTCCATCAAGTCCATCCTTCTAATAAAGTGTTAAGAACCCATAAACTGTTATTAGAAGGCTGATGTTTTACAGAAAAAAGAAAAGTTTTCATTATTTTCGGATAACACAAATACCTGAAAGGTGGAGTAAAATCGATCTCTATAGGCTCATTGTTCCAACCATTGCCATGGTATCTTATTTTGTGGCTTCCAGTTAACTCCTTTACCATTCCTGCACAAATTAATTACAATGCCAGTATGCCACAATCTTATACATTGCAATATCTTTAGGAGACATTTCATTCTAAACATTGTTTTGAAGGTTGCGCAATCAAGGCTCATTCGACAACAGTAAGTATATACATATATGTACTATGTAGTGACTATGTTACAGCTTACCTGATAGCAATTCTTCTGCTAGTTCCATCAAGTCATTATAATCTGCATAAGCCATATAAAACTCGCACATTGTGAATTCTGGAATATGAGTTAGATCCATCCCTTCATTTCTAAATGTTTTCCCTATCTCATAAACACGATCAAGACCCCCGACAACCAATTTTTTAAGATAAAGCTCAGGGGAAACTCGCAGATACAGGTCCATGTCCATTTCGTTATGGTGGGTAATGAATGGCCTGGCAGCAGCTCCACCTGCTGTCATATTCATCACAGGAGTTTCCACCTAATGATCACAAGCATGAGCATGAGTCACAAATCACAAATCACAATTCACAAAAAATGTTGAGATATATGCAATGAAATGATCATACTACACAGGTTTCATACCTCTATGAATCCAAGATTATCAAGGAACTTCCTATAGTAAGAGATAATTCTGGCCCTTGTTTTGAATACTTGTTGAACCTCTGGATTCAACATTAGGTCTAAGTAACGTTGACGATACCGAGTTTCCTACCATTAAAAGACAGCATAGTTCATTCTTTCCATTTGGAACAAACGTTAGATGGCACATTGTACACACAATGCTAATGCGTAAAGTCGTAAACTCTGTACCTGATCTTTTAAAGTGTAACCTTCAGGCTTCCTGGTCATTCCAGGGCCCCATATATAATCAGTTGCTTTCTAATAGAAGCAAAACGGATCTGATTAGTACTGATAGGAACAGTTTATGAAGAACATTGAATTTTAGTATGATTTTCACCTTAGGATTATCTTCAGCACCGCTGACATGAACTGATTGCCTCGGTAGCATGTGAAGACACGGGGCGAGTACTGTCATCAACCTTGGAAATATACTTAATTCTCCTCTTTGACTCTTCCCTGTGACATGACCATTTAATTTTTCATCGAAACACAGGAAGGTGAATGAAAATATGACATGATTGAGACAGACCAATTAGAATGGACTTGAAGAAGCAGAGGTGAGAACAAGCATCATAAGTATATTATCTCCGCAATAGATTTTGCCATGTGCATATTTATATGAGCTCATTAGGCTGTCTTGGGATGGTTTTATGATATTCAATGCACCACAAACTTGAAGAATCAAACTGGTTTTTCACTAAAATTATTAATTAGATTTTAGTAAACAGAGCATAAGCTACCACTTTATGTTCTGATCCCAATAAGAGAGTTAAGCTAACCATTCATATCATACTTATTGAATATGTTAAAGTGAACAAGAGAGAGTCCTATAAATGTATAGGACACCTACCAGGAAATCCACAGATACCAACAACGTCGCCTCGCTTCACTCCAGAGTGAAACCTAGAGAACTCATTTTCATCCAGGTTGGAGTGCCTATCAGAATAAAAAAGGTTCACATGAAACAAAAGTACAAAAATCTGTTGAATGTTCTCATTTAAATACATATCATGCTCAATAATTTCTCAATAAACCAAAGTACTACCTTGCATCTGCCATTACTTGAATTTTAGCACCATCACCATGAAGATCATAGAAGTAAAGTTTTGAAGATGATGTCCTCTTCGTCATGATTCTCCCTAAATAAGATTATTTCAATGGTGTGAGATTGAGATACATACAAACAAATGCACTAACGCACAAAGCGTAAAACCAAAGCTAAAATGAAGTACCAGCTAAAGAGATTCCAATGCTCTCAACATGTTCCCCTCTGCCTAATGTTCCATATTTGCTAATAAATTCAGTGATGGACATCGAAACCACAAATTTATGAGGGTACGGATTCAATCCACTCTCCTTTACTGATGCCAGTGTGTTGAGTCTGTTGTTCAAGTATTGCTGACATAAATTCATTTTCAAAGTTATATTATTAAACACATAAAAGGAAACTTTTATTCTACACTCTCTATTTGTTTCTACAGAAAAAACAAATCTCCATTATTGAACTTACAGTTGGGTCCATGTTATCTTCATCTACCCCATGTTGCTTATGCTGCTCTGAGTTTCTGGTTGCAGAAACCTGAATTTCATGTAACAGCCACTTATATATATAACAGTGGACAGATCACAAACAAATTTCTCTATGTGTTTCTAAGAAGTATTAGGTTCTCAACAATTAAATTTCTATATGTTGAGAATATAGATTAACTACAATTTTACCTAACCACGTTCTTGAATTTTTTATCATGTATTATTTTGCCACCTCTAAAATCTACTTTTGAACTCTGTATATCAAATTAATATAGATCATAAATTAGTAAAAAAAAAAAAAAAACCACCATGACCTTCTTTTTTTCCTCCTCTCTCAGCTGCCTTTCTCTAGCCTTCCTTTCTTTCTTAACAGCACTAAAAATGAAAAAGAAAAAACAGAATAGTATTATGGAGATATATATATTTTTCTTCAATTTTTTGTAACAGGTAAATAAACCAAATCACTCTTCAGTCTTCAATGTGTGGTGTAAGGATTTGAGTTCAAGTACTCTTATTTAATAATATATGTAAAGTAAAAGAAATGAATAAAGGGAAATACTTCTTGCTCATGGGTTCTGCTGATGAAGCTGTTGTTGTGAATTCCAAAACACTTGAATCCATTGATGACTGCTCTAAAGATGATTCTGTGCTCTTCATGTTATTTGAGAGAGAGAGAGCAATTAGGTGCATTTTATTTTTGTGTTAGTCTCTCTGAAATTTTTCTTGACATATAAATATATAATGTATAGATAGTTTAACACTGTTGCACCTGCCCCATTTTTTTTGGCAACTTGCAATTGTTTACATTGTTTTCCACAAAGAATTAATTAACTAACAAAAAGCATCCATCAACCACCATTTCCACTAAGTTTCCCTCTCCTTGCCAAGCAAGCAATGGAAAAAAAAAATGAAAAACAAAGTACGATCTTTTCATCTTTCTTGCTTTACAAGGAAAAATTGCATGGAATTAATAATGTAAAACCGTGAGTTACATCCCGTTTGAGAGATTTTACAAAATAAAATTATATATATAACCATTGACAATTTCGAGTCTATAACTTTCTACAATTGATTTATCTGTGACCACCAAAGCCATTTTCATTCGCCAGCCGTAGAGCAAAGGGCATTTTCGTCCACAAAATAGAGTCCTTAAAATATGTTTTTAGGCATATCATTAGTTCTCTCAAAAAAAAAAAAGTTCAGAAATTTTTCTAATCGTATTCAAATTGTATACATTACAGAGACTAATTTATGAGAAGGAAGTGATTGAATAACCCGAAGGTTGAATTTAAGTTAACACAGCATACCACCTCTCCGCACTTCTTGCCCAAACAATGCTGCTGAAGGTAGAAGTTCTGAATCAGCCACATCATCACTGTGCTGGAAGAAAACCGTCTCAGCTGATACTACTCAGCCTTCTGGTAGCAGTGCCACACAAACAATTAGGTTGGGTGTTTTAATTTTCACCAATATCTCAATATGAAACCCAAAATGCATCTATATGAATAGAGATTGTAAAATGTTAATATTGAATATACAAGAATTAAGAATTTATGGTATATAAAAACAAGTAACGATCAAAATTGCATGAAAAAAAATATCACCAACTGATGCATGAGTAAATTATGAGAAATGACTACTTTAGTTAGTAGGTCACAAGCAAGGTACATGTCTATTTAACTTTCTTTATTATATATATATATATATATAAATAATTCCCCGGTTAGGACCAGATCTGAAATTCTCCGGACATATCTATTTCTGTTGTATACAGTGTATTAAAACATTTAAAAGTACAATTACATGTTAATAGAGGAAGAATAAATAATTTAATATGGAGTAACGTTGAACCTCTAAATTCAACATTAGGTCTAAGTAAGTTGACGATACGGAGCTTCCTACCATTAAAAGCAAACATAGTTCATTTTTTCCATTTGGAACAAAAATAGATAGCACATTATACACACAATGCTAATGCATAAACTCTGTACCTGATCCTTTAAAGTGTAACCTTCAGGTTTCCTGGTCACTCCAGGGCTCCGTGTATAATCAGTTGCTTTATTTTCATTCTAATAAAAGCAAAAAGATCTGATTATTACTGATTAGAAAAGTTTACGAAGAACATTGAATTTTATTATGATTTTCATCTTAGGATGGTCTTCAACACCGCTTACATAAACTAATTGCCTCGGTAGCATGTGAAGACACATGGAAGTGAGTACAACGCTCTCCTGGAGTGAATAAATTACAAAGTGAACATATACGGATCCCCTCAACCCCTTCATTCATTACTAATGAAATATTCTTCACTATTTTACTAAAAATTGAATGAAATAATCTTTTTTTGTTCCTCGGTTGAAAAGAGATGTCTGGAGCAATTGGAGAAGCACTTTGATAAACAGATTTGATCTTGGCCGACTCAATTAAGGGTACGTTTCGGATATAGCACATTAAATCCACACTTTGACAACTGAGATTCCGTAACGAGTAGATAATTCCGCAAGAGCATAGTCTATTTTCTAGTTTAATACATTATGAGATGTTTTTCCATATATACTTTCCGCATTAAATTCTAGCTATTTCTATGCCTTCTAATCGACCTGAAATCCTGGTTCTATCAAACCAGACTCTTTCACTCCTGGTTCGAGGCTATGCTGCTTCTAAGCTCTCCTCACTTTCACGGCAATATGGCCATAGCAGTGTTTGGGGCTGCAAGATCTTTAAAGTAGGTTTGACCGCATGCTACAGAGGAACGACAGACAGATCAGAGCAACGGATAAGCAGACGGGCTGGGCTCAAAGTTCATGTTTTTATGTAATCACAGCATCAAAAAGAAAGTCTGAATTTTCCATGAAGCCGGCTCGAAATATTTGATCTTAGGTGTATTTCCCTCTGGAATATTATTGTTCGATTCGATTAGCTATTTGACATAACTGACCAATATAGCAATAATAACACAATATAGAAAGTTTTTTTTTTTTTTTTTGTTTTGTTTGTGTCCGCCTCTCTAAAATTCTTCTTGTCATATAATGTAGGGATAGTATAACACTGTTGCACCCGCTCCATTTTTGGTAATTTGCAATTGTTACCATTTTTTCCACAAAGAATTAATTAACTAGCAAAAAGAATCCATCCCCCACCATTCCACTAAGTTTCCCTCTCCTTGCCCACGCAAGCAATGGAAAAAAAAAATTACTATAAAAACAAAGTAGAACTTTTTTTTCAATCTGTTCTTGCTTTGCAGGGAATTAAAACTGCAAAAAGTGATTATGGAGATGCGGGGTATCGATCCCCGTACCTCTCGCATGCTAAGCGAGCGCTCTACCATCTGAGCTACATCCCCATCTGAGATACTTTTTTGGATTGATTTATCTTGGCCAATGAAGCATTTTCCAATCCCTGCAATTGCGTCTTTTCCGACGGATAAAAAGTTCCCTCTAATAAATTTTAAAAGGGTTATTTGCAATGACATACCCTAAGTTTTTATAAAACGTTTAATATGCAACTAATGACCTTAAATACTGCAGCCCCTCGCCGTTAATAAAAAGGGTTCAAAAGTTAAATAGCACTTTTTGGGGGAGGGTTTATGCAAATAGCACCACTTTAATAAGTATTGTTTTCATAGCACCAAAATAGGTGATGAAACTAAAATACCTCCACTTACTCTTTTCCTTTTTATTTTTTTTCTCGAAAATTGCAGTCTTGAGATTTATTCATGATTTTTTTGAAACTTATTCATGCGTTTTCGAGACTTATTCATACGTTTCAAGACTTAATTTAAGTTTGTTCGGGACTTATTCAATTCGACCTCCATCAATGGTGACAGTGACGATCCAACGAAGGCGCCAGTTGACTCCGAAGATAATTGGATTTGGAAGATCGAATGATGTCGAGTTCCTTTGCGCCATCGGTTTCGTCAGATTCGCGACGAATCATCATAGATCAGACGATGAAGATTCATGACGGTTTGGGTTTAGCTTCGGCTTCGTTTCTCTCTCTTCACAACTTGAAAATGAAAACGAACACTAGTTACAATGATTGGCACTCGACGAACGTTTTCCCGGTGGTTTTGCCGGTCAACTCGTCGGTCGGCGGTGACACCTCCATTGTAGCTCCATCAATGGAGGTTTTGGAAAAAAAGAGGTGAAGGACACACAAGAGAAAAGAAAATAAGCGGGGGAGTATTTTTGTCTAAATTCTATTTTTTGTGCTATTAAAACAAGAGTTATTAAAATATGATAGTTGTATAAGCCAAAATTTAAAAAGTGTTATATACCCCTATTTCCTCTAATGAAAATCCATTATTTGACTGAGTTGACTGGCTTGATATATGTAAAATCGTCATTACCACAAATTATTTTTTGGTAAAAATAATAATAAATTATTTATTTATTTGCTAGTTAAAAACTATGTATAAATATATAAAATACAAAAATACAAAAATAATATTCTGAGTGATGAGACTAAGAGATCATACCAATTTCCACGGTGAATATATGGGCCCATCTTTGTAGATATAACGAGTAGATACAAATTAATTATGTTTTATCTTACTTATTATATGTATTTACTACTAAGTTCTAAGCAATAGACACATCACAAGTTGAGATATAAGTTGTTAAATCTAGCATTACTCATTCAAGAATCACATATTTCCCTCATGGTAAGATTTTTCTTTCCCAAAGATTTCAGTTGTTTGGTTGCCTAGAAATAGAGGTTTTTTGTTTGAGATTTTTTGAGGAATATAAAATGATGCATGTTATAATCAATCTACTGATTTCAAACTTTTTTTAAAAGCAAATTATGCAAAATTCAATGGAAAAAGACCTAGAACAAGAAATATCGAAAATGTTTCAACTGCATTCCAACTCGATACGTCCTAATTTCTAATTTTTTTGTTCAATTTTCTAATAACTTAGAAGCAGTTTGATTTCATTTTAAAAAATATTTTCTTGTTTTCAAAAACAAAAAATAACTTTAAAATTGTTTGGCCTGATTTTGTTGAAATTTGACCCAATTTCGTGTGTAAATAGGCCAAAAACATAAGTGTCACGTACACAATGTGAGGTCGTTGGATTTCAGTCGAATTCTATCGTTTCAACCTCCGAAATCGTATTTTTACCGTTTTAGAAAATATTTGATTTGCGAATATATTTTTTTAGAGATTTAATTTTGATACGCTGTTTGTGGCTTTGAGTCTTAGAAGTTTAGGAATTTTAATTTTAGTTGTTTTCTCTCTTTATTTTTTTTTTTATTTTTTTTTTTTTGTGTTGGAAAAATTGATTATTTAAAGGCTTTGTACCTAACAGAGATTTTCAATTGATTATTGAATAAAAAACAGAGAGTTTTCTCTTATTTATCTCCTAATTTCGATAACTTTACGAGGGTCAACGGAGTTGAATCATATTATTCTGGACTTGCTCAAAATTTGAATGACAACTAAAATACATATAAATACAAATAGAAGGAGAGTTAATTGTCATAGATTGTCCGATATCGAATGAATCAAATCAGAGTATAACAACAAACACCATCTGAGGATCCCACTTCATGTATATATTTGATTACATACAAAACTTGTTAACTAAGTACTATTGGTTAAAAACTTAAAATGGGGTAACTGGATTTTGATTTTGTGATAAAATAGAATGGTGCAAGTAATTGTCCTCGATTAAAAGTGGAGTAGGAGACCAAGAATCCAAGATTTAAAAAGAGAAAGAAATTAATGCTCTTAGGCATCTTCATATGGGATGGGTCCCATTCTTAGCATCTTGCGGTACTTCTTACATTTGTCCACAAACATTAAAGTTGGGTTTTTTAATTTCCACCCATATCTTAATAACTTATATATTATCATATAAAACCCAAAATGCATCTATGAATAGTGATTGCAAAATGTTAATATTGAATATACAAAAATTAAGAATATATGGTATATAAAAACAAGTAATGATCAAAGATAGATGAATAAAATATCACAACATAATTGATGCATGAATGCCTACTTTAGTTGGTAGGTCACAAGCAAGGTACATGTCTATTTTCATCCCTACTAAAATGCCTTAAAAATAAAAATAAAAATAAAAAAGGTTCATATGGAAGTCAGTACAGTGTCCTATTCCAATGAGGCCCGTCTTAAGACTAGATAGGGCGGATGCCTCATCTCAAAATTTTAAAACAAATTGATTTTGTTTATATTTATATATATAATACCTTTTTATACGACTGGTAATGTATCTCTCTTTCAAATTCGTGGTGAAACGGTTCAATTCCGATCAATTTAATTTTACAAGCAAAACATATAATTTAATAATTTATTTTAATATCTTTTTGGTTACTTAATTCAATTTTATTATATAATAATTTTTCTATTATTATTTTAATTTTTTTTCTTATTTCTAATACCTAGTTTTTAGTTTGACATACCTAATACGTCCAATCAATAAATCCTAAAATCTCAAATTTTAATTTATTGTATTAATATAGTTCATCTATTATTATGGTTTATTTTATTTTATCCTTAATATTTTTCTTTATTTTATAGTTTTAATATTTTTAGAATCAATAAATCAATAATTTACCAATAATTAGAATGATAAAAAAAATTCAAAAACATGTATAGTAATATTTAATAATAAATTATTTTTATATAAATTTAAAATAAATTAATTATAAATACAAAAGAAATCTTATCATAAAATTAGATTATAATTTATTTTTTAAGAGAATAAATATTGTAATTTTCCTTGTATATATACTTGATATTTTGTTCAAGTGTCTCATCTCGTTAAGATTTCTAGGTCCGTCATTGGTTAACAAAGTGAATTCCTGTACGACTTAATACTTTGGTAACAAAAAAACTTCAAAAAACTATCTGGCCTAAATAGGTACCGTAAAAAAAAATAATAATAATAAAAAAAAAAAAAAAAATAACACAATATAGGCTATGATATGAAACAAAAGTAAAAAATTCTGTTGAATGTGCTCTTTTAAACACATATCATGCTTAATGATGTAGCTATCCATCTTGAGGAAATTCTAATGAACCAAAGTACTACCTTGCATCTGCCATTACTTGAATTTTAGCACCATCACCATGAAGATCATAGAAGTAAAGTTTTAAAGATGATGCCCTCTTCTTCATGATTCTCCCTAAATAAGATGATTTCAATGGTGTGAGATTGAGATATATACAAACACACAAAACGTAAAACCAAAGCTAATATGAAGTACCAGCTAAAGA
Source organism: Acer negundo (assembly GCA_035582765.1). Classification (NCBI taxonomy): domain Eukaryota; kingdom Viridiplantae; phylum Streptophyta; class Magnoliopsida; order Sapindales; family Sapindaceae; genus Acer; species Acer negundo. The sequence continues at coordinate 19,947,482 of CM069243.1, read as the reverse complement.
GATTCCAATGCTCTCGAGTATCAACATGTTCCTCTGTCCCTGATGCTCCATATTTGCTAATAAATTCAGTCCACTCTCCTTTACTGATGGCAGTGTGTTGAGTCTGTTGTTCAAGTATTGCTGTCATAAATTCATTTTCAAAGTTATATTATTAAATACATAAAAGTAAACTTTTATTCTACACACTCTCTATTTGTTTCTACAGAAAAAACAAATCTCCAAAGTAATCAAATTATTGAACTTACAGTTGGGTCTATGTTATCTTCATCTACCCCATGTTGCTTATTCTGCTCTTAGTTTCTGGTTGCAGAAACCTGAATGGCATATTGTAACAGCCACTTATGTATAACAATGGACAGATCACAAACAAATTTCTCTCTGTGTTTCTAAGAAGTATCAGGTTCTCAATAATTAAATTGCAACATGTTGAGAATATAGATTAATTACGATTTAACCTAGCCACATTCTTGAATTTCTTATCATGTATTATTTTGACACCCCTAAAATCTACTTTTGAACTATGTATATCAAATTATTATAGATCATAAATTAGTAAAATGTAGATTTATATACATAATTTTTTTTTTTTATTAAATAAATAAAACAAGCCCCTATTCAATGTGAGGTTTGAGGATTTGAGTTCAGGTACTCTTATTTATTATGTAGTAATTAGTAAAGTAAAAGAAATGATACTGTAAAAAATAAAATAAAAAATGAAATGAATAAAGAGACTGCAAAAGGTTAAATTTGGAAAATTTAATGGAGATGCGGGGTATCGATCCCCGTACCTCTCGCATGCTAAGCGAGCGCTCTACCATCTGAGCTACATCCCCGATTGAAAATTTTGTTGAAATTTAATATATATGTATAGAGATTGACAATTTCTACCCTTCCCATACAAGTCGGGCGGTGATTAAGACTGTTCTTGGATTGATTTATGGGGAATTATCAATTTAATCTCTAACTTTTGATGAAATATCAATGGTTTAAACGTGATTGCATTTTTAGGATTTATGGTTCTTTACTTTTCATAAATACATAAAATAAGTCCCACTTACTATAATTTTAACAGTCAAACGTAATAGGAAATATAAATTGACGATTTTGTCATGTATGTAATTATTGAATAAAAATGGCACTTTTACCCTCCAATCTTTTACAATTTGACAACTTTACCAATTTGGATTCTCCAATTAAAAATTGACATGTGTTATAAAACTTATTTAAAAAATACTTAAAAAATTAAATAATAACAGAAAATTAATAAAATACATTAAAAATAAATAATATCATAAAAATACATCCAAATACATCCAAATTTCCATTTTTTATGTTCAATTTTCAAATAACTTGTTGCATTGAAAATTGTACCAGTGACATTGCAGAGAGTTTATGAGAGGGATGTAATACTGGAACCTCCTAATGTTGAATTTCAGCTCTACGACAATACGAGCTTCCCATCTCTCGGCACTTCTTGCCCGACAAATGCTACTGCTCAATCCACGGATATAAGTTCTGAGAGGGGTAATAAAGAACCAGCCGACATACCATCATCATCATTTGTGGTTGAAGAAAACCCCCGGTAGCTGATACTACCCAACCTTCTAATAATGCATCACATTTGGATACTCATTTTCAATAACACTTAAGAGTGATCGAGCTAGGCCATCCTAGTTGCATAACAGATGTAGGCCAATTAGGCAATAGGGAAGGAAAAAACATCTTTATAGATTTTATCTTCTGCAAATCATATAACTGTTCAAATGGATGCACATAGAACTACGCCACCATCAAAGTCGCCTTATTCAACTCATTTTTGTCACATCTCACATCGCTAGCGAGTGAGGTCTAGGACTTGTATATAAGCACTGGTCTCTCCTAACTAAGTATACATGTCTTATGCCATAGATGAAGGATGTTTGCATGAAACCCATGATCCAAAGCAAATCTGTGAGGGCAAATGACGCGTGCGTGAAGCCCAAAGCGAACAATATCTATTTGGTAAGCATGAGTTGTTACACTCCAGTCTCAAGCAAGCTAATATAAATTTTTCTAAACACTCCATATATGACAACACATCGGAAAATCCAAACTGTTTCTATGGAATTAGATCAACCAATGTCAACTTTCATGGACACTCTAACAATCACAACACATCTAGAAGAGCTGAAGCCACATGAGCATTTGGAACTGCACCAATGTCAATGGAACCAAATTTTGTACAATTGAACCAAATGTTGATATCGGCTAGTATGTCCTAATTTCCATTTTTTTTGTTCAATTTTTGAATAAATTGTTGTAATTAACAAATTGTAAGTGTTGATAACCCCATAAAATTTAGTTATCAACATTTATCGTTTGTTAATATAATTTTTAAGTCAAAACCCCTTATACTTGATGTAAGATCTTCTTTTATGGGATTGATCATCCTCAACTTGAATACCGAAAAAGCTAAGATAATTAAGTATTTAAAGAGGCATCCTGACGACTACAAACTCTCAAATCTAGAAAAGAAGTTGTTGAATAGCTTGTCGACCTCTGGTGTTAATTACCCAAGAATGCCACATGTACTAAGACATGAGCCCAAAAAGGAATCTGTTGGAAAGAAAGCTGTTAGTGTTGAGATGAGCACATAGACATGTAGGTTAATTTTAAACAAGATTGCAAAAGATAACGGTATTATATTTTTTCTGCCAAACGAAAAGTTTTTCCTCTTAAACCAAAAGATGTAAGTTTTATTAGTTTAATTTCTTATTAAACAAGATGTATAAGATTTAATCGCTTTTATTTATTTATTGTATTTGCAATTTGGAACCATAGTGAGTCTAATGCAGTATTTTGAGGATGACCGTAAACTAAGTCAACCATCTTTTTCTGTAATAGATGAGACCGATTCGAGTAATAATGTTAAATCTTTTCTTAAAGATAACCATCCACTCTGGTTTTGTTTTGATAATTTCAAGAATCAGTATAATGAGCTCAAGAGAGTTTACGGTAACAATGATGGATATAAAAATGACTTTTATAAATTGAGAAAAGGTCTAATCGTCGTCAAATATTTCAAGGTATAAAATTAATTGTTATTACTTAATTTTTGTATTTTGAGTTTTGTTAACTTTTATTTTATTTTTAGAAATTTATGGAAGAACTACTGAATCCACTATGGTCTAAGAGAAGATGAGAGGATAAGAGAATAAGCAATACAGCCGCTACCGGTCGGTATGTCCTAATTTCCATTTTTTTGGTTCAAATTTCGAATAAATTGTTGTAATTAAATAAGCAAGTAAGTCATCGAGCTCCATTCTTATAGATGCTTTGAAGACATTCCCCTTAGAAAGGGTTAATACTAACTTAAGTTTTGGAGCAAGAGCGGTGGAAGACCTAACTGAAGAAGAAAAGATGCAAGTGGACATGAAATCGGCTAGGCTCATTGGTGAAGACTTTTTTTATTTTCTAAAGGGGAAAAATTTTTAATGGCCTTATGTCAATTATATTAAATTTTAATGTAGTTATAGTGAGCCCAACATTGACTGAATGCTACGGCGGTGACATGGATTATATATTTTTATATATGAACATAGATATATAGATTGTTGAACAAGCTGGTTTACACTTACGTGGTTGATGAGGTGTTTTCTAGTGATAATTTTATTGGGTAAAAAAATGACGCCATGTCAAACGTCCATTGGTTAAATTGTAAAAAAACAAACGGTAAATGTTGATAACCGCATGAAATTAAGTTATCAACATTTACCGTTTGTTAATATAATTTTTAAGTCAAAACCCCTTATACTTGATGCATGATCTTCTTCTATGGGATTGGTCATCCTCAACTTGAATACCAGAAAAGCTAAGATAGTTAAGTATTTAAAGGAAGCTAAGATAGTTAAGTATCCAAAGAGGCATACTAACAACTACAAATTCTCATATCTAGAAAAGAAGTTGCTGAATAGCTTGTTAACCTCTGGTGTTAATTACCCGAAAGTACCACAAGTACAAAGACATGAGCCCAAAAAGAAATTGGTTGGAAAGAAAGCTGTAAGTGTTTGGATGAGCACACAGATGTTTAGGTTGATTTTTTCTGCTAAACGAAAAGTTTTCTGCTAAACGAAAAGTTTTCCTCTTAAACCAAAAGATGTAAGTTTTATTTGTTTAATTTCTTATTAAACAAGATGTATAAGATTTAATCACTTTTTTGTATTTATTATATTTGCAGTTTGGAGCCATAGTGAGTCTAATGCAGGATTTTGAGGATGACCGTAAACTAAGACAACCATCTTTTTCTGTAATAGATGAAACCGACTCAAGTAATAATGCTAAATCTTTTCTTAAAGATAACCATCCACACTGGTTTAATTTTGATCATTTCAAGAATCAGTATAATGAACTCAATATAGTTTACGGTAACAATGATGAATATAAAAATGACTTTTATAAGTTAAGAAAAGGTCTAATCGTTGCCAAATTTTCCGAGGTATAAAATTAATTGTTATTATTTAATTTTTGTATTTTGAGTTTTGTTAACTTTTATTTGATTTTATAAATTTATGGAAGAATTACTGAATCCACTATGGTCTAAGAGAGGATAAGAGAATAAGCAATGCAGCCACTACTGAATCAAATTTAAAAATTGTGTGCTTACATACACCTAAACCGTTAACAACAAATCTAAAAGATCTATGTATCAATTTTAATGTTTCTCATGAATCGATTTTACTTTTTGATTCCGTTTATTGAAGTCCAGATGTTTTTTTGCTTATACCCTAGCTTTTTGATTGAATTTGTGAGAGATCTATGTATCGATTTTAAAGTTTCTCATGAATTGATTTTGCTTTTTGATTCTGTTAAAATTAATTAATTAATTAATTGAAAACTACCAACAATAACAGGTAACAATAACAAAGATCCTAGTTACCCTAATTACTAGAAATCCAATTTATTTCATAAATAACAATCAACTAGACACATGCATATCATTCAAGACGCTCACCTATATGTTTTAACCAAGTTGCCCAACGAAACTCACAATTTCATTGTTCCTAATCACATCATTGATATCGAGATCTTCTTCCACAAGTTCTTTCATAAATAACTAAAAAATAAAATAAAAGTTAACAAAACTCAAAATACAAAAATTAAGTAATAAAAATTAATTTTATACATTGAAAAATTTGACGATTAGATCTTTTCTCGACTTATAAAGTCATTTTTATATTCGTCATCGTTACTGTAAACTCTATTAGCTCATTATACTTATTCTTGAAATTATCAAAATAAAATCAGTGTGGATGATTATTTTTAAGAAAAGATTTAACATTATTACTCGAATCAGTCTCATTTATTTTTGTAATCCCGTAGAAGAAGATCCTGCATCAAGTATAAGGGGTTTTGACTTAAAAATTTGCAGTGAACTAATGAGAATGCAACGAGGGATATGAAACCGACACACCCTCATCCAAATTTGTATTACTTGTTCAGAAAATACTGTTGAACCAGCCGACACACCCTTATCCTCTATAGTGAAGGAAACCGGAGGTAAGAAGATATAAATTAGTGAATTGTCTTAGTGTATTGCTATCTGTCGGTAGCATGTTATTTTCTTTCTAAACATGCATTTTTTTCATTACTTATATTAAAGGATTAGATACACCATCTGAAGAAAAACCTCTCTCAGTCGATACATCCATGAAGGAACCGAGCTTGACAACCATACTAGCTTCCTACCTCTAGGGACAACTCTAGGAACATCTTTGCGACTTGCCTGAAAAATACCGATGAACCAGCTGATACATCCTCATCCTCTATGGTCGCACCATCAGAGCGGCCTTCTTTTTAAACCTGCATTTTTTTCATTAATTATATCATAGAATTAGATATACCATCTAAAAAAAAACCTCTCACAACAAATACATCCAGGAAGGAATGCAACCCCCGAGCATGACAACCATACTAGCTTCCCATCTCTAAGGTCACCTTTAGGAACATCTTGCAACTTGCCTGAAAAATACCAATGAACCAGCTGACACACCCCCATCCTCTATGGTCGCACCATTAGAGCAACCTTCTTTCTAAACATGCATTTTTTCATTACTTATATTAGAGAACTAGATACACCATCTAAAGAAAAACCTCTCTTAGTTAATAGATCCATGAAGGAATGCAACCCCCGAGCTTGACAACCATACTAGCTTCTTACCTCTAGGGACACCTCTAGAAACATCTTGCGACTTGCCTGAAAAATACCGATGAACCAGCTGACACACCCTTATCCTCTATGATCACACCATCAAAGCAACCTTCTTCTACTCCTTTAGAAGAATATCAAACAATGAACCAGAATGCAGGAGAACCAAAATGCTGGAACATTGCCATTACATTTTATGAGAGGTAAGAAGCACTAACCGATTGCATATAAGATGTCAGTTGGCCAGGATCCAAGTGATTTCGAAACTTTGGATCCTGAAGCGTTATAGGCAACATGGCTAGATATTGATGAGCTTGAACCATATGGAGGAAAGATTGATGATTTGTTTCAAGGGAGAAAGTGACAATTGATGATAATATGAAAAAAAAAATAAATAAATAAAAAGTATGCATTTTGTTATTTTTCTTTGTCAGAAATGAAAATTAAAAGATACAATTAATTAGTCTTTTAGGAACCCTTCTGTGTTTGTGTTTGCTTATACATTACATGATTTTTAAATGTTTGCTTTCCTAAGGTAGCTACAAAAATATTGCACTTGTCTCATTGAACCTATGTTAAAAAAAAAAAATTTAAGAAATGACATATTTACTCTCACTTCTAAATAACTTTTAACTTTTTTGGAGTAATTTTTGATTCAGTGAATAATACATATGTATTTTCCTGTCCAAACAAATAGATAGGCTGTTACAAAGTTGAATGACAAATTATATGGTAAATTTCAGAAAACCAGCGAATTTAAATAATAAAATGACATTTTCACCCTTTTATATAACATTTTATGAATACCTTTTGCGTAAATTTTAAATTTATTGAGGATGCAATTGTCTTTCCATATTAAAAGTAATTGTAAAAGAAATAAAAAATTTCAAATGACACATATATCCCTCCTTCATAAATAATGTGCACATATTTTATGTAATTTTTAAGTAGACTAACGGTGTAATAGTCATTTAAGTTTCAAACAAAACAAATGGAGCTATAATTGTGCACTATTCCCCAACTCTTTGCCTTGCCTCTTTTTATACGTAGTCAATAGAATTCTAATAAATATTGACCAAAGGGTGACCCTTTTTGACCGAGACTTAATGCTTGTTTAATTGAATTTTCTACTGGCTGAAAAGGTCTATAAACGTCAGTTTTTTAGAGTTGTTTGATTGAATTTTTGAGATTGTTTATTTTATATAGCTAATAGAGTTTAAACCTCTACCTAATAAAAACTTATTGGGAGGTACTTATCTAAATAGACCTTCTTCTTCTTTTAAGTCTACCAATTAAACAACTATAAAATTTTTTTCTCAAAAACTCTATTTTTAATAGATCTATTGCAAATAGATCGTTTACCGATATAGGTTTTTCAAAAGCCTAACCCAACGAGTTTTTAAATAAGTTAAAACCACAGTTTTAGAATGATTGTTTAAGTAATTTGACTTTAAAAACAAAGACATGTTACACAAACAAATCCTGATTATGTACTGAATTACACAAAAACCGACAAAAAAAAAAAAAAAATCATAACACTAACTTACAAGATTTCACATTTTATGTCATGATTTAACTTCATTTTTTTTCAAAAATTAGAAAAAAAGTTACATGGGTATTTTCATAATTTTTGTTTATAAACTGAAAAGAATTTTTACTATGTAATTATTAAGAGTTAAAACTTCGTACACGGTTAAACACATAATTTATAGAGAAAAAAAGCACTATACACCATTAATTGGTGGGTGGACTCCCAAAAAGACCATTCACTAATTAAATTGTTTCAAAATCACCATTTTGATAAAATATTGTTCATTAACAGTCATTCTGTCAAAATAACATAAAGATGCTTTTATTTGTGACATGACATCTATAAAGAATTCTATGGGTAATATTTAATGTATTTTGATTATTTAATTATATATAAAAAGTTATGATTTGATTAATTTATTATTTTTGTGGGCAATATTTCCTATATATGAGTGACATCAAACTTATTATTATTTCCTAATTAATTTAGGGTGACATCAAACTTATTTCATGATTAATTTATTATTTAGTTATATACATAAAGTAATGATTTGATTATAAGAATTTTATGGGCAATATTTCTTGTTTCATTAAATAATCATGAAAAGTTCTATTTAGAGTAAAGTTATTCTTCAAAATCAACTCAAAAAATAGTCAAAATACAGGTAAAAAAAAAAAAAAAAAAACAGGTGTAAAACATGTTCTACACTTTTTAATATGTTTTAGAACATATTCAAACTCAATATAAAACTATCTAGACTAAAGAACTCAAAACCCAATTTGTCTTTTGCTTCTTTCTCATACCACCGGTTTTTTTCTTCTTACTTTTTCCTTTTTGAGCTTGTCTTTCTTGCGGCTATTCTTCTTCAACTTGGTGACTTGATGATTTTACAATATTGCCCCTTCTTATTTTACTGTTTTGACCTCTTTTCTAACAGATTATGATATAAGAAAACGAACTTCAAATAATTAGTAGATAAAGTGACAACAATTAATACCTTCTTTCTATAAAATGGCTAATTTGAGTTACTTTAAAAAATTTATGGCAATTTATGGACTGCCTCACCAAATCAGTGACTTTAAAAATCACTAACCCTAATTAATATCATTTATATGGTTATAAAATTGGAATTTTTGTATAATAACTTATAGAACCTCAATTTCAAATTGCTATCTTCTTAAACCTTAATATTTTTATTTGCTACCACCACGCAATGTGTTTGGTGGTAAGAACACTCATTCAATATAGCAATGTGTCGGGTTTGAGTCACCATCACCATATATGTTATATAAATATAAATTTTTTTGTTTGGCCGCTATAAAACAAAGGGCATTTTTGTCCACAAAGTATAGTCCCTTCGAATGCGTTTTTAGGAGTGTAAAATAGTAAGTGTTCATAAAATTCCCTTGGTTGTAAGTGAAATTGCACTCTTAGTCAACTTTTCAGTTTCTTGCACATACATTCCTTCCAAAACGTTGACTAAACAGTTGAGTAACTGTGAACTTAACATATGAAGGGCTAACTTGTCATTTGGTTGTGCACAGTTTATTAGAACATAAAAGTATAATGATACATTAAATGAGGAAGAATAAATAATTTAATTTATTGTAATAATAATAGTAATAATAATTTAATATGTGGTTAGGTACATTTTGGACAAAATATCTAAAGTGCCCTTACTTTATTTATCACACACTGATCAAATTTCAAAACATATCATAGGACAATATAAAGTTGATCAAGTGATATATATCACACCCACATAAGAGGTTGTGGGTTTGAGTCTTCTAAAAAAAATACACCAAATTATTACAATATATATATATATATATATATATATAAAACACATCATCCAAATTTTTTCTTTTAACATAAATCAAAACCCATGACACATTTCTTAAACAAAAACCCCACGACACATTAACCAAATTTCTTTATATTCATTTTATTTTTTCCCCATTTTATTACCATCCAAATACATCATTATCACAAAAACACACCATCCATTTTTTTTTTCTTTTCCTTCCATTATATTTTCCCCTGTTTTCTGGGCATCCAAACACACCATTATAACCAAAAAATTAAAAAATAAAAACCCAAAACACATCATCCAAATCTCTTTCTTTTCATTATATTTTCCCTAATTTGATTGGCATTCAAAAACACTATTATAACAAAAACAAAGGAGATTAGATATCCTCCCTTCATTTATTTTTTAATTTAATTTCTTTTAAATAATTAATAAAATATATTTTTTATTCAAAAGATAAAATACCCTTTCTATGCAAGTCAACTTCAAGTCATATCAATTATCATAACATTAATCAAGTTATATCACTTTTGGGCCACATGCAAGGTTATTTTCGGTCTTTTCGTCAAACGTTAACTTCATGGTTAGTTCATTTTCATTGAACGTTAACTTCATGGTTAGTCAACTATTTGGTCAATAATTTGGAGTGAAAGTTTGTGTAATAAATTGAAAAGTTGTCTAAGAGTAAAATTTCACCTAAAATAAATAAATATTTGTGCAATTAACCATTCTTGTTGAACGTTAACTTCATGATTAGTCAACTATTTGGTCAACGTTTTGGAGTGAATGTTTGTGTAATAAACTGAAAAGTTGTCTAAGAGTAAAATTTCACCTAAAATAAATGAATGTTTGTGCAATTAACTATTCTCGTCGAATGTTAACTTCATGGTTATTCAACCATTTGGTAACGTTTTGGAGTGACTGTTTACCTAATATATTGAAAAGTTGTCTGCGAGTAAAATTTCACCTAAAATAAATGAGTGTTTGTGCAATTAAACAATAAGTAAATAACTATTTTGCATACTATTATTTCCATTTAACAATTTTTTTTTTTATTTAAAAAAAAACATTTTATTCCATTGACTCAAAACAAAGTGCAACTCTAGCAATGTAACAACCAACAAGCATCGGTAAAATCATTGGAATCGTAGAACCGTTCAAATTTAACTCACTCCAAAGCAACTACAAAACACAGACTCTCGCTCGATTTCGGTTTGTTGATTCAATTCGCGATGATCGCCAAACGTCTCTTTCAAAAAGCCGTACACCATTCTCAGGTATCATTTTCTTTTCAAAACTCTGTTTTTGGATTCAAACACTATTAGAAGTTAAAAGGTATTTTTGGATTGATTATTGTTGTGACGTATTTTGGTATCTTTATCGCCTTTGTTTTCGTCAGCAAAATTTAAAACATGGAAGTTTAATATCAGCGGACTTGGATTTTCAAGTAGCTGTCCACTATGGTGTTCCAGCTACGTCGTCGATTCTAGCTTTCGACTACGTTCAGCGATTGTTAGCCATCGCTACATTGTAAGTTGAATTTGGAAATATCAGGCCATTTGTCGAAATTTTCAAGCTTTGGGTAAAATTTGTTTGAATCTGTTTGTATATGTGCTAAATTCTTCAACAAAAAGTTTCGTTTTATTTAAACTGCGAAACATTGTGTGTTTATCACATTGCAGGGATGGAAGAATTAAAGTTTTTGGTGGTGATTTCATTGAAGGACTTCTCATTTCTCCAAAGCAATTGCCTTTCAAAAACTTAGAGGTCTGTGAAATGTAGCACTTGGTGACTTTAAGTTTTGACGTTAAACATATAATTACTGTTATTATTTTAATGGGAAATGTATAGTAATGGATGTTCTAATTGTTGAATGCTTGAAGTTCTTCGATATGATTTCTCTTTGCATTGCTTCATTATTATTATTTTATGAATTCAAGATAGACTTTTGATCTTTTGTGACATATTTGATTGACCATTTCAAGCAGTACTCATGTGTACAACTCTGTAGTGATTTGATCTTTGGCTCGATATTCACATCTTAGTTATAATGAAAAAAAAAGATGTTAAATGTTAAATTACAATTATGAAAAAGTTAGAGATTATGCTAACTAGTTATACATTTTAGTTTTAACAGCAAATTAATATGTGGAATTTTGTGGCAGTTTCTACAAAACCAAGGCTTTTTAGTCAGTATTACAAACGACAATGAGATTCAGGTACTGGCTTCTTATCAGTTGCACACTTCTTCATTTGTTTTTTAGGAAATTTTTGAACTTACTCATCTTGTCCTATATATTCTGGAAACATGTTTCTTCTTGAGTGTCCCTCACCATTCCTCAGCAAGACCGTGCCTCCGAATTAATTAGTTAGTCACTTAGTTGCAGATGTTGGTTCAGTTTTGGTGTTATCATCTTTTACAGTTTTATATGTTCTTCATACTGTACAATAAAATTTAATGGAGGAAGCTTCTATATACACCAAGGCAGGTGAAACCAGATGGTTGTCTGTTCTTATAAACTTTGCAATTAATTAGATGGATAAGTGCTGAGTAATAACTGTTAGGGCCACATAATATATTAAACATTTGTATGTTTAGTAACTTCTCAATTTTAGCAGGTTTGGAATCTGGAGAGCAGGAGCTTAGCATGTGTTTTGCAATGGGAGTCAAATATAACTGCTTTTTCTGTAATCCGGGGATCTCACTTCATGTATATATTCGATGACATACAAAACTTGTTAACTTATCTGCTAATTGGTTAAAATGCAAGTGGGTTACTTGGTAAACATTTCATAGAATAGTCGATTTCACATTCCATGCAGGTATGTTGGAGATGAGTATGGTTTGACTTCCGTGATGAAATACGACAGTGATGAGGGAAAACTTTTGCAGTTACCATATAGTCTATCTGCAAAATCTTTAAGTGGTAATCTCTTCCTCTTTACAGTTCTCTTCATACAGTTCTTCTTCTTCATCTTCTTCTTCTCCTCTTCTTAGTACAGTTCAAATGACTCCTTACTGATACTAGTTACCTATTGTTTTCATTCATGGCTAACTATTCAACATATCTTATGTTTAGCTATTTTCATTTTTCTTTTATTTTTTTGGTGTGGCCTTGTTACTGTTAAATGACTCCTTACTGATGGTGTTTTGTGATTTATCGCAGAAGTGGCTGGGTTTCCACTTCCTGATGACCAACCTGTTGTAGGAGTTCTTCCCCAACCATGCTCTTCTGGAAATAGGTAAGGTGTAATGCTTAAATAATCCCACTTCTGGATTTTGTTTTAAACATGGAAATTAGAATGAGGTTTAATGGTTGTTTTCAGTATTGTTAATTGGATTACCTTTCTTGGAAGGCTATGTTAATTGGTTAAGGTAGTAAATCAGTCATGACTTGGTAGCTCAAGAAAGCAGGTTATTATTAACTATTGTTACCATCTTCAATTGTGGGTTTTTGAATTGTTTGGATATCATTGCTTCATTAGCAAAAAGTGCATCTGCAACGTTGGTATAATCCTCTATATATATTTTTTGCATAACTTTTTAGACCTTTGTTGGAAATTGTTTTTGTTATATAGAGGTGTATAATTACTTATTTTCTCAGACTGTTTGTTACTTCTGGTACTTCCTTGTTTTCTATTTTATTTTCTATTCCTCCCTATTTCGTATTGGCATCATTTCTATATTTTCCATACAACAACTTAGTTACTGCCATGCTGTATATTGGGAGCTTCAAATACTGAAACAATCACCTCTATTCACTCTTAGAAGGTACTTCGGTCATGTTGGCCCCGCAAGTAACTTTAAAGTAGCACTTCGTATGTCACGGTTAGATACAAAAAGATTAGGTTATTGTAAATTCATAAATCTTGAAAAGTTTTTGACGGGTAATAGTAATTTGCAAGTATACTGACGTAACTGACCTGTGTTACATAGGTCATGTATAAAATAATCGTTATAGTTACTTTACACTTGATAACATTAGAGAGAGATGAGATTATATAATATACTTATCAAATTTTTCTACAACAAAAATGCAATCCAGATTATTTCATTTTTTATTCTCTCTATTTTGATTCTGTACTACAATTTTTGCAGAGTATTAATTGCATATGAGAATGGGTTGATAATTCTTTGGGATGTTTCTGAAGCTCAAGTTATTTTCGTTGGAGGTGGTAAGGATCTCCAATTGAAAAATGGAGTTGAATCTCCAAGTGAGGTGGATTCTAATCTTCCAGATGATAAATCTGAACATCACCTGCAAGAGAAAGAAATAAGTGCTCTTTGTTGGGCATCTTCAGATGGATCCATTCTTGCAGTAGGGTACTTAGATGGAGATATCTTGTTTTGGAATACATCAAGTGCCGTCTCTAGTAAAGGTCAACAAACAGGTTCACGCAACAATGTTGTAAAGATAGAACTATCATCTGCTGAAAGGAGAATCCCTGTTATTGTCTTACATTGGTCCTCAAACAATGAATCCCGTGCTGATAGTGATGGCCGTCTGTTTATCTATGGTGGTGATGAAATAGGATCTGAAGAAGTTCTGACGGTGAGCTATTCACATTTGATAGCTGTTTTACATTCTGTTGTACACATGTAACTCTAGTGTTATATCATGTCTGTTTGTATAGCATTGGTGAAGTTGTAAACTGTTCTGAAGGCATGGTTATATATCTTAAAAGTTGTGATATCTTGTGGAAAGATGTAAATTTATCATTAATATTTGACATGTTACTAGATGAAAGAAAGACATAGCTTAGGAAGTTAAATCGTTTCCTTAAACTCTGATAGCAAGATAATAAAATAATAAATATTAACATGATGAATGACTTTTAATCTTAAATTTTATGTATAAGAGCAAGTTTTCCTGTTTCTTTTACAGAAACTTCCCTGTCTTTACTGTGTTAGTGGTTGAAACTGTGAACATGATGTTTTTGGGTTTCTACAAAGTAGTTTGATCTAATTTTGTCGGATTATGTTGTCTATGCATCTATTCAGTGAGGGAAAGTGGTGCTCCATATATGAAAATCTTATTTTAGCATCAACCATGGAAGGTACTCTTATTACTTCATCTTTCTGTTACAGGTTCTGAGTCTTCAATGGTCATCTGGAATGGAGAGTTTAAGATGTGTTACTCGTGTGGACCTTACACTTACAGGCTCTTTTGCAGACATGATACTCTTACCAAGTGCTGGGGCAACAGGGGGTACTTACAAAGCTGGTATTTTTGTTTTGTCAAGTCCTGGACAACTACATCTTTATGATGATGCTAGCTTGTCTACCTTATTATCTCAGCAAGAGAAGAAACCAATTGTCTGCGCTGTGGAATATCCTGGCTTGATACCTATGGCTGATCCTGTAATGACAGTGGCAAAGTTTAGTGTCCTACCTGCAGGTGCAAAATCATCAAAAGGTCTGTTAGAGGTATTGATTACAGTCATGCATAATTAACTATTTCAGTTGTTTTAATTCTATGTTATTCATTTTCCTGACTTGTATATTTCTTCTTATGCTTCTGACAGTCTCAGTTATAAAACTTAGCTCCTTGCCTACTGTTGCTGGTAGTACGAAGTGGCCTTTGACTGGGGGTGTGCCCAGTCAATCATCTGTCACTAAAGACCACACTGTTGATAAAGTGTATGTAGCAGGTTATAAAGATGGATCTGTTCGGATATGGGATGCCACATACCCTGTGCTAACACTTATTTCTGCTCTAGAGGGCAAGGTTAGAGTTTCATCTATCTTTTCTCCTCAACTATAGAGAAGGACATTCTTCTTACCAAGTAATTTCTGATGATTGTCAGGTGCAAGGTATAACAGTGGCTGGTTCTAGTGCACCAGTTTCAAATTTGAATTTCTGTTTCCTCAATGCAAGTTTGGCTGTTGGCAATGAATGTGGTCTGGTTAGAAATGTTTTTCAATGGACTATCTTTTTGTAAAAGTATAATTTGGTGCTATATTTACTTTCCTGTCATCCTTTGTAGGTCCGTATATATAACCTCAATGGCAGCTCAGAAGTCAACTTTTACTTTGTTACTGAAACTAGACATGAAGGTCAGTCGTTCATGTTATCTTTATTAGCACACAGCCTTATTGTCTGAAAATGTTAGTAGCTTTTCCTGCTATAATTTGAGGTCAAGTTTGAATTTCTTTTTTAGCATGAGTGGATCAGTTACATAAATAGATCAAAACTAAAGCCTACAATCACATCCTTCTCTTTATTAGCCAAATGAATGAACATTAATTACTATAAACAGTGGAATGCAATCTTGTTTCCAGATGATTATTGTATCTGATTCCATCAAACTCTACCTAAGTGTTGTGAATATTTTCTACATGTGTTTATTAGGTTGGAGAGTTCTTGTAAGTATTCTTTACAACGCAAAAGCATGTTATACTTTCATCTCTTGATCATTGATTACAGTTATCGTGATATGCTTTTAGTTGCCTTTTGTTTTCATAAAGTGACCTAGTTTCAACTTTTCTCACAGTTCACAAGTTGCCTGAACAGAAAGGACCACATTGTACAGCTGTTTTTTCTCTAGTTAATTCTCCTGTTCAAGCCCTAGAGTTTGCAAATTCTGGAACCAAACTTGCTGTGGGATTTGAATGTTGTCGTGTGAGTATTATTTTTCACCTTATTCATTTTAGTCTTCCTTCCTTGTGATTAGTAAGTGATTAGCCAATTATTCACTTTCTTTTGTCCAGAAGGATTTTTTAATTTATCCTTGATTTCAGGTTGCAGTGCTTGACATGAGTTCCTTATCAGTAATTTTCTTTACGGACTTTATTTCTGGCAATAGCTCTCCAATCACTTCAATGACTTGGACAGAAATTAGAAATTCTCACAGCCATGTGAAACACCCAAATCATTCAGAAACGATTGTTTCAGGCAACCCTACAGAAGAAGTAATCTGTATCTTATTCAAAAATGCAAAGCTTAATGTTATTGATGGCGGTACTGGTAACATGATCAGTTCTCGTCCGTGGCACTCAAAAGAGGATGCTATTGCGATTTCCATGTATGTTCTAGGCAAGTATTGTTTTCACGGATTAAGTAATAAAGATATTCTATGTTTGATTGAACATATAAATTATAAAATTCCAACAATATTTTGAAATTCAGAGGAAAATGCTGTATCTGGATTTACCTCTGAAAAGCTGCCAGACCAGTCTGGCAAGGAGAATGATGCTAAGAATGAGCCTGTGCCTGACAGTACTTCCGTTGAGAATAGTTCATATGAAACTGAACTTATCTCTTCAGAACCTGCATGTGCTGGAGAAAGATTGTCGGATGCACTTGTTTTGATTTGTTGTGAAGACTCACTGCGCTTGTACTCCAAGAAATATGTAATTCAGGTACTTCTACCTTTCATTTTTTGTTTTATTTCTTACTTCCAATGTTATTTTCCATCTGCTTACAAGCTCAGGTGATATGAATCTGTTAGGGTAATAATAAAACCATTAAGAAAGTGAAACTTGCAAAACCTTGCTGTTGGACCACAACTTTTGAGAAAGATGGAAAAGTGTGTGGACTGCTGCTGTTATTTCAAACTGGAGTAGTTGAAATCAGGTAAATGTGGTATATCATCCCTTAGAGTAGAAAATTAACAAAATAGTCTTGATTAAAAGGCATTACCTTTATCATTGATGCATCGTCTGGTTCTAATGTTTATGGTAGGAAGTTTATTTTTTTCTCTCTTGATCATGCTAGCACATCCAATTATCATTGTTTATATAATAGAGTTGTGATTGATACCATCAATACTTGCTTCTGGACAGGTCATTGCCAGATTTAGAATTGGTGAAAGAAAGCTCGTTAATGTCAATTCTAAGGTGGAATTTTAAGGCAAACATGGATAAGACAATGAGTGCTTGTAATGGGCAGATGACGCTGGTATTGCTTTCTTGGAATTTTGATTTATTTTTGGAGTCTCTTTAAATTTTACAGAATGAGTTTTCACTTTTAAAAACTTGTCTGTACTTCAATCGCACTACACTTCTGAAATTAAAGATTGATTCTCATAAACTTTGCAATCTGCATGTTTTGTTCTGTAATGATACAATTAATGATTTTCTGTTATTGTGGACTAAATAGGCAAATGGATCTGAAGTGGCCTTTATCTATTTATTAGCTGCTGAAAATGATTCCGGGTACATTCTGTTTAGCCAATTTGTTGATGGAGATACAAAATTCAATTCAAATTTAAAAAAAGAATTCTAAAGAACTATATTTATTCTTCTAGGATTCTGGAGTCTTTGCCTTGTCTTCACGATAAAGTTCTTGCAGCCGCTGCGGATGCTGCTTTTAGTTTCTCATCGGATCAGAAGAAGAAACAGGTACAAGGAATTATACCCTATTTTTCTTCAGTTTCTACTTCACAGAGAATCGTGATTTCTTTTATGTAGCATATCTTTGTTGTTTCAGGGAACTGCACCTGGGATTCTTGGTGGTATAGTCAAAGGCTTTAAAGGGGGAAAAGTGGGCCATCCGATGGATATAACTACACCTCCTAAATCCAGTTTTAACAATTTAGAAGGAAAATTTTCGAAGCCCCCATTCCCAGACTCTTCTCCAACCGATAAAAATTACGAGGAAGCCATGGAACTAAATATAGGTTCTGCCTAGTCTAATCACCATAATGTTTCTTTCTTCTGATTCTTGGCTCAATGCTTATTTTTGTTTTGGTACAGATGATATTGAAATAGATGAAGCACCATCCATGGCAGCCACTTCATCCCATGTAGCTACAGATATGAAGATCGGTAAATCTAACTTTCTTGTCCCCTTCATTTAATATTTGAATTTCTACAGATTAACATTATTCATTTTGCTTTGCAGAAAAGAAAACAGAGAGGGAAAGATTATTAGGTGCACCTGAGAATACAAAGCCCCACCTTAGAACGCCCGAAGAAATTATGGCTAAATATAGAAAAGCAGAGGTACCTACATATGATGGATTTAGTTTTTCAGCTCTGCTTTATCTAAGAAACTCATCGTAAATAAATTATGCAATCTAATTTCAGGATGTCACTTCTGCGGCTGCACATGCAAGAGACAAACTTGTTCAGAGGCAGGAGAAACTAGAGGTAAGATATCCTTCAATGATTTTTGACTTAGTAGTTGCTTCTTGTCTCTTTTTTGTTGTGTAAGGCTGCTAGGAGAATATATAAGATGCTTAATAGAACTGTATTGCCATCTGTAAGTAGCATGCTATTGGCTTTCTAAACATGCAATTTTTCGTTACCTATATCAGAGAATCAGTAGGCGTACTGAGGAGCTGCAAAGTGGGGCTGAAGATTTTGCATCACTAGCAAATGAGCTAGTAAAGACGATGGAAAAACGAAAATGGTGGCATATATGAATATAAAATCTGGCTTAGTTTACTTGTTTTACAATTGTTCATCCATGTATTGGTTTTCCTCGTATAGTGATGGGGATATTACTGAGGTTAAGAAACCCTACAACTGCCCAGACACACATCTGCAATCGACTTCCGACAAAGAATATTAATTTACTTGAATTACTGCTTTAAATTGTGTTTTGAGAGTTGAATTTCCGTGATTGATGTATTTATACTACTACTTGTATAGGGAAAGCATGCTTGATAGATTTGTAAGTTCTTCAAAACTCTCACTACTGCTTTTTTGCTCTATACCATTTGTAGTTCATTAGCAAATATGATTTTTCATACTGTAAATTAAGTTTCTATTCTTGATTTTTGATTTTTATTTTCAGGTAGATCAAGCTCTTGCCTTCTACTACCACTTGAAAATTTGTAGTGCTTTGCTAAGTTGAAAACTGTTATAAAAATATCACAAAAATAGCAGGGATAGGCCAATAATTAAGGTGCCTTGCATTTCTCTTAAAGCCTTAAACAAATCGGAGACACTGTAATGACTCAATAAAGTAAAAATTAGACACCACCTAGAACACCGAAAAGAACCCTCAACTAAAACTATAACAGATAAAATGAAATGAAATGAATTTAATACAGAGGAAAAAAAGTGAGCTGTTTTTTGCTGTTTTTTCCTGAGCCACTAGGACCAGAAACCTTCTCCGATCCCACTGACAACTCTGAAGTTAGTGAGTCTTTTACTTACAAGATCCCTCAACTCGATTTCGCTTGGAAATCTCTGTTCCATCAGCTTAGAGAAAACCTGTTAAGTGTTCGAATACACAATCACGAGAAGCAAACGATTCTGGAATCGAATCAAGTTTCAAAGGGATCATAAAGAAAATGCAAAACTAAATTACTTCCAGGGGAAGAAAACTTTACCAGTTCACCATTGCAGTAGACTTCAAAAGCACCAGAACTCTGTAGATAGGACTGAATGAAGTTTCCAAGCAGCCAAGTGCCAGCAATACTTCTGAATTTGTTTACGCTCAACGAATAATACCAAGACGGCGGTGTTGCAATTCCCAACCTTGGAAAGATCTGTTCACCGGCGACTACAATTCCAATAATTCCTACTTTAACAATTGGTACAACTTTGCTCAGTAGATGTTTCAGAGCTGAAGGAGGGTGGTTTTCTAGAATCACATTGATTCCAGGAAATGCCGCTTCCAACATGTTTTTCATTGTTACTGCATTTCCTCTGGAAAAAAAAAAAAAAATCGTTTCATGTAAAAATTTCATGAATGTCTCTAAAAAACCTACTAATGAAACAAGTCTTGTCACACAAGAAAAAACAGACTGAAATTCCAAATTCGGCAGACAATTTGCATTGTATATATATATATATATATATATATATATATAAGACACTTATAAAATTTATAAATGAAAGCAACTCTATCATATATATTTTTTGTTATTAATTTTGCTTTTCACTTTCGGCAACTTGGATTCAACCTTACATAAACAGTTAAATAATAAATAAAGTCATCAAAAAACCTCAAAGATTTTTTATTCTCATCATATAACAACTCAATGTACTTCTCGGAAAAAAAAAACAAAGAAATAAATAAAGAGAGAGGAAAATCAACCTGTAAGAACAAGAAGAGCAAAAGTTAATGTTAATAATACTACCAACACCTATCTCCGATCCAATGCTGCTGGTTTTCTGCATTTGATCAAAATCTAAATTATTCATAAACAAAATAAGCAGTGGTAAATTAGTATATTAAAAAATCAACTTACATATATATATATATAGTACTCACAAATCACAACCTAGATTGTTAAAACATAATCGGAATGGGGTATACGGATATAAATAGAATGCGTACGTCCGTATCTGAAAAAAGAGTCATATACTTGTATATAATTGATAATAATTAAATAAAATGCCTGAGAGGGGAATCGAAGCGGTTGATCATGAACAAGTTGGGTTACGGGTTGGTAGAGGGGACGAGGACGAGGATGATCGTGACGCACGTAAGTGGGCGGAGGAGGTGGCGGCGGCGGCGGCAGTGGCAGCGGCAGCGTGAAGATACTTATAATGTCTGAACAAAAGAGGTATATTGGTAGGCCAATCAGAACAAACTTGGTTCCATCCATTTTCAATCAACTCATGCACATAGGGAGAGAGAGAGAGAGAGAGAGAGAGATGGTGAATGAAGAAGTAGTTACCATTCACGTAAATGCAGGCAATGTGAAGGGTAAATTTGACTTTTCGAAGTGGCTTACAAGGTTGATTGGTAAATTCCGTCAGTCATAATCCGTCAAAAAGCAGGCCAAACAGTCCAAATGGATTGTATGGCTGATGGCCCATGAATAACTATAGCTGACGTTAAACTAATTTTTTATTTTTGTGTGTTAATTATATCATTTATGTCTGTTTAATTTGGCAAGTTAATTTAAAAAATGAATAAGAAAGAAACACTACTTATTTTCTTTTTCAAAATTTTATAAGACAAGTGTAATTTAAAAAAACCCAAATAAATTATAAACTAATTATGCCTATAAGCTTTAGCTATAAATAAAGACTTACAAATGAATAATTTATGTTGGAAAAGTTGAACGAATCGTCACAAAATTGGAAAATATGAAGATGAGATAAGTGTAGAGTGTTTGGTCGAAAATGATAATAAAACCAGAAAAATCTTGTGTAGCTCAGTTCAATCCAGAAAGCTAAATATAAAAATACTAATTCGGGAGAAAATTTTCGGTATAAGGTGCACGTTGAATAGTGGATCGGGTGTGTAATTGATTACTGAAAATCCTGTATCAGAAGTGTTAATATTATTATTATTTTTTCGGTGTTCAGGTACAAATACAAGACGTAATTTAAAGATTAATAATTTTTAGTTACTAATTGGTTAATATCTAAAACACTGATCCTATTAATGGGAGCGTAGTACGTGATTTTTTTTTTTAACTTTTTATATTTATTTCACAAATTGAACCATATACTATACTTTCATTGATATGGTCAGTAATTTAGATATTAATCGATCGGTACAAAACATTATTCTTTTAACTTATTTTTTAAAGATTTTACGGTGAGTGCGTAACCACCACCACCACCAAATCACCGGTCAAATTTAAGAACAGGTCAATAGCACTTCTAAGTTCTAACTACGTAAGTGTCCTTTCAAAAAATAAAAAATAAACAAACTACGTAAGTGGACAAGTTTGACACGAACCAAACGAGGCCCAACCCACGAACACAACTAAATTCTAAATATAAAGCGGCAGCAGCACCGCCACCAAGTAAACTCTGAATTGTTGGGTCAAAAGCACTTTATATTTACTGCTAAAACAACCTATTGTTTAACTGCAAAACAAAACAGAGAAGTTTTTCCTACAAAGGAGAGAGATTACTCTGAATTGTTGGGTCAAAAGCACTTTATTTTTACTGCTAAAACAACCTATTGTTTAACTGCAAAACAAAACAGAGAAGTTTTTCCTACAAAGGAGAGAGAGAGAGAGAGGGAAAATCGTGAGGCGGTTGTTGATTGTTGAATCAAACTAGTCCTGACTCCTGAGACTGTTGTTGTTTCTTTTCCAACCTTAAATAATAAAAAAAATTCAACCTTATTGATATTTTGCTTCACTTCTATTCAATACCTCACCTCTCCTTTTTTTATTTTTTTGTTGGTCTCTCTCTGTGTTTGTTAATAGTCTCACAGAGAGAGATAGAGAGAGAGAGAGAGAGAGAGAGCGACCGACCCAGAGACCCAGAAGCAGAACCCTGGTGCGATATCTTTATCTGTGTCGGTCTCCAATGGCGAGTTTCATAATCTCTGAATGTGGCTTGAAGCCATTCCCTCATATAATTCATAGACCAAGAACTGGAGCCAACCCAACATCAAAAACCAGATTTCTTGTTAACTCAAACAATAGTTCTTCAACAGATCTGATTGTCCCTTCACTGAAATTCACAACCAGTTCTTCTACGCATAGAAACTGGGGCCTGAAAGTGAGTGTTCCACTGAGAGTTGCACCAACAGATGGAGAGGAGAGAGGAGAAGCAGCCGAATTCGATCCCGGCACGGCGCCTCCGTTCAAGTTAACCGATATCAGAGCCGCCATACCCAAGCATTGTTGGGTTAAGGATCCATGGAGGTCTATGAGCTATGTTGTGAGAGATATTGTGGTGGTTTTTGGCTTGGCTGCAGCTGCTGCTTATTTGAACAATTGGGTTGTGTGGCCTCTCTACTGGGCTGCTCAGGGAACCATGTTTTGGGCTCTTTTTGTGCTTGGTCATGATTGGTAATTATAAATTTACAATTTGTCTGCTTTATAGATTATAAAGTCTCTATTTTTATAATTAAAGTTTGGAACTTGATGTTAAATTTGGATGATTTGGATTTTAATTTGCAGTGGTCATGGAAGCTTTTCAAATAATCTCAAATTGAATAGTGTGGTGGGACATCTACTGCATTCCTCAATTCTAGTACCTTATCATGGATGGTATGGTTAATTGTCTTGTCTCTTTGAAGTTTACAGTGTTTTAATTGGTGCTCTTGAAGTGTTTGAAGCTGTATTGCAATAATTTGTGATTGAATTTGTAGGAGAATTAGTCATAGGACTCATCATCAAAACCATGGGCATGTAGAGAATGATGAATCGTGGCACCCGGTTAGTTATACATATTCCTCTGTTTATGGCTTTTGTTTTACGTATTTCTGTAGTTCTTGAATAAATATTTCATTATTCAATTGTTGCAGTTGCCTGAGAAAATCTACAAGAGTTTGGATAATGTTACAAGAAGTCTGCGTTTTGGGTTGCCTTTTCCCATGCTCGCATACCCTTTTTATCTTGTAAGTGTGTCGTATTGTATTGTTAAGCTATTGATCTTGATCGCAAATGTCAAGAAAAGTATTGACTGATAATTCTCGATTGATGATACAGTGGAATAGGAGTCCAGGAAAAACCGGTTCTCACTTTGACCCTAAAAGTGATTTGTTTGTCCCGAGTGAGATGAAAGATGTGATCACCTCTACTGTGTGTTGGACGGCCATGGCTGCATTGTTAGTAGGTTTATCATTTGTAATGGGGCCAATTCAAGTACTTAAACTCTATGGCGTTCCTTATTGGGTAAATTCCGTATTTTCTTCATTCATTTGTTTGTAATTTGGTTGGAAGATTAAGATGGTTTGTTTTCTTTTCCGATTAAAACAATTTGATGGTAACACGGCCTTTGCTTCTACATTAGATTTTTGTCATGTGGCTGGATTTCGTGACTTACTTGCATCACCATGGTCGTGAAGAAAAACTTCCTTGGTATCGTGGAAAGGTTAGTGTTTAGTCTAATCAAATTTCTATTGAGCTAGATTGAATTTTGTATTCCTGTAGATTTCTCGAATTTCATATCTACAAATACCTGACACTTGGAGAAATTTGTTATTGAAACTACCGTTGTACCTACAAAGTCAATTTTTGGCTTGGACAAACCAAAAAATATGAGGATTCCATAGAAATTTTATCTTGTTTGGTTATTGTGGCTTATCTATTTTGAAGATGTTGAATTTTCCACTCCTATACTGTACAGGAATGGAGCTACTTACGAGGAGGGCTCACGACGCTTGATCGTGATTATGGATGGATTAATAATGTCCACCACGATATTGGAACCCACGTTGTACATCATCTCTTCCCTCAAATCCCCCACTACCACCTAGTAGAAGCAGTAAGCATCTCTTTAGTTGATCAAACAATTGTTCTTATCAAATTCTGGAAAAGCACTTTTTTTGTATCTGTTTTATGATAATTTTCAATCTCAACCATGTAGACTGAGGCTGCTAAACCCATTTTTGGTAAATACTATCGTGAGCCAAAGATATCAGGACCTCTACCTTTCCACCTAATCGGAAGTTTGATAAGAAGCTTGAAGAAAGACCACTACGTAAGTGACACCGGTGATGTTGTATACTACCAGACTGACCCGGAGCTTAACAGCTCTTCCTCTAAATCGAGGTAAAGCTTCGTAGCCTTCCTCAGCCAGAGCACTGATCAATGGCTACCAGGCTCTCTATAATCCTTCATTGTCTTGCCTAACGCTCTAACCTGAAGCAACCCATTAAGCTTGTAATTCTGTGTCCGCATCATTTGGTGACCAAATTTTGCATTTTGAAGGCAGATTGATGCCCGGAAAATGTGATTGCATCTGCTATTTTAAACTGAGGCAGAATAGATTTGTAGAGTGGTATGGTATCCCCATTAAGATGTGATTGTGGGGGGGGAAGCTTATATTATTTTTCCTGAAGAGATAATAATCTCTTAAGCAAAATTATTCATGTATTATTTGAACAAAACCTCATAAATTAAGTGATTTTTTTCTATATGAGATTTGAGGAGGGTAGATTTTACTTTCTGTAATATTGCATGTCATTTTCAGAATTTCCATTAATGGTTAATAGCCCCACCAACAACAAAATCTTGATGGGCTGTTCTTCCTAATAAATTGCTGTGTCATTTTCTAAAGGAGGTGCTATCTGTCTCACAGAAATTTCATAATTGTTAATTGTCATCTTCTATGTCCCTATTTCCTGAATGCATGTACGAATTGTCACCACTCAATCACAATCATGAAGTAAAATTCATATGATCTAAATTTGAGAAAGCAAGTGTTTCATCCATAATACAAGTGATATGACATATAACAAAAGTTTAATTCAAAAAGAAAGAAAAAAAAAAAAAAAAAATCACATCTCCAAGACCTATTTGCCTGCTTATTTGAGCTGGATTCAGCTCTATTAAGGCCCGTATGAGTCCAACTTCAAACCAAACGGCCTAAACTATAAAGGCTCATTCAAGAAGCAAGAAACAAAACATCAGCCCAATTGGCCGACAAGCCCAAAAGGTAACCAAAATGTGCTCTAAACAGGGGGTTACAGTCACACAGTCAACAAAGTCGGTGTCAAAACTTCTGACGATACAAAAAAGTCAGCAACTTCGGCTAAGTACACTGCCCCATGTATGTTTTTTTTGGTATAAACTCCCAAACATCATTTATGAGCTTCAAGAGAATTGTTGAATCCATTTACCAAATTAAGTTCAAGCGTCCCAAACCCAAATTTCCAAAAAACAAGTTCCTATTCCTTCCACCTATGAAAAAACCAAAAACAAGGCTCATAGAGTTAGCATGAGTGAATCAACCATTTAATTCACAGAGGAAACAGAGCACATAGTCACAGAGAGGCCTAAGTTTGTCTTAATGTACTTTATCGTACAAGTCTATACGCGCTAATTGCGCGTAGGTTTAGCATCTTTCTTGTTTAGTGGTGTGAATTATTCAACGACCAAATTAGTCTTACTCTATAAATCTACCGACACTAACTCTATGATCTTTGATCCAAATCAAATACTTGTTATTTAAATTTCAAGCCCGCCTCTGTTTTTACTTGTCACTGCTATTTTAGTCTACTAAACTTCACTACTATTGTTTTTGCTCACATTATTAAAGTCTCTTCCAAATATACAAAGTTCCATTATTGCTTGATTCTCTGATTGAAAAACAATGTCTGGCACACAAAATGCTAAATCTGGGTGTTTTTCAAGCATTTTACGACGAATTCTATGCCAAGGAAGTCTTCAAACACACCCATCTGATCAGATTTCAGACCTAATAAACAGAGCTGAGTTTGGTGAGACAAAAAAGAAAGAACCAGTGATTCAAGCCAAAATCCAAACTCTAGGTACTCCTGGAGTGGTTGCAAGGTTGATGGGTCTGGATTCATTGCCGGAAACCAACTGGGTTCCTACCGGAAAATCTCCTGATACAGTAACACGATCCAGGTCAGTGAATTTTATGGATTACTTACTGAAGTTTGATTTGTCACAAGCTGCTCATCAGCATCGCAGAGTGAGAACTTCAGTGTCGTTTCGTGAGGTCCCAACATCAAAATTGCATCAACAGAACAATGATAATTTGTTTGTTATGTACTTGGATGGAGTTAATGAGAAGAAGAAGCAAATGGGGTCAAAAGTAAAAAAATCTGGTGTGGAAATTGAAGATTTGAAGCAGAAGAAGAATAATAAGAAGAACACAACAGAGAGGTTGGTTGTAAAGAAAAAAGAGATCAGTCAAGAGAAAATAAGCAAGAGAGTCTCCAAGTTCATAGATGAGCCTAGAAGAGTTTCTGTTAAAAAAAATTCAAAGATCAACAGAGAATCTGGTGCAACTTCGAAGAAGAGAAGTCCGGTAAAGCCAATTATAAATCAAAACCAAGTATTGTGTAGAAGAACAAAAGCCACTGAGAAGATTAAAGAACTTGAAGCAGCTGACTGTAGCTCAGAAAATTCAAGTCCAGTTTCTGTTCTTGATGTCAGTGACTTTTCAATCTATGATGATGACACTATATTTTCAGGTATGAAACTTGAAACTTTATAAATTTTTTTTTTTTTTGCAATGTTAGATTAAAATCTAATACTATATATATATATATATATATATTTTTTTTTTTTCAAGCAGAAAAGGATTCAAGGTACATGGATTTGAATTCCAAGTTGAATTCTTCAGTGAATACCATGGATTCTGACTACCCATCTTCAAATTCCACTTGCATTTTGAGCAACAATGACGATATCGAGCCAAGTTTGAAGGCGAAAAAAGATTACAAATCAATGGATAGTGAGAACACAGATTATTACTTAGAATTGGTGACCAAGCTTTGCAGGTTTACAGAAGAAGCTATAATGCAGTCAAATTGGATGCCCAAAAAGGTACTCAATTTTGAAGATTATGAAGAGATTTGTATGGAGTTTGGGGAGCAAATTCTTGCTACTTTATTGCAGCAAGTCGTAGAAGAACTTGGAGGATTCAACGTTGAAAATTCTGCTTCTAATACTCAGAAAAATTCCATCAAAATTCTATAAGAAAGATCAAAGGAGTTAGCCGACTTTGCTTAGATAGCTAGAGGCACGTGCTCTCTCTCGGCGGGTGTTTTGATGCTTATCTTACATGTATTGGAAATTGTAAAACAGGCTCATCCTTTCAATAGGAAATTTAGTTCTTGCTGTATTATAATGTGTAGAAACTCTGTTTACTTCACTGGCTCTCACAACTTAGAGGCGTGCTACCTATATAATTATTAATATTACTTCTGTTAGATTGAAAATTTCAGGATCTTAAGTCTAAATTCTTTGAGCAGTAAATCAATATGTAGATAAACACGTAAATTAACATGTATGGGATTCGATTGAACAATGTTGTATAATAATTACATATCCTTATGAATATATTACACATTGTTGTGCAATTGATCTCGCTTGTGTTGGATTCTCACAGCAGATAAAGACTCTTTATATATATATATATATATATATATATATCGGTCTTTCTACTTTAAGTTCGAACCGAGAATAATAAAAGTTAAGACTAACCATTGTAGCTATTGTATAAAAGTTAGGATATAACAAATTTTGTAGCGTTACAGAATATTAAATACATATTTATATTTTTTTTCCAAGGCGCTATCATTGGATCATTTACAGGATTATCTATGACATGTGGATGCAGAAAAACATACGAACTTCATACTAGAAAATGACTCTTACAATCTATACATACTACACACTTGCCAAATCTGTTTTAACTAACCACCGGCTGTGGTACGGTTGGTCACCGCACTCCTAGTGGGACGAATGATTTGGGCTCTGTTTAAGTTTAAACCCCACTAGAAGCACCTTGTGGTCAGACTTTACTGACCTCCCGGCCGAAGCAGAGATTAGTCCCACTCGTTAACGATCAGTTGCTGATCGGAGTGAGGGATGCGTCGTGGTCTAACCAAAAAAAATCTGTTTTAACTTGGCAACCCAGAAAATGACTCTTACAATCTATACATACTACACCTCCCAGTACATTTTTATTATAAAAAACAATGGTTTTAGTGATGGGATGAAATAGCATGACAAAAATTAAAATTATGAAATCATAACTTAAGAAATACAATTATGATGAGAAAAGTCTGGAAAAATATTGAATGAACAAAATTAATTAAAACTTATATATTACATTTTCACGAACATAACATAAATATAATGAACATAGTAACTTGATATAAGGTTATTGTAATCGTCAATATATTGTGTCAAGCAAGTATATTAATACGTGTGTGATAAACAGATGTACAATATATGTATAAACAAATGACCTACCAACTAATAAATTCGATCAGCATGCATGATTCAATTCATGCATCAATTATATTGTGATTATATTTTATTCATTCATCTTTGATCATTACTTGCCTTTATATACAATATATTCAATCCAGCTAGTTGATTAAGAATTTATAATATCTATTCAGAGATGCAATTTAGGTTTAATATAAATTATAATATCTAAATTACAAATGTTTCAGTGTTTTTTTTTATTTTTTATAAAGAAATTGGTGGAAATTTAATGAAGACTGTGTTTAGTTCAAAATAATCAGCTTGAACCGTAGATATATAAATTTGGTGGGGTAAGTACCAGAGAGGGGAAGCTCGTATGAATTGAAAAATAAGAAGCTTGAGGTTAAGAAGGCTGATGAATGAATGTTTATGATGTCTACGATACCGATTTAGGCTATGGATTATTGTTATATAACAATAATACAAGTAAGAACTATTATTGTTTTTGCTCACATTATAAAGTCTCATTATTGCTTGATTCTCTAATTAAAAAACAATGACCGGTTCACAAAATGCTAAATCTGGGTGTTTTTCAAGCATTTTACTATAAATTCTATGCCGGGGAAGTCTTCAAACAATAATGCCTACAATACTCAGAAAAATTCTATCAAAATTCTATAAGATGTCGTGTGAAAGGAGTTGGCCGACTTCGATTATATGATAAATGTATTGCAAATAGAATTGGATAGATAGCCAGAGGCACGTGCTCTCTCTCGGCTGGTCTTTTTGTCTTTTTGATGCTTATCTTACGTGTATTGGAAATTTAGTTCTTGCTGTATTATAATGTGTAGAAAGTAGAAACTCTGTTTACTTCATTGGCTCTCACAACTTGAGACAATAATTTGGAGTGATCCTTTGGTGCTACCATATATAACTATTAATATTACTTCTGTTAGATTGAAAATTTCAGGATCTCAAAGTCTAAATTCTTTGAGTAGTGAATCAATATATATAAATACGTAAATTATCATGTATGGGATTCGGTGGCACAACATTGTATAATAATTACATAATAGTTATGAATATATTATATATTGTCGTACAATTGATCTTGAATGATTTTTGTGCGTGATTCTCAAAGCAGATAAAGACTCTATATATACATATATGTGTGTTTTTCCATTGTGAGTTCGAATTGAAAATAAAAAAAAGTTAGGACGAACCATTGTATTCATCACACATAAGTTAAGACGTAACAAATTCTGTAGAGTTATAGAATATTAAATATATATTTATTTATTTATTCCAAGGCTATCTTCGATCATTTATGGGATTATCTATGACATGTGGATGCTGAAAAACATATGAACTTCCATGTCAGAAAATGACCCTTGAAATCTATACGTACTACACACTTGCCAAATCTGTTTTAACTCGTTCAAAATCAACATATCTTGTGAATCAGTAGTCTAATTCAAGAGAAATTGCACGCAGGCTTCAAAGTTATTGATATGTAACGTGTACGTACATTGAATTATCAAAAAGCTTAAACAAAAACAGACACGATATGAAAACTATTTAATCAATAACTTAATATGGCACGATATAAAATGTAGTTGTAGTTACCTTTTTTTTTTTTAAAGAGTAATGTCAAACATCCAAAAAAAAAAAAAAAAAAATTCTTAAATTCTGTTCCAAATGATATGACACGTAAGGTGTCAGCATTTTATAAATTATGAGATTATATGATTATTGATGTGATGTTGACAGCCTCATCTTTTGGGATATAATTTGAAGAAAGAAAAAAAAAAGTGACCTTTAGTATTACTCTTTTTTCAATATAGTTCTTTTTATCACACGAAAGTGTATTTAGTTAAAATTAAGATGTGTGGCCTTGATCAGAACTCTTTATCTAAATTAGATGCTTTGAATTTAACCAATTTCTTTTTATCTCGATTAAATCCATAATCACACTTGGTACATTTTTATTATAAAAAAAACAATGGTTTTAGTGATGGGGTGAAATAGCATGACAAAAATTAAAATTATAAAATCATAACTTAAGAAATACAAATATGATGTGAAAAGTTTGCAAAAATATTGAATGAACCAAATTAATTAAAGTGGAAGGTTGTCACTTGTTGTGTTTTAAGATTGAATTTAGATCTTTTGCTGAGCTGATTTTTATCTTGTCCCAAATAGATCTGTTAACATATGTAATCAATGGATGTCATTTATTTCTTTTATTTATTTCATTTAAATACAAAGTCTTATTCTCAAGTGTTTTAGATCAGAAAAAATATCATCATAGCAGAGGATCCTGGTCCTTTAAGATTATCATAACTTTAATAACTTAAGTTTAAAAGGCACCAAAGTGAGTGACTTCCAAAAATGCCCTTACTGTACTCATTTTTTAATTATTTTTTTTACTTTAACTTTTAAAAGATACTTTGAAGTTGTCTGAGATCTATTTCTCTCTCTAACTGTCTTAAAGTGAAAAGCTTTATAAATTGAAATCCAAGTTCATTTTCTTCTCCAACTAGTTCGACATTCATATAGTTACATGAGATCACTCATCTTATCAGGTTATGAATATCAAAATTCATATAATTAAATGCAAAATGGAAACAGAGATAGGAAACCAACGAAACTCTAGGCCTGTGAAAATAGTTTCTGGGCCTTTTAAATCAGTTTCCGGGCCTTTTCATAAACTGCTCGAGCCTTTTGTAGGAATATTAATAGATTTGTCAAATTTGAATATCCAAACCTTTTAACACTATGTGCGGGCCTTTTGAAACACTATCCGAACTTTTTCAATTGTAACCGAGTTTTTTTATGAGTATTAATAGGTTTGTTAAATTTGAATCTCCGAGCCTCTTTTAACACTGTGTTTGAGCTTTTTGAAACACTTTCGGAGCTTTTAAAATTGTAATATGAGCTTTTTTATAAATATTAATAGATTTGTCAAATTAGAATCTTCGAGTCTTTTAACATTGTGTTCAAGCCTTTTGAAACACTGTCCAAGTCTTTTTTAACAATTTTTTTTTTTTTTGTTAATTTTGTATTTCCAAGCCTTTCTATATAGTGCCCGAACCTTTTAATGAACTGCCCAAGCTTTTTACACAACTTCACAAAGGCTCGGACAATGTTTAGAAAGTCTCGGATAGAGCTTAGAAAGGCTCGGAGATTCAAATTAAATTCACACAACCATAGGGTTTTAAATTGAAAAAAAAAGCTTTGGGGGAGTTGCCCTCAACCCCCGAATGCATCAGTGTAGCGCAACTCCGTCGTCATTCGATTGATCACCTAGGTTTCAACGTGACTTTCTCTCTCTACTTCATAACTCTGTTATTGTAAACGGAATGAAAGAAAGCTGACGTGGAAGTACTATGTGGGTATTTTTGTCTGGTCACCTAAATTGATGCCTTTTAAACATGAATTACTAATGTGGTGACTTTCTTATAAAGCCCGGTCCAAATAGTGACATTTAATTTTTGAGCCCTTAATTAAAACATATTACATTTTCACAAACATAACATAAATATAATAAACATAATTACTTGATATAAGGTCATTGTAATTATCAATATATAGTGTCAAGGAAGTATATTAATATGTGTGATAAACAAATGTACAATATATGTTGTGACCTGCCAACTAAAATCGATCAGCATGCATGATTCAATTCATGCATCAATTATATTGTGATCATATTTTATTCATTCATATATCTTTGATCATTACTTGCTTTTATATACAATATATTCTAATATATTCAATCTAGCTAATTAATTAAGAATCTCTATTCAGAGATGCATTTTAGGTTTCATATATATTATAATATCTAAATTACAAATGTTTCAGTAGTTTTTTTTTTTAAAAAAAATATTTACTTTAAGAAATTGGTGGAAATTAAATGAAGTATGTGTTTAGCTCAAGCTAATCAGCTTGAGCCATAGATATGTAAATTTGGTGGGGTAAGTACTAGACCTAGCAAGGTTTCGATTCGAACCGTAGAACCGACGTCGAACTGGAATCGAAATTCCATTTTGTTATGAACTGGGCAGTTCAAACCGGAATGGAACTAGCGGTTCGGTTCCAGTTCGAACAGACGGCTCCAGCCTTCGTAAATTTTTTTTCCTTTTTTTTAGGTTGACCATTGGAGGCCCAACGGGCATGCGTTGGGCCTCCAACAACTACCCCTTTTTAATTTTTTTCTTTTTCTTTTTCTTGTCTATAAAATTTCCTCTCATTCTCTCTATTCTCTAATTCTAATTTGTCTCTCAACTCTCCAAGTCTCCAACACTCTCCAACTCTCCAAGTTTCCAAGGTTTTTAATATTTATTTCATTTTGCAATTTATTTTATTTGCAATTTATCTTATTTCTAATTTATTTAATTTCCAATTAGCCAATTACTAGGTTTCCAATTTCATTTATTTGCAAATACTAGTTTACTACTTACTAGGCTACTATTATAGTATTATTCTTCTAAGTTTCCAATTCTCTATTTCTCTCCCAAATTTATTTTTAAATGGCAAGTGGTGGAAATGAAAGAGGTCAAGTCGTGACGGTCCTAAACGTTCGATTTCGATAAAAGGTAAGGGTCAAATGGTCGATAATCTCGGTCGTAATGACACCACCTATAACGATTATCTAAAACGTCGAGCCTATGCTGAAGACCTAGGCCTAAACTGTCATACTCCCCCTCTAACAATTTCAGAACATGATCCTAATGACACCCCCCTCCCCCGGCCCCAATTTGACAAGTCAATCAGAAAATATGTCTGATATTGATACACCTCCAGATTTTGATTTTGATCCACCGGAAGTAGAAGAGGAGGACGATCTGATACAGAAGCAGAGCAAATCTGATCTCTTCGTCAAACATATGAAGAAAGTTAGGCAAGTCGATGAAAGCTATATAGCGGCTTGAAATTATTGCAAAAAAGTAGATAAGTGGTCCAAATCTGGAGGATATGACACTTATTGGAAGCATATTCAAACCAAACATCCAGAAACAAAGACTAGATCGAGGTCACAAACACAAATACCCAAGTACGCTACTCCTAACCAAAAATTATTTTTGTTATATTGATAAACAAAATAGGGAAGAATTAGCTAGAATGGCAGCAGTAGAACACTTATCATTCAGTTTTTGTGAAAGGATTGATTTTATTAATTATTGTCGACGAGCATTAAACTCTATTCCATGCCGTGTTCCTAGATCCAAGTTCACATTTACACTTGAAAATATTTATGTAAAAGAAAAAAGAAAGTTAGGAATTTTTTTTGAAAAATATAACGGTCGTGTTTCCGTATGCGTCGACATATGGAGTGACCATTGACGATCACATTCATACTTGGGTTTCACTTGTCATTTTATAGATGATGCATGAAATATCCAAAAAAGAATTCTTGCACTTAGAGTTTTTGATGATTCACACACTGCTCAGAATATTTTTAGAATGCTTAGAATTATTTTTTCAGAGTATAAAATTGAAAACAAAATTTTTACAATTGGCTTTGATAATGCTTCTAGCAATACTGCTGTTATTCCATCTTTAATTGATTTATGCAAACCATTTGTTGGTGGTGTATTTTTTCATCAAAGATGTGCATACCATGTTATAAATTTATGTGTTCAAAAACGATTAGAAACTCTTGAACATTTTATTTTACTTATTAAACAAGCCCTTCAGTTTTTATGGAAACGTTATTCTACAATGAATGCATGGTCAAAATATTGTAAACAAAATGGTAGACGTGTCGTTAGATTTCCTCTACTTATAATTTCCTTACTCAAAGCTTTTATTGAATTTCATGTTACTCGCATTGAACTTTATCAAGCTCATTAGGATGCATGTTAAAACGTTTTTAATTTGTTAAAAGTCTTTTATACTGCCACAACAAATTTATCTGGTGTTTCTTATTCTACAACTCATTTATTTATTATGGAGAGTCTAAATATTGTTGGTGCATTTGCTTGTTGTGAATCTGACATAGAAATAGCGAAAGTCATTAATGTTATGAAAGAAAAATGGTTAGATTATTATTAGGGGTTGTCAGATATTTATTTGATTGCCATGGTTTTTGATCCACGTTGTAAATTAAAACATTTTTGTTATTATATCAATGATTATTATGGCCCCCAAGGTTTAAAAATGGAATATGATGTTGATGCATGTTATGATAGAATTAAGAAATTATTGTATGCTTTATATGATGAATATCTTACAGTTTATGGATCCTCATTGAACTTAGATGTTACACGCATACAAACTGTACAACCCCCTTCATCATCCTTTGGATTTTTGAATTTAAGGTATAGTCTATTATCATAAAAAACCAAAAAACCAAAAAACCAAAAAACCTAGATCTTCTTCTTCATCAAGCACCGATAAGTATTCCGAGCTTGAATCTAATCTAAGTGCTTCTTATGAGTTTATAGAAGATATGGCAAAGAGAAATTTTAATATATTACAATATTGGAAAGAGTACGCAAAGTACTATCCAATCATGGCTATGATAGCCAAAAATATTTTTTCAACAGTAGTTTCTACAGTGGCGGTGGAACAAGAGTTCAACGTCGAGGGGAATATCCTATATAAAAGGCTTTCGTGCTTGACTCCGAAAGCACTCCAGATACAAGTTTGTGTAGATGACTGGACGAATGCGCAATATAGACAACAAGAAATCGAACATGTGGTAACATACGATTTCTTCAAAGATGACGAACATGAAAGTGGAGCAACAAGTGGAGCAACGGAGCCGGAATAGAAGATGCGGATCTCGCCATCACGAGTCCATGTCATCAACAAACCTGCAATAAAAGGTAAAAAAACTACGTGGCCTTTAATTCCTCTAAACCCCCCAAGAGGATACGTAGAGAACTTCATTGTGGTAAAAATTAACTTTACATTTTTTTGGTTTCATTTTAATTTAATTTTGTAATTAGTCATTTATTTATTTTATTTTATTTTCGAATTTCAGGTAACCCAATTCCCAAATATCCTATGAAATGTAATTTGTAATTTGACATTTTGTTTAGTTTTATTTTAATTTAATTTTTTAATTTGTCATTTGTTTATTTTATTTTATTTTTGGGTGACCCAATGCAATCACCTAACTCTTCAACTGATGAATTTTATTTTATTTTGTAATTTGTAGTTTATATATTTTATTTTATTTAAAATTACAACTTAGTAACTTAGAAGTCTAATAAAAAAATGAATGAATAAATGAATAAATAAATAAAAAGCGGTTTAAAACCGCTAGTTCCACCTAAATCTGGAATCGAAACCGGAACCTTGTCAAGTCTAGTAAGTACTAGAGAGGGTAAGCTCATATGAATTGAAAATTAAGAAGGTTGAGGTTACCTAAAGACAAGAACGATAAGTGCATGAGTGTTTAAGATGCCTACAATACCGATTTAGGCTATGGATTATCGTATGAATGGCTCATCAACTAGTTGCAGTTATGTTAACCCGTATATGTCCGTTCAAGCGAACGGTAGGACTACATACAATGGAAACTAAAATGGGGATAATGATTATGGCAAAGTTAAGGTTACAGTAACTGCAGCAAAGTTACAAATAATTGATGATTCTTCTAGTCCCAAAACCCAAAAGCTGCAGAGCCTTAAACAGAGATTGATGCAGAACCTCAAATAGGAGAAATTGATGATTCATCTAGTTTCGAAAGTGTTATTGATGATGAATTATCGAGCCCCAAAAAGAGTGCTTTAGAGATAAACAATGGACAAACAATAAAATCAGTGAACAATTATTTGCTTTTAGCTTTTGTTCTTAATTTCATTATGATCTGGTGAATAGTTCATATATTGGTCCACTTACCTTACTTTTTATTATTGGGTCAGTCAAATAATGTCTTTTAAATGTAATTTTAAACTTAGTCGTGCGATCGGATTTTTGGTGTAATATAGCTAAATTTGAACGCATAAGATGGATTACTGCTTGTGATTAAAATTTCACTTTTATATTATAATTATATGCCTTTCTTTTCAAAAAAAATAAATAAATAATGAGGTTTGAGGGTGTCTCTTTTTATAAAATATAAGAATTTTATGTTTTTTTTAAAATAAAATGTTTCACCTAAAAATTTATTTTTCATATCTTAAATTACATTTTCACGGTTTGGATTTTTTTAAAAAAATTTTTTAACTTGAGGATGTCAAATGGACAAGTTCCGGGCGAGGACTTCAAATTCCAATTACGACCCAAAAAGTTATTTAGGTGCATTCCCACCCCAACCCGACTATTAAAGATCAAGTTTGGGTTGGAGAATTTCCAGGGCAGGGGAGGTGGCCTTGACCCTGCCCCAAATTGCTTTTGTGTTTTTAAATTTTTTAAATTTTTTTTTAAAATATGGATATTGCACAATTTCGTTATATTTAATAGTTATTTTTAATAAAATAAATTCTTAATTTTTGAATAAACTCAATATCAACACACAGAATAAAATTTAAATGTTCATAGTTTATTATATAATAAAATGCACGAAAATAATTAATGGGAAAGAATAGGAAAAATATCTTAATTTTTTATTAATTAAATATTAATAAATAAATAATAAACGGGGTTAAGGCTGGGATACCAAACCCTAACTCCGCCCCGATTCTAAAACGGGGCGTGGACTCGGTCCCAAACCCGCTCCATCCCCATTTATTTTGATAAAATCATGCCTCGTATGGGCAGGGCCGGTCCTGAGATTTTCAAGGCCCAATGTGAACTATAGAAAATGAGGTCTTCGGTACTGTATGCATGTTTAATTCAGCTTAAATTAAAAAAATAAAAATAAATAAATAAATAAATGAAAGGTTTTCGAAAAGAAAAAAAAAAAGTATTAATTTAATTACCTTCGAAACAACGACTTCTGAATTTTCGTATCAATAGTGTTTTTCTGTTTTTTTTTTTAAAGAGATATAACAGTGAATTATCTGTGACAAACATACGTGTTGCTAGAATTCAACCCATCGCCACCCTTGATCCAATTTTATTGTTGTAAGAATAATAAATGAGTTTCCATTTGTGGACTTTTATAATCGGTCTCGTTCCTATCAGGGCATCCTTTATATTTTATCAGGATATTGAATGTGAGTTATTCATTTATAAAAGTGATTTTACATGTACATATATACCAAGTCAAAGTATGTAAAACGAGTGACTCACATTCAATATCCTTATATAATTCTATCAGGGCATTCTCGTATGAAAATTTCCGCTTTTATAATATATGTGTGTGTGTGTGTGTGTTGGACCATTTTTAAAGTCATTTATAGGTTGGGTTTACATTGGTTGACCTTTAAAAAAAAAAAAATTTATATATGAGTGGCGATATTGACATCCCTCAAAAATTGTATGTACACCCCTTTTGTAGGTATACCCTAAAATATTTTAAAAATCCCTGGTTCATAAATAAATCTCATTTAATACCAAAAATACCATTTCTTTAATTTTATTGTATTATATCTTTATTAGGACACCCCACTGTTTTGTTATCTAATTAGATTTATTTAAAATTTTATTATTTTATATCTTTTTATTCAAATAAATAATTTCTCTTTAAAAAAATAATTTCTAACCTGCAAAAACATTTGATATCACTGAAAAATTGTATGAAAAAATTTTCTTTTCATTGCATTAATTTTTTTTTTTTAATTCTTTATATAAAAAGAAGCTTTCATCACACAACATTGTACCTTAATTCCTTTGTACCTAAGAATTTAAAAAAAAAAAAAAAAAAAAAAAAAAAACAATTGTTCATAAAAAAGTTTATTGTTAGTATTGATTTTTGTTACACTCAATTATAACAGTAAATCGTTTGTCAACTCAATCAATTTGTATTCCATAAAAGAATTTGAAATTAGTATTTAAAATGGAAGTTACGGTTGGATAAAATAGAAAGGTTTATTATTATCATATCAAACAATTAATAGGAAACTTATTGTTATTTTTTTTACAAAGGATTTATTTAAACCAATTAATAATTATTGGTGTGTAATTACAAACTATTTAGTCTTTAAAGTAATTTACTCGAAGATAATATTGGATTTTAAAAAAAATATTAAATTGGGATATACATACAGTTTTTGAAGGGTATAAAAATTGTCACTTATTTTATATATATATATACTGTGGGTCATTTTTTAAGTCATTAATGGGTCTGTTTTATTTAAAATCTTATATTGAATATATTTTACAATCAATTTTTTTAACTTCAATTTGAGGGCCTTTTACAATCGGGACCTGTTTTATTTAAAATCTTATATGAACTATATTTTAAAATCAATTTTTTTAATTACAATTTAAGGGCTTTTTACAATCGGGGGCTCTAAATGACTGTCTTACTGGGCTCCCCTTAAAACCGGGTCTACGTATGGGGACGGGTGGGGCAGGTCCCGTGGGGTTTTGTTTTGACATCCTATGGGTG
Source organism: Acer negundo (assembly GCA_035582765.1). Classification (NCBI taxonomy): domain Eukaryota; kingdom Viridiplantae; phylum Streptophyta; class Magnoliopsida; order Sapindales; family Sapindaceae; genus Acer; species Acer negundo. Next base: position 19,907,995 of record CM069243.1, on the reverse strand, counting down.
CTTAAGCTATTTCAATGTCTATTGATTGTGTTTACTTCAGGTTACTTATGCTTTTCAAAATGTAAATGGATTGTTATTTGAAGTGAATAATTTTAATTTACTGCTATTTCAGATGGCTAGAGGAAATAAGTTTGTTAATACTGTATTGGTAAGGTTTCTTATGCTAAGGTCTTTGATCAGCATATTTCTTTAATTAATACAGGTTTCTGTATTAATTTTCTAGATTTTCTAGGATTCATTTTGTTTTGTTATTTTCTTTTTTATTTTCTTAAATATGTTTTTGTATATTAATATTAAATATGAGTTTATTTTAAATTATATAAATAAATTTAAATTAGTTTAAACAAATTATATAACTATATATACATTTAAATCAAGAAACCAATAGAGCTGTCAAAATGACCCGCGACTCGTGAACCCAACACGAACCCGAGGTGGTTAAACGGTTCGGGTTGGCTTTAAACGGGTTCGGATCATAAACGGGTCAACCCGTTTGACCTGTTTATTATACGGGTCGTGTCAGGTTTCACTAAACGGGGTTAGCGGGTGACCCGTTTAACCCGTTTATCAGATATGGTATATTTGTAATTTTAAATTGCATAGGGATATAACTGAAATTTTATATAAATATATAAATTAATGTTGAAACCCTAGCCAACCCTTACATTCATTTAAATCAAATTTTCTCTTTTCTTTGGTTTCTCACTGTCTCCTCTCTCAAACGCAGATCTAGTTCTCTAAAACAAAAAATTCTTTATAAAAACAGCAGCTTGTTATGAATTGGTGTGTAAGTGGTGATGCAAATCAAATGGAGAAAAGTGTAGTGTTTGAATGTTTGAATGTTTGATGATAATGATGTGCGAAATTTTTCTGTTTTCTTTCTTCTTCTTTTTCTTAGATTGATAATGATGAAGATAGAGATCCTAGATAATCAAATTTTCTCTTTTCTTTGGTTTCTCACTATCTCCTCTCTCAAACGCAGATCTAGTTCTCTAAAACAAAAAATTCTTTATAAATACAGCAGCTTGTTATGAATTGGTGTGTAAGTGGTGATGCAAATCAAATGGAGAAAAGTGTAGTGTTTGAATGTTTGAATGTTTGATGATGATGATGTGCGAAATTTTTCTGTTTTCTTTCTTCTTCTTTTTCTTAGATTGATAATGATGAAGATAGAGATCCTAGATCTCCCTAAAAAAAAAATTATTTTAATTTTTTAAAAAATTCTGTCTTTTTTTAAAAAAAATTTAAAAACTCTTTCATTTTTTGAAAATCTTTAATGGACAATGATAATGTCCAGATCTCCCAATAATGAACAAATTCTTTAATTATTTTCCTTTTTAAAAAATGTTTTAAAGAAAATATATGAATAAGATTTTTTTTTTTTTTTTCCAATTTCTCTTTGTATGTTAAATGAATTAAACAGGTCAAGCAATTCAAGAACCACTTGACCAGACCTGACCCAACAAATAAACGTATCACGGGTCAACCCGTGTGACCCGTTTAACTAATCGAATCGAGTCGTGTCGTGTTATAGGGGACTGACCCATTTACTTAAATGGGTCGTGTCGGGTTGAGACTAAACAGGATGACCAGTTTAAGTAAACGGGTTGTGTCGACCCGTTGACCCATTTTGACAGCCGTACAAACCATTAACAATGAGCTAGAGTAGATCAGCTGGTTAAAGCTTGTGGCTTTTAACTTTAAGGTTGAAGGTTCAATTCATGTTGGAGGTGTTTGTAAAATTGTATTTTTACACATTCTGCTATAATTGATCGTCAATTTTTTGTTCAAATGGACTAAAGTGATGTATTTTAAAAAAACAATGGACTAAAGTGATTAATATTGCAAAGACGTATAAAAATGTGACAATTCATGAAAAAGTAAGGCATTTATGATAATAACCCAAATAATTATTGATCAAAAGATTGTAATAAATTAAAGCATGGATCAAGTATATATATATATATAGAAAGTGAGGTTCGGATTAGATTTCAAGGGAATTTTTGTCCAAAATGTGGAAAATTTGACAAAAACAATAATTTCTTTTAAAAAATTTAAAAATTCATATAATTCTATGGTTATTTTTGAAAATTTTATAAAAATTTTAATAAATGCAAAACGAAAAAAAAAATGTCGAAAGGAATAATCATAAACACATACTATTTAATTAATCAAAGTCATTTTAGGATCAAATTATCCCAAAAATCGATATAGTTATTTGGGGTTTTGCCTCCTAGAGAAAGTATATTTTTTTTAGAGCCCAAGTCTGCACTTGTAGCTTGGGGGTTTTCAAAAATCTAATGCTGATGTGATAATTCTTTAAGATTTATTTCAGATTGTTCGAAGGAGTCGATAGTAAATGTTGCGTGGGAACGCGACATTTTGCTTGCCACATTTCATTACCCTACCGTCCTATGGTTTCCGAAAAATGAAAGGAGAAAGGAGAGATTTGAGCACCTATGACTATGACCATGGGTGAGAAGTTTTTGTGACTATTGACTTTTTTAAAGCTGTGTACAACATTGGGAAGTTTTTAATCTGTGACCAAGGGAGAGATTTGTATACCCTACCGTCTTATTATTACACTGGTTTTTGTGACTTTGACTTTTTTGTAATCATTTTTTTTTCGGAATTTTTAATCATTCTTATTATCTTTAATTAATTAATACATCTGTTATAGGTAAAAAGCGTTATTGTCCCTCTGTCATGGCTGATTAACACTGGTCAACATGTCAGAGGGTATATTTATACAATTATGACATATATATATTTTCAAATTTTAATATAATTTGGCATACTGTTAGGATAAATCAGTGCAATTTGCCAAAAAAAAATGAAAGGTGATCTTATAAACTCTGAGTTTAACTTTGTTTAATTACATAAGCAAACATCCTGAAACTAGAATAATAATTAATTAAAGGGATATTATTATTTTTCCCCAGAGGTTACCTCGGGGACATAACTTGAACAACACTATACATATCGTGGTGTCAATTCAAAATTAAGATATTGTTAGACTTAATAAACACCATTTACTATAAAATCATATAGGTGATGATTTAAACAACACTTTTTTTTTTCTTTTTTTTTTTTGAAATATTATAATAATTCAGTGTTTTGGAAGAGGAAGATAAACTCCAACCCACCACCTATTTTTTTTTATTTTTTATTTTTTGAAGAGAACCCATAACCTACTTACAGTCTTTTTATTATCACTTCGTCATGATATAAAATATATCAGAACGAAAAATGTGAACCATAGATTATGGAAAGGAAGATGAACTTGAACCCACCACCTACCTATAGTTTTTTTACTATCAGTTCGTTCTGATATAAAATATATCAGGACGAATAATTTGGACCATAGATTATGGGGAAGTTTTGACAAGTGCATACACTTTGAGTCAAAGTATGTAAATCTAATGGTCCACATTCTTCGTCCTAATATAAAAATATTTTATATCACGACGAACTGACAATAGAAAAATTGCACCTATTTAAGTTGGTAGAAATATTAATTGTTATGTATAGGATTATATTTATTTATAATATAATACACTCAACAATTAATAATGTTTTATATTAAAAAAAAATTAATAATGTTAATGCTCGATTATAATTCATGGTAAGATTAAAAAATAATAATAATAAGTGTAACTTTTGCCAAACATCCCGCGTATAAATATAAGTCTTTGAGAGAAATAATATCTTTTATTGGCACAAAACACTAAATATGTCGGTGACATTTATATAATAATTAACCGACTAAATCCGACCATGAAAAAAAAAAAAAAAAAAAAACACGGTTAATATGCATGTCTGTACTTAGCTGTCCATTGATCAGCAGCAAATCGTACATATATATATGGTAGTGCTTCTGCTACGTAGTGTCTGGCACCAGATATCTATCTATATAAGTTGAGTTTTACGCGGTTGTCTGCAGGTAATTAAATCAAGTACCAACAAAGAAAAAGAAATCGAATAGTCAAAATCAAACGTATATACAGATAGATAGATCACACACATGCGTGCGCAGCAGCAAAGCTTGGTTGGGTTTACATTCAAAGAAGCTGCAAATGAGAACAGATGATCTGCTTTTAAGGAAATGCACAAGCAGAAATTAATGTTTTTGTTTGTGAAAGCAGTCATTTGAAATGGAACTAGTTCTTGTGTTTCCATGGCATTTGGAGATCACATTCAAGAGATGTAATGATGATCATCATCAACTGATAAAATAAAAAGATGATATTTCCCAAAAATCCTTTTGAAAAAATAGATTGTTATTACACACTACACAGGCAGCAGCAAAGTGTATATATTATTGTTTTACATAAAATATTTATATCAAAGTCATGGGATCAATGAATTAGAAAAGCATATATGATATATATAACTGAATTGTCACCTAGAAATTGAAAAAAAAAATGTTGTAGATTAGTAGATAATTGTAAACAGTGAAATAGCAAACACCTAATTTAAAGGGGAAATCATACATATATATCACTGTTTTCATGCATAAATATAAAATATTGAATTAATCTTCTTACAAGATCAATTGGTGACCTTTTGAGGATGATATATTATTCAAAATTTATAGGCAATATAGTAGGATTTTGATTTTTGAATTAAAAGGTAAAGTAAATGCAATTCAAAAGGTTTAAAAAGACGTAGCTAAAAAAAAAAAAAATGGCATCAAAGTACAAAAAAGAGAAGGCGTGTCAAAGAACATATTGCTACATGGTAATAATATATATAATTTAAAAGATGATTCGTGAAGGAGATTGAACTAGCAGATCAGTTGTTTATTGATAATATTAAAAGGTCTTCACAAATTGGTTAATTGATAATTAGTACAATTTTTCTTCAAATATCATCAGTACTTTAAAACCTATCTATGAAAAAAATATATATATACTCATCATCCTCAAAGATAAAATACAATTTTTGGGATTTTTTACTAGCGTAAACATCCGGATATAAAATTTATCCAAAATTAAATACGCTAAAAGATAAAATTTTATAAATTTTATTATTAAATGAAAGTTATATAGTAATAATTTTGTCTTTTACAATTTGTTACTAATTTTTTATTTTCATGAAATATATATTTTCTTGTCCATGATTAATAAACTTCTCATTATATATATATATATATATATATATATATATATAGATATTGCTCTTTATTCAAAAAAAAAAAAAAAAAAAAAATTATTGTCATCTAATGTATGTCATCTTTTTTTGTCTCTATATAAAAAATCTTCCTTGGGTATGAATCTCTACATGTTTTTATATGTGAATGAATAGCCTGACAACTTCATGTCGATTTGTTTTACATTTTTGCTTTACAGTTTACACTCTCATTTTTCCATAGAAATTTTAATTTGATTTACCATTAGTTTACACTTTCTTACAAAAAGAAAAGTATAAATATATATATATATATATATATATATATGAATACGTCTACACCTTAAAAATTTTCATCTATATTTATTATTATAGCATATTATTTAGTGGTTTTAAAAATTAAAATTATAAGAAAATCTTACTAACAGGTAATAGCTAGAATTTGAAGCTAACATATTATTAATGTCCAAACGCTACAAAATTAATTTATTAATGTCTAACAAAGGATAGAACATAAACTGTAATTTAAATGCTAAGTATTTTTAATTAAGTTTTATAACATTACATGTTATAGCATAATCATCTAATATACCATTTTCTAATTAAATCTTAGACAACATAATGGCGCAAATCTCTCTAGATTTTTTTTAAAAATTTTCTACAGACATAAATGAAGTTTAGCATTGGAACCCTAAAACAGTCTTTCCCTTCAACTCATAATTAATATCTAAAACCAACATGTTTCAATCTCTCTAACGCAAACACAAGCTAGCTAACTTTTACTTGAAAATTCTCTATTCACGTGTTTTGACATTTCCATCTCCTAGTTGAAAATTTGAATTTAGGTTATGTGTTGTACATTTGTACTGATTTTTGTTCGATCCTAAAACAATTGCATTTAAAGAGAATGATGGCAAAAAAACAAAAAAATACAAGATGTCTTTGATTACAGATGTCACCAAATCAGTTTAGACTGTGCACAAAGATTAGCTCGACAATATAGAATCTCAATCTTGAAGTATTACCTAGTTTTGAAGAAGGCACAAGACAATATATATGGTTTTGATATATTATCTTAATTTTGTCCACTGTAATGATCATCTCCATTAACAGCATGAAGTGCTGATCTTGATATAAGGCAATATATTTCACCTGAACCCACTTTGTTCACAAACTGATATACAGTTATAATAACTTGTTTTTTTTTTTTCCATCTAAAAACTGTAAAAAACCTAGCAAGCTCACACAAATACAAATATATATATATATATATATATATATATATATACATTTTCATATAGTTATAGGCCTAGAGAGGTCGCATTGGTGCTAATTAAAATGATTACACTTAAGTGAAAGCTAAAACAACTCTTGAAGAAGCTGAGGGCCATATATAATTAAGCGAGAAATGGACCATGATGATGATGATCATCTTCGCAAACTGTGCTTATAACTATATTCAACAGGAAACCTAAATATATTATTGCTCTAGAGAAAATCTACTTTCACAAGCACTAGTAAAAGTTATGTGGGGATTCTCTATAGATAGTTGGATAATTATACGTACGGAGATCATAGATTGTGTGTTCTTTATTCCCATTATGATTTTACAGATCTTGATCATCAAACCTTTTCAATTTGGTGTGCTTTTGGTCTCCTTTCAATGATGATCACACACCATAAAACCAACATCAATTTATAAAATCATATAAGAGAACAAATTGAAGCTTTAATTTAATTAATTTCACTATTGCCAAAAAAAAAAAAAGGAAACAAAAATGACCAAATACCTAATAAATTTTTTTTTAAAAAAAAAAAAAAAAAAAAAAAACATAAATCTCATGAAATGAGAGTTTTCAAAGGGACAAATTAATTACCTCTAAAGAAACTAATAGTACTACATGTCTTGGTGATCTCTTCTAAGCTTATTTAGAAGTGCAGTGATGAGAGCGTCTCTCTTATCAGCCCTAGCTTCTTCTCTCATCCTCCTTTGCTCTTCTATCTCTCTCCATCTTCTGTCCATCATTATCCTCTCGTTCTCTAGAGCTTCCATGGTCTGTCTCCACTCCATCTCCTTCAATCTCCTCTCGTTCTCTCTCGCTTCGAACGCTTCTCTCCATTGCATCTCTATTGCCATCTGTTGCTTCATGAACTCATCCAAAATCTCCCTCAAATTATTACTAATATTGCTAGTGCTTCCACTCCCACCAGCAACAGCAGCATTTACACTACTGCTCATGATCTTGCTCTTTTTCTTTTTCCTTGTAGTAACTTTCTCTCCATGATCACTCTCTTCGTTCTCGTCTTCTTCGTCGGAAGATAATGAATGCACCGCCTTCTTTTTCGACCCGCTCGCTACTCCTTCGGCTTCCGCCCACAACATTCTCTGCATTCTCGATGCGAAAATCGCTTGCAGCTCATTGTAAAATGGAAACTGCTGCCTCATAGCCTCCGGTTCCATCGTTTCACATCCCTAATTTCAAAACCAAAATTTCACAAACAACTCTATAAATCCTCTGAACATAACAGGTTCGAGTCGAAAACCATTGCAAGTGTTATATTAAAAAAAAAAAAATGAAAATACCGGAAAGTCTAATAAAGGGTTTGATTGAATAGTGTATTAATTGTTGTTTATGTATTAATTAATATTAATTAATACCTTGTAACGAGTAACAAGGTTTTTCCACTTGCACTTGCACTGTTCAGCGCTACGATTGAAACCCTTCTCTTTCATTTTGGTAGCGATAACTTCCCACAAAAGCTTGTTTCTCTTTGTCTCCATGAAAGTTTGATCCAGCTCTGCTCTGATCATCAAAAACTCCTTTGTCTCTTGAGAACTCCATTGAGGAAACCTGTCACTCGTGTCCACGTTTACGCTTATATGAGAAATCTGCTGCTGCTGCTGCTGTTGCTGTTGAAGATGATGTTGATGCTGATGATGATGAGGACGAGGATGAGGATGATGTCCCTCCATAAATTAAAAAAACACCCCACAAGCTCACGCAACCCAGAAAATAAAAACAAAAATAACAAAACAAATTTGATATTGCTTCAAAGAAAAGTCAGATAGATAGATAGAGATATCTTGCTAGATCGAAAAAAAATAGATAGAGAAAGAGAAGGAAGGATTTATACGAAGAGAGAGAGGTGTGAATAGAAAGTGTGAATCGTCAAGAAAGATTTTCGCTTCTTTTAATTTTTTTTTTTTTTTTATTGGCTTAGCTAGGTGTCAAAGAGAGCGTTTTTATTATTCGTTTAGATTTTTGAAAACGATACCAGAGGGCAGAGACCTCTCTCTCTCTTTGTCTCTATCTCAATCTCTCCTTTCTTCTTCTACAGAGTCACCTCTCAGTCTCATCTGTCTACGCGTTTCTCTCTCTTCTTTTATTATTATTATTATTATTTTTTAAATTGTTTACATTGCGTTTACGTGTTGTCACGCTTACGATAATATCTTCATGTTGTGTGGGGACTTTATTCCCTGCAACCAGTCACAGAAAACTTGCACTTCAAGCAACCATTTTTTTAAAATTTAATTTAATTTTTTTATTTTTTTTATTTATTTTTTTTATTTTTCTTAATTTCGTCAACTTTCTTCTATTGAAACCATGTGAGGGTGACAGGAAGGAAAAGGCTTAGAGACTGTACGTGAAGGCTGCAACGCTATGACTTTGTAATTTTTTTTTTTTGCATGGATTTCGAAATCTAAAGGCTCAGATTTAAGATAAGTTTTGCATCTTTAGGGAGCCTTGTGGGCCGTTCATTTTTATACAACAACAACAAAAAAAAGAGTCTAATACTGTGCTTTTTTTTTTTTTTTTTTTTTTTTTTTATAAAGAAAATAAATCTTGAAAATTGTTCATTTAATGACGTAACCCCTGACTTATATATATATATATATATATATATTTTGGTATGTCATGTTTCATGATTCAATTTTCTTTATTATTTCATATAATAATTTTGTAATAATATTAAGTTACGAAATAGCTAATTTCTTGATTTAAATTATGAATAATACTGATTAGAAATTATAAATTGTCTAGTAGAGTGTCTATTTTGTTAAAACCAAATCTAAACTCTTAAATGTAATAAAAATAACAAATTTATTGATTAAATTTATGAGTATTGTTAATAAGAAATTAAAAATTCTCTAGTATATTGTCTAGTTTGTTAAAACCAAATCTAAACTCTTGAAAATAACTAAAATTTTATCCAAATTACGATAAATATTAAATTATTACTTCAAAATATTTTTCTCTTTTTTTTTATTATTCGAAATGTTGTAATGGATTATTTTAAATGATAGATGTAAAACACTAGCTATGTTATGTAAATCAATTTTGGGCAATATATTTTATTGATCAGGATCATCTGATATACTAATCTTTTTTCTGATCTAAAACACTTGAGAATAAGACTTTGTATTTAAAAATAATAAAAATGAAATAAATATATGAAATAAATAAAAATCATTGTCAACAGATCTATATAGGATAAGGTAAAAATCACCTTAGCAGACAATCCAAATTCATATTTTATAAGAATAGCTGCAATAGATTCACTTTTATATATCTAGACAAAAAAAATACATCTAGTGTTAAATATTTTAATAAAAAATAAAATAAAAATAAAAACTACGCGGTATTCTATGATGATGCATCATTTGATTGATTAAAGCAACATCCAACCGTGTGTAGACGCTCGCCATCTTCATCCACGTGGCAATGCATGGGGTTTGTTTTTTGAATCCGGCGGACCCACATGGCAATATTGTTCACACTTGTGGACCTAATTCTGGTCCCACCCCAAGAACTTTGACATTTGACATTTTGACCCCACAACTCCATAAGATGAGCTAATCGGGAATCGACACGTCAAGCTGGGTGGAGAATTATTGTGGTTACGGGGAATTCCCCTAGCGACACGAGGGGTCCGGTCCACTTTTGAGATTTGTCGCCGGACGAACCGGAGCGGTGAGAATTGGATGGGAGGGAGAACCGAGGATTATGGCTATGGGAATCTAGATATAGAATAAACCAACAACTTTTGTGGAATCCAATTGGCTGGACAAAGCGGTTAAATAAATATGTTTCCATTGGACCCGGCCGATAAGATTTCGGTGTGTAGATCGTATATATCTAACTCAATCCTGGAGAATAAGTGTCTATAAGAACGTAACTCAGTTGGTAGATAGATGAGTTTAGGATTTATATAAATGATTTTCAGATCGGCGGTTCGAATCTTACAATAGTAAAAACTTTTAAAAAATAGTCGGTCACAGGTTAATAGATATTGTCATAAAAAAAAAAAAAAAATTCAATCAAATTATGTTATGTTGCGTTAATAATCAACTAGATAAGATATGCAGGTCACATGAACTCTATATATATATATATATAAATGAATTGAAAGTACACAACCAAGTGTATTGAAATATTTCTTATAAATATTCCATTATATCATTTCAGGTTGAAGCCAATTGTTTCTTCTGAGATGACTTTATTTTTTTGGTGGGTTTGAAATTGAGATTTACTAAAAGCACAGTCAACCCACTCTTTTCACTCAACATGGGAAAAGTAATATGGCAAGCTAATTTCGAACTACCATATCATTAATACATTGTCTACTAACAAAATTTTGAACAATATAATATTAATATTCATATACAAGTAGTTGATTTTTCTAACAAAAAAATAATAATAATAATAATAATAATAAAAAAAAATAAAAAAAAAAACCAAAAATAAAAAATGGGTACAAACTTCCACATTATCATTATTTGGTTATAGTTCAATGTTGAATAATATCCCTTTTGTAGAAGTGTATACATGTATGATATCATGGCATTGGATCCCTTTATTTATATATATATATATATATATATATTGAAATCTATAAATAATAACAATGAGAAAAGGTCTTTGTGTGGAAAATTAAACGTTTTTGGAATAAGGCAAATTAAAAATGTTTAATACCACGTATAGAAAACTATATTGTGAATCTCGTGAAAATTGAAATTGCTAGTCGATTTGGTACGGTAGCTATTTTATATCATTATATTATATTGGTTTCATCATTCAACGTCCGTAGACCGTAGGCTCATTGAACTTAGTAATTAGTATTCTTCGTTCTAGAAGTTTGAATATGATTAAATTATATTTCAACATATAGATCGTACTTCATTTTAAAAGAAACATATAAACTGTACCCTAAATTCTTGATTTAATGTAAGTAAAATAAATAGTTAAAGTGAGGTCACGGTTTCGAATCGTGTATCGTCTCTTAGCAGAACTGGTAGTGTACCCCCTTTCCACATAAGTGATAAGGGGTTCAAATCCCACAATGTGTATTTTACAAGATGTGTGGGAAGTTTTCTTCTCGGGTTATGGGAGTAGTTATCTCCCGTTATTGGAGTAGATATCCGACCGCACATGTATTGTTTGATCTCAACAGATCTATTATAATAAAAAAATAATAATAAAATAAAAAAATAATAAAATAAAAGGTCACGGTTTCGAATCATATATCCTTAAATTTTAATAATTCAAAAAAAAAAAAAAAAAAGAAATAAGATTTTAACTTAATGTACAGGAGAATACATTGAATTGATGACATGATTAATATACCAAAACAATTCGAGTTTTATCTTCGTTTTTTTTTAAAAAAAAAAATCGAGTTTTATGATGACATTGTATGATTCTTAATCCATTATACTGATCAGACAATTTGTTGAGAAAATGTTGGATGAAAAAGAATGCCAATGTGAAAAATATTTCATATATGGTTGAATTTTTTTATAAAAAAATATTTGATTTAGAAATTTGTCACAAATAATAATTTTTTATTTAAAAAAAATGTCATCATATAACATGTCGTGAGCAAAGAAGAAAATATCGGTATAGTATCTATATCGGGTTTCTAAATTTATAGATATTTTGAGGATAATATCGATATCGGTAAATATTTTATTTAAAAATTGAAAAAAAAAATGAATATTTACACCTAAAGTTATAAATATTTTGTAAAATTTGAGAACAATAAGTAATTATATATCAAATTAATTATATTTTAAAAATAAATTAACATAGTTGTGAACTTATTATAAATTATGTATAGATAGAGTCTATATATAATTTTTAAAATTAAGTATTTAATAGAATAATATTTTGTTTCATTTTTACAAATTAAATTACAATATTATATACAATATAAAGAAATTAAATATTTAATAAATAAAATTTTCATAAAAATATAGTTTCATATTTCCATGATTTTAACATACATAATACATTATATGTCTGGAATTTAATACCAAAATGAATTCTTTGGTTGTTCAAAGACATAAGGTACATTTATATCTTAATTTGAATAATAATTTTCTCAGGAAAAAAGTGCTTGCATAGTTTTCAATATAGTTATTAATATACCACGTATATGTTGTTTGATCTCTTCTAACAGATCCATGGATTTTGTAGTTTAAATTTACTCAACTTGATAGATATTGCTAATCTGTATGCATAGGTATTGCATATAGCATTTGTGGCGAAGGATAGTCAAATATATTGTAGTCACCATAACTACCATAATAAGGTACATGAGAACCTTGTATGGGAATCACCCAAAAAACTTGTGTGTGCGTGTGTGCGTACTCATTGAAAGAAAGTCATTATCAAATAATCTTCATCAATCTGACTTATTCCTCATTGTCTACCACAAATTTGATCAAAATTATCTGCACTAACATCTCAACCTGCTGCACTAACTAGCATTCCAACCTACTGCACCAGCATCCCAACCTCCGGCATGAACATCCCAACTTATTGCACTAACATTCCAACCTCCTCCATTCTCCTCTCCATCCCCATAATCTCCATCGTCTTTTCCTCCAATATCTACATAGAGGTATATTGGGCATTAGAAGAGCTACTAATAGTAACTCCACAATCTGCATCAACTTCTTCTCTAATCACTTGTTCAATATGTATTCTCATGTCTCAAGTATGAGAAGCAATATGTGGATCGGGATTTCGGTCCTCATCATCCAAATAGGTAGGTCTAACCTAGTCAAAATAGGATTCTTATTATTTTCCCTTACTTCAGCAACTACTTGAAGTAGATCCATAAAATTCGTTTCATTTACTTTATCTTTTTCTACTGCTATATCCCTATGTTCCAACTTCACATTATAATAACAATAAATAAGTTATTTAAGCTTAAAATAGGCAAGACGAATCATTTGTTTTGTGTGGATTAAAGAAAACGTAGACCAATTTCTTTTACAGAAAGAAGATGATATTGTTTGTAACAGGATGCGAACTTCTATTGCACGCAAAAGATGGCATAACATGTTTTGCACGTTCACTCATTGGTTGTATCCAATTCTAATTCAATAATTCTACTATTACTTGTTGTTTTGGAAATTTTTATAAATTTGGTAATGCTTCTTCTAAAATAATTTCCAATCTCAATTATTTGAACAATAATATAAATATTTAGAATTAAAAATATATTTTAATAATTTACAAAATATCCATAGAATTTTATGGTGAAATTCACAATATTTCGGAATATATCTGGATATTTTGAAAATATCGAGAAATTTTTATGGATATTTCGAAATTATCCGGTTACTCTATAAGATATTGGATATTTATCTATTTTCATATTGATCTCTGCAAAATATGGATATACAGTGAATATTACGGCATATCTTTCGATATTTAATTCTTTGGATGTGAGTAGGTGTGCTTGCATCTCACTCGCCCCACCTAAGTTTTTCTGCCTGTCTTTTCCTTTATTGAAAAGAAATATTGTTCAGTTTATTCTGGTCATAAAAAGAATAAGATTAACTTTATATGTACGGAATTTTTTTTTTAATTTTTTTTTTTTGAAAGCTATTTCATTGACTTGAAATCAGTGGTTATTTATTTATTTTGTATTGAATTAAAAAATAAAAATTATTATTTTTCCTGGTAGGTAAGAACTAACGAAATGGGGTTTGTTTAGTTTTGTAAAAAAGACTTTGAAAAAATTGGAAATTGCTTGGAATAATTTGCCACATGTATGGCGTTGGCAACACCTGGGACAGTGGGGACGACGTTTCAAACATATCCACCAACTTTTTTTTTGATATCAGACATTTTGATTGATCGTAAAAGATTATGCACAATTGCTTTTGCATCAGCAGCAGCCAGTAGTACTACTACTTGACTGTAATACCCAATCCGATCTTGATAATTCTTGACCATAATATATATAGTGGAGATTCTCTAGATCCGATACATTGTGTTGCTGATATTCAGGAATGAAAACGATTTAATGCATATCCAATCCTCTGATTAGCTATTGAGAAAAATATTCGATACAACGAATTTGTATCACTAATATCTTCTGATGTAATTGTGTCATGTGACACGATTGCATGCTATGGGAATGGATGTGTATTATGTTGCGTGATAGACTCTCATATTGATCAATTACTATAAAGGTGTCAAACGAGTCGAACGACTATTCAATAACCCTTTCCACACTCAACCCTCAAATTAAGGTTCCGGCCATATCCAAGCCCTATGATCGAATGGGTAGGGCATGACTTTGAGGCTCGTGATCAGTCTGGAGGGTCAAGGCTTGAGGTAGAGCCGGACTTGAAAAATGAGAAAACTTCAAGTTTACGTACAAAGCAAGTTAAAACTTCGATAACGCTCGCGGCATGGACAAACCTACTTTTGACAAGTCTTACGGATAGGGTTAAGCCCAACTAAAACATTATTGAAGCCTGATGTAGAATGTAGGGATGGGAATATGACTTTAGTACATAAATACAATCTTATTAATATATATCGGTGTGAGAGACTTATGCATTGTTAATTATATCGCCTCAAGTTCCTTTATATATTCTCATAAGATTGATAAAAAAGGTCAAGTTATATAAAACATGAGAGTGTTTGAATGAAAGTTGAGTACTATAGTCTAGAGAGTGTTGTTTAAAATCAATCAAAATTTTCCAAGCATATGCAAGCATGATCAGAACCATATGCAGTAAAAAAAAAAAATTAAAAAAAAAAACAAACCACAATTTTGAAAAGTTTTTTCAAGCATGCCTTAGCTTTTATATACACACACAACATACACAAGTTTGGCTTAACAGCAAAGGTGGCTAGATCGTGGCCAGCAGCCAGCATTACATATTCTTGAATTTCCCATACAATCTTCTCAATAACGCTTCAACTTTGCCTCCTCCATCCTAACACATGCCATCATTTTTTTTCAATCTAAACTCCACGTAAAATGTTATTAATATGAATTTTACTCAAAATAATAATATTTTCTAATGTAACAATGGCGAAGCCAACTCCATCAAATTTAAAGGATCTAAGAAGATTAATTTAAAAAATTAATAAGATTTTAATATAAAAATTCAAATAAAAAAATGTGGGCTTGGAGCCATGACCCCTAGCTACTATATAAGGTGGTTTTAGAGCATCTCTATTACAGTTGTGGTTTATGAAAAAAATAGATGCCACAACCCACATAAGATAGATAGACACTTGGTTAAAAAAAAAAAGGTATTGAAGATCAAATTGGACAAACCATTAAAAAAAAAATTTAAACGAAAGCATTGGAGATTAAATTTTAAGTTGATTATCTATTAAATATATTTTAATATCATATAGAAAACAATTCTCTTAACATTGTTGTCACATCAATAATTATTGATATACAAATCACTTTTACATCGAAAATATTCTTAACAATACATTACCTATCTATACGTTACCTATCTATAAATATTTTAACAAGACAAACATATCATATTATCCTACTGTAGCAAATCTATTTAGTTAAAATTTCTTTTTATGTGAGAAACATGGTGGGGTGGGGTCGTGTCGGGTCGTCTATGTTCTTCATGCTTGATTTCTGTTTGTATTTATTGTTACTTTTGGAGGTGAAAAACATAAAAGTAAAAAAATATCCTTCATTAATATCTTTCAAAGTTTAACCTATACACGCATTCTTATTTATATGATTCTATCCATATCCTTTTAATTATTTCTGACCACTCCATTATCCTCTTTTTTACTGAAAAACAAAAGGTTATAAAAGCAAACAGTATATATATTTAGTAGTTGCGAAACTTTAATTATCAGTCGTTTTGTCTTTTATATCGACTACATTTGTATTCAATTACTGTTGTATGTTAGTATATATCTTCACTAAATAGCCGATTAATGTTCTCTAGACTTGCAAATTGCAGTTCACATGTTCTAGTACATTCACAATAATAGAATCACTAATTGTCTTAGTCAGAATCAACTAAATTCGTTTCATATATATATTGAGATCTAAAGTCAATCCGTATTTATGTCTGAGTTGATGGATTACTATCAAAAATGATTAGGGTAAATAAACATTGTTCAATAAATTTGTATATCAATTATTAACACATATATGCACGTTTATTTATGTATTAGTTTAAGATCGTACATATAACATTTGATCACATTAGTTCAATCTCGACAAACACTTGATCCATTTGATGTTAGAAATTTTCGTTGCAAAGCTTTAAAGAAAAAAAAGTGATTTTGATTAGGTCTTCCATTATCAACTATCCAAAAAGGACAATTAAATAAAACAAGATAATTATAACTTTGTTAAGTGAGTTGTATTATATATAATAGAAAAGAAATGAGTGTCTTTTACTCTTGCATGTCAAGTCAAAAATTTGACCTGCCAATAGGTTTGTTTAGAATGATGACGTGTCACCCCTGATCGATGATGATAATAAAAAAGAAATGCAAAGCATGAGAAGCGCCACGTATACAAAAGAAAGAAAAGAAGCAAAAGCCGGTTGTTTGTTGGAGTGTCATATGAGACCCACTTTGTATTTAACAGTAAATACATAATCGCAACACCAACAAAAAGCACCCTATTTTTATTTTTATTTTTATTTTTTATTTTTGCAAATTAAAGAGCAACATATGGCATCTTCTCTTCTCAATTCTCTCTCTCTCTCTCTCTCTCATCTCTATTTATTAATATTTGTTTTTGCCATTATGCCCTTGCAACTATTTTAATTTCATCGATTCACCCTTCTATTTGTTAATATCAAAGTTAACTATTATAATTAATGAACCGACAAATCGTTATGAGAGAAACATTTGATTTATTATGAACTCTTAAGTTCGAATTTAACTACTAGTATATGGTTCAGTTTGGGAATGTTTCCTTAGATGTTTTTAGGATAAAAAGTGATTTTGAACATAGATAAGGGTGTTTGGTAAAATTTCGAGAAAATGTTTTTGGTCACTTTTAGTTTCTTCAAACTGACTTTTTTTAAAGCTGCAAATGTAACTTTTAAAAAATTGCTTCTGCTTCCGAGTCTTTTTGGTGAGATTTTGTTCTTTTTCTATTTCATGTTACCCTTAAATGACAATGCATTATTATCCGTTAACCAGGTTTTCACTATAAATTATTTATTTATTTTATAACATTTTTATGGTCACACAAAAATATAATAAATTATAACATATTTATGGTCACATAAAAATAAATAAATTATTTATTTTCAAAACATCTTCGATAGCAATTCTATATTTTAAAACAAATTTTATATTTTATAATATGTTTATGGTTCTTACACACTTTTAAAAATCAGGTTACTAAACACTTAGTTGATTCTTTTTACGGTAAATCCAAAAGCAATTCTCCCTATAACAGAATCAAAAACAATTCTCCCCAAACTAAATGTATGTTTGGTATGGCTTTTAAACGGATCAAAAGCCCTTTTTTAATGCTAGAAGCTATTTTGAAGATTTTTTTAGTTGTTTGACAAAACTCAAAACAGTTTTTTTAATATATGAATTGTCTCAATTACCCTTTAAAAAAACCATTGTATGTCTATTTGGAGAAACTTAAATTTTGGGCTTCTCTTGAAAACATATGAATTGTCTCAACTACCCTTTATAAATTTCAGATATTACACAATAACTCTTTCATTATAAACACATTATCAACTCCTTTTTTGTAATTTATTCAACTAAAAGCTATTTCTAAAATTGCATTCTCAATACCTTTTTTGTAATTTACACAACCCATTTACACAAGCAAAAGCTTTTTTTATTAAAAGTTCTACTCATTAGAAGCTCTACTACAAAAAGATCTACTCTAGAAGCTCAAATTGAAAAGCCATACCAAACACACTCTAAGCCTATATCTTGCATATATCATTATTACTTCGTGATAATATTATAGTTTGTTGTCCATATTAAAATATAATACATCAAAACCATATTTTCTTATTCTACTTCTTAAATAAATGCTTCATTAAGTTTCACAGTTATTTATTTATTTTTTCTATAAAATAGCGATTTTTATAAATATACGAAACATTATTTTAAAAATGTTATACTAAAAGCCTTTTAATTAATTGATAATCACTAAAGATGCAAATTTCTAGTTAGAATTAATCAAGACACTTGGTAAGTAAAATGATAATAATAATAATAATAATAATAATAATAATAATAATAATAAACCGCATATAGAAATGAGTGAAATTGTAATAAGAAAGTTTAAATGAATTTAAAAATTTATCATTTAAATTAATATAAAAGTTTACTTTCCAAAAAGAACAATAATAAAATGCATTAATAATAACAAAAATTACATTTTTTAAAATCAGGTTTATAAACACTAAATGAGAATTTTAGTAGAGATAAGTAGGAAATTATTGAGGCGAATATAGAATTTTCCTAAACCACAAGGGCTTAAATATAAATATAATATTTTAATCTAAAATTGCTATCATTCTGTCCTCTAAATGTTCGTTAAATACCCACGAGAACGGAGAACCCCAATTAAAATTAATTAATTAACTTTAATTAAAAAAGAAGAAAAAGATTTACAAAATCCAACAATTAAACCCTCAATCAAACCCCCATCCATCCTCTCTCTCTCTCTGCTTGCTCTCTACTACCGTCCCGTTTGCGACCGTTCAAGCCTTCTCGATTAGCCGACAAATTTCACAGACCAAGACAAGACGATAAAATATTCAAAATTAAAAAAAAAAATAAATAAATATAGAAAAAAAAAAAAAGCCAATCACTAAACATTATCAAAAGACTCATTCACTCTCTTCAAAAGCATCACTTCCTCTCTTATTGTACACGCTCGAATTACCTTTTTTTTTTTTTTTTTTTTTTTTTTTTTGGTGAGCTCTCACTATAATGTGAAGCCCTAACTGTTTAGTTAGGGTTTTGTACATCACTAGATCTGTGTATAGAGAGGATCGAGTAGTTTTTGTATAAGTGATGGGGAATTGCTGCAGATCTCCGGCGGCAGTCGCCAGAGAAGACGTGAAATCGAACTTCTCCGGTCACGATCACAGCCGGAAAGACGCGAACGCCACCAAGAAGCAGCCGATCACTGTGTTGACTGGAGTACAGAAGGAGAACATTGAGGAGAAGTACCTGGTGGACCGTGAGCTCGGCCGCGGCGAGTTTGGAGTGACCTACCTGTGCATCGAGCGTGATACGCGTGAGCTGCTGGCGTGCAAGTCGATATCGAAGAGGAAGCTGAGGACAGCTGTGGATGTGGAGGACGTGAGGCGCGAGGTGGCGATAATGAAGCACTTGCCGAAGAATTCGAGCATCGTGAGCTTGAAGGAGGCGTGCGAGGACGACAATGCTGTACATTTGGTGATGGAGCTCTGTGAGGGTGGGGAGCTCTTTGATCGGATTGTGGCGAGAGGACATTACACGGAGAGGGCAGCTGCTGCTGTCACCAGGACGATTGTGGAGGTTGTGCAGCTGTGTCACAAACACGGGGTGATTCATAGGGACTTGAAACCGGAGAACTTTTTGTTTGCGAATAAGAAGGAGAATTCGCCGTTGAAGGCTATTGATTTCGGATTGTCTATATTCTTCAAGCCTGGTGAGAATCCGAATGTGTTAGGGTTTTAGTGATTTTTGATGATGTTTAGAAGTAGATATGCTGAATTTTCAATTTATACTATAACTGATGTGTTTTATATCTTTGCAAAAAATTGTGTCTAATGATTTACTATTTTAGGTAGAGGCTGTTTATAGTTTAGGATGGTTAATTTTGATATGTGATGTTAATTGTTACACGATAGATTTTAGGTTTTAAATTCATGCTATAATGTGTCTCTCAGTTGGGTTTGGTTTATATTTGTGTTGAAAGCATGAAGAACGTTGTTGTGGACACCGGATATGTCTTACATAAAGACATTGGTTGGAATGTTTGTCAGCGAAGATTGTAGGTGCTGCGCCGGGGTTTGTACATCTAGCATAGTAGCATGAAATTCTATTTTAACTTCTATAAGGTTTGTAGCTGCGTGAGCTGCATTAGAATGTCAATCTTGGGTAAAATTTTTTTGGATGGTTTTTGTTGTAAGGTTCTAGGAAGTTTGACACTGGAGAAGAACAGAGGAATGAAAGAAATAATGAAAATTTTATACAATTTATGCTTAGGATGTCTCAATTTGAATAGGATTCCTACAGTTAGAACAATTGTTGTGATAAGACAGAGTAGTTGTTCTATCTGTTACAGTATAAGTGCATAGATGGATTAGATACATTTAAATTCTCAATTCAGAAATTTTTATAAACTATAAGGCGTAGCAATCTCATTTTCTTATATAAAGTGGCTTCTGTTTTAATTCTTCATATAGAATGATCAATAGATATTAATGTAATCTTCAAAGTTGCTGTTATGACAAAACTAGAAGCCTACTTTAACAAGATACTTACTTACAAAAGCATCTTTGATGAACCTAGTTAGCACTGCTTAGAAGAAAACCCTGCTTAGTTAATTATTTTATCAAGCTTAAGAAATTAAATACATATTGGCTTGTTCTTCACAAAGCTAGTAAGGTGGCTAATTTAGGTCTTTGCTATATTAATTGATTAATAAGCTTAAGAAATGAAATACATAGTGAGCTAGTGACACGCTTTTCGTGAAGCTAGTAAGGTGGCTAGGTGCATGGCTAATATAGGTCTTTCATGTACTCGATGTAAATGGTGTTTTGGACCTCCTTTGGAGATAAACAAAATTTCTTTAGGATAACTGTTGGGAATGCCTCTATATAGGATTTCTTAAGTTTTGTATAGTATAATTCCATAGTTGCTTTTGGCTAGGATCTTAGTTTGTTTTAGTTTTGTTTCTAATCTTGTATTTTTCCAGATCAAGGGACAGGGCTCTTGACATCCACCCTCCTCCTCCTAAGTAGGTGTCATATTCCATTTTCTTTATATGAATTTCCTCATGTCATCAAGGTTTTCCCAAAACAAAGAAAACGATTGGATCCTAGTTAGAAGCCTGCCTTAACAAAATATATGTGTCTATTGGTTGCAGTACCTAGTTGACCTAATTTTAATGATCTCTAGACTATCATAGTTCACATTTGGTGGCAAGATGCTGCACCCATGAAGAGGAGAAAGAAGCCCGTGGGAGAGGATGGAATTCTGAAGCAAAGATTTTATTATAACTTGAGTGGTTTTTGCATTCCCCTTTTCGTATCACCTTGTTTTGATTGACTATGATTAGTTGGAGATTTTATTTATGTTGTAGGAATGCTGCTGATTGCTTAAATTGTTGGACTTTTCAGGTGAGAGGTTTTCTGAGATTGTTGGCAGTCCGTATTACATGGCTCCAGAGGTGCTCAAGCGGAATTATGGGCCAGAAATAGATATTTGGAGTGCGGGAGTTATCCTCTACATTTTGTTGTGTGGAGTTCCCCCATTCTGGGCTGGTAAGTTTATTCTAGGTTCTGTCTCTCTTTGCTTGTGTCTATTTGGTGGCCTGGTGGGTGAGAGTGGCAGTTGTTATGGTTATTTTTAAATTTTTGCTGCCATTGTTTGCTTTGTACCTAAATTGCACTTTCATGCAGAATCTGAACAAGGTGTTGCTCAAGCTATTATTCGGGGTCAAATAGATTTTAAACGGGATCCATGGCCAAATATTTCAGATGGTGCTAAGAATTTAGTCAAGCAAATGTTGGAGCCAGACCCAAAGCTTCGGCTGACTGCGAAACAAGTCATCGGTAGTTTACATCTCTTTTGTGCTGTCTTTGCATGTTAACTTATGTGTGTGTGCATCCATGCATGCATTTCTTCTCCATTTCCATGGTTTAGGTTGATTTATCGACTTAGATGGTATAAAAGGTGGTAAGTGTTGGGAAGAGGTTTTCTATGGGAAAATCTAGATACATTACTTGTGATAGGAATGCAACACATCTTTGAAACTTCAGTATTTTTAAAACCTTATCCTATCTCTGAACATTATGGTTAAACCTAGCTTACTAGCTTTAGAAGCTTACATCAGTATTTTGTGATGAGATTTCATACAGGGTGCAGAGTTATAGTGTCTAAACTTTTTGCTTCAATACTGTGTCAAACTCTGTATTTATTGATGGTTTGCTTTAGAAGCAGTAATGGCCTATTTTATAGCAGTAATAGGTAATTTTATCTAGGTAATTTTATCTAGGTAATTTTATCTTGGTAATTTTAAAATCTTAAATACAGGGATTATTTTATTTTATTTTTTTAATTTTTAGTTTTGCAGATATTTTTGGCAAAATTTTCCTGTTCACTTTAAAAGCTTAAAAAGGGATTAATTTTATTAAAATTCTCAAGATATTATGATTTGCTAGCTGTTACATTAAAACATGTATGATAAATGTCTTGTTTTGCCTAATCTGTATTTTATCGCCTTTATAGAGCATCCTTGGCTCCAAAATGCTAAAAAAGCTCCAAATGTTCCTCTTGGAGATGTCGTCAAGTCCAGGCTTAAGCAGTTTTCAATGATGAACAGATTCAAGAGAAAAGCCCTTAGGGTTGGTTGACTACAAATATTTCATCTTTAGATTTTTTATTATTACTTCTCCATGCGCATAGTTTTTTATACAGTATTTCCTATCAGGTCATTGCCGATTTCTTGTCCACTGAAGAAGTTGAAGACATCAGAAAAATGTTCAAGAAGATGGACAGTGATAATGATGGAATTCTTTCAATTGAAGAGTTGAAAACTGGACTTCATAATTTTGGCTCCCAGCTTGCAGAGTCTGAAATTCAGATGCTCGTTGAAGCTGTGAGTGTACTTTTGCTTTAGCTATTCTCTTCCATCAACAGTCTCCATACCATGATATCAACAAATATATTCTACAATCCATTTTTTTATATACAAATACTGTGTCTTGTAAAAGGGACTGGTGTATAGTTTCACAAGTGCCATCGGTGAGACTTAACACTGGCAATTGATACTGCAGTCCATCGTGTCACATGATCACAATGACTATGTGCTATGTTTGACTTATGCAAATTGATTATCCAATCTGTCACACCTCATACAATCAGGCTATGATATGCTGTGTCATCTGTGGTACTAGAACCAATTCACTGATCCTGTCTTCCTATAAGCAAACCGTTGGTAATTGTTTATGCATGTGTCTGTTTCCAGTTTTCTGCCCCTGTAGAAGTGTAGAACAATCTTGCATGACTATGGTAATTTAGTTTAAGAAAGATTATTTAAAAGTTGAAAAACAATATTTTGCATCTCCAATCGCTTTAGTTTTTTTCTAAATTTTTAATTACTGTTTTATGAAGAACTTCTGTTATATCTAATGAGAAATTTGTAGTGTCTACTGAAAGTGCCATCGATCATTTTTTTTTTTTTTTGTTGTTGTTGTTGCTTATGCGTGTTTATATTTCTCCCATGACGCACATCCTCACAAGGTGTTAGTTGAAAACTTGAAAGCTTCCTTTTGCCATCCCCTCTCTTGCACTTAAAATTTGAATGGGATGTTTTGTTTAACAGGTAGATACTAATGGGAAAGGAACACTGGACTATGGGGAATTCCTTGCTGTTTCACTTCATCTACGAAGAATGGCCAATGATGAGCATCTTCACAAGGCCTTCTCTTACTTTGACAAGGATGGTAATGGTTACATTGAACCAGATGAGCTACGTGATGCTTTGATGGAAGACGGAGCAGATGATTGTACCGATGTAGCAAACGACATCTTCCAAGAAGTGGACACAGACAAGGTGAATATTCAAGTTTTCACCATTGAATACAGTTGGTTATAGATCTCTATCTGACATTCGTGTTATAAATGCAGGATGGGAAAATTAGCTATGATGAATTCGCAGCCATGATGAAAACAGGAACTGATTGGAGAAAGGCTTCGCGTCATTACTCAAGAGGAAGATTCAACAATCTGAGCTTGAAGCTGATGAAAGACGGTTCTCTAAATTTGGGGAGTGAGTAGCAAACTAACATGTATGTACTTCAAGGCTGTTTTCTTTTTATCCACGCAAGTACCGGATCATTCCCCGTACACATCCTGGGACTTCCTTTATGATGATTTTTCATGGTCCCGATTAACCGGGGCTTTTTTGCTTGGCGGCTTTGCAAGATTTCACAGATGGCCGAGTATAACTTAATTTGTTGTCTGCAAGTGTAATTGTGTAAAAGATCTCGCAGCTGTGAGCCGTGATGATACACACACACAGACACCATGTATGGGTTCTGTTCTGCCCTCTTTTCCCACTGCGACCTCTGGTGATTGTTTCTCGTTGACAGTATGGGACTGGCAAAAAAAAAAAAAAAAAAAAACTAAGTAGTGTTGTAGTATATTCTTGTTCAAGAAATATGGTGGCCTAGAGTCTGTTCACATGTTTTGTACTCCAAATTTCGTTTTCTTCCACAACAAGCATGCTAGTTGTAGTAGTCGTATACAATATCCCTATTAATATCTCTTAACGAATGATGGATTTATTAAAAAATTTGTGCATCGGCCAAAGAAAAAATCTAGAGGCTCAAATCTGGAGAAATTCTTAATTTACTAAAATGTACAACATCAATATTCCAATAAAAAAAAAATGAATAAAAATAAAATATTCCTAGGTTCTTATTTTCTTGTATCCATTGTATCTCATGTGAGTTTTTTACCAGCTGTTCAACCACCACATGAAGATTGAAAAGCCGCGCACTCCTTTTGTCCCAATGATGATGTCTGTAAGCAAGCATAAAAAACAGAGCAGTATTTCATTTTCCAGAAAGATGAACAGTTAATGTGCAACAAGGTTGTAAAATATTACGTACCTTGGACTGGTTGGACTCCTCTGCACGATCGTTAAAACAAGAGGGATCAAGAACCGAAGACCAAATCCTTGAAAATTCATCCGAAGAAGGACACCCAGTGTAAGAATCCAGTATCTGATAGTTATGCCCCAAACCCAAGCAACCATTATTTTCCCAATCACAATCTTGACAAAGAGAGATTTTGTCATCCATACACCGGAAAATTGCGGGTTGAGAATGGCACTTGTCACATAAAAGATAACGATTGTGCCTACTAGATAAGAAATTGGCAGAGTGTACGTACTCATCACAATTCAAACAAAGCCTAGCTATGTCTGATTTACAATAAACTACTGCACTCAAGACTCCACAGTACTCACAAAGAGGCACCACTTTTTTCATGGCATTCAAAGATCGCCACAAAACAATGAATTGTTTACCGAAAAGATTCAGCTGTTTGTTAGAAGCATAAACTCTGTGAGGAGATTCTCTGGATTGCAAGAACTGTGAGAAACTATGAGATGTGCCAGAATTGTTATATTAGGTCAGCCTTAACACTCGGACACTTTATAAGGATGATGGTAAATGAGGTAATTATGTGAAAACAATAAGGTCCAATTGGTTTGAAAATGAGTCTCAACATTGTTATTCAGCTCCGAAATATTACTGATTTTTTAGGGTCAAAACTAAAAAATCGAGTGGTGCATGTGCAAATGTTCACTCATAGTTACGAGAGAAAATCAAAAGTAGTTATTCAAAATATTAGTATTTTGTTTTTAACAATATACGGAAATTTAATGGTTAATAATCATATTTTTGAGAAATTATATGAATATCCACATTTAAATACCAATTTTTTTTTTTTTTGAAGTGTTAAATATTGAACAACCGAGAAAGAGAAAAGAGAGAGAAAGAGCCGTTGTCGTTGAGAGAGAAGAGATAGAGAAGCGGCCTCGTCGGGAGAGAAGAGGGCGTCGTCACTGTCACCGGAAGAGAAGAGGTTGCCGTCGCAGAAGGTTTCAAGTTTTTTTTTTAGAAGATTTCAAGTTCTTACTAAAGATTTCATATTTTCTGTCAACATTTTGAGTTTTTATAGAAGGTTTCAAGTTTTTTCAACATTTCAAGTTTTCGTACCAATGAATCTTGAAATCTTCTAGAAAAAACTTAAAATCTAATTTAATTTGATTATTCCAAAACACACACAAAAAGTGATGCAATAAAACTAAAATCATGTTAAAGTAATTGTTTGCAACTCAATTAATGAATAAATGACACCTTAAACCGATTTAGTTCAAATCGGACAAGTTTTTCTTCAATAACTTCTTTAAATCCGCAACACAATTCCGATATGTTCTTTTAGTCGTTCGATTTGCAAGAACAACAATTTAAAAATGATGAGGAAGGAGGAAGAAGACGGTAGAAAAAACAAAAGAAAATAGAAAAAATTGATGTTGGGGTATATCTATAATTTACGGATATACATTGAATTTTTTTTTTTAAAAAAATATGTTTATTAATGATTAATTTTTCATATGTGGCTAAAAAAGAATTTTCCATATTAGATGGGTTCATTTTTAACAATTTTCACCGTAATTACCGTATATGAGAAAATGACCAAATCATAGAACATATTTTATATCATTTTTTTAATTCAATAGTCCTTACATGTGATTAGAGCAGATGTATTATAAATGTAAGTGAGTGTAACACAACTTTTACCTAAGTTTCTTAAGCCCCACTAATATTTACATCAATGTCCATTGTCATTTACCAAAACTGAAAGCATGAATGCGATTTTCCCTTCGTTTCTTCCATGGACGATTGTTTTTGCTGGTTTTCCAAGCCCAGACGAAATCTTCAAATCTTTTTTTTTTTTTTTTTTTTTCCTTCCTTATAAATCACGTGTCACCTATCACCTGTTGATGTGGCCATGTGTATGGTGGGATGTCCCGCTCAAGTGAAGAAACTTTAAATGATAATAAATAAAGGAAGAACTTTAAAAATAGCAAAAAAAAATTAGTGGATTTATTGTTTTTATTGAAGATTATCATTTTTATTGTTTTTATCAAGATTACCCTTCTTTATAAATTTTTTTTTTTTTTTTTTCTTCTTCTTCTTCCCAAAAAAAAAAAAAACACTTTTCTTCTCTATATTTTATTTGACCTTCATCTTCTTTTTCTTCTTCTTCCTGGATAGTGTGTTTAATTGATTTTCCATTATGTGTTTAATTGAGTTGCCCTTGTGTGTTTAATTGGTCGGCCCTAGTGTGTTTAATTGGGTTGTTGTGGTATGTTTAATTGAATTGCTCTGGTGTGTTTAATTGAGTTGCTCTGATGTGTTTAATTGATTTACACTTACACCTCAGTGTGTTTAATTCGGTTGCCGTGATGTGTTTAATTCGGTTGCCGTAGTATGTTTAATTGATGACCTAGTGTGTTTAATTAGTGGCCTGATATGTTTAAACAAAATGAAATCTGTAACTTTTGTTTGAAAAAAATCAAATATGAAATTTTTTGTTTTAAAAAAAATCTGATTTTTTTTTTTTTTTTTACAAAACCCAAACTCAAACTCATACACAACTCCCACCATTCATAAAAATAACCACAATCTGGAAAAAAAACAAGATCTAAAAAAAAAAAAAAAATTTTAAATCTGAAAATTAAACATAACCATAGCCACAACCCAAACTTAAACACAACTATAACTACAACCCAAACTTAAAAATCTGGAAAATCAAATAAAAAAAATCTAGAAAATCAAATATGAATTTTTTTTTTAACAAAACTCAAACCCAACTCCCACCCTCAAATCTAGATCTAGAAATTTTCTTTGAAAAAAAAAATCTGAATTTTTTTAAAAAATCTGAAAAAAAAAAAAGGAGAAAGAGAGAGAAGAGAAGAGAGAAAGAGGAGAAGAAGAAGAAGGAGAGAAGGCTTGAGAGAGAAAGAGAAGAGAGGAGAGAAAGAAGATGAAGAAGAAGAAGGCATGAGAGACCGAGAGAGAAAGAACAAAAAAGAGATTATGTAGAAAATGAGAAGGAAGAGGTAAAGAAAAAAAAATAGAGGCCATTTTGATGATAAAAACAATAAAAATAATAATGTTGGTCAAAAACAATAATACTTCTTAATTTTGGACTAAAAAAATACTTCTTTTCTCTTAAATAAAATTAAATATTTGGGGTCAACAGGAATTGCTATATATTTGCCTTTCAAAATAAAGTCATTTGTCTGGTTAGTTCTTTAATGTAAATGCTAAAATTTAATCTATGCTACATAATCGGTCCCGTTATGGTCAATGCGCACTGATGTAATTACATCAGTACCAATACATGTGGATCACCGATTATGAAAAAGCTTTGACAAGTACATATACTTTTAGTCAAAATATGTAAATCTAATGATCCACATCCAACGCACAGATGAAATTATATTAGTGCGCATTAATTTGAATATTTATATATATATATATATATATATATATATAATATTACAAATCCCACAAAAAAAGATATAATTGAAGAATTCAAAATACAATCTTATTGAATCAAGGAAGCAAATGCTAGTCAACTTCCTATCTTCCCTATATAATTGGGTTCAAAGTTCAGGGTGTCTAACACGTTATGCTCTCAATAGATCCTCGTTAATTAGTTTTTCTAACAGCTGGTTTCAATCGCGTTAAAATTGCTCAAAAACAGACCTTTTCCATGATATCTTTCTTAATTATAACACACTAAACATCCCTGTCAACATCGATCCCACGAGCAAATAGGATAAAACATTATTAATAAGGTTCTGGGTTCGAGTCGTATACTTCATGCCCGTATTGTATCCGGGACTAATCTTAATTTCAGGTTGAATAGGAGGGTCAGGTGGGCACTGGCCCAATCCAAATTTTGTTAAATCCTTACGGGACCGGGCTTTGGGTTCTTGTTTATCAGGGCTTGAAGAATATACCTAAAGAATTTTATTAGCACACAAGATTTCTCTGTAACACATTTTACACAATATTTGGACCTTTCTATACCCGAAATCGCGAAATCAGTATATTTTTTAAATTTTAATATTATCCTTAAATAAATTTATTAAAATGATTAAAATAAATATATCGTATATATCATATTAATAAAATATATAATATTTTGAATATTTAACAAATATTATAATTATTCATATGAATATAAAAACAAAAACATCTTTTGATTAAAATATTATTTATTTATTAATTTAAATTTAAATAGTGTTTTTATAAATATTAAGTTACTGTTATAAATTTTCTTAAAAAAAAAAAATCTGATATTAAAAAAATACCTTCAAATTTAATTAAAAAATTAAACTAAAAAATTTAAAGAAAAGTATAAGAAAAACAAAAAGAAGAAAAGTCACTGCCTCCATTTTTTGGAAGGTCGCCTCCGCAGTCTTGAATATGGGGAATGGGGATTTTCAATTTTGGAAGGAGTTGTCCTCTCTATTTTTTTTTTAGAAAAAAAAACTTCATTTTAATTATCTTATAAGTTATTAATTTTAAACATTTATTCAAAATTTTAAAAAAATAGCATATTTGATAATATACAGGATGTCTTACAAGATATAATATTTTTAAATTTTTAATACGATGTAAATAAAATTTTTCATTAGGTACAAATATTGTTAAAAAGATCGGTCCACATCTTTGATTGATATGCTCTTAGTGGTCCCTTTTATTAGTTTTATGCAAAAACTTACTGGTTTTCTTTGGAAAAACCGAAAGACCATGATTGTGCCACCGATGTTGCGGCCTGATTGAAATTTCACATCTACTATGTTATGAGTTATGACAAGCAAAACAAAAGAATTATGTGCCAGGCTTTAGTTTACCATTTATCAGGGCTCTCTTAGGCCTTCAATGAAAAAACCGAGTACTACTAAATGAACTCTATCTGTTTCTAAGTACACTCAGTTCTTGTATTTAGAAAGTGGATAATGGTACAATTAAAACCGCTCGTACAACATCTTCGATAAATAAGAATTAGTTAAAAATAAAGAGTTTTGGGAATTTTTTTGTATTGCTCAGCACAAACTAAGACAGTTCTATAAATCTTTATATATCAATTACAAAATGTATATTCTTCTTACAAGGAGTAAATCAATACCCTACAACTGTCTCAATATCTATACTATGATATATACAGAAACCCTAGAGGAGATAAGTCCAAACAATTGAGAGGATGAGCTGGCCCCTGTTATATCAAAGGATGACAGCTGTTGATATTCTAGAATCTTCATATCACACATTATCATGTGCCAATTTACCTTAGTTGCAACCAATACTGAGCACAATTAATTTGTTGCTTAAACCTTTGCTTTAACTGCTCCTCTCAAGCGAAAGGGTGATTGAGTCACACCGAGTTTGTTTCTAAAAAATTGGAAACAGGAGTGTGAGAGAGATTTAGTAAGAAAATCAGCAATCTGGTCGTGTGAAAGGACATATCGAACTTCAAGTTGCTTGTTCAAGACTCGATCTCGCACGAAATCAACATATATTTCTATATGTTTTGTTCGAGCGTGATAGACTAGATTAGAGGCTAAGGCACTTGCTCCCATATTGTCGCACCATGTTATTGATCCAACAGAAATTGGGTATTTGAATTCTTTGAACAATGACTCCAACCAAGCAAGTTCTACAACAATATGTGCTAATGCTTTATATTCCGACTCTGTGCTCGATCTAGCTACTACTTGTTGCTTTCTTGAAAACCACGAGACTAGTGTATCACCAAATTACACACAGTACCCTGCTATTGACCGCTGACGACACGTCGTTGTGATGTGGGTCAAAAGATAAACATTTAAGTTTGACCTTGTTGGCACGAGTCATAGAGACTATCACATCGACAAGTAAGAGTTTCGTTTCGTAAGGAGTTGGAATCTACCGACCTTTACCGGTTCTAGCTATTATTACAACATGCCAAGTAAACTCATGTGTTGTGTATGTGGAAATGTAAATGGTAATATAAATAAATAAACTACATACTATAATATGTTCATGGATAGAATAGAATGGAGAGATGACATGCAATGTGGTTACACTAAGGAAATGAATCAATTATAGCAATCCTCCTAATTAAACTTTAGACTCACTTAGTCCCTCAATGTGCAAGTATATAATAAACTCGTGTCCCCTTAACTAATCTCTAATCTCTCTCAAGCCTTAGAAATCACATCCACACATACGTATGGATTCATTAAGTACCGTGGGACACAAATAAGAGCCATGAATGCCGACCTAGTGATCTTTCAACTTTCCAGTCAAATACATTGGTTATTTCGTTGGGCATGTAATGCACAACTGAGTGGGTCATACTACAGCCAATAATTCATCCATGAGGCTAACCAAATACGAGGTGGCAACCAAGTGAAAGCATTAAGAATACGAGATACCTATATAACATGAATGTTATATGATCGTGTCCCCTTAATTAATCTCTACCCTTTTTCGAGCAACATAGAGATTATATCCATGTATAAATGTTTGGATTCATTAAAGAATGTGGGACACACACACGAGCTTTACACGCCAGCCTAGTGATCTCTCATCTTTCTAGTCAAATGTAGAAGATATCACGTTGAGCATGTCAATGCGACACCACACGATATATAACACACATCCTAAATATCATTCACAAGGTGGCTAACTGAGTGAAAGCATTAAGCAATAAAATACTCATATAACTATACGAGCACAAAAGGAATTCAGTGGTCTTTACTCTAGATGCGGATTCGGTTTTATCAATCTCTCTATGATGGCTAAAAATGGGAAACACGTTTACCTAACACTAATGTGCATCAATGCAAATTGCTAAACATTAGAACATTCAAATGAATTAAGGGTTCTCCTATTGACTTGAGAATTTTTCCTAAATCAATTCATCACCCTTTCCAACCAAGGATAGGCAAATGTGTCTTAAAAAGACCCATTAAGTATAAGGATGTGAACCAAAACCAATTTAGCAACTAAATACTTAAATTAGCTTTTTCTAATCTTTGGAGATAAAATCTCTAACACTCAAATCATTCAATAAATGGTATTTTGGTAATCCATTAGCATACAAACAATCGTGGGAAGCTAAATTACTCTACTCCTACATTAATTACTTTACTCTTAATCACATTCAAGTATACATGCCAATTTCTAACCTCCACAAACATGAATTTCACAATAAGAGATTAAACATACATAAATCAAAGAGCAAAATAAAACCCAAACGAATTTATGAACAAAATACATATATATAGCACATGCGAGGATTTACAATATTCCCCAAATTGGGGTTATACAACAAAGAAACGAAAATTACAAAGAAAAGAGTACATAAGAGCAAACCCTTGAAGACAATCCTCCAAAGATGCTCCATAGCTTTCCTAGCTCGAAATTGACTCATAATTCCTTGCAATTTGCTCTAAGATGGATGGATAAAGTAAGGAAGGGGTGGTGGAGATATATGGTGAGTTCTCATGGAGGAAGAACCTCCATGGGAGAGTGGGTCTCTCCTTTATTGGGTGAAGAAAAAGAAGGAAATGAAAAAGATGTAAGAAAATAGAGGAGAAGGTTTAGGCGTGAAAAAGAGAAGAGAAAGAGTGGAGATTCTTCGATCTAGAATTTGTGAAGCACACTTTGAAAATAAAGGAAAAAGTATATATATAGGTAGGTCAAAGGGGGTCCCCAAAAAGAGTGAAAAACAAGCGGTGATAGTCATCTTGGGGTACGTCTTGCTATTCGCTTTGATGAAACCAACCGTGAAACATGGCAGTGGCTTTGATCTTCTATTTCATGGTACATCTTGCTATTCGCTTTAACGATCTCAACCGCGAAACATCTCAACTGTTATGCTTTTGATTTTCATGGTACAAGTCATTATTTGCTTTAACGATACGTACTTCAAAAATACTTTTTTAACCCAAAAGTCTCTTATTTGGCCTGAAAATCCCCGTTATCGCTCGTAGACTTCCTAAAACAAAATGAACTTACATAAGGCTCACAAAACATATTATATTCACAAAAACACTCAAAAACGAAAACAAGCGATAGAAAATAGGAACCTCAAAAGGTGTATAAATCATTCCGATCAATACCCTCAAACCTATCTTTTACTCATCTTCAAGCAAAACAAAAATAGAAAAAAAAAATAAACAAACAACACGTGAAAATAAAAACCAACTAGGCTAGTCCACTTTCGTAGGAAACAAGATGACACTTAGTATGTGCCACAAGCCTTTAAACCACTAGACGATCCTTAGATAGAGAAGTTTTGTCTTCTGAGGACTAACAATTATGACACCCACAAACGTTTACTCTGCAAGTATAAGTTGAGATGCAATCCATACATACCAAATGAAGACTACAAGCATGCTGATATCTCAAATATATCAATCAATAACAATGCATCGCACAATGCAAGTATGTCAATACTTAGGATGTTTTCGGTTTACAAAACAACTATGCTCAAATTGCCTAAGATGAAATTCGCCTCGATTCTAATCCTCTCTGGATTTCAATCTGATTTTTCCACTCAGATCCTAAGCGATCACTCTCTAGCAAACATATGCGAATGAGTTTATGTATTGGAATCTAAAATATCGCATATGAGTATTTCAATAAAAGCACATTTATAGTGATAGATCTCATGGAAGGAATTGAAATGCCATGAACGTGGAAAGAGCATGCATCGACTCGCATTCCCAGTATAGACTTCCTAAGTGATCAAATGGGTTTTTCCTCACTTGTATTGGGGCTAGAGTGATGTGTAGTGGTGTATGGGATGGAATATATGGTAGGAGTGAATAAGATAAAGTTACTAACAATATCAAGGAGTGTATACACATTATAATTTACACAAAATTAGCCCTATTTCATATTACAATACAAGCGTCTATGCTATAAACTTTACATTGCACAATTGTGCGACATTTGTACTCGTATTTAAGAGTAACTTTACAATTGAAGAACTAAAGGCTTAAGTATTTTATAATTCAACACTTGTTCTATATATATATATTCTTTTTCTTATTCTTTTTCTTTTTCTTTTTGTAAGCCTTGTCCTAGTACAATTACATACATTGTCTAAGTACACGCTTTTACAAAATTTAGAGCTTTATAATACATAACTTCTATTAAGCTATACACCTCAACGTGATCAATAACTAGGGAATGGTTGGCAGTTAACTGTTTGGCCTCAATTTGCAATGAATATAGGGGTATGAGAGTGTTTAGGCTATTTTAGTAGTTTCACACACACTCAAGCCCAAAATCATTTCAAAAAGTCTATCTAACAAGGGAATATAAATCTCAACAAGCAGTCCACATTACTTTAGTTCTATGGCAATCAATACAAAATGTATGTATAAAGAGATCACAATTAAGAACAAAGTCGAAGAGTGTTTAAAGAGTAGAAACAAAATATACCTTATGAATTGATACAAATAGGCTCAAAACCTCACTAGGGTAGTCTCCACTATTTTTCTAAGCTAAACAATCATAGAGGTCTCATCCACCTCAACATCAAAAGATTGGCATTGTATAAGCAAATTTAAGCGATGCACAAAGCTAAAAGCATACAATGCATGTCTCTAAAGGCACACAAAGAAAAGCGACACAATAAAAATGGACTATAATTCCAAAAAATTTCAAAATTGATTGATTTGAGCAGAGATTTGAAAATTTTCTAAAACAACACCCTAAAAATCCTAAGATCTAAGCACAACACATATCCAGTCTTAGATCTCAACATAAATAAAAATCACAAAAATAAGTAAAGTAATGTTCTTGTTTGGTAGCAAAAGAAACCACGAACGAATTTATGAACAAAATACATATGTATAGCACATGCGGGGGTTTACAATATCCCCCAAATTAGGATTACACATCAAAGAAACGAAAATTACAAAGAAAAGAGTACAAAAGAGCAAACTCTTGAAAACAATCCTCCAAAGATGCTCCATAGCTTTCCTAACTCGAAATTGGCTCATAATTCCTTACAATTTGCTCTAAGATGGATGGATGGATGAAGTGAGAAAGTGGTGATGTAGATATATGGTGAGCTCCCATGGAGAAAGAACCTCCATGGGAGAGTGGGTCTCTCCTTTATTGGGTGAAGAAGAAGAAGAAAATGAAAGAGATGGAAGAAAATAGAGGAGAAGGTTTGGGAGTGAAAAAGAGAAGAGAAAGAGTGGAGATTCTTCGATCTAGAATTTGTGAAGCACACTTTGAAAATAAAGGAAAAAGGATATACATAGGTAGGTCAAAGTGGGTCCCAAAAAAAGATGAAAAACAAGCAGTGATAGTCATTTTGGGGTACGTCTTGCTATTCGCTTTGACGAAACCAACTGCGAAACATGGCAGTGGCTTTGATCTTCCATTTCGTGGTACATCTTGCTATTCGTTTTAACGACCTCAACCGTGAAACATCTTAGTTGTTTTACTTTTGATTTTCATCGAACAGATCTCTATTTGCTTTAACGACACGTACTGCGAAAGTGATATTTTAACCCAAAAGTCCTTTATTTGGCCTGAAAATCCCCATTATCACATGTAGACTTTCCAAAACATAATGAACCTACATAAGACTCACAAAACATATTATATTCACAAAACGCTAAAAAACGAGAACAAACAATAGAAAATGGGGACCTTAAAAGGTATATAAATTGTTACGATCAACCGCCTATCATCTGGGCAACATGCCTAATCAGCATTCGAAAATCCTACCAAGGCTAGTCTATCACAATGTTTGATGTGAAGACCATAATCCATTATTCCTTTAAGATATCTTAAGACTCTCTTCACTGCTTACCAATGACTACTAGTTGGTCTTGAAGGAATTGACTCAATCTGTTAATTATGAAGGAGATATCTATTTGTCAAATATTGCAGAGCTCCAATCACACTCCTATATACTGTTAGATTTTGCAATAGACGACCATCCAAGATTGAAAGTGATTTGCCAATTGCAGCTGTAGTAGGACATGGTTTTACATTCTGCATTTCAACCTTTTTGAGCAAATCTGCAATATATTTAGCTTGACACAAATATATTCTTATATCATCTATATGGATTTTTATACCTAAAAAATAATGAAGATGACCTAAGTCCTTGAGAACAAAAAGATTGTTTAACCTCTGAGTGAATTTTCTGAGAAGATTGCAGTTGTTCTCGGTTACAATAATATTATCCACATATATCAAATCCATAATAACTTGTGTTTCAGTTTTAAAGAAAACAGAGATGAATCACCCTTTGAGTTAATAAATCTCCGAATAATCAATTATATGTTTCAACTTATCATACCAGGCCCTTGGTGCTTGTTTCAAGCCATACATAGCCTTTTCAAGTTTGCACATAAAATTAGGCTTAGCATTATCCACAAAGCCCTAAGGCTGGTTCATATAAACTGCTTCCCTTAGATGCCCATTGAGGAATGCATTGTTTATGACTAATTGTCTCACTTCCCAATTTTTCAAAACTGCAATTGCTTAGACAACTCTTAAAGTGGAAGATTTAACAACAGGACTAAAAGTTTCAGTGAAGTCGATACCTGATGTTTGATAGAACCCCTTAGCAACCAGTCTTGCCTTGTGTCTTTGAACACTTCCATCTGCATTATATTTCACCTTGAATACCCATTTGTTACCAAAAATGTTTTAGCTTGGAAAGTAAGGGACTAAGGTCTATGTTTTGTTTCCAACCAATGCTTTGTACTCATCATCCATGGCCTTTTTCTATTCTTTATTCTCAAATGTTTCTTCAATAGTTTCTAGTTCATCACTCTTTTCTGATGACCGATATCATGTGATGTAGCTTCTCCTGTGTATGTTTTAGGTATAAACACTCCACATTTTGACCTTGTCAACATGTGATGTCGATTACTTTGCAGTGGAGGTTCCAATTCAGGTTATAGATGTTGTTGATCACAGGATACATTCCCCTCTTGAATTGGAATCACCTTAGTAGTTTTGTCAATATCAAGATGAGTAGAACCTGAATTTTCAAGAGCCTCATTTGAAGGTGTCTTGGACTGAACTTGTGGTGAATTTTCATCTTACAGCTGTGTTGTAGCAGGACTAGATAGTTCTAATTCTGCTGCAATAAGAGTTTAAGTTGAATCTATAGTATTAGAGGTTCTAAAACTAGAACTAAGGTGACCATTTGAGGAACCAAAAGGTAAAGGAAACCATTATGAAAATGGACATGGAGAAAACCATTGTGAAAATGGAAATCTTGTTCATTAAAGACCACATGTATGGAAATGATGATTTTTCCAGTCGAAGTTAAGAATTAATACCCTTTGTGAGAGTCATTGTATCCTAGAAAAACACACTTAGTGGTATGGAATTGGAACTTATGGTTTTGGTAGAGCCTTAAGCATGGAAAACAAGCACACCCAAATACTTTGAAAGAGATATAATCTGATATTTTATTATAAACCTTTTGAAATGGTGAGAAACCTTTTAGAACAAGTGGCGGCATAAAATTTATGAGATAAATTGAGGTTTGGAAGGATTCCTACCAATATCTAAGAGGAATTTTGGCTTGTGCTAGCAGAGTTAAGTTGGTTTCTACAGTATGATGATGTTTTCTTTCAGCACTGCCAATTTGAACTGAGGTATTTGGACAAGGATGTCTAAATTCAATGCTTGTTTGTTTCACAAAAGTTAAAAATACTCTATACTACCCCCCTCCCCCTCCCCCTCCCCTCAGTCGGATTGAACACACTTAATTTTCCTTTAAAATTTATTCTCAACAAGTGTTTTAAATTCAATAAAGACTTTCAACGCTTCAGATTTGTGTTTTAGTGGATATATCCAAGTGAAACGACTATGGTCATCAACAAAGTGGATAAACCATCTAAAACCTGAAGTTGAAGTTATAGGTGCTGGTCCCCAAAGATCAATGTGAATAAGGTCCAAGATATGTGAGGCAATAGATTTAGAAGTGTTAAAAGGTAAAGCATGGGATTTACCATATTGGCAAGCATTACAAAAACTGGGATTTTCATTATTTTGAAGCTTTTGATTACAAAGATTCAGAATTTGAGACACAATTCTAAGGGAAGGATGACCTAATATCCTATGCCAAACTTCTTTTAGGGAATTCAAATGACTAAACTCAATTGACTCTGTATGACTAGTTGTAGACTGAACATGGAAAATAACATTTGGGATAGTTTTGGACTCAGA
The DNA here is from genome assembly GCA_035582765.1 of Acer negundo. Lineage (NCBI taxonomy): Eukaryota > Viridiplantae > Streptophyta > Magnoliopsida > Sapindales > Sapindaceae > Acer > Acer negundo. Next base: position 19,869,549 of record CM069243.1, on the reverse strand, counting down.
GTTTTAATTTAGGCAAGGTAGCTCCAACACGTACAACCCATGCATCTCTAAGCCTCCCTTGCATCAACATTGTTCTCGATTCCTTGCCCTTAACAATACAAGCATGAGAATCAAATTCAACAACAATTCTATTATCACAGGTTAGTTGAGAGACACTTAATAAATTCTTAGTAATTGCAGGAACATATAAAATATTCTTTAATCTCAAGAAGGCATGTAAGAAAGATTTCAATTTAGAACTACCAATGTGGGCAATTTTTAATTGTTTACTATTGCTAACAACAAGCTTACTCTTATCATTGTACTTAGCCTTTTGAACAAGATTGTTCACGTCCCCTGTCACATGATTACTAGCTCCGTTATCTGCAAACCAAACTTCATATTTAAGCATCTCAGGAGAGGTAATAAGTGCAGATGGTTGATTATTTTTGTTTTGATCTGGAGGTGTTCCCATGTAAGCTTGATCATAACAGTAGTAACAACGGGCTGCTGAGTGTCCAAACTTCCCACAAACTTGACAAGTTGGCTTGGAAGTATTGTTCCTTCCACCCCTACCTCGAAATCTGCCGCCTCTACCGCCTCAAAATTTGTCATCTCTTGCATTACCAGAGTTTGGTTGCCTACTTTGTTCTTGAAAATTGCTCTGCCCTTGTGACTTGTTTTGAGAAAAACCATATCTGTTGGCATAGTTTGTAGACACATGATTCAGACTGACAGAGTTGTTGAGAGACCCATTAATTTGCTCCAATCTTTTTTCAAAACCCAACAAGGTCGATTGCTGTTCTACCCACGAGATTGAATCCTTCTCATTGACTTGAAGCACTATTAGAGTATTGGATTGTAGTCATTTGAGTTAAGACCAGTAAGGACTTGAGAAACCAGATCTGGTATTTCAGCAGCTATATTCTTCATAGATTTGAGATATTGATCCATTTTCAAGGAACCTTTTTACAAGTTCTGGAACTCTCTTGTAGAAAATCACATTAGCTTTACTGTGAGCACCATTAAGTTCTTGTGTAGCTTTCCACAGACTCTGTAAAGTTTCATGACCCATGATAAGAGAGGCAATATCTGCAGTTATGGAGTTATATAGCCACCCAATGAGCAGCTGGTCACAAGTTACCTAGTTCTTAAAGTCTGGGTTTTGTTGAACCTCAACAAATGTAGAGTCAGAAATAGTTTCAGAGATAATCTCTGGTGGACAAGGGGTTTTACCATTGATAAACCCTTCAAGATAGTGACCTTTGATAACTGGCAACACCATGTTCTTCCATAGAAGATAGTTGTCTCGATCTAGCTTGATCGAGCTATAATGGCTGAGAGCATTTCCAAGAGCTTTCAAAGATTTGCTGCTATTTTGAGATGAAAGTTGATCTGTTGTTGTGTGTGAGGAAGGTTGGACAGGTGGCGAGGAATATTGAATGGGTGGTGAAGTTGTTGATGACTCTGATGGATTGACGGCGCTTGCCTTTTCCATAGCTCTGATACCAAGTTAAGAATAAAGGGTTTTGGGAATTTTTTGTATTACTCGACTCAAACTTTATATATCAATTACAAAAGGTATATTCTTCTTACAGGGAGTAAATCAACACCCACAACTGTCTCAATATCTATACTATGATATATACAGAAACCCTAGAGGAGATAAGTCCAAACAATTGAGAGGATGAGCTGGCCGTTGTTAGATCAAAGGATGACAATTGTTGATATTCTAGAATCTCCATATCACACATTATCATGTGCCAATTTACCTTAGTTGTAACCAATACCGAGCACAATTAATTTGTTACTTAAACCTCTGCTTTAACTGAATTTAGATCCTCTATTGATCTGATCTTTTTCCTGACCTCACTTAATCTCATGACAAACAAGCATGACAATAAATGGGTGGTTAGGATATGATTGGTTTCCACAACCACTTTATCAACAACCAATCACATGCTTTAAAAAGGTCAGAAAAAAGATTATATCAGTAGATGATCCAAATCCTGCCAATAAAACTGAAAATATTTATCAAGCCACAATTTACACTATGTTTGGTATGAGGGAAAGATGAAGGGAGGGAGAGGGTTGGATGGAGAGGTCTAATCCCTTGTTTGGTTGGAGGGATGAGAGGGAGGAGAGGAGAAGAGGAGGGAGAGAAGATCCATTCGGGCCCACCATATTGGATTCTCCCAATGATGGGCAGATGAGAGGAGGCAGAGAGGATTGGAGGGGAATGACTATAATGCCCTCCAATTTTTCATTGCCCTCTAATTTTTTTAAGGGTAATATAGAAATTTTACAAATTAATACCAATCCATCAATTCAACCATCTTTTCAATACCTTTTTAATACATAATAACATGAAGAATATATGTTATCATCTACATCCCTCCTACTCTCTCTTAGGGACGGACCACTGTGGGAGCTAGGATGTGCTCAAGCCCACCCTTCCCCACTTAAAAAAAAATTAAAAAAGTAAAGAAAAAAATTAAATTAATTAAATAATTGATTTTAATTCCTAATTAGAGTAAAAAAAAAAAAAATTTCTTTCCTTTTTCTTCTTTTTATAATAACAATTATTTCTACCCATTTTTCAAAATTGGTTCAATCCATTTATCAACATCAACATTTAAATATGTTTGAGTGGATATTATGACTTTAAATATTTTATTTTGTTACTTTTTAAAAAAAAAAAAATTGTTGTTGAAATTTTAGGGTTATTGTTAAATATAGATAATGGGATTTTATGAGTAATCCAATTTTAAATTTATAAAGTAACGATATTGTTAAATGAATTTTATTAAATTTTTCAGAATATTGTTTTAGTATATTTTAAATGAATGAAACTAATATAAAAATATTATATAATTTAATTTGTGTTTGCATTTGCATTTCATGTTTCTCTTATAATTTAATTCGATTTTTAAAAAATAAAATAAAATTTTGTAAGGTGTTTATTTAGAATATACATTTTACAGGGACGTCTCACTATGTTCTCCTAACTAGGTGATGTCAATGTTCGGTAAAAAAAAAATTCTAGCCTACCCTAGTGTTCAATCCTGATTACGTCTCTGCTCTCTCTCCTTCTTAATTCATCCGTCCCTCATACTTTCTCTTCCTCTTATCAAACATAACCTTAAGGTGTGATCAGTTTACAATTAAATTATCTCAACTTTTTTTTTCTTTTCTCTGTAACGTCAATGTCTTGAATAGTAACATAGCTATTCAAAGCAAGAAACATATTTTCCTTTTTTTTTTTTTTTTTTTCAACTTCTAGGGATTGATGTTAGAGACTTTTTTTTTTTTTTTTTAGAAAGAACAAGTAACAGAAAGACAATCAAAGCAGTCGGCGCCTATAAAGGCATATCTGACTGGACTGCTCTTCCGACACATGGAGGAAAATTCTTCATCCAGAAAAGGTCGTCATCTTTTATGATATTAAAGATTTTGTGGATACAAACATGACTTGAATTTACATTCTAGGATTTACCATTAAACGGTCTTTGAATAAATGGTCAATGTCATGAAATAGCTAGCTATTTAAAGTATACAACACAATTTCTTTTTTTTTTTTAATGAAATTAATATTTTAACTAATGCTTATAGTAGAAGACCTAAAAATAATAATAATAATAAAATAAATGCAATTTGTACCACAAAAATGAGTAAATGTACCATAGAAGTTGGCTACGACTTGAGTCCGAAATATTGGTTTAAAAAAAAGAAGATAAAAATGTGCAGACGTTGACCCAAAAAAAATAAAAAATGATGGGGTCTTATCAAGAAAAAGAAACTAATGAGAACCACCATGTTAAACATGCCAATTTGATTTACACAATTATTTACCTAAAAATATCTTTTGATTGTTGAAGCAGTCAAACTCCAGCACAGCAGCACTCAAGATGAGAGACGCCGATGAATTTGCATTTCCATTGGCCACTTCAAGTCCTTTTATTTATTATTTATTTTGTCTGTTCAATAACATTATATCAATTCAACGACATAATTTTTCGCCGATGAAATATACTATTATACTGGACACACGTTTATTTAAAGTTCTTCAAGCTAATCTCGTAATTCTATAATAACATTCAGATATTTTTATTGATCAGTAACGCTATGTTTGGTAGAAGGAAGAGAAAGTGGGAATGATAGATGAATTAAGAAGGAAAGAGAATAAGGGATGGAAAGAATAATTAATATATATATATATATATATATATCCATCTATTTATATCACTAACTTTGAAACTTTTGTCATTAGTAGGATTCGAGTCATCGACTTGGAAATCATTTGTCTAAAACCTAAGCTCGTCCATCTACTAGTTGAGCTACATCCCTGAAGGTATGTTATTTGGTATTGATCAAAAGAGAGTTGCATGGATGGACTGATATATAATTATAAATTTACTATATTACCCTTTTATAAATTGGAGGTTAATAAAAATGGGAGGGTAATGTTGTCATTTCCTGCATATGGATTGGTATATAATTATAAATTTACTATATTACTATAAATCGGAAGTTAATAAAAATGGGAGGGTAATGCTGTCATTTCCCACATATGAGATCCATCATCTTCACATCCATCCAATGATGAAACTCTGATAGGATTGATTTTGGTGGGCCCGGAAAAAGTTAAGATCCCTCCTCTTATCCTCTCTTCTCTATTATCTATTTAACCAAATAATGGATTAGAGCTCTCATCCCACCCCTCTCCCTCCCTTCATCTCTCTCTCTTACCAAACATAGCCTAAAAGTGCTTCTATTGCTGAAGGTGATCTTTTTCTCCTTTTGGTCCACTTACGAGCTCCGATATATCATATTAATTAAGCACAAGAAGAGAAATATATGAAACTTATGGTAAATAATTTTTATTTTATTTTTGATATATATATATCATATGTAGATATGGTGACTTAAACCTGATATATTGTGAGACCGAATGAATACTTTCTAGTTTTTACTACCAAACGTTTGCAAGATTATTGTATGAGTTAGGAACATGTTCATCATTTAGTATACAAAATGTGTTTGAAAAAGAGAACTCCCCAGCAAATTATTCACAATATATATGTGCTTCTGGTGCTTCCACATAGACAGGCTAGTGAAATAAACGTCTAAATTGGTGAAAAGTTGCATCAAATCATTCACTATCTTTCCTCAATAAACCAAGGCAAAAACAAGTGCAACATGACAATTCGATAAGGATTCTTTTGTCAACACACATGCATTGATGCACATGAATTCCATCAAATATATCTCTGTTTGCCTAAATGAATCAAACAGACCACTAAGAATCTCTACCATTTTACACGTTTTATGTGATTTATTTTCTTTCTTGAAATGACACTGACAGAAACTTGGAGAGAAAGAGAGATCATATCATGTATATATCTATCTATCGTCTCTCATGAATTGTCCCTCCCATGCAATAATTTCAAAGTCTTCAAAGATATTTTATAAACTGATAATAATAATTTATTTATTTATAGTACGTAAAAAAAAGAGAGAAAGAGCAACAAAAAAAAAAAAAAAAAAAAAGGACTTGATGATGATATTATTCTTTTTCTTTTTTTTTTTTTTAAATTTATTTATTTATTTATTTTTATGTGCTGGATTTTAAGGAATCGACTTGTGCCTTGCCACAAGGGCCCCTTGTTCGAATGAAGAGTCTGTATTCATCGAAAGTCATTGGTGGATAAAGAGCCGGCCGGTTCTTTGTCACAAGCTCCTTCATAGGTTGAATGAGTAGATCACTCTTGGGGTTGTAAAATAAAGCCAGAGAGACTCTCTCCTTCTCTGAGTTCACAATCACTCTATGCTCCACACTCTTGTAAATTGCATTGCTAAGCACCTATTAATAACAATAATAATAAACAATATTATATTAATTACCGTAAAGAAAAGGGTTTCTGATGAATTTTAAAACCATCTGAAGGTGGGAGGGAAATTAATTAGGACCTGAATCTGATCTCCGATGTTGACAATGAAAGCATTGGGGACAGGTTTAACAGTGACCCAGTTGTCGCCTGATCTACGGACTTGGAGTCCGGCGACGTTTTCGTCGGGGAGTAGTAAGGTGAGGCCACCGGGGTCGGAGTGTGGAGAGAGACCAAGTGTGAGGTCTGGTTGAGGACATTTTGGGTAGAAATTAACCCTCAAGCAGGCACCAATATTCTCTCCTCCAAAAGCATCCTGAAGCTGGTCCTCTCCTAGTCCAAGATTCACAGATAGCATCTTCATCAGCTCCCCACATAGTTTCACCACTTGTTCTCCATATTCTGCAACCAATTCCCTGCGTTGGTTGAACCAGATCAGATCAGGAAAGGATCCTAACTCCAGAAAATATTTAATTTTTTTATAGTAAAAATCATATATGAGATCAATTGACTAACTACCCTTTTGTGTGTAAATTTAGACCAAAAAGAGGAAAACATTTGTACCAACTTTTGTTATTTGGTGATTTGTCTTGACGATGACTAATGCATTAGACAAAAGTGAAAGCAACACATTATATCGTCAACCATGAGGATCTTACCATATATAGTGATTTTATTCAATTAGGGAATTATTCAATATTTTGTCAAATTATAGAAAAGGCCATGCATTTTTAGTGATTTTAAGTATGAAATCTACTTTCTGGATTCCTATTTCTCCGATTTGCATGCATTTCAAATCTCTTACGTACTTCAAAAAATTTTAATTATACAATTTGACTTTTTCTTGTCAAACTTCAACAAAAAAATAAAAATAAAAATCTTCAGTCAAATAATAAAAAAAAAATAATGAACAGTTTAAAGAAAAATAAAGTTCCAACTTAAATTATTCTTCAGGACTTTAAAGATTCTGACATAAATTCAGGATAATTTTTCACAAATATTCATTTTTCATATCATTCCAAATAATTTGATTCTTTAACGTAATATTCTCACTGTAAAAAAAAAAAGTAATATTCTCATAAAAAACCCGTAATATTCTCAACAAAATGCAATCAAAATTTGTATATTATATAACAAAAGTTCAAAACGACCGATTCTGTATTGAAAACAATATATATATATATATATATATATATATATATATATAAATTATTATTATTATTTTCACATTACATTTGAAAGACAAAGACAGGTCTGGTTGGTGGTTAAACTTGGATTACATTTTACAGGAGTCCAAGTATTGGAAAAAGAAAAAGGATCTTTTCATCGAAAGAAATCAAACTTTCTTTTTAAAAAAACTAAAAATATAATAAAACAAAATTCCACGAGACTTTGAGAGACAAAATGAACATATAAAACATGTTTTAAACATGCATGATTAAAAGTCAATTTAAGTGACTAAAATGCATACCTGCATGAAGATGGGAGTGCAGGCCACTTGCTCTGGTCCCTAAGCGATTGAGGCATATAATGAAGAAAGAAATAGTCACTCCAATCCAGTTTAGCTCCTTTTTCGACTCCCAATCGACTACCGTACCCTTCGTAGGTCGTCGGAGAATTCGCGTACTCCTGTTTGACTTCAACCGGAAGCTTAAAGAACAGGCGCCACACCTCGCGGGCGCTTCGCATAAGTTCATGATTCACTCCATGGTTCACCACTTGGAAAAAACCCCACTCACGACACGCATCGGATATGTGTCTCAGCGTCTCGTCGCGAAGGGCCTTGTTGGACGACAACATGTCCTGAAGATCGATAACTGGAATGTTGATACGAAGATGATCAGGATTGTCTTTGAGATCATCATCAAAATTATCGGTTTTCAGTGAAGGCCTGTGAAGTAGTGGTTTGATGTAGCGTTCAGGGATTGATTTGATGCCACTGTCGGACAAAGATTGAACTCTCACTATAGGTTCAGGCCAGCCCTGTAGACAGCTCATCTTTCACTGAAATTATAAGCTAATTACAGAGAAGAAACAGAGAGAGAGAGAGAGAGAGAGAGAGAGAGAGAGAGAGAAAGAGAGAGAGAGAGAGAGAGAGAGGAGCTTGTTTTGGGGTGGTGATAGTGGAGTGGGATTGGGATGTTTATATAAGGATTTTAAAATGAGCTTTATTTCGGCGCCGTGAAGAACTTGATTTGCATATCACTATGGGTCCTGTTAATATGTGCATGTGTGTTTTTTTTTTTTATATTTGTTAATATGTGTTTGAAAAATCTTATGTATTAATCACAGGTATGAATCATTCAATCTAATAGGATTCATTGAATCCATTAGATTATATTAGAACCAGAATCCTAAATTAATTGAATTTCTAATTTAAATATGTAAGAAATCGGAAATAAAATCATATGTTAAGGGGTGTGCATGGTCCAATCAAATCCAATAGGATATATTGAATCCAATCCAATTGGACTGGATTTGAGGATATGATTGGATTAGATCAGATTATTAGCTTAGCTGGTAGATGGATGAGTTTGAGACTTGAGCAAATGACTTCCAAATTAACAGCTCGAATCCTATCAATGGTAAAAGCTTCAAAAAAAAAAAAATCTAGTCTAGATAGGTGAATAGATAAATAGTCAAAAAATATATATACATATGATTGGATCATATTAGATCGTGGATCAAAGCAAATTCTTGAATAATACCCGTTACATCATAATTTTCAAATCCATTTTATGTCGGTGTAACGAAAAAATGTGAAAGATACCACATCTGATCAGCTTTGTTATCCAATTATTGATATCAAAAATCAAACTTCTATGAGTGATCTCAGGGTCAACATTAACATAATGGTATCATATAATTGGCGCTACTCTAATAAAAATAGGAAGAGATAAAATTAAGAAGGTAATGGTTTTCATTTGGGTTAGTTTGTCCCCCTCTATGGATGGAAAGTGCATTTTGAGTAGGCAAACTCACCAATCACCATAACCTACTCTGGTTGGTTGGCCGAGATAGAGAGTGAGAAATTTGATGGACGAGTGAGTTTTGTTTTGTACTCAGGAAAAAAAAAAAAAAAAAAAAAAGTATATTGTTGACTAAGCCAGTCTAATTAAAAAGAGGAGGAGGGATTTTCTCCACGTGTCTAGTAAGGGAAATTGCATGATCTAAAATGCCACTTAAATTATTATTTTAATTGTTATATTTTATTATTAATTTGCTTGATATGGTTTAATGGATACAGAAACAGAGGTTCTGTCTTGTCGCTAGTGTTGTTCTGTTTGTGTATATCTTCGTGAACAGAGGTTTCTTTCAAGATCATCACAGAGAGAATTCACCTTTTTTTTTTTTTTTTTCAATGAAAGAGAGAGGTTCGCGTTTATTAGCCGAGAAGGAGAATGAAATTGTACTCAAAAAGGAAAGGATTTTGTACATAATTTGTATTTTTATATTAATTTATCATACAAATAATAATTATATTAGTTGTAGTTTCTGTCTTTATTGGTCCCAAAATAAGTAATGGTCGCCATTACTACACAAGCTACTTAATTATATAACATTTACTTCATGTTTTGGTCCAAAAAAAAAAAAAGTAAAACAGTGAACATCTACACTAAAAAAACTTAATAGTAAAGTCTTTTCATTTGTTTTGTTAGTTGTTGATACATGATCACTAGAGACATTTATCGATTTCGAAATCTTACACTATATTTGGTTTGAAGAAATTCGAGAGAAAGGAAAGCAAAGGATTTTATGGATTTCTAATTTCTTATTTTGATGGTTAAATAAGAGGGAAAGGAAAGGGAATGGAGGGAAATGAGGGGAATAATTTCTTCTTATTTTATACACTTTGGTTTCCATCCAAATTTGAGAGAAAAGATAAAGAAAGTAATTCACCATTAATAATTTTTTTAAAATCCCAAAAATAGCCCTATATATTGTTGGTATTCATATTATTAAAATAATGGTATTTTCGTAAATAAAATAAAACCACTATTTTTTCCTTTCTTTTACATCCATAACCATCAAAACAACGATCATTAAAACCGCTATCATCTCCTTTCCTTTTATTTCAATTCCTTTCAATCAAACCAAACATAGTGTTATTGATTTAATTCTAAATGACTTAGTATAAATCACATTAAAATCCGTCAATCTAACTTTAAGTTGATATACATGAATCATAAACAAATGGTCGTAACTAATTTGTGGGAAAAGCATACATCATATCACAATAATAATTAAAAGAACTAGATATTTTCTAGAAGCATGTGTGGCTTTTATGTGGATGATAGACCATATTTCCTAAACGAGAAAGAAGTTGTATGTATGCCGACATGAACAAAGAAAACTTTCATTATTTATTTGCCAAGAGAGGAGAGGAGAGATAGTTGTCACAAAAAAGAACTACTCCATGAAAACTAGGCAGAGCCGACATAACATTAATATGTCATGAATTCATTACTGGAGATTACTTTAATTTGTTTTTAGTACAATCTTGATTTTTTTAGTTTATGATCTTGTGCTTCAAGAGAGGATAAGATTAACTTATTAATAAGATAACAACGACATATATATATTCAAAATTTTGTCCAATATTTTGATATGGAATCATTTGATCAACTTCTACACTACAAGTTTTTACTAATCCGTAATGAAAATGTTTGAGAGAGAACTTATTCCTTAGTAGAAAGTAGGGAATCGAGTTCCTTTTCCAAACAAAAATTTAATTATTAAATCTGTGTAGAACCCATATAATTTGATTTCTGATTGATTTTAGTAACCATGGTATATATTAATAATTAGGAACGAACTAAGTCCGTTTCCCTTTTAGGATTCCTAATCAATAAACACAACATTATAAAAATCGAATGAATGGTCTAGAAAGAACCCAAAATATATAGAATTTGGTGTGAACATGTTGAAAAGGAGACTGGCTTTTTGTGTTGTATACAATATTGTAAGTAGTGGATGAAAGTTGAGCAATAGAATTTGGTTCATATCATATGTATATTTTAAGTGCCTAAGTGGGGGTTGTTCATGTATTTCTGTTTTCATGATTATTTTACCTTAGAAAAATATTTGCAAGTGCTGGAAATTTTTAGTGGTTTATTAGGATCACATGGAACATATTACAATATGTTGGTAATGCTTTGGTCATCGACTCCATGACTGCCGACTTATATTTCCACTGTATATATTTATCATGCATACACACAAACACAACACACTCATATATAGTTGCTTGTCAATTTTTTTATTGTTTTTTTATTGTTTTTTATATCCAATCCACCATAAATGCAATAAGTTAGAGTAAGGGCCCATCACCGATTCGATTTTATTTTGGTATGAATCGGTTAGAATAAGGACCAATCATCAATTCGATTTTATTTCGATTTAAATTTATTTTGGTAAGTAAATAATTACTCTACCCATAACCTAAATGATAAAATTTACAATATGAACATATTTATATATAGTTCTTTTTACAACCTAATATAACTCCATCAGTGTGTTGTATGTGGGTCATATATTATGGAGAAGTTTTGATAAGTACATACACTTTGAGTTAAAGTATGTAAATCTAATGGTCTACACTCCACATCCAACACACTGATTTAAAAATTTTCATAGATATATAATCTTTCTCTTGTCAGTGCGATAAAATATAAAATTTATCAATTTTTTATATATGGACCATAAATTATAGAGAAATACTGATATATTATCGATAGTAATAACTCAACTCAATGCAATATAACATTGAGATAATTAATATATAGATACCATGAAAATTATCGAACATATTCATACAATGTATCGAAAACTTTCTCAAACATGTAATTCAAGCGGCAGCACAGTTTTTAAAGTTAATAATGTGACAACAGAGATGATGTGGGGTAAGATAATTGGGAACACGTGGGATCTAGAGTGCACAAGTGTCTTGTATAAAAGTCCAATATAAAAAGTTGTTTGGCCGACATCACTGTACTGTGTACCAATGTCCAAGTGACCACTAAGCTTTTTATTTTTATTTTTCATCACGTGCGTAACCATCTGTGGTCTGTCAACATCTTTCCTTTATAAAATATAAACCACACGTGATCAATACTTATCCTCTTTCCCCACACTACTTTTCTTTTTCTTTTTATCTCGGATTTTGATATCCAAAACTTATCTCTACTTAGTCTTAATCAACCGATGTAAACACGATTCACACTTGAAAACGTGGATTTAGATTTTTTATTGATCTGATTTTTTTTAATATTTTTAAAGTATATAACTGATTATTGATAAAGTGATTGTGAAGAACCAATCATATCATAACCATCTATTTATTACAATACTTATGTATCATGGGATTAAATGAGGTTAGGAAAAAGATAGAACCTCATAGAATCCAAATTCTTAAAATATATGTAATTCTCACCTAATAAAATGGATTTTGTAATTTGACGAATAAATATGATACTCGAAACTGTATCACCAACTTAAAAGAGAAGGTTCACGACCATTTTATTAAAAATGAATAAGTTAGATTTTTCTCTTATTTATTAAGTTTCTCTTGACATCTACTATTAAAATAATAATTATTATAATAAAATAAAATTATACAAATTATAAAAGTTTGCTTATATATTATTTTTATCGTGACTTAGAGCATCTCTAATGGTATCCTCAAAAATCAGAAAGTAATCAAAATTTGATTATTTATCCAAAAAAACATTGTCCAACAAAGTCACTAAAATTTAGTAATAGTAGTTATCAATAATCAAATTACCTCTTTAATAATCAAATTTGAAGATTGACTTTCAATCATCAAATATAAACTTAATCCAAAATAACTGATGTTGTAATTTTATTATTTCTCTCTCATATGTGGTTTTTTTTTTTTTTTCTTTGATCACCTATGTATTTCATTATTGTCTCAACCTCAAAAATTTCAATCAGTTAAAATTCGTCACTTCATTATGAATAGATCAATACTCATATCATATACCTTCTCCTGTCTTTTATAGTTTATTTTATTTTATTTTATTTTATTATTTTTTTTTTTTTTATTTAGCAAACAAAAATGTATCATTGTGGTATCATTACAAGTGTACTATTGTGTACTATACAATTAACAAATTTAACAATCCCTAAAAACAATCCTTAAATGCTGATGTGACAACTTTTTTTTAACATATAAGAAACATAAACACAAACACACAAATTAACATTTTTTTTAATTATAATTTGTGTCTCAAGATAATTATTATAAACAATTATCAATTATTTTACACGAAATTATTGTAATAAACTATCGTCAAGACAAATACATCTACTAATAAATTGTATTTTTAATTTATTATCCCTTTCGAAGCTATTTCCCCCTATTCCCTCCGTATTATCTTATTATAAGGTCAAAATTAAGCTTAAAAATCTCTTTAAAAAATAATAATAATAAAGGACTTAGATCCCGTTTGATTTTTGGTCCGAAGACTGAACAATGTTATTGAAGACTGAAAACTGAATATAAGCCATAAGTTGTTTATTTTTTTAAGTTAAATATATCTGAAAATAAATATGTTTACATCTATACGCTTCTAACTATTATTTGTTATATGTTTACATTTTAATATATTAAGGACTACTATAACAATTAATTTAATAATTCTAAAACAAAATTATTTAGTTATTAATAATATTTTAAATTGATCTAATTTTATTTTTCTTCTATTATGTTATAGGTTGTATTGTTCTTATATTCTGTTGTAAATTTCATTGTTCTTTTTTTTGCTTTCCAGTCTAGTTTATTACTGTTCTCTAATTTTTTTTTGTTTTCATGTAAATAAATTAAATGTTCTGAGTTTCATTATTGCTTCATTACCGTTCTCCAATTTGTTGCTTTCATTTTAATTAGTTAGGTATAAAATAGTTATTATAATGGGAGAACTTTTATAGTAACCAGCTTTACTATTTTTGTTAAAGATTATTATTTTTACTGTTTTTGTAAAAATTTTCACTTTTTGGATAAGATTGCCTTTCTTTATAAAAAAATAAATTCTCTTTTTCTTCTTTTTCTACGCAATAAAAACTCAATTTTTTTTTCTTTTTCTTCTTCTTCTTCACAGGCCTCCATAGTATGTTTAATTGGTGGTTTGATGTGTTTAATTGATGGTCTGGTGTGTTTAATTCGTTTTACTCTGGTGTGTTTAATTGTTTTTGCTCTTGTGTGTTTAATTCGTTTTGCCTGGTGTGTTTAATTCGTTTTGCCCTGGTGTGTTTAATTGTTTTTGGAGTAGTGTTATTGGCACACCTCCTACTGATCTATTTATACCCTACTTATTTAAATTTTGATTTAATTAAATAAAGCTAAATGTTTTTATTAATTTATTTTATTTATTTCAAAAACTACCCTTTTACTTATTGTTTAAACTTAATAAACCCCGTCTCTAATATCTCTATCTATCTCATATCTCATAATCTCTGGTTTCGTCTTTCTCTCACCTTAAATGAACGAATTTTATTATTATTATTTATTTTTTAGTGTTTTTTAAAATTATTATTTAAGTTCAACTATAAATTTTAGATGGCAAGAGAGATTAAATAAAGAGGCTTTTATTGCGACTTGTGAGAGGGATAGACCGGAAGAGAGACTAAAATTTGAAAATGGCAGAACCGCTAGATGGCTTAGACGCGAAAACATACAGGCCAAGCTCATTATTGTTGATGACGCCTTTGTCAATCCTCAACTAGTAGAAATTTTCTTGATTCAAATACAAAGAGAGTATAGATGTGTGTCATTAGTTTGTATTTTTTAAACTTTGTATCGGAAAATTTGAATCAAATTGTTAGCAGTATAGTAGTATACCTTCAAATTGAGAATGAATTGCGGAACAATAGACTATTTTACCAAAGCAACTGCACAACCACCCCATCCCCATCCAGCCCTAGTAAGCCTAGCCCCTAGAGCACCAACCCTAAGAAAAGAGTAAAGAAGAGAGTAACTCATAACAAAAAGCATGAAGGAAAAAAAAAAAGATTAATTGCACAAACGGCCCCTGAGTTTAAACATAATTGCATGTATATGAAATTTTTACCTTTAATTGCACAAACATTCCCTATAATCAGTTGACTTCGTTAAATCTAACCATTGACCACAATTTTAACCAAAAAATGACTAAATTGCCCCTAGTTACCTATTTTATTATTAATTAAATATATACTTTTTTTTTGACAATTTATATATAAACTTAAAATAATAATTATATACAATACTTAATTTATTTATTTAATAATTTTTATAATCCGTTTTTTACATTTTTATAATCCATTTTTTAATAGATTAATTAAGTATTATATATAATTATTATTTTTAAGTATATATATAATTATTATTTTTAAGTATATATATAATTATTTTTTTAAGTATATATATAATTATTTTTTTAAGTATATATATAATTATTTTTTAAGTATATATATAATTATTTTTTAAGTATATATATAAATTGTTAAAAAAAAAAGTATATATAATTAATTATAAAATAGGTAACTAGGGGCATTTTAGTCGTTTTTTGGTTAAAATTGTGGTCAATTATTATATTTAACAAAATCAACTAATTACAGGGGATGTTTGTGCAATTATGGATAAAAATTCCATATACATGCAATTATACCTAAACTCAAGGGATGTTTGTGCAATTAGTCAAAAAAAAAAAAAAAACTACCCACAAACGAAACGAAACGAAACAAAAAGTAAAGAACAAGTATTTGTTTTGGTTATCATCATTTCACTTTCAGATCCTAAAAGAATAATGAGATTAAATAATAATCAATATCTCATATGTAATGCACCCCAAATGTTTGATTTATTGTTTAAATATGATTCGGTATGAGTATATTTAGGGTTTAAGAGTTATGAAAAAAAAAATTCAAGAAAAAGATTAAAAGAACTTTTTTTTTTTTTTTTTTTTAAAGGAATGTGAGGTTTTATTAGATTTATTTTATAAAATATTTTTTTTTTCCTTAAATTGTATGTCGCTTTTAGTAATTTCGATAAAATAAACAAAAAATACTAAATAATTAAAAAAATGGAGCATAAATAGATCAATATGGGGTGTGCCAATAACACCACTCTTGTTTTTGTCTTGGTGTGTTTAATGAGTTTTACCTGATGTGTTTAATTGGTGGTATGGTGTGTTTAATTGATGGTCTAGTGTGTTTAATTTATTTTACCCTGATGTATTTAATTGTTTTGCCCTAGTGTATTTAATTCATTTTGCCCTGGTGTGTTTAATTGTTTTTGCCTTGGTGTGTTTAATGAGTTTTGTGTGATGTGTTTAATTGGTAGTCTGATGTGTTTAATTCGTTGTACCCTAGTGCGTTTAATTGTTTTTGTCCTGGTGTGTTTAATTCATTTTACCTGGTGTGTATAATTCGTGGCATGGTGTGTTTAAACAAAATGAAATATGGAAAATTTGTTTGAAAAAAATTAAATCAGAACAAATTTGAAATTTTTTTCAACAAAACTCAAACTCAAACCCAAACCCAACCACAACTCACACCATTCATAAAAACAACCACAACTCAAACTTAAAACAACCACAAATCTGAATTTTTTTTTAAGCACAACCACAACTACCTTAAAAAAAAAATATGGAAACAAAAAATTAACACTTAAAAACAAAAACTAACACTCAAATTCAAACCTTATTTAAATTTGGAAATTTTTCAAAAAAAGAGAAAAAAAAAAAAACTGAAAATTTTTAAAAAAATCTTGAAAAATTTTCAAATCTAAAAATTTTTGTTTAAAAAAAACCTGAATTTGTTAAAAAAATCTAAAAAATCAACCATAACCACAATCCAAACTTAATAATCTGGAAAACAAAACTTCAAAATTAAAAAAAAAAAAAACTAAAATTTATAAAAAAAATCTGGAAAAAATGTGAAAGAGAAAGAGAAGAGAAGAGAGGAGAGAAAGAGAAGTAGAAGAAGGAGAGACGATCGGACGACCGACTATCAGAAAACCACCAAATCTGAAATTTTTTGATTTAAAAAAATCTGATTTTTATTTTAAATCTGGAAAAAAAAAAAGAGAAAGAGAAAGAGAAAGAGAAGAAGGAGAAGGAGAGAACAACGATCGGACGGAGGAGAGAAGGAGAGAAAGAAGAACGAGGCGTGAGAAAAGGAGAGAGAAGAGGTTTTGAAAAAAAAAATAGGGACAATTTTGTCTTCACAGCCCATTTGTTTACAAAAACAATAAAAATGATAATTTTTGACAAAATCAATAAGACCTCATAATTTTTGTTTAAAAAGCCTTATTTCCTCTATTATAATTGTTATTGTTGTTGTCATGCATAAATCAATTTCCCTTACCATGTTTAACTTATCTCTAAAATTTCAATTTAGCCTGCGAAATCAAATCCCCTTCGATGTGCCTTCGGGAGATCAAGTTATCCACTAAATTATTACAATACAATTTACTGCTAGATTAGAGAAAAATACAAAATTGAAAATAAGTTAGATTAGTGAGGATAGTTTTGAAAGTAACTTTTTTTTAAAACAAATTCCAGTGTTTTTTTATTGAGTGAAAAGTGAAATTTTATCACTTTTATAAACAAGTGATTTTAGGTTTACTTTCAAAATCCAAGACAATCCCACCATTTGTATAGTTGGTGGTATAGAATACAAAATTCAAGATCAAAGATGTGATATCGCAACTAGTGATTTTTCAAGCCACCATTATGGGCAGGTTGCCATGGAGGAACAATCTTTCAAAACAATCCCACAAAATCAAGAAATGATAGAGGGAGTGGAAATTATGCAGATTCAAAAATTTGAAAATCCCGTAATTAATGTGGAAGACAAAAATGATAGCATTCAATTATCTCCACATTTATTTGAATTAAATGTGATTGATACTAAGGATTCACAATGAACCGGGAAACAACCAATATGTGAAGAGAAGTTGACCCAATCTCTGAAGGGCGGTTTCCGGTGATAACCAACACATTTAATGTACTTGCAGAAGATTATGATCTAATTGATAGTCAAATAGCTAAATAATCTCTTAATTAAGATGCGGGAATTAATGTTAATTTCACCCATGATTTGAATACCAAGTATTTAAATTTGGAAGATAATAATGAGAATCATTAATGTTCTCTAAGAATTAGAAGTGATTATTGACAATCTAAGAATTAGAAGTGATTAGCAAGTTTTGGATGAGATTTCAAAAGATAAAAGAGGAAAGATTAATTTGGAGAATATATTAGAAACTAAGATATTCATGCTTCAAATTTTAATAATGGTACAAAAGATCTTGTGTTTGACCATAATTGGATTCTGGTAAAATCTGCGTGTCTTTTTAGATTAATATGTTTTGGGAATAACAAAAAAATAAAAAGATTTTAGGTATACTTTAAATGATTTTATAATTTTAAAAATCAAACAAAATGAATGAAGCACATTAAGCATTGTTAAGTATCAAGTAGAAAAATCAAAAAATTAAACAGGGCCTTATGAATTGAGATAATGTATAAATTAATTTATCAAACATTATCTCATTTGTATGGGCTACATTAATTTCCTCAATATCACGCAAAATCGTGGCGTGAGCTTTTCTAATGAAAAATGAAAATGATGTCAAACTGCTTGCATGCACTGACGCATTGTTTCTTTGTATTAAAGTCAAAAAAAGTATATATTTGACAGATATTGCTGATTAAAATATTTTTAATTTGTAATACAATTAATTAAATAAGCTGATGTGCCATGCATTATTTTTCATAAATATGGTTAGGTTCATAATTATGGTTAGGAATATAGAATAGATATTTCCATAGTCTTTTAATTAGCTTGTTTTATTTGACTTTTTGTAAAAGTACCTATATATGAATAAAATATGGGAATATATATATAAATATTTGGAATATAATGCGGATAAAATTTGGAATAGCAAATACTTTTATTATTTTATTTTATTTATAAAAAAAATAAAATAATAAAACATGCATTGAAGTAGAAATACTCCTAATAGAACATTCAAATTTGAAGCAAATACTCCTTCAAACAAAAACAAAAAATTAAAAACAAATGCAACAGATAAATTTTGATTTTTGATATCTATATATATATATATCTATAGTGTGGAGAACTATGATAATTATAGTCTTCAGATTTTGGTGGTAGGGTCCCCCTTGTTTTTTTCTACTTTATTATGTAAAGACTTAATAGCACTGGACCTCCTGAAGTGTACGTGAATTTGTAAATTGCCCCCTAAATGTCCACGTGAATTTGTAAATTGCCCCCTAAATGTTTTTTTTCGACAGTAAACCCCTCAAACTTTTTTTTTTTTTTTTTTTGCACTAGCTTGTTTTATTGCCCTCTGAGGAGGGAGCATCTCCATAAGAGTGGTGCAAAGAAAAAGAGAGTTCGAGAGATTCGCTGTCCAAAAAAAACATTTATGGGGCAATTTGTAAATTCTCGTACACTTCCTTCAATGGGGGTGCTATTAAGTCTTATGTAAATAACTAAATATTAATGGTGTAATAAAAGATGTTGCCAATATGGCTGGACGCTCCCCAAGAGCCTCTGCCACCACGGTTCAAAGCCAAGTGAGTGCATGTATATTTGTATATATATTCTTAGTCCCACCTTGGCTATACAATCTCAAGTGTAGGGAGCCCTTTCCCAGTTCTTGGAGCATCTTCAGAAGAAAAAAGAAAAGAAAAGAATAAAAAAAAAAAAAAAAAAAAAGTTGCAAGCTAAACATGAGACATCTTTGTGTTGTATCACGTGAAGGGCAACTTGGTCACGTCAACAACTACAAGTTTGTGCCTTCACGCACTCACTATGGCCCATAATTAAATCACAAACTTTTTAGTACAATTAATGGTAGAGAAAAGAGAGATTCATCAAACACATTTATGAAATGTTCAAAATTTTATATTTATCTTTTGAAATATAAGAAAGTGTATATTGATATTAAATAAATATTGAATTTTTATAAAAGTTCTCTGTTGACTCTTCAAATTAGTGGATGCATGCTTTTTTTTTTTTCTTTTTTTTTTTTTTTGTTATTATTATTATTATGGGAAATTGGTGGATTCTTACTTGCTGTAAGCTGTTTTGATGAATTGGGGATTAAGAGATTGGATAGAATATTTCAATTAATCAAAAGGCCGGTTTTAGGAATTTTAATTTCTGTTAAGTTTTGATTGAAACAAATAAATACACTTATTAAGATTTAAAAAAAAAATAGTCATTTAAAATAACACTAATGTTAGACAATAAAAAAAAATTAAAAAAAAAAAAAAGTCAACCAAATAATATGATAAGTGAGTTGTTCATTTATCGCATCATCTCATGATTTGTACGGTAATAGACAGTTCTTACTATGTCATTTGGGTTAATTTTTATGGTTATATTATTCTTAAAATAAAGAAAAAGAGAAAAACACCTTCATAGAATAGTTCTTAAATGTTTATTATTTTTAACTATTTACGAACGAAAAATACTTTGATAGATGATGTTTTCATTTTTCTAAAATGAACAACTCACTACTCTTCAAACTTTAATTAAATCAATACCCTAATATATTTTATATGCCGATGATCAGAAACCTTGTAGATTGAACTAGATAATATATAAAATGCAAGCTAGTAAACTGGAAAAAACCAATTACCATATCTTTTTGGTTTTTTTTTTTTTTTTTTGTTCTAGAGTTATCAGGCCGTGCATGCAAATTGCAATGTCGTGTTTAATACTAAAAATAACATGAAGTAGAGCATTTTGATATTTACCCGAAGTTGTAGTTTGACCTAATATAGTAATCAAATTCAATGATTAAAAATTGAATCAGTGAAACTTACAAGAGTAGATGTTGTGCAAGTGTGAAATTGAATCAATACAATCAAACTTGTACGTAATCACTTACTAATACTGTTAAAAAAGTAGTACTCGAGAGTAGTGTGTTGTCAACTCATTTTCACTTCATCGATCGTCATATCATCAGCCACCTTCATCTCCATGTGGAACCACGTCCATCCATATGTCATTCAACTTATTTTTCAGCTCAAAAACCAGCCCACAGATAATAATAGTCGAGAAAAAAAGAGAAGAAAATGAAATGCATTATGCATCGAATATATATGCATGATAATTTCTTACAGCACTGATGTTCGAAAATTTAGTTAAGCTTTCACATGTTATTTATTATTTTTTATTTTTTATTTTTTTTTTCCTTGAAATATATTCAGTGGAGTTTACATATTAAACATGGGTTTTGATAAATTTTCAAGGAAGTTTGTTTTTAAAGAGTTTTTTTTTAATTTAGTTAACACTCTAAAGATCAACTCTGACGGGGTTCAAAAATTAAATGACACTTTGTCTAATTTTAAGAGTATCACTGTTTTAATAATTTAGATTTAAATAGAACTTAAGGTGTATATCTGACAAAAATACCTTTAAAACACACTTACAAAAATAAGTCTCGCATTTTTTTTTGTTTTTGGTGTTTTCAAGACTTATTTTGGGGTTTTCGAGACTTATTTTGTATTTCCAAGACTTTACAGATAATTTTCGAGATTTTTCAGGTAGTTTTCGAGAATTTTTGACAGTTTCCAAGATTTTTCGAGACTTTTTTACAATTTCCGAGACTTTCTATGCAAAAATGAAGGTCATCTTCTTTTTCATTTTCCAAATTTTATTTGGCCATCTTCTTCATTAAAACCTCCATTAGAGGTCGAAATCAGCCTCTAATGGAGGTCCTTCATCAACAGAGGATTTCGATAAAATTAAACGTAATAAAAGAAGGGGATGAAAGTATTTTAGTCCTATAGTGCCATTTAAACTTAACTTACTAAAATGATAATACTCTCAAAATTCAACATAAAAAAAAAAAAAAAATGTTATCTAATACCATTTCCACACTCTGATATTATAATGAAAACCATTGAACTAAGATATTTGAATAAGCTAATAATATATCGAAGAATATATATGAAATTTCAACGCGTAAATAATGTTTTTGTTTCTTAGTAGTAACATTGTATGTAGATGATGTGAAATCTCAATCAATATCGTATTGAAAACCATTGAATTAAGAGATTTGAAATTAAAATATAATAATATATGGAAGAAAATATGAGATTCAACATGTTAATAATATTTTTGTTTCTTGATCGTAATATTGTAGATGTGAAATCTCAATCAGTATCGTATAGTATTGAAAACCATTGAAATAATAGATTTGAAATTAAAAGATAATAATATATATAGAAGAAAATATGAGATTCAACGCGGTTATAATACTTGTGTTCTTCTTGGTTGTAATATTGTATATATGAAATCACAAACAGACTGCGACACAATCATAGACAAGCATGGTGTTGATTATTGGTTCATAAGAAAATCGTATGTTCTGGCATAAAACTTTTAAAAGGGACGACTAAGAGCATCAAGCAAAGATGTCAACTGATCAATTAAAATCATTTGTGGATAGAATGTGTTGCAGATAAATCATGTGTGCTAATATTTCTTTACAGGTATATTCTTTGGGTCCCTTAATTTTGCACGAAGAAAAGGCATTGCCTAGTCACTAGTGTGTGTTTTCTCACAACAATTCTAAATTTCTAAGGACTTGTAAAAAAAAAAAAATACAAAAGTCTATGTCGACTAGTGTTTGTGTACAAGTTTTACAAGTAATTACCTTTTTCATTAATGCAGGCTACACTTGGCACTTTAACATTTAATTATTAAAAATCAGCACTAAAAAAAATGATTTTCTATTAACGCTTTTGACCAATTTATTAAAGCCAAAGGTACAATTTTTTATTTTTATTTTTTAAATTTTATAAATGTTTATATCAGATTCATGTTCAGCTAATATATACCTACATTTTCCAATCTTATAAAGAATATTGGCTCCGTTCTATATATACATTTGAATTCTTACATCATATAGGTCAAGATCTGTCGAGATCCAGTAAAAACTCTAGTATGTAAACATTATTATAGCAATTATCGAACACAAATACTTCAAGAAAATCGTCTAAAAAAGCAACAAGAGTTGCGTCACTAATGAAATATTGATGATGAAAAATTAAGTGGAAAGCAGCGAAGCTGCCAGATGATGTTGAGAGTTGTACAATGATAATGAGATGCAGAAAATCAATGCTTCGTTAAAAACCACGTTTGTTTTAAAGCACATATATACAGACTTGAGCTAGCTTTTAAACGCCGTGTATTTTTAAAATTGTAAATAACGTTAAATCTTAACGTCTGAATATATTAAAAGTACGAATTTATACATTGAAAGGTTTTTTTAAATTGTTTTTTAGCGTGGTTTAGTCCCCTCCTCCTCATGGAAGTTCTGTGACGGTGACTAGACGGTGACTAACACTAAAAAAATGTCCGAAACAGCAGCGCCTAACAAGACAGAAGATGCCCACAAAAAAATTTCTAGCATTCATGAGCTCCCTCGTGGCAACAGTCTTCAGTTTGCTATATTTTCTTCCTAATTATTACAATTTTCTTATCCGTTGAATACACACTTCAAGAAATTTCGATGACAAATAGTTCGTGTTTCTATTTATCACGATGACGTACATTAATGAAATTGTAAATTCGAATTTAATTTCTACACTTTGATATCTAAGTCCTTAATAGTTTTTTATTTTTTATTTTTTTTTTTAATGTTGGGCTTTATTATAGAGAAGCCCAACAACTCAGTGGGCTACTTGTTATCTTTTTGGTCTATAAACAAAGATTGTATATTATTTACATAAATATGTACTCAGAAATTTGGTGGGGTGCACTTAGTATATTACTCCTCCAAATCCTGCTATGTATCCGTCCAATGGATGCATGCCATGTGTCAAGGAAAACAGATTTCCTGTAGAGGAAACTGGAAGGAATTAATTTCCTGCAGGCTGCAGCTTGAAACAAACAAAAAAGGACAAACCAACCTTAAAATATAAAATCTTATTACCAATCTCATACTCAATTTTATTTATTTATTGGAATTTATTAATTAAAAAGAAAAATAAACAAATATGCTATGTCAGAGGGAACATAAAATGAATATAACAATCATAATTCTTATAATACTTAGCTATCAAATATGGAAAACTCGGTCAAGATACATGGATTTCTTCTCTTTTCATATGTATATAGACTATATAGTCAATATAAATAATACAAGCAGATAGTGTTTTTATTACAAAAGACAAACTCTGATGAGCATTGCATGGCTGATCAAGCTCAACAAACCCAAATGAAAAATAATAATAAACGTAGATATATCTTGACAAATCACCTAATAAGCATTAACATAATGCTTTGATCTTATTTGTATATAATATCACCAGAGATGATTTGATTGATTCCATGATTTTGATCAAATCTTGGGAGCAATTAAATTCTCTGTGAAATCCTAAAGATTTCACCTGTACAAGTAATTAAGAGTTTCGGGTGGTACAGACAAAAATCTAAACTACGCGTATCATCTTATGTGTTGAAATGATAAACATTACGTACTATGTCTTTAATTATCCGAAACTTCTTTTACCTCCCAAAATTTACAGAAAACTGGGGACTAGAGGAGATGGGCAAGCTTGAATGTTCCAGGGAAAGCAGCTCATAGGATCCTGACCAAATGATGTGACTCTGAACATTTGTGGGAAATAATCATCTTCAATCCTGACTCTCTTCATAGCTCGGATACCTTCTCCGGATTCTATTTCGTAGTTTCTGTCACGATCAGCATCCGAATCTGATTCAAATTCCTTTGCATTCGATTCAGAATCCTCGGAGAGGGGAGGCAGTGATGTGGGAGGAGAATAAACAGGCCTATAGCTGCCTCCTGCAGTAGCTTTTGTGAGGGTATTATTACTGGTCTTGTTCATGTTTTCCTTGGAAATTCTATCAAGAAATCTTCCTTGTGCTTCGATTTTAAGCTTCAAGCTCCTCTGAACCTTCCGTATAAAGCCAAAATAAGTATATCGATAAACAAGATAAAATCTTCGATAGAAAAAACTTATCATGTCATCATATAATTAATATTTTCGTATATATTTTTTTTTCAAAAAACTACAAATCATAGTGAATTTATTTCGTTTGACTATTTTGGTACCTCAAGTTGATCACACAATCGCTTTTCAACTTCCATTTGCATTTGTAAGGCTTCGTGGAGTTGCGCAGCACTATAATTACATAACGTCATGAAATCGATTAAATAATGTTTTGTGTAGAAAAATATGAAATTGAAGAAGTCTTCAAAAAAAATTAAATTAAAGTACACTCCAGGGTGGTGATGATATACTTACGATGTTGTACCAAAATTAGGCAAAATCTCTGAAATGTTTCTCCTCTCAAACTTGCCTCCTGCAATTCAATAAACAACACATCTTTTCTGTTTTCTTCTCTTTTTTCTTGAAATTGTAATCATCGATGAAGAAAATTTTAAGTTCATCAAAGTCTAATAATTAAAACTTACTAGTAGCTGATTCTGGTATAAATTTTGAGATCCTGTACTTCTGAAGAAACAAGCAAAAGAAAAAAGTTGATCAGATTATTATTATGATCAAGTCGTACATATATATAAATACATACATACATACATACATACATACATAATGAGTCACGATAAGTAAATCTTAATCGTGATATCTCCATTTTAGTTAAATTTTGGACATCGTAACTGGAGAATGACTGCGTACATGCATGCTTTCACATAGCATGAGAGAGAGAGAGAGAGAGAGTACCTGCAAGTGACTTTTGACATGGAAAATTGTCAGTCTAGGAATGTTCATAGCCTTCAAAATTCCCTTTGGTGTAGCTCCTGAAAAAAAAAACAAAAAAAAACAAACCATGATCATGATCGTTATCAATGATCAAACGGTCCACACAGCTGCATGATGATCAACATATTTTTCGACTTACGATCAGGACCACCGAGCTGATTAACAGCCTCTTCGAAGCGATCATGGAGCTCTTGCGTCCAGCGCAAGCGTTCTTTGGCAGAGCCATCTGATCGGCTACAACCCATTTTATCAGAGAATCAGGCAAGCAAGAAGATAAGAGTGTATATGAGCAAAATTGGGTTCCTTGAAGAGAGAATTATAGAGAGAATAATAACAACCAAAGACAAATTAAATACAGTTGTGAATAAAAATAAATATTCAAGGGTGTCGATGAGCACTAAGAATTTTTTTTGTATAGAATTAGATACTATTTAATGTCGCTAACTACCGGAGTTTACCAAGATTTTCCAGAGTCCAAACCATATCAAACTCAAATCAATATTTCTTTCTATTCTTCAAAAACAAAAAAAACAAAAAAAAAAAACAAAATACCATTTGTGAGAAAATCCAATCTTTTCAAGCCCCTAATGTGTCCAAAAATATAGAGAGTTCCTTTTAACATTTCACTATCCGAACAAGTCAATTCCTATTATTATTATCTGTTCCAAGTATCCGAACAAGTCAATTCCTATTATTATTATCTGTTCCAAGTACATAAATCTTTCTACGTAATGTCTATGTGTGTATGTTTTGTGGTTGGACATCAGAATATCAGTTTAGGTGACAAAATCTACTCGAGTTTGATGTGGGTTTGAAGATCTTTTCTTACATTATTAAAACAATTATATTTCTGAAATGATCGAAAAACCCAATTTATAAATATCATATGGATCTTGAAATGATATAATTTATCAAATTACAGTTTTTAATAGAACATGCGTAAAGGGTAAAGGGATCAAATTTTCCCTTGTAGACACACAACTTATAGCATACTTATAACACAATTGTTATCTCATCCCTTTTTAAATTATCAACCAC
This sequence comes from Acer negundo, assembly GCA_035582765.1. NCBI lineage: Eukaryota > Viridiplantae > Streptophyta > Magnoliopsida > Sapindales > Sapindaceae > Acer > Acer negundo. The sequence goes on along the minus strand of CM069243.1, from coordinate 19,842,848 downwards.
ACTTAATGATATGACACTTGTGTTATAAATATACTATAAGTTGTGTGCTTATCAGAGAAAAACCGGTAAAGGGATACAGTTTGCCCTGTATACAATCAAATTGATAACATGAACATGAGTATATGACCTAGCTCTCCCAGAATTCCAGATCGAGCTTGGATCAAACAATTGATAAGAAAGATTGACAATAGAAATAAATCAACCATGAAAGTATTATCATGAATTGTCACAACATTAACAAATTCTAATAATACATAAGTTAAACATTTAAGCAAGTATCTCAGGAGGGAAGGAGCCCTTAAAAGCAATCTGTTATAAACAAACAACGCATTAAATTCGTTACAGAAACTTAATAATAATGACTTTTGAAAGGTGACATTTCTATACTATGTCAGCAACTGAAACAATGCTGTTCAAAGCACTCCCTTTGGCGCTACTGCCTGCCTCTCTTCATGCTGCAGGAAGGGCATTTGTATTGCTTGATACTCTCAGCCTTGGCGGGTGTTATCTTCACACATTTCCCATGGAACCACCTCTCGCAGATGTCACACCCGATCCAAAACTCATCTGCGTTGTAGTTCCCACCACAGCTCCCACATAGGGTTTCGCTATGTTCGTCTTCCTCGTCCTCAAAGTTCTCATCAGCAAGCTTTGGGGTGCTTTTCACTTGGCCATCATTTGATCTCTACACAGATGAAGAACACAGCCGATGGATACAGAAAATAAGGACATAGGAATGGTCAAAAACAGTGAAATGGGTAGATTAAAATTTAAAAGTAGGGACGGATTCTTCCTCTGTTTCGGGAAAACAACATTAGGAAATGTGTGCTTCCTCTACAAACCTCAATCATTCCCCTACAAGCATTTCTAAAAGAACATAACAATTGCACACCAACAATGTTGTGCGCCTCACAATTTTCAATAGACTTTTAATCTGGATTTTACTTGCAACCAAAGAGAACCAAAGTAAAAATCAAAGAAAGCATCATACAAGATTGACACTTCAAACCTCACAGACATAAAAAAAAATTAAGAAGTTTCAAACATTTAATCCCTCAAACCTTAGCACTGCCCCGAGACTTGCTACCACTATCCACACTGGGCTTATCTTTTATGGGCTTCCTTTCGGTTACAACTTCAAACACGGTGGGCAGATCATTGATCAAGCTAAATAGACGTTTCCTGCCAAGCAAAACTCACATAAGCGCTAAACATTAACGTTCTCAAGGAAACAACTTCTGCTAATTAGTTCAATGAAGCATAAAGGAAACATGAATAGAAGTATCAAATAATATGAATATGATAATTTTCTTGGTCTGACAAACTACATCTGACATAAAAAAAAAGTATGCAAATAATTCTTACACTCTCCAGTGACCCTATGTAGAATTGCCACTCATGAACCAACTGAAACTGCAAGCCTCAAAGCACCACTAATGGCAATGTAACTACAAGCTGAGATGCAGTGAATTTAATCGAACTGATTGGTATGCATTTTTTTGGACTCCCAATCACTAGTACTCAATAATATTACAAATGTTGAAACCAAAGGAACAGATGAAAGGTATAAAACAGAACAGCTCATTACATTATCAATTAGAGGCCCCAAGGGGTACAAATACAGCGAAATCTTCAACAACCCTAACAGACTTTTCCCCAATTGATCACCAAAACTGGAGAAAATTTACTAAAGGAAAAATCTTCTGCAAAGACGTTGAAAAGGAGGAAAAGGAGAAGAATAGTATTTAGGGAAGCAAGAAGACATGACACTGTAGGCTTCATAATCAAATCAGGTCAAAAGTAGAAAGGGAAATCAACTTAATTCATGGCAACAACAGAGAAATAAAAGCTAGATATTCAAGATATACATAACCAAAAAGTATTCTATGGCAAATTTATCTGCTCTAATCTTTCTTAACTCAGACTGCTTACATAACAATCTCCCATAGACCGCCAAATATCAATAAAACAGCCAAAAGACAATACAATTCATATAAAAATACAAAGATAAAATATAATCCCAACAGTTCAATGAAAGAATTACGAAGTCACTAAAAATTATTAATGTTAGATCACGGTGAACTAAAAAAATCCTAATTTACCTGCATGCAAAGCAGCAAGAAAGAGAGGCAATGTACCTTTCATTGCGGTTAAGACGAGCTCCAAGATAGAAAGCCACAGAAAGCAACCACGAATCAGTGTGCACTGCAACTAGAGATAACCAGTCCTTGCGGTTCATGCCATCTCTGGCAAAATTAATCCCAAGCGCTGGCTCGGGAAGCTCCGGTGGAACTTCCTCAGCCGGCAGAGTCACTTCCCACGATTCATTCGGGTGTCCATACAAGCACAAATTTTCCTTATCTAAACCAAACCACAAAAGAAAGAATTATAGTAACTTCTACACCTTTAATTATTTATTATTATTATTTTTTAAAAATTTCAATATTGTTATTAGTATGCAATTTTTTCTCTACTGATTCAACGTTCATTTACAATTTTGAGTCAAAATTTCAAAATTTCCGTGCAACAAAATAAAACAGAGCAAAAAAAAAAAAGAATGCAAAATAAAAAGTTCAAATTCAGCTCTAAAACCGAACAAATTCACAAAAAGTAACCTAATTTAACAGCGAAAACGAGAACCTAAATAGAATTTCATATCAATAAAAAAACACAAGTCCGATCTACAATAACAGATTACCTGGATCGCAGAGTCCATAGAATTCATCGACATCTGAGAGGATTTAACAGAAACAATAAATCACGCCGTGAGTCGCATAAACTAATAGAGAGATAAAAAATATATATATTCAGAGAGTAGAGAGAATGAAGTTACCGTAAGTTAACGCACGGACAACGCCGGCTCTTCTAGAACAGTAATCTTTGAAGATCTCCTCTACGGTTCGTGGACTCGAAGCCATTTCCATGGCCAATTAGAGATCTAAAAAAAGTAACTCCAGATGTGAATCGGATTTATCGGAGAGTTTCGAACTGAAGAGAAGGTAAGGTGAGACCATACACAGGAGGACGAAGCAGATGGAAAAAAAAAAAAAAAAATTTGTTTTTTTTGTAGTTGTAGACGTGAAAATAGCGAAAAACTCAAAACAGTGTGTGTAATTAACGCTACTTTGGTAATTTGTTTTTATTTTGACGCTCCTTTTTTTTGCTAGTGGCACACCACTTCGTTGCTAAAAGCCTAAAACTGGATCTGTTAGGCTGCGACTTTGGAGTGTTAGAAGTAAATATGAGAGTGGAAAACTCGCTTGAGTTTCACTGACTTTTTATAAACGTCACTCTGGTTTTCTTAATTTTACGTAAATACCCTGCACCATTCTTTCAGTTTAGTTTAGTTTAGTTTATTATATATATATATATATATATATATATATATATATTTAACAAACAAAACTGATTCTCTAAATAAGTTAAATTTCTTCTTTTTTTAAAAAAATTAATTAATTTTTTATTTGGAAACATCTATCTTCCACCTATTTAAATCATGTATTTTTTTTTGAAGCTTTTTATCTAGATAGAATTCGAGTCGCTAATTTAAATTTCTTCTTTTAAAAAAAATATATATATATATTTTTTTTAAAAAAAACATCTATCTTCAACCTATTTAAATCAGGTATTTTTTTTTTGAAGCTTTTTGTCGTCGGTAGAATTTGAGTCGCTAACTTATGAGTCATTTGTCCAATCTCCAAGTTCGTCCATCTACTAATTTAGGGGTAAAAAAGATAAAAAATAAAAATATATATATATTTGATATATAAATTCACATTACTTATATTATGATCCTACTAAATTAATATCTTAATACAAAAATGAGATGGCTAACGTTACTCTTTCGTATATAAACCAGACTTGAAAGTTCTATGAATAAAAGCTTGTATTCAATGTCATTGTTTTAACTATTAAATCACATTCATTCAATTCAATCATCTTCATATATACAGTATAATAAGCCTTTCACTTGTAGACCCAAATCAAACCAACGATTTGCATGTTTTCCTTGTGGGACGAAGCCAGGAGCTCAAGCATAGTTCATCATCTTCTATACCCAAATCAAATGAACGATTTGCACGTAGAGTTACTCCACAGTTAAGAGTATTTGCAAACTTAAATTCGTATAAAATCATGATTGTAGAATCCAGAAGATAAAATTGAAATGGACTTTTGTTCAAGCATTGCCAGTCTCAACTCTCAACTCTCATGATCATTTTAAAATGTCTCATGAAAGTAACGTATAGCATTTCTCAGTCTATAAGGATGCTGCGGTGTACATCTCACCAAAACCGAACAGAGGGAATATGGTATCTTTGTAACAATAATCGCGGGCAAGTTTAACTCTCAGAGAACATAAACACATAAAATAATTATAACTCTAAATAGATTAATCCACAATTCAGCAACATATAAACTTTTCTTTCCAGAAGAAACAAAAAAACCAGTAAAGAAACCGAAAAGCAAGCTTACAAGAGTTAAGATGATGGCAGGGAGAGCTGCCATCGATTTTTACGAAGATGGTATTAATCTTTTAAGGCCGGTTTTCTGCTCTGTAGTGAGTTTGGAAGGGAACTTGATGTTGAACTTAATTCTCATGTTACCCCTTTTGGAAGGTTCCTTGGGGATAGGCATTCCTTCTCCTTTAACAACTTCTTCATAGGTGGGGCTGATGACGGAGTTGACGGGAACCGTCAGATTTCGTCCGTCAAGTGTTGTCAGCTGCACCGTGTAGCCGGTTAGAGCTTCCACCAGAGGTACCTTTTGAGTGACAATAAGATCATTGCCGTCCCTCTTGAAGACACTGTGAGGCTTCTCATCAATAATGAAGACGAGATCTGAGGGTATAACATTGCGCTGTTCATTCCCCTTCTCTGGAAAAGTGATCTTTGTTCCTTTCTTCCACCCTGGCTTCACTTCGATGGTAAGAATTTCCTCCACAGTGGTGGGTCTCCTGTGCAAGAAAGTAACAGAGTAAAAATCACAGTATCAAAGAATCATGAAAAATCTGTACACACAAATATCTAAGTTGCATATCGCTGAATCTTGAATTCTGTATGTCAACCTATTCATAATAATGAATAAGCACAAATGAGTTTTTTTAAAAAAAATTAGGGAAATGCTGGACAATTTCGATACAGAAAATCCTTCTCCACAACACTTCACTCAAGTAAATTCCTCCAACTTTTTAGTGAGTTTGGAGTGGTTATTAACCTTAAAAGTTCCTAGACACAACAAAAACTAGGAGCAACAGTTGTTTCTCCATTCTATGACATGCCACAGACAAATTCTAAATAACATTATACAAGGGAGATTTCACCCGCTGCTCAGAACCCAACAAAAGTGTCATAATTTGGACGTTGATGGCAGCAAAAAATTGATGGGAACTATAGGTCCAGTCCTGGAATTGTTAAGATACTCTAATGAAATCTATTGGGTCTCTCTGTGTCATCACACCAAAAAGGTACAAAAATGAGCTTGTGATTGGTTATTATAAGAAAACAGGGGCAATCAGTACATGATCTAAAAGAAAAAGACAATGTGGAAAAGACAATGCACATGGACTGCATACATCTACTCCTACTTTTGATCAGTCCGTACAGTAATGTAAGAATGTACTTACACTCACGTATCATATAGTCTCTTCAATAACTGGTATAACACAACCAAGTCCAACCCATCAAAGTAGGAGAACTAAATTTTGACATGAAAATTTTCATTATGCTTCATAGTTACAGATGTAATTCTTGTAACACAAATTGCACATCGTAAAATATGACAACAGAAAAAGTAATGCAGAACACCACTGTATAATGAGATGCAGCATTTTGTCACCGAAGTATCAAAACCACAAAAAATATTGTAACATATCTAATTATGCTGTATATACAGTATAACCTGATCTTCAGAAACATATGTTATCTAGGATTTACTTGTGGTGGCGCTTTCCAGCAGTGAAAATTGCTTTTGGTGTAAGATGTGTAAAATATGCATCACAGCCTATATAAAAGCAAAGAGACCATAGGACCAACATTACATTACAACAACCATATTTCAAAATTTTAACCACGGTTCACATCAGATTATGTAAATAAGTTAGCGCCAACAAAAAAATGTGCATTGTCAGTGCATATAAATGCATGAAGAAATACAAAGAAACTACTACAGAAGAAAATCATTAGATAGTAGCTAATGATAATAATAATTATAAGTCTATAACTAATAAAATCACAAGCATTTCCATCATTTAAGTCGCTGAACTGCATCTTATCAGTTGTGTTGTTAGGGGGTTTCTCTCACATTAGTTGAAGTCAAGACTAGTATGTGGTATAAATAAGTAAAGGCTAGCCTTAGCCTCACGAGGGCCTCTTAAGGAAAAAATGAGGCCCAATGGGCCAGAGTGGACAATACCTCGTGGGTAGCAACTTCATGCGTACACAGGCAAAATTTTGGTGTCAACAACAACCATTAAACACGTAAGAGAAAAAAACAAATACACTAGCGAATTCCTAGACTGAAACGTTTCCTTGTTTTTTTAACTTTAATTGCAAAAATGCCATCATCCTTAATCATTAAGCAATTAAACACTTAAGGGAAAAAAACAAATACACTAGCAAGTTCCTACACTGACACGTGTCCTTGTTTTTTTATTGCAAAAATGCCATAATCCTAAATCATAAATGTCCCCTTGCTTTCATGTTCTTTACTGGATTGCCATTCAAGTCCATTTGAATGGAAGCGATTGATACACAAGCCTGAGGGCAACGAGTGTATCAAGCACCACTCAGCACTTAAAGAAAAACTTAAATGCTATCATTTTCCAATAAAAAACAGCTATTTAGTAAAAAAAAAAAAAAAAACTTCTCAGTAGATATGCAAAAAATTCTAACCAGGTGGCTCTCATTGACAACCTTTGTAGCTGTACCAAAAAAATAGATGACATGAATATTCTTTGCCGAAAAGACAAGAAGAGAAACGAAAATTCTTTACTTTCCAAACCTTTCAAATCATATCAAGAAGAGACACTCTAGATCAATTTTATATCAGGCCAAGCTCAATATAAACGCCCTCTAAAGCTTTTGCAAAACAGACCAAATTACACTTTTGCTGCCTAAGTTCAAAGATGCGTACAGCATTTACGCCACTAGAATACAATAAATAATACATCTAAACTAAGTAACTAACAAGACTGCAACAATTGTTAACTCCCATAACAAAACTGAGTCCAGATTTCCCAATTATAAACTTACCTTTTTCAATAAAGATGTACATCATTGACAAAATTACTAGTTTGGAAAGTAAAACAAAGACAATCTTGTTAACCAACTATGTCTTAAACTTCGAATAGATGAGCTTTAAGCTTTACATATATACACAACACAATGCAAGGCCAGAAAACAAAACGTTTAAATTACCAAAATACAGTATTCAAATTCAAATTCTCGTGTGAAACAAAATAACTAGCAAGTTCAGATACTTAAGCTTCGACAGTTCAACTAATCATCAAACATTAAACAAAATTGAATCGACACCGAAGAAAGCTTACCCACTGGAATCAATAACATCCCTCGAAATCTTCATCTTCTTGGTGGTCCCCTTATACAATTCCTCCAAACTACACGGCAGCGTCCGCTCTATCGCCGCCGCCTTCCGCGGCATGCTCGCAGACGCGAAGATATCTTCGTACATACCCCTCGGGAACCCGGACGCGCTGGCGCGTGCGCCACCCATGTCCCCCATCCCTCCGCCGAACGGGCTAGAGAACCCGAAGAACTCAGAGAATATGTCCTCAGGGTTCCTCGCGTTGAACCTAAACGTCGTAGACCCGCCGCCGGGCACGCCGGAGAACCCACCCTGACCGCCCGGCGGCGGCACCTGACCCTTTAAACCCTCCTCTCCGTACTGATCGTACACCACTCTCTTCTGTGGATCACTCAAAACCTGCAAATTAAATTAGAAACCAAAAAAAAAAATTAAAATTTGACAATACTGCACCGCTTTGGAAAACCGAAAATAGAAAGAAAACTAAGAAAGATACGATTTTTATTTATATTTTAACTTTTCGAGGAGAAATTAGTGTATGTATACGTCGTAGGCTTCAGAGATTTGCTTGAATTTGGCCTCTGCATCTTTTTTGTTGTTAGGGTTCTTGTCAGGATGCCATTTCATCGCCAGTTTCCGGTACGCTTTCTTCAAATCCTCATCCTTGGCGTTGCGGTCTACTTGAAGAACTTTGTAATAATCCACGCCCATCTGTGCGTCGTCGTTTTGCCTCGTCCGCTTCCCCGTGGTGGTTGTTTATATCTATATATATATATATTTATATATGTCTGTATATATAGATTTTTCTCTGAGAAAGAGAAAGAGAGAAGAGTTTCGCTTCAGTTGGTTTAATGGCCGGAGATTTTAATCTCCGATACTGCTGACTGATTGTCTATTATAAATACAACCATAACTTTTAATTGGCCCCGGCCCATTTTTACAACTTAATGGGCCACTGGGCCCAAAATTGTCCCACATTTTATATAACTATAGTGGTGCATCCTTATATACAACCTAAATTGATACAATTTTAAAATTTCAATATTAACCTTATTAAAATGACTAAATAGTTTGCAATTTCACCTATAACCTATTTCCTTTTTTTTTATAGATAATTTTCATCAGATTATTTCCTATTATTTGTTTTATTTTCATTTTTATTTTCTAACCCTTTCTATTTTCTCAAACCCTAACTTAACTTCTAGATACTAATTTCAAATAAAAATTAGAATCGTATTTGAGTTGTAGCACCGGTTGAAAAATAATCACGAATTCGAAAGTCTTTAGAAATCAGCCTATTCTAATAAAGAGGAAATGAAAAAATATGTATTGTTTTTCTCTACCTCTACTCCTCTGTTTTGGTTTTTTTTTTTTTTTTTTTTTTTTTTTTTATTATTCTATGTGTGAGTTACACACACTGACAACACATACATAACAAAAACATTGATTTTTTTTTTTTTTTTTTTTTTTTGCTTTGTCTAAGTGCATTGCCTTTTACACATGCACACACATCTGTATATTCTGAGTTACACACATCTATATATTCCTAGTTTCTCTTTAAAAAAAAATACAAGCTTATAGCTATTGGTCTTTTTTTTTTTTTTTTTTGTAAGAAGGAGGGCGAGAGCCCAGCAAAAAGAAAAACTAGCAACTATGAACAAGCCTAGCAATAGCTAGATCATTTAAATTATTAGCCAGAGCGCCAAAAATCTGAGCAGGAGGATCATCAAAGAATGTAACTCCCAACTCCAAAGAGTGTCCCAATTTGGTCAACCCATCACCAACTTTGTTGTCCTCCCAGTAAACATGTTGAAAGTTGCAACTCCAACTTTTATCCATCAAATCTTTACGATAACAAATGATGCTAAACAGAGAATGGTGACTAGGAGTATTGTTACTTAGCAAAGACACATTAGTTTGAGAATCTGATTCCACAACCACTTTCTTGAAACCTTTCTTCCATAAGATCTTTAAACCTTCAAAAATACCCCAAAGTTCAGCTTCAATGATGCTTCCTATGCCCCTAATCAACGCAAAACCCTCTAACCACCCAACCAATTATGCAGCTGATTTCTAATCACACCTCCAGCAGAGATTGTGCCTAGGTCCAGATTCAGACTCCCATCCACATTAAGCTTAATCCAATCATTAACATGAGTCAGGAGGAGTCCAAGTTATGGGGCAAGATTTCATCGCAGGTTTACGTTCCAAGTTGATGTTAGCTTTCATCCAATCATCAATAAAATTCAAAATGAATTTACCAGCACAAGCAGGAGGAGAAAAGTTAGAATCAAACACACTTTTACATCTCCACTTCCAAATGAACCACAAGGTCACAGTAAAAAGTAAGTAGCCAGGGATTCTACCCATTAACAAAACAGTGCACTTCAATTCTGAAACATCTAATCATCCCACTCCAAGTTAAAAAAAAAAAACTGTACTTGTGATTCCCTTGCAAATGTCCTCCCACGTTTTTATCGAGTTCTTATAGCCTCTAAGAACATGTTTAGTACTCTCACAACTCTCTTTGCATCTGATACAGGTGGTATCCATAGTCATTCCTTTGGCAGCACAATACACATTGGTAAGAAGCTTTCCATGAAGTAAAGTCCATAGGAAGTTATGCACCTTATGAGGGATTCTAAGCTTCCACATGAAGTTCCGCTTCCACATGAAGTTCCGCTTCCAGTTGGGCACCTCTTCTTTCTTAAAATTGTTCTCATACGCACTCTTGACTGAGAAATCCCTATTAGTAGACAGACCCCATATAACTTTATCACACCCACTCCTAGTTCTCCCAGCATGTATGCTCATAATCTTATGGATAATGTGCCAAGGAAGAATCAAACTGAGTTTCTATCTCAGTCATTTTGGGCCATATACTCACACACCTTCTGAGAGAGTTGAGCAGTAGAGAGAGGAAGATTAGCATGCTCCTAAAGCCTACCGATATCAATTAGCCAATCATCAGTCCAGAAATCAATATGACGCCCATCACTAACTCTCCATTTTACCCCTCCCATAAGAAGTTATGCCCTAAGAATGAATCCTCTCCAAGTACTCAAACAACCACCAAAGTTGTTCTGCCCAAAATTGACAATGCCATCATTTGTTATGTATTTATGTTTAAGCACATTTCCCCAAAGACTATTCTCATTATGGTATAAACGCCACCCAGCTTTTGCTAACAAAGCTTGGTTCATTAGCTTGGTTTTTTTTTTAATGCCTAAACCCCCTTGATGCTTTGGAAGGCAAACAGTGTCCCATTTCACCAAGTGAACCTTCCTGTTCTCAGCTGTATGATCACATATGAAATTTCTGTTGAGTTTGTCCAAACTAGAGCATATCTCAGCAGACAATTTGACAGATTGCATTGCGTATATTGGGATAGCAACAGAAATTGTTTTTATAAGTGTGCATCTCCCCGTAAAAGAGAGGGTGGCACTCTTCCAAGTGGCCAATTTACATTGAGTTTTTTCAAGAATTTCCTTGTACTTTTCCTTGGTGATGCGCCTATGAATAAGGGGAACACCAAGGTACTTGCCCAAATCCTTAGTAATAGGTGATCCGTAAATGTCAGCTAAGGCATTAGCAAGATTGTTGCTAACGTTGTTGGAGCAAAAAATTCTTGATTTAGTAAAGCTCTCTTGAACAGCTATTGGTCTTTGGTAGCAAAGGCAATTGCTTTTTTTTTTTTTTTGTTAATCTGTATTGTCTTCTTTTTTGTAATTGTAATACCACTTATAAATAAAATTGGGTCAAAATCTAACTCATTTTGATCTAAATTATGTATCTAAAGTTATATTTTTTTTTTTTTTTAAAAAAAGATATAAAGTAACAAATTTTTAAATATTAGTAAACGTATTAGATAATAAAATAGGTGTAGGTGGGGTATAATTACAAAATTACAATATAATAGAAATAAATATGGTATTTTTACCATTGAGTAGTAGGGGTGGGCGTTTAATGGATCGGTTTATTTCTCAATAGAACCGATAAAAAACCGATAAAGTTCGGTGTATGAAAATATGAACCGATCCAATAAATTTTTCAAATGTCAATCGATAAAAAATCAACCGAATTGGACCGGTTCAGTTTGGTTTGGTTTGGTTTTTTCGGTTTAGGTCCTACTAGGGCAAATTCATGGTTTTTAATTAATACACATATTTTCATATTTTAATCCTCTTGGGCCTTTGACAAAATTAAACTATGGGCTTAAACAAATTCAAAATAATATTTAGCAAAAGAAACAAAGAAAAAAACATAATTATGTGACACATTTTCATTGTTTTATAGTTTCATGGACCGTTAAATATTAAACTATATATATATATATTTTTTTATTTTTTATATAAGTTGGATCTCGGTTCGGTTTTCCAGTTTGGGATAGCGAATCGGGAAAAAAATCGATCTAATCGGTTTTCAGAAAAATGAACCGAACTGAACCGACCAACATAAGAAAACCAAAAAAAACCGAATTGATCGGTTTGGTTCACCGGTTCAGTTTGGTTTGGTTTGGTTTGGTTTGGTTTGGTTTTTTGGTTTTTTGCCAACCCCTATTGAGTAGGGTTTATTTACAAACTAGAGTTTTTTAAAATGTTTAATAATGTGGGTATACATACAGTTTATAAGTGATACCAATATCATCACTCATATAATTATTACTCTTAACTTGAAATTTAGGGGAGAAAAACAGGAGTTGAACTCAAGAGTCACAATCTTAATAATGTAAGTGTAAGGTGCATACTAAAAAACCAACATCATTTTGTTATGCTAGAAACAAGTTAATTACTAGGATCCGCTTCAAAGTTTTTTTTTTCTTAGAGAGATGAAACTATTTCAAAGTTTTGATGAAATATGACTACATTAAACTAGGATGTGATATGAATAGTTACTTCCATAATAAAAGAGGTTTCTCCACACTTGTAATTTTTCTATGCATTTTATGTGCTGTAGGTCGAAATTTTGTTGATAAGTGAATCAATACAAGCGATGTCCAGATTACCGGTTGTTATAAGTTTATCATGCTTATATATCTATGTTGAAGGTGAAAAGGCTTCGATTGGTATATATTTGAATGTTTACTTTTGTTAAATGTTAGTGTAAAATAGGTGAAAACATTTCATGCATTTTACGTTTTTTCATGCACGGAATTTATGACTGCATAACCAACACATTTGCATGATAAATGATAGTGTTAAAATACCAATATTTTTGTGTCAAGCTTATTTAAAATTATAAATAAAATATGGATATTTTAAATTGTTTTTTTTTTTTTCATCCTTTTTAAAATTAAATTGTTGTTGTATGTTTATATTATTTAGATTTCAAACAATTCTTTAAAGTTAGAAGCTTAATCCAAATGGAATATAATTTGAATTTTTTTTTTTTTAAGATAGAAGCAACTAACAAGCAACCTAAATAATTAACTTAAAATTCAATCTAAATAATATATCAAGTGAGTTATCATTAAAAAAAATTTAAAAAAAATAGCAAGCAACTCACAATCACACATTTTTACAAAATAAAATGCAATTAATACATTCGTTCACATATTTTTTTTAATTAATACAAAAATATTCAATTGCTTGTTCGGAGAGTTAGAAAAAACAAAGACAAATACAGATAGGAAGCACTAAGCAGTCTCTTTTATTTTATTTTATTTTATTCTTGTAAGTCGAGGCACCAAAAAGCAGCAACACAGAAGCCCACCAAAACCACCACAAGCATCATCATAGCCCAGAAATAAAGAATCTCTCTTTATACAAAAACAGTACACCAACAACCGTCTCGCGGTGGGTTGTTGATCTGAGTTTCTGGGCGGTGGTTGCGGCGGTGGCGGTGTTTGCTTTTGGGCTTCCATATAATATTAAAATTATGGCGGAGATGGAGGTGGGTGGTCAGAATCACATCGAAGTGCGAGTGCCGAGGCCGGTGCAGGTGTGGAGAGGACTATTGAATTGGGTTTCCTTTATTGTAGAGATTGTTGTTCAGGTCCTGAAAGACACTCCTTCGTTGATCTCATACGTAGTAGGTCTTAGTAGTAGTAACCAGCGCTCTCTTCTCGCTGCTTCTTCTTCTTCTTCACCTGCTTTTAAGCCCTTACCTGTCGCTGAGCTCCCTCTTCAAGACTCTTCTTTTAGCGTCTACAATCGTGTCTGCGATGGTGATAACGATGATCATGACCGCAAATTAGAGAAGCTCACGGTAAGCTTTCTTTTTTTTTTTTTTTTTTTTTTTACTTTTAGAAGAAAGGTATTGATGTTGTCATATTCTACATGGTTTGATGATATTTGGGTTAATTGTAAAACTCAAATATTTGAATTTTTTTTGTATTTTGTTTTTCCATTATAGGCTTTATGTGCTTATATATAACTGTAGTTTGAGTGTATAGTAGAAATGAAATTGGACAAGTTTGAAACTTTATGCAGTGTTAATTATTGCCTGGTTCAAGAAATGGACGATGCTATGTTATATTATATCTAGAATTAAGAGTTCTTGGATTAGGTTAGAGTAAGTTATTGTATGTTGTCGTTTGACTCTGGTTATAAAAGCTTAAATTTGGCTAGTGTAAAATACAAATTAGAGAAGCTTTGTCATATTCTACACGGTTTGATGATATTTGGGTTGACTTAAAGACTCAAATATTGGAAATGTAGTTTGAGTGGGTAGTACAAAATGAATTGGGAAATTTTGCAACTTTATGCAGTATCAATTGTTGTCGGGTCTAAGAAATGGACGATGCTATGTTATGTTATATCGATAATTAGGAGTTCCTGGATTAGTTAAGTAAGTTATTGTATGGTGCAGTTTGATTCTGGTTATTAAAGCTTAAATTTTGCTAGTGTAAAATATAAATCTTGCTTCATTGTGTAGGATAAAACTTCCTTTGTTGATGGAATAAGTGGATTGATTTATGGAATTTTATCGTGTAGGTGGTTCTTGACTTGGATGAGACCCTAATATGTGCATATGAAACATCTAGCTTGCCGGCAAGTATTCGTACTCAAGCAGTTGATGCTGGGTTGAATTGGTTTGAATTGGAGTGTCTGTCTTCAGAGGTCTATTTCTCTCTCTATCTGGTTCCTACCTGTTGTTATAATTTGCCGCTCACTGACTGTGTGATCTATATTATATTCATGGGTTGAAGGATCCTGAAGGAAACCGAAAAGTGAATTATGTTACTGTCTTCGAACGACCCGGTTTGCTGGAGTTCTTAAGACAGCTTCATGAATTTGCAGATATTGTTCTCTTCACTGCTGGTCTTGAAGGTTGATACTATATCAGTACTTCCATGATCTTTCTGATTCATTCCCTTCGTTTATCTGTTTCATTTATTTTACTTTTGATGCACCATGCAGGTTATGCTAGCCCACTTGTTGACAAAATCGATGTGGAGAAACGATTTATCCTCCGTTTCTATCGACCTTCAACTGTTAGCACGTGAGTATCCCTTCTGTTTAGATATTCTTTTATCAGTACATATGTTATATTTCTTTGAGATAATATTTAGTCTACAAAAGGTCTAGGGCAGGCAAATGCTTGTCCTTGCAACCTGCTAAATAGCACTACTTTCTATCACGAATACGTTGTGCCAATTTGGTCATGGTTTATGGCCATATACAGCTCGATCTATATTATCGCATACTCATGTTTAAGCTTTATTTTTAGAATTAGCTTTATTTCTTGTTGGAATTTAAGACATTTGCATTTGTGTCATACAAAACTGCACACTGAGGCTTGATCAATATGGTGGAGGTTTTGAAATAAATGTGGATAGGGAAAGTACAAAGATTAAACACTCTGCTTCAACGCATCTATCAAGTAACAACTAACAAAATATAAATTTACATGTACCATAGCTAGTTGGAAATTAAAATGGAGATCAAGTTACATTGTCAAATTTTTGATACACTTTACTACAGGGAATATCGAGAACACGTGAAGGATCTTTCTTGCTTGTCAAAAGATCTATGTCGAACTGTAATTGTTGATAACAACCCCTTCAGTTTCTTACTGCAACCGCTGAATGGGATACCATGCATTCCATTCTCTGCCGGACAGCCACATGATAATCAGGTAGTCGATTTTTTCCATTATAAAAATGGATGCAACTAATTCTCACGATACATTTGACAAATTTAGTTACTTCTAATGATACATAGTTTGGACTTCGTTCCTAATTCCCTTTTCGTTCTGTCATTTGACTCGCCAGCTTTTGGAGGTCACTCTACCACTCTTGAAGCATCTCGCTCTGCAGAAGGATATTAGGCCCACACTTTATGAGAGGTTCCGCATGCCCGAATGGTTTCAAATGCATGGAATTCCTGCTTCTGGTTTGACAGTGTGACAAATCAAGTTTGTAGGATAGCTTTCATTCTTCTCCTGGCACCTGAGCAGAGACGGTACATGTCGCGGCATGTCAACCCCAGATGTAAGTCGTTGTAGAATATCAATATGTTTACAGGTGCCATTGGGACTCATATTTGCACAAGCGCAATTGCATCTTTCAGAATATATTCACAGAGCAAACAAATTCGTCAAAATCCAATGTATTCTTGTTCCTTTGTAATTAGGCACACCCTGACGTGCCAATAGTCTTGAAAGGTGTTGAAAATTGTTTGTTTCATTTACAAGTGTGCTGGTCCTGAAATATGAGTAAAGCAGGGAAATCTTTGCCATGTTTTGGTTTGCATTTCTTTATGTTCATATGATTTTTGTACGATAGCCATTCACCAAGCAAAATATTGATTTCAAATTTCTCATATAATTGTAAAACATCTAACAAATTAAGCTAGTTGATCACAATAATGTATAACGTTAATGAGAAGAGTACAAAAAATTAATTGAATTCAAAACTTTTAACCTTGTATGCACCAACAAATATAGCAAACTCTCGGCTATCAAAAGTCACTTCAACAATACATGCCACATTGACCTTTTGAAAATTCATCAGAATTTCCACTGACGTTATTCCACCTAAAGACATTATACATTTTCACTGTCTAAAACTAAGCTTCCTGAAATCTGCTTGATTATGTTACATGGCGAAGGTGGTAATCCACAAGTACAAGCCATCTCTATGTATGTCAATGGCAACTATATTACAACATGTTGCTGCCTTCCACTCTTCCAGTTCCCAGTTATATAGACATTTGAAGGGCCCGACTGCTTGGCCAGAAAATCTAGGCACGGGGTCTGCGAATATCGCTTTTTGAAGCATAAGTTTTTACAATCGAATTGATTTCTTTTTCTGTCAGCTAGCACAAGATGATTCTTCTTTAGGTTTCTCAGCCATCCCCTCTTTGTCTGGGTCGGTTACCTCCCCAGTTTGGTCCTGACTTGTTTGTGCCTGACCGGTTTGTGCCTGACTTGAAGTCTGAGTATCTGTAGGAATTCCCAGAACAGCCAAAGCAGACCTAAAAATGGTACATGCAAATTCAATTTCTATAATTAGATAAAAAAAAAAAAACACAAGAAACAATCTTTGGAAGTAAAGAGATGATTTTATTTTTTTTCTTTTCTTTTCTAGTGAACCTTGGAAGTGAAGACCGGATATTTGGTTGGCTAGCATGGGCAATCAAAGGAGCCTTTATTGGAGGTATTCTATTCAATGCAATTTCTAGTTGCGGGGGAGGTAGCTGGAGAAAATAACAATACCCTGTCAGAAATAGATAACAAACAAATTTTGCTCCAAAATGCAAAACTTGCATTCTCAGACATATAATGCAATGCCAAATCAGTTAATTTGAAAAAAACAAACAGATAGATAAACATGATATAGGATAAACCGATAAGGAACCAAAGGATATGATTTGACTACTTTGGGGAGATAGAAGCCTGGGAATCACGAAAGTTCATGTTCGTTCCATCCCGAATGCCTTATGTTATTATGATGGCCTTGGAGTATTAAATCATAACCATCTTACAGAAGTCTTAGAGTTACTACAGAAAGTTTTTTGTTGCACTGGTTGCATTTCTTTTATTTTCTATTCACACTCCAAAATTACAAATCCTTATTCAATACAGCAATGTGTTCGGGAATAAATAAAGAGACATAAGTACTAACTAATAATGACAAGCACAAATGAGGCATGATTGGAAGCATAGTAGGAGCTATAACGTGTTGCTAAAATTCAATTAAATAGTAGTATAAATCAGTGACAGAAGACAATTGCAAGAAAACCAAACACACCTGAAGCAACACGCTAAATGACTGAGGCTGTGTCAACTGTGCACACTTCAAGAACCCTACCCACAATTTTGGAAACTTCCATATCTGCATCAATTCATAGTCAATAATGACATAAGGTTGAACCATGTAATGACCAGTAATTAGCTTATTGAGATAAACAGTCACCTGCTTGCTTATAAGACGAGAAAGGATCTCCATTACAAATTCCACCTGCAGCATTTGAGGAGATTAGGTTACCCTAAGTCATGAATATGTCATCTAAAGATTAATTTTTATCCAATAAAGTAAATTCATTCTCTCTTAACATTAATGGGACGCAGCCAATAAAATTTGCCAATCAAGAATGAGACTCAAAATAAAGAGAAGCATTGGACGCTTTCTACAAGTGGGATTTCATAATTAAAAAGAGGATTTAATAACAATCTGTGCAACATTCTGATGCTGAATTGCCCGTTAATGCAGAAGATACATTGTTACTAGGACATATCTAAGAATTGATGGTGCTACACAGTTGACAATAATCAGCTACAGCATACCACTAACTTTTTAATCATTACAGGCTTTCCTATTCCCTTAAAATGTTGAAGAAAATTTGCTTCTTAGTTTCTTACCAATGCTGGAAAAGCACCAATAGCCTGCAATACTGTACGCATGAACAATAAGGGTAGAGGAGTCTGCTCAACCTACAGAACAGAACCATGTCGATCAGTATTTTCAGCTAGAGACGGCAGAAACTTTTTATATACAAGTTAAGAAATCCAAAATGGTACAAACCAATTGATTCAAGACTTTTGCAAGAACTTGTTGGGTGAAGGTCTGCCGCTGCTCAAAACAAGCATTGCATGCATCCGTGACCTGCTCAGAGGATAGCATCATTGAGTTATGGACTAATGCAAGTTGGTAGGGTTTTGAAGTAATATAGAAAAGAAAATGCCTTCTTCAATGGAATTCTATCTCTCTCAGGATCAATCCCATGGACAGCTATTAACACTTCAGCCGGAGAGAGAATTGGACCAGAATGTGATGACCCCTGAGCATCAATATTTCAAGTTAGAAACAGTTAAATTTAAATAAGAGCAGAAAAAACATTCTACGAGGAGATAAATTTGTGCTTTCTTCACAAATCAAACTATTTTATGCATTTCACCTGAAAAAGAGATAACACTTCTGCCAGAAGCAAAACCAAATGGCTAAGTAATTATTCTTAAGGAAATATGTACTGATGAGAAATCATGAATATAATGACAAGGAGAATAATGCAACTTGGTTTCATGAAGTAACCATCTAACAGTAAGTCAGTAATATATAATTGCATGAAAGAAATGGTTTAACTAATGAAGAAACATAAAAAATAATAATAATAATAATAATAAAAATTTTAGACTCCAAAGGATAAATATTTAATACTGCCACATAGCATTATCATATGCGCCGACAAACATTATCATCACTACCATGTAAGAATATAGTTAACCGTTTGACTGCTATGTATGTACAACTATTGCAAAGGAAAGGGGGAAAGAAAGATACCTGTAGTGTACGAACAAGGGCTGCTTGAAATTTGTCCAGGGGAAGATTCACGAGATGGGGGAAGATCAGTAAGACCTAAACAAACACAAGCTATTATGAAGATGGAAAGGGAAGAAAGTGAAGGCCAATGCAAAACATAATGAAAAAAACAAAATCTATAATCAACGCATCACATTTAAAAAAATAAGTTTCAAACATAATAAAACCAGAAATACAGAACTATAAATTAAAATTTCTTGGCACAATTTGTTTAACACAAAAGAAAGGGCTGTAACGGCCATTGGATAGATAACCTCCATTTGTCATGACTCATGATTAGCCAAAGTCAGAATATCTGATGCTTTCAGCCAATTTATTCTGATAAATCCCATAAACAAGATTTTAAGGAAAAAAGATATGAAGTTATTGGTTCAAGCTCATCAAAATTTGAAAATCATAGGCCATACTGTTGATTCCTTGAATGCCGAAATTTCAATTGAAGTTTCTGGCACATCATAGCGTTCTTTCAAAATTCCATAACCAATCAAATTCATACCAGGACCCAGAATTGAATGGGAAACATTGGAAATTTTATGTAAACTAAGGAGCACAGATACACAAAATGTAACAAATATATAGTTCGAACGTTAATGGAATATAAAAATAATACATGAATCAATCAATGATCATTAGATGTTATATCGACAACTGTTATGAATGCTATCCAATTAACAAGAAAAGAATGGGATATGCAATATAGCCAAAAATCTAATGTGAAATACCTCATCTCTTGGCAGGGATGGTAGAATTGGAATGAGAATTTCTACATCCTGCAAACAACAAAACCAAGAATATATATATTAGCCAATATAGAATTTGTTCTAGCATGAGAAAACACTATTCTTCATACCTTCAGTTTGGTATCATACAACTTCCTAATGGTACATATCAATTCTGGTGAAGGAATTGTCCCATCTGTCAGTGTATGCAAAACCTGATGTAGTAGAAGAGGAGAGAGAAGAAAAAAAAATCAGGTACAGTTACTTTAATCTTTTGAGTGGTTTGAGTAAATGATAATCTTATTAAATTATCAAAACCTGCATCAAAAGGTTCTCGCTTCCACTTGGAGGATCTGAAATAATTTCAAGAAGTTCAAATGAAGAGCCCATAGTACGAACCAGTATTGGGATATGACGTTGGACTGCCTGCAAAATATATTTAATAAGAGAACAGCTCACGGCGACAAGAATTCTGTCAACTCTAAATCATACTTCTAACAAATTAGCCAAACCTGCTTAACCACTTTTGATGCATCTTTATAGATAGAAAATATTTGGCGAAAAAGCGAGTGCTTCTGCCAATCAAAGAAACACAAAATTATCAGTTTCTCAAAAGGAGAATGAGAACTTTGACCATTCAACAAAATGAATGAGGAGTTAAGTTGCAAAATAAAACCTTGGTACACAAGGCAAAATAAAGTGACATGCATCGTTGGGCCTCATGGATTGAAAGGGATGGCACGCTTTGAGATGTAGATGTCTGATAAGCATCCGTGGAGATGTCTTTACTGATGGCACTCTCTAACAAATGCTCATTTGATGGTTTTTCCACATCAGAATCCTGATTAAAAAATTCAAGTAGAAGAGCAAAGCAACTAGCTCAGTATCTAGTCTCAAAACCATTTATACATGTCTGAAGTAGAACTCCCAAAGGGTAATGAGAGTGAGAGTGAGAGAGAGCAAGAGAAACCAAACATCCATCCCATAGAATGTAGTATGCACACTTTTTTTTTTTTTCTAATTTTTGACATAGTTTAATATGCATATTATGCATATATAATTTATTTTACACCACAGAGGGGCATTCATTATGACTTAACTCTTGTAAGTAACTAAAAGGTGATTCTCATCATGTTGATCTCTCAATTCCTTAAACATTTTTAATTCAATCTATGCAAAAGAACAATATCTTTTTTCTCATTGATACGAAAATTAAAAGAATTGATTTGAATGAATGGTTTAGTTACAGACGAGGAGTCCCCATGATGGTTTCGCTTCACCTAGATGCCAATACAAATCCTATCTACATTAAACTGGAAAGTTAAACAAACATAAATTCTAATTTTTATCTTAAGGGATGTATAATGCTAACAGACAACCTTTAGTATCCTAAATGGATAGTAGCAATACCTTCTGAGGTTCAGTAGTAGATTCTTCAGCATCCACTCCCTCTGCAACATTGCCATGTATTATAGACAGCAGCATATCCTTAGCAAAATCTTCAATTTGTTGAGAAATGGATGATAAAGGATAAAGTTTGTTTGCCACCTGTAAAAATAGTCGCATCCAATGTTATAAACAGATCATGCAAAGTAGATAACCAAGTTACTTTAGTTGAAAATTAGGCACACGTACCAGACGTATTGCCTTCATTCGCACTTCCTCTAAATGATCAACTGCACTCTTTAATGGACGAACAATAAATTCAGAGTCAATGGAAAGAGAAGGTAAAATAAAATAAGAGTCAAAGAAAAGACAAGAACAAGAAAAGATTTGTTCAATCTGTCACAAAAAATGACATACATGACCCACATAAAACACCTGCTCTGATCACCCATATAATAGGACAAAAAAAAGGTCAGGGGGATATAACTAAGAACAAGTTTAAACTTTAAAAAATGTATAAGCATCACTTGTATCACCATATTCGTATTGTAAAGGTTGAACTGCCAGATGAGAACTCTATATCACCAACCTTTTTAGCCATTCCACCTTTCTAGATTTACATAATATCATCACTTAGCAATTAATTTTTCTGCCTGATTTGAGAACTAATTCAAAAGATAATAGTAGGTTTCATAAATACAGGAAGAAAATGTCAAATTTCAAAAACATAAAGAGACAAGGTTAATAATGATCAAAACAAACATCCAAAGTAGTTAAGGAGCAAACATCATTAAAGTCATAAAAAGGTATATGATAAACAGAAATACCTGCAAAGCAATTCTTAAGCAGACATCTCGTAAAGGAGGCCTCATCAAAATCTGACTCCATACAATGCTGAGACCCTGAGTAATGCGGTCGCCGCTTTGTAACTCCTTTTCACTCTTATCAGAGTTTCCAGAGCAACACAAGCACTGTAATAATTTCAAAACTGACTTTGGCAAATAAGGAGCTTCAGCAAGCAATCTACTCAAAGTTTTGTCTGAAGGTGGAAATGAATCTCTAAGTGTTTCAGTCTGCATTGGAGAAGAATTCTCTCAGGAATGTTTTACTTGCAAAAGGACAAGGAAAACAAGTGTAAAAAATCATTACGCACCACAGCAAGAAGGAACATTTCATATACAGAAGCAGCAGTTGTAGAAGAAAAGAAATCGTGTTCCTCTTCTGCCTCGCCATATAACCTGTAGAGTACACGCAATGTCAACTCGTGTCCCTGAAGACATCCAGTAATTATTGTCAGCGATTACGTATTTCAGATAAAACTAATGAGAGCAGAAGAAACAAACATCCATAGAAAATAAAATTCTTAAACTATGTTGATGACCAGAAAACAGACAAGTTTTTGCATCATTCCACCTTTAGTTTATCAAGCATGATAATACATGAGATCTAAAAATGATCCTGACAAGATAGCAATGCCCTATTAAGATAAAATGCAATTTGTGCCCAATGCTCCAACCTAGTAAACACATGGAAATTCAGGACATCATAGATGTCACTCAGACAGCTCTTTCGCCAACAATTTTAAGACCCCAAACATGAAGCATTTCAAGATGCGTATATAATGTGTCCACATGAGATTACCTATGGCATTTTAGAGAGAGAAATGAGTGAAAATCTCTTAGTGTGTTGTAAATCATGAAGTCAGCAGCACCAAACCCCAGATTACAAAAACTTGTATTCAGAAAAGGAAAAGAAAAAAAAATAAAAAGCTATCTTATCAAAAACAAAAGTAAAACAAGTGAGGGGAAAAAAAACTAAGGGGCTGTTTTTTTTTTTTAATATAAGACTTATCTTATAACTTAAATCAAGATAAATAGATTTGTTTGTTTTTCTAACTTAAATCTTAATTTCATGTCAAAATAAAAAATTAAAAAAAAAATTTAAATCTTAATTTAAGATATATTGTCTTAAATAAAAAGTTAAAAATTTTAACTTTTCATTTATTTAGTCATAATTACACATTGACGGTTACTTCCAAAATTAACCTCATATAATTAATATATAACCAAAAATACCCCTAAAAAATCCCCAATTTCCTAAACTCAAAGCTGAACCCAAAAAAATTATAATATTATTAAACCCTAACCCTAACTAACCTAACCCTAAATTGACCTAGGAGGAGGAGGAGGAGGCGCCTCTCTAGGATTTGACCGGAGGAGGCCGGCCTCCTCTCGATTGAAGGGAGGAGGCCACGACCTAAGCCTTCTCTCTCTCTCAGCAAACACTACCTAAGCCTTCTCAGCAATTAGAAAAACATTATTGTAAACTTACCTCATGATTTACATAGTCTGACAAAATATGCTCCTGTAGCACTTTCCATGGGTCCAACTCCAAGGGGAACTGCAAAAGAAAATAGATAAAACACATATTTATGTACTAATACATTAATTTTAATATTGATTTTTAAGTGAGCCCAAGAAGCTATTTCATATCATATAACTTTCTTAATAACATAAGATGAGATAATATCACAAATTTGAAACAATAGAAAAGCAGAGACAAAATAGCATAAGAGACATGCTATATATATAGCACCAAGCTGTAAGAAAAATTCTAAGCCCCAAAATACATCTAATAAAAAATATATTCAGGATTAATGGCAGCTATACTTTATATACAGTATCAGATTCACTTTCACATAGAGCATAGCACATGGATCACAAATTTCTAATATAACAAAACAGAAGCATGAGAACTCATAGATTGCAAAGAATCTCATGACATAACACAGTTACGAAGCAATTAGCTTTTCACAAACTCAGCTTACATAATTCAACTCTATGATTTTAAGCATGCAGAATATGAGTATATATAAATATCTTCCTTATTACCAAACGCCAGAGAAAATGGAAATAGGCTACATAAAGAAAGAATGCGGAAAGTAGACATTACAGAAAATTTAACAACTATTCAACTCAACAGACAATTGCAATATCAGACACATAACAACTGAAAGCAAAAAAAATAATTAAAAAAAAATACCTACAAGGCCAAAAACATTACCTCAACTCCTAAATAAGCAAGTAAAGAAAAGCGGACTTGCGAACCCCCAGCAACTGCTATTTGCTTATATGCATCAACAATGCGCACGAAAGCCAATTTTTGCAATTGATCCTTTTGTTCATCAGTAAGGTCAACAACAGGAGCAGACATCTTGGGCAGGACAAAAGGAGAAGATAGAGTGACGGAAGTTGCAGTTGAGGAGATAATACTGCTGGGATCTGTAATAGCTGCTTTTGGACTAAGCTCCTCTGACCTATCAGTTGATACTGATGGCAAATCAAGAGGTGACCTTCCACCAAAACCTGTAACTTGTCCTTGACTGGCGTCTTCTATATCAGGTGTGACCAATGAAGAAGCAACCAGGGTTTCGGCAAATCCATCATGAGGAGCAAAAGAATTAAGACCAGGTATATCACTCTCTGAATTGCCCACATCGTGGATATCAGACGGACTAGCTGTATCAACGTTCTCAGTTCCAGACAAAACATCAGAAGAATCTGGTACGCCAGTAGACAACATTGCATTTTCATCCCCATGAGATAAGCCATCATGTAAAACATCATCATCAACCACAGCCACAGAATGAAGTTCTTCCTCCCTTTGTGGTTTCTGTAAATATAGCAAATATAAGCATATCTTAGTACAGAAAAAAATCACAAAGACACAAATTCAAAAGATAGTAGACAAAAGCTTTTTTCCTTTCCTTAAGAAAGAAGAATGATAATGAAGAAATGTCTTGTACCACTATATCATTGGGCACTGATCGATCATCATCAAACACTGAAGCTATAGAAGGGAAACTACTCGATAGTGAAAGAACATTGGCCAAAAACGAGGCTGGATACTTGGCACCAGTTTCACTACCAACTATACTCATGTCCAGCACTGATTCTTCATCTCCATCAGCTTGAGGGCTACTCAGAGGAAGGTGACACATATTAGCCATCACTACCTCAGCTAGCAAATCAGCTGAGATGCTTGAAATAAGAATCTCTAAAGATCCAACAGCCTTTTCACCTTGAGCAACCAAAGCACCAAACATCGCAACAAGCTGCTGCACAGGCTCACTAACACTATTTCCTTTGTTAGAGGTTGAACCAGTAGAACTGTGATCCTGAGAAACAACATTATTCCTGTTTAACTCTCTAGTTGATTCTTCTGAGACACTAGGTGTTGGTTTGACACGTTTCCCAGATTTGTCATCTTTTTCATCCAGACTGCCACTATCCTCTTCTCCAGATCTTTTCCTCCCCAATTTATCTTGAACAGCATCACGTGCTTTGATTGAGGGCTTCTCTTCCTGTGAATTGTTAATGCCATCACCAAGAATGTCCACAGATTTATACATCTCAATAAATGTGGAAGTGTATGTACCAATGTAAACATATATGCATATGAATTAGATCCTTACAGGGATGACAGGTACCTTAGAAACTGGCAAATCGTCTTTTCCGTCCTCTACACTGCCATTAGTTCTGCAAACTTGATTTAAAGCTAGCTCTGCCAATTCCCCAGCTTTCATCTGTTTCAGGGCATCAACTAAACGATCCCGCCACTGCAGAAAACACTCCATTACCAAATGGTTCTGAACCAAGAAAAAAACACCAATACGGTTCTGAGCTATGAAACACACACCAATTTTTTCTGACTATGAAATAAAACCAATTTTTTCTGACCATGAAACAAAATACCAATTGGTTCTCACCTAAGAAACATATCTCAAAAGTAGAAACTACACTCATTCTAAGTTCTAACCGATGAAGAGCTCACTGTACAATGGACAAGTATACTAACATTATTCCAAGAAATTAACGAAAAGCCAATGCCAGCAAAAAACTCATAAAATCCGAGAAACTTTTCCCTAATTAATCATATGATTGTCTACATGAAAATTCTGGAAACATTAATAGAGAATAAGATTCATGTATGAAGTAAAAACACATGAATGCTGCTGAACCCAAATGACTAGAGAAGGACAACGTCATAAAATAACTTCAACCCATTCTCTTAAAAAGTTAATAATGGTGTAAAATAAATACCGGTGATGCACCCGGGTGTGTACATTTCAAGCAGGAGAGTAGAGCGTTTTTAAGAGCATGATGTGAGCCAGAAACATGTAACCCTTTGATGACAGAGATAGGAGGATCTAGACCAAGTAAAACTGGTAAAATGCGCCCATAATATGCAGGTCTTTTCCTCGCAATTGCTGAAAGACTGAAAGGGAACATTAAATAAAGTAGAGAAAAAAATAGTAATAACAAAGTATTGTCCTAATTAATTTCTGAAGAACGAAAGATTCCACAACATACTGTATGAGAAGGATTGTAAAGGTAAATGCATAGGATTAAATAGACCACATACCTATTAATAAGCACAACTGTCACTAAATTACTAATAGATTGCACCGTTGGAAACCTAAGCTGGTCAAGTAATAATCCCAATCTTTCTTTGGCCTCAATCGACAGATCTCCAAAATTGAGTACAGCATGGCCCCCGCGAAGCCAAGATACGTTAAATTCTACAAGATCACCTACAACATAGGCGGTCACGCTGAATAAGCCTACAAGTCATTAATGCCTATAAAATGGCCAACTTCGAATTTTAGTTTAATGAAGTCATCAAGCAAATGAGAAATGCATTACCTTCAGGAGGAGAAGGTTTTGAGGAGCCATTAGGATCAGCTGTGTAGAGGAGAATAATTGCCTCAACAAACTTCAGTGCCAGTAATCTTACCCCGCCACTTCCAGACTTGTTAACATGAAGTAGCAATAAATCAGACCAGACACAAAATCTAACTGTATTTCACATTTTCACTTCAACAATCATCGCTTACCTGAAAAGCTATTGAATATATTTTATCCTTGAACTTTAACATCCATGCCCATGACGATTTAAGAGAACTGTCCAAGTCACTGGGGTAGTACAGACCCTGAAAAATTATAAAATTAAAATTAAAATATGTAAATCGTAACATGTTGAATAGAGGATAAAATGATAAAATTAAAATTTCATATATCCTGAGAAACAATAAGACTGTAGCATTTAAATTCAATTTCCCAAGATGCACCACATTAGGTAACAGCTTCCTAACTGACTTTCAAAGCAGTAGGTCGTGACTCGTGTGAAGATGATTCAACTATATAAATGATAATGAAGGCATTAATGTACACAGATTGATGAACCTTAATGGAAAAATTAATAAAAATATATAGCTAAAAGGTGAACATCAGGTATGAGGCCACCAGTAAAATAGCAACTACGGAAGTATGAGACTGAGTGGTTGAGTTTCGGATTCTAGCATTCTTCTTTCTCCTGCTCTTTTAGGGCAGTATTTAAATACCCCCTTACACTCTTCAAGCCTTTTTGCATGGGATGCCAAGCTAGACAGCTTAGCTTATCGGATGTCTTCGCCCTTATTTTCCGCTCACGGAAAGGCTGACAGTAGCTTACATTACTAGGTGATAGCTTAAAGTTACGTCGATAGGATGCCTTCCAAATTATGAAGGCATCAAAAAATAGACATAAATAGAATATGTCTACAATTACAAGCTACACAGAGTGACACACAAAGAAGTAAATATCTATATTTCCGATATTTCCGATATTTTGAGGATATTGATGATAATATCAATATCCCACCCAAATTTCCAGACCCCTATATTTTCACCGAAACCGAAATTTACTTGATGGACACGTAAACTAATAAATAGCAATTATTCTTAAAAAGAGTAAAAAAAATTAAACTATATCAAGAAGAATCAAACAAAAAATCTTTAAAAATAATGAGCTCCAAATCAAAACCTACCTGAATAGCAATTTTTTCAAAAGTAAAACGAAACAATTCAAGTCCACAATTGATGGCTTGTCGAGCAACAGCAGGTGTAGCATCATTTACAACACTGATCAGAACAGGCACAATCTCGGGCAAAAATTGAAGGTGCTTCAATCCAACTTCCCCGATAATTCTACAAAACACAAATGAGAAGAAAAAAAATCCGATATTCAATACAATTGAGAAATTCAATTGAGTGAGTTTCGATCAAGATAAAAATAAAAAACAAAAAATTAATGGACTCGGTGAAACGTACTCGGTGACGAACTTGCGAACAGGAGCGAATGGATTGGCATGGAGGTCAAGTATGCGAGGAAGAATCTCGGAGACGAGAACGGCATTTTCTTCTTCGACCAAATCTAGTTTTAAACGACGCAAGTATTCGAGTTTCAAATGCATTTCCGTGGCTGCCCTGGCCGAGTTGACCAGAGTCGCTAATTTTTCTCTCGAATTCGAATTCGTCACTCCCACCATTATTATTATTATTATTATTGTGTAAACAAGAACCCTAATTTAGTAGATCATCGGAGCAATTTGGAGGGAGATTTGGAAGAGTGATTTCTAGGGTTCAGTAATTTTGGGACATACCGTACAATTGTCCACATCATCAAGTAATTAGACATGTAAGAATTGAGTCGGTTAGATCCGGATTCCGGAATAGAACGACTCGTGAACGGATTTGGTAAATCCGGTCCACTATATATGGGCTGGGTTTTGCACATTTTAGGCCCATATCTGCAATCTGACTTGGCAGCGATCATGTCCAGGCCCGCCTTGGTCTTGTCTCAAGAACGGCACAAATCGAATGGAATATATTATGACGAGTCAAAATACGTATCAATACTTTAGCCGAAATATCCTAATATTATCCGTTTTTGGAGGAGACCGATATTTTTACTTTTGAAATTTAGTATGGATCAGGAATTCATGGAGACCTATTGAATGTATTGGGAGTTTGGGGAAGGAAGCGTAACTCGAACACACAAAGTATAGTTGTAATTGTTATGGGAATTACCGTATACCAATGTATCAGGTTCGAATATTTTTCATTTAAGAATATGACATTTGCCTCTCAATAGGAGCCATTCACAAATAACCAAAAAGGCAAAGGGTTTTGGACAAATAATACATGAAAAAAATACAGTCATTTGAATTGAGGATAAGAAAAGGAAATGGCAACAGCAATTCAAATAAACCACCTCCACGCATCAGCTTTCAAGCATGGAAAACAACAACCCAAAAAACTCTTCACCGCCCCGAGCCGGAGAACAAGTCAGCTCCAAGTCAGAGCAGCGTCTTCCGGTTACAGCGCGCGGCAGCTGATACAGTCAGGTGAAGTCAGGCCGATATTGCCGAAGGAGGCGGCGGCGGCCGTGAACTCCGACGGGTTCGTACTCCTGGACATCAGGCCCGAATGGGAGAGAGAAAAGGCACGTGTGACTGGGTCACTGCACGTGCCACTTTTCGTGGAGGACAAAGACTATAGTCCGATAACTCTGTTGAAAAAGTGGGTTCATTTTGGCTACATTGGGTTGTGGACTGGACAGAATTTCACCATGTTGAATCCTGATTTTCTTCAGCAAGTTGAGGCTGCTGTTCCTGATAAGAATGCCAAACTACTTGTAGCTTGTGGTGAAGGTCTAAGGTGAATCTTTTGTTTTATTTTTTGATGCTATGAATATGTAATATAAATTTCAGAATTGATGTCGATAATAAGTTTAGTTAACCCATTTTTAAAATGAAAAACTTTGAATAAAATTTTATGCTGTATGGTGCACATTTTAAAGTTTCTCCAAAGTGATAGATGGTTTAGAATGAAAAATGTAAAGTATTTATATGGATAACTTATCAGGTGCGAGATCTCATACATTTATTTCATAATTTATAACGAAAAAATATATGGGACTCTACCGCCGATAAATTTTTATTCTTTGTTATAATCAGTTATGTCTTGATGATCAAGATCGGTAAAGTTATAGGATGGTCTATGGATCTCATATTGTGAAAATGCAAAAAGAACTAAGGAGATTGATTTATAGTATTACTTGTAGTTTCTTGACATTAAGAGCATGTTGTGTGCTTTGATGGTATCAGGTCAATGATGGCAGTTTCAAAGTTACATAATGGAGGATACAAGAATCTGGGGTGGTTGGCTGGAGGTTATAATAGATCGGTAGATGCTGATTTCCCGGATGTTGAAGGTGAAGAAAAGTTGCAATATGCTACAATTGGGGGCGCTTCTTATTATTTTCTTCAGTTGCTCTTAATCCTCCAAGCTGTGGGTAAGAGCAGTTGATTAGCACAGATGTTATGTCATGCTCTATTGCAAAATTTGTAATATTGTTGAATTGCAAACATTGGTTTTCGCGCATGTATGATCATCCTATATATACATTTATAACGGGAGAAAGGTAACAAACAAGTCGTTAAACTCTCTAATTGATTAAGCTTATACAGCAGTTGGCGAGTTTGCAGAAGAGTGCGCAAATTCTGGGTAGACTATGAGTGAATACTATCTTCTTTGATAGAGAATGGTGTCTGGCTTGAGAAGATTTGTAAAAGCAACATGTTGTAATTCTTCATTTCACTTTTAAGTAAAAAAAATATATATTCAAATAACAAAGGAGACATTAATCTGGAAAGAAAGACTAGCTAATGAGTTAAACAAATATAACACACAAAGCAGAGGGAATCCAACTGGGATGTAAACTACATTTGGATGCTTCTTCTCCGAACCAGCGAGAGAATCCTCCAGGAACACTTGCTTCTCCAATTGAGCCCTCCAACCGCAATCTCAAATGCTGAAACTCAAATTTATCTCAATGACAATCAGTTTCTAATTTCTAGCATCACAACATATCTAACAATCATTACAAGAAATCGAGGGAATCAACAAAATATAGCACGGTCAATAGAAGCATCTCACGTACTCAATTCGCTATATTACAATCGAATCTCACTCAAAACAATTTTGGAGGTTGGTTTAGTACATGTAATTATCATAATGAAAACCAGAATCTTATACACAAGTAACACAAGTAAATTGAAAGGTAAAAGAGTTATATCACTTCATCACTACAAAATTATGCTTGCTCATATTGTATTGAATTGCTCTGTTATTTACCACCTACATAAAACCAACACAGAGACACATTGAACAGTTGAATCCAAGAAACCTTGCAATTAGATCACACTCCTGAAAATTGAATCCCAATATTTTCAACAAAGTACCAAAATTTTGGAAAATTCTTCTACGACCCGCATAAATATAGATTAAGTGAACGTGTAGAGCACACATCAAAGCCAATTATCAACAGATAAAAAGTTACAAAAGATATAAAATTTTGTCTTTATGCCAATAATTGACTCTAAATGTTACGGGATATTCTGGGCATCTCAAAGAAGAATCACAAAGATTCCCAGATAATATGAAAAGGTCATGCCACTGTAGGAAATTTTTACACAATGAAAAGACAATTCAAGGTCAAACAACCAAATAAGTGCCACAATCACAAAATCCATTATTGTACAGCAATTCTTCATCAAAAAACGAAAATTTTTCAATGTCAAAACAGCTAACATATCATAAAATCCCAAACTATGCTAACAAATTTATCGGTCTTAACTATCACAACACAAAACAGCTTCGAGCCTCACCTTCCAGGAAGTTTTACTCGGAGCGGCTGGCAAACCTCTCGACCTTGCCGTCGTTCAAATTGAGTCCCACCATGGCCTCGCCTAAACCACAGCTCACCTCCGCCAGCATCTCAGGATCGGTGTAATGCGTGACGGCCCGAACAATCGCCTGGGCCCGCTTAGCCGGGTCCCCGCTCTTGAACACACCCGACCCGACGAAGACCCCATCGCAACCGAGCTGCATCATCAGCGCCGCGTCGGCCGGCGTCGCTACTCCTCCGGCGGCGAATTGCACTACCGGAAGCCTCCCGAGCTGCTTCGTCTGCAACACCAAGTCGTACGGCGCCGCTATTTTCTTCGCGAAAGTGAACACCTCGTCGTCGTCCATGTTCCTTAAAACCCTAATATCTCCCATAACAGAGCGCACGTGCCTGACGGCCTCGATAATGTTCCCGGTGCCGGCCTCTCCCTTGGTTCTGATCATCGCCGCGCCCTCGCGGATTCTCCGCAGAGCCTCCCCCAAGTTGCGACAACCGCAGACGAACGGGATCCTGAAGTTGTGCTTATTGATATGGTTATCTTCATCGGCGAGAGTCAAGACCTCGCTCTCGTCGACGTAATCGATACCTATCGCTTCGAGAATCTGAGCCTCGACGAAGTGTCCGATACGAGCCTTGGCCATGACAGGGATGGTCACGGCCTGCTTGATCTCCTTGATGAGTTGCGGGTCGGACATGCGGGCCACGCCACCCTGAGCGCGGATATCAGCCGGCACGCGCTCCAGAGCCATGACGGCACACGCGCCTGCCTCTTCAGCGATTCTAGCCTGTTCGGCTGTGACGACGTCCATTATAACGCCGCCACGGAGCATCTGTGCTAGACCGACTTTGACGGAGAATGGAGATTTTTTGGTCTCCGTTATCGCTCCGTTACCGTAAACAGCCACAACTCCAGTTCCTGCCATTTCTTTAGAGAGAGAGAGAGATTACTCAGCAAATGAGAGAGCGAGGTTTTACAGAGACAGAGAGAGAGGGTTGGCGAGAGAGAAGGGGTGGTGAGGGTTTTAAATAGAAACTAGAGAGATAATTTTATATGTTTTTTTTTTTTTTTTTTTTTTTTTTAAGTTGTTGATACGAGTGACTACTGACTACTGTGGGGTTCAGGAGAAGTATTTTGATCAGACCGTAGAGAGAGGGGTTGATGAACCATGATCAGTTCGATAAGCACATGATTGATTTTAGATGATTTAATGTGATCGGACGGTGGAGAGAGAGGTTGATGAACCATGATCGGTTCGATAAGCACATGATTGATATTAGATGATTTAATGGGACTACGGGAGGCCACGCAATTTTTTGGTACGCGGAACCTCGATTGTGGGAATTTTGGTCTACGTGGGAAGATAGATTTCCATTCGTGTGCGTGGTGGTGGCAGAAATGCTGTGTGTACAGTCTGCTACCATTGCTTAAACCAATCAAGTTTTTCTATTTTTCTTTCCAACTTGTAATTAATTTAGGATTAATATTATAATTCGAAATTTACTTTTAAATGTTTATTTATAAAAGCTGGATAATCATAAAATTTAAGTGTATACGTGGTAAGAGATTTTTTTTAAATTTTTAGTTTTTTAATTTAACATCAATCAATTGATCCAACCTATTATATCAACTATAATATAGTTCAATTCTCTATCATATAAATAAATTGAAAATGTTTGATCACGTTGACAAAAGTTGTCAAATGGTTTTGCAATGAATGATACATGTAACTTAAATTAGTCTAATATTCAACATTTTAATAATTAATCACAACTTTTCCAAAAAATAATAGTAATTAATCACAAATACAACCAAAGATGTTAAAATAATGAAAGAAGATTGAAAAAAAAATCTCCTTAGAAAATAAATTATTAGTAAGAAAACTTCAATTTAGCATCTCTATAGAGGATGAATCTTGGTCTCAGTGTGTTTGGTATGATTTTTGTACTGGTCAAAAGTGAAAGCCATCTTTGATGGTTTTTTAAATTGTTTGATAAAACTAAGAAATGATTTATTTTATTATTATTATTTTTTTATGTTAAAGAAACTATTTTAAATCTATGGAGAGAAGTCCAAAATTTGAGATTCTTCTAAGAAGCTCATTTTAATATTTTTTTAAAAAGAGGTAAGCAGTCTCAAATCTTGTTTGGTTGAGCTTTTGAAAAACCGTTATTGTTAAAAGATTTACTTGTAATAGATCACTAGATCTATTAGAAATAGAGTTTTTGAAGAAAAAAAAAATTAGAGTTGTTTGATTGGTAGACTTAAAAAAAAAATAAAAATGTCTATTTAGAGAAGACCTCCCCATGAGTTTTTACCTAGTAGAGGTTTGAACTCTACTAACATCTACTCAGTCTAAAATAGACAATCTCAAAAACTCAATCAAACAACTCTAAAAAACTTAAATAGACGTTTGTAGAGCTTTTGAGATGGTAGAAAACTCAAACAAATAAATACCGTACCATAAACCCATTTATTATAAATACTCTTTTAATGTCTATTTTTGTAATTTTTAACAACTAAAACTCTTTTAGAGATATTTTATCAAACAATCTACTAATATAAAAGCATTTTTTTTTAATGAATACCAAATAATATTCAGTTTTTTACTAAAACTTTACTCAATAAAAGCTTTATCTAAAAAAATAAATAAATAAAAATAAATAAAAATTAAAAAAAAAGTATTAAAGAGGCTCAATTTAAAAAGTTATTAGCAACAATATATTATTTTAATAAAATATAATAATGTAGATTAAAGTGTGAGAGCGAGTGATGATGTAAAATTTAGAGGCTGCGAAGAGGGCAGTGAAGGCCGCCGTTCGTTTCCAATCTTGAATTCTCCACCACATGGAGAAAGTGGTGCGAGGTGGGCGTAGGCGTCTTCAACTTGTCTTCTCTTCTCTCATTTCCTTTTCTTTTTCCTTTTTTTTAAAAAAAATCTTTTAATTTGACTAACTTTTTCGTTTTCTGTGTGACAAATCAAATCTTTGTCTTTTTAACCTTCAATTTAATTACGGAAATATTTCAATTGTTTTTTTTTTTTTTTTTTTTGTCTTCCATTAAAAAAAAAAATAAATAAACAAAAAAATAAACAAAAAAAGGAAAGTACAATTGAATTTGTAAGATGGTTGGACCGACAATCTTATAAAAAAAAAATAGAGTGAAACGGTAGAGGATTGCTGTAACCTGTAAACAGGGGTGGTCTTGGGGTGGGTAAGGGGGGCATCCGTCCCGAACTTGTTATGCAAAGGGGTCCTAAATATATAATGTGAGTTTTTGTTATGAGTTAAGTTGTAAAAAAAAAATCTAAAAAAAAAGCTCAAACATTACCAAAAAAAATTAGAATCTGGCACAATTCGTTTTATTCTAGTACAAAATCCAATTTTTTTAATTTTCATAATTTCGTATCACCTATTACCTATATATTCTTCATTTATTCTTGACCCCAAAAAAAAAAAAAAAAAAAAAAGGCAACCGAATACATAAAAACCATAGATTTTTTTTTATTTTGAAATGAAGTGAAAATGATTTTGTCGATATATGACCCATTTTTTAGATTTCACTTAGGTATCTTAAAATAGTTAGAACCGGCACTGTCTGTAAACATAATTAGACGAGGAAAGTGTGGTCAAGCGTTTAGGAAACCTGTAAAGTAAGTAAGAAACGAGGAGCGAGTGGGGGTGATCCTTTTAAGAGATTCTTCGATGTTCTTCAATGATATATTCGTAAGGAATAAATATTGGATAACGATATTCACAAGTCAGTGATATTGTGATATATTCACAGGGAATAAATACTGGAGAACGATATTCACAAGTCATTGATATATTTATAGTTGTAAGTAGGTGAACCAATAGTGGATTCATTTATCGTGATCATGGGTCATGATATCCAGATATATTTCAAATATTTCGGATAATGATGATATCACTGGCCTGGTCAATTAACAATTATATTGTTAGACAGGTCCACGATGGACTTAGTCAATTTTCTTGTGTATTTGGACTCCTACTGGGCTTGAACCTCCTTTGGATCTGACAATATATGCACTTTGATATCAGCAGAGGCCTGGCTCCTTATTTAAACTTCCAAAATTAGATATAAACATCCTGACTGTGCTATTTTTGGTTACCGTATTTTCTTTTTTTATCTTTTATTTTTTATTTTTAAAGTAATGATATTTATATTTATTAAAAATCGTATGTATACCCGAATTTAATATATTTTTAAAAATCCAATATTATTCTTGAATAAAATTACTTAAATGAGTAAATAGTTTGTAAGTACACACCAATAACTATTAATTGGTTTTATATCAATCCTTTGTAAAAATAAAAAAAATAAATAAGAAGTTTCCTATTAATTGTTTAATATAATAATAATAATATTTCTATTTTATCAAACCCAAACTTCTAATTTGTTATGAAATACAAATCGATTGAGTTGACAAACACTTTACTATTATAATTAAGTGAAACAAAAATCAATATCAACAATAAAATTTCTTATGAACAATTGTTTAAAAAAATTAAAAAATAAAAACTTTCTTAGGAATAAAGGAATTGAGATATACTGTTGTTAGCTGAGAGCTTCTTTTTACATAAAGAATTAAAAAAAAAAGTTTTAATACAATAAAAAGAAAAAAAATTTCATACAATTTTTTAGTGACATCAAATGTTTTTGCAAGAGTTAGAATTTAAAGAGATATTATTTATTTTAATAAAAATATATAAAATAATAAAATTTTAAATAAATCTAATTAGATAATAAAATAGTGGGGTATGCTAACAAAAATATAATTCAATAAAATTAAAAAAAAAGGGTATTTTTGGCATTACGTGAGGTTTGTATACGAATCAGAAAATTTTAAAATAGGTTTAATATTAAAAACACCCCCTCACCTTTGAACTATTATTGGATGTCTAGATAAAAATACTTTTATTTCAGAAACATCCCTTGTGTACCAACAAACAATGCTTTATTTAGTAAGATTCAGAGGGTATAATGTTCGGTTAATATAATTGAAGCTTAAATACGAACATTATAGACTTTTTAACATCAAAAATCAATCAATTGAATCATTGTTTGTTAGTCCACAGGGGATGTTTCTGAAATAAAAGCATTTTTAGCAAGACATCCAATAATAGTTCAAATGTGAGGGGAGGTCTTTAATATTAACCCTTTAAAATATTTGAGAGGTGTACTTGTACATACATTTTTTGAGGGGTGTCAATATTACTACTCAAAAGAGAAATGTCTTCCTTTCAAAAAAAAAAAAAAAAGTATTTATAAAATAAATAACAGGATATAACCTGAATTTATGTTACAGTTACATGAGCTTGAGAGGATTTAGATTGCCACTAAAGACTGCCTTTGGAAGAATTTCTCTCCAAATAGAACTTTTAGTACGTACCATGTAGTAGAAATTTTCAGACGAAAAGCTTTTACCAGCAAAACTTCAATAAAATATCATAAGAATAATTTTGACATCAAAAATAAAAATAAAAATCTTGAAAAAGTCTAAAATCTGAGCATTATCTAGTAGAAAGAGTTATTCCAAATGTAAACCAAACACCTCATGACCTTAATGACAAAAGATTTCAAAAAAAAGCTTGTTCCGAATTAATAGATAACGTAAAAAAATAAAAATAAAAATAAAATAAAATAAATATATAAATAAATAAATAAATAAAAAAAAACCAGAAACCTCAATTTCCTTAGTTTCCATTACATTAACGTCAGTCCTCTCACTCCACTTGCTATTTTACATTCAAATACATTTTACTCTAAAGATTTAATATAACCAACAAAATACCAACCTTGGGGAAAAAAGAAGAAGAAAAAGCTCAAGTAATCTTTACCTTTCAAAGGTTGAAAATGCATTGAAACCATTAAATACAGAACCAAAAATGTGTGTTAAGTAAATTGGTGGTATTACACGGGAGGCCAATTGTTAAAAACAGAAGACATGACCATTCCAATTAAATACTATGTTTACATCTACAAAGTACAAACTTGATTGATAAAAATCCAAGTATAACTGTAGTATGACGATGATTATACTGTGAAAATCTTCCTCACCTTCTTCATAGTCCTCCGACAAATAGGACAAGTACCGGCAGCCTCTGCTATCCTGTAGAGAATAGAAAACAACATATACAGAGGAATCAACACGAATTTGCATTTGTTTCTAAATTTCATCAGAATTCCAATGTAGATTTATGTATGCTATACTGTATGTGTATTCTAAAGTTTGAAGCATGTTCAATAATGGAGCAGCTTACAAACAAATTTGATGTGAATGCGAGTTAAGGAAACAGTCAGTTACCTCGTTCCACATTCGAAACAAGCCACACAGTGTCCACACGGAAGGAAGAAGCAGTCCCTCGGAGCATCAAAGCAAATTGCACAAAGACGCCGTGTGTTATTACCTTCTTGATCAACTTCTTTTGTTGTTGACTTCACTTCTAGGGAATACGTTGCCAAAAACCCTTGAATATCCTCCTCATCGTTCGAGGCAGAATCGTAAGAGGAACCCCAACTCGAGAGATCATCATCTTTGTATAGAAGCAGAGGAGCTCTTGTGGATTCCATATCCCCATTCGAAACTTCTGTACTATCTTCGCTAATACATCTGAACTTGTTTAAGAAATAGAAGGCTGCCAACATGAGCAGAGTCATTCCACCTACACAATGATAAGTAAGAGAAGGTAAATAATATTTGTGTAGAAAGGACTATTATTAGAAGAAATAAACGATTAAACGTACCTATGCCAAGACAATATGTGAGCCATCTTGGTCCATAGGAGAGTCTAATATACCAATCATCATTAGCTGCTCCCTGAAGTAACCAAAAAAACACAATAATTGTAAACAATCATAGTTATAGGATTTGAAATATCTTCAGTCTTGAATGGAAGGTGAGAATAGATTTTACCAATGTTTTTTGTGCAACTAGAAGCAATGACTTTATGCAAGTATTCTCATGATAATCTCTTCTTTATTAGTTAATCAAATCTAAAACTCGAAATGTAAGTTACGTTGACCCCCCGTAAATATTGAACATTATACCAAGAACTTCGAGATTTATAAAGGAACATCAACGGTCAACCTATAGTCTAGTTTAGTTGTCAACTGTAAATCCCTTCTCTTGATTACTCACTGTTACTTAGTTTGAACGGGAAATATTGATTCATATTTTGAACTTTAGAAATCATCTATCTTTAGCCTTATAATTAATTTATATAAAGGCTCAACACCAGTAAACTTGGTTGATAGTCCATAGACCAAATGTTGACTCGAATTCCACCTCAATTTTTGCAAATCATAACCTCTGAAGACCACCCTTACATCTTAGCCACCACATGTTTACAGCCAATATTCAGTCCAATTCCTCAACAACCTTATTTCTACCTTCAACACGATTACAATACAAACTAGAAAAATAATGCAATGAACAGAGAAGGGATTGACCAAAGATAATTTTGTTTGATCAATACGTTTTACATTAATTTTCAAAACAAATCAGGGCAAAGCTATGGTGTTACCGCTCAGATTAACCCTACTGGACCAGTAAACTGACAAGTTAAGACACTTATTTCAAATAACATGACAATGCTTCCTGCAAAACCCTCAACGATGTAAACTATCCAGTATCCAGACAGACATCTAGAGTGTGATTTCTAAGTTTGAAAGTTCAGTTGATATGCAGTTTTCGTTCAGTTATGCAATGTTTCTCCACAAAGAAAAATTCTACAGTGAGAGTAAAGTGTCGAAGAGCAACTAATAATAGACTTAATTAATTACCTGTTCTGTAGAAGGAGATGTCAAGACAATAGCATTTCCCTTGGGAAATAAAAGACTCAAACTACAAAAGCCTTGAGTGAAAGTACACTTGTAATAAGCTTCACTTGTATTGTATTGAAGAGCCTTTATTGTGAGGTCTAGTTGCACCTATCAAATGCAAACATCAACTCAAACAATTACAACTAACAAACAAACAGATTAGCAGTTGTAATAAATCATTAGAGGCTCAAACATCTGATGAGAACTGATAATTATATAGATAGCTCAAATGTCAACCCATAACCATAACCACAAATCCACAATATCATAATAATAGTTGAATAAAACATTGAATTACCTCCACTTCCTCTGAGTTCAAGTTACCCACTGCAACATAGTAACTTGAAGATGTGAATATGTTTTGATGGATTGTACCACTTCCTGAGAAACAAAGGCCAAAACATATATCAACAAAAACAATATATAACAATGAATGCATATTCTTGACTTGTCTAAATCTCACCATGAATAACAGTCCATGACAAAGTGGTGTTGGGATATGTTGGGTTCTCTAACCATTGAGAAAGGCCTTCAGTCCCTGCAATGATGTGCCATCTTCTTCAGAATAAGGAGATAAAAATCCACAAATTTTATCAGTAAACAAAAGGAAAAAAAAATATATAATAATAATAAAGAAAGAAGACAAGACACCATAATCATATATAATATATATCATCTACTTAATGTTGCTTTTGTAATTATGCAAAATACTGTGAGAGGAAATCTTGGGTGATATTGGAATCAAATCAATTGTAGAAGAGAGAAGGCTTAATTGTAGAGAATGGGTGCCAAACCTTTAACACCAATCTTTCTCGAAATGAGAAATCAAGCCGTGAATTTCTTCTCTTTCGATCTCAGCAAAAGCGAATTGATTGATTAATAATAGAAAAAATAATTTCACCAGCGTGAAGAGAGAACACAATCACTACACAGAACCTACGGTAGCTTAACATT
The DNA here is from genome assembly GCA_035582765.1 of Acer negundo. Taxonomy (NCBI): domain Eukaryota; kingdom Viridiplantae; phylum Streptophyta; class Magnoliopsida; order Sapindales; family Sapindaceae; genus Acer; species Acer negundo. Next base: position 19,802,068 of record CM069243.1, on the reverse strand, counting down.
CTCTCTTATCTAATAATGGAAAGAATAATTTCACCTGAATCCCTGTTATTTATATAATTATCAATTTAGTGTTTGTAGATTTTTCTGTATCAAATGGGTCCTCAAGGTTCATTTAACTCTAAAAATGTCTTCATTGTTTCAAATTAAATCAAAATAGTCTCTCTTCACGTTTTATGTTAAGTTTTGTGTAGGTGAATAAGGTTTATTTGGTACTTCTAGGTTTAAATTACTTTTAGGAAGGTTTTTTTTAACCAATTTATGAGAGTGAATTTGTAACTTAGAAGAGTGTTTGTAATTTTATAGAGGATTTTATTTTTTGTAAATTTTAATGAATAATATGGTTAATTTAATTTTTAAGTATTATATATATATACACGGGAATAATAATCTTTTTCTATAAAAGATAACAAAATATTAATAGTAATAGTCCAAAGGAATTAGATCGATATAAATTGAAATAAGAAATGACTAATCTTATAATATACAAAACAATAAGAACTAAATTACCTAATTTTTTTTAGACTAAAGTAATTATCTTTTAAAAATAATAAATCTGATTATATTCTTCCTAAAAAAAATGGTATCTATTGAGAGTATTTTCGATACAAAAGTGACGTGTATACCAAAAATAAAAATCTTTGATATGGTAACAATTTCAAGAAACTTACTTCCTATTTTGTATAAATATAGATTTGATAGACAATTAACTCAAAAATACTTTTTTTTCTAATGACGTGTCCAATTTTTTATTTCTGTTTTATTTTATATTTTATTTTCGTACCAAAAATAGATGAAAAATTAATAACACTTTTAAACAATTGTTGAGTTAACCAAAAAAATAGTTGTGTAACAGACCGTATCAAAATAGATGGTCATGTTCACATAGTCTAATGCTTTTTTTTTTTTTTTTACCACATCAGTTTGAGGTTGAATAAACATAATTGCATTGGAGATATATTTATTAACAGAATGTAGATTTATCCTACATGGCATCTTTTTTTTTTTTACAAGTCACTCTTGCATCGGAGATACTCAAAGTATTACCTATAAAGTCACTATTCATACATGAATACATACCGGATTTGCTCTAAGTATTACCTATAAAGTCCCCATTCATATATGAATACATAATTGCTTAAAAAAAAGATTTAATAGCACTAGACCCACCTGAAGTGTACGTGAATTTATAATGTGCCCCCTTAATAATGTGCCCCCTTAAGTTTTTTTTTTCGACGGTAAACCCCTCAAACTCTCCTTTTATTCGCATCTGCTTGTTTTATTGCTTGAAAAAAATATTTATGGGGCACATTTTAAATTCATGTACACTTCAGGAGGGTTTAGTGCTATTAAGTCAAAAAATAAAAATTTGAATATATAACACTGACATGACCCCATTTAATTTCCATGTGCCATTTGGACAAAAAATAATAATAATAATTGATAATTTCCATGGGCCACGGGGCACTTCCATGTATAAATTTTTATGAAAAGAACCACAAAAAATAAAAAATTCTGCAGAAATAATATATGTTGAACAAATTACCTTGGGCAATTATGAGGAACAAAGAGGAGCTTGGAGACTTTACACTGTAAGAAATGTTTATTTGGGATCCAGCATTTAGGAAACGAAGCCACTCCTGGAGGAAGAAGATAAAAATGCGTAAATGTTGTAGCACAATCAATACAAAATGTATTTAATCGTTTTTTAAAAATATCGTTTTTCATTTTTAATAATAGGTTTTTCAAAATCACAATTTTAAAAACGATACAAACACATCACCCAAATTGAAACTTGCCTGGTGAGCATCTGTGGAAACAGACACATTATAACTTTCGGACCAAGTAGCTACAACATCAAGAGGTGGAGGTTTGTAGAACTCGTATAGCTTCGGTCCAACTTTTTTTTCATTTAACTCTTCCACCTAACAAAAAGCAACCACGATCACTGTATATTCAATCCCGTAAACATGCATCGACTGTTTGTGTTCTCCACTCCCAAACCCCGTATTATTTGTAATCGTTAAAAAAAAAAAAAAAAATGTGCATAGCTGTGTACCTTCACACTCTGCACGAAAAAGGGATTAGGTTCTATGAGCACGGACGCATTAGGACCCAGCATCATATTTGTCGAACCGTAAACACCCAGAATCAGAGTCATCGAAACTGTAATACGTACGTTCAATTAAGTATCATAATCAGATTAACAGATTTACAAGTAGTGCTACGAAAATTAACAATTTAATAGATTACGAGGTCATAATTCTAATAAGTAACGAGCTCAAATGAAAATAATTAATTATAAGAACTCAAAACAAAATCGGACATGATATTGTCAATTCATTTTTAGTATTGTACTATGTTTTTCAAGATTTATATATAAGCGGTATTAAGATAACGTACGGTCAAAGTAGATTATCAACCAGATGATTAGATATTTTTTAAAATTAAAATCGAAATCTGGAAAATTTTGAATATAGAGGAGGAGAGCATTCAATGTTGATAGAGGTTGGCCTCCTCCGTCACTCTTGCTCCGTTAAAGAGGAGGAGACGTGGAGGAGTCGAGGAAGCCTGAACAGATCTGTTTCCCCCGATAGCCGACAGCCTTGGAGATGAACAGAGGAGGCAGAACCTTTTTACAAAAATAATATTTTAAAAAATATATATATTATTATTAGCATGCAAAAATCTATGCAACAAAATGTCGTCTATATATAAATCATGCATGGTAAACTAGAAATGAAAATATATAGTTATGAAAACTAACCGAAGAACCAGAAGGTGAGGACGACGATGATGCAAGACCAGGTGTCATCTCTAATCGCTGAAACATCTTCCAAAGCGAACAAATTTCCTCGAAAGAAAATGCCATCGCGGCCTACGTGTTGCTGCTGCTCCTGCTCTAACTCTGGCTGTGCATTATATCGACGATTATGATCATCAATGTAATCGTCAACACGAACACGAACACGAACACGGTCATTTCCGTAATTACGACTCTCTGCTTCTTCGCGAACCTGTTGCTGCGAAGACGAAGACGACGAGGACGTAGCAGCAGCAGCAGCACCACCTGAAGACTCCCTCAAAACTGAAGATGAGGAAGCTGCAGAAGCCGAATTCTGATCAGGCTCAGCCATTAATTAAGTAATTCCTGTTGATAGTAAATTATTAACGAGAGAGTACGTACGAGTCTGAGAAATTGAATTAATGGATAAAAATTATAAAAACCCTAACCCTAGCTAATTTCTTGAGAAGAAGAGTCAGTAGAGTCCATGAATCTGAAAACTTTCACCAATCAGTCGTCTCTTCTTCGTTTTTGTTTCTTTTTTTTTTTTTGGCGGGACTGGTAGATGTGAGAAGAGTGACGGTTATGTACATGCTCCACCTAATCTTCTGTTATAGCTTAGCTGGTCACGTTTCAAGAAGATATTGGTGTACCGGATCTACCATGCATCCCCCATTGAAAGATTGACACATGGCAAAATGTACCACGTGGCGATATATCAGAGAGGATGCATGGTGGTCCCGGGTGCATTTTAGCTTTTTCCCACGTTTTTAATCCATTAGTGATTCGCTGATTAAAAAAAAGGTGTGGTTTGAATTGGTTTGTTTTCGGTACTCAGGTCGGTTGTCGATTTTTAGTGTTCTAATTTATGTTCAACCAACCAAATTGAGATATGTGCACGTTTAATTATTTTTTTTCAACGATTGCTGTAGTCATTATTTTGAATTTCGTAGTACGTGTAGGGAGCCTATTGGTTGACTTTTTTGTTTTTTTTTTTGCCTAGTTGATTATTGGAATAGAATGTGGAGTTGAAATTTGAAACCAAAAGGTTAGATATAGATTTATTTAATTTTTTTTTTTTGAGGATTCAAATTACCGGTTAAAAAATAGTATCCAGATTTGTATCTAATTAACCAAATTAAGCCACGTATACACGTTTTTTCTTTTTTAATAATTAAATGTAAATGACAGTGATGGACATAGCTCAATTTAGTTGGTTAGACACAAGTTGGGACACCATTTTTTAACAAGTGATTTGTATCATTTTTTTTTTTTTACGAAATCAAATCAGCTGTCAAATTTTGGTGTCCCAATTTATGTCCAATCAACCAAATTGGAACATGTGTACATATTTAATTTTTTTTTTTTTCAACTGCTTCCATAAATATGTACATATGTTCCAATTTGGTTGGTTTGATACAAATTGAGACACCAAAATTTGACAACTGATTTTGATTCTTTTTTAAGGGTACCTTTAATGTAAGATCATTTCTTAAGAGGAGAATGCTATCTACTTTTCTTATTTGTCTTTCTCACTTATTGTTTGACACGTATACGCTTTTTCATTTAATAAAAAGGGGAATGCTATCTACCTTTCTCATTTGTCTTTCCCACTCATTACTTGACACGTGTACATTTTTTCATTTAATAAAAAACTCTCACTTTTTGCTGCAAAACTTGTTTATGTTTTTACCCTTGATGACTGCTTCTATCATTTCATTAATAAGGGGTGAAGGTGTAAACAAGTGTTGCATCAAAAAGTGAGAGTTTTTTATTAAATAAAAAAAAAAATGTATACGTATCAAGCAATGAGTGGGAAAAACAAATGGGAAAGGTAGATAACATTCTCCTTCTTAAGATTGATTGTGGACCTTATGGACATTGATAAGAGATAATTAATATAAAGAAAAAATTATTAGTCTATTATTTTTTTTAAAAAAAAAGTATAATTATTTAATTAGACTATAAACTTTTATTTTTTTACAAAATTATTAGTATTGATAATTAATTTCAACGTGTCCAAAAATCATGTCAACATGATCTATTTTTAGTGTGCATCGGTGCTTGGCAAGAAATTCTTGATTTGATTGATTTTCGTGCGAATATATTGTCGTTTGATATTCGAGTAAAAAAAAATGTCAATATTAAGTAATCACCGTAATTATGTTAATATTTACAGTTTTACACAGATGGATATATTGTTTAATTTGATATAAACTTCGATAAACATTTTGATATGGATATTATTTCTTCAAGTTAATTACATCAAAAACTTGTCTTCAAATATTATAAAATATTAAATTTAATTCCCTCGTTTTTTATTTATAAAATACTTTATAAAATATTTTTTTGTACATTATTATTAGAGACACTCCTTCTTAAATTCCGGGAGATATACAATGTATTAATCAATTTTTTATATTATCTGTTTAACAATATTACTGAAACGGGTGACGAAAAGAAGTTATTTCGGCGTTTTCGGTTTGAGTTATGTCCTCGACCCTTCCCCGAAACCTTAAAATATTGTAATAGCTCAGAAAAAGAAAATTACTAGACGGGTAATAGTTAAAATCCGAAAATTTTGATAATATATTAACTGTTAATACTTATTAGATATATATGCAGTTCATTGAGTACCCACTGAATTAATATAAGGAAAACTACACAATAGTTATTACACCAGAGTACAGTTACAAGTTACAACTATTTAAGCAAAACCAATGAACATTCTTAAACTAGCAACTGAATCTGTTACTTGAGTGAGAGTTTTTCTTTTTTTTTTTTTGGTTATGGCTACCATTGCCATTGCATTTATATATATATATATATAAAGACAACCACATTGAAATATCAACGTTTTAAGTGAAAAAAAAAAAAGAAGTTATCTTCTGTTTTGATCTCAATTTTTTGTCAAGAAAAAATAAATATGGGGGAGGCTGCAGCAAGCAAACAAATTCAAAAAAATAATAGTTTTAAGAATGTTTTCGAGCTAGGACAATTGAAGTTCATTGGATTTTGGAAGAAAAAATGGTATAAGCTCCGAAGAAAAATGAAGGTATGAGTTGAAGATATTGATTCAGAAATTAGAAAGGAATTGATCATGAGAAAGAGATCGATCATGAGAAAGAGATCAAACAACGTGAAATAAGTTTATGGTAACAGTACAACTGATCCTTAAAATTATCGATTTTGTTTATATTTGTATCGATCTTTGTACGAAAAAGTTACATTAATTGTGTATTATAGTTGTTCATATGTGCTGATTTATTTTTTATTTGGATTAGAAGGGAAGGATACATGGAATTTATATATTTTGAGAGAGAACCTAATTAAATATGGGTTCCTGGATAATTGTGAACAGTTTTTTTCTTCTTAATTATATTTAAGAAAGTTTTGGAGATTATATATATCTTAAGTTTGCACATAATTTTTTGGAAAAATTGTATTTCAGTCCCTGTAGTTTACCTTAATCTGTGTTTAGTCCATGTTTTTTTTTTTTTTTTGTGGTATTGTAACTTTCAGTCCATCATTATTCTGACAATATGAATTGTAGTCCCTACCGTCTAATTCTGTTAGGGTTCCGTCAAGTCAACAAGGGTCAATAAGGCTACAGCAAGCAAACAAATTCAAAAAACTAAGAGCATCTCCAATTCAAATATACATTTTTAAGTTTCTAAATAGTGTCATATCGGCATTTATATTTTAAAAAATTTAGAGAAATGCATATTCACATCTCCAATGCAATTATCTAAAGTCAAATATGCATCAATTTTATGTCCAATTATAATGAAACAATTATTACACACTCTCTCATCTTTTATTTTATAATTAAACGAGGTTTAATCTTATTGGTGGAGAGAGTTGAAAGCTTTAATTTTATTGGTGGAAAAAGTTAGAAATCCTAGTCAGCATTTCTATGAGAGTTTCTAGAATTAGAAATCCAACTCTATATTTTCTAACTTATTTTTGTCCACATCATCTCCATATTCAACTTAGATAATAGTATCGGAGAGGGTTTTTATAACTTTTTTAATATCTATCATATGTAATACTCCATTTTCTCCAAATGCATAATAGCATTGGAGATGCTCTAATAGTTTTAAGAATGTTTTCAAGCTAGGACGATTGAAGTTCACCGGATTTTGGAAGAAAGAATGGTATAAGCTCCAAAGAAAAATGAAGTTATGAGTTGAAGATATTGATTTGGAAATTAGAAAGGAATTCATGAGAAAGAGAAACGACATGAAAGAAGTTTTTGGTATCAACTGATAATGAAATTATCGATTTTGTTTATATTTGTATCGATCTTTGTACAAAAAAGTTACAATATTTGTGTATTATAGTTGTTCATACTTCATAGGTACTGATTTATTTTTTATTTGAATTAGAAGGGAAGGATACATGGCATTTATATATTTTGAGAGAGAACCTAATTAAATATAAGTTTTTTACGGAAATAACCATTTTAAAGTGGTTTAATGATTTATAGTCCTACTCCCTCAGTTTTTCTTTTCTAACCATTTAACTACTGCATAGACAAAAATACCCCAAACAAAAGGCTTAACCTTTATGGCAATCACATGCAAATTCCCAGTACCCCTCCACCCATTCTCTGTTCTTCATCCCAACCGCGCTTATTGTTAAAAAAAAATAAAATAAAATAAAATAAAAAAAATAAAAGTCATGTCCACAACACAAGCTTACATAACACCACGTGACCAGCAGCCAAAACACCAATTCTCATTACCATTTCCTTCCATCCTTAAATATATACGTGTATATATATATATATATATATATATATATATTTATATAAATATAATATATAACGGCAAATTATACAAATTTACGCTGATTATATATAAAATTACACTAAAACTCATAAAAAATTTATAATAATAATGTCTTCTCCTTGACCAGTTAACCATCGACTAACCGTTGATCACATTAATTAATCACAAAATGTCTGTTTTGCCTTTACTCAACATAAAAAAAATAAGAAAAAAAAATATTTAAAATAAAATAATATTTAAATGGTTTATAAAATTAAATTAACACAAAAATTATTTATTATTTATTTTTTTTAAAGGTACACATTTAGGAAGATTTTATAAAAATAACAAAAATTAATGGATAAAAGAAATTATTAAAAAATAGTTACAATTTTAAAACATAGAAAATTAATGGACAATAGAAAATTATTAAAAAAACAGTTAATAGATAATTAAAAAAATAAATTATAAAAATAAAAAATAAAAAATAAAATAAATCTGAAACGATCTCCATGGTTTCAGGCCGCGATGGAGATCGACATAATCTCCACTCGCTCGGCAAGACAGTGACTCAACGATGGACATCTATCTTAAGAATTATTTTAATGTTATTTGATTGAAAAAAAAAAAATGCAGTCAAGATGTCCAAAAGAAAAACTTGGGAATCCAATATATATATATATATATATATATATTTTTTTTTTTTTTTACATCAAATAACATCAAAATGATTCTTAAGATGGAGGTCCATCGTTTAGTCACCGTCTCGCCGAGCGAGTGGAGATCCGGTTGATCTTTATCGCGGCTTGAAACCATGGAGATCGTTTCATATTTTTTTTCTTTTCTTTTTATTTTTTATTTATATAATTTATTTTTTTAATTATCTATTAATTTTTTTTAATAATTTTCTATTATCCATTAATTTTTTATGTTTTAAAATTGTAACTGTTTTTAATAATTTTCTTTTATCCATTAATTTTTGTTATTTTTATAAGATCTTCCTAAATATGTGAACCTTAAAAAAAAATTGTGTTAAATTAATTTTATAAACCATTTAAATATTATTTAATTTTAAATATATATTTTTCTTATTTTTTTTATGTAGAGCAAAGGCAAAACAGACATTGTATGATTAATTAATGTGGTTAACGGTTAGTCAATGGTTAGTCAACTGGTCAAGGGAAAGTCATTGTTATTATGAATTTTTTATGGGTTTTAATGCAATTTCACATATAATCAGGGTAAGTTTGTATAATTTACCCAATTATAAATCATTAAACCACTCTAAAAATGGCTACTCCTGTAAAATACCCGTTAAATGTGTGTTTCTGGATAATTGTGAACAGTAATTAAGATATCTAATAAGTACATGTAATTAAGGTGATTTTTGTTGGGGAACCGAATATATAGGGATGGCAATGGATCGGTGTCGAATTGGGTCATACTAGACCCATAGTTAGACCCGTCAAAAATATTTAGACCCGTCAAAAATATTTAGACCTAGATCCATGAAATTTTTTGGGTTCGGGTCTTAGACAGACTCGAGGACCTGCGGACCCACCAATACTTTAAAATATTAAAATCTCACCCTTTTTTTCTTTTTTTTTTTTATAAATTTTTCCTGTCTATTTTTATTTTTACTTTTACCAGTTTTATTTTTAAAGCCATAAACCAACTCACTTTTTTAAAGCAATTTTCAATTACCAGTTCAATTTTACCGGTTCAAATTTTAAAGTCAAAAACCAGTTCAATAATAATGATTAATGAAAGAAAGAATCCCATTCCAAATTTCCAATTACACTCCACCCACATTTTTTAAAGCAATTTTATTTTTTTTATAATTTCCAATCAATAAATCTCACTTTCTTCCAAAAAGATGATAATGTAATGGGTGAAGAATATGGACAACTGATAATGATTTTCAATACTTTTAAAAGTAGAAACAAGTTGCAAAATTATTGGACAATAATCTACAAGGAGAAGTGGGGTTTTGAGTCTCAGTCAAGACCAAAAGAGGCAAGCTGCACCAAAGAAAAACAGGGTTAAAAAAAAATTTTCTTATAATTAAAGCAGAAAATAAACTGAAAAATATGAATAATAAACAACTAGAAATTAGATGAAGAAAAGGCACGGGTAAAACCCACAAGGAACAGTATCTGTCAAAATAGGTAGATTCTGAAGAGAAAAACAGGTAAGTGAATAAATTAAAGTTTACACGAGAGAGTTTACTTGGATTCAGAAGGGTGGTTTGAGAATCTGATAAGTGAGAACCGATATTGAGAGTTGCGGCAACAATGTTGAGATTTGAAAGAAGTGAAGAATAAAGATTTGTTTGGTTGAGCTTTTAAAAAATCTCTATAGCTAAATGATCTACTTGTAGTTAAATTTATTAGAAATAGAGTTTTTGAATGACTTTATATAAAATAAAAAATATAAAAAAATAAAATAAAAATAGAAAGGAGCATAATGTCTTTATAATGCAGAAATATAATAATAAAAATAAAAATTTTAAAATCACACACACACATATATATATATATATATATACATATGAAAATTTTCCTATGAGGATGCTCTGATAGAATTATATAAGGACATTGAATATGAGCCACTCATTTTACATACTTTGACTTAGTATGTATGCATTTGTCAAATCACTTTTATAAATGAGTGGCTCACATTCAATATCCTGATAAAGTTATATAAGGATGTCCTGATAGAAATGAGACCGTATATACATGAATGTTTTTGTCAAGTTTAGTTAACGATTGTTTTTTTTTTCATTTGAAAAAAAATATATTTTTTTATTGACATAATAAATATATATAATTTTATTAAAACAAAATATACATTATATTTAAAAGTCAATAAAAGTCTATAAATGTGTATAAAAGTATTTTGAAATGAAAGTCTACAAAAGTCTTTTGAAATGAAAGTCTTTTAAATAAAAGTCTATGAAAGTTTTCATAATCTTGTAAAGTCTATAAAAAGTCCATAAAATCTGCAAAAGTTATCCACTTAAAAAAAATCTTTAAAAGTCTTTCGAAATCATAATTGAATACACCTCCTTTAAAATCTACTCGCATCTACTCAATTTAAAATAGACAATCTCAAAAGCTCAACCAAACAACTCTAAAAAAAACTCAAATAGATGTTTGTATACCTTTTAAGACAGTAGAAAGTTTAATCAAACAAGTACTAATTTATGTAGTATAAATCCCTAAATTAGGTTTAGGGATTTATATACCATGTATCCATGCCAAAGACTAGTCGGGTACTCGGGTTCGGATCCGGTTTTTTGATCAAGCTTAGATCTGACCCGAACCCGATGTGGATCTTTTTATTTTAGACCTAGACCCGACCCATGACCCAACTATGATGACCCATCCCGACCCATCCGGGTCGGTACTTGCGGGTCCAGGTCCAATTGCCATCCCTATGAACACGTAAAAAAAATGGAGACACATTATATCACCGGTTGGAATGCGAGAGAGCTGATTATCCACAATAAGATTATACAAGAGAAAAAAAATAAAACAAGAGAAAATGCTAATTAATTACTATCATTTTGATTCTCAATCACAAAATTTAAATGGAAAACAAAGAGATTCAATAGAAGGAGAGGACAAGAAGAATCAAAGAAGCAAATATAAAACTCGGATGGAAATTTGTAGGTATTTTCAAGAAAGGTTGGTACAAGTTTCGATTATTTATCAAGAAATGAGTAAACAACGATGATCACGAAGAGATGGAAATGGGCTGTTCAGGGAAAAAAACTAATGGTGTGTCATGTAACCTTTTTTTAAAACTGTTTTTGTTTTTGTTTTTCGGAAATAAAAATGAAAATGAAAATAATGTTTTTGGTTTTAGTTTTAAAATCCAAAAACGCATCTGGTAACATATCATGGAAGTTGTATTCCAAATATAAAAACGTAAAAAACGCATCTAGGTTATCCAAAAATTTTCAAACATTGTAATTTTCCTAATATTTTTTTTTATTGCGGGTCAATAATTCATTTAAATCAACTATGCCACCCAAAAAATTCTCCAAACACCTGATTGATCTCTACCTATACCCATTTAAAAATTTTACAAATCAATTACCAACCACCTTAATTCCATCAGTTTTCGTCAAACTCATGTCATTACTTCTTATACCTGATTAAACCTCAAATAAACAATCAAATGCCTAGTTTTTTTTTATTATTTATTTTATTATTATTATTTTTTATTTTATTTTTATGTTTGTTGCTGCTCTGTTTCGTTGTAAAAAGAGGATCTAAATCACCCATTTATGTTTGTTGCTCTGTTTCTTATATCTAAATCAATTTCGTTTGAAACAACCACCTTAATGGCCAGCAACTATAATTGATCATCACTTTTTGAAGTCAAAAATAAAATTAAACAATAAACTTAAATTACATGTTGTGCCCAGGTTTATTTTTTTTAATTTTTTTAAAATTTTTTTTAAATCTTTGAAAACAAAAGTAATAAAGAAACCGTCGGTGGCTCCACGGCCGGAGGGGGTGGGATCCTCCTTCGGCCATGGAGGAGCAGATTGGCTCCTCCAAATTTGTTTTAATGGAGTATAGGAAGGGGAAGAAGAAGGAGAAGGAGGAGGAGAAGAGAAGAAGATGCAGACCTGGAGTCGACTAGCGAAGAATGAATGAAGAAGAAGATGAAGACTTGTCTTTGATCAACAAAGAGGAGAGAAAAAAGTGAGAAAAAAGTTTAAAAAATGTGAGTTTTTTATTTATGAAAAACAAAAGGAAAAACATCAAAAAGTTGTTTGGAAAATTTTCACTTTTAAAATTGATATTGTTTTTGTTTTGAAAATAAAATGAAAAACAAAATGGAAAACGATAACGATCGTATATTCCAAATCATTTTCGAAAAATGAAAATGAAAATGGATCTGAAAAATGATACAGGATAGCCCCTAAGCATCTCCTATTCTCCTTCGAAAGAAAATGATTTGGTCGATTAGAACTTGTACTTAATTATCATTCTATACTCTACTTGGAGCAACAAATTAAAAAAAAAAAAAAAATCTATTATAAACCAATTAATAATAATAAAAAAAACTATTGTACGGGGGGCAACAAATTAAAAAAAAAAAAAATCTATTATAAACAATTAATAAAAATAAAAAACTATTGTACAGGGGGGGCAACAAATTAAAAAAAAAAAAAAAAAAAAACTATTATACATAAAATGTGATACATATAATAGGTGATAATATTCTATTGTCATTTTATTATTTTAATAATATAAATTAACTTGTAATTTTTGACTTGTAAATTAGCATATAGTAGGTTTTAAGAAAATTGAAATAAAGCTAATCCCAGATGAAAATTACATTACGTTAACATATATATATTTATGGTAATTAAATGCAGGGAAGAACTGTTTCCTGGAATTGCCCAGATGGATTGTTAAAAGGTTTAAAATCTTCGAGTCTAGGCTGCCTATTGGAATGGTAAAATTATATTACCTGGACAACTGATAATCATTGAATTACATGCGTAATTGCAGAGATTTTTATGGTTCTAAACTAAAAATCTGAAACATTTTATTAATGAAAAAAATAAAAAAAAATACGAAAGCAGAGAGACATATGGACCCTAAAACATATATAAATCTTTGATGATTTATTGAAACTTTTTTTTATCAATAAATCAACATGATAAGCATTTATGGTAAACTGTTCATAAATTTTCTAAAACATGTTTTTTTTTTTTTTTTTTGTTCTAAAAAGAAAAATCTTACTTAAATAAAGAACCAAATATGAAAAATAATTTCCAAAGGAAAATAAATAGATCCAAGGAAATAAGACAATAATCAAAATATAAAATTATCAAGAAATTCTAACATGAAGAAATTAACAAAAGTCTTACTTGAAGAAATTCATTAAAACTAATTGATTTGATATTTTTGAACCAAATATTTTATAGAACGTCTGTCATTCTAATTCATTTGTAATATTAAAATTAACATTGAATACAAACGAATATAATAAAAAATTTATACTTTAAAGTCGTTTCTTACACATTGAAAACTCTATATATTAACATCATGACACATGACATTAATTATCAAGTAAATGTGTATTAAGAAAGTAAATATCTATATTTGATCGAAATATGTCCGATATTTTTTTATATTTTGGAATAATCAATATAAAAAATATCGTTTAATATCTCTGATAGTTTGAATATATGGAAGATATTTTAAATATTTTAATCGAAATTTCTAAAATTGTGAGCCTACTACAGTAGAACTCCTTTAAATTAATATTTTTGGGACTCACCCTTAAGTATTAATTTAGAGGAGTTATTAATTTGAAGGATTTTACGGTGTAAAATGTTATTTTCTTAAAAAAAAAAAAAAACCCGTGTGGAAATCGATCTTTTTGTTTAGAGAAGGCTTCTTTTTGGGATTTCTTATTTAGTCAGTTTTCTTCTTTAGATTTTATTTATTTATTTATTTTTTTAGAATTCCTAATTGCAATGGCACTGCTCATAGCAAATCGAAAGGTTTGCTTATCCTCTACAATTGTGTTGCCCATGTACAACTTAGGAACACCACGGTTCATTATCTACCACCAAATTTGAAGAAGAAGTGTGTTACACTCCAACCGAAAAGGTTATCATCAATGATATTACAAGGCAAGATAATGATGATATGGTTGAGATAAATGACGACGATGATAGTTATAATGCACATAAAATCTTTACAAGTAAGATTATTGAAATACTAAATTTAATTGAAACTTTTTGACTACAACAAGAAGGAGATGACAATAGCTTCTTAAAGACAATTCAAAAGATGAATATGAAGTCAAAAAACATCAAATATGGTGGCTTAGTGCAAACTAATATCTTGACATACTTTCTAGTTTTTGAATAATATATAATATATTTTGTGCTTCTATGAAATTATTAATTTATGGGATAATCGGAACCGAAATTTTACATTAGATTTTAAAAAGAAATTATTGATTATTATTAATTTTGTCACTGGCTTTTTTTATTTATTTAGAGAGAATATTAATTTATAGAAGATTAATTTACCAGGGTTCTTCTGTAATATTTTCACCTGATATTTAATTCCTTGATTATGATATCCTTGTTGCGGTGAAGAATTTTTGTTTAATTAAATAAAAGGAAAAAAAAGAATCTTTTGACTTTGGAACCTTAAAACGACATCGTTTGTATTCACTTTATCGTATTTCACGATACTTGACGCTTCTTTCGCGACGCGTGCGCACACAGGAATACAATGCAATAAAATTGCCGTTTTCTAACATCCAATGGAAAAAGTTTGAAACAAAAAAGTCTCTCCCCTCCCTTGGACAGCCTGTTTTGGGTGCTTGTTACGGGGTCAAATTTGGAGTTTACAAAAAACCCCATGCCCATTTGTCCCCCAGTCAACCATCCTTCACGTAATTATCCGTCAATCCACGAGGACATTACCGTCATTACATTCTCACACGCCGTAACGGACCCCACAACAAACCATCTCATCGGACCAAACCCCACCAATTTCTCTCTGGTTTTCAAAAAAACTAAGATCTGACCAAAAAAGAACAAAAAAAAACCCTAATTTCTTTCGATCGGTCGATTTGATTGGATTCGAGAGGCACAAAAATGGGGGATTTTAACCTGGCTTTGGTGATCGTCGCCATAGTGGTGTGCATTCTGGTTTTTATATTCAATGTCTACCTTCTCGTCAACTATCAGCATCCGGACGACGCCAACCAGGCTTATTTTCCCAAATTCGTCGTCGTTTTGGGGCTTTCCATCGCCGCGATTTCTATACTCATGCTGCCTGCCGACGTGGCCAATCGGCAGGCGTGCAGGCACGCGATTTACAACGGCTCGTGCAATCTCACCTTGCCGATGAAGGATCTGTGGCTTGCCGTGTACATCTTCGACGCCGTGCTCGTGTTCTTCGTCATCCCCTTCGCTATGTTCTACTACGAAGGCGACCAGGACAAGTCCGTGTTGCCAATCTTAGGGTTTCGTTTGGGAAATTTTAATTTTTTAAATAATGATCCGTGTTGACTGTTTTGTGTGTTTTGGCTGCAGGACTGTTGGTAAAAGAATCAAGAGTGCCTTGTTGTGGGTGATCACAACGGCTATCGTCTGCGGTCTCGTGCTTGGCATTTTGTATGGTTAGTTTTTTCTTTCAAATAATTTTATCAAGATTTAATTTATTTCCATGATCTGTTAGAGTTTAGCTGAGTGGTAATACTAGGGTAGGTGTTGAGTGTGATGTTTAGATTGGATATGGATATGTTACATTAAGGGTGCCGTGGCTTTTACGAATCCTGTCAAGATGTGAGCTATGAGGAATTTGGCTGTTTATTGAAAAGTTTGTGTAAACATTGTTTTGATAAGAAACACGCATAGCATTGCCTTTCAGTTGTTCTTCAGTTCTTCTAGTATAAAACCAGTTTCAGTTTTCATTTGTGGTGGGACCGTAGGCATGACATTTATAGTTTAAAATCTTCTTTGATATCTATCTATGTGGGTGCATGAGTCTGTGTGTATGGTTCTTCGACACATGTACATATGAACTCATGTAGGTGCTGCAAGATCAGACTTGTTTGGTTTTTTATGATAAACTAAAGCTTCAATGATCTTCTTTGATATCTATCTATGTGGGTGCACGAGTTTGTGTGTATGGTTCTTCGATACATGCGGATATGAACTTATATAGGTGCCACAAGATCAGACTTGTGTGGTTTTTTTTTTTTGTTTTTTTTTGTTTTTATGATAAACTAAAGCTTCAATGATCTCATTAGATGCTTAGGTTGTAGTGTGAGCTTCTTACTTTCTGGATGTTGTAATTGGAATGAACGGAAGGAAAACACTTCTAAATGAAAAATTAGCAACAAACTAAACTTGTTCACTTTCAAGTTTGTTGAATATGTTTATTATCTTTTTTTTTATTAGCTTTTCTATGCATCTACGGCTATTTATTCTCTTGTATATTGTGCTAGGTCTAATTGGGAAGGTGGACTTCACTGTTAGGCACCTCTCTTCAGGTACAATAAGTTTTCCATCTAGTTGGGACTTCTCTAGCAATCAACAATGTATTGGTGGAAATGGTGCAAAGCAGGTTGTTTCTCCATTTTTCAATTGTGATACAGTTTATATGTCCTGTTTCATGCAGAGTAATACTGTGTGCATGTTGAAGCATTGTTGAACTCATCGTGTCTTCTTTGATTCTCGTCTATTTCTTGCAGTGCTCAGCGTATACTGCAAGTGTCTCATCAGAGAAAACCTGGACTATGCGCACTACCTTTCCAGAATATGTGGTTGCTCTTGCTACAATTGTTGGATCTGTTCTTTTTGCGGTATGATTATTCTTGCAAAATTTTAAAACTTCAAGTAAAATGTGGAATTTTTTTTATCTTGAAAGATAACATACTTCCCATTCTGTAATTTGAATGATTTGTGGAGGGTAGCATATGATGTTTTCCGTGACTGTAAAGTTTTATTAGATTTTTCTGCGGTTTCAAGAATATTTTATGAAAATTGTGAGTGCACACCTCATTTTTTGGTCCAGAAGAATAAAAATTCTGTCAGATGTGTCATTCTTCATTTTTTCCTTTTGCAAGAATATATTACTCACATTTTTCTCACAACATCTTGTCAGATATTTGGTGGAGTTGGTATTGCTTGTCTACCATTGGGACTTATCTTTTCTTTCATTCGACGTCCAAAGGCTGTCATAACTCGCTCGCAGTATATTAAGGTGCTCTTAATTGCATGCTATTTAACCTTGACAAATTACATACAAGTAATGCAAAGATGGATAATTAAATTTTATAGTAGCTTATCGATAGTTGCTTTGATTTGTAGGAAGCAACTGAACTAGGTAAAAAAGCCAAAGAACTGAAAAAAGCGGCTGATGCCCTTCACCAGGAAGAAAGAAGTGGTTCTAAGGGTAGAAAATGGCGGAAAAATGTGAAGGCAGTAGAAAAGGTATGAAATTTACACTTTGTATTTCACATCTATAGTTCACTTTACGTTTGGGTATTGGAATTTGTTGCTTGTACTACCAATCAAACCAGAATGTGTCAGAATTTAAGCGTTGGTTATCCCCTTATTAAGATTCACATTCTAACTAGGTTTTGGTTTGATCAAAGAACTGATAATCTAGGCAGGTTCATACCTTATTTAGTAATTGAATGTTCATACTGTGATTGGTTGGCTTCGTTCCCCTTTTATGGTCTTTGGAACTAATTCTATTCTTGCTTAACCTTGCAGGAGTTATTTCAATTGGAAGAAGATGTAAAGCTTTTAGAAGAGATTTACCCTCAAGGAGAAAAGGTGATAATGTTAACTGCTGACTGTAACATTTACTGAATAACTGCTTTTGAAAATTTCCTCATGTTCCATTGTTAACTATTGCATTACTTTCAGGCTGAGACCTCTTGGGCCTTCACTGTTCTTGGGTACTTGCTTAAACTTGTGCTGGGAGTCCTGGGGTAAGTGCTGATGCCACAAATAGGCAGCTCTTTGCAAGTTTATCCATGGCTCTTTTTTATCATTTTTCAAAAAGACTTGACTAGCTATATTGAACCTATGATTTTTGCTTTCTTTTTTTATTAGGTTGATTGTTTCAGTGGCTTGGGTTGCTCATATTATTATCTATATGTTAGTTAACCCACCTCTCCATCCATTCCTGAATGAGGTTTTTATCAAGCTGGATGATTTATGGGGTAATTTTGGATATATCTCAATTCTTTTTTAACCTTTCTATTCCGTTTCCTCCTTTAACTTGATGAAGCTTATTCTGGTTTTTCTTTTCTGCTACTTTTCCAGGGCTTCTGGGTACTGCGGCATTTGCGTTCTTCTGTTTTTACCTTCTGCTTGCAGTGATTGCTGGAGCAATGATGCTGGGCCTGAGATTAGTTTTCATCACAATTCATCCTATGAAGTATGATTTTTTCACTGCAACATTATGTTTAATAATATACACATAATATTGGAAGCCAAAATTTTCATGTGTGCTTACTGCTTATTTATTGAATTTTCTTTTTCACAGGTGGGGAGCGACTCTAATGAACTCTTTTCTTTTCAATGTGGCACTCATTCTCCTATGTTCAATCAGGTTGGTGTCATTGATCCCCAACTCTTCATTTTGCAAAATTGCATTGATGTTGTCTTGGTTATACTTGATCTTACCGGTACCGGCACTTCTAATGATTTTTCTTCCCTGAGGAAAATTTAGATGTTTTGAGGATAATGCTCGCATTGATGTAGTAGATGCTGCCTATGATCTTTAGTCTTTTATATAGGTTGATATCATGTGTGTTTAATTGATGTTTGCCATGTTTGTTTTTATTTGATCTCTTTAAACAACTTTCTAAAGTCTCAATTGCTGGTTGTGGTTAATGAATGACTTATTTCTGTATCTCATCTTATTGTGAATGTGGGTTTCTGTGTTGCAGTGTGATTCAGTTCTGCTCCACAGCATTTGGATACTATGCTCAAGCAACTGCAGCTCAGGAAATATTTGGCCACACGTTGCAGTCTCTTCGTGGCATTAGATTCTTGTACAAGTGAGTTAATGTCTCAACAGATCAATTTATTTTAATTAGGCACATATGCTAATCTGTCATTGCATTACAGGTATAATGTCTTCCAAATTGCTTTTGTCATCCTAGCTGGATTGACCTTCATATACTACGCTGCCTTTGTAAGTTTGCAATTGCCATTTGTGTGCACGTTCCTGTTACGCTCATCACTTTACCTCTTGTTTGAGCCTTACTGTTTATTGTTACTTTGTGAAATTTCAGGGATGGAGAAGAAAAAAGCCCAGTGGAAGGTTCCAACTGTCTAGTTGAGCTATATTTTACCAAGAAATCATGCAGCCACCTAGTCTTGAAATTCGAAGTTCTAAAATCTTATCGGAGTGTGATTCGCATGGATGCATACCGCCTTGTCTCGTTTTTTTGTTTGAACAGTTTAGTGAGGCAGGCATATATATATACATCACATCCAAAGAAAATCAGGTTGTTGCAGTTAAGGTCATGTCAGTATGATGAATTGTTGATGGTGTTGTTTCTGCTTATTTTCTCCCGCTCTCTCCTTTTTTGTATGTAATATTCTTTGTTTGATTTATATCATACGTTTGGTTTGCTAATGTAATTGAGATATCCCATGCCGTGGGTACCGGGTTTGTAGAATTCACACTTCTTGTAATATAATCGCCCAGATCAATAACCAATTTTTATGATCAGCTTCTGCAATTTTTTGATCATGCTCTTAGTCTAAAAGAGATTGGTGGCTAATCAATATTTTCACGTGATTTATGGTTTCTTATTGAAACTGACATTTTTACTGAAAGCGCTTGTTTTCAAGTTACAGATTTATATAATATCTATTGGATTTTGTTATAATTATTAAAAAAATATATATAGAATTAAGAAAATTGGATAAAATATTCGAAGTTGATAAAATGAATGAAATTTTTTTAATGTTAGATATCCAATCTTCTGTGTAGTACTTGTTTCTCAACAAAAATTATCAATCGCATGATGGGATTAAAAAAAATGCAATGTCTAGGACTCTAGAGGTTACACCGAAAAATTCCTTATCTTTTCATCCTAGTTATTTTTATAATTTTATAGAACGAGACGAGGTTTATCCGATGGAATCTACATCTAGATTGAAGGTTCGAATCCTCCCCTTACTCAAAAACCCCTGAAACTAATGTAATATAGTAATTTTTAAATCCAATCTTTTTTTTTTTTGGGAGGATTGATTGATTTTATTCAATGAAGATTACATTTTTCTGTAAAACTACTGAAATAGCATGGTTCTGCAATCTTTTACCAGTTAAGTTTGCGATAGACATTTTTATTAATGATCAGAACTTGAGACATTATTACAAACCCAGTGAAAATAAGCACTCAAAAACCCCGTCAATATGCTTATTGCTTTAACAATATATATATATATATATATATAAAAATATATGACGAACATATGATATCAGTGCTTGGCTTATTCCCACTTATCATTTCTGTAGAAATCTAAATCAGCAGCCTTAACAGTGATATTGCCGTTGGGTGTGTTCACATCAAGGAACAAATCCTCCCCAAATTCGGCTGGCAAGGATTTCCAATATAGACTTGGTTGCCACTCTGCTTCTCTTAGAACTTTCAAAATTTCCTTGACCACGATCTTGCTCCCCTCCGATGAAAGGTGGATACCGTCGCTACACAAAGATCAGATGACGTGATATATGTGTACAACAAGGTAATTTAATCTGGATGAAATTTATTCGATCATAAAAACCGTCTTTACTTTTTCGTTTCAACAAATATGACTTGAAAAAAAAACAAGAATACTAGAATTATAAGGAAAACATTTCAACTTGTGAAAGCAAACTTACGTAAAGCAAGCAGTCAGCCAATCGTCTCTTTGCTGCATTGCAGTCCAAAGATCAATGGCCTTCACATCCAGTTCGCGGCAGAGCTCCAAACAAGCTTCTGAATATATTCGGCAGCCTTCGTTTGTTCGACTCCTATCCGGTATTATATCACTGTTCCAAAGGATAAAAAACCATTAGACTGAAGCGTTAACACCAAAAACAAAGAAACAAAACTAAGATAAGTACCCCAAGGTTTCGCGAATTTGCTGCTCACTGATTGGAGGAGCACTAATAAAGATGATGCGGGTCTTTGCTGAAAGGCTCTGTCAATCAACCGCGACAAATGTTTAGACCGAGGGTGATTCCATGGTTTACCATACCAGATTTATACGATAAGTGTTACTTTCGTTGAAATAATGTATGAATGATCCGCAACAGATTACCTTTAGATGTAGAGCAATCTTCCTCATGTTTTCAATATATTCAGGTAGCGGAACATGGGGGCCAAGGCCATCCGGGTGAGGGCGCATTGAGTCATTACCACCAAAATAAACTATAACCAATGAAGGTTGTGCAGCAGCATCCTTGATTCAAAATAATAAAGGAAGATCAGTGACTTAAAAATGTATCGAGCAAATTAACTTTTAGCACTGCTGCAGCTCTAATTGAGCAATGCTCTCCACGCGTAAAAAAAAAACACATAATGCTCTCCGCGAGTAAAAAAAAAAAAAAAAACACATCGTTCAACTTACACAAAATGAATTCATCAACGTACAATATGATTACCATACCTTTGGGAAAATTTGATCAAGAATTTGTACCGCACGCCTTGAATTCCAACCGGCGTATCCTCGCAACAATACATCTGCCTATGCACATTTACGAAACAAGAGTTCAAAATTAAACTTGACTGATGTTTTTTTTTTTATTTTTTATTTTTATGGAAACAAAATAGTGCACCTCTAAAATTCACTACATAGATAAAATTACAGTAAAGTAAAGTAAATATTTCTTTCTTTTTTTGGTAGTATTACAGTAAAAGAAATCTGTTGTTGAGCCAAAACCAAAATCAAAATCAATCAATTAATCAAACAGGGTAGTTCCCCACATGAATCATGACTCGAAACAAAGATAAAATGGAAAAGTCATTGCAGGACAGGACCACCACTTTGGCTGAAAAGTCATTGGAAGGATGAGAGTGGTGTACTTAAAGATTTTTCCAACTCACTTTTGTGTTGTGGCAACCTTATCTCTCAAAACCATCTATTATATGTGGTTTGTCTTTTCATCAGTTGTTTCTTGATTTCAGATTGTGAGAAACATTAACAAAGCTCTTCATGAACTAATGCAACCTTTATTTATTTATTTTTAATATTAATAATTCTTGGATCATCACTCAAATCAGCTGAAAACTAAGCAACTGATCAAGTGGAACAACCAACATGTATGGATTAAAAATAAAATTTGAGAATCATGGGGTCCCATCAATTAGTACTGATAAACTTGAACAAAACAAAACACGATCGAAACTTGAAAAGATTTCATCGCCATAGAAATCAACTGCAGAGAAACAGAAAAGAAAAAAAAAAAAAAAACATGGAACAAAGGATCAGAAGAAGATAGAAATGGAAAATACCTTGCGAGCATACAAGTCAGCGAGAATAGCACCCCAACCTTGGTTACTGAAACTGTACTGAACAATGGAGGAACCAAACAAAACAAATTGAGGTCTCTCTGGTCCAACCATATCTTCCTCTCTCACTCAATAATTCAAACTCAAGAGTGTTGAGAGTGGTTTTATGTTGAGACTAGTGTTTATTAATAGAAAAAAAAAACAATAATAATAACCCAAGAATGAAAAAGCCAAAAGTAGATTAGTTGTTGTCATTGTCATTGTTAATAATTTATTCAGAATTTGAAGAGAATAGGTACTGGTGCTGGCTGGTTTTGTATCCACCGGTGTTTGTATTTTATTTGATATTGTATTAGACGTTTAGAATATATTAGAATAATACAATACAATACGATGTTTTGTGTACTATATTAACTAATATATTTTAATTAGTCTAATACGGTGCAGATGTCATATTAACTAATATATAGTAAAGAGATTGTATTATTTAATAAGTAATTCTACTTTACCCAAATTTAAAACCTAAATCTATTACTCAAATGATGTGACAACACTCTGATCCATTCATTTAAGTCATACAAATCTAATACAATTTAAATGAATACATTAGAGTGTTGCGATATCATTAAGACACCGGATTTGGAAACTAAATTTGAACAAAATAACATTATTGTTATTTAACACAACATAATATAGTATAATATAAAATATCACAAAACACACGTATAACAATCCAATGCAACCCAATCCAATACAATGGAGTACAGTGTAACAAACTAATGAGAGAGTAGCCGGGACAGCAGGTTGGTGAAAAGTGTGGGACTTTTACGATTGCAGATTGTTGTTATTAGTTAATCAACACCACTCACGTTCTCACACCTTATTGGGCAAAAATAAGGTTGAAACTTGGAAGAGACCTGAAATCTTGAACGCAAAACCATTCAAGGACCTAATTGAATTCAAATTACTACATGGAGAAAGTACTTTAAACATCTATCACACGGGGATCCATCTCCTGTCGGTCAGGTCAGTTGAATCATTTTCATATATCCTAGACATAAAAGACAAATAGTAAACCAAATGGAACTGGATTTCCTTCCACTAAAACAAAAGGCAAAATTCAAAAGGCATAAACAGAGACATAGACAGACACAGAATATTTTGATTCTGTACCAAGCTACAGATTGGAATTCTATATGAAAAAAATAAGTCACAAAACAGAACAGTGTTTGTATAAAAAATTAAGAGATCTGAATGGACTCGAACCACTATCCTCTCAAAAACCCCAAATATAAGAGGATTGAGCGCTCTTACCGTTTTGAGCTTACAGATCTTTCCTGAGATTTTGTTACCAGAAAAAAATTATAGAATTTGAACTCGGTCCTCAAAAAGAAATAATAGTATGATTTACTGTTCTTTAAAACTACTATTACGAATCAATTTTCAAGCTTTTACTACTTTCTTCTACTTTACTTCTTGGGTGGTGTGTGTGTGTGCCTATGGTCCCAAGCTTCCTCTACACTACCATTATTTAGTGTGGAGCCTTCAGCTCTAGGGTAAATATTTGCTACACAGATAGTTCAGACACAACATTTGTGTAATATTTAATTTTCCAACAAAAGTATGTTTCAGAAGGCTAAAAAGTTCCACTCTCATAACACATTCAAGATGAGAGAAGCCAAATATAAAGCCATTACCAACACTCTCAAATGTCTACAGATAACAATAGCCAAACTCGGCAAAATAAAGAAAATTTGAAATAGATCACCTTCAATATTGCACGGTACTAACTTTAAATATCAAGGTTGAAATATTTTCTTGTTCATAATGAAGAAACTCTCTTGGAAACACCAAGCTTGCCACCTTTGTAAGAACAACTTAATTCCACAAACCTTGAAATTGGAGAGCCAGATGAACGACATCACAAAAGCATTTATTCTACATGAACCCATAATTCCCATTTCCATTTCTGAAGGAAAAGATTAGTATTCCTAGAAGCTCCCAACCTAAATTGATTCTCATTATGATTCAGTCTTCCATGCTGATTGATTTTTTTCTTACAATCCCGCCATCCACGGACTTGCTAATGTAGCTTTTGAACTTCCACAGTTATTGTCAAGAATGAAGACCTCAGACGAGAAGCATTCAAGCCCGGTTGAGCAAATACAATTACATAGCCCCATTACATAAGCAGGTACAGATAGCATTATTAACATTGCTAATTGTATAATAAATACAAAAATATGTCAAACCAAATAAGCTGCTTCAAATAAGGAATAAAAAGAACCAACACTCTTGACTCTTAAGGAATAATCAGAGCAAGTGATAACAATTCGAATCAGGGATATAATGATGTCTAATTTATATAAATCGTGAATTGAGAAAAGTAAAACAATTAAATTACTTGTAACACAAGTAACAGTTTGAATTAGGGTTAAAATGATGTCTAATTTATGTAGATCATGAACTGGAGTTTCCAATTAAATTACTGATAGGTTGGTTAACATGACCACTTCTTCATACCTAAGATTGCTTCCCCATCACATTTTTTTATCATTCTAGACTTAAATAGTGCTACGATAAAGAGGTTTGGCTAATCTTTAACCTTCACAAATAGGCTTATTCTATCAAATTATATGCTCAAAATAATGCTTTAGATTTCTATGCAAATTAGTTTTATTTTATAAAGTTCAATAGATTTTTTTTAAAAAAAAGATTTAAGCCAATAAAATCTGGTAATTGTCAACCTTTAAATATGTTTTGATATTAATCAAAATGCATAATTATATTCTTGACCTGTTATGGTAAGATTAAAATTTAAAATTTCTGCTTGCACTCATCCATTACTTATTGGATTTTAATTTGGGAGGGGTATCGAAATTAACTAGAAATAAGATTTTAAACTTCTGAAGATTTATTATCTTCCTTAACTGAATTTCACTTTTGTTGCCTATTTGTGAAGGTTAAAGATTAGCCAAACCTCTTTATCGTAGCACAGTCAGTGAGATCGAATTATTCGGATGGCAATATGGTTTGCGGTGGTGCACAGGTTTGCAACGAAAAAGCATGAAATAGGAAAGAAAGAAAAAAACGCCAACACACACACACACGCACTCCACACCACACCACGGAGAGGAGAACCCGGGCAAATCCCCCCGTGCGATCTCCTCTCACCACCACAAAAATAATTTCTTTATTGAGAATATTTTGACCTGCCATGCAAGCGCACCTGTCATGGCAAAGGCCGGATGACAAAGACTAATCAAGACTCGGCCCCTGAAAATTGAGGCCTCTTTGTCCCGATACATCTCATACATCCTAATTTCCCTTTCAGATACCTATATATATATATATATATATATATATATATAAAGTACACACAAAAAAACAGAATCACCGTATGGTCATAGAATCACGAATATCCCCATCGGAGAGGCTGTGAAAAACTGCAGGTACGAAAGCAATTACGACTATAAATTACTGATCACATAAATCATGAATATAATTGCAAAAAATTGAATCGATCTATAGATATTTTCGATAAATCATCGATATAATCTAAACGTCTCAACTGAATTGGTAAACATATTATTGTAAAATTTGGATATAAATAAACGTGAAAGAGGATGCAAACCTTGAATCGACGTATACGCCGTCGAATCATCAAGCGATCGAATGGTTCTTGAGGACCGATCATTGATTGAACTGCTTCTTGAGAAAAAAACGCATCTATTGGAAGAAAGGATCTGAAGAGAAACACAGAGAAGACGCAAGAATGAGGCGAAAAGAACCGCGCGGGGTTCGATATATATATAGTGATTAGGTGAGGCGGTTATGAAAATTGGACGCTTGTGATTCACGACTATTTCATATATAGACGGTTGATATTCGCCCACGTGGATGACTTGTTGGTTTCGTAATTAAATATGCGCTGGAATTTTTGGGTTTGCTTTGATCTCACGCACCGTCATTAATGTGCTGACCTTATCAAATACGTATCAAATCAATTTAATTTTAGACTGTCTAATTAAACTGATGAGCCCAAATAAATGGGTCCAGCCCAATTCCTTGATGGGTCGGTTTGGGCTGGATCTATGGAAGCCCAATACGATCAGCGACTTTACTAGTTAATGAGAGAGTTTGTTTTAGTCGGTTGCTGTGATAGCTCACTGTCCCATACTAATATACTTTATGACTTACATACATAGTATCCACCGATATGATATTGTCTGCTTTGTGTTTAATCCCGTACAGATTTGTTTTTGGTACTCTATCTAAAAAGCTTCATACACATGAGATGTCCGTAGAGCATGAAGATTTTTGTCCAATCCATAGATCGAATTTGAATGGACATCCAATTGAGATAGTCCTTATATCTAGTCAATGTGGGACTTTGGTCGTACACTTAACAATTCTGTATCATAAGGTATATGAGCTCCAAGTCCCATACTATATGACTTCATCTCTTGGATGCACCATAGTATCCTGTTTTTCGATAGAACATTCTCTATATGTCCTTTTTGTCACCGTTTTTACTATCATCTTGTGGTAATTTTTATAATTAAAATCACAAAAAGAACATATAATTTTATCGTAATTTTTAAATCACAGTCCTTTTTTTTTTTTTTTTACATGAATAATGATTGATTTTAATTCAATGAATATTAACTTTTACAGTAAAACTATTAAATAGCATGGTAGTAGCACTTATGCAATCTTTTACCGGTCAAGATGGTGAGAAATTTTTATTGATGACCAGAGCCAAAGTCTTAAGAGAAGACACATCATATCATCATTACAACCCAGAGAAAACAAGCACTCAAAAAACTCCATCAATATGCTTATTTTTACCGTTAAGAAAATTAACTTAATTAGCTTCACTTTGGTATTTACTTTCTCAAAATATATGTCATGGAGAGATGATATCAGTGCTCATGTCTTGCCGTTGGGTTTGTCCACATCGAGGAACAAATCACCCGCGAATTCGGCTGGCAATGCTTTCCGGTATAGACTTGGTTTCCATTCTGCTTCTAGTAGAATCTTCAAAATTTCCTTAAGTACGATCTTGCTCCCCTCTGATGAAAGATGGATACCATCGCTGCAGAACATGATATATGTGTAAAACAAGCACATATCATCAGGAAAACATTTCAACTTGTGAAAGAAAACTTACGTAAAGCAAGCAGTTAGCCAATCGTCTCTTTGCTGCATTGCAGTCCAAAGATCAATGGCCTTCACGTCCAGTTCGCGGCAGAGCTTCAAACAAGCTTCTGAATATATTCGGCAGTCTTCATTTGTTCGACTCCCATCTGGTATTATATGACTGTTCCAATAAAAGATAAAAAACCATTACAACTCTAGTACTGTAACACCAGAGAAACCAATAAACCAAACTAATTAAGACAAGCACCTCAAGGTTTCACGAATTTGCTGCTCATTCACAGGAGGAGGACTAATAATGATGATGCGAGTCTTTGCTGAAAGGCTCTGTCAATCATCGAAATAACATGTATGACCAATCCAAACGTTCAGCTGGCTGAGGGATTTCTTCAAAATAGCTACAATGTAAAAACTCTAATACAAAAGATTACCTTTAGATGTAGAGCAATCTTCCTCATGTTTTCAATATATTCAGGTAACGGAACATGAGGGCCAAGGCCATCCGGGTTAGGGCGCATTGAGTCATTACCACCAAAATAAACTATAACCAATGAAGGTTGTACAGCAGCATCCTTGATTGATAATAGTGAAGGAAGATCAGTGACTTAAAAATGTATCGATCATATCAGTAAATAACATACGAAATTCTGCCAACAAATTAACTTTTAGCACCGCTGCAACTCTAATTGAGCAATGCTCTCCACTCTAAAAAGAAAAAACATATCGTTCGGCATACAAATGAAGTCATCAAAGTAAGATATGATTACCATACCTTCGGGAAAACTTGATCCAGAATTTGTACGGCACGCCTTGAATTCCAACCGGCGTATCCTCGCAACAATACATCTGCCTATGGACATTTACGAAACAAGAGTATAAAATTAAAGGCGATTGTTAAAAATAAAGTGAGGTCATAAAGATAAATGGATTAAAAATAATAAATATTATTAAATTAAATAATAAATATTAACATAAATTAAAAAATTAATATTAAAAAAAATAAAAAATTAAACTCTCTCTCCCAAAAACAATCCTCGTGCTTCTCGTCTCTAGCCGCTAGCGAAGAGATCGACTCTATCTCTTTTTGGTTCTCTTCCTCTTCACTGGCGCTGATGGTGGTCTTTTGGGTTGGTAGTGGTCTTTTGGGTGTGAGGTTAGGTATGTGTTTGGGACTGGGTTTGTGTTTGGTGGTCAAGTATGTCGGTACGCGTTCGGTGTTTTTATTTTTTATTTTTATTTATTTTTACTTATTTTTTTAGTCATGATTTGGTGAAGATCGTTGATGGTGTTGAAGATTTTGGTGATTGGGGGCGGTTTATGTTTGTGGTGGTTAAATTTAGTTTGGTTTGTGACTTGATTATGGTTTGATTTTATTTTAGATGTTGGGTTGATTTTGTTTTGATTTTGATTTTCGTTGTGGTGGGTTTGATTTTGGTGGTAGCTGTGGAATGGTTTTAGGGATTGTTTGGATTTGGTGGAGATCCATATTGGATCTCACTATCCATCTCTAGAAACTCCAAAGTCTAAATATAATTTATTTTTTTAAGATTTGGTAGAGATCCAATCTGATAGGATGGAGTGTAGAGATCCAAATTAGATCTTCACTAATTCATTAAAAAAATTTCTCATTCAAAAAAAATTTAAATATTAAGTATAAAGGTAAAATAGTATTTTCGATAAAATAGAAGGACTAAAAGAGACAATTCTTAAACTAATGTGATCAAAATGGGTAATACCTTAAATTAGAGGGACGTTTTTAATAATATCCCTTAAAAATATTTGAAAAACATGGGGTCCCATCAATTAGTACCGTGGATAGTGATAAACGTAACCGTAAACATAACAAAACAAAATATGATCGAAACTAAAAAAAAAAAAAAAAAAAAAACACAAGAAACAAACGATAAACGATAAGAAGAAGATAGAAATGGAAAAATACCCTGCGAGCATACAAGTCAGCGAGAATAGCACCCCAACCTTGGTTACTGAAGCTGTGCTGAACAATGGAGGAACCAAACAGAACAAATTGTGGTCTCTGGGGTCCAACCATTTCTTGCTGATTTCTCTTCCTCTCACTCAATTCTTCAAACGCAAAGAGCGTTGAGAGTGGTTTTATATTGAGACTAGAGTGTCATTAACAGGAAAAAAAAAAAAAAAAAAAGCCAGATAACCCGAGTAAGAAAAAGCCAAAATTAGATAAGTCATTGTCATTATTAATAATTTATTCAGAATTTGAAGATGGTAGGTACCGGTGGTCTGGTGCTGTCTGGTTTTGTATCTAATAATGTTGAACCTTTTTAAATATTTTTTTATTATTATAATATATGCCACCCTTTTGTACTTGTAAATTGTAATATTTTGAGCATCTCTAGTACGGTGAGACGGTGGGTTGTACAAAAATTGGAAAACGAATAAGATCATATGCTTCTCCAACACAAATATATAGACATCACTCATCACTATTCAATGTCAAACCAAGCCATTTTGCAATCGACTTAACATATGTTAAAAATCACATAAACAATCGTATGTAAGCTTTTTTGAGTCATTAAAAGGTAAGTGTTTTGACAACGAAATATTGACACCGAATTTTGAATTGATTGTCTGTTAAGTATATTTTTATAACATATAGAAAGAAAATATCTTGACATTGATAATGTCACTATTTGTTTTTAAAAAAAACTTATATGGGACGATCTCACCGTATGCCTAAGATTGTCCAATTACATTATGCCATTTAATATAATTTATCTTGGGAACATAATATATTTTAAAAGTCATATGATTTAATACAATATAATTGGACAGCCCACATAAGATTTTCTCTTTCTTTTAATGCAAACTATATCTTACATGGCCAACTAGTAGACTAATGAGAGTAGTGTATGAGGGGACAAACTTTGAATAATGTTTAGGTACTGACCTCACCAATGGAAGTGTAACACGTGATCCAATTTGTGAGATAAATGTAAAAAAACAAAAGAAAAAAATCCACATGTTACATTTCCATTGGTAGGATCAGTATTTTAAATATTGATCGGTCAGTACCTAGACATTATTCGTAAACTCTTAGTATTAAATCGCCTTATTGGTCAAAAATAAAGTTCAAACTTCCAAGAGACCTGAAATCGTAAATGAAAAACTATTCTAAGGCCCTCCCTGAATTCAAATTACTACGGAGTACGGAAGGATAAGGGAATCTATCTCCTGTTGGTCGGTCACTTCAAACATTTTCGAATATTCTAGACATAAAAGACAAATAGTAAAGCAATTAAAACAGGATCCCAATAAAACAAAAGGCATATAATATACCAAGGCAGTTGGAGACTTCACCGGATAAAGGCATATAACAAGGCAGTTGGAGACTTCACCGGTAAAAGCATATACCAAGGCAGTTGTAGACTTCACCGGTAAAGGCATATACCAAGGCAGTTGGAGACTTCACCAGTTGGAGACTTTGAGAAAAGCTCCATCACCAGAGTTTGATTGTAAATATTTGCCCACCTCGAACCATTAAACCACACCCTTTGAGTGAGAGTTACATTAAGACCGTGTTTATAGAGCTTAATCTTACCAGGTCTCAGTAACACACACATATATATATATGATATGATTAAATCATAAAACCAAAGGCATAGATCAAATGCTACAAAATGGAATTCTATATGAAAAAAAGTCACAAAACAGAACAGAATGTGTATACATTATGAGATCTGAGTGGACTCGAACCATTATCCTCTCGAAACCCCAAATATAGGAGTGGAACACACACACACATATATATATATATATATGATATGCATAGATCAAATGCTACAAAATGAAATTCTATATGAGAAAAAGTCACAAAACAGAATAGAATGTGTATACATTAAGAGATCTAAGTGGACTCGAACCACTACCCTCTCGAAACCCCCAAATATAGGGGGGGATTGAGCGCTCTTACAGTTTTGAGCTTACAGATCTATCTTAAAAGTTCATAACCAGAACAAAATTATAAAAATTTGAACTCATAATGTATTGATTTACTGTTCAAACTACTATTAAGAACCAATTTGCAAGCTGAAACCAAGCAACTCCTAAATGCGGAGTAAAGCTGCAAGGGATCATTGTTATGTAAGACAAGTCCAGATAAAATAAATATTCTGAAAGAAAGGTTCAAAGGTGGTGTGTGCCTATGGTCCAAAGCTTCCTACCTATCCAAGGGCGCCTGCACCTCCTTGTTATGAATCGTATCCCCTCCCGGTGCTATTATTTACTGTGGAGCCTTCAACTCTAACGTCAATATTTGCTAAACAAAAATTCAGACACAACGGTGTGTAATTTTACTTCTCAGCGGAACATCTAGTTTAATAATTGAAATTCGTAAACAGCATAAGGAACCAAAATATAAAGCCATCGCCAACAGATTAACTAGTTGATCTTTTGCAAAATGCTTCATAGACATTCTCTTCTATGCAAATGAGAATGTCTATGAAGCATTTTGCAAAAGATCAACTAGTTATAAAAAAAAATCTACAACTGATCAGATCAAATGTGATGTTCTAACAATGCTAGGGGCGGTAAATAAGCTACAGGGTAGCAAGAAACTCTCCTGGAAACATCAAGCTTGTCACCTTTGTAAGAACCAGTTGATTCCACAAACCTTTGTCATTAGAGAGCCAAATGAACAACATCACAAAAGCATATATTCAACATGAACCAACAATTCTATTTCTTAAGGAAAATATCAGTATTCTTAGAAGCTTCCAACCTTGATTCTCATTACGATTCGGTCGTTGCATGCTGATTGATTCTTCTCTCAATCTGGTCAACAAGCCTTCCACCATGCATATGACCATCTTGTGTTACCAACTACGATGGTCTTGCCTTGTAGCCTTTGAACTTCCATGATTATTGTCAAGAATGAAGACCTCACACGAGAAGCATTCAAGTCCATTGAGCAGATAAAATTACATAACCACATTACGTAAGCAGATACTATTAGACTTATTGACATGCTAAATGTTCAAGGAATATAAAAAAATAATAAACAGAACAAGTGGTACCAGT
This sequence comes from Acer negundo, assembly GCA_035582765.1. Classification (NCBI taxonomy): domain Eukaryota; kingdom Viridiplantae; phylum Streptophyta; class Magnoliopsida; order Sapindales; family Sapindaceae; genus Acer; species Acer negundo. The sequence continues at coordinate 19,769,275 of CM069243.1, read as the reverse complement.
TCAAATTAGGGATAAAATGATGGCTATTTATGGAGTTTGTGGAGATTGTGTTGCCAGCAAAAAACCATTAGAAGTGGAAAGAAATCCGATTAATTTGATGACACAGTGAAGCTTGTCATTATGTAGTAAAATGAATCTGGCATTGATTTTAGATAAAACTGAAATTTTAGAGGCATTTCTTATAAGTGAAGATCAATACATAGTATGTTGGTTAACATGATTCTTCATACCTAAGAGTGGTTCCCCAATTATAAGATATCCTAGATGAACCATTACATTTTCCTTTCCAATGTAAATGGTGCATGTTGGATGTCAAATAGGCAGAATTGAAATTCAGTTTATAAAGTAAGATAATAAATCTTCAGAAGTTCAATCCATTACCTCTTTCAAAACTAAAATGAATTCAAACTATGAAGGTACAACAAATGCATTAAAAATGTTACTTCTAGTTGAATTCAATACCCCCTAAATTAAAATTCAACATGAAATGGAAGATCGCATGCAGCTATTGCAAAGATTTGATTTTAATCTTAACACAAGATAAGGTCAAAAATATTTTAATGTATGGATTAGTCACAAAAACAAATTTAAAGGTTGACAATTAGCAGATTTTACTTGGCAAAGTGATTTAATCTATAGAGCTGATTGAGATACTTCAAATTATCAACCTGAAAAATAATTTGCATAGAAATCTAAAGCATTGTATAAGCAAAATTTGATTAAATAAGTCTATTGTGAAGGTCAATAATTAGCCAAACCTTTCTAGTACGCAGTGCAGTGAGATTTAATTATTCAGTTGGAAGATATGGTTTATGGTGGTGCACACGGAAAAAAGTATGAAATATAAAAGAAAGCAAAAAACACCAACACAAGCGCACACCACACCACACCACGGCGACGGTAACCCAGGCAAATCCCCCGTGTGATCACCCCTCGCCGCCACAAAAAAATAAATTTTTTTATTAAGAATATTTTGACCTGCCATGCAAGCGCACCTGTCATGGCAAAGGCCGGATGACAAAGACTAATCAAGACTCGATCGGCCCCTGAAAATAGAGGCCTCTTTGTCCCGATACATCTCATACATCGTAATTTCCCTTTCAGAGTTTCAGCACCCAATATATATCAAAAAAAAAAAATCACCGTATGATCATCGGATTCTTATCAAATATTCACGAAGATCTCCATCGGAGAGGCTGTGAAAAACTGCAGGTGCGAAAACAATTAAGACTGTAAATTACTGACAACTTAAATAATGAATATAATTGCAAAAAAATTGAATCGACAAATAGATATTTTCGATAAAATCATCGATATAATCTAAACGTCTCAACTGAATTGGTAAACATAATATTGTAAATTTTGGACATAAATAAACGTGAAAGAGGATGCAAACCTTGAATCGAAGTAAACGCCGTCGAATCATCAAGCGATCGGCGATCGAACGGCTCTTGAGGACCGATCATTGATTGATTGAACTGCTTCTAGAGATAAAAACGCATCTATTGGAAGACAGGATTGGAGGAGAAGACGCTAACAATTTGAACTTTGAAGGAAGAACCGCGCGGGGTTTGATATATAGTGATTAGGTGAGGCGGCTATCGAAATTGGACGCTTGTGATTCACGACTATTTTGTAGATAGACGGTCGATATGCGCCCACGTGGATGACTTTTTGGTTTTGTAATTAAATATGCGCTGGAATTTTTGGATTTGCTTTGATCTCACGCATGAGTCATGACGCACATTCATTAAGCTAGGTTTGGTAGGAGGGAGGGAGAGTATGAGGGATGAATGAATTAAGAGGGAGAGAGAGTAGGAGGGATGAAGAGGATAACATCTATTCTTCATATTGTTTGGTATTAAAAAGAGGGTTGAATTGATGGATTGATATTTAATTTATAAAATTACTATGTTACCTTTAAAAAAATTGGAGTGTATTATAAAATCGGAGGGCATTTTGGTATTTGCCCCCATCACTCTCCCTCCTTTGTGATACACCCATCATTGGGTGGATCCAAAATGGTGGGCCCAGTAGGATTTTCTCTCCCTCTACTTCTCCTCTCCCTCCCTCCCCTCTCTCCAATCAAACAAGGGATTGAGGTTCTCCCTCCAACCCTCTCTTTCCCTCCATTTGTCCCTCTTACCAAACAAGCATAAATGTGGTTACCTTATCAAACACGTATCAAATCAATTTAATTTTGGAAATTAAACTGATGAGCCCAAATTAAATGGGCCGAGCCCAATACTTGAAGGTTCGGTTTGGGCTGGATCTTTGGAAGCCCAATACGATCCAGCGACTTTACTAGTTAATGAAAGAGTTTGTTTAGTCTGTTGGTGGGTGTACGGTAAGAAAATGGACATCGCTCTGTTTTCACCATCTTCGCTTTTCGCCGAAGACGATAGCGTCTCTACTGGTACTCCATTTCTCTATCAAAGTCCATTCTATTTCACTTTGTTGTGCTTCTAGTTTTGTAAGAAACAGACATTTTTATTCTGTTTGTTTGTTTGTTTGTTTAATTTGCAGATGAGGAACTTACGGCGACTGATCAGAGCTACGTGGAGAGGAGGCACCAATTTCCTGAAATGGTAGTACTTCAAATTTTTATTTTTATTTTTCACAATAAAATTTGAAATCTTTAAGTTTTGATTGCGCTATTTTATGTCAATTTAGATGATATTAATTTTGATTCAGTAAAGGACTGTTAACTGGTAGTATGTATTTGTGTGCTATTGAAGTGATTTGGGAACAGTCTTGTTCTAGGTTGTCAATGTTTTATTTTTTATTTTTTTATTTTTAAATTAGGGTTTGGTATGGTCTCATTTTGGGTGATGTGTTTTGGCTTTTGTACAGGAGTTGCTCATCCGGGAGTTTTCGTTTCACCAGCTGAATGCTAATTTACTGTGGCCAGGGACATTTGCATTTGCGGAATGGTTAGTTAAACAACGGTCATGGATTGAAGGAAGGCGTTGCATTGAACTTGGCAGGTATCAATCAAGTTAGAACATTCTGTGAGCGGAATTTTGTATTGGAACTTTTTAATTACCTTTTTTATGTTTTAAACCACTAGAGCTTATGGGGTTCGGAGAATATGTTGCATCGTGTATGTACTTTCATTACTATGTGCATCAGAAATGTTGTATGCTTCTGAGCATGAACTTTTTTGGAGGTTTAAGCCCATGACCATGGCTTTTGGTGGAGACATTTTATGCATTTTGAAATCATGAATGAGGAATTAGCTTTCGTTTGTTTTGTTTTGTTTCTGGTTGGACACCTTTGTCCTTGTATTTGATTAGCTTTTATTTCCAGTTGATCTGCTTTTGCAATTTATAAGTTCATTCTTTTACTTGATGGCAGTGGCACAGGAGCTTTGGCTATTTTTCTCAAAAATGCATTGCACCTTGACATCACAACATCTGACTATGACGATCAGGAAATTGAAGATAACATAGCTCATAACTGCACGGCAAATGGAATTACACCTCCCCTTCCTCATATAAAGCGTGAGTCTCCTTTTGCCTTGTATAATCATTTTGCTCTTTCTCTGTCAACCTTGGAAGAGAAGATGTTCAATCCAATCAATGCAAAATTTATTGTGAATTGTGATCAGATTGGTCATATGGGTTGCTAACTTTCCTCTCGTGAATGGCTGAAAAGTTAATTTACATTGTAAGATAAAGGAAAATATTAAGTCATTATTTCTGAATAATTTAATGAGGATAATCTAGGGGATGGAATTGAGTGTGCAATGGCTTCCTACACTATGCGTGTTGTCTCAAAGTGGCACAAGCTACTTTTATGCTTTTCCGCTTCTAGATTTTTCAAGCAATGATCTTATTTGCTCTTCTTGTTATTGGCTTGCAATGAGGAATGAAGAATCTTTATCCTTTCCAGTTCATAATTGTTGAATTTGTTGTTGGGTTGATATCTTAACTGAAACATTCTTTGATTTTCAGATTCGTGGGGCGACACTTTTCCAATTTCCATCCCAGACTGGGACTTGGTTATAGCAAGTGATATCTTGTTGTGTAAGCTTCTGATCTTTTGGTTTCTGCAAAATTAATGATGTACATGAGTTTTTATTCCAATGGATAATTGCATTTAAAAACAAAGAATAGGAAATTAATACACGAGAAACACATGAAACTTCTACCATTGTTGGCTAAATTTTTTGGGTTCATCATACTTGGAAATTTATAATTAGTTCCCTGAGGAGCTCGAGGCAAGAACATAAGCCGTTAAATTTCTTGTTTGATGCAACATTTTCCTGTGCAAGTCTGGCTATCACTCTCTGGTGTTGCAGGTGGGCCACAGTGCTAGTCTCATTCTAGTTTGGACATAGATAATGATTCCTTCAATTTTGTTTCGGTTGATGTAGTTCCGTTAACCTGTTTGAATTAATGTAATGTATATTTTGTCTTCTCTTAAACTTTACACGTCAAGCATATTGCTCGTTAAACTTGATTTGATATTCAATAACTAATTATGCTCATTAAATCAAACTATCTTTTTTATATTTCTAAATTCGATTCTTTTTCTCACGAGGATTGGTCCATCTGTCTTTGTTGCTGCTTGTAGATGTGAAACAGTATCCAAACTTGATAAAATCTCTTTCATTCCTCCTCAAATCTTACAAGCCAAAAGATAACAAAGCAGGTCCTCTCACAGAGAATGAACAGAGCGACGGTAATGTACCAACTAGTTTTTCCTTTCATATGCATAAGCAATTAGACACCGATTGCTGATCATAAGAAGTAGAAACAAATTTGATCTTTGTGCTACTTCTGTATCTCTTGCTTGCAGGAACACTCAGGGGGCTACCCTGGCCTGCATTTTTAATGAGTTGGAGACGCAGAATTGGGAAGGACGACGAGTCACTCTTCTTCACCGGTTGTGAGAATGCTGGACTTCAAGTGAAGCATATCGGATCCCGTGTTTATTGCATCACACTCTAAAGAGAGACAACGATGCACGGACCAGATAGAGTCGGTAGCTGTTAATGAATCTCTCAAATTCCAGTCTAAATCAGCACCTTCTTTTAAGTTGAGTAATTGTATTGGCACTCACTCTTTTGCGTTCTAAACTCACAGGGGACTGCAGAGAAATTTGTAATCAGGAGCAAGTGTTTTCGTTTGTTTTTTTTGTTTGAAGACCGAACACTCCTGAATTTTTCTAAAATTTTAATGAAAACCGTATAGTGACTGAAACCTGAATCCGAATTATATGTTTGTTTTTTTTATTTTTATCACCTCTGTCTAGAATATCAACTTGCTTATTTTTTAAATATAAAATGGAGAGCTTCTTTTGATAATCCAATTTTTTCTTTTTACATTTATTTTCTAACAACACTCTGTTCTCAAAATTTAAATTTAAAAAAAAAATTCTAAAGACATTTCATTTTGTTAAAATATTATCATTTTTATCTTTTTTGATTTAAATTATTATAAAAAAATATCTCTTTTAAATCATTAGATTAATTATTACATATTAAATACTTCCTTCTAAATTTTTAATTACCATATTAAACTCTTTCTCCTCCAATACATATTTCTAATTTTCTATCTCCATTCTTTCTCAAGGAAAACTAACAGTTAAGAAAAAAAAAAACTTACTAAAGCTTGATTTTAGGAACTGTATGTATGTATATATTTAAAAAAAAAAATACCTTGTTTTTTATTTTATTTATTTTTATTTTTTTATAAATCAAAGTATGAAAATTCTTTTTTTTTTTTTTTTTTTTCACTCTTGTAAGTATATATGTGATTGCCGAGAGAATTTTAATTCTTTCATTAGTCTTAGAAATTTCGAGTTTAATCGAATCTAGTTGAAACAATTCAAGTTTTAATATATCTTTTTCTTTCTTTTTGAAAATTAATTTTTAATATATATATATATATATATATATATATTACTGTTAGTAAAAAAATAAAATATTCATAAATTTTTTTTTTCCTTAACAATTAATCAAAGATTAATAGAAAAAGTATGAAAATATGATTTTTTATATATATTTTTTTAAATGGAGAGAGATTAATTAAGAGAGAGTGTTTAATATGGTAATAACAGATTTAGGAGAGAGAGTTTAATATTTAATATTTAATCTAATGATTTAGGAGACAATTTTTTTTTAATAATTTAATTAGTTTTGAGTGTTTAAATTTTTTTGTCTTGTTTAGTAATTTTATTTTAGGTTAAAATTGTCATTAATAATAAAAAAAATTAAATTAGAGTGTGGATAGATAATTTGTGGATTGTAAGGAGAAGCTCTCTATAAAATAGTTTAAAAACAAGTAATTTGATATTTATACCCTTATTACTATTAATTGTTATATATTTTCGTTTTATATGATACAAACAACTAAATAAAAATAATTTAACCAATCTTAAACCATTTTTATGTAATAATTGTGATATATTATTCATGATTAATATATGATAAATAATTGTTTTTTTTTTTTTTAAGGATAAAAAATGATTTAAAAATGATTTAGATTTAAAAAATATATATATAATTAAAGGTTTAATGATGATGTTGAAAGTTACAAAATAATTAATGTTTTTTTTTTATTTTTTGAAATGTTTATACAAATAATAGGTTAAAATAAATAAATTTGTATATAATAAAATTATGATAAAATTGGAAATATGTTATCTTTGATAGGATAACCTTGGAAAAAAATATATTAGAGGGGTTTTTACAATTTGGTCCCAATCTAATTGGGAAAAGACACTTTTTTTACTTGTTAATTGATTTTTCAATAAATTGGTCCTAATATAATTCAAAATACAACAAATTGGTCCTAAGGTTAGTAAAAAATTAGGACCAATTTGTTGTATTTTATGATCAATTTGTTGTATTTTGAATTATATTAGGATCAATTTGTTGAAAAATCAATTAGCAAGTAAAAAAATGTCTTTTTCCAATTAAATTGGGACCAAATTGTAAAAACCCCTACATTAAATGTAATATAGTGATTTGAAATTAAGTTAAAATTCATAATTTTCTACTTTCTACGTTTCATTTTAAGTTCTTTTTTTTTTGTTGTAGATATTTTTAAGTTGTTTGCCCAATTCTAAAAAATAAACAAAACAACTTAATAATTTGAATTTAGACCCATTAAATTTTAAATGTAAAAAACAAACGACCCTAAATGAGGGTATGATTGATTATAGCTTCCCTTAATTTTTCTCCATAATTTCTACAATTTTTTTGGGTATGAATTTGAAGTAATTCTATAGAATTGCTTTTATGTACTCTGGTATGTATAATGTGTTTGGACTTGCTTAATCCTCTACATATGGTCTGCCACTTGTTTTTGGAAGTGCTTGTGATTAATAATGAACAAGATCATTTATTTATTTTTTTGGAACTATTACAATTTGAAACATGGAGAGCAAGACATAATTCGAACTAATAAATTTGTTAATGCGATTGAGAAGTACATTTTTCCAAGTCCCCTATCTCCTGTAAACTCAAAAATGAGAAAACTGAGATTTTCTATACAGCTACTACTGTAATGACATTGACCAACAACTGCAGACACACACAAGTATGTTCATGAGTTGGAAGAAAGTTACATGACTCTGACTCGATTCCACGATCTCATTTGTATGGAAGTGATAAACTTACCACTGAGATCTACAAATCAATATCGGAAAACATAGATTGTCTGCAAGATTGCGACTGCAAGTTCACGTACATACACCTAGGACCGGTTCCGGCTTCTCTATCGGAACCGAAAACGACACCATATGCATAAGTAAACAAAGTACCGATCGACCGCCATACTCTGGTAATCATTAGCTAGCAAACAGAAGCATATGCGGCTGTAAGGAGTTTCAGTACGAGCCACACTCTTTTAATTTGTTTGCTAGCTACCTCTTATGATAACACTGAAACTTCCTGGAAACTGCCTACTGTTTGTCAATATGTATCTCATCAATTAGCTATACCATCTTTTTTGCCTACCCTTTCTATGTACATTTACGTTCATTATAATAAGAAAACTCTTCGTATAATTGAAGCGTCAACGTTCATACGACTCTTTATCACCTTACAGTATGTTTTGTTAGTAAGAGTGCGTATTCAGTATCACAATGTTTTTGGTTTGAGGTGATATTTCGAAAAAAAAAAAAAAAAACCGGTTATATAACTTGTCACTAACAATTTCGGTACACAAATTATTTTATGATAAAACCCTAAAATCCAAGTTAGGCATAAGAAAAAGATGAAAAATAATCTTCCTCTTTTGAGTTTTACTTAAAATTGTATCCAAATCAGCATCTTCCAAGATCTGGCTGCCTTACTATATAGCTTGCATGCTAAAAAAACTTGTCTTCATGTATAAATTGCAGTTATGATCAAGATACCATAAAATCTTTGTGGAATTGACGGGATATGTTATGATGATGTCAAATGTACAGTGCGAAGCTTCGCGGAAACTATCTAGGGCTAGAACACATGGATGTGGGTCAGATTTTCGGATGTCGATAGTCCTGATAAGAGACCAATGCAGTGACATTGAATTAGTATCAAGTGGGGTGGTCTGGTTTCTTTTGGAGTAATCCTGGAGTCATGACCATATGAGGTTGCTGTTATTGGAAGGTAGGGTTGGTTGGTTATGGTCCATATATATCTACTTATGAAGAGTAAGAAAATTTTTGGTGTGTGTGTATTATTTGATGATGGCGCGAAACATTGGATAGAGTCGGAGACAGTACTTGCAATATAGCTTTGATATATAAAATGGTGAGAGAGAGCTACCCAAACTATGCCTAATTAAATTGGCTTTTGGGCAAAAACGTGGAAGGTTTGGTTCTTTTAAGTTTTAACATTATATATATATATATATATATATATATATATATATTTAGATCAATTATTGAGATAATCAAATTATATATTCATTTTTATTTTCTCTACCGAACATCTTTGTAGGGAATTTGAATGATTAATGATTTTGACGAATAAAGCTTGTAATATTTTATTATTTGATGTCTTAAAGAGATTAATATGTATACTTATTTTCTTATTGGAAAGTTTATATATATGGTTTGTGGTTTCTTTTGCTACCAAACAAGAACATTACTTTACGGACACCTTTAATTGATTAATATATAATCTTAATGAGAAAAAGAAAACTTAATTCATAATTTGTGATTACAGTATTAATCAAATACAAAAACATATATACCAAATTAAAGCTAATAAAAGACCTCCAATTATATGAAAACTGATCAAAATGAGGCAAACCCCAAAAAGTCTTCATAGAGGATTTTGGTTATTTCTTGAGGCAGGGAGGACCACCAACAAAAGGAATCCAAAGATAAACCCAAGTAATTAGTCAACTTGTTAACAAAAAATTTATCTTCATGAAATATGTGATCAGAGCAGTGGATTCCCTATATTTTGAACTTTGAAGCTTTAATTTTCGCAATTAAAAAGACTTCTATTTCTCATGATCATACGTATACCAAGAAGGTTCAAAAATAATTCTGGAGACAAGAGTACTGCTGCTGAAGAAGAATCACTTTAACGAGATGAGATTGGTTCAATGGTATACCCTTCACATCTACACTATGAGATTGTTGGTTCGTCCAAAAAACAAAATTTGTGTAATACTTCAAAAATAAAAGAATCACTTTGAATCCTTTTATTCGGAAAGAAGATCAAGAAGATCCTCTAACCGATAATCAAGCTTAATTTATGTAATCGGTGATTCTCAATCTCACACTAATTTGTAGGAGATTGACTGTACAATTTTCGATTGCACAATATCTTGTGACTGCCATGATTTACTCCCTAGAATTAAAATGACTTATGTCTTCCATATATGAGTTTTTGTATTGCAAAATATATATAAATATGACGTTTTTGTCTAAATTTAGTGAAATGTAAATATTTTGTTGTTTAAAGTAAGTGGTAAAAATACACATAGTATTATGACTTTTAACATTAAAGAATATAATAATTTGAAAGTTTAAATAATTTTTTTTGAACTACAAGTTCAAAATTAAAATAACTAAAATAAGTCAAATTTTATATAGAAATATTATATTTGCATAATTTAAATGAATAGACTAGAGTATTACCATATCATTTGAACACCAAATTTGGGTATTAAATTTGGACAATGTAGTATTATTCATACATTATACCTTATAATTAATGAGTGAGTTATTCTTCAAAATGGATTCCCGGCCGTGTGTTTTGAAACGCAGACTAATAGTAAGTACTCAACATAGAGTTGAAACTCAAGCCAAGTGTAGTTTTTCAATGTTTCAACGACAATTCTAAGTTGAGTTACAACTTCTTTGCATTTTGTATATGAAAATACAACAAATATTCGCATTTGAAATTTTTTTCATATATTTGAATTTTGATGACTTGAAAGAATAAATAGATAACAAGTTAACAACGAACCAAAAAAAATTAAAAAAAAATCAATTATTTGCACGTAAGTAACCACAAAATAATTATTGGATGTATATACCTCAACCAGAGAAATTAATTGCACAAGAAAATATATATAACTTTGGCAACTGAACTTACCTTCCCTTGAAATAGATAAACAATAAAAACTTGAAGAGTTGACAAAAAATTCATCCATAAATTTGATGGACAAGGATCCTCTGTTGAACTTCCTTTTTATTGTATTTTTTTGAAAGCTATGTCTTTAGATTTTTAAAAGGTCGGCATGATTCAATAAAGGAGAAATTCAGCGGAGAATCCTTGCAATTGTTCTCTAAATTGGATATATATATATATATATATATATAAACTACTGATTGATCCCAAGAGAAATTTCTTTCCGGTTCCCCCATTTGACATTTTGCGATCTAGCTAAGCTTCATCGATCGAATCAACAAAAAAATCTCTTACAAGAATCACCCAATCTCGTGATACTGTGCCCCATGCGGCCATGCATGCACGTGAATATTACGTCCAAAGAAAATCAGTACACTCTCTCGAAACTATTGCCTAGAAATGTTACACGTAATTCTCTCTTCTACAAGATCATATATGATATGTATATATAATATATAAATAATATAGAGGAAATGTATGTCCTTGTCAAATATATATGCACGGGCGCAGTTAGGGGTGGGTATGGGTTGGTTTGGGTTGGATTTGACGATATCCAATCTAAACCATTATTTAATCGGGTTTTTTTTTACAACCCAAACCAAATCAATTATAATGTTAAACCAAACCAATAAAAATTAGTTTGATTCGGTTTGGTTTGGCGGTCTAAGAAAATAATTATATTATTTTTTTATTTGAATAAATATAATAATATCAATACGAGCGGTTAAACTCATTATCAATAAGATAAACAATAATACTAAAATTAACCAAAGTGCATAACACTAATAGTTATAAAAAAAAATCCTCAAGTGTAGAACACATAAAACTTATTATAAAAAAATATTAAACCGTATTTCTTAATGTGTTTTTGTACGAAACAATAAAAAAATAGTTACTTATCCTCAATAAATTTATTTAGTGTCAACAACTTCGGATGAGATAAAATAACTTTAAAAATAAATAGAGATCGGTAACCTTGGAAATAAATATAATATAAAATTAGATTAACTTTAATTTTTTTATATGATAATTCAATCTATATATATATATACACACAATAATTTTCAAGTCAGCATCCCCTCATTGTATTACTATCAGCATTTTTTAATGAAAGTCATTGGATTTAAATATTTTCGCTAGGCTGCATGCACTTGTCAAAGCATCTTTTAAATCCAATGGTTTTTATTAAAAGATGCTGATAGTAATACAATAACAGGGCGCTGACTTGAAAATTACTGTATATATATATATATATATATGAGTATGTAATGGTTTTTGTTGGGTTATACGGGTTGATATATAAAACACAACCCACAAATCAACCTAAACCAATCGGGTTACTAAAAAATAACCCAATTGGTTTTTTTTCTTTAACAAAACCAAACCAACCCGTTTAAATTGGTTTGGTTTGGACGGATTGATTGGTTTGGCGGTTTGGATGCCCACCCGTAGCCGCAGTTTAGCACATCTACCAAAAAAAAAAGGGGGGGATATTAATTAATAAAAGCAAATGAAGATATTAATCGTAAGGAAGCTTCGTAGGAAAGTTCCGTGAGACTCTAGTACGGTATGTTGGTTGTACACTTGTACGATATTACGGTTAATTTCTGATTTGTGTAATGGAAACAGTGCCGTCAACATTGTGGATCGTTTTCGACGGCAACCTTTCGACTGGAACTTTGATTCCTAGTTAGGTAGGTCTCGATCGGTCTTGACTTTGAGGTGAGATATTACAAGTAAAGGAGAAGACTACACCACCGAAAGTTAACTCGATCTTGATCAGAAAAACTAATATTATATATATATATATATATATATATTACTTACTAAAAAAAACTTGTGGTGGGTTTTCGGTCCTGTCTGACTCCTCCACGTACTCTTGTATCTATTAGAGATTTGGAGAAGGAAAACACTTCACGGCTCTACTTGTTTTGTGTTCTTAATGAAAAAAATATGACTTATTGCCTTGGTTAATGCAAGCGTGAACTAAGATTTTGTTTAATGATAGTTCAATGTGGCGAATAATAAAACTGTTTTTGTGATGCCTGTCAAATCATTTGTTACGAATTTACGATTCCAAATGATTTTAGAATGTTTTTAGTGTAAAAGACTTTGACTTTGAGTGCCTATTGAAGAAATTTCACTCTTCAAAAGTAGATTATGGTAGGTACATCCACGTATGGAATTTAATTATATTTTACAAATACACTCCGTAATCTCTATAAATTAATAATTTATTTCTTATAATAAATTAAATTTCTTTTTAAACTTTGTGATCGTATTCATTTTATAAATTAATAATTTGTTAAAGTGTACGTATATTTGACGTGATGTTATCTTAAAATATGAATTTATTATTACTTGCTTTTTTTTTTTTAATATTAAAATATAAGTCTTAGGATTTAATTTCTAATTTTTTGAAATGCACTTAAATGTAGTTTTATAGTTGATCTCTAAAAATGTAACAAGAAATTATTTAATGTAAATAATGTTTTGAGGGTTTCCTTGTACGTAAGAGGATTCGAAGTTATTGTATCATCATCATGTTAGTCTGTCATTAGAAAGATTCATACCAATCCTACCGAAATACTAGATAATTTAAACCAAAATTACATCAACCCGACATAAAATATAATCTACCCACCCATAAATCAATCAACAAGAACTTATGATATATAAATACAATACAATGTATGCTTATAACACATGAATGGTGGATATATAGATATTGTAAAAAAAAATAAAAAAAAAAGTATAACACAGGAAGAATCTAATTTTAGAAAAAACATTAATTGAGAATAAACAAAAAGGAAAAACAATTAAAAACATTCCTCTAATAATAATATAAAATATGGTGTGTATATATATATATATATATATAATACTTCTCTGATCAGGACCGTTCTGACTTTATAATTTCAGAACGTCCAACCATAGCCACACATTTACAGTGGACCCAAAGCCCAACATTAACAAATAACCACACTCATGAATGTGTGATTGTAACTTATAATTCCAAAACGTCTTTACCTAGAGAACCACCCTCTCTCTCTCTATATATATATACTGAGTCTCTCATGATAGATTCCTTAATTTAATTTCGGTAAGGACCATGATGAAAACACATCGACTTTAATGAACTTTAATCTGAATTTTTCTATGAATAATGAGTTCAATAAAATCTACATATAAACAAAATTCGAGAATTTTCTGAGTGCTAGAACTATTTATCCAAATTTTATTAAATATGAAAGCATCGGAAAATAGGCGAAATATAGGAAAATTCAAGAAAAATAGTTATAGTATTTGAAAAATTCTCAAATTTTGTTCATAAGTAGATTTCAATGAATTCATCATTCACAAAAAAAAAAAAAAAAAAAAAAAAATCAGATTAAAATTCATTAAAGTCGATGTGTTTTCATTATGGTCCTTACCAAAATTAAAATAAGGGAGTTGCCCTATTCAATTGAGATATACATCTAGCTAGTTATAGGTACATGGCATGATTGGATTGAGCCAATTTAATTTGTTAGGCACATTAAATTATTTCCAAAAAATATATATAGTGAAGCTTCGAGGAAGCTGCTGCCTGCTCCATATACTGTATAAATTAGTTTCTCCTATTTATAACTGTATATGTACCACAGAATCTCTCACAAAATAAATACACAGAGATAGAATTGAGAAATCAAGCCCTAAGCCATTCTTGTTTGTTATCATCATCACATATCAGTGATCATCACTTCAAAGGCAAGAATTGGAAATGGCGTCGACGATGACTGAGCCATGGCTGTTGGAGAACGGTAACGTGAAGGGTTTGAGCAGAGAGATCACTAGACATGGCAGGACTGCACACAACATGTCGTCATCTTCTCTGAGGAAGAAGTCTGACTTGACACTCGTATCGAAAGTTCGATGGGGGTGTCTTAGACTTATGCTGACCAATATTCAAGAGGTCATTTTGGGGACCAAGCTCTCGGTTCTCTTCCCTGCCATTCCTCTAGCCATTGTTGCACATAGTTTTGGCTTTGGAAGAGTGAGCTACTCACTCTCCTCTTAAATTTTATATAAGAAAGTCTGGAATATATCCGAACATCATTTTCCGTTGAATTTAGGTCATGTTTGGTGGGCATATATTAAATTTGTTATAACTAAATTTCATTAATTTTTGAATTTAACCCCTTAAATATTTTATTTTAATATAATGATTATTCGGACAAAGATTTCTATGAATATTATAGATATTGGTGATTTTAGATTTTGATGAAGAAAATGTTTGTTTCTGATTATTCATGGATTAATTAATTTTTTATTATTTTGCATGTGATACAGCCTTGGATTTTTGCTTTGAGCTTGCTTGGACTGACTCCTCTCGCCGAACGAGTTAGCTTTTTGACAGAGTAAGGGTTTTATTTATTTATTTATTTTTATTATTATCTTTCTTTATATATATAATTATTAGCATATAGTAATAATATAATACTAAATAAAAAGGTATAAAAAAACTTTGGTTTTGTTGAAGACAAAAAAGGACAAAAATAAAAATTGAAAAAAAAAAAACCTAATAAATAACGGAACAATACCAATTTATTGAAAGAGGATCAGTATTGCTCCGTTATTTTCAAAAACTCGTATACACAAAGATCGAAATCTTATCCATTTGTAGAAGGAGCTTCAATAGCAGCTAGGTTTAGAGGGAAATTATGAGCATTATGTTCATATATAACTTCCATACCAAGGTTAGCGCTGTTAATAATATCAGCCCTTTTTTTAATAAAAAAAATAATAATATTTTTATTCTTTATTTAAATATTAATATTACCGCTTGAGGTTTTTTTATCAAAACAGCAATATCGGATTTGAACCGATAACTTATGTCTTACCATGGCATTACTCTACCACTGAGTTAAAAGGGCCATTTTATTCAATTACTGAATGAGTTAGTAGGCACATAAGATAGATCTATCTACGTGTGTATCTATATATATATATTATAAGTTAATTATAAGTATACACAGTAGACTCATACTAGTTAGTGTCCCCTTGGGGAACGATAATTTGGATTTATTTAAAGAGTGTTTTGATTTACTTAAGGAGCATAGGGAGCATAGGTATAAGGTAATTTTGGTATATATATATATATATATATATATATTAAACTAGGTTGATTTGATTTCTCATTTAATTTTTTGTTGCGTTTCACGTATAAAATTGCAGGCAAATCGCTTACTTCACAGGTCCAACAGGTAAAATTCCTCAATATTTTCCTTTTATTTTTTATTAATTTTCTTGGATTTATTACTGTCACTCCATGGGACTTGATGAAATTATTTTATTACTGGAATCAAAGAACGATTGCATGTATCAAAAATGAAGTCCAAAAAAACAATGACACCTGTAACCTTTTTTTCGACGTTTTCTTCAAACTTGTTTATTTTGATATAATAGACAAGAGAAACATTCAATCTCCATTCTTATCGTGTTGATAAATTAATCAATAAAACCAAAATAACAACAAATCGACAAATATTCAAAGCAAAGACCCGTGATTGTTCATGTCAGTTAATTAATTGATTAACTAATATGTAGTGTTTATGTCTGATTGGTTTTACAGTTGGAGGGCTCCTGAATGCGACATGTGGCAATGCAACAGAGCTGATCATAGCGATTTTTGCTCTAAGTCAACACAAAATAGATGTGGTCAAATATTCTCTATTAGGTTCAATTCTTTCGAACCTCCTTTTGGTCCTCGGCACTTCACTCTTCTGTGGAGGCATTGCCAATCTTAAAAAGGAACAAAAATACGATCGAGTGAGTCGAATTTTTCGCTATCTTATTCAAAAAATCATTAGAACGTATTTACGTACATCCGGTAAAAATGAAACCCTAATGTTGAATTGTTGATTAACAGAGGCAAGCGGATGTGAACTCAATACTGTTGCTGTTGGCATTGTTGTGCCACGTTCTACCATTGCTGTTCAGATACGCTGGAGGAGCCTCTGCGGCTCTCACCGCTGACCCAACTCTCCAGTTGTCGAGAGCTAGCAGCATTGTGATGCTAATAAGTTACGTCGCATACATCATCTTCCAACTGGTGACTCATCGCCAACTCTTTGAAGCTCAAGAGGTATATATGTGACATTTTAATTTTCTTTTGAAGAGATCGTCAATCTTCTCTTATTAGATATTGTAATTAAAAAAAAAAAAAATTGTATGAAATTGGGATAATAATTAATAATTTGGTGCAATTGATGATGAACAGGACTCGGACGATGATGGTGATGTGAACTCAGAAGAAGTGCCTGTGATAGGGTTTTGGAGTGGATTTGCATGGCTGATTGGCATGACTGTTGTCATTGCTATATTGTCAGAATATGTTGTGGGGACAATTGAGGTGATTAATTAATAATATTTCCAATATCTAATATTTGGAGGTATTTTTCATATTTCCACCAATATAGTATTTCCGTAAATTTGGATTTACACGTTACAATGTATTCATCAAAACTGATATTTACCGTCGTAATTAATATCGATCGATTGTGATCAAATTAGCTAGGCTAGTCCGTTTCATGTTAGATGCTAATTAAGTTGTCGTTTCTGTTAATTATCAGGACGCTTCGGAATCTTGGGGAATTTCTGTAAGCTTTATCAGCATTATCTTGCTACCAATAGTTGGAAATGCAGCTGAACATGCAGGAGCTGTCATATTTGCTTTCAAAAACAAGTTGGTGAGTACTATTTCAATTAATTGGCCTTAATTTTTCTAGCTTGCTAGCTTTTCTTTGAATTAACGATAAATTATGTGTGTAAAATGCAGGATATATCCTTAGGAGTTGCTTTGGGTTCTGCTACTCAAATTGCTGTGTTTGTGGTAAGAATTCAAAACAAATTAAATCGACTGCTCTATATATCCTTGTAAAAATCTAATTGTATTTTCGATATTGGATCATCAGGTACCACTAAGTGTGATTGTTTCTTGGATAATGGGGATCAAGATGGATCTTAATTTTGATATTATTGAGACTGGCTCTCTTGCGATATCAATTATTGTCACAGCCTTCACTTTACAGGTAATTAGATAATAACAATCTATTGCTTAATTAACCACACAAAAACACATAATGAAATTTGAATTGAGAAAAAAAAGTGTCAAATAGAATTTTAAGTATTTTGTTGTTAATTTTTTCAGGATGGAACTTCTCATTACTTGAAAGGATTGGTTCTTCTGCTCTGCTATGTGGTTATTGGAGCGTGCTTTTTTGTAGTGAAATCTCCTCTGAGTAAGTATTTTGTTATTAGATCATTCTCTGGTCAGATCGGTCATAAAATATTAAAAATAGTGGAATAAAATTGATTCTATAACATTATATAACTTCGGTCTTTAATTTTTTCTTTTAGGACTGACCTAAGTCCTAACTAAAGAATTATTATTTAGTTACTATTCAAATCCATTTTAGGGTATCTCAAATAATTGATCTTGCTTAATTTTCTCCTTAGAGCAAGCAAATGTGGTGGACTTGGGCCTTAAATCATCAACTGAAGCAATCTTTAGAGCTTAATGTAAGTAAGGTTTCAATCGTTTTAACATTCATTTGAATCTGTATTCTCAATCGTTATATGTATTCAGCTATTGAAATTTGACGTATGAATTGAGAAAAAAATCACGAAACTAAATATGAGCTGCAATCAGACTATTATGCAGGCTTTGGACATTTTGGGGTCGCTCTCCTGGATATTGAGGATCACTGAATTGATGAAATTTCAACAACTATATAAGATGCATTTGTTATTCTTTCATTTTGGCTTCAAGATCGATCAATGTCGCCTACTTGAAAGCCATCGACATTGCGTTTTACCTGTCCATAAACGAAATAAAATTCAGTTGAGATATGAATTAGTTACCATTAATGGTGAGGCTTTGATGAAGACAGGTTATATCTAGCATGTGTCGTATATGCATATATGCATAGAGTCAAATTCCTCAGTAGTTGTTTTTTTTTTTTTTTTTTTTTTTTTTTTTTTTTTTTTTTTTCCTTCTGTGACTGAGTGAGAGTTTGTTATATTTTGCTCATGTTTGTGATGGCAAATTGTCACAAGGGTTTCTTATATAGCTCTTGTACTGCAATTAATTTTAATTCAATAAAATTGCAAATTTAATATTTTTGTGTTTTGGAAATTGAATTGTTCCATTCTTGAATTTTCTGCTGCATATATATGTTATATGTAGTTGGAAAACATTTGCACAGCTTTTGAAGAGAGTAATAGAGAATATTGGGCAGCAAACTAAATTTATATTAAATTGTTTATTAATCAACAGAAAATTAAAGTAAAAGCACCATGAAACTAGAAGTATATTAATTAAAGTATCAATATTCAAAAAGAATTGCAGTCGTGTTGCACGAGTGTCACACCTAATTTAAATAAATGCTCATTTTTTTAATAGAAAAATCAAAATAAAATTTCACATGATCTTCATTCTTCAAAACGATTTCTCTAATCGGTAAAAGAAATCACAGTTATTTCCAAATAACAAAAATGTTCCAAAAAAACACCTTTTTAAAATATTTTCAAACATGATTTAACCAAGTAATATTCTAATTGAAGAAGAAGCACGTCCTAACTTCTAACCCATTAATTCAAAAAGAAAAAATCGACAAAAATTGGAAAACGGTATACTGATATCAAATAATACTTGTTTAACTATCTTCATCCATAAAACACCGAAGAGAAATCTCTCTACATATATTAGTTTAATATCTACTCTAATAACACTAAAAAATAATATATATTCTATTTTATTTAAATATTAACATTATTTTAAATCTACAGAAAAAAAAAATAAATAAATAAATAAAGATAAAAATCGTACGTAGATCTCGTGGCCCATGTGATGTGAATGTTTGAGTTTTGGGCCCAATTTAAAATAGACAGGCACACACTGGAATCTGGATCAGTAAAATCTATAAAAAAAAAAGATTCATGGGCTTGAAAATAAGAATAATTGGCGCTAGACCCCTGAATTACAATTTGAGGGGTTTACAGTCTTAAAAAAAACAGTTAAGGGGCAGGTTGCAATTTCTGAGGATCCAGCGCCAATTAATCTGAAAATAAAAATAAACAGGTCCCGCACTCTCTTCCATTTCGCTCCCTTTTATTTATTTATTTTTTTGTCTCTGCAACTATCCCCTCAGCGCCTTATCTCTTCTCTCACGGATACCTAAATTTCAAAATTCCACTTTTTTTCCATGACAGAAGAGAGAGCCGTTGTATCGTTTTGCAGCGTCCTGAGCCTCAATACCTCTCGGTTGAGTCTCATTGAGACGAGCTCGGACCACCATGAACCGCTCTGGAAATCCGACGCGCGCTTCATTTTGAGCGCCGGTAGCCTCGGCGGAGGTGGCGGAGGTTTTGTTAATTTCGCGTGTCTTGCATTGGCGGAGAAGGGAGGCCGGAAAGATTTCGAGCCGAGCCTAGCTCAGCTGACCAAGCATCCGCTGGCCATACTCGCTCTCGTGCCAAGAGACCTCGCGATTTTCGCGGCCGGCGCGGCGGCTGGAGCCGCCGCGAAAACAGTCACGGCTCCGCTTGACCGCATCAAGTTGCTTATGCAGGTTCTCTACTACCAATGTGAATTTTTTTGTTGCATGCGTTGACGTTTCGAGTTGGTATTGAATAATTGATAGATATAGATATTTTTAGCAAATGAGATAATTGTAGAGGAAGAATATCCAAAAAAAAATTATCAGAGCGATTTTTTGCTGATTTCTTGGAAAGAGAACTTGGATGATGTTTTAATTGCCAAAAAGTCTGTCAATTATTGTAGTTTGATTTCATAATATATACTAGATTAGTGAAATCAACAATGTATCTACTATCTACTAGTTCCATTGAATTATCGCTAGCTGCTTATGTATAATATTTTTATGCTGACAGACTCATGGAGTTAGAGTTGGGCAAGAGAGTGCTAAGAAGGCAATTGGTTTCATTGAGGTATGTTACGTTCATGGTTCAAATGACTTGTTCCAAGTTCTGTTGAGAGTTTTCATGTGTTGCAGATTATGTGCTAGTGCTTGGTATTTGTTGGTTGGAGATAATTGGAGAGATTCAAAAGATGTATCTTTTCAAAATTCATGTTTGATATGTGCTGGCTGTTAATCACAATCATGATTGTGGGGATTATCTGGAAATGACTGCAGGCCATAAAATTGATAGCTAAGGAAGAAGGAATTAAAGGGTACTGGAAAGGCAATCTACCACAGGTCCTTTTGATTTATGGCTTTTTGTATATTATTTCAGAATTTCATTTTCTCTAGTGATTTTGATAAAATTTTTGGGATTACTTTTAATTTAGAATTTTTCCTTAATTGTTCAGGTGATACGGATCATACCTTATAGTGCTGTCCAGCTCTTTGCCTATGAAACTTACAAGGTAATAGTGACAATTTCTTTAAGCAAATTTTAGTGTACTATTTTATATATCTTGACTTATTATCTGTTGAGACATTTCATTGATGTTTCAAATTTAAATTTTCAGAAACTTTTTAAGGGTAAAGATGGTGAGCTCTCTGTTATTGGAAGGCTAGCGGCAGGTGCTTGTGCTGGCATGACATCCACTTTTGTGAGTAATTTAGTACAAGGGCTTGCTATATTGTAGTTTACTAGATTGCTTCTTGTATTGTTGTTTTCGACGGACTAACTGGCTCTTCCCACTTTAAAACATTTTATTTTAATAGTTCAATTTTTCTTGACGGTGTCATTTGCATCACTCTGCTCTATTCCCAAGCTGTTGGCTTTTGAATCCTTGATATTTATGTCTGTCTCTGTGTAGGTAACATACCCTTTAGATGTCCTGAGGTTACGCTTAGCAGTTGAACCAGGGTACCGAACCATGTCAGAAGTAAGTTTGACCGACTTGAATTTTACTTATAATTTAATAACTTCTTTACAAAAGGATAGTAATGTGTTGCTTCCAGGTTGCATTAAACATGTTACGAGAAGAAGGAGTTGCGTCTTTTTATTATGGGCTTGGACCTTCTCTTATTGGAATAGCACCATATATTGCTGTGAACTTTTGCATATTTGACTTGTAAGATAAATTTTCAACCTTCTTTTGCAGTATTTTGAAGGTGAATATAAACAGGATATTTTGTATCTTGGAAAAACATGTGCATTGATAATTTTTGTATATGATAGGGTGAAGAAGTCCTTGCCAGAAAATTACCGAGAGAAGGCTGAAGCATCTCTGCTAACAGCTGTGGTGTCAGCCGGTCTTGCCACACTCACCTGCTATCCTTTGGACACAATTCGAAGACAAATGCAAATGAAGGGTACACCATATAAGTCAGTTATAGATGCCTTTGCTGGTAAGATAATGGTACTAGTTATTGCTAGCATCATCACAAGTATGGAACCACCATGCATCATATAAGCATTTTTTAACTGTGTAATATAGAAAATGGTTCTAAAATGTTAGTAAGAACATAACAGATTATTTTTGCTTGATATTACAAGCAAAATTATTAATTTTAGCGTGATAAATAGGACCTACAGTTCATAAATAGTGTTTTCTTTTCTTATTTCTTGCTAGGATAAAAATTATGGAGTAATTAGAATGAAACACATCCTTTGTTAGTGGCCCTCAAATTTATCATCTTTTCATTGGATATATGTTTTGGTTAGAAATTAGCATGGTCACACTGAATATAAAATTGGTACTCTTAGGGCACACGGTAAGGACAACTTTAAATACAAAGAATTCAATTAACACAGAAATTCTATTATTTCAAGACATTAAAATCTGCAAAATTTGATTTGATTCAATTCTGTATGTCTTAAGAGTTGCTAAAGGAACATGGTAAGATCATCCATAAAAAATTGTATAGGACTTTTTTAATAAAGTAATCTCCAATCTTCACGTGTATATGGGTTATGGCATGTCAAAGCATGTTAGTTCAAGTTGAAAGTGTCAAGGTAGATTTTTGGTGGAAAGATATTTGAACTTTTCATAAATTTCTGATAGCAGGGGGATTTTTGTTCAAATGGGCACATAAGACACCGTAAATTCACATCAATATTCAATAGGTGACTTAGATTAATTTCATTTTAGAATGAGCTGAGGTGAGCCCTACCAAATTCTTTATCACACATTGATCTGAATGATGCTAGGTTTCGAGTCAATCTGATACTCTAATGAGGCATGTGCTCCATTTTCTTTGTTGAAAAGTTAAAATTTCAACTCCTAAATTAACTCACTGTCTCTGATTTGTACTTATTCATGCAGGTATTGTACAACGTGATGGAGTTATTGGCTTGTACAGGGGTTTTTTGCCAAATGCACTAAAAAACCTACCAAACAGCAGGTTCCCATTCTTTCTGTTGGATTATTTTGATTTTCATGCCTGTCTAATCTTTCTACTTGGTATATTGGTTTGTTTGAAAGTAGATGATCTTTAGGCCTTCTGATTTGTAAGATCTGGTTTATTAATTGCATCTGAGAATGTCTTGCATGGGTTCTCCAAGATTTTGCATGGCGGTACAAGTCACTAACACTAATTCTTACTAAAGCCATGTTAGTTGGATCACTAAAAATAAGGAGAACTAGTCGACTAACATTTTATCAATGCACCTGTAAAAAACAATGGTGCCTTGGATATTCCATATACATGCAAATGCAATTACTCCATTAGGCTCTTTACTGTAATTCTGTCCTCTCATTAGGTAAAAATGACATATACTTCGCATGTAAGCTTTTAAGATTTAAGCAAATTCAGTTTTAACCATAATTTGTGGTCAGGACTCCAATATTGAGGATGGATATTTGCATTCGTTCTGCAAACCTTGTGACTTGATCTCCTTAGGATGTTGTTTATGTAGTGCAAAATTATATGTTTTTCTTTTCTTTTTTCTGTTTTGGCCGTGTAAATGACTGGATTTTCATTATCATTATTATTACTTGCATTACCTAATAGGCTAATACAACCTGTTATGCTGTATTTCTATTGCAGCATCAGGCTTACCACCTTTGACATGGTTAAACGTCTCATTGCATCAAGTGAGAAAGAGTTTCAGAGAATCACAGAGGAAAATCGTGAGAAGCAAAACCATAATGCCAAAATTTGAATGATCCTGGTAATTTTAACATGGCTATATACGAAGCTCAATTTCTCTTTAGGAGATTGTATTGTACCAGAAGTACCCATTATTTGTAGGAGTTACATTTTGCCACAATATTGGATGATACGAGCGTTAGAACTCTTGAGCGCTGCCGGTGGTTATTTGTCCCAGTGCCGCTCTTACATTGAAGTCAGGGTGCCATTTTTTGTGTGGATACCAACTAATCCCGGAGTAATTAGTATTGCCAAACACATAGAATAATAGGTGAGCTGCCTGAGTGCCTGTAGTTACTTGTGTAGTGCCAGGGACTGTTTTTGTAAGACCGATTATATGTGCTAGTGTTGTATTAATTCTTAAATATGTTCAATTTTCAGTTTAATTTTACCTTTTAAAGTAGCACTGCATTAGCAAAAGATAATTTCTTTTGACGACTAAATCACATATGTGCGCATTATGATTCCTGTTCCTGGAATTGGAATATCCTCGCTTGCAGTTAACCCAGCCTGGTCCTGGCTCATGCAAACCCTGATAGTCATGACTAGACCAGTGATTGTATTAAATTAACTGACTTCAAAACGACGCTGTTTGGCACCAACCACAAAAACCGTGAGTCACCGCTTGATCTATTTCAGAAACCAAACGAACATTAACGGCTTAAACCAGTAGCCATCGAACCGGGTCAATCCAATTCCAGACCGTCAAGCAGAAAACCAAAGATTACAATTTACAAATGAAGAAAAGTATCAATTTCTAGAATTGAACTTTCATGGGGTTTGCAAATGAATAAATGAAGAAAGTGGTAGAAGTTGCCCACTTTTTTTTCCTTAATTCGTGGTCGAGTTGATTTGAAGCAAATGGAAATGGTTGCTTTAGACTTCACAAATATTGATTTTCTAGCATCCTTAATTAGTGGTTGACATCTCATTTTCATATTAAATCTAAATCATTTAATATGGTAGGATAGGACTATTACATTAATCTAAATGTAATTTTATTATTAAACTTTTAATTGTTTAATTAGCAAGAAAATTTCAAACTTCTTGTGATTTGGCCATTTGGGTAATTAATTTTATTTTAAAATTAAAGGTTGTAGAGTAATACCATGTCGAGGTGAGCACGATTTTAATTCAAGATTAAATTAAATTTCATTAAAAAATTTAGAATTGATATTAGATTTGATTGAATTGTAAAACAACGAGTAATTTTGAATTAATGAATACCCTTAAAGAGCATAAATATATACTATCTTAAGAGAAAAAAAATAAAATGAATGACTTTTTCACTTCATGTTAACAAAGTTATTAGTAATTTTATTGGTTTACTTTTCACTTCAGGATGTATATATATTGTCCTCAATATAACGATGTCTAATTTATAACGACTTAGAACCTAAAATCTAAAATCTAAACATTGTTCTCGATATAACGACGTCGAACCAAAATTGATGCTAGAGCTCCAGAGAAGGTGCTGATTTTGCCCATAACCATTGCTTGGAAGCTTGATGTGTGAGCTTGTAATTTTATTTCCACCACCAATACTACAGCCTGTACATGCACCACAACAAATTAAAAAGATCAGCTTGACACCGTAATGTCCATGAAGTATTAATCAGTATTAACAAAACTATGAGTAATTTAATTGGATTACTTTTCAGTTTTCACTCGAGGATGTATATAAATTATACATAATTTAATCCCTAATTGGAACGTACAGTTATCACTTGCTCTGATTGAATTCCTTAATTAGCACTTGGAGACCATTTGAAGCCATTTATTGGGTTAACATTTCACATATTTTTGTATTCTATTGTACAATTAGCATGTCAAATTGTCAATAATGCTATCTGTACCTGCTTAGGTAATTGTATCTGCGCTCAATGGGCTTGAATGCTTCTCGTCTGAGGTCTTCATTCTTGACAATAACCGTTGAAGTTCAAAGGCCGCACAAAGCTTGTTCACCAGATTGTAATTAAGAAGAATCAATCAGCATGGAAAGACCGAATCAATTTAGAAATGGAAATGGAATTGTGGGTTCAGGTTGAATTTATGCTTTTGTGATTGTTGGTCATCAATGTCAAGGTGGAATCAAGTGGTTCTTACAAGCTCAGGAGAGTTTCAAGGAAAATATTTTATTATGCAAGCAGTAAAACCGCAGCGAGGAAACAAGGGTCCAACCCGACTACGAGGCCACAAAACCAACACAAACATATTTGATTAGCAACCCACCAAACCAACCTAAACGGAAATGAAAACCAAAATCCAACACAAAGACACTAGCCCCTCCTCCAACAACACCACAACAATCTTGAGTCTAGCCTTAGTCATCTTCTTTCCCTCTAACAATTCGGTCCGCCAACTCTTCTTCGACACCACTGAAATTGCAACCATGAGCTCCACTTCAAGTCTTTATCCCATGGATTCTGGAAAGTTTTTTTTTTTTTTTTTTTTTTCCCATCTTCTATCAGAAGGACATATAGAAGCAACAATTGCCCCCACCTTCCCATTCGAACCCCCAAGATCAATATAAAATTCAATAGCTGAACACCCAAATCACCTCCCATTAGACTCAAACCAGACCCTAACAAACCTTTACCCTTTTCAAAATTAATAAAACCACTTGATCACCAAAAACCGACACTCCCCCACTTAACCTATCATTAAAACCAAAAACCCTAATACTCTTACCATAGGTCTTCTTACTCTCAACATCTTTCAAAGAAGCCAATCTATCATTATTCTTAATAGCACTACTTCCCAAACTTTCACTATATTGAAAACACAACTTGCTCACCCCATTTTTAATAATACATTTACAACCTTTCCCAACACAAGATCCAAGAGACCCACCATTCGAGCCACATTCCCCTAAAACAGCCTTACCACCCGAAACAATCCACTCCCCACTTTCGACTAACTGGCCATCTTGGCACTAACACCCCTATCACCTCTAGCTTTCACCATCATACCCTTTCCTATCTTGGAGACATCATTGCTATCTTTCACAACACTACTCCCCAAGCTTTCACTATTTTGGGAATCCAACTTGCTCACCTTAAACTTTTAAGATCTTTCTTTTCCAAGCAACCTATCTTAGTAACCTCACATTTATTATTAACCTCACCACATTTCCTAACACAAGTACCAACAAAACCTTCAATCAAACATTTTGACCCTAACACATCCATACCAACTGAAACCTCACCCTTATTCGGTTGACCCACCACAAGTATCCTTGACACTAATAACTCTACCACCACTATCTTTCCTTAGCTTGGACTAGACTTCTTTGACTTGATCACTATCTTTCACCTCCCTACGCTTACCTATCTTGATGACTAACATTGTTATCA
Source organism: Acer negundo (assembly GCA_035582765.1). Classification (NCBI taxonomy): domain Eukaryota; kingdom Viridiplantae; phylum Streptophyta; class Magnoliopsida; order Sapindales; family Sapindaceae; genus Acer; species Acer negundo. The sequence continues at coordinate 19,742,222 of CM069243.1, read as the reverse complement.
AAAAACAAAAAAAACAAAAAAAATACACCCCAAGCATTCACAATTTTAGGAAACCACCTTGCACATCCTAGGCTTATCAAACTCTTTCCCTTCCAAACACCATATCATTGAAGCCCCACCTTTAACTAAAGGCTCACCACTTTTCCCAACACAAGAACCAACAACCCCTTCATTAAAGCTATTACAAACTAAATGAACTTTTTCAACCGAATTGCCAACAGACCCAACAACACCTTCTTTGGCATTAACATCCCTCCCACCACTAGCCTTCATTTCCCAAACACACATCTACTTTTGCAAACCTAAAAAATTTTCCAACCTCAAAAGATCCACACCACTACCATCCTCATTCAACTCCACCATAAAGGAGCCCTCTTCCAAGACAACCTTAATGACACAACAAAGAAGATGATTAAAAGGTAATAAGACTAAAATCCCTCCTCTATCAAAATGATTTCTTGATCTATTCTCCTTTTCCACCAAAAGGGGTTGACTAATCATCCACCCTAACTTCAAGAAGAGATTTTGATCCCAATATCACAAAAGAACCCCTTTAATATCAATCCAAGCTGCTCTACTTTGAGGGAGAGGAGATTCAGACCAATTCACAACTGAAAAAAAAATGGTCATCCCAAAAAAAACAGCCTCTCATGAATCCATCTTTTTTGATTTCGGAGTCAAAGCACCATAAAATGTTTTTGTCCCCAATGTAGAATGAACAAATCTTAAAATCTCTTGTTGACAGTGGACACATCTGAAAAATGTTTGAGAATCCTGACAACACATCTCTTGATTTACACATTCCTCTCACCACCCTCTGTCATCGGAGAACACCACAAGATCTCCACACGCCTCCAACTTCCGCCGACCGATGCACCTATCATTGCCGTTGCTCTGACCGTCACCACCACCTCTGACGCGTACCGGTGCGATCTCCTCTCACCATAGTAGATCTAGAATATATTTTTTCCACCATTGTTGTAACTTGTAACAGAGAAATGAGAGAAAGAGATGGGAGGAGAGAGCAGGGGAAGATTCAAATTTTGTCTTGGTAACAAAGAAAGAGAAAGAGATAAAGAAGAGATAAAGATGGAGATGGAGTTGATTGTTGGATTTTTTGAATAAAAATTGTTGATTGAAGTTGTGTAAAAAAAAGAAGAGAAAGAAAGCAGAGAAAGAAGAAGAGAGAGATCATTGATAGTGGGTGTGGATGAGTGGAAGTGATTGGTTTTCTTATTTTTTTTTAGATAAATTTTTGGGTTAATATTAAAGACCTCCCCTCACCTTTGAACTATTATTGGATGTCTTGCTAAAAATGCTTTTATTTCATAAACATCCCTTGTGGACTAATAAACAATGATTCAATTGATCGATCTTTGATGTTAAAAAGTCTATAATGTATGTATTTAAGCTTCAATTATATTAATTGAACATTATACCCTTTGAATCTTACCAAATAAATCATTGTTTATTGGTCCATAAGGGGTGTTTCTGAAATAAAAGCATTTTTATCTAGACATCCAATAATAGTTCAAAGGTGAGGGGATGTTTTTAATATTAAACCTAAATTTTTTATTTTGTCCAATCTCATTCCTTACCCAAACACAAGATTGGACTACAGTCCAATCTCATATTTTTCCAAACACATCATAGTATTAATTTATTCCAATCCAATCTAATCTCATATAATCTCAGTTCAATCTCAATCCAATCCAATCCTATAAAATAGTCTAATCTAATCTCACGCACCAAACAGGGCCCAATTGTCATGTCTAATTTCTCTTTGGGAGATTGTATTGTACCCATTAATTGTAGGAGTTACATTTTGCCATAATATTTTAAGATGAGAGCTTCTTTTGACAATCCAATTTTTTCTTTTTACATTTTTTTTCTAAAAACACTCCTTTCTCAAAATTAAAATTTTAAAAAATTATAAAGACACTTCATTTTGTTACAAAATTATCTTTTTTATCTTTTTTGAATTAAATTATTAAAATAAGAAATTATCTCTCCTAAATCATTAGATTAATTATTACATATTAAATACTCTCTCCTAAATTTTTAATTACCATATTAAACTCTCTTTTCTCCGATATATATCTCTAATTTTCTATCTCTATTCTTTTTCAAGGAAGACTAACAGTTAAGAAAAAAAACTTACTAATAAGCTTAATTTTTAGAAATCATATGTATGTATATACTATAAAAAAAAATCAAAAAACAAAAAAATCAAAAAACAAGTAACTTGTTTTTTGATTTTTAAATCAAAATATGAAAATGTTTTTTGTTACTTTTGTATATATGTGATTGTCTACAGAACTTTAATTATTTCATTAGTTTTCGAAATTCTAAATTTAATCGAATCTAGTTGAAACAATTCAAGCTTTCATATATATATATATTGAATATTGACTTTTTAATATATATATATATATATATATATATTATATTAGTAAAAAACTAAAATATTTATAAGTTTTTTTTCTTTAACTATTGATTGAGAAAATATGGAAATATGATTTTTTTTTTTTTAAATAGAGAGATATTAATTATGAGACATTGTTTAATATGATAATAATATATTTATGAGAGATAATTTTTTTTTTAATAATTTAATTAGTTTGGAGTGTCTTTAAATTTTTTTGTCTTATTTAGTAATTTTAATTTAGGTTAAAACTGTCATTAAAAAAAAAAAAAATTAAATTGGAGTACGAATAGATAATTTATGGATTGTAAGGAAAAACTCTCTTTAAAGATACGTGTGTTAGAACTTTTGAGAGCTGCTGGTGGTTATTTGCCCTAACGCTGCTCTTACGTTAGACAATTTTACCTCGTGTGGATACCATTTCCGACTTGAGGAATTAGTATTGCCAAAAACATTGAATAGGTGAGCTGCATGAGTGCCTATAGTTACATGTGTAGTGCTAGGGACTGTTATTGTAAGACCGATTATATGTGCTAGTGTTGTATTAATTCTTAAGAAGTTTCAATTTTCAGTTGAATTGTCTCTTTTAAAGCAGCAATTCATTAACAAATGCTTATTCTTTTGACGAATAATCAAATGTGTGAGCATTCATTTTGATTCCTGTTCCTGGAATTGGAATATCCTCGGTTGCAGTTAACCCAGCCTGGTCCTGCTCATGCAAAACCCGGATAGTCATGACCCAACTCTTACGTCAAAACGACGCTGTTTGGCACCAACCAAAAAAAAAACCGCGAGTCACCGCTTGATTTTTTAAGAAATCAAACGAACATTAACCGCTTAAACCAGTGGGCAGTGGCCATCGAACCGGGTCAATCCAATTCCAGACCCCGTGAAGCAGAAAACCAAAGATACAAATACAAGAGACCTTTTCTCTTTGCTTTTGCTTCAGTGGTGAACTGGACTCAAATTTCGATTCGAATGTCTTACGCTCTGCAACTCTCAGTTCCCACACGCGCTTTCGATTCTTCAAGAAAGAGTACGAAGAAGAGAACACACTGTCTTCAAATCCTGTGCAGCTCACCCAATAGTATTCATGAACAAGGACAACAAAAAGACGATGACAATGGGAGGTAAAATGATTTTATATTATTTTTTAAAATTATTAAGCGAGTATTGCAGTAAATTTCTATGTTTGATTTGTTATAGAGTTCAAGGACAACCACATGTGATTTTGGTGGAAAGATATGGCAATGGTAGTGCTAAAAGGTCGCTATTCTTTTCAAAGCTTTTATATAATCTGTGAAATTAGATTACTCTGGGCATTTTATAATGTATATATAGTTTTATAAATTTGTTGGTTGAACCCAGTTATGGGTTCTGAGATGTTTACTTGATCACTTTGTTTATAAGCAGATACATGTTAGATGATGAATGGCAAGTACAGACTTTTGTCGCGGAACAAGGTTCTGAGGATAACAGATTCCAGGGCTCACATTCATCCGACACATCTTTGTCTTGGCTCCCCGATACCGTTAAGGATTTTATATTCCCTGCAAGCTTCCCAGGTGACTATTATTGGCTTTCAACTTGAAACATTTAATCAATTTTGGAACATGCCTATCTATTGTATGATATGGACACTAAATATTTCTTCGTATACATGAATTGAAGTCACATCTATAGTGGAATTTGTAGCATTGTAGTTATCAGAGAATCTGGTTGACACATGAAACGTGGAATAGCGGTCTTGATATGGTTTTTGTAGGTCTTTGCAGTTCTTCTTTCTGACTCTTCCCTTCGGATGCAGGATCAGTTTCGGATGATTACCTGCAGTATATGCTGCTGCAGTTCCCTACTAATGTTACTGCTTGGATTTGTCACACATTAGTTACATCAAGTCTCCTAAAGGCATGTTGATTTAACTCAGGCCATTACTTTGCTTCGGTATGTGTACTGGAATTCAAAAGATTTTCAACTGTTAATCTTGTCAATCAGTCTGATAAGTGAAAATTGTAGAAGAATCACATTGTGCGTTTGCTTTGATGAACTCAATATGACATAACTCAGAAATTACTTCAAACAAGAACGGTTTAACTTAGCTGGTACTGCTATTTTTCTTTGCTACCATGTGGCCTTTAGTAGATGTTATGGCAGTTTCAGAATGAAATAAAAATAGAAAACATTTCTCAGTTATATGTTCTTAACATCAGCTTAAATGTATTTAGATTAGTGTAGCACTCATCATTATGTAATATCCCATGTATAAACATGCTGTGCTTCAGTTTACTTCAAAAAATATTAATAAAAAAACTAATTACTATGCTTCAGGCTGTCGGTGTTGGTTCTTTCTCAGGAACTTCTGCTGCTGCTTCTGCTGCTGCCATCAGGTAAACTTCCATTTTCATTAGCTCTATGTGCTTTTTCTTTGATATCTTGTCTTTTATTTGATTGAGATGTAGGTTATGTGATTTTTCTGCAGATGGGTGTCAAAGGATGGAATTGGAGCTCTTGGGCGCTTATTCATTGGTCTGGCAATCTTGAAAATAGTTAAAGGCTGAAGAAATGTTTTTGTGTTTTATTTAATTACTAACCTTTGTTATCTTTCCAGGTGGGCGCTTTGGTAATCTTTTTGATGACGATCCAAAACAATGGCGCATGTATGCAGACTTCATCGGCAGTGCTGGAAGGTCTGTGTAGAAAGTTTTTTGTTAATTGACAGGATTTAATTTCATTTACAATTAGTGGAATCATGAAATTTGTTAATCCACCATGCAGCATCTTCGATCTAACCACTCAAGTGTATCCTGCCTATTTCCTACCCTTGGCATCTCTTGGAAATCTTGCCAAGGTATTCTGCTTAGAAGAGTTCGTGCTTTTCTGTGCATATTGTCTTTGTATAGACTTTTCAACTCCCCTGTATCCTGTTATTCACTTCCTGGTTATGCTTCACAGTAATCAAGCCTAATAAATTGTGGAGAGTCTATCAGTCTCCACTTTCTCATCTTCTGTCTTGGCTGGAGCCAGATGAGTGTGGGTTTCAATGAAGAATTTATTGCTGATTTGCTCAGGATTGACAATTGAAACAGGCTGTTGCACGAGGACTAAAAGATCCGTCATCCCGTGTGATTCAGAACCATTTTGCAATCTCAGGAAATCTAGGAGAGGTAGCAGCAAAGGTATGCCATTTTTTATGTGTCTACTGTTATCTTGTTTCTTACAAATTAATACAACTTTTCAGATGATGGACCTTTTCCGATTCTCATAAATATCATTTATTCTGCAAATTTCTGTCATTTTCACAATAATGTGGGTGCATATTGGAAATTTTGATCAAGATGATGAAAAAAACATTAGGGATTCATGTTCTATAGTATATGTTTAACATTTGATATACTATTGAAGATTCAGAATAAGTGTATTTTATAAAATTGAAGTAACTTCAGTTTTGATATCCAGAACAAAAACCATTATGTTCAAAGTTTCTGCTTTCGCAAGAAAATTGAAGCCTTGGTATATCAAAATAATTTCATACTTTCATTTCAACTGATTATGTCAGTGCTGGATTGTGCACATAAGTTGATAAATAATATAACCCCTGGTTAAACTTGGACAAACATTATCCACTTTGTATGGGAAAAATTCAAACGCATTTGTAAATGATGGCGCTTTATCATGATTAATTGCCCAAATATTTCAGGAGGAAGTTTGGGAAGTATCTGCTCAGCTGCTTGGTCTTGGATTTGGCATACTGGTCCTGGTATATTATGTAGACTCTCAGAGATAATTTTCCTATATCCCCCCAATAGATGTTGAAAATAACAACTAATATTCTCTTGGTTTTATGTATTAAAACTGAAATTTAGACTCTTCAATGCAGGACACACCTGGCCTTGTAAGATCATATCCAGTGTTGGGATCAACATGGTTGAGCATAAGGCTTCTACACCTTTGGCTACGTTATCAATCTCTTTCGGTTCTACGATTTAACACGGTAAGAATGCTATATAACTTTTTCCCAAATGCATATAAAGCACAAGTTGTTGTGACTTGTTGCTGAACTCTTCTTTCTGTTTTTACATATCTGACAGATAAATCTCAAGCGTGCCCGTATGCTGGTAAAATCACATGTTTTATACTCAACAGTTCCAGGTGAAAGCTATATTCTATGTCTTTAAGTTTATAAAAATATTTTATTTCATAATAGTTGTCAAATGTTTCGGTTTGTTTGTTTCAGGATATGTCGATTGCAATAAGGAAGAAAATATTTTGTCATTGGAAAGATTCATGAACCCACGAATTATTTTTGGTGTGCCCTTGGAGGAGATGGTTGGTGGTGAAAAATCTGTTTCCAAGGTATTTTCTCATTTTCCATTCTGCTATCATGTATCAAGATAACGGAGGCATGTACAGCTCTGATGTAGTTTTCTCCTTGGACATTTCATAATTCTATCCAGACTTGAGTTGTTTAAGTTTTTATATAATTTCATGATCGTTTTAATTAAAATGTGATGCATCAACTTACTACCCGATACCCATAACTTGTGCATAATCCGACCACAATCTATTCTATCTTTTGTTACTTTCACAATTATATTCTTTTTTTCTTCTGAGAAGGTGAAGACGCTTCTTAGAATATATGCAAAGGAGAAATATATTCTCACGATGAACCAACTGGCAAGAAACTTCGAGATCTATATATCATTCAAGGTATGCACTCAAAAACTAACTGGGACAACTTTGAGGGGTGCGAGTGAACATGTAAGTGTGTTGAACTTGGTCAAATTTCTAATTTCACTGCAGGTGGAAGCTACAAGTGTATCAGTATTGCGTAGTTTGTGGCAGACTTATTGGCTACACGAGAAGTCAGAAAGTGTAAATGATCTCTTTGACAATCTTTCACAGAGCCTATTGGAGATGGAAGATAGATTTGAGGATTTTCTCAAACAGTTGGATGCAGCTGGATGGGATACTCATCAATTAAACCTGAAAGTACCTAAAGAAATTTCCATCGATGAACTGAGTCCTGTTTAATGATCATCATATGTCAGCAATCAGAGATTAGCCGAAATAGTCAAGTAGACATACTAAGATCATCTCCAACCGGTCATCATTTTTTTCTTCAATTTGAAGATTGAAGATGAGATATTTCATCTTCATAATTTTACTACTTCAACCATTCTTCATTTTACGATCTCTAAAACAATAAAATATTATTATTTTACTTTATAAATAATATTCAAACTTTCTTTAATAAAATTGTTTTCTTTACATTATCTTATTAGATAATAATTTACTCACTTTTATTACATCTAAAAATTTCTAATCTTTTTTATAATTTGTCACAAAAGATTTTGAATGTGTTAAAGTTTATTCATTCGTATTGTCAACGCCGTCAAAGTTCATAACAACTACTTTGTTCAACGTAGAGATAATCTTGGCAAACTCAGGTAGACCTGGCATCAGTTTGGTTCAAATAGTCGAACCGAATCGAGACCAAGGAGATTTCGGTTCCAAGGCCGGTTCCGATTTTGTAAATAAAATATTATAAATAAAATGTAATATTTTATAATGTTAAAAATTAAAAATAAATAAATAAATAACCGGAACCTTCTAAGGCTGGTTCCAATTCCGGTTCTGAACCGGAACCGAATCGGAATCGGAACCGAATCGAACCGAAACCAAAATCGGAACCAGAAACGAAATGAAACGAAACCGGAATCTGTGTCAAGTCTAAACTCGGGTTGTCTTCGTTGTAAAAAATTACTTCAGTGTTCTGAATGTTAACATACCTATTAGTTCATTAATAAAAAATTAAAAATTATAAAATAATTAAAATATAGTCAATATTATACTCGGTTGAAAGGTCTTAATAAAATATTTATAATGGTATAATTTTTATACTAATTACATTTATAAATAAAAAAATTATATATTATTAATTGAGTTTAATTTTAAAAAGTGAAAAAAGAGATGGAAAGAGAAAATAATAATATTTTAAACAAATAGTGAAATGAAGAATCAATTTTAAGTTTTTAAATTTGAAGAATCAAAACCCATCTTCAATTTGTGATCTTCGTTTTGAAGATCTATTGAAGTGAATATTTTCTTCAAATTGAAGAAATGAAGGATGGTTGGAGTTGGCCTTAAAGTGCACAAAGGCAAGCATTCAGCTTCATTTTGAGCAGAGGCATCCGATTATATTTTTTGGATTGTTTTCCAAACAATGAAGCAAAGATATACATGTAAAAGAAAGAACTCTAGATTAAAAATACAGTAACCACATGAACAGTGGAAGAGCTCAAATCATGTTTCGAAGAACTTGAATCAATTTTGGGTCTGATTAAAATTCTTGAGACATTCTTTTCTGATATAGCAAAATTCCAGTTTTTTCAAATTCTGTATTTATTTGTTCATTATCGCTTAGTACCTAGACAAAGAAATGTATAATTCCATGTCAATTTTCAGCTTTTTCAGTGACAATGTATACTTACTGCGTTTGCAGCCTACAAATATTAGTTTGTGATAATATAACTGAGATTACATATTTTTAGACAATTATTTGATGGCATTTCAGTGATTACAATAACAATATATTACTTGACTAGCGATATTTGTTATAATTTTTTTGTTAAATTACAAGTTGACACTAATTAACACACACGGACTGATAGTTTGGTGGCCCAAAGTCTTTCCAGACTCTCTCGCCATTAAGGTTCAACACCTGGCTAAAAGTGTGTATTTTGGTGGATTTTTCCTCCCTTTGGGTGGGTTGTGTCCCACCTTGGTGTAGGTCTCTCTCCCTTTTATGGGCTCCTCGTTCCGGAGCTGCTCTTCCCGGCAGTTGTTTTTGTAATAAATAAAAAAATTGACATTAATTATTCAATTGGACGGCAGTGAATATCTAAACACATCAACAAGAAAACGACACCGTTTTTATTCTCTTAAAAGTTAAAACTTAAAACCCAGTCTCGCGGCAAAAATAAAATAAAATGAGGTTTGTTGATTGTTGTATACATAAAGCGAGCAATTGAAAAAAAATGCAGCCAACAGTTCTCTCAACAACATAAACCCTAACAATGGGTTTTTCTCTGCAGGTCTGTCTCCCACCATCCACCGCCACGAACACGGCAACATTTACTCTAATACGACCCGTGACCAACCTCCGATTCAAACCCCCTCTCTGCGCCTCCACACAACAACAATTAGTCGTCTCTGAAGAAAACGAATTGAAATCCATCAATGGAGCTCCGGAAGAGAATGTTCCTCTACCTTTGGGTCTACGGAGAGAGTCAATTCCGAAACACGTGGCGGTGATCATGGACGGCAACAGACGGTGGGCCCGCTTGAGAGGTCTGCCGGTGGATTCGGGTTACGAGGCCGGTGTCAAGTCACTGAGAACTATCGTTGAACTCTGCTGCAAATGGGGAATTCGGGTTTTGACCGTTTTCGCCTTCTCTTGTGACAACTGGTTTCGACCCAAAGTTAGTTTTTTTTTTCCCCTCAAAATCTCCTTTAAATTAAGTTAATTCTACTGAGTTGAGTGTTTTAATTTTTATTTTTTAATGTTTATTTGGTATTTGTTACAGATGGAAGTTGAATTTTTGATGAGCTTGCTTGAAGAAGGGTTGAAGGAGGAAATGGGGAGCTATTTGAGGTACACTCTCAACTAATGCTTTTTGATTGAAATTAAATATTGATATTGGCTTGAATATTGAAAATTTTGGTGGCATCAATGCATCATAAACTTAAAAATGAGAATGTGAATTAGATGTTAGATTATTTCTATTTTTATGTGATTCCAACATAAGTAGAGATATTTGAATTATATTGTTGGAGCTTTGTTGGACCTGTCTCGTTTTCGTGAAATAGGATGCTTGGACATGTATTAGTTTCAAAATGGTAGATTTTTCTTTGTGACTAGTTTATGGTTTTTATTAATTTTATTAACCAATGAAGTTGTGACTGAATTTGAGTTAAGAGCTTCTAAGAAAGATTTGTGATGAAATACTTAAATCCAGCTAGTTTCAACCGATGACAGGGATAACATTCGAATATCTGTAATCGGGGATTTGTCTAAGCTCCCAAAGTCTCTAGTAGAATTGATAAGGAATGTGGAGGCGACCACCAAGAACAATACCCGATTCCAGCTGATTGTGGCAGTTAGCTATAGTGGGAAGTATGATCTTGTTCAAGCCTGCCAAAGAATAGCTATGAAAGTAAAGGATGGAGTTATCGAACCCAGTGATATCAACGAGTCTTTAATCGAACAGGAATTGGAAACTAACTGTACTGAATTCCCCTACCCTGATCTTCTTATTCGGACCAGTGGCGAGCTTAGAATTAGCAATTTTTTGCTATGGCAGTTAGCCTATACTGAACTATTTTTTGCTCAATCGCTGTGGCCTGATTTCGGAGAAGCTGAATTTATAGAGGCATTGCGATCCTTCCAGAGAAGGCGGAGAAGCTACGGTGGATGAAACGTCTAGGTACTTGTGTATAGATCTGTAGAAACATTACCACAAACGAAAATTTGTAGAACCGACCAAGATTTTTAGTGTCATATGAAGGTAACTTAGAGGAAATCAACTTTGAGTGATCTGTTATCGTTGTAGGCGAATTCTGACATCTACAAGGGTTGATCAATTGTGAATTTGTGATCTAATTTCCTCGAAGCTGTTCTTGAAACCTTATCGAAAGATTTCATGTAACTATGTAAGCAGATTACACTGCACCAAGTAACAGTTTAGTTAAAAAAATCGGTGTAAATACAACATTGAAAATTTCTGAGTCAGAAATTCAATGGCTGTTAACATGATTCAGTTGTGTGAGACTGCAATGAGAAGGTAGATAATTGAAGGCCTAGAAATCTCTTTTTACTGATGATGATGGTACCAATTTTAGTTTGAGTTTGATTCTCACTTTTTACTAACTGTTCAGAATCTGATCTTTATATGTTGGGTAGAAAGAAAAGTATCAATTTCTAGAATTTAACTTTCATGGGGTTTGGCAAATCAATAATGGCGAAAGTGGTAGAAGTTGCCATTTTTTTTTTCTCCTTAATTCTTGGTTGAGTAGGTTTGCAACTTGCAAGCAATAGTTGCTTTAGACTTCACAAATGTTGATTTTCTAGCATCCTTTAATTAGTGGTTGCCATGTCATTTTCATATAAAAACTAATCAATTGATATGGTAGGATAAGACTATTACCTTCTTAATCTAATCTTATTATTAAACTTTTAATTGTTTGATTAGCAAGAAAAATTCAAACTTCTTGTGATTTGGGTAATTAATTACATGGTTAAATTAAATTAAAGCATGTAGAGTAATACCATGTGGAAGTGACAAGATTTTAATTCAAGATTAAATCAAATTTGATTAAAAAATTTATAAAATGAATTGATATTAGATTATATTGAATGAGAAATTTTGAATTAAAGTGTATGTCGTATGTCTATTGAACGTACACCATTGATGTCTTGGGTTCGAGTCTTATCCCCTTGTAAAATTCCAAATTATTTGTAGTAATTGTTTTTAAAAAAAAAATAACATTAGCTTAAATTAAACAATAAGAAAATTAATCATTCAAACAAAGAATATTGTAGAAAAAGTTCCTTTATAAGTTTATTTCACTTTCGAATGACAATTCAATTTTCCATAAAATAAAATAAAAAATAAAAAATAAAAAACCTTTTTTTGTCTTCTTAATCATCATAATTATTAATTAGGTAGGCAAGGAAAGAGTTTATTAATATTTAATAGTAATTATTAATTGTCAAACCGCATAGTTCAAAGCAAATGATCTAACTAACACAACTACTAATCACAATTTAATTTAATGTAATATGTGGGACCCAACAGCGGGGTCCATTAATCTTATTTCCAATCAAAACACGTCGCGCAAGAAGGCGAGCAATTACAATTACAATACCAACACCAAGCGAGCCGCCCTCAAAGCAACCGTTAGATTATATCAAACCCGTACATGAGCGCCACGTGTCGATGCGTCTTCTTAAAAGGATATTTCGTGCAATAAATTTCCGTGCAATTGGCACAAAATAAATAAATTAAATTAAATAGTAAGTATTCATCTGTGCCAATAATAAATAAATGAATACTTACTATTTTATCTGGTGCACAAAATTTCCGTGCACCCAACAAGTGGAACCAGTGATAATCGACCGTGACGCAATATCGTGAAACACATGGCATGTCAGGGAATTTAGATTTGAGTTTGTACTTTGTAATTTGTAGGTGTCAAAATATCAGTAACTCAACTGGGGTAATAGAGAGACAGGGAGAGAAAGACTGTTACGTGCGCTCTAAGTGAAAGACACTGGCTCTTCATTTTTTTTTTTGCTCATAGAAAGTGAAAAACAAAAGAGTTTCTTGCTCAAAAGCTACACACCCTAAGTGGTGGAGTTGGGTTTCTTTGTTGGAGATTGGAGGAAGTGGATTTGTTTGTGGGTTGGAGTTGGTTTTTTTTTTTTTTTTTTTTTTTTGGATGGGAATCATTTTGATAAGAATTGTGAGAAGAAGAATATGAGGAAATCTTTTAAGGATTCATTGAAGGCTCTTGAAGCTGATATTCAGTTTGCCAATACCCTGTAAATCTCTCTCTCTCTCTCTCTCTCTCTCTCTCTCTCTCTCTCTCTCTCTCTCTCTGTTTTTGTGGATTTTTTTTTAAATATTTTTATTGTGTTGAATGATATCAATATGTATGCTGATTTTTCTATCTAGATTAGAGTTTTTTCTTTGTGGGGTCTGATCATATGTACTGAAGTTGGTTTAAATTTGTGTTCTTTTTCAATGTTCAAGTATTTCTGGTTGTTTGGTTTTCCAGTTTCGTAATAAATTTTGCAAATTTTGTACTTCGAGCATCTGGGAAATACTCAAAATATAGTAGCCACCCAATTTTAGTTCATTTGGATTTGTCGATTTCATGCTCAACTAGTTTTTTACTTGTATGCTTTTTGCTTTTCTCATTTCATTTTTTATGCTTTCTTTTCATGAGCAATTACATTCTACAGGCTTTAAATGGTATTGCTTGGTGACAATAGTGTTGTTGAGTACTATTACTACTAGAAGCTTATTTGATTTGAGGTGATTGATTGATTGATCAGATCAGGTTTATATTTTTAGAATTGGTCTTTCTTGAATTTTCTTTGTGACTTCCACATATGTTCATTTGGTTCATGGTTGCTTTAATTTTAAAACCTGGATTATAATTTATGAGTCCTTAATTAACAGTTTCCGAAAAAGTACTTATTCGATAAAATTGCAGTTGTTTTCATTTTCTTTTATCTTTTTCCAAACGAAATTCTGATAGTATCTGGTTGATGATGATCCAATATTGAAAGATGAAAGATTATAACCAACCCACTTTCGACAAAGATGAATGATTCTCTATGCTTTTTTGTATATATTATCTGTTCCGGTGTTTGTTCTGCTCTTCAACAGGAACAGTGATAGTGTCATTTTCAAGTTCATTACAAGGATGGATGAGAGCTGGATGGACCTTATCGAAAAGTCTCTTAATAGTTGCTTCTTTAACCTTAACAAAAACTTATTTTGATACAGGGCTTCTGACTATCCTAGAGAATATGACGGTGCCTGCCTTCAAATGAGATTATCCTACAGTCCGGCTGCTCACACTTTTCTTTTTCTTGTTCAGTGGACTGATTGCCGCCTTGCTGGTGCACTCGGATTTCTTAGAATTCTTATTTATAAGGTGGTTTTTCTTTTCATTTTATACCATGTATCGTTCTTTGTCGACCCTTTTACTTCAATTTCTGTCTAGCATTTACAATGTGTGCTTTTGTCGATGGTGTGATATATGATGGTTTTTTTTATATTTTTTTTTTGCAGGCTTATGTGGATGGGAAGACTACCATGTCTATTCATGAAAAGAAAGCTAGCATAAGGGAATTCTATGGTGAGTAATATGATTTTTATCTGCCTAGTGAATTTGATTTCCTTCAAACAAAAATTTTCGACCGTTTAGCTTACAATTCTCACCGATTTTGATTTCCATGGAATAGGGGTGATATTTCCCTCTTTATTGCAACTTCAAAAAGGGATTACTGATGTAGATGAAAGGAAACAGCAAGAAATTGCTGCTAAATACAAAAAGAACAATGAGATGGAAAAAGGAAAGCTCTCCGAAATTGAAATGGAGAGAGAAGAAGAATGTGATATTTGCATGGAGATAAACAGCAAGATCGTACTGCCCGATTGCAGCCATTCATTGTGTATGAAATGCTATCGAAGTTGGTAAGCTGTTTATTTCGGTGCTCTGGAATGTATGTATTTACTGAATTCATGATCATTACCAGAAGTTCCCTGTAAAATATCTGAAGATTGGATGAGAGTGAAAGTTTACCACTAAATACATTTGTACATCTAATGTCATTATGCAAGTTCCAACCAGTTATAATTGTATATTTTTTGGTTGTTGTTGATGTACTACATGCAGGCGTGCAAGGTCGCAGTCGTGCCCTTTCTGTCGGGACAGTCTAAAAAGAGTGAATTCAGGGGATCTTTGGATCTACACAGGCAGCAATGAAATTGCAGACCTAGGATCTATCTGTAGAGAGAATTTGAAGAGACTTTTTATGTACATTGAGAGTCTGCCTCACATCACTCCAGATCCTGTGTTTGTTTCTCACAATCCTCGTTATCGGTGAGTCATTGTCTGTCTAGCAAGATTTGTTTGTACATAATATCATCAACTTTCTGTTGTATATAAATTATTCATTGTTTGTTAGATTGCTTCAACATGATGTCTGTATCATGTTCATTTATTTGAATTTTATTATATTAGTCAAAAGTTCATTTGTAAAGCAAGTTCTATTCTATTCACTTTACTTCACCTGCTGCTTTTTGAATCATTGATCGATGATTGGATTTAACTGTTAACAAGACCTGAAATATGTAAACAAAAGATTTCATACTATATGATATATCGATGAACTTGATCGATAAGTTCATCTCATCGACAAGACCTGAACGTCCTCGATCAAGCATCAACAATACAAGACTTTTACACTGTCGAATTGGAGCTGAAAAAACATTTCCAGGGTCAAGATGTTGGGTAAAAATACTAGTAATTAATGAGGATATAGCCCATGGTGGATATCAATACAACTGATCCAAAAAGCCATGACAGGCATCAAAAGGCTAATTGTTTCCTCTCCTCCAAGAGAAAAAAAAAAAAAAAAAAAAAACAGCAAATCTGACCTACTAAGAGAATATTACATTACAAAAAACCGAAATCACGTTTTTATATCTAACCATTAGTCCAAGTCATAGCTTATTATTTCAGTCTTCATCATCCTCCTCCTCATCATCCTCCTCTTCATCATCCTCCTCATCTTCCTCCTCGTCCTCCTGCTGTTTATGTTTCTGTAAAGAGACAAGGTAATAGCATTTATGCTGTAAGAAAACGAAAATTGAAGGGAAATAGAAAAATAGAGAGCCAATACATGATGTGAATTAGTAATTAGTAAGACAATCAAATCAGGAATATCTATAACATTCGGCTGAGCTCTCATAAAGTTGGCATAAATTCTTCGTCTGTGGCCCCTTCACGATTGATTTAACCAATTCAACAACCTCGCTCAAGAACAACAAACAGTGTGTAACCCAACATTTCGTCAATGCCCTCGGTAAACAATTTATATTAATAATTAACGTGCAAAGTATGCAATAACAGAAAATAAATCCAAGTACTGCAACCAAAAAATGAACTGGCACACTACCTCTCCTTTAGCTTCATCGTCTTCATCGTTCACTTCAGACTTTGACTTATCCGACTCATCACCTTCATCTGACATGCTCTCCTGTTAATACGAAGGAAGGGAAGTCAAGCACATAACAAGAAAAAGCATCCACAAAATGGAAAAGGATTGATGAATTTATTCACCTGCTTGTTATTATATGCATCCATAAGCTTATTATAATCATCCTTCCCTTTTGCAGCTTTAGCTGCATATGGAGCTTTTTCCTTCAAATCAGGTATAAAACTTACAATCAGTACTACACGGTACAGATACCCTTCTTCACAAAATTCAATATAAAGATGAATAATTAGAAAAGTCTTCCACTAAAACCACAAACTCTTTGATTTTAGAATCATTTAACACACATGCGCACACAGACACATATCCACTTCTCGTTCCCATTGTCATGAGCACGTTAGAGAATTGAGATTACAAAAGTTTCAAATACTCACAGCATCTGACATGGATTTCCACTTCCCTCCTGCAGCTTTCCCAACCTTCAGCCACAAATCAAGTATCAAATCAGTTTCTTATTCTATACAGATTGTATCATATAAATTTGAAGTTGTTTGCAATAAATATTCAAATATTCCAGAATGCTTACAGCTGACACAGCCGTCACAGTAGGATTTTCTTTCTTGAAGGTTTTCCTGAACTCTTCACTGTAACATCAGACGGCATGAATTAAATCAATAGCAAGACTAACGAACAAGATTTTGAGTAAATTAGGGCTCCCAAAGTAACAACAAAGTCAGGTACATACAGGAACACGAAGAAAGCACTTTGAGGTCTCTTTGGTTTATTTGGGTCTTTCTTGGCCTTCTTTTCCTTAGGTTGTTGTTTACTTCTATTTTCAGCCTTAGCAGGAGCCTTCCTCTTTCCAACCTTTCTGAAAACAATTAAGATATATAAGGATCCATCACAAGAATACCTCTTTAACAGTTGTATCCACCAGCAAGTATATGAAATCAGGCATTGACATAACTTACTGATTTGGGGTGAAACTATTACAGAATATGAGAGGGTGGGGGCCGCAGAAAGAAAAAAAAAAAAAAGTAAAAAACTTCTAAGTCATCAAAAGACGGAACAAACTCCCACGTAGTCATATGAAAACCAAAGGCATGCCACACACAGCAAAAGTTATATACAAAACAGAAGTTATAAGTTTAATATTTTGAACATTTTGAATTCAACAGAACGATATGTAAACTAACCCATCATCTTGCGATAACAAAAGGAACAAAATTTAGACCTGTCATCTACGGGCTTCAGAGCTTCCTTTGAAACCTTTGCCGCACCTTTACCTTTCCCCTTCATCGTTTCGTGAAAATAGTCTGCGTACACAAAAGCTCAGATCAAAACGAGTGACTCAGACACAAACTACAGTGACACCATCTACAAATGTGTAAAAGTAAGTACGACATCTTCAAAATAAGAGACTAGCTCAAAGCTTCAAACAGTCGAACAATAACTACAAAAGTCAAGTCAACACTTAGTACATACATACTATGTACACATGAAATGTGAGCACGAACACAACAGATATTTATACATATGCAATTTACACACGAAAAAGGCTAGAACGATCCAAAATTTGAAGCCAAACGAGAACCAAAAAAAAAAAAGTAACATAACACTTCGTTGCTACACACTAAATTGATCAAACCTAAACTTCAGGAGACGTCTAGACTGTCTAGTTAAAACTTAATTCAACGAAAATTTATTATCCAACAAATTGATAGCTAAACAATACGTATAATATATGAAAAATCTAAATGCGTCGTCTAGTTTCTGAGAAGAGAAAATAAACAAAAAATTTGAAACTTGTTATCAATGAAAAAAAAAAAACAGTAAAACTAAGTAGTGATAATATCAACCTCTTAAGAAAAACAGAGCAAAACCTAAAACACATATACGAATTCAATTTTCTCAGCAACCAAACGGAAGTAAAACAGAGGCAAAAAAAAAGGAAAAAAAATAAATTAAATTTGAATTAAAACAAAGAAAAACGATAAATTAGATCTAGAAAATCAAACTCACATTCGAAGACAAGGAACCGAAACTGCGATCGCTTCGAAAAAAAACAGAGAGAATCAATTTGAGAATAATATGATTAACATTCAAATAGAGAAAATAAAGAAGAGGTAGGGCAAGTTACCGGAACAAGCAGTGAACCTCAAGATGTGCCGCCACTGGAGTCAATGTGGTTTTACCGGCTACATCAGGTTTTCCAAGTTCAATAGCCCGATTAATTATGATTTTATTGCATTTATGATTAATAAATAAAAGAGATTTTATGTTAATTATTTTTCAATAAAGCAAATTGGGAGTGGAGTGAGCGGTGGTGATGATTTTGCCGCCAAATTATCTCGTACATGGCACGTTCTGTGATATGCCACGTGGATGTAAAATACCTTTTTTGTCAAGTTATGTTTACTTGAGTCTTCTTGACCGACTCTTCTAGCGTGTGCCTTGATGGGCTGGATTTATCGGGCCTTCAATTGAAGCATCATGATTAAAATCCAGCCCATCAATTTCTTTTTATAATATATTTCTTTTTCTTTTTTTAACTTGAAAGTAATTAAAGAAAAGGGTAATTACGTTGTCGAGATCAAATACTATGTGTGTGTTTGGTATGGTTTTGTAAAAGTCAAAATCATTTTTTTTAATTCTAGAAACCGTTTTGAAGTTTTTTTTTAATTGTTCGGCAAAACTCAAAACAATTTTTTTTAATAAATGAATTGTCTAATCTACCGTTTACAAAGGCTATTTTATGCTTATCAGAAGAAGTCCAAAATTTAGGTTTTTCTAAAAAACTTTTTTTTTTTTAGCTTCTTATAAATATATGAATTATCTCAACTATCCTTTATAATTTTTAGATATTCCACAGTATAACTCTTTCATTATAAATAAATGTCAACACATTTTTTATACTTTAAACAACCAAAAGCTATTTTTAAAAATACATTGTTAATACTTTCTTTTTATTATTATTTATACAACAAAAAACTGATTTTGTTAAAAGCTCTATTCAATAAAAGATATAATAGTAAAAAATCTATTATAAAAGCTCTACTTCAAAAGTCATACCAAACACACCCTACATACCCAATTCAAATATCTACTCACACGATATCGGTATAATTCTACCCACAGTTGGTAAATACAAATGGTGGTACTTAAACGACGGAACCATAGCATAGCTATATTGAGTTTCAAACTTAGATACCTTTAATTTGAAAAAAATTAATAAAAAAAACTCCTTTTAGTTTGATTACTTCAATTGTAAAATAATCTTGAAAGACACACTTGTTTAAATATTTTTCTCCCATGCATACATTTATAGGTTGTTAAAACTTAAAAGAATAATATTTAAAATAAAAACTTAAAAGAATAACTTTTGTTTTTATTGATTTATATTACATCTAACAATTCAAATTTGACATCTAAAAGGTGATAAAAAAAAATTTCACATTACAACTATTCTTGCTTAAATGGATTTTTTATTTTTTATTTTTTAATTTCAAAACAATTTTACAAGTCTAACCCCTATATAGTTTTGTGATTTGATGATAAATGACATTAATTCCGTTTACAATATCTCATATTTGAATATATAAAATTTCGTGGCAAAAATACATTTGATTAAATCATTAGAATCACACCAATAGTCGGTCTACATTTGATATTTTACCATTATTACTATTTTAACGAAAGGTAGTATTAAGCCCTTCACGCCTAAGAACAAGATTAAAGCATTTTCAATGCTATTATGTATTTGGAAAAAATGAAGTGTCACATAGTATAGATATTAAAAAAGTTATAAAAACTTTCTTCAATACTATTATCTAAGTTGAGTATATAAATGATGTGGCAAAAAAAAATGTTAGAGAATACAGAGTTAGATTTTTAATTCTATAAACTCTCCTATAAATGCTAACTATGATTTCTAATTCTTTCCACTAATAAGATTAAAGCTCATTTAATTATAAAATAAAATATGAGAGAGAGTGGAATAATTGTCTTATTATGATTGGTCATAAAATGAATGTATATTTGACTTTAGATAATTGTATTGATGAAGTGAATATGCATTTCTTTAAAAAAAAATTCAAAAATAGGTTTATAATGAATAGAAATACTGATATGACATTATTTATAAACTAAAAAAATACATATTTATATTGGAAATGCTCTTATAGATCCCAAACTTGTGATAATTTAAGAATTACATCATTCAAAAAAAGGGATATTATCATTTCCCCCCTGTAGTTTCAAAAATGGTTAGTCTTCCCCTTAAAAACGAAAATATTCGAAGTTGTGCCCCTTCCGTTAGCATTTCCGTCCAAAATCAAGAACTAATATTAAATAATAAATTAATAAATATTATCAAATTAAATAATAAATCACCAAACCCCCATCATCATCAACACATCTCTCTCTCTCTCTCTCTCTCTCTCTCTCTCTCTCTCTCTCTCTCTCTCTCTTCGTCTCCTTCAACCCACCACAACTCACCAAACCCTAACCCTAGATGTCGGCACCGTCGCCACCACACAAACAACACACCCTAACCCGCTGAAACACCACCCGCACATCTTATTATCGATCATCATCAAACCCTAGCCACCCAAACCCGCCGCTGCACTCTAACCACCACCACAACCACCACTTAAACCCACTGCCACCCAATCTCATCTCCTCTCTCTTTCCATTGATCTCTCTATGTCTCTCTCACTCTTCAAACCTCTCACTTTTCATCTTCAATTTGTTTGTGTGTTGGTAGATGGATTTATGTTTGGTGATTTTTTGGTGGATGCTTGGTTGTTGGTGGATTTTCAATTTCCGTCATAGTTTTTTTCAAATTTTTTTTTTATAGATCTTGTTTTATTAAAAAAAAAAATTCAAGATCTTATTTTATAAAAAAAATTTGATGGGATATTTTTGGTTTAATTTATGGGTTTATTTGTTTGTGTTTTTTTGTTTTTGTTTTTGTTTTTGTTTTTTGTTTATATCGATCTTAAGGGTGTGTTTTGGGTTTGATAATAGTGATGAAGACGAAGATGTTGAACGGTGGGTGTAGTTAAAGATCTGGGTTTTTAGGTTTGATGATAGTGATGAAGATTTTTGATTTAATTTTTTTGTAAGTTAATTTTGTTTTTTTTTTTCTTTTATCCTTTTTTGTTTTCTTGATTTTTTTTGTTTGTGAATCTGTTGGTTGGGTGGGTTATGATTATCATGAGTGTTTATAGGGGTAAAGTTGTCTTTTCATTTTTAATTATAACGGTCATTAAGTGTTTAATTTACCTTTTTACCATATTAACCTTCATTTCATTTTTAATTATAACGGTCAACGTGATTTGGATAGAAATGCTAACGGAAGGGGCAAAACTTTGAATATTTTGGTTTCAAGGGAAGATTAACCATTTTTAAAACTAGAAAGGGCAATTTTATTAATATGACAAACTACAGGGGAGAAAATAATAATATCCCTTCAAAAAAATGAAGGCAATTTTATTTAAAAACCTTAAAAAAAAAGGTTTAATATTAAAAACCTCCTCTGACCTTTCAACTATTATTGGATGTATATGTAAAGATGTGTTTATTTTAACAACATCCATTGAGTTCTGACGGAGTTAATTGTTCTGTTAAGCGGTAGGGGTAAATTTGTAAATTCAAAAACAAAATAAAAAGTAAGAATTAAATTTTTTTAAAAAAAAATCTATCTCTTTTATCCCTCTCTTTCATGGCTTCCCTCATCTCTGGCTCTTTTTTTTTTTTTTTTTTTTTTTTTTTTTTTTTAAATTTTTTTTTCTTAATATCATCCTCCATCCATCCTCTTTATCCCTTCTATTTCATTTCTCTTTAAGGTTGGATTTAGAGTGAGTTTTTTGTTGGATTTGCAGTTGTGGTTAGTTGTTGTTGTTGAACTAAAAAAGAAAACAAATTGAAGGTGATGTGTGGTGATGGAGTCGGCAATGGTGGAGTTGTCAACGACGGAGGTTGATGACGGTGGGATCGTTGATGATGGATTCGACAATGGTTGAGGTCACCGAAATCTGCTTCCTCTTCGTCCTCCTCATCTTCACCATGTCATGAAGATCTGAGATTTGCATATCTCCACTTGTACATTCCACGTGCTGATAGAGATGCGGATCTCAACCACCAGCGAGGAGGACCCATGATCGTCGGAGAGCGTCGAGCTGTAGAGGCAATGGTGCGGCGATAGAAGTCGTTGGGCCACCGGTCGCCGAGCTCCTTTTTTTTTATTTCTTTACTTTGTTTAAAATCTCAATTTTGTGTTGATGTGGGGTTGATAATTTGTTTCGATGATTACTGGTTTGTTGATGATGGTGATGTAGGGATCTCGGTTTGTTTGTGTTTGGATGCATAGGCTGTGTTTTGTGTTTGATAAATCAGTGTTTTGTTTTGGGTTTCATGAATCCTGGTTTGTTTTGTGTTCATTAAATTTCTGATTTCTTTTTTCCTTTAAATTTCTGATTTCTTTTTTTTTTCGACTCTTTTGTTTTGAGTTTGACAATCTGGATTTGTTTTTCCCTTTAAAAAAAAGAAAAAAAGAATATGGGTTTGTTTTTTTTAATTTCTCTTTTTTTGAACAAAAATCTGTGTTTGTTAAATCTGTGTATTCTTTTGTAACTTTTTTTTTTATTATTTCTGATTCTATTTTCGAAAAATAAAATTCTGACTTTTTTTTAATTGATTTCTCACTTTTTAAAAATTATTTATACTATTATAAATTTTAGATATATATATTGAAAATTTAATTTAAAGGGCATATCAATCTTTTCCAAGGTCAAACAAAAGTCATTTTAACGGTGTTACAATATAGGGGAGGTTTTTGAATAAACATATCTTTATCCACACATCCAACAATAGTTGAAAGGTCAGGGGAGGTTCTTAATATTAAAAAAAAAAAAAAAAAAATCGTTTTCTAAATTTCTCATTGCAACATCAACCACAAGAAAAAAAATCACATAAGCATCATCCACTTTTCTGTCTTAACAAGTCGTAATTAAAAATCAGACTCAGGCAGGCCCCACCAGTTCTCCCAACTCACAAGCAGATAAGGGATAGATAAGGGAGATACTCTCTCATTCGTTAGATGGATACGCTCTTTGATCCAACGGCCATCAATCAAACACCACAGATAATGAATCAAAACTCTACAAAATGATTCGTTTCCTATGCAAAATATAACACCAAACAAAAAATAAAATAAAAAATACAGGCTCAGTTCAGTTTTACTCTCACTTCACAGTGCACAAGCCATGGCTTCCACCACAGCAGCAGCTGCCACGTCCTCTTTCCTCGGAACCCGCCTCCCAGCCGACGTCTACTCCAACTCGGGTCGGGTCCAAGCCAGATTCGGATTCGGGGGCAAAAAAAAGACCGCCCCAAAGAAAAGCTCCAAAACCACCTTCTCCGACCGTCCTCTCTGGTTCCCCGGAGCCAAGTCCCCGGAATATCTCGACGGGAGCTTGGTGGGTGATTACGGGTTCGACCCATTCGGGTTGGGCAAACCGGCGGAGTATTTGCAGTATGATCTTGACTCGTTGGACCAGAACCTGAGCAAGAATTTGGCCGGTGATATCATCGGGACAAGGACCGAGAGCAGCGACGTGAACTCGACACCGTTCCAGCCCTACGCGGAAGTTTTTGGGCTTCAGAGATTCCGTGAGTGCGAGCTCATTCATGGAAGGTGGGCCATGTTGGCCACTCTCGGTGCTATAACCGTCGAGTGGCTCACCGGAGTTACCTGGCAAGACGCCGGCAAGGTACGTATGTTGTGTTATAACTTGTACAAACTATGCATGTTTTTTTATTTATTTATTTTTTTTAATATATAATAATTTTGTAGTTTAAACAATGTTATATGATTTAGTTAAACTAAGATTTGTGAAAAAAATAAATTGAAGCATTAGCGGGAAAAAAAATTGCTGGATTTGGTTAAATAGGTTGAAATTTTTTGTTATTATAAAGTTTGTAGATCTAAACGTCATTTGAAGCATAAAACGATTAAAAAAAAATACATGGCTGGGTTCAACCGATTTAACCGCCATTTATTTATTTATTTATTTATATATATACAACTTATAACTCTGCGCGACCCGAATCTGATACATTAGGAGGTGTTTCAGAACCCCATTTTGATTTTTTTTTTTTTTTAAATATTACAAGGCAGGAATTGAACTATTTAAACAGGAAATTATTACAATGAGATAAAAAATAATTTAAAAAGAAGAAGAAGCAAGAATAATTGAAGTGTTTATTAAAGCTGATGTGAATTTTCAGGTAGAGCTAGTGGAAGGATCATCATACCTTGGACAACCACTTCCATTCTCCATTTCAACACTGATTTGGATTGAAGTTTTGGTGATCGGATACATTGAGTTCCAGAGGAACTCAGAGCTTGACCCGGAGAAGAGATTATACCCGGGAGGCAGCTTTTTCGACCCATTGGGGTTGGCAGCTGACCCGGAGAAGAAGGCTACTCTTCAATTGGCGGAGATCAAGCACGCCCGTCTTGCCATGATTGGCTTCCTTGGCTTTGCCGTCCAAGCCGCGGTGACTGGAAAAGGTCCACTCAACAACTGGGCTACCCACTTGAGTGATCCTCTTCACACAACCATAATTGATAACTTGAGCTCTTAAAAAAGTGAAAGACTCGAGAAGAGAAGAATCCCATGTAATGTACTACTCTTGTTGTGTTATTATTATATATGGGTATGCGTTTTATGATCCTTGTAAAGATTATATAACATTTGACAGTTTGAAGAGGAATGTTATTAATTCTTGTTGGTGAAGAAGCTAATTTATGTTTCAGAGTGGAAAAATGGAGAATTGAGTAGATTTCAATTCTCCATTTCTTCGTAAACGATTGAAGTGGATGATATAGAATCCATGGACATAAACAATCAATGATTTGAAAGAATTATGAGCTAAAATAGGTCATCTATTATCTATACAACTATACAACTAAGTCAATGATCTATCGGAATCTAATTGCGTACAATTAGTGTGGCTGGATAGCTACATTAACGATAAAAGGAGAACCTAATTGCGTACAATTAGTGTGGCCGATAGCTACATTAACGATAAAAGGAGAACAACTGGTACGGTTCAACAACGAGAGAGTCTCTCCATGTTTGTATTCTCGTTGTCTCTACATGTTTGTATCGAGTAGTAAACAATTGATGTGGTTCGATAGCTACATTCACAACAACTAGAGAGTCTCACCACATTTATACCGAGTAGAAGTAGAACTCAAACCTTATTTGTCATTGCCACTAAATAAGCTTCTTGTTTTTCAAAACTACTTGTTCATCCATAGCTATTGTAAATTGTTGTGCATACGACTTCAATAATAACAAGCACGTGCACGTCCATCCATAGCAATTTGTAAATTGTTGTGCATAGGACTTCAATTACAATAAATACGATGAGTTGAAGTTGGTCGTGGGTAGCGTTATGCTCCTCACACTTAAATTTTATGGTTACGAGTTTAAGTTGAATCTCTCACACTCTCTTACCCTCCTTAATATTGAATTATTTGTAATTCATTTTTATATATATATATATATATAAAAAGGGAAAAAAAAAGCCCAGAATAGGAATAAATAAAAAGGCCAGGCCCACAAATGGTCCATAGACAATTAAATAAATGGAGAATTGTAAATAACACGATGATTTTTGATTGAATGCTAAATAAAACCTTTTGGTTTAAATAATTAGTAAAAAAAAAACCCTACTATTAGTTGACCATTAATTGATTTTAATTAAATATAATGAAATATAATTATTTAAGTGGTTTTTTCTATAATTGAACTAAAAAATAATTAATAAATATACTAAAAATATGTTAGTAAATAAATAAAAAAATATTTTAATGAAAATTAAATATATAAAAATATAATATAATAAAGCAATAAAATCATTATAAAATTTAAACAAAAAGTTTATTTTACAATATAAATTTTTTTTTTGTATGAAATTGATTTTATTATTATTAGTATATATTTTTATTATATTTTCTTTTTTTAATTCTATTTATAATAAAGGGTTTAAATTGTAATATTTAATATATGTAAAATCAATTAATTGTTAGCTAATAGTATGTATTATTTCTTTTAATTTATGGTTCAAGCAAACAGGTTTGATTTGACATTTAAAAAAATGTTATTATAATTCTCCCTTAAATAAAAACTATAAAACAAACCTAAAACGTCAGTACGGCACCGTTCAAGTCTTCCTTCTTGGAGCTCTCAGACCAGTGGAGTGTGTACTGCTATTACTCTTTTTTGCCTTTCCCAGTTAAAACCCTAAAACCCAAGTTCTTTTTCTTTTAATATACAAAATTTTTCCAGGTAAATAGAAATTGCATGAAATTTTGTCAATTTTTGAACACCAATCGGTGCATGAATTCATTGGGCGTTGTTATGTTGATGTTTGTTTATTGTTCGGTGCAGAATTCGGATGTCTTCAATTTACATCTGACATGCATTTGCTTGTTGGAAATTTGGAGATTCGGATATGGCAACTGGTAAATTTTTATGGAGTTTCACGAAGAAGTTTTTCACATTTGGGATCGTAGGTCTAACGATCTCCGATAGATATGCTAGTGTTATTCCGGTTCGCGGCTCGTCTATGTCGCCCACATTCAATCCTAGAACCAATTCTTCGTCGTCATCGTTGTTTTCTGGTAACTTTTTTTTTTTCGAGGAAGAGAGTTTTCGAAGTTCTTCGTTTAATTTTTGATGTTGTTATTGATCTAATATAAATATAAATTTTGGATATGCAGATGATTGGGTTCTGGTGGAGAAGTTTTGTCTCACCAAGTACAAGTTTTCTCACGGTGATGTGGTGGTTTTCAGGTAAATTTTCACATTTTTGTTTCTTACTGCCATTTGCTGTAATATTGTACGACTTCGATGTAAATTATATGTTGATGAGCTTACAGTTCTTGTAATATGTTTAGTTGAGATTGGAATTTCATTGCATATCTGTTGAGTGAATACAATTGAGTATTGAGAAAATTGGAACTTGATTGTTTCAAGTTTGCTGGTGAAGAAGGTTGAATCTTTAACCAAACAGTTAGGTGTATATCTATTGTTCAGTAGTGCCGTGTTACTGGGAAACTATTGAATTGGTTAGTGGTTTGCGGGGAAGTGTAACCTCAAATAATTCGGAAGGATCAGATATCTATTATAGCCAGCCGGTGTCAATTAAGGCATCGGGGAACTAACTCTAGCTTTCCTGGTATGATTTACCTTGGGGCAACATATTGTGAATTGAATTTTTATGAGTTTAACCTATGTCATGAGTCTGTGTTGGGTTTTGTATAGAGAATTATTTTCCGCTTCATCATGGTTCTAAGTTATCTATGGTGAACTGGAGCTAAGCTGGACTGACTTTTGGGTTGGTTGTCATGCTTGTCTTCTACATACAGGATTGCTTTCAAATTTTGCTTGAGTTTGAGCTGCTGTCTGTTTTACTTGACAGAACCATTCTTTTTTCCGAGTATTATTCATTTTTATGGGTCTATTTATGTGATCTGAATTCTGAATAGGAGCAGTTTGAGATGCTTAATTGTAATAGTAGTGTGTAAATACAATTGAATTCTATTAGTTCCATTTTTCTCAGCACATCTAAAATGTTCTCTGGTGTGCTCACACTTACTAAATAACAGTGCCTCACTTCAAGGTTTGAGCTGGTTTGTTCCAATCATGAACAAACTGAAATGGGATCGTGAAATTTGAACTTCTCTTGAATGGCTTGATTTATTTGCACCTAGGTATTCCATATCCTTATGTTGCATCCGCATCTTCTCCAAATATGATTTGTTGAATCTTAATCATTTATTCATATTGAAATTAACCAATATGCAGTAGCTCTTTCAAGGTGGTATATCCTATACATTCATGGTGTTCTGCTTTCTCTCACTTGAATGCCTTTGGCTTTTAGTTATACGATTGCCTAATTGTAGATATTTGTCATGTATATTGAGATATGTTTCTTAAGGTTAATGACGCATAACACTGATGCAAAATGCCAATGTTGATATCCAATAATGCTATAGTTGCACTTTTGCAGCTCCCCATACAATCACAAGGAGAAACTCATAAAGAGAATTACCGGTTTACCAAGTGAATGGATTGCAACTCGTAATTTCGATGTGGTGAAGATTCCAAATGGACATTGTTGGGTTGAGGGAGACGATCCATCTCTTAGCATGGATTCAAGATCTTTTGGCCCAGTAAGTCATTCTCTGGCAGACTGGCACCATTCTGATGAATTGCTTAGTTAATAATATTTGTGATGGATCATTATAATTGTTATTATGTAGAAATTTTTTTCTTAGTCTCTTTGAGATCCAAATACCATCCAGACTCCGAAATAACTAGAACCATTGTTATGCTTGATTTATCCTACGGTTCAATCTGGATGGTCCCCTTATTTATCCTCTGCAGTTTCCCATTTCTGATGCAGTAACGCCCCTTCAAAAGTTGACGGAAACATTGTAAAACGCAATCTAATTACTATAATTTTAAGCGATAACATTGTTGGACTGGTTTAGTCAGTACATTGTAGGATGCAATCTGTATAAGCGGGAAGTGTTTTGAGTTTTCAGCAACCTTCTCTTAATCTTCCTCACCTAACCTAAACAAGCTATTCTATGCAGGTTCCTTTAGGCTTAGTTCTCGGAAGGGTGACTCACGTTGTATGGCCTCCTCAGAGAATAGGTAAGGTTGCCGGACAAATTCCTCAAAACAGACTTTCTTCTTCATAACAGGATTTCAGCAGCAGGTCCCTTTTTCAGTGATTTCTCTTTAGTTTTTAAAGCATTTTCAGAGACAGCATTCTTTGATTGGGTTGCCATGCTTTATATTATTGAAAAGCACAACCGTAGTTTTGATACTGTCAAGATCTTATAAGGCAAGCTTCATGACTTCTACATGCAAGTGTGCAAAGTTTTTCACATCCTCTAAAAAGAAGATAAATAGAATGTGTTCCAATTTTTACACTGTAGTATTGTGATAAGCATATTTGTATTTACTCATCGATTGATACCTCATCAGTTTAGCTTTTCTAGCTTTCTTGGGTTTATTCAACCTTAAGGCTATGCTCTGCCTCATAATTTGAAAAAAAAAACGCGCTTGTTACGCTGATAACAAATGGCAACACTCTCCTGCCATTCCAATTGTCTTCCTTACGATATATGCGTGTGTGTATATATTCATCCGATAAAATTTTGTCTATTCTTTTCCTATAACCTAAATATAAAGCAAAAGATTATAATCTTTCAAGAGAAATAAGAGGATCATATTTCCTTCTTCATCGAATATGCTTCAAACTTTGATAAGAATATCCTTATAATTTGTCTTGTATTCTTTGTGTTTTTTTTTTTTTTTTTTTTTTATGGGTGTGAAACTAATTTGTCTTGTATTCAAAGGAGACTAATAAAACGAAGTTTCAAAAAAAGGTTAAAGTAAATCAAAGGCCCATCACCAAAAAAAAACAAAAGAAAAGAGAACCTGAAACAGTAAATTAAAATACACGTAAGAAGATACCATATATTTCAGTACAGTTACGAAACAGATCGTGACATGTGTCGTAACACTTCTGGCCTCAAAAAGAAAAAAGAAAAAAAAAAACCTCTCGAGTTAAGGAATCGCAAATCTCCTCATTAACTACATAATAATTATTAATATTATTATATATATAAATAAAGAGCCACACTGTTGGCTCACAATGTCACGATTTTATAATTTCTGGTTTGTGTTTGTAATTGCTGGTAAGATCAATCAAAAACCGATTATTTTTGTTTTTCTTCTCACAGTCTTTGCATGACATGTTTCTGGGTGTGTACATTTCACTTGATCTGTTTACGATATTCTTTTTCGAACTTTATTGTGTATAATTTCTGGGTTTTGTTGTGTGTATTTGTTTTTCTAACTAGGCGTATGATTTTGGTGGTTTTTTTTTTTTTTTTTTCATGGAAAATAGAAAGAAATAGCGAGAATTTTATTTCATTTTTAATTTGTGTGTTTGTGTGTATATGTATATATTTAATAGTTGGATGACATGTTGTTGGTGTTTGAGAAATCGATAGGTAGATATGGGGAGACTGTTTGTGATAACTCTTGAAGGAAGCATCTACAGCTGCAAGCACTGCCAAACCCACTTCGCTGCCGCTGCGGATATCATCTCTAAGGTCTCATTCTAAATTTCTAATCGCATTGTTGAGTTTTGTAGCTGTTTTGAGTTTTTTATTGTTTTAACTTACCATAAGTTGCTTTTAGAGTTGTGTTATTGTAAAGGAGATGCAGGGTCCTAGTGAAGAATCATTGCTTTGCTTACAAATTTGAGATGTAGATAAGATGTTTTGAGTTATACCTAGCAATTCTCTTTTCAATGTAGCGATAAATTGTTAAAAGTTGGACCAAGTTTTTCATGATTATTCCATGGCTTATGTTATTGGCATTATGATTAGTCTAATTTGAACCATTCCAGGCTTCATATAGAACTTGTGAATTGTGTGAACATGGTTATTATGTCTTTTGTTTTGTGGTCATATTAAAATCTTGACAGCAAAATATAATTTGTATTGTATCCTTGATACTTCTCTTTGATATTTAGAAATATACGTTAGAAGACTTTCTTTTTTGTATTCTTGGCAATTTTCGCATAGGTTGGTTTAGAGGGGTAGATTTTACCCTTTACGCGTAACTTGTTGTTTGGTTTGAAAATAAAGTGATTGTACATGTGTTAATTTCTATGACCGTGGAAATTTTAAACTAAACAAGATTATTCAAAGTCTTCATCTGATTATTGTGGCTATGAATAGTAACAAAAGGGGTGATTGTGACTGATTAGAATGTTGTCATCCTGTTGGTTTTCCATATTGATTATTTGTCATTGTTGTATTTTAATATCCTCTGGATGGTCTAAGGATTGATAGGCAAAATTTAGATATTTTAACCATCCTTTCATTAGAACTGAAAGGCAACAAGCTGAAATTTTAACCCTGTTTTTTTGCTTGTGTTCCAGTCTTTCCACTGCAGGCATGGAAAGGCTTATCTCTTTGATAAGGCGTAAGTATTCCTTAATTCTGGTACTTGTAACATTTAAATTTAGGCAACCCTTCAATGTTGGCATCGTTACTTTTTTTTTTTTTTCCTACATGTATGTGATTGTACTGACAGTTATTGTCCGTTGGCATGGTATCAACCAGATTCTGATTTGGGTAATATAACTATATAAGTTTAGGTTTTCCGAGTGTCAACTATAGGAAAGCTCTATGCTTCTGTTAAATCGTGTAGTTTCATTTGTTGAGGTGATGCTCAAATGGGTATCTAGATTTCCTGTGATAGAATTGCTGCAGATTATCCAAAAATATCTAACTTACTCATTAAAGAGTTGTCCGCATATTGTTTCTCTATCTCTTGTAGCTGCAGAGGCATAAATACCAGGTGAAATGAGAATGATTGTAGTTCCTACTAGTGGATTGGAAGCTTGATCTATGGAAACAAATAATGGTGTTGCATTTTATTTTTTAAGTGAAAGAAATAAAAGAAAAATCAGTTGCATCCTTTAAGATTCCATGGTTGCATATGATTTCTCCAAGTGACACTATGCTGTCTCTGCATAACAGCGTGAACATCACAGTTGGAGAAAAGGAAGAGAGGATGATGATGACTGGATTGCACACTGTTGTTGACATATTCTGTGTTGGGTGTGGCTCGATTGTGGGATGGAAATATGTAAGATCGGGTTCATAAGCTTAGGATCTTGGTTTCTTATTGACACATTGTTGCAACAGATAGTTATCTTCTATAACTTATTCTTTTTTTTATTATTATTATTATTAAACTCTTGTTTACTGATTCCAGGAGGCTGCACATGAGAAATCCCAGAAGTACAAGGAAGGAAAAATTATTCTTGAAAGGTACTCTCACTCTCCCAGTCACTGTTTGTAGTGATTAAAGCGAAGCTTTTCAATATTTTGAACATGGATCATCTTATTATTGAGCAGGTATAAAGTGTTGGGTCCTGATGGAAGCAATTACATGGGGAGCCAGGAACTTGGTGGAAGCGATGCTGATGACGCTTGATTGGCCTTTTTGAGCAGCAGATCAACTTTTTTCATTAACTTGTATATTCTCAGCACCCCATTGTCCATCATCAGGGTTTCCAAATCGTTAGCTTCTCCGTATTACCAGTTTCCTGGAATAGTTCATTAGAATGATGCTGGTTTTTTGGATTTCATTTTATTCGGTAATGAAATCTTCGTTGAAGTTAGTTCGCGTGTGATACAATTTTCAGGTACCACTCCACCTATTATTGTTCATAAAAATGTTAGATCGTTATTTCATTCTTCTGGAGAACTCAAATCTCCAGCTCAAGATGCTAACAACTTTAACTTGCTTGATCATTTTTTGTTTTCTTTCTTTGCCTGAGAATTATTTTATTTGGGTGTAACATGTACTATGATGCTCCCTCCAACATAGTTTCTGTTTGGGTCTATGATTAAAATACAAAATATTTACTGTTGCAAAATGTTTATTTTTAATATTTTAAAAAGGGAGAATACTGATAACTGAATAAGTCCTATACTTAAAATAAAATAAAATAATAATAATAATAATAATAATTCAAATATGTAACTTTTACAAAAGTGACCAAATAAATCTATAACTTTATAAATTATACCATTTTACCCTCTTTTTTAATATATATTTTTTTAAGAATACCATTTTACGGTTGGATAAACTGGACTAGACCTTTAATGTTCGCGAGCTCGGTACGACGAAGTCCGCTATAGACAAGGTAGGTCATAAAAAATAATTAAGGCTAGGCCTTTATCCAGCCCTTAAGCTCGATCGGACCTAAAATTATGGCCTGACCTACTCATTTGACAACTTTAACCCTTGTAATGCTGTATCATATTTTAGAGTTTAGTTATTTTAGCACTTAAAACATGATGTGACAACAAATATTCGTAGGCAAATAAGTGTTTTTGTTGAATTACATGCAAATTCCATGATCGTCCATGACCCCCATCTCCCATGTGAATCAAATTCTCAATGATTTATCTTTATGTGCAACTTTTCACCTCCCCAGATTGTGACAAACTTATCAACTCTAGCGTCATTTAGCGGCGGACAAATGTCCCATGTGCAGCCCCGTGCTAAGTCGATCAATCACACACTCAACTCCAAAACCATAGGTCCAGGGCTAAAAACTTGGGTGCAGCGTGAAGCATCATACATCAACCATCCTGTGATGTGGTAGTATTAGGGTGGACGATGCATAGTGTATCCGATACACATACGACCTTCTCTAGGTCTAGATAAGATCAGTTTTTTTTTTAATTTTTAATTTTAGTAATGTTAGACATCACAACCATTATTATAACTTTTCAATCACAATTCATATGGTAGATGATGTATCAATTGATGAGTGGGAGAAAAACTTGGATGAGACGGTCTCATTGACGTGACAATGAGACAGTCCAATCAAAATATGTTATTTACATTGAGAGTATAAAA
Source organism: Acer negundo (assembly GCA_035582765.1). Classification (NCBI taxonomy): domain Eukaryota; kingdom Viridiplantae; phylum Streptophyta; class Magnoliopsida; order Sapindales; family Sapindaceae; genus Acer; species Acer negundo. The sequence goes on along the minus strand of CM069243.1, from coordinate 19,708,453 downwards.
AATATATCTTTTTAAGTATTATGTCGTACATTTTGATTAGACAGTTCTATTGCCAAGTCAATGAAATTGTCCCATCCAAGTTTTTTTCGATGGGTGAATATATGAGTAAGTGAGATAAATTATTATTAATATATATTCTCTCATCAATTAATAACTCAGTTGCCACGTGGGTTATGATTGTATAGTTGTCTTAGGTCGTGTTAGACATCTAACGTTATTATCATTATTATTATTATATTAATATGTGGGCGCCCAATAGATTCACACAACACAAATCGACAAAAATGCATGTCATAATTGATTCAATGCACCGTTCCACAGATTAACATCAGTGCGCAAAATATGGTAGTTCATAAGATTTATTATGATCAGAAAAGATCGAATCCAACATCGATGTCTCACAATTTTTTCTGTGGTCTTTAATTGCGGCACATATATATATTTTTATGGGGTCCCTCCTAATCTATCAATTTTCATGTCAGAACTCAGAATCCAAATCAAAAACATCATTTTCAGACGGGGCCCACTTTTGAACATTTGAATTTCTTCATTGCATTTGAATATTTAATATTGATTGCTAAATAATTAAATATATTATATTTTATATTTAAAATGTACAGTTTTTTAAAACGAATTAATGTAGTGCCGAGACCTGAAGATGCTTATAAAATAAAAATAAAAACAAATTTATTTATTTACATAAAAGGCGATTTTCGATTGGTGGAAAAGTGAGTCATTATTAATGTTTTTTTTTTTTTTTTTTTTTTTCCTGAAAAATCAAATTAAAAGACAGTTCAAAGGGAAAGGGAAAGACTAATTTGAACCACACGAATTTCGAGGCCCACTTCAAACTCAAGTCTCTTAAATTACTACATATTCAATTGTGACCGTCAGATCAAGATTTTTACTATCTCGAGATATCCAACAGCTCACGTTTAAACTCTGCTGCATGCATGACCCCATCTTTCAGTTTGAATTCCTCTCGAAGAATGAAAATAAAATTAAAATTTTTTTTTTTAAAAAAATTGAATTAAAAATAAAATGTTCTATTCAGAGAATTATCAGCCACTCAGGTTTTTCTCCCTTTTATGAGTCAATTATATGCTTCATTTACTGAGACAAGAATATTTTTTCCTAATTTTGAAAATCCTTTTTTTAGGTTTAACTTATAATTAAATTACCAATTTGCCACTAGACTGGACTTTGATTAGACTGGCACAAATATTCCCCATATACATATACTATTATGAATGTGAATTGTGAAATGATTCCCTCCTTAATTCAATGCATAAAGAAGTCACACCATTTTATCATTATTATTATAAGATCTTTCAAAATTTTGTTAAGCGACAATTATAAATCACTTTATCGGCAGTTGGAATATGACAAAATTTTGATTATCAATTAATCGAACAATTGGAACTTTTTCAAAGTCGTATCTCATCTATGGTTTAATCCCGCTCCGCTGGAGGGCATACAGAGGACCTTCGAGAAAATTAAATAATTCAGTGAAAATGGTGACAAGCATAGTATAACAATTTAATTTTTTTAAAATAAAATTAATTAATTAAACATATGATGTGATAAAACAACCTTCCACAACTACTGCCATAAATGGCATTAACGTGAATATCTTCATTTTTCAGGTCGTTTACACAACCAAGTTCAAAATCCGAAATTTGAAGGCTTCTCGTCAAAGAGCTTCTCAGCATAGTCAGCTCCCCAAAATTATCGCTCTCTCTGAAAATCCAAACACAAATTTCCACTTTGTCTTCTTCATCGGTTGTGCTTTTAAGCTCTGTTTATTGTTTTCAATTTCAAAAAAAAAAAAAAAAAAAAAAAGGCCTGAAAATGAATACAGGTAACAGCTGTTGTTGTTTTTTCAACTAAGTTTCTTGCGAGAATCAAATTAGATTGGATTTTTTTTTTTTTTCATGTTCAAACGTCATAGTCATATAACGCAAGTCAATGTTTTAGGTATTGTATTTTTTTCAAAGCTCAATATCAGATCCGTGGTTTTCTATTTGATCATGAGCTCGTTTTGTTTATATAGCTGAAACTTTGTAATATGTGAAGCAGAGACGACGAAGTGAAAAACAGAGGTGTTGAATAGAGAAGATTTTGTGAAGAAAAAACAAAATACATGGTGATGAAAGAGAGAGACGAGGAGCTTACTTTGTTCCTTGAAATGAGGAGACGAGAGAAGGAGAAAAACAATCTTCTTCTTGTTCACAACTCTATCGACCTCAATACTTCTCTCGGTATGGCGTCGTTCTCGTTTTATTTTTTATTTTTTTATATATATATATATTTTTAGTTTGACTTTGATGAAATTGTTTGTTTACTGATTGATTGGTGTTGGATTGAGTTAGTGTCCAACGGTGGAGGTTCTCCGATATCCAAGATTGTGTCGTTTGCTCCAGCGGCGACCCGGAAGACAACAGCTGCTGATAAGTTCTTGAATTCGGAGAATGACAAATCCGATTATGATTGGTATTGTTTCTTCAAATGTTACTAATTTTGGTCCACAGAAACAAAAAAAAAAAAAAAAAAAAAAAAAATTGCTTTATTGGGATAACACTTGGATTTTAGTATCTTTAGGCTTGAGACTTGAGAGGGCATGCTTATCCACGTCAAATTGGAGAGAGTTTGTTATAACCAGCTCCAATAAGTAAATGCCATGGAATCCAAAATGGAATCATTTCCAACTTCATGTGGTGTTTGAATGCCCTCTTGAGTTTTCTAATGACAAGCGCTGCTTTCAATTCTAACTTGAATTACTGTTAAAAAAAAAAATACTAAATTGAATTTTGAGGATATCTGGCCTCAAGTGATGATTGGAATAAGTGTTTTTAAGTTCATGGTGCTTCTCTACTTTATTGGAACCAGTTCATGGTACTAATTTTGGTCCACAGAAAAAAAAATGCTTTAATTGTCTCTCTTATAGTTAGTGCAATAGTTACTAGTGATTATCATTCAATGCAACACTTGTTGAGAACATAGAATCTAATTACTGTTTTAGTTTTGTTGCCTCAAATCAATGATCTTATTGATGTATATTTCGCTTAGTTACCTAATTTTATGTTGAATGACATATCAAGGAAATAAATTTTCTGTTTGATAACATGACAGCATTTTCTAGGAGAAGAGAATAAATTGAATAATTAGTATAGGATATTTAAAATTTGTGTTATTGGAGTCGGGGTTCTTGATGTTGTTTGAGATGTTTTGTAATGGTGAGTCACTTGTTCGTAGAATTGTTGGAAATTCTACTATATCAGCTTGTAAAGTTCTTAACAGGTACGTTTGATCAAATTTAGAATGATTAATTCAGACATTTCCTTTGCATGTTCTCGATTTGGAAATGAGTATTGTAGACCTAACGGTTGCTTTGCAAATGTTTTCAACTACCATTGGGTGGTATTCTAGTTTTTTCACTCGAAATGCAGCTGATTTATACAAATTTGATTCTTTGTCAAAAGTTGGTTTCTATTTGTGCATATGGAATGGCATAATACTGAAGTTGTATCATAATTTGATATTACCAGGGTAGTGTATTGTAAAAGTTTTCTTTTAGCTTGATATTTATGGTATATTTGTTGTGTCCAGGCTTCTTACACCACCTGGTACCCCACACTTTTCTTCATCGGAGATGGAATCACAGAAAGCCAAAATGAGTCAAATTGGGATGCCTAACGCTCGTCCAACTGCTTTGAAACCAAGGGTAAGAGCTTTAAGTGTTTTATGTCCTCAATGCTTTAGGCCTTGTTAATTTGTGTGATTGACCTGTGAATATGTTACTGGCCTGCTGAAAACTTGTTTGATCAGTCTATGACATTTCATCCTGTTAGCAGTTATGATGACCCATGAATTGTCTTTTGATTGTAATTCTCTTAGAAAATTTGTAGTTTACATTTTATGTCATAACTAGTAAATTGTGTTGCCATGGTGTGTTGCAGCTAGAAAATCTCCTGGAAGAATCTCCTTCAAGGCGTAGCACGGTACCACATAAGAATCCAACCTTTTCATGTGGACTCAACTCTACTAGTAATGGTAACAGAAGACCCTCATCATCCGGTGGGCTAGCATCTTCAACTAGAGCTGCTACACCAACTGGGCGTCCCACTTTGACAACAACAGCTAAGCCTTCAAGACCCTCCACACCTACTTCACGAGCTACCTTGCCTTCCTACAAGCCTACTGCTCCTGCAGCAAGATGCTCAACTCCTACTAGATCCACTGCACGCTCTTCTACACCGACTGCTAGACCAACCATAACAGCTTCTAAGCCAGCTCCAAGATCAGCAACACCCACTGCTAGACCCACCACAACAGCTTCTAAGCCAGTGCCAAGATCAGCAACACCCACAGCTAGACCCACTACAACAGCATCTAAGCCTGTGCCAAGATCAGCAACACCCACTTCTAGATCAACATCAAGATCTGCAACACCAACCCGTCGACCAGCAGTCTCGTCAAGTGCACCTAGTGTATCTGCTCCTCCCGGTCGATCTTCTTCAGTGTCAAAGTCAGGTTCTGCAACTTCGAAAAATCCAGCTCCATCACGTGGCAATTCTCCAACGGTAAAATCCAGGCCTTGGAAGCCATCTGAAATGCCTGGTTTCTCACTTGATATCCCACCAAATTTAAGGACAACATTGCCAGAAAGGCCAGCTTCAGCTTCTCGGGGGAGGCCAGGAGCACCAAGTGCTCAGTCATCTATTGATGCTGGATCTAATGGAAGACGTAGACAACAATCTTGCTCTCCTTCTAGAGTAAGGACTTCAAATGGCAGTGCCCATGGTAATGGGAGCTCCATTCCTTCTGTTCGCAAAGTAAACACTAGTTGTAGTGATGATGTGAGCCCAGTACAAATGGGAACCCAAATGGTCGAAAGAGTGGTCAACATGAGGAAACTGGTACCACCCAAGCAAGATTACCACCTCTCCACCCATAATAATTCTGTTGGAAAGTCATCTTCATCTCTTGATAGTTCAGGCTTTGGAAGAACACTCTCGAAGAAATCTCTAGACATGGCTTTGAGACATATGGTATGCGTTTTATATATATCACTTAACATCTTTTGAATCATTTTCTCGTGGCACCAATGTCAGGATGATATTAAAGCACATATGCTATTAACTTAACGCTGTTCTTTTTCTAGATATCGCTACTTGTTAACTGATTTTGTTATTTTCTTAATGCAGGATATAAGACGAAGCATTTCAGGTAATATGAGGCCTCTGATGACAAACATTCCAGCTTCTTCTATGTATAGTGTGAGATCAGGATCCACAAAAAGCAAGACACTCAGTGTTTCGGATTCTCCTCTTGCCACAAGCAGCAATGCTAGCTCTGAACCAAGTGTCAGCAACTTCTTTTGTTTAGGCGAGAGTGAAATAGATGACAATCATGATTTCGGAAGTGAGAGAGGAAACACATCTCCTTCCAGCCAACGCGGTAGGTGACCCCTTTCGCCATTTCCACATCAGTATTTGTTAGCGGAAAGTTCAAGCAGTGCAATGGTGTTAAGAAACAACCTGTTTTGAAAGGACTTGCTGTTCTATGGCATCTCAACTTACCGTAAAAAATTTTAGGATCTGCAGGGGCATATTATGCTTTCCTATATCAGTAACAATAGGTTAGATGTTGATGAACCATCTTTCAGAATCATTGATCGAAGCTGTTATAAAGTAATGAGAAAACTATTTACTCGAAATGATGAGGACTATATGTAATGTATATGAACTGTGATGATCAGAAATTGAAAAAGCTCCTGCATTTTGTTCTTCTGCTTGAATGTTTTATGCTTCATTACATTACATGGATGATCAAATCAGCATACCCTGAAACAAGATTGTGATTAGAACTTGATGGGTTGGTTGAGTTTATTCAATAGTATTCCCTCTTTTAGAGTTCGATGAATGATTAAAGGTTGGTGACTCTGGATTTTTTTTTTTTTTTTTTTTTTTTTTTTTTTTGAGCATAAAGTGATTGTTCTCGACAGGTTATGTTTATGGGTTGGTCTCTGCTTTGTTGTCATTAACATGTTAAATGAATGTAGCCACTGATTTGGCCTTGGCATGTTACAAATAATTAGCTTAATTTCGCCGGTCTATGGTGGATGATGGGGTCTCTTCGAATGTTGGCTCTAAGGCTTGTAAAAACTGGACAGTCCCTGCTGTTGGTTGCTTCAAAGTAGACGTGGATGCGGCTCTGGATTCAAGTAAGTGCAAGTTTGGGGCAAGGATTGTTTTCAAAAATAATGATGGGGTTATTGTTGATGGTGCAGCTTTGGTCTTTCAGGGCTGTGTGTCGGTAGAAGTTGCAGAGGCCAGGGCGATTTACGAAGCCACGAAGGGCTTGTGTTGGCAATAGAGCGAGGGGCTGTTTCCATCGTGTATTACGTTGAGTCAGATGCATAGCATTGAATGTCGTTAATCTTTGTAATGGTGTTATTTCTTCAAGAGGGGAGGTTGATAACATCATCCGTATGATATTTGTATCTGTTCTGTTTTCTGTAGTGTATATTCCCAGATTGTGTAACAGGTTGGCTTATGATCATAACATCTTCGATGCAAGTGTGGTTTATGAAAAAAAAAAAGATGCCACGTAGAATAAATAGACGTTATATTAATAATTGTGTCTCCAATGCAACCGTGTATATTTAATCTCAAGCTGACGTGGCAAAAAAAATATTAGACATTGTCAATATGACCGTCCACTTTCAGACGGTCTGTTGCACAGCTATTTGTTAGGTTGACTCAGTAAACATTTAAAACTGATATTAATTTTTCTTATATTTTTGGTAAGAAAATAAAATAAAATAAAAATAAGATTAAAAAAATGTACACATCATTAAAAAAATTGTGTTTAAGACAGAAGTATCGAAGACCAGATTTTAAATTGATTCTCTATCAAACCTATTTTTATAATACATAGGAAACAAATATCTTAATATTGTTGTCATGTCAATGATTATCGGTATGTAAAATGTACCGGAGATGCTCAAGACTGCAAGATTTGCATTGTCTCTTATAGGGTCTGTTTTTTTGGGTCTTATTTTGTTCCCAGTTGATTGTGTATTTATTTATTTATTTATTTCTTTTATTTCTTTTTTGTCAGGAATGATTTGTAAAGGGTGGCTGTATTGTCATCTGTACATTATCTTTCAACGCCCGTTTTTCTCTCACACTCGTATTAAAATATTAAAATTGTTAATTTTACCTCGTACACCTTTCAAAATACCATTAACATATATATTTTTTCTCATTGCACCCATTTTTTTTTTCTTCTAGAAAATGTTTGTTGGTATCCAAGATATTGACCCATAAATGAAGTGTTAGCACATGATATTTTTTCATTCACTTTTTATATTTATTTTCTTGTATTCTTTCAAAATTGGCCATATACCAACACCATATTGGTTGGGTTAGTACCTTAAGTACTGACTAGTCAGACCCAAGTATTATCCTTTTTTTCGAACATTTTTGCTCACCCCTCTTCAAGGGAGGTAAGCATTATCCCCCTTCCTGTATGGATAACATGTGTCTATGGAGGGGTAAATTTATTCAAACACGATTATCTTTTGGACACCTGTCATCCATACAAGATGGGGGTATATAGGAGGTGAGCAAAAATGAAATCTTTTTTTTTTTTTTTTTCATATTACACTAACTTTTCTAACTAAGAGAAACATATCAATAAAATATTGACATCAAAAAGAAACATACACTAACAAAATTACATAATCAATTTAGAAAAAAAAAAAAAAAAAATTACACGGTCAATAGTTTGAGTTATCGATATTTCATATGGTATGGGCACACCGGTTTATTCAAGGCAATTTAGAAAAAGAAATATAAAGTAACCAAATTACACAGTCAATTTAGAAAGAAAAAATAAAATAAAATTACACGGTCAATAATTAAAGATTCAAAATTAAATTCAGATTCAAAAGTAAATGTCTAATAATTTGAGATTCAAAGGAAAAAAAATATAGTCAATTTGGAAAAATAATAATAATAAAATGGTAACCAATTTTATTTTTTTTTTAATCACAAAACAAAGATAAAAATTAAAGTAAACATATACGTAGGCATTCAGAATCTGTCAAATCAATTCTTTATCCATTTATTTCTTGATTATATGTGAAATTATATTTCCTTCTTCATGTTGGTTTTATTTTGTATAAATTATTAAGGTTTATGATAAATTGAGTTTTTTATTTTATTTTATTTTATACATAAGAGAACAAAGCTCAGGCAAAACGAACTACGAAGGAGTGGGATTCAGGCAAGGCCTGAGATGAGCAAGGCCACTAGTGTCAGCTTCCAAAATGCTTATAATCTCCAAGGGAGGGACATCAAGAACAAGCAGTCCAATCTCCATATCATGCCCTATCCTAGCTAAACCATCAACCACCATGTTACCTTCACTATAAACATGGACAACTTCACATAACCAATCATCAACAATCATCCTTTTGCAATTATTTAACTTTTAAATAATTAAATCTAAATATATTTTAGAAATAAAAAAGTTTCACCAAAATATATATATATTTTTTTTTTTTAACGATAGAGCCACCCTTTGTACAAATGTATTTTTTTTGGTAGCTAATTATCTATTGCATTTTGGTTGTCAATGCCATCTTCTCAATTATGCCAATAAAAGAATATATTTATTTTATTGTATTTTCTTAATCTAAATATAAATTGATATAAAATTTATGATTGTCCCATATTTTTAAAAGAAAAATTTATCGACGGAATTTTAACTAGTTTCAATTTAGATGTGAATACAGTAGATTACTTTAAAAGATTAAATTTTCTTTTATGAGCACACACTTTGAGCATAGAGTTTTTATCCGGTAGACACACAATTGTGAGTATACTTATAACATACTTATCATCTTCATTACTTTTGAATATGTAAGCATTATTTGACCTAATTGTATTACCTTTTCTAGAAAAATTTATAAGGCGAATAAATGTGATATAATTATGCTTACAGTTGTGTGTTTACCAGAGAAAAACTCATACTAATAAATATTACCACACTGTGTATTATTATGATTGATGTTGTGTTGCTGACATAACAAAAATGTTGTGATGTGTATTAATATGTTCAAAATATGCTTACAGTTATTTGCTTATTAAAGAAAAATTGTTCAAAAGGGACCAATTATTACTTCATTTTTTAAATATAAAAAAATAATAATAATAACAAAGGAGAGATGATTATCTAAATCATTGTCAATGTCAACGAAGAGATGCAATAATCGTATACGGAAGAACTTTAAAAGTAACCATAAAATTAGTAGGTTTATTGTTTTAACACAAGATTAACAATTTTATTGTCTTACGAAAATATCACAAAATTGCCCTTCTTTATTAGAAATTTTTTTTTCTTTTTCATTTTCTTCTTCTTATTCTTCTTCCCGGAAAAAAAAAAAAATTTCTCTATTTTTTTTCTTTTATTCTTCTTCTTCCCAGACCTCCATCTTCTTATTCCTGAATGTGTTTAATTTGGTCTTGCCTTGATGTGTTTAATTGGGTTGTCATGGTGTGTTTAATTGGTTGCCTTGGTGTGTTTAATTGATTTACACCTGGTGTGTTTAATTAGTCTGTCCTTGTGTGTTTAATTGAGTTGTCGTGATGTGTTTAATTAATTTACACATTGTGTGTTTAATTGATTTACAACTGGTGTGTTTAATTGGGTTACCCTAATGTGTTTAATTAGTCTGCCTTTGTGTGTTTAATTGGTCTTCCATAGTGTATTTAATTGGTTTACACATGGTGTGTTTAATTGGTCTGTCATTGTGTGTTTAATTGGTCTGTCATGGTGTGTTTAAAGAAATCTGGAAAAATTTCCATATTTGAATAGATTTGAAAATTTTCTAGATTTCCTCGTACCAAAAAAATTTTAAAAATCTTTGAAACAATGGAAATTTTGTTTGAAAATAAACGAAATCTGAAAAAAAAAATTTTAAAAAAAAATCTGAAAATTTTGTTTAACAAAACCTAAACTCAAACATAACTTCTACTATTCATAAAAATAATCACCCTCAAATTTAGAAATTTTGTTTGAAAAAAACGAAATCTGAAATTTTAAAAAATAAAATAAAATAAAATCAGAAAATTTTGTTTAACAAAACCCAAACCCAAACACAACTTTCACCATTCATATACACAACAATCACTCTTAAATATGGAAATTTTGTTTAAAAAAAAACAAAATCTGAAATTTGTTTTTAAAAAATAAAATTTGAAAATTTTGTTTAACAAAACTCAAACTCAAAGTTAAACACAACTTCCATCATTCATAAAAATAACAACCACCCCTCAAATCTGGAAATTTGTTTGAAAAAAAAAACGAAATATGAAAATTTTAAAAAAATAATTTGATTTTGGAGAAAAGACATAAGAGAGAAGAGAGAAGACGGAGGAAAGAAGATCGCCAGCCAAACAAAAAAAATAATTAAGAAGAAGATGGTGTTCAAAAATGGTGTACAAAAATTACATAGAATGAAGAGGGAGAGAAGTTTTAGACGGTGGAATGAAAAGAGAGAATGAAGAGAGAGAACAATGGGAATGAGTTTTTTATTTTTTGGATTTTGACCTCGGAAGAAGAGAGACAGGAGATAAGATTGAGGCAAAAAGAAAAACAAATAAAACAAATAATCAAAAATGAAAAAAATGAGGGGGTATTTTAGTCTCCACAGTTTATTGTGTATTGTATCGTAAAACTAATAAATTTACTAATTTCGGGTAAAAACAATAAACCCTCTAAATTTTTGACTAAAAAGAGGTGTATATATATATATAGAGAGAGAGAGAGAGAGAGATTTTCTAATGAGGACTTTTACGATGTACACTTTAATCACCTTTAATGAAATTGTATGTAATCAAATGTTTTTCGATGAGATTTTTTTTATGCATCCAAAGAAAATTAAATACACATTTGGTAAAAATTTAGAAATTTTTTGGATTTGAAAACTGTTTTTTCTTATATTTCCATATTTTTAAATATTTTATCTTCAAAAAAATCGAAAAAAATTAGTTATTGGACCTGAAATTTTTAAATTTTTTTTCCATCAATGTAATTCAATGTTTTCACCATCTATATAAAAAATAAAAGAAAAAAATTTCATTAAAATACTTTTACTTATCTTATGTTGATACAATTCGGTACTTTAAATAGTTTGTTTATTAGTAATTATCCAATTTGATATTTCACGTTATCTTTATCACTCTTCAAGATTTTTGGTTGGAAATCGTAAATTAATAAAAATTTCTTGTTTTTCACTCAAGCAGTTTTATTCCTACTGCTTTAAATAAATTTTTCTTATTCTCCATCAGAATAATTTCAGGTACTAGATTACAAAATAATAAATATTTTAGGTTATTAATATGATTTTGCTATAGTTATTATATATTTTGTTATTTAAACGTTTTTAACAACAACTACTTAGATGCCGTTTACAGCTATGTGTATTATCAAGTTTATGTTTCGTAACAAGATGGAAGATGAATTTCTTACAAACTATTTGATCATGTATATTAAAAGGGAAATTACATAGCAACTTGGTATATATTCGATTATAGACGATTTTATAAATTTAAAAGAACGTCGGATTCCATCTTGATTCATAAAGCTTTCTATTTTATTTATTAATTTATTTGTTGTACTATTATAATTTACATACGTGACTATACATTATTACATTTTATTTATTTATTTATTTTTAATATTAACATATTCGTCTTCTGTCAATTTAAATATTTATTTTTGTCGTGGCCCCCCCAGAACTAAAATCCCGGCTTTGCCAATGTCTATATACATTGATTGAAAGGAATATATTTTTATTTTATTTACGAGTAATGCTATATAACCCAAATAATTAATACAAATTTCAATCCAAATAATGTGACAAGTGAGTTGTCATCACCGTATACATTATGTAGATGATGTTGTTAATGAATAAATCACTTGTCACATTATTTGGATTGAAATTTGAGCTTTTTTTTATTTTTATTTTTATTTTTATTTTTTTGTTGGGGTTATCTAGCACCGGTGTTTATATACATATATTAGCCTATTAAGCAGCCGTAAACATAGACTAATTTTAAAAGGTTGACAAATGATATATATATTAGCCTGTTAGGCGGCCGTAAACATAGATTAATTTTAAAAGGTTGACAAATGATATGTTCCATTTGTCCAAATAAGTATTGCATTTATGTTTTAAATTGTTTTGTTTGTTTTCGATTGTGAAATTGTTTTGTTTGTTAGATTTGCTTATGTATTTATTTTTTAATTTTAATTTTGCTTATCCATTTGTTAGATACTTATATTACTTTATTATTATTATTATTATTCACGTGACTGTCAGGAAATATTAAGTTTAGATATCTACTTTCATAATATTTTCATAATGGAAGACAAGTTCCTAAATAGCTGCTTTCATAAACAAAGAAGAAAACTCTCATACATTTTTAAAACATACGTATAATGAGAGATTTGAATCCCTCACCACCGACCACCTTTGTAAAAGGGAGGTATCACTTGCACTAAGAATTACCGTAATTTACTATTAGAATTAGCTACATTTATTAATTAAAAATAATAATAGATTGGTTGAATAAATTTTCAAAGCAATTTCAGCCGCTGACCAAAATTAGTGCAGGGCTTGCAGTCAACATGCCATCATGAGATAAGTTGAATTGATTATTGACCACTGTTTTATTGGTAAGGCAAACCCACAATAACTACATACTTTTTAATTTCAGATTTCGGACTTATTTACGGATGTAAAAGGTTTACCACGAAAAACCTCAAGTTTTGACTGAATATATAATTATTCCGAGCCATGTATTGCAGGTCAATTAAACTTTTTTTTTTTTATATGAAAAGTTATATATTCATATGTCATTTACAACCGTATTTATTATATAACAATATAATATAGGTCTAATGATTTCCATTTGGTTGGTGATCAAGTCAGAGTTATTTTATTTATTTATTTATTTATTTTGATAATACAATAAATAACGAAACGATTATCAAAGAAGCAATGCAAGTAGGAAAAAGACAAGTAACCTACAATTTTCAAGTCCCAAAAATGTGAAAATCTGACTTCTCTGGTTCTAGAATTGTAAAATATCCACCAGCTCATAAGAGTAGAGACACAGACTTATAATTAAGTAATTATAATATTTGTTCTCCAATTGTAAGCTGACTCTTAACAGTTTTGTTGAAATAAATGTCAAAACTTGAAAAAATAAAAATAAATTCTACTTTCTTTTTATCGACCGAAATCAAGTCAGAGTTCTTCCAGGATTCATGAAATATTACCTTTTTTATTTTATTTTATTTTATTTTATTTATTTTATTTTTATTTTTTTTTTACTGAGGGAAATATTACATTAAGATTCAGATAATTTATTAATTAAGAATTAATATATAGAAATAATATACGAGGATTTCCGTATACGTGATTATATAACATGACATTGTCAATTTTTAAATATGTGCTAATCACTCTATAACTCTATAAAGTTACATAATCAATATACACGGAAAGTGGGTTAGAATCTCATATCTCATTATTATTATTATTATTATTATTATTACTATTATTATTATAGTTGCTATTTTTATGTCATATAGGAAGTATTCTGAACAAATTGAGTTGATTATATTTATTAAGAAGTTATCGTTTGCCTTTCAATGTGGATCGGTGGAAAGAATATTCATTCAGTTTTTCTGGTTTGAGTGGTCGTTGACGAATAATTTTATTTATTTATTTATTTATTTTTTCAATGTAATTAAACTATACAAATGGTAAGTTATAACTTATAATAAAGAAGAAAATCTAAGAAAAAGTAACCAAAATCACCAACCAACTACCAAGTACCAACGACTTATTACATGAGAAAGAAGAAATGGTTTGCTGTCATGAGTCGGCTCATACACAGGAAATCAAAACAATGTTGTCACTATCAAATATGTCTTTCACTCTTCTTTGTTTTTGTTTTTTATTATTTACTACCCCAAGTCATCAATCATAAATAATACAACCACAATTCCAGTTTTCTTCTAATAGTTTTCGTTTGTTGTCAAATTGTTAATGGATTTTGCTTTCATTTACTCCATTTCAAGTTTATCTCTCTAGACTACCCTTTTCTTATATCTCTTTTCACAGCTTGGCACAATTTCAGAATCAGGACCCAGGTTAGGGTTTCAAGTTCTACACTACCTTGTCATGTTTGCTTTTAAATTTAATTTTTAATTTTTACTCAGTTTGCTTGTGTAGCATTGCTTAAAAAAAGTCAATTCTTTGGTGATTTTAGAGATGTGGGTTTGAGAGAATTCTGGTTGTTTGAGGACCCTCTTCATTTGTTCTGCTATGAGTTACAGTTGCTTTGGTGCCTTTCAATGGTGCAAAGGAAAAAAAGATAGTCAGTCACAACAAGCACAAGGTGAGAGAAATTACAGAGATCCCAATTTTCCCATTTCATCTTCTCCATGGTATTTGATATTTTGCTTTAGATCATTGTTGGTTTGTTGAAGATTTCATTTGTATTAGCTCAATTTGTGCTTGAATTTTTTTGTTTATTTTATTGTACTTTATATAATGTTCTTACGTTAGTTTTTATGCTATGTATTGCATGGTTAGAGATTGCCACCAACAATGTGAGGCTCTTTTCATTCAATTCTTTGAGATCGGCAACGCGGGATTTTCATCCATCTCACAAGATAGGTGGAGGTGGTTTTGGAGTTGTTTATAGGGTGAGGAAGATGAGAGCATTGTTCAATTATGTTTAGATTTGTCGATATACTTTCCGGGAATTCAATACTCATTTAGCTGTGCTATGTACTAATAATTTCAGGGGGTTTTGAGAGATGGTACTCAGGTAGCTATCAAATGTCTTTCTGCAGAATCTAATCAAGGAACAAATGAATTCTTGACAGAGATTAACATGATATCGAATATTCATCATCCAAACCTAGTTGAACTCGTTGGCTGTTGTGTTGAGGGAAATAATCGGATCTTGGTATATGAATATTTAGAGAATAACAGCCTTGCTAGTATTTTACTAGGTAAATATCATATTATGTCATATCAACTCAACTCCAATAATTTCTTGATTCTTTTAACACAGTTGCTTGATTTGTTTGAGATTTATACTTAATTGTTTGTGTGTTTAAGAAATTATGGATTTCCGATAGCTTTGAAAGTATTCAGGGTATTCTAATATCCAGTGATTATCATTTCAGGTTCAAAAAGTAAATACGTTGCTCTGGACTGGCCTACGCGAGCTGCTATTTGTCGGGGTACAGCTTCTGGTCTTGCATTTCTTCATGACGAAGCTGAACCACATATTGTCCACAGGGATATTAAGGCTGGTAATATACTTATAGACGGAAATTTTCATCCTAAAATAGGAGATTTCGGGCTGGCAAAACTTTTTCCGGACAATGTCACACATGTTAGCACTCGAGTGGCTGGAACAGTGTAAGCATAACATCAGAAGTTTGTAAGGGTAGCTGGTTTTAACTTTTAAGTAGGATTTCTGAAATTCATGGCTATCAATACATGATGTATCGTGAAATATCTTACACAAACGTGAAATCTTTCTCGTCTTTCATGCTGTAACGTGTGACAATATATTTATTTACGATTTGTTGGCTATGGTTGCTTCTTCTTTGCTCTCTAAGTAACGATCTTCATGTGTCTGCAGAGGATATCTGGCCCCAGAGTATGCTATCTTAGGGCAGCTTACGAAGAAGGTGGATGTGTACAGTTTCGGGGTGCTTTTACTTGAAATAATTAGCGGCAGAAGTAGTAGTAAGGCAGCATTTGGAGTGGATTTTTTGGTTCTTGTTGAATGGGTATCTTTCTTCACTTTATTTTCTTACTTATAATTCTAGTCATGTCGATCTTATATGTTGGATATGAAGATTTGCTGTAATATATATATATATATATATATATATATATATTACCTTGTTAAACCAGAGACTTCGACTCTCAATCATATAAATTGATTTGCAGACATGGAAACTGAGAGAAGAAGAAAGGCTTCTGGAACTTGTTGACCCAGAACTGACTCAATACCCAGAAGAGGAGGTAATGCGGTTCATCACAGTTGGTCTCTTTTGCACCCAAGCTAGTCCCTATCAAAGACCAACAATGAAGCAAGTAGTGGAGATGCTTACCAAGGCGGTGAACCTTAACGATAAGATGCTAACACAGCCCGGTGTCTACAGGGTTCACTCCTCTCAACACGTGGGCGGTGGAAGTGGAAGCTCAGCAGAGACATCATCCTCGCTAAAGAGAAAAGGTAAACAATCTGTAGATCCTCCTGATCTACCTTCGATCCAACTAGTTAACCCTGATAGTGTGACAGATATTCAACCTAGGTGATGAGACCGGTCCTGGTCCTTGCCCCTGTTGTCAAGTGTCGATTTCTAACCATTTTATAGGATTGTTGGAGAAAATCATTGTATAATGTATAAATAAAATGCATATATGTATTCGTTTTCATATAAATTGTATACAGATTTTCATTGTAGAATGGTAAATGTAGATTTGTCTCCCTATTACTAGTATTATAATCGCATTATGTATGAACAAACATGAATCCTCGAGACAGCCAAATTAATAAGTGATCAAAATCTTTCAAGGCAAAAAACAAAGCTAAACATCAACCCAACAAAATCGATAGAAGGAAAAGAAATCTATATACAAGAACACTGTCACACGCCTTTACTAGAGATGATCATAAAACAGACTACTAGATATTATAAAGTTCAAGGTCTCTGAACTATGTAGTTAATTAATTATCATATAAGCAAATTCATCTGGCAGTATACTCCATACTCTCCTTCAAGCTGCAGCTACAGTCTCCGGAGGCGAAGTGGCGGCCACTGCAGGCTTAGAGGAACTAGCACTCAGACAAGCAGTTCCTGTTTTAGCATCCTTTTTGGGTTCTGGTGATGGAGGTGGTGGTTTAGGCTTCATGTGGGGAGGAGGATTGTGCTTGAGTTTCAGGAGTATATGACGCATCCTTGATAGGTCAGTTGGCTTCCCGGGCTTAGGTCCCTGGATCACGACAATGGAAGGCTTCTTCTTCTCTTGATCTTTCTTACCTCTTTTCTGTATGGTTGCCACCTCATTGGGAACGAGTTCTGCAATTGCCTTCCAGTAGTTCTTCTCGGCTTCAGCATGAAACTTCTCCCGGCTTCCCAAAAACAGCTGACATATTACAATCAAAGGCAGCAATAAGTATATGTAATTAGTTATATACTTGATGCATATCAAATAAAAATGTTTAGTGGAATAATTAACAAAGCTAATCACCAAAACACATAAACCCAAAGTCTAATTGCTTACAGAGAAACCTTCCAATGCAAAGGCATATTTCCTTAAACTATCTTAAATTGCTGTCTTCAACACAATACAACACCAACAAATGGGACAAGAAAAACAAAATCGTGAAAGTAATCCAATTATATGTACATATACCAATCACCGATTCAACTGGAGAAGATCAGCAATCCATTTATTATATTTAGCCATTTATAACACGAAGATCCAACTTCCTATGATCGATCGACACATAAGGATGCAAAAGGGCAACAAATAAATGAAAGGAAACTAAAGATGATCGGGGAGGTTGTTCTCACCTTCTCCTTCTCCCTGTTAGAAGCTTTGTTGTTCTCGATAGCTAGCGCATGCTTCCTGTAGAACTCAGCTTTGTATTGCTCTGCTTCCTCAATTATTTCTTGTAACATCTCCTTCTCCTTTTTTTCCTTCTCTTCCAGCCTCATCGCATTCTGTCTGCAAGTCTCACCGCAAACAATTACGCATCAAATCAGCACATATCTTCTACATACACTCACCAAAATCACTTTAAACATCTAACACACATAAATAAAAATTTAATAAAACTAGCAGTGTGAGAACAGTTTCATTAACACAAACAGTTGTGATATTATTAAGAGCAAATCAAATCAAAATTTTAACATCAACATCGAAGATCATCTCGAGCATTAATCAACAGCCGAATCAACCAATAAGCACAAGAGTGTTATCATAGAAACAAAAAAAGTAAATAAAATCTTAAGTAAGTTCAATTTTATCAATTAATACGCAAATCAGTTTGATATTCATTTAAGATAATTATAAGAAGTGAAATCAGCGAGCTTACCTGCGCCACTCTCTGAGAGCGAAACCCTCCTCAGACGGCATATCGGCGGGAGGTGGCAGGACTGAGCCTTCTGGCGCGCCGAAACCTCCATCAAAACCCCTGCCATTCTGTTCCGGCGAGAAAGCTGATAATCCACCGCCGGCGCCAGAGGAGTAGATCGAAGGCGGCGATGGAGTATCCATAACCGGTTGCGAAGAGAACACTTCCTCTTCTGCGCCGTAGGACTTGCTGGTGTAGATTGGAGATGAGTCACTGGCCGAGTCCTTGACCGAGTCGGCTTCGAAGTTGGAGAACGACGAGTCGAATCGCTGTGAAGAAATACGAGGATCGTAGCCAACGTCGATGAAGCCGTCATCACCGAAAGAGCCGGTGAACGATGACATGGTTGTGATATGATGCTGACCGCAGACGATCTCTCCGCCAAATGTTTCGGTGAAGAATATAGTAACTAATAAAAGCCTCAGTACTCACTAGTGTAAAATTGTCAATCATGCAAATTCACCGTAGATGTGTACGTTTCGGTTCTTAAGTGGACAAGTAGAGTTTGTTAACTAATGAAAGCTTCGCAGGTGTTTGAATACTGTGTGGGTTGACTGTTGGTGATTATTACCTGATTGCGCCACCTTTTTTGCATCACTGGCCCCACAATCGCGAATGTTATCTCATCAAATTCAAGACGTTAGATTTGTTTTGGTAATTTGGTCATTTTGGTGTGGTCGGGAGAGGAGCCTACTTGACCTGTGAGTGGGTCCAAGTTACCAGCAGATAAATTCAATGGGTAAAATTGTTTAGGACCTCTATGTTAGTAATTAACAAAGAAGGCAATAAATCCCAAGGGTGGGTAAAATTGTTTAGGACCCCTATGTTAGTAATTAACAAAGTAGGCAATAAATCCCAAGGGTGGTGTCGCTGGTCACTGAGACGAGCCGTAAACTCGAACATCCTGGGTTCGATCCCTGGCAACCACGTCTCTCTTGGGACTATTGAAGGTTTATCTAGCTGTTAACTTTAGGGTCTCGTGGAATTAGTCCAGGTACGCGTAAACTGGCCCGGACACCCATGGATACCAAAAATAAAATTTTTTTTTAAAAAAAGGAAAGATTAATGCATTGATCTAACTAATGAAAAACTCTACACACTAAACTACTTTATCCCATTATTTTACCACAACTTCAGAGCCTGTTTCTTCAAATTATTCCCTCGGCTACCTCTTTACACACGGGCACCTCCGAAATGCAGTTAGATTCATAACAAGACAAGTCATGTTCAAAAATTTCATAACTAACAAATGATAAGAAGCCAGTACCTGAATCTCATAGTCGTTTGTTATACTGCCTAAAAAGCCTTGGTTTGTAGAAACCGCTGCAAAATTCTACATATTAATTCACTGTTGAAACTAAAATGTATAACTAGTTACCCTAATCTCTACAGGTAACAATAAAGCAATGCAAAGAGAAATCATATCATATGACTCCTATCATTCAACAATTAAATTGGAATCGAAGACGTACCTTGAACACCATAATGGACGGCTACTTGAAATCCAAGTCTGCCGATGTTAAACTTTCATGTTTCAAGTTTTGCTGACGAAAATACCAAAGCAATCGTCACTAATTCAAAAAAAAAAATAATAATCAAATAATCAAGCACGAGTGTGTGTTTTTTAGTTGTTATGAAGTAAGTGAATTTTTTTAGGGGAAACATTTTTTTTGAATTTTTTTTTTTCAATGAACTATTCGTATAATCTTAAAATGCAAAGTATATCGAAGTTTTCAATGGTTATAGATAGAATTTATTTTAAACGATATCTCAAATGTGATGTAGCTCATATGGTATATCGCTCTATTAGCAAAGTAAAAAGGTAAAGTGATCGATACCCCGCATCTCCCATTATTCTTTTGCAGTTTTATTGTTTTAACTTTTAATTCCTTGCAATGAAAGAACATATGTAATTGCATACATATACAACTTTTATCCATAATTATACAAACATCACATGCCTCTTACCCATAATTGCACAAACATCACCTACCATTAGTTCACTTCTGTCAACTCTAATAGTTGACCAGATTTTTAGTGTAAAATGATTAAAATACCCCTATTTACTTATTTTATCTTTTATTATATTATTTAATATTTAATCTCAAAAATTAAAAAATAAATATTAGATCATTTTTCTTTTATTTTTATTTTTATTTTTTATTTTTTATTTATATATATATATATATATATATATATAAACATCCCTATTTTTCAAAATAAAATATCCCTATTTTCTCTCTTTCATTTTTCTTACGTTTTCTTGACCCACAAACATCATCTAGTTGTAGAACTAACACAATAAATTTTGAGGGTGTGTTTGTTGCATGGGATTGGAGTAATCTCAATCCAATCTCATGTTTGGGGGGACCACCAGATTGGCTTGTCCAGAGCTCCCCTCGTTTTTCCCATGGCTTCTCTCCGACTTTGCGTCTATCTCTTCCTCGTATAACTCTCACTCACTGGTGCAATTCCAGGAGTTGTGCCCAGCGGTGTCCCTAGTGGAGGGAAAGTACCGTGGTTATCGAGCACCGGGGGTTCCATTGTTCCAGTCACATAAGCTACCGCCTGCAATGTATTTAGCCAAGAAATCTAAATCAGTTGCCATATAAACACATTACATGCTAAATCAAACACTATGGTACATGTAATTACTCCATTAGACACCAATCAGCCTCAAAAACTAAAAATTGCCAAAAGAACGTTCTATGCTCTTGATAACACACAATCATAGGTCACTCAGAAATTTGTCTAAGTTATTGACAAAGTAAAAAACATTCCTTAACAAGAACAATAAATAAAAAAGAAAGACTCATGTAATTAAAGGAAAGGTACCCTGCCGTCGAAACAGCCGCTGGAAAAGAAATAAACGATTCTAAGACTTCTTTCTCGAGCTACTATTTCTGCCTCGTTTTTCCTATGGCTTCTCTCTGACTCTACGTCTCTCTCTTCCTCGTTAACTCTCACTCACCGGTGAAATTCCAGGAGTTGTGACCAATGGTGTCCCTAGTGGAGGGAAAGTACTGTGGTCATCGAGCACTGGGGTTTCCATTGTTTCAGTCACACAAGCTACCATCTGCAACGTATTTAGCGAAGAAATCTAAATCAGTTGCTATATAAACACATTACATGCTATACCAAACACTATTGAACATGTAATTACTCTATTAGACACCAATCAACCTAAAAAACTAAAAATTGCCAAAAGAATGTCCTATGCCCTTGATAACACACAATCAAAGAACATCCTATGCTCTTGATAACACACAATCATAGGTCATCTAGAAATTTGTCTTAGTTATTGACAAAGAAAAAAGCATTCCTAAAGAAAAAAGAAAGACTCATGTAATTAAAGGAAACGTACCCTGCCGCCGGAACAGCTGCTAGAAAGGAAATGAAACGATTCTAAGACTTCTTTCTTGAACTCCTGTTTCTGCTTCATTTTTCCCATGGCTTCTCTCTGACTCTACGTCTCTCTCTTCCTGGTATAACTCTCACTCACCGGTGCAGTTCTATGAGTTGTGCTCAACGGTGTCCCTAGTGGAGGGAAAGTACCGTGGTCATCGAGCACTGGGGGTTCCATTGTTTCAGTCACACAAGCTACCGTCTGTAACATATTTAGCGAAGAAATCTAAATCAGTTGCCATATAAACACATTACATGCTAAATCAAACACTATTGTACATGTAATTACTCTAGTAGACACCAATCAGCCTCAAAAACTAAAAATTACCAAAAGAACGTCCTATGCTCTTAATAACACATAATCAAAAAACGTCCTATGCTGTTGATAACACACAATCATAGGTCACTCAGAAATTTGTCTAAGTTATTGACAAAGAAAAAAGCATTCCTAACAAGAACAATAAAGAAAAAAGAATGACTCATGTAATTAAAAGAAACGTACCTTGCTGCCAAAACGGCTGCCGTAAAGGAAATGAAACGAAACGATTCTAAGACTTCTTTCTCGAGCTCCTGTTTCTGCCTCGTTTTTCCCATCGCTTCTCGTTGACTCTGCGTCTCTCTCTTCCTCTTATAACTCTCACTCACCGGTGCAGTTCTAGGAGTTGTGCCCAACGGTGTCCCTAGTGGAGGGAAAATACCGTGGTCATCAAGCACTGGGGGTTTCATTGTTTCAGTCAGATAAGCTACCGTCTACAACGTATTTAGCGAAGAAATCGAAATCAGTTGCCATATAAACACATTACATGCTAAATCAAACACTATTGTACATGTAATTACTCCATTAGACATCAATCAGCCTCAAAAACTAAAAATTGCCAAAAGAACGTCCTATGCTCTTGATCACACACAATCAAAGAACGTCCTATGCTCTTGATAACACACAATCATAGGTCACCCAGAAATTTGTCTAAGTCATTGACAAAGAAACATTCCTTAACAAGAAGGATATAGAAAAAAGAAAGACTCGTGAAATTAAAGGAAACGTACATTGCTACCGAAAAGGAAATGAAACTATTCTAAAACTTCTTTCTTGAGCTCCTGTTTCTGCCACGTTTTTCCCATCGTTTCTTGTTGACTCTGCGTCTCTCTCTTCCTCGTATAACTCTCACTCATCGGTGCAGTTTCAGGAGTTGTGCCTAGCGGTGTCCCTAATGGAGGGAAAGTACCGTGGTCATCGAGTACTGGGGGTTCCATTGTTTCAGTCACACAAGCTACTGTCTGCAACGTATTTAGCGAAGAAATATATATCAGTTGCCATATAAACACTTTGCATGTTAAATCAAACATTATTGTAGATGTAATTACTCCATTAGACATTAATTAGCCTCAAAAAATAAAAATTGCCAAAAGAACGTCATATGCTCATGATAACACACAATCATAGGTCACCCAAAAATTTGTATAAGTTATTGACAAAGAAAAAAACATTCCTTAATAAGAACAATAAAGAAAAAAGAAAGACTCATGTAATTAAAAGAAACGTACCCTGCCGCAGGAAAGGAAATGAGACGATTCTAAGACTTCTTTCTCGAGCTCTTGTTTCTGCCTCGTTTTTCCCATGGCTTCTCTTTGACTTTGCGTCTCTCTCTTCCTCGTATAACCCTCTCTAACTCTGTGTCTCGATCTCTATCCCTCTCTTTCTTTCGAGTTTGTTACCAGAATGGCAGAATATGTTAGTTGTATTTTCCCGCTCATTGCTTTATAGAGGGACAAATGCAAAAAAATCCCAAAGTTAAGCCTAATTGCTTACTGGGCCAGGGCCCAATCGGGTTATTTTGGTCATGTTAAAGTGAATTAAAAATATAAAAACAATAGATGGTCATCAACGGTGGAGATCCAGAGATGGATTTCCACTCCATCCATCGCTCGGCGTACATACTGAATGTCACGATTTGAGAATTAAAGAGCCTCGGCCCTCGTCCAATACGCAGCGTATGAAGAAGAGAACTGCTGATTGAGGGATTCTTTCTTTCTGGATAGGCCTGTCTTTTGCTACTGGCCATGATAGTTTTTGTAAGCTAGAGTTTCTGGGTACATGTTTCTTGTTTTTGTTTCAAAAAATATAATAGGATATAAAGCGCACTATTCATTATTATAAACAGAGTGTAGCCTTGCTTGTGCCTCTTCCTACAGGTGCTTAAAGAAAGCAATGGTTTCGCTTGCAGACTGCCGAGTCAGTTCTTTTGAAGGCATGGTTTCACCTATATGATAATATATCATAGTGCTTTTGTTACATATTCTACATTGAAGAATAGTTGTTTTCATCTCTAGGCAAAATAGACCTCACTCAAAACAGATAACTATATACAACTAAATTCAAACCTGAGAGTATCTTGTTTAGATTTAAAAGACCAGCTTGCAGATTTGTAGAAGAGCTGGCATAGTTACATTATAAAGTGCGACTGATAATGGAAGGACTAAACACATCACAACCATGGAAGATTGCAACAGCTTGTGAAAGCAAAAACTGAGTTTCTGGAGTAGCAGTTTTGCCACTTAGAAGCCTCCATCTCACATCGATGTCACACTGACAGTCTTTAAACCTTTGTCTATATACTTCTTCCGTATAGCATCCAACTGAGAATCTGGAAACAGCTCAGCTTCATGAACCAGCAAGTTCTGCAGAACAGAATGGATTCTACTGTAATCCATGCAACAAAACCACTTCCCTTTGGACAGTAAGTTGCATTTGTATTTTCATCCAAGTCAATTGTTCAGGTAAAATGTAAAGATCTTACTTTTGAATCTTTTTTGTTGGTTTAGCAATACTTTATTATTATTATTATTATTTTTTGGTAATTCCACGAGGTATCCCTCGCTTTGATCGGCAACCGATCGTTAACGAATGAGACTAATCCCCGCTCGACCCGAGAGACATGAGACAATTGGTTTATGTGTTTCAATTTGGTTTTAGATTTTTGCATATTTCTGGCTAGAGATTTTACTTATCATTTTTGATAAATAGATGAGCACAAGTGTAGCATCATCTAAGTGTTTAACAAGACTATTTTTTAATAGAATAGATTTTTGGGAAATAGAAGAGACATCAAATAACAAGCTGTAAAAGTAAACTCTGAAAGAAAAATACCTGGTTCCAATACCAGTTTCACAAGTCAAGATGCCTTGAGATTTCTTTGACTTCACACATGAATTGCATAGAGGCCGGGGCCTGCTTACAAGCATGAATCTCAAATTTGGGCGGTGGAATAACCTTAATTATAACATGAATATGACACTTTTGTGGGCGTTAACAAAACCTACCCGAGTTTGATAAATGGTCGACGGACATTCTCTATTATTAACATTTTACCGTAAACTCTTAACGACAGAGGTAATATGATCTTTTGACCCAAATAAAAAAATTGAAAAAATAATAATTTATTAATGATCGATGGACTCCATATGTTAATTAATTTCTCCTCTTTTTTATAATTTATGACTCACATATAATACATTGATGTATTTTATATCCGGTCAAACTGACAAAAGAAAGACTAAATATATATCCAAAAAAGATTATTTATTTCCTTCAATTGAACATTTGAACACCAATCACAACAATAGTTTTTTATTTTATTTTATTTTATTATTATTATTTTTTTATCCTTAGATTTTTTTGTTTGTTTTAATTTATGATGAGTTATGGACTAGGTATGCAATTGTTTTGGGCTATACCTAGGATAAAATTATAAACTTTTTTTTTTTTTTTTCTTTTTTTGAGTGACGATAATGATACCCTTTCAAAAACGTATGTACACCCCTTTCGTATTTACATCTATCAATTTTTTTATTTTTTTATTTTATTTATAATTTGTAAATAAACCCCACTTAATACCAAAAATATCATTTATTTAATTATAATGTAATTGTATTTTTGTAAGTACACATCGACATATATTATTATGTTATTTAATCAGCTTTATTATTATTTAAAATTAGAAATTTTATTATTATCTTTTAATTCTATCATTTTTATTTCAAAAAAAAAAAAAAAAACTTTCTATCACTGTTCTTAAAAAAAAAAATTATATTATTGTTCTTTCCCATCCATTCTTTTTATCTTCCAAGTTTTCCTTTCACAAAAATCAAATTCCATTTTTCTTTTTTCTTTTTTTCTTTTTCTCTCTTGGCGTGTCAAACTACTCTCTCCATTTCTTCTTAACTGTTTTATATCAACAAAATCACTTCGTTTTAAGGTTTTTTTTTTTCGTTGGAGATCCACTTTCTGTTTGTGAAAGTTGTAGGGAAACAAGATTTATGTCATGTACCAATTGATTTGGAAGTAGAATTTAATGGAATTGAAGAACAACTAATATTAAAAATAAAATAAAAAAAAAGTCTATAGCGTGTTTGAAAGAAAAAAAAAATACAAATATTATAAAGAAAACAATTTAAATGGTTTTGTTCTTCTAGCTAATAATAATACTTTAATACTTTTTTTTTACAGCCAACTTGGAAAATTTTTGATTCATTTTCTAGTAGTTAATTTGTATTTCTCTAAAGAAAAAGAAAATATATTTAAAATTAAATTTTAAGAGAGAATCTAGGGTTTAAGAAAATGAAAAGAATTTTAAGTGTTAAAAGCTTTTTATTAAATGAAAAAGTGTATATGTGTCAAACAATGAGTGGGGAAAACAAATGAGGAAAGACAAATGGGGAAGGTAGATAACATTCCCCGTATAATAATTATCGAATTCCACACTTGAAACTTTCTATTGTCAAATAATATACCAACAAAAAGTTTTATTTTTTAAGAGAAACACTTTGTACAACCAGAGTCGCGTCCCTACCGCGGTCCTGTAGTGCAAAAATGAAAAAAAAAAAAAAACACGTGTCCCATGTATTTATTACACATGTCCCATATGTTTTTTCATTTTTTCGCACTACGGGGCTGTGGCGGTGTCACGACCTCGGTTGTACGTAGCAGTCCTCTTTCTTTAATCGAATACAAGAGCTAGTAATTTTATTTTATTTTTGGGTTGCAAATTCTAGTTTATAGAATACTAGTAAAATATTTATTTTAAAACTCTATTTTATTTTTTTTGAAGAATTATTCTGAAGTAATGCTACCTGTCCAAATTGGTGTCTAAATGGTATGGTATTATTAAAATCAATTCATTTTGGTTACCAAATTTAATTAAAGTAGTATTATTGAGTATTATATAAACACAGTCAGTCTCTTTTCAATAACCTCTTGATTGATTGCCACGCGTATGGTAAGGTCCCATTACTTGCAATTTAAAGCATGATCGATCTTACGAATCTTCATTGGACGAGTCCGTACGATTGGGGGACATTTTCGTAAATCCACACATCAACAGCGCTATAAATTAACACCGAACCTCCCAATTCTCGCCTATAAATATGAAGACCTCTTCCGTTTCATTGTTTGAAAGTTGAAACCGTCGATAGAGAGGGAGTGAGAACTGTGAAGAGAGAGAAGGCCCAGAGTTTTGAGAGTGTAAGAGAGAGATAAGAAATAGAGGGAAAAAAAAAAATGGAGTAAAAAAATCAGAAAAATCACTCTCGGATTTCGAATCAAACAGAAAAATTTGCTGACATTCACTTGATTGCATCTCACCTGACTCAATTTTCTACAAATGAATCGTTTAGGTTACAAATCCGTGGTTTATCACGGTGACGTCTGTTTGGGAGAAGTAGACGTGTCTCCGGTCGGTGACCAGAACATTCAATTCCCGAACAACGAGATTCGAATTCACCAGCTGTCACCGGCGACTGAGCGATGTTTTCCTCTCGCGGTCCTCCAAACGATTGCTTCATTTTCGCTCCGGTGCAAGCTCGAACCGTCAGCTCCGGTCGCCCAATCATCTCCTTTGGTCACTCTTCACGCCACTTGCTTCTTCGAAAGCAAGGTCCCATTTAATTGTAGTCATTATTGTTATTATTATTATTATTATTATTTTTTTTTTAGGAAAATAAGAATTGATTCTAATTATTGACTTTGTTTTTCGAGTGTACACGTTTAATTTGACTTTGAGTGGTGTTACATTTCTGGTTATACAGACGGCGGTGTGGGTGATGGGAGGAGAGGAGTTTCATTTGGTGGCAATGCCGAGTAGGTACAAGAAGTTTCCGGTTTTCTGGTGCTATTCAGTTCACTTAGGTCTCTACAATTCGTGTTCGTGGATGTTGAACATCAGGTGTCTGGCGATTGTGTTCGATCTGGATGAAACACTTATTGTTGCCAACACGATGAAGTCGTTCGAAGACAGGATTGAAGTTCTTAGAGCTTGGATTGGGCGTGAGATGGATCCAAATCGGGTTTCAGGGATGCATGCAGAGTTGAAACGGTATATGGATGATCGAATGTTGTTGAAGCAGTACGCGGAGAATGACTGTGTAATGGATAATGGGAAGGTTTTTAAGGTTCAAATGGAGGAGATTCCTACACTATCTGATAGTCACGAGAGAATTGTTCGGCCTGTGATTAGATTGTCTGAGAGGAATGTTGTTCTCACTCGGATCAATCCTGAGGTTTAGTACAATTTTCTCATTGAGGTTGAAGTTATTTATAAATGTGAATTTATAGTTTATTGGGATTGCTTGGATTAATTAATGTGAAGTTTTGATTGATAGAGTGAATTTATTAAATAACTCCTCCTCGTGACAAGAGGACATAAATTTGAGGTCCACAATTTGTGCAATGATGGAAGTTAAATGGCTTGTCGCACGAGTCAAGGGAGGAGTTAGGATCCTCTCATAGTCTTGTGCTTTCCTAATTTTTTTTTTTATAAGAGTAATTGAAACACTTGCTTGCATGAGAGAGAAAAATATGAACAAATCTTGACCAGGTAATTTCTTTATTGTTTAGGTGTCACTAGTTTAGGAAAAGACTTGGAGAGGATCCTTACTTCATAGGGAGACCTCCCTCATATGTATTATTGTTCAAAGATTGGTTTGACCTACATAATAAGTGATGGCTGCATTAAATTGGAATATGTATAAATTCATCAAATAGTATATTATGGCAACACTTCTTTTGCATCTATGCTTTAATCTGTCTAATTTCGATCCATACATCCATTTGTATGCATAATTTGAGCATTCTGAAATCTCTTTTGGTTCAAGGTTTGTGTAGAATTTAGTGAAGTGATTTATATTTGTGGACAGACAAGTGCCTGATTAATGCACATAGATCAGTTACCTATGTTCTTCTGTACACATTATTTGATTGCTTTGATTATGCAGATTCGTGATACCAGTGTACTTGTGAGGTTACGACCTGCATGGGAGGATTTGAGGAGCTACTTAGTTGCTAGAGGACGCAAACGTTTTGAAGTTTATGTCTGTACAATGGCTGAAAGAGATTATGCCCTAGAAATGTGGAGGCTACTTGACCCAGAGGCACACTTGATAGGGTCAAAGCAACTCCAGGATCGTGTTGTTTGTGTTAAATCAGGCAAGCACCTGATCCTTTTCTGAAAATTTTAGCAGTATTCTATGCTTGAATCTTGATTCATTATTTGACTGTAACATGTGATTTTGGATATTTATCTGTCATTTTTTTTTTTGTTATTCTTGATTTTGTATCGAAGCAGAGTTGTAGTCTTTCCTGGTTTACTATTAAATTAGGTTTAGTAAGTTTGATAATCAGCATCCGTACAAAGATACATGTGCCATCTTGATTTCTACTTATTATCAATTTGTTTAATCATTCTACTATATTCATCTTACCAGGATCCAGAAAATCTTTGCTAAATGTCTTTCAACACGGTACGTGCCATCCAAAGATGGCAATGGTGATTGATGATCGTTGTAAGGTTTGGGAAGATAAGGATCAACCTCGAGTTCATGTGGTTCCTGCATTCACTCCTTATTATGCTCCCCAAGCAGAGGTACATGATTTCTCTCAGTAATCCTATGAATTGATCTTGCGGAAAAATATAATTTTTGTATATCTTGAATAATTGGTATAAGGGAATATATACAGCTACTAAAACCTCTAAGGAAAGTTAGACAATCCTATCAATCCCTGCAAATCAAGAATCAACCTAAATAATTACATACAAAAATAGGAAATTACTCTATTTTTCCTAATCTCCACAGCTTTACACTGGTTTAGAGAATCACACGAATTCTCCAACATATCTATACATTTCTTTGTTTACTTTCTTAACACTTGGATTGACGGAAGAGAAAGAAAATGAAATGACAAGTTAAGGAGGAAAGGGAAAGAGAGGAGAGGAAATGATTTTGTTTTTAATGATTGTTGTTTGGATGGCTATGAATAGAAAGGAAAGGAAAGGAAACAAATGCAATATTAATAGCGTTAGTTTTGGGATATTGAAAAATTCATTAATTTTTGATTCCTTTCCCTCTTTTTCCTTCCAATTTTGGTGAGAACCTGAATTGGGTGAAACAAGAAGAGACTATTCCCTCCTTTTCCCTCCTTATTGTTTCATTTCCTTTTCATTTAACAATCCAAACAAGAAATAAGAAATCCACCCATATCATTTTCTTTCCTTTCTCTCCTATTCCATCAAACTAAACATAGTGTAAGTATATATCACCATGTTGCTCTTGAGGTATCTGATAAAACTGGAATGATATAAAGTGAGTTTTTATAGTGATCTTTTCTTATCTTTTTGGGCTACCAGACAGCTAATGCCGTTCCAGTCCTCTGTGTTGCAAGAAATGTTGCATGCAATGTCAGAGGTTGCTTCTTCAAGTAAGATTTGTGTATTTTATATAACCAAAGTCCTTACATGATTATGCAAATTTAACAGTTGAATTTTGATAGATTTTCTTACGTGTAATGCCCTATGTTTTAAGGGACTTTGATGAGATTTTCTTACGAAGATTATCTGAAGCCTATTATGAAGATGAGGTGGTAAATTTGCCTCCTGCTCCTGATGTGAGCAATTACTTGATGTCAGAGGTATTTGAATTGAATGTATATGATTTTTGATTTTCGACTGAACGTTCATATTGTTGTTTGCATGCTAATGTAGCTATTATTGAACTGTAGGATGCTAGTTTTGTACCAAATGGCACCAATGCTCCCATCAATGAAGGAATGAATGGAGACGAGGTAGAAAGAATATTTAACCAAGCAGTAAGTGTAGAATAATTTTGTGGTGAAAACAGAAATACAAGACCTCGGCTAGTTGGGCTGGATTTTCTTTTTACACTAACCTTAAATCTTCTATTTTTAGGATGAGAAGCATGCGGATTCAGCTATGCATTCTATGACAAATCCTGCTGATTTGAAATCTGATACTTCTCAGCCACCTGTTGCAATTACTCCTAGTATAATAGGTCCAGCATCTTCAGCGACACCCATGCCTTCTCAAAGTATGGACCTCATTTTGATTATAACTTTTACTACTTGTTTGATGGTATGGTGTGTGGTATCAAGTATATGTCTCAACTCCTGTTCTCATATATATATATATATATATATTAATTACATCATAGGACCTAGTTTGCTTGGAGCTCCCATCAGGCGAGATAGCAACTCTGTGAAGCATGGTTTAGATCTGAGGAATCCGAGCTCAGGTCAACCCCCTCTTCTACCTAGATTACCTGTTCAAATATCATCATCCTCAATACAGCTCCAAGGAGGTTGGATAGTGGAAGAAGACAGTGACCGAGTCTATCAAAATAATCGACCTGGTTCTACTTCAAATGCATCCCAAATGAAGAGCGAAGAGGTTTGTTTTGAATTTCCTTTAAGTTTATTTCAGGTTCTGGAGTGAAGTTTTGACATTTTATATGCAGCCGTTCTTATGCACTGTAAATTGCTTACCTGGTAATCATTATTATTATTATTTTTATATAGGCATGTTCTGCAAATGATTTGCATAAACAAGGCCTTCCACCAGCAGCTAGTCAGCATTCAGGTACATTTGTTTTAAAGTTCATATTTTCTCCTCACCCTGCAAAATTATGTGTGAAGTTTCACATTTCGCCGATGAAGGATGAATTTTGGGATTAGATTTTAGCTCCTAAATGCACTTTCTAATAAAGCATCGTATTACAGGCCTAGCACAAATAAATAAATTCACAAGTCATAATTATATTTAGTAGTGAGGAAGTTTGTTTTTTATAGAATTTAATTGCAGTGGTAATCTTGTTTTAGGTTGTATTAGGTATTGAAGGCCAATAAACCCACTATGAATTAGATATATGGATTCATACATAAAAAAATTGATTTCTGATTAAAGTTTCTTGCAGAGGTTGGTGTATCCCAGAATAATGTATCTTCAAATAGCAGAGAATTCCAAACCGAAGTTGGAAAACTGAACTTGCTACAATCCCAGTTCTCCATCGGTGTGCTGCAAGAAATTGGAAAGAGATGCAGCTCAAAGGTACAAAATGATTTTGTCTGGAGCTTTGTTGCCTTGCTGTGTACTTTTTGGTGCTTATTACTTGGTATCCTATGCTGTAGGTTGAGTTCAGATCTGTTGTAAGCACCAGCAAGGATTTGCAATTTTCTGTCGAGGTCAGTGAAAATATTTTGTTCTGTTGTCTTTCTACACATTTCTGCTACTAATTTGGGAAAGGAAACTAAAAGCTTAGAAAATGAGATGATTTCTCTTCTTTGATGTGACAGCTCAAGGAATTTTCTTGTTTCTTGACCCTTGTGACTCTGTTTAGGTCTTGTTCACTGGTGAGAAGATAGGTGTTGGCATGGGTAAGACAAGGAAGGATGCTCAACAAGAAGCTGCTGAGAATGCCCTTAAGTGCTTGGCAGGTACATTATTCTTCATTTTATTATTATTTTGTACTCATAGTTTTAAGGGTTATTTTGTTGAGGGTGGTGGTGGTTGTTGGTTTTGTTAGTAGTGATTATGGGGAGAGGCGCCTTGATATGGTTTATATGGGAGTGTTTTATTAGAGCTTAAGTGTCTCATATGGTGTATTATGATTCTACTTTTATGCATTGTTCATTTGTTTGACAACGGCATTGATGCATTTACCCTTCATTTCCTAACCATAGTATATTTTTCTTCATTTTACCACTTTGGAGGATCTTCTGGTTTCTTGTTTTTGAGTAATGACATCATATTCAGGTGTACCAAGGTGCTGAATGTATTTGTTGTGCATTGCATTTCAGAGAAATATGTTGCCTATATTGCACCTCATTCTGGAGCTGTGGACACAGATTTTGATAAGCTCTCTCTTAGAAATCAGAACGGATTTTTGCCAGACAGTGATCCTGGACCAAATGAAGGACTAAGTGAAGATGGGCCTCGCAAAGAAAGAACTCCTGAGGTGGGGATTTCTGCAGATGTTTTTCAGTAGTTGATTTCATTTTTTTTTTTTTTTCAAAAAATTAGGCGATGCTTGGATAAAGGGTATGTGGGCAAGAAATTTCTAGATGAAGGATAGTGGTTATTTGCGTAGAAACCACTCCTTTTTTGGATATTGCATTGCACCAAGATGTGAGATAGAACAGTGAAAGGGGAGTGAGCTGGCTTCATGTCTGCTACTACTGCCTTAACTAGGCTCCGGTATTCCTGTTTTAAGAGGTAAGGGCTTGGTGATCAGTCCCTAGTTTCTACCCGTTATCCAAGTACTCCCATGTACTCAAAACTCCATGTTACTAATGCTGCAGTGTAATGTGATTGAACAGTGTCTCTTTTGGGACAGGCTGCATTGTGTCTAGAATGACTAATATATAAATGTTCAAGATTGGGTTCTGAAATGCTTGTTCTTATAATGGTTCTTTTTTTTTAGAGAAGTAAGAAACTATTATACTTCCATGTAGTTTCATGATTTAGGAACTTTAAAACGTATTGATATAGTTTGTTGTTTACTGATTAAATGCTTTTCAGGCTGCTGATGTAGAACATGGGTGTACTTCCTCCGGTTTGGTAAATCAACAAGTGCAAAAGCGATCTAATATCCCCAGCCCCAGGTAACTTAAGATAAAATAGTTGATTTTTCATCTTTTACTTTTATCATTAGAGAAATAAGAGCAGTTTTGTTGTCTCAATAGTGGGGAAGAGAGGGAGGGGCAATGGACTCATGTCTCAATTTATTTTTAGGGGTGGAATTGGGAGCCAGATTTATGAATTTTCATGTATTTTGTTAGGGTTCTTTAGGGTTTCATATCCTCTCATTAGTTGAATAAACAGTTTCTTAATGCATGAAGTGATGATTGCTGCTCTTCTAGCTTCTTACATCAGTCATTAATGGATTCTTCCAGATTGCCACAATTTATTCAAAGCAAACGAACAAAGGAATAACAACTGCATGGCTCACAAAGTCTATCCTCTTATCAGCAACCGAAGAACGGGCATACTGATTCATGTAAAACCGTAAAAGATAAGGCGACCGAACACACATACAGAAGAAGTTAGTTTTCGATTCTACATTTGGCCCCTTTGTACATGTTAGGTGACTAAATCTCTTTTTTTTTTTTTTTTTTTTCCACATTTCATCTGGAAAGATGGGTTGTCCTTTTTTTCACTTAACTCTTTTCCGGCATATCTAGTTGGTGACGATCCCTTGGTTCAGCTTTTTAAAATTTAGTTGCCAATATATATTTGAGATATGCTATAAACCAAGTCAGAACTCAGAAGTGAAATGTAGATCAAAATTGAAAAACATAAAAAGTCATTGTTTATGATTCGGTTTTCGATAAACGTTTTTGGCCTAGAACACAGTTCAAAATTTACAATTCTGTCTTGATATTTTACACTTGAATCCAGGAATTAGGACAGGTTCTCCCACCTGGGGAGATTTCATTTATGAAACGGGTGAATTTGTTTCACTCAATTGTTCTTAGCTCGTTTTTTGAACCATGAACACATTGATTTTCGTAGAAGACTTGATTCGATTGCATAAAGTAAGCAGAAAATTGAAAAGCATCCAGTGGCGTACGGCATTGGGTTTGAATTAATATTAATGAATAATGAGCATCATCAGTTTCGACATACAATAGATGTGTCCTTGGTAAATGACAATGACTCTGATTAGTTTTTTTAAAAATGGAATCAGCTATAAGAAGTGCTGAGCCCGAGGACGCAAAGAAATGCAATCTTTCTTTGTTATGGATTTGGATTCTCTGTTAATCTGAAATCTAAACCGTGACCACCGGATCAAGCAATACCGAAAGATAATATTCAAGATTATACATACAAAGGAATACAAATTCCTGGGGCATTCTCACATGATGGAATACTAGTATACATACAACAACATGGTCCAGGAAACAATTTATATGTACATACAACATCCACGAGGAATAATACTTCTTCACTCTCTACACTCTTGTTTGCCAGTTCGCTACAAAATCTAAGCTTCAAACTACAAAGCAGCATAGTTACAGGCACAGTTGAATGTCTCTTACATTAATCCTAAACCGTTTAGAAGCATCTGCAGTGTTCTACGACCCCATTGGATGTCGTTTTGCACAACATTACTTTCCGATGGGAATGCATCAGGCTGCAGTTGTTTAGCCAAACGAGGCGTTTGTTTCGGTTCTTGCTCCTCACCATTGATTGGACCTCTCTCAGGTTCTTGCTTCTCATCTAACTGAATATATATATATATCATGTCTCAGTGAATTAAACATAAATTAGAAGGAAAACATATAGTCATACACATATGGATGTTGCTGTTGGAGAATTACATATTTGCCTTACATGGTTTATATAGATAATCATCGATCACAGTATTAGTAGTCAGGCGGATGTCCATTCTATTTCAGGCTTCGTTTTTTCGAAGAAAATAACGTAATGAAAATGCTTGAAATGAGTTGATAACTTGCTGTTTCTTTCGAATTTTTAGCTCTATGTGAACTTTTATATGATTGCTGCAGTTTAAGACACAGATCACACATGTATCACTTGAACAACCATTTTCTTGATGGCAAAATATTTGATATTGACAGAATGAAAAAGCTGCATTGCTGATATGTAGCATCTTAAATTTCCTTCTTATATAGCAAACGTATATAAATTTCCTTCTTTTATTGCCGGTCTGATAAAAAGCAGTGGAGGAAATGAAGAAACACAAAAAAGAGAAAACAAAATTGACATAGCATCATCACACACACACACACACTCACTCATCAAGCAATTACCTCTGGCATATCGTGCTTCTTAGCTTCATTAATTCCAATCGAAGCATCGATGACTATACTTTCGTCCTGAATTTCTCCCTCGGTTGGCACTGTTGGTATCGGAGTTAAGCCAGGTACCAGGACTGCACCTCCTTCGTCGGAGATCAGGCTTTCCTCCACAGCCGCAGCTGCCCTGCCATTGCTTCCGAGAATATCTTCTTCTATCATCGTATTCTTGATAGCCATAACAGATTCTTCCGGTTGACTGATTTGGTTTCCATCAAACTTGTCGTTGTTGCTTGCATACACTATGGGATTATCCTCATTTGGGTAACTAATATTCTCTGCAACAATAGCTATGGGATCATCTGCCATCTCTTCTGCTGAATTGACATTGCTATCACCGGCATTTTCATTCGCGAACAGGTCTCCGTCTCCTTCACTAATCTTCTGGTACTCAGCATTTTCCCAGTCTTCACAGATTGTGATTGTATTATCAGTTTCCCAAGTTTGAAAAATACGATCTGGGCCAGGTTGCCACAGCATGTTGCCAGTTCTATCTTTTAGTACGAACTTGAACTGGATCGATTTTCCAACCGGAATATCCTAATAATTGACACAAAAACATAGCACCAAATCAAAATTCGTCCTGGAGAAAAATTAAAAAAGCCATATGATACAGATATGATGAAACCTTTTCGAAGAATACTCACCAGCTCAACTGTCCAAACATGGCCATCTGACCAGTTCAATGGTATTGCATTTTCAGGGTCCCATAAACCAAACATAGGATCATCTCCTACTATGAGAAATTGCTCACCAAACTTGCACTCTTTCTGTAACTGGAATCTGACAAGAATAGTTTTTGATTGATCTGCAAAACAGAACCCATATACAATTAAATTAACCCCAATTTTTTCCAAAAAATTTCCACGTTTGCAAGATCAATAAATGCTTACATGTTTCCTGATTTGGAGCTGCAGTCTCCAATTGTGTCTGCATCAAAATATGATTCAAAATGATCTCTCTTACAAGATTCTAAATAATCCATTGTTGTTAAAGTTAAAAAGACAAAGATTCGTACTAGGAAAAAATTATAGAAAACAAAAGCTATTAATACGTTATTCTAATTTCTAAAGAAGATATTGAGAAAGAACAGAATATTAAAAAAATAAAGGAAAAAAGTAGCTATTTTTAATACACAAATCAATAAACAACAATATGAAAACAACAGGAAATGAATATAAAAAAAAGAGACCTGAACATCAGATGATAGAGAAGAAACCGATTGGAGTACTGGCTTGTGTTGCACAGATGATGTCAGTTGCAAGAACCTGACATGAACAAGTTTCTTGGAAGACAAAAAGCTGATATGGGGTCTGTTAAGAGAGACCTCTTTGGAAGAGAAAAAGCCTCCTCCATCTCTGTACTTGTCAAGAAATAAGTTGGAAGAAGAAGAAGAAGAAGAAGAAGAAGAACTCGTGAGGGTTTTCATCACTGACTCAGTTTCAAGGTAATCTGGTGGTTGTAACTTGTAATCAATCAAAGAAAAAGAGGGAATAGTAGTGAATATATATAATGGGTGGGATCCGATCGGGTGTGATAAAGGAACGGATCCGATTCCACGTGGGTTCTTGACACGTATTACCAGGAGTTGAATTGAATCAATCTGCTTTTTCACTCACTTCTAACGTGAGAATCTCAACCAACTCTCGTGAAATAAAATGTTTAATGAGACCATCTCACCGGATCATCTGTGCTTCCACATGATTAAAATATAATCTGTTGTTAATAACACCTTAAAACATATCAACTTTCTTCTTATAATATGCATTGATTTTTAATTAATTAATTAATTAAATCATTATAAAATTTGTGAGAAGCTGATTATATAGAATAACGATAGATGGATAAAGACTGGATTTTAAGTTATCGAGAAACTATTTAAAACGTCACCGTCGGTGCTCACTGCCCAATCCCCACTCTTCACTTTAATGGTGGACGTTGCCATCTGTCACAACCCACAAGGATTGCATTATATCATTATTGTATTATTATATGGACAGTACTCGAGTAATACAGCCACGTGGCAACAATCCATTAAGGGTGAGAATAAATTTACTCATCTACACTTTTTATGAGTAAGCATTACTTCCCTCTCTGGCATTTGACATGCGTTCAGGGAGGAAAGGGGGTGTTTTTGTTAAAATACATTAACAAAAACACCCCTTCCTGGACA
Organism: Acer negundo; assembly: GCA_035582765.1. NCBI lineage: Eukaryota > Viridiplantae > Streptophyta > Magnoliopsida > Sapindales > Sapindaceae > Acer > Acer negundo. The sequence continues at coordinate 19,670,454 of CM069243.1, read as the reverse complement.
CATATCAAGTACTGGGAAGGGAGGTAATGCTTACCCACAAAAATATGGGTGAGTAAAAATACACTCATTAAGGATTGGTATTTTAATAAAAACACCTCCTTTCCTTCCTGGACACATATCAAGTGCTGGAGAAGGAGATAATGCTTACCCATAAAAAGTGTAGGTGAGCAAAAATGTACTCATTAAGGGTTGGTATCCAAGTATTTTCGTTATTGTATTATCTGTTTTTCATGGGCAAGAAAAATGTAAAGGAAAAAAAAAAAAGAGTAGAAAATAGACTCCGTGCCTTGCCCGTCATCAATGATCAATCCAATTTATTAAAAACAAAAATTGAAAGAGCTAAGAAAAATAAATATTTGGGCAAATTAGACGAGTCAAGCTTAGGTAAATGACTTTCAAGATAGCAGTTCCAATCGTATCAATAGTAAAAACTTAAAAAAAAAAATACATTGTTTAGATATCTGGATAGATAAATATTGTCAAAAATATAAATAACTATATTTTTTTTGGAATATTACATAAATTAGAGTTTTTTTTTTTTTTTTTTTTTTTTTTTTTTAACTCAGACCCACAACTTCGTAGTGAGTTTTACCATCAAACCAACTTCATTTCGACAATATATAAATAATTGTTTAATATATATCAATAATATATGACATTCATTCGGTCTAAGTGTAACAATGTTTTAGTTCAAATTGCAAGTTTCAATCATTTATTTTTCTTTTTTACGTGGTTTTCTTCAGGTGCAGATAGATTTATTTTTAAGATAATATATTTAAAAAATTTACAGAAGCAATTGAAATAATAATAATAATAATAATAATAATAATAATAATAAAATGTTGTAACTTGCAAATTTGAGAATTTGAGGTATGTGAGAAAAATAAGATGACATCAATATATCATCAACGCTTGGTTTCTTTCAAATACAATGTTATTTATTGTATCTAATCATTTATATATATATATATATATATATATATATAATAGACATCTCACAGACGAGAACATTTTTACTCACCTTCCTTCAAGGGAGGTAAGCATTAACCCGTGTTTGGACAAATTTACTGTTACTACTGATAATAAGCAATCTGGCAATAACCTGTGGACAAGTAAAAACAACTGATAAACCAACACATTAGAATTGAGATGAAAGGAACCGAGGCCCGTGTTTCACACGGTGTCCTTAAGACGATTTCGCCATATATTACACCGTATGTGTATAGCGATCGTCTCCCAGGATACAACAGTACAACAATGGAAGCGCAAAGCACAACCACTCTCAGCGAACTCAAACCGAACTCGAACTTACCAAGAACAGAGGAGAAGAAAATATTCGGCTGCTGTATAAGTGTATATTGGAATATTTTTCTGTGAACAGAGACTAAGATTTTATAGAAATCGAAATTAGGGTTTAGTTGGAAATCCTTGATTAACGCGTTTTTGATATGATAAAGGAAATTAAATTAATTAGAGAATAATCTTCCAATTAAAGAGATTTATTTCTAATTAAAAACCGATTCTGTATTCTTAGTGATCAAGTAAGAATTCAGAATCCAAACAATTAATCCTTTCCTTATCAGTTGTAAAAACGTTGACTTAGGGAAGTGGCAAAAAGTCAACTGTACTCTCACGGTCCAATCAGAGCGGCATTTGTGTACGCAGGACGCGCTCACACATGAGTCGTGCATTTAGAGGTTCGAGGTCTATAATTTGCACCTCCCCTCTGCGTGCGCGAGAGAGAGCCTCTATGCCACACATGTTGATAGCTCATATCACACATTCACTTATATACTATATATAAATGATTTCCCTAAGTAATGTTGGATTCACTTTATTCCCTACACAATGGGTTCACATTGAGACTCAATTTCTCATTCACCCATTAACCATTTTGTGAATTTGAGTATGCCATTTCGAAGCTCTCACGGAGGAGAATTTGAATCCACTTTAATCTTCCATTTTCATGGAATTAATCATACCCAATTTTTGTCCTCTAAATATGAGTTTCTCACAAAATTTTCCAACAATCCCCCACATGAATGAGATTGATCTAGGAGACACAAAGATGATGTTTGGTAAGTTCAAACAGTCGAGACCTGCATAGGATAGGTAGGTGTTACCCTTTGAACCTTCCCTTATAAAGGTATGCTTACTTTACTAACTGATCAGTAGATGTGATATCCTTGAACTGTTCTGACGTTTTGTGCAAACGATCACACACCCCACACAGGTATCTTCTAGACCCGATTTGGTTCTCATTGTTATGTTCATTTTGGCCATGAACATGCCCCTGGTTCTGTGAAAGTCGCTGGAGAATATAGCCCTTCACTATTCTCTTTTAGAAGTGGCCCCACTTCTCTCTCACATAGGTGATTTCTTAATTAAGAGTAACCCGCATTCCTCTGCTCGAATTTCCATTACTTGGAATTTCGACGCATAAGAATCATTAAAAACATAGTTTAACCTTTTCCCTACGGGCATCACTGTTTCATCATAGGAATGGACTTGAGGGTAACCCCCACAGTGATCCTACTAAGTCTTACAACTTGGTTTTCCCATTAAACCTAGATCTTGGGATCTCCAGTCAACTAGGTGTGTCCATTGTATCGACTATTTATCTCATGGGCTTTAGTCCTATTCCCCTCGATGATGTTTCAACTAATTCTCTGTTTAGCCCTTTGGTTAGTGGATCCGCAATGTTATCTTTTGACCTTACATAGTCAATAGTGATAACTCCAGTTGAGATTAGTTGTCTAATGGTATTGTGTCTTCGACATATATGTCTAGACTTTCCATTATACATGTTGCTCTGTGCTCTTCCTATTGCTGATTGACTATCACAATGGATGCAAATCGTCGGCACAGGCTTTGGCCATATTGGAATATCCTCTAAGAATTGGCTTAGCCATTCAGCCTCCTCACCACATTTATCCAATGCTATAAACTCAGATTCCATGGTGGATCTGGCTATACAAGTTTGTTTGGAGGATTTCCATGATACCGCCGTACCTCCTAGTGTGAACCCATACCCACTAGTGGATTTTGAATCTTTCATATCAGATATCCAGTTAGCATCAGTGTATCCTTCTAGGACAGCAGGATATCTAGTATAATGCAGTCCATGATTACGAGTGAATCGTAAGTACTTCAGTACTCTTACTATTCCTTTCTAATGCTCGGTTCCTGGATTACTCGTGTATCTGCTTAATTTGCTGACTGCATTAGCTATGTCTGGTCTTGTACAACTAGTTAAGTACATCAGACTTCCTATCACTCAAGAATATTCTAGTTGAGAGACACTCTCACCCTTATTCTTGGATAGGTGTAGATTTGTATCTACTAGTGTTCTGGAAATTCCAGAATCATTTTTGTTGAATTTCTCAAGAATCATGTCAACATAGTGTGATTGACTTAGTATGAGTCCGTTAGATGTCCTTGAGATTTTCATCCCCAACATTACATCAGCCGGTCCCATATCTTTCATATCAAATCTTTTTCAACATATCCTTGGTAGATTTGATCATTTTATCATCACTACCTACAATGAGCATGTCATCAACGTACATGCACATAATGACATAGCCATTTTCTGTGTCCTTGACATAAACACATTTGTCACATTCGTTGATTTTAAATCCATTTGACATCATAGCATTGCTTTAAACCATATAAAGACTTCACCAATTTACAGACTTTCTTTCCTTGTCCAAGAGCAGAAAAACCCTCAGGTTGTTCCATGTAAATTTCTTCATCTAGATCTCCATTTAAGAAAGCTGTTTTCACATCCATTTGATGTATTTCAAGATTTCGCAAAGCTGCGATTGCAAGTATCATCCTAATGGAGGTTATTCTAGTCACAGGAGAATATGTATCAAAGTAGTCTAGGCCTTCTCGTTGATTGTAACCTTTAATTACAAGCCTGACCTTATACTTATCAATTGATCCATCTGCTTTCATCTTTCTCTTGAAAATCCATTTGGATCCTAGCGGTTTACATCCCGGAGGAAGATCCACTAATTCCTAAGTGTGATTTTGAAGGATGGAATCAATTTCGCCTTTAATAGACTCTTTCCACAAGAGTCCCTTTGAAGAGCTTACCGCTTCTTTGAAAGTTCGAGGTTCACCTTCTAGCAAATAGGTCATAAAATATGGACCAAATGACGTTTCCGTCCTTGCTCTTTTGCTACGTCTAGGTTCATTCTCAACTTCATTTTCTTGTTCTTGGTCCTCACAACTATTAGCATGTGTTTGTTTTGACGAACTTGCTTCATCATTGGATTTACATGGAAATACATGTTCAAAGAACATTGCATTTCTAGATTCCATTGTCGTGTTTTTATGTATATCTGGTATGTCAGATTTATAGACCAAGAATCGATGAGCACTACTGTTTTATGCATATCTAATGAAAATGCAATCAACGGTTTTTGGACCTATTTTCACCTTCTTAGGTATAGGTACTGCCACTTTGGCAAGACACCCCCACATTCGTAAGAATTTATAGGAAGGCTTTCTTCATTTCCATAGTTCATATGAGGTCTTGTCTTCTTTCTTTCGGGGTACCTTATTTAAAAGGTAATTGTTAGACAAAATAGCGTCACCCCATATGTTCTGAGGCAATCCAGAACTTATCAGCATTGCATTCATCATCTCTTTCAAGGTACGATTTTTACGTTCTGCAATACCGTTTTGCTGAGAGGAATATGGTGCAGTGGTTTGGTGTATGATTCCGTGTTGTGCACAAAATTCACCAAACGGTGCTACATATTCACCAACTCGGTCACTTCCCAGTCCCTTGATTTTCTTGTTGAGTTGATTCTCAACTTCAGTTTTATAGAGACTAAACTTCTCTATAGCTTCATCCTTGTTTTTCAACAAATATACATAGCAGTATTTGGTGCTATCATCTATAAACGTGATGAAATATTTGTTGCCACCTCTTGTTTGAACAAACTTTAAATCACATATGTCTGTGTGAATTAAATCAAGAGGTTCAGATTTCCTTTCAATAGTTTGAAATGATGACTTTGTTAGTTTTGCTTCAATGCAAACTTCACACTTATGTTTTGGATCAATATTAAATGTGGGAATATGATTCAAGTTAATTAGTCTACGCAAAGTATCATAATTAACGTGTCATAGTCTATCATGCCATAATTGGAAGACTCAAGCAAATAAACTGAAGCATTATCTTTATTGATAGTTCGTTTAACAACAGATACATTGAGCTTAAAAAGCCCTTCAGTTACATATCCCCTACCCACATAAGTACCTTGCCTAGTTAAAACTACTTTATTTGATTCAAACACCATCTTGAACCCATGCTGATTTAGCAGCGAACCGGACACCAGGTTCTTGCGAATTTCAGGTACATACAGCACGTTGTTCAAGCTCAGGGTTATACCAGAGGTTATCTTGAGTATGACTTGACCACGTTCCTTGACGTCAAATGTGGCTGAGTTGCCCATATACAGCTTCTCCCCTTTTGCCTATTCTTCAAAATTATTGAACATCTCCCTGTCAGAGCATATATGACGAGTGGCCCCAGTATCCAACCACCACTCCCTTGTGTTTGACCCAACTAGGTTTGCTTCTGTCACAACTGCAGAGAGATTGATCTCAGATACATCTTTTGAGATCCCAGCAACCACGTTTGCCTCGTGGTTCTTCTTCTTCTTTGGCAACCTGCACTCAGAAGATTTGTGACCCAGCTTGTCACAATTGAAGCACTTCCCTTGAAATTTTGGCTTCTCAGAGACTCCTCCATTTGGACCCAATTTGGACCCTTTACCAAGCTTGTTCTTCTTAGGTTTAGAACTTTGACCGTGTTCAACTACATTGATCTTTGCTTCAGGCACACTGGCATCCTTCTTGTCATACTTCCTGTGATATTCTTCAATACGAAGCTTGAGAATCAGATCCTCGATCTTCATCTCCTTTTGCTTGTGTTTGAGATAGTTCTTAAAATCCTTCCATGAAGGAGGAAGCTTCTCAATAATTGCAGCCACCTGAAAGGTTTCACCCAAGATCATCCCTTCAGCATGTATCTCATGTAGAATCATCTGAAGTTCTTGGACTTGACTCATAACTGTCTTGGAGTCCCCCATCTTGTAATCAAGAAACCGGCCCACAACAAACTTCTTGGATCCAGCGTCCTCAGTTTTGTATTTCCGGTTTAATTACTCCCACAGTTCTTTGGCTGTTTTCTTTGAAGCATAAACGCTATATAACGAATCTGACAGCCCGTTCAGTATGTAATTGCAGCATAGGAAATCAGAGTGGTTCCATGCATCAATAGCATTCCATACCTGAACATCTCGCTCTTCACCACTATTAGGTTTAGGAGCATCTTCAGTCAGGAACCTGCAAAGGTTCAATGTGGTCAGGTAAAACAACATCTTTTGCTGCCACCGCTTAAAATTCGGTCCACTGAACTTATCAGGCTTCTCCATATGATTCATCGGTAATGGTACCGAATTCATATAGGGATTCGCCATCGGAACAGTCCCTTGACTTTTGTATTGGCCCATCACCGGATCAGGCATGTTTCTCACGAATGAGTTAATGGGTGGAGTCATTGTAGGCACAGTAGGCACCGCACCCGGTACTTCACCCACAAGCGAAGGGTTCACAGTCGAAGCATTTGATCCCACAGTTGGGTTTGTGTTCAGGTCTAACGGAAGGCTCGAGTTCTCGTTAAATGCATTCGCTATAGTATCTGAAAACAAGAACATAATTGTTTTAGAGTGACGAAATAATATCGCTGATAAACAAACGATAAGCATAGTGAATCAAGCGATTCAAGATTTCGAAAAGAAATCACAATCAGTGTCGTATAGACCCGATTGTCTAGGTGAAATCAGAATTGATTTCTAAAGATTATCCAAATTTAAACCAATTATAGGTAATGAAATAAGTGTCTTTATAACAGACCCAATTTCCATAGTTTGAAAATGAAATCCAAACGAAATCAGTGTCTTTATAACAGACCCAATTTCCACAGTTTGAAAACGAAATCCAAACGAAATCAGTGTCTATATAATAAACCCAATTTCCACAGTTTGAAACCGGAATCCAAACGAAAGATTTGATGTATCACAATGTGTTAAAACCAGTTTCCACAGTGTGTTAGAACCAGAAAGTTTGAAAACGTTTAAAAGAAAAAAGTTATATAAAAGAAAATAGTCTTAAGATTGTTACTACTGATAATAAGCAATCTGACAATAACCTGTGGATAAGTAAAAACAACTGATAAACCAGCACGTTAGAATTGAGATGAAAGGAACCGAGGCCTGTGTTTCACACGGTGTCCTTAAGACGATTTCGCCATATATTACACCGTATGTGTATAGCGATCGTCTCCCAGGATACAACAGTACAATAGTGGAAGCGCAAAACACAACCACTCTCAGCGAACTCAAACCGAGCTCGAACTTACCAAGAACAAAGAAGAGAAGAAAATATTCGGCTGCTGTATAAGTGTATATTGGAATATTTTTCTGTGAATAGAGACTAGAGTTTTATAGAAACCGAAATTAGGGTTTAGTTGGAAATCCTTGATTAACACGTTTTTGATATGATAAAGGAAATTAAATTAATTAAAGAATAATCTTCCAATTAAATAGATTTATTTCTAATTAAAAACCGATTCTGTATTCTTAGTGATCAAGTAAGAATTCAGAATCCAAAAAATTAATAATTTCCTTATCGGTTGTAAAAACGTTGACTTAGGGAAGTGGCAAAAAGTCAACTGAACTCTCACGGTCCAATCGGAGCGGCATACGCAGGACACGCCTAAACACAAGTCGTGCATTCAGAGGTTCGAGGTCCATGATTTGCACCCAGCCCTGCCCGCGCGAAAGAGAGTCTCTATGCCACACATTTTGATAGCTCATATCACACATTCACTTATATACTACATATAAATGATTTCCCTAAGTAATGCGGGATTCACTTTATTCCCTACACAATGGGTTCACTTTGAGACTCAATTTCTCATTCACTCATTAACTTTTTTGTGAATTTGAGTATACCATTTCGAAGCTCTCACGGAGGAGAATTCGAATCCACTTTAATATTTCATTTTCATGGAATTAATCATACCCAATTTTTGTCCTCTAAATATGAGTTTCTCACAAAATTTTCCAACATTTACTCCCTCCAGAAACACATGTCATCCATGCAGGAGGGTGTTTGGATAAATTTACCTCCTGCATAGACATATATCATCCATACAGGAGGGGGGTAATGCTTACCTCCCTTGTAGGGGGTAAGCAAAAATGGGCTCCTCACAGAGAAAAAAAAATCTTAAGACCATCATTAATTATCCAATAATTTAGTTGCTTCTAATACAGCCAAAAAATAGAGGTGTCAAAATGGATCAAGATGGATTGTAAATTTAAGGCCCATTTAGGTTTAAGGGTCAAATACGGGCCGAATTGTAATTTCTAGGCCCAATAAGGTTTAAGGGCCTATTACCGGCCATGTACGGGCCGGACTTTTTTGTGTGAGGCCCGACTGCCCTACAATATGGCAGAGTCTTGTCTTCAAATGGCCTAATGAGACACAAATTTGACCTTACAAGCTACAGTTGACTTGCAAGTTGCAACTCTTAAATGCAAGCTTATATGCCTATAACTTCTAAATTTTTGCTGGAAATTTTGGATTTTAATACATAAAAGTCGTTTCAAAGCATGCATGTTAATACTTCAAACTCATAGTTGTAGCCTGTAGTGTAGATTTTTCCATGTTCTGGTTGTTGTTGCCTATGTAAGTCGGGGGGGTTTAGTCACGGTACCCTGCCATATCGATATCTCTATATGGACCATATTCAATAAGGAATTATAATAGCAAAAATTCTCGGAAAAACCAAAGCTCCATATTTGATATAGGACAACTTAGTATTGCTTTTGTGACATGAATCTCTCACGTGATTGATTATCTAAATCAGATGATATGATTTTAATTCAGTAGCTCTCATGTGATTGATTATCTATATTACATGACATGATTTGAATTTATCATCTCTCATACGATTAGTTGGTAAAAATTATATGAAGAAGTAGATCACATTCATCGTATACAGTATGATTGATTATTTATATCACATGATATGATTTGAATTCAGAGAACCGTAACATATTTCCTAAGACCATCTTATGATAGACATTTAAGACGATTTGATTGTATTAAATTGTGTCAAGCTTCCCTTTATAAGAGCATGGGCACGATATTACTCTAAACAAGGCTCCAAACCAATTTCTGCTTTCTGGGAACTTCACTTGTCGATTTTTTTAACTTCCCACCACCAATAATTTATTAATTTTCATATTTTCTTGTTGACTCAAATCACCTGCAATGAACGAGGTCTTTGATATCAATTGTTGATGCATACTGCACTGAACCCACTTTCAACTTTCAAGAACATCTTATAATTTGTAACAAAAAATATTTTATTGGTTAAATTGAGAATATATGTGTCATTTCCAGTCAGACTAGCAATAATCTAGACATTAATTTTGACTAAATATATGGATTTTGGGCCACTATGGCCATCATCAGCCACTAGTCCATTAGAACTTGACAGCAATTGCCCTTGCTAGGCTTGTAAGAAGTGGACACACACTATTATTGATGTGGCTTCAGATTCTGGTTCAACGTGTTCTCACTTAGAAGAGGAAAAAAATTTCTCTGCTTTTAGCATATAAATACAAGCCTAGCCTTGTAAAACCATGCAAAACCCAGATAAATATTGTTAACAATTTTCTTCTACATATCAGTTGGTTTTTCAAAAACAACCAGACATGTTGCCTTCCATTACAAGCAAGAATTTATTGGTAAAAATTATGTGAAGAAGTGTATCAGATTCATTGTATGATTGATTATTTATATCACATGACATGATTTAAATTCAGAGCATTGTAACATATTTTAGACGTTAAAGAGGATTTAAATGTATTAAATTGTGTCAAGCTTCCCTTTATCAAGAGCATGGACACGATATGGGCACGATATTTGACTCTAAACAAGGTTCCAAACCAATTTCTGCATTCTGGGAACTTCACTTGTTGATTTTTTTAATTTCCCACCACCAATAATTTTCAAATTTCTTGTTGACTCGATCATTTCCGGTCTACGAGGTCTTTGATATCAATGATCCGCTGACTGAATTGTTGTTGATGCATACTGCACTGAACCCACTTGCAACTTGCAAGAACCTCTTATAATTTATAACAAACAATATTTTATTGATTAAATTGAGAAAATATGTGCCATTTCCAGTCAGACAAGAAATAATCTACACATTAATTTTGACTAAATATCAGCCATTAGAATTGTAGGGTCATGTCAATAGCCTCTTACCAATGTGATGCGACTCTCTAAAAGGAGACTCCAGGACCATGGTTCAAAGCCCATGGCATGTATGTATATATATATATATATATATGTATATATATATTCTTTGTCCTACCTTAAGTGTGAGTGTCCTCTCTCTATTTGTGGGAGTAGTAATCCAGGTTGTGCTAGTAGAGCGTAACTCTAGTAAGATTCTGACAGTTGTTGTATAAAAAAAAAATAATAAATAAATTGTAGGGGCCACAGACCGGACTTTTTTTTTTTTTTTTTGTGAGGCCTGACTGCCCTACAATACGGCAAAATCTTGTCTTCAAATGGCTTGATGAGACACAAATTTGAACTTACAAGCTACAGTTGACTTGCAACTCTTAGATGAAAGCTTGTATGCCTATAACTTCAAATTTTTCGCTGGAAATTTTGGATTTTAATGAATAAAAGTCGTTTCAATGCATGCATGTTAATACTTCAAACTCATAGCTATAGTGTAAATTCCTCCGTGTTCTAGTTGTTAAGAAATTATGTTATGTGATATGAATGTCTTACGTGATTGATTATCTGTATTATCAGGATTCTCTGCTATGCACTTGAGAATATGACTTTGTATTTAAAAATAATGAAAATGAAATAAATAAAAGAAATAAACGACAGTCATTGATTACAACAGATCTATATAAGACATGACAAAAATCAGCTCAGTAGAGAATCCAAATTCATATATTACATGACATGATTTGAATTCATCATCTCTCATACAATTAGTTGGTAAAAAGTATATGAAAAAATAGATAACATTCATCATATACAATATGATTGATTATTTATGTCACATGACATGATTTAAATTCAGAGAACCGTAACATATTTCCTAAGACCATCTTATGATAGACATTAAAGACAATTTGATTGTATTAAATTGTGTCGAGCTTCCTTTATCAAGAGCATGGGCATGATATTTGGCTCTAAACAATTTCTTGAAACTTCACTAGTCGATTTTTTTAACTTCCCACCACCAATAATTTGTTAATTTTCATATTTTCTTGTTGACGTACTCAAATCACTTCCAATGAACGAGGTCTTTGATATCAATGATCTGCTGACTGAATTGTTGTTGATGCATACTGCACTGAACCCACTTGCAACTTGCAAGAACATCTTATAATTTATAACAAACAATATTTTATTGATTAAATTGAGAAAATATGTGTCATTTCCAGTCAGACAAGAAATAATCTAGACATTAATTTTGACTAAATATCAGCCATTAGAATTTGCAGCAATCTTCCTTGCTAGTCGCCTAGCCTTGTAAAATGTGGGCACACATTGTTATTGATGTGGCTACTGGGTGCGGATTTTGCCATTTTGGTTAAACGTGTTCACACTTAGAAGTAGAAAATATTTGCTCTGCTTTAGTACATAAATACAAGCCTAGCCTTGTAAAACCATGCACACTCCTAAGACCGACCAACCAGCCCAGCTCCAAATTGTTCAAAAACCTCCAGACATGTTGCCTTCCATTACAAGCAAGAATTCAATCCTGCATTGCTCATTATTGTTCATTTCGATTATTCTATCATGTATGCCATCTCCTGTTCTTGCACAGACTGGAAACGAGACGGATAGACTTGCTTTACTTGCAATCAAAGCAAAGATTACTCAAGACCCTTTTGGTTTATCTAGCTCGTGGAACGATTCCGTCCATTTTTGCGACTGGAAAGGAGTCATTTGCGGCAAGCTTCATCAAAGAGTGATCACTTTGAACCTGAGCCACCATGATTTGGTTGGTTCACTGCCTCCTCAGATTGGAAACCTTACCTTTCTTAGAGGTATCTCCCTTGAACAGAACTACTTCCATGGCCAAATCCCGCAAGAAGTAGGCCGTCTGTTCAGGCTCAAGTACCTTAACTTGTCAAATAATTCGTTTTCCGGAGAGATCCCAGCTAATCTCTCCGGGTGTTCTAGCCTTGTCTGGCTTCGTTTGGGGTTCAACAACTTGTTTGGAAGAATCCCAAGTCAGCTCGGATCATTGCAGAAGCTTGAGAGAGTTCAGCTTCACTACAACAACCTCAGTGGACCAATTCCAGAATCTTTAGGCAACCTTTCTTCTGTCAGATCATTGTCCATGTCAATCAACAGTTTAGAGGGAAGCATTCCTGAATCTCTTGGCCGTTTGAAGACTTTGAATTTTCTCGGACTTGGAGTAAATCGTTTATCTGGTACAATTCCTGATTCAATTTACAATCTTTCGTCTGTTATGATCTTCACTTTACCATTCAATCAACTGCAAGGAGTTTTGCCGTCAAACTTGGGCTTCACTCTTCTTAGTTTGCAAGTCTTGAATATTGGTCACAACCTATTCACCGGACCTCTTCCAGAGTCATTATCCAATGCTTCAAATCTTGTCGAATTTGATATAAATGGAAGTAACTTCACAGGGAAAGTTAATATCGATTTTGGTGGTTTATCTGGTCTTTGGAGCCTAGTTCTTGCCTCCAATCAACTTGGAAAAGGCGAAGCTGACGACTTGAACTTCCTGAATTCTCTGACAAAATGTAGAAATTTGCAGATACTTGATCTAAGCGATAACAGATTTGGTGGGGTGTTGCCTGATTCTATAGGTAGCCTCTCAACCTACCTGGTTCAATTAAAATTGGGCGGAAATCAATTTTCTGGAAGCATCCCTACCGAGATTGAGAACCTTGTTAACTTGACAGAGTTAACAATGGAAAAAAACAATTTGGCAGGGAGCATTCCTTTAGTCATCGGAAATCTTCGGATGATAAGGCGACTACATTTGTCTGAAAATAATTTTTCAGGGCTCATTCCATCATCCATTGGCAACATAACCCAATTGTATGCACTCCACCTTGAAAAGAACAGGTTAACTGGGAGCATCCCTTCAACTTTCGAAAGCCTCCTACGCTTGCAAGAACTCGATCTTTCTCAAAATAATCTTCAAGGATTCATTCCCAAAGAAGTTATCGGGCTTTCTTCGTTAACCATTTCCCTAAACCTAGCTCATAACCAACTCACTGGACCCTTGCCATCAGAAGTTGGTAACTTGAAAAATCTTGGATACTTGGATGTTTCTGATAATAATTTGTCTGGTGAAATTCCTAGTAGCCTTGGCAGTTGTGTAACCTTGGAACACCTTCACTTGGAAGATAACTTATTTGATGGAACCATCCCCACATCTTTTAGCTCCTTGAGAGGTCTTACAGACTTGGATCTTTCAAACAACAACTTGTCTGGCCAAATTCCAGACTACCTTCCGCGGCTTGCTCTTACAAATTTAAATCTTTCTTTCAACCATTTCGTTGGAGAGGTACCGAGAGATGGTGTTTTCAGGAATGCATCTGCCATATCGATAGCTGGTAATGATAATATTTGTGGAGGTGTACCGGAATTGAAGTTGCCACCATGTACTCGCAGTGCAAAGAAAGGAAGAAAAATGTCTAGAGGACTCAAGCTGATGATTCTGCTACTTTCTGGACTTGTGGGACTAGTTTTGATCGCGTCTCTTCTGATCATCAATCGATTAAGGAAGATGAAAAATGTGACATCTACAGAATCTTCATCAACCAAGAAGGATTTGCTTCTAAAAGTCTCATATGAAAGTCTCCTTAAAGCTACTGGTGGATTTTCTTCAGCTAATTTAATCGGTTCTGGAAGCTTTGGCTCTGTTTATAAAGGAATTCTTGATTCAAACCAGAAAGTCGTTGCTGTGAAAGTTCTTTACCTGCATCAACCTGGAGCTTTAAAGAGCTTCATTGCTGAATGTGAAGCTTTAAGAAACATTCGCCATCGGAATCTTGTGAAAATCTTAACTGCTTGCTCAAGTGTAGACTTTCAAGGTAATGATTTCAAAGCTTTAGTCTATGAATTCGTACCCAACGGAAGTCTAGAGAATTGGTTGCACCCGGATCCCTATGCAGATGATTTGAATGGCGGACCGAGGATTCTAAGCCTTCTCCAAAGGTTGAATATTGCCATTGATGTGGCTTCTGCACTGGATTATCTTCATCACCACTGCCAAAATCCAATCGTTCACTGTGATTTAAAGCCAAGCAACATTCTTCTAGACAATGGTATGACTGCACACGTTGGTGATTTCGGTTTAACAAGGTTCATTCCAGATGCCACAAATGGATCTCGTCCGAATCAAAGCAGCTCAATTGGTCTGAAAGGAACAGTTGGGTATGCAGCACCAGGTAATGTTGATCTGCTGTTTTATTTTATAACAAAAGATTCAATTTCTGTGGTTGATGCATGTCTCTTAATTTCTTCCAGAATCATATCTTAATCACTCTTAATCATATCAGCAATCCTGTAAAAGGCTGATACATTTAGAAATGTAATATGCTAAGCTTCCTAACTTGTAAAACTACAATTTGTTATGTGTAGAGTATGGCATGGGAAGTCAAGTGTCAACATATGGTGATGTATACAGCTATGGGATACTCTTGTTGGAGATGTTTACAGCTAAAAGGCCAACAGATGAAATGTTTAAAGACGGATTAGATCTCCACTGTTTCGTTCAGATGGCATTGCCTGAACGAACCTCAGAAGTTCTAGATCCACTCTTTGTCGCTGGAGGGAGAGACAAGGAAGACGAAGACGAAGACGAAGAAGAAGAAAAAGGATACATCAGACAGAACCAAGTACATCATTTACAGGAGAGTTTGATCACTATACTCAAAATTGGAGTTGCTTGCTCAGTGAAATTCCCAAGAGACCGAATGGACATCAGTGATGTTGTAAAAAATCTGCATATGATCAGAAGCACTCTTCTTCAATATGGGGTGAACTAAAACTCATGCTGCAGACTAAACTTGAAGTTAAAATCTTTAGTTTCAGTATCTACTGGTGTACTGCAAGATCATTTTCGTCACTTGTAAAGAACCTGTGTTTTTTTGGTTACGAAAATAAGATCTGCAAAAGAATTGATTGCTAATGTTCATGTATTAGGTTGAGGTCAAGAAATAGGGGACAACATTTATAACATAAATATCACTATATCAGCATCATCAAAACTTTAACAAATATAATTTATTGGATCCAAGTTCAATAACTTATAATTTATTGTGGTATATATAGCAGGTGTTACTATGCAATTCAAATCTTGAATTACTTGACATTTGACAGTGTGAGACAGATTATTTTGAACATACATATATACAAGTCTTAAAATATAATCTGACAGCTTGTAGAGTTGATTCTCACCTGAGTCTTCTTCTATTCCTATTACTAGATCTAAGAAAAGAGTCTCTGATTGCATACAGATTTTTATGAGGAACAGAGAAGTTAATGGCAAATCTTATAAGTACTTTTGAGAAAAGCATTTTTTTGGAGAAGTTACTTCAAATTTTCAAGCACTCTGAATTTGTTTTATCTTGGCCAAATTATGGTATTGTTTATTTTGAGTTTAATTAATAATAAAATGTCAGAAGCACTTTTGATGATACTAAAAGCATTTCAAAACACTCTTAGATCAAACTTGAAGCCCTTGTTGGGTTGGGGCCAAACCCATGAAATGTAATTGACTTGTCTGAGTGAGTATCTGTTAACATCTGAATTTTAAAATATATGTGAACAGTGACGGACCCAGAAATTTTAACCAAGTGGGGTATTTGAACAAAATAACAATTATATATATATAAAAAGTAATAAAATAAAATGAATCATAATAATATATGAACTATTTTAATACAATCAATACAAATTTGAGATTTTAGGGTTTATTAATAGTAAAATAAAAATTATTAGAAATAATAATAAATAATTTAATATAAAATAAAATTGAATTAGGTTACCAAAGCAATGGAAAGATAATAAAATAAAATAAAAAATACATAAAAAGATGTGAAGGTTGGGACTTGAACACGCCACAGAAAAGTTAAAGGATGGAACAAGACCAGCTCTGCTTGTGGACAATATCCCTCACTGACTGTTAAGTATTATATATATATATATATGTGTGTAAAGAACAAATAAATTTGTTTTCAAACAAAATTTGTGGTAGGGCACGGGTCCCACCTGATTTTAAAGTGGGTCCGCCCCTGGATGTAAATATAGATGTGAATTTCAATTAAAAAGTCTGAGTCCATGACTTGACTTGCTCGTGTAAATGTGTCGACTGTCAATTGATCGACCAAATAATTAAAGTTTCTTTGTAGTTTAATGAGTTTTCAACATGTGAAAAGTCAAAAGTACAACAAATCCTGAAACATCTGCGAATTTCCAATATTTCTGCCGAAGAAACAAAACAAAAATGTTTTCCTATTGTTTTAACTTTTAAGAACTTTCCCTGAAATTTCCTCTGCATTTACAAAATTGTCCAAGTAGAAACTATGCTTGCAAAATAAATAATAGAATGGGGATTGAATTCAAAATAGATTCTTGCAATATAGCAGAGAATACTTAAATTTCATAGATTCCCAGAACAATGAAGAGTACCAAAACTTCCAGGTTAGAGTTCTTAGTTTTCTTATTATATGTTCTTCTCTATTACTTGCAGTCTCTCTCTCACTGTGCGAAGCTTGGAAGTGAAACGGATAAAGTAGCTTTACTGGCTTTCAAGAACCAGGTAGCTGATGATCCCTTTGGAGCCTTGAGTGCCTGGAATGATTCCCTGGATTATTGCCAGTGGCATGGTGTTACTTGTGGCGCAAGACATCGAAGAGTTACAGCTCTACATCTCAACAACCAGAGTTTGACAGGTTCCATCTCTCCTTATATAGGAAACCTGACATTTCTCAGAAGTATCAATCTTCAATCCAACAATTTCTATGGTAAGATCCCGTTAGAAATTGGCAACTTGTTTCGATTACAATACATCATATTCAGTCTGAATATGTTGCAGGGCGAGATTCCTGTCAGTCTCACTCGTTGTTCGGAACTCAGTTTTCTGGACTTGGTCATGAACAAGCTTGAAGGGAGAATTCCTGATGAACTAGGCACTCTATCCAAGTTAGTTGGACTTGGACTTGCCATTAACAATCTAACTGGACCTATCCCTCCGTCACTTTCGAACCTCTCTCTTGTAGAGAAATTTTCTCTGTCAGAGAACAGCCTCAGCGGCTACATCCCCGTTGAGCTTGGCAGGCTCCAAAGGCTGAAGATGTTCCAAATCTCTTCCAACAAATTCTTAACAGGTCCGATTCCCATCCAACTTTTCAATATTTCTTCAATGGAATATTTTGCTGTGGCAGAAAACCAACTTATTGGAGAAATCCCACCTTACATTGGATTTACGCTTCCCAATATCCGCATCCTTCTCTTAGGAGGTAATAGGTTTACTGGGCCAATACCTCATTCAATATCTAATGCAAGTAAAGTAGAACATCTAGATTTTGCCTTGAACTTTTTTACTGGGTCGATACCATTAAATTTGGGAAACTTGAAAAATCTGAATAGGCTCAATTTTGGCGTAAATAACCTCGGAACTGGGAAAGTTGATGACCTTAGCTTTCTCAACTCTTTAGTGAACTGTACCTACTTAGAAGTACTTGCATTTGGCAATAACAGTCTAAGTGGGATGTTGCCCACTTCTGTTGCTAATTTATCTACCCATCTTAGCTATTTATATATGGGAGCAAACCGGATATCGGGTAGCATCCCAACAGCTATAGGAAACCTCAGAAGTTTGATTCTACTAGGAATTGAGAAGAATTTTCTCACAGGAAGGGTTCCGATTTCTGTTGGATATCTCTCAAACCTACAAGAATTGTCCTTATTTGGAAACAGTCTTTCTGGTGAAATTCCTGAATCCATTGGAAATTTAACATTCTTGACAGAACTTATTTTATATGAAAATGCTTTACAAGGAAGCATACCTTCAAATTTAGGAAACTGCCAGCATTTACAGAATTTAGATCTCTCAGCAAACCGCCTTTCTGGGACCATACCTGTTCAGGTTATTGGTCTGCCTTCCTTATCAGGATGGTTGGACTTGTCTCGCAATCGTTTATATGGCCCCATACCTCTGGAAGTTGGTAACCTGAAAAGCATCCGGCTATTGTACTTATCAGAGAACAGATTATCAGGTGAAATTCCAAGCTCGCTTGCAAATTGCATTGGCCTGGAGGGCCTATCTTTGGACGGTAATTCCTTTCAAGGACCCATCCCTTCACCTTTGAGTTCTTTGAAAGGTCTCGAAGACCTTGATCTTTCACGTAACAACTTTTCTGGGAAAATCCCAAATTTTCTGCACACGTTTCCTTTCTTACAAAGATTAAACCTGTCCTTCAATCATTTTGAGGGCGAGGTACCAAAAGAAGGCCGGATCTTCAGAAATGCAAGTGCAATTTCATTAATAGGAAATGATAGGCTTTGTGGTGGTATTCCAGAATTGCATTTACATAGTTGCACTTCCAGGGGCTCCAGGAAATTATGGCACCAACTCACTTTCAAAATAGTAATTCTAACAGTCCCGTCGGCTACTTGCTTGCTTACACTATGTTGCCTAGTAATTCTGTTTAGGAGGAGAAAAGGAAGCAGAAAAGCTTTGGTTGAAAATCCTGTGGTGGAGGATAAGTACTTGAAGATTTCCTATGCAGAGCTCCTAAAAGCAACAGAAGGGTTCTCTTCTGCCAATTTGATAGGCATTGGAGGCTACGGTTTGGTGTATAAAGGAAGTCTTGGCCTGGAAGAAACAACTGTTGCAGTGAAGGTGCTAGATCTTCAACAAAGGGGAGCTTCGAAAAGCTTCGTAGCTGAATGTGAAGCCTTGAGGTGCATCAGGCATCGGAATCTTGTGAAATTGGTCACTTCTTGCTCAAGTGTTGATATGAAAGGTAACGAATTCAAGGCTTTAGTTTATGAGTTCATGCCTAACGGAAGTCTAGAGAACTGGTTACATCGAAAAGAAGATGAACAACAACAACATCAGAGGCCAAATTTGACTATAATGCAAAGGCTGAGCATAGCAATTGATGTGGCTAATGCATTGGAATATCTCCATCACAATTGCCATACGTGCATTGTCCATTGCGATCTGAAGCCAAGCAATGTCCTTCTTGATGATGATATGGTTGCCCATGTGAGCGATTTCGGGTTAGCAAGACTCCTTCAAGTTCATGATAACTCTCAAGATCAAACCAGCTCAAGTGGGTTAAAGGGCTCCATCGGCTATATTGCTCCAGGTAACTAACATCAACCAATTTTATTATACAGTTCAATTTATTTTAGTATTTTCAATCAAAGAGACTGTTTTTTTGTTCTATCATCAATACTAATGAAAATTGCTTAAAAGCACACAGAGTATGCAGTGACCGGAGAGGTTTCAACCTCCGGAGATGTGTACAGCTTTGGAATCGTGTTGCTTGAAATGTTCACAGGAAGAAGACCGATTGATGACATGTTCACTGAACGCCTCAGCCTTCACAACTTTGCAAAGGCAGCTATTCCGGATCAAGTGATTGAAATAGTCGAACCAACGATTCTTGAAGAAGCACTTCAAGTTCAAGATTGCAGTTTCAATCATCAGAAACTGAAACCAACCTGGAAGAGCCAAATTCATGAAATCCTGCTCTCAATTCTGAGAGTTGGAGTGTTGTCCTCAGCAGAATCACCAAGTGACAGAATTCAGATCAAAGAGGTCATCAAAGAATTGCAAGACATCCGAAAAATTATTCTTGCAATGGGATTATAGATCAAATTATATATTAACAAAAGACATATATGCATGCTTTTCTGGTGTATTAAAAACGTGAGAATCAAAATTAAGTGAAAGTGCTTCCAGGCTTCCACTAGGAATCACTTTTTCTTTTCTTTTTTTATTTTTGTAATTGAAGTTTAATAAAGAATGCCATGTTTGACTTAACAAGTTGGTGATGACTGATGACTTATTATTATTAATATTGTGATGGGTCTGGTTGGTAACTATGCTATTTAATTTGTTTCCCCAATTTGTAGCACAACACTCTCAGCAGTAATCAACTTGGCCACTTTTTCATATATTTTTATATATATATATATATATATATATATTAAAAATTGATAGTATACGATAAACAAATCAGGTTTAACGAAATCTGTCGAGATCAACCATTATATGCATGCTCTAGAATTTTGGAGGGACCAATTTGAAAAACAATCAACCAGAATTGAAGTCTTTGTAATGAAAACGATTCAGTTTTCACGAGTGGTGGTGCACATGAAATGTCACAAAGTGTGAGACAGATTATTATGAACATGCATATATACAAGTCTTAAAATATAATCTGACAGCTTGTAGAGTTGATTCTCACCTGAGTCTTCTTCTATTCCTATTACTAGATCTAAGAAAAGAGTCTCTGATTGCATACAGATTTTTCAGGATATCTTTCATTGGCATCCGCTCTCTTGGAGATGTTGTGGAACAAGCAAGTCCGATTCTCATCACTGAAACCAGGTGTTCTTCTATTTCACCACTTGGTATACCGCCTTGGGGATCATTGTCTGAGATTATTGCTTTCTCTTCTTTGTGATTTGGACTTATTTCTTCATCATTTTCTTCTTCGAAGAACATTGATGGGTCGATAATATCCGTAACATGGTTAGGTAAAGCCATCAAGACAAAATTGTATATGCTCAGATCATCTTCAAACTTGCTATCGGTAGGTCTTTTTCCTGTAAACATCTCCAGCAGTAATACACCATAGCTGTATATATCTCCAAGTATGGAAACCTGACCACTTATATACTCTGAAATTTGAAATTTTGGATTTTAGACACATAAACAAGCATACTTCATGCAATTTAACATATTTTAAAAGAGGATATTAGTAATTGGACTTCTGAAATAGTGACCAGACTCATGTGTGCTTGAATTATTAGTTAAAGAAATGGTAATCATGAACTAAAATGTGATTAATCAGGTTGAAAACAGTACCTGGAGGGATGTATCCGATGGAACCTTTCAATCCAACTGAGATGGGCTGGTTTTTAGATGGATTATTTGATGCTTCAAAGAGGAACCTTGCCAATCCGAAGTCCCCAACATGGGCTGTCATATCATCATCAAGGAGTACATTGCTTGGCTTTAAATCACAGTGAATAATGGGAGTTTCACAATCGTGATGGAGATAATACAATGCGGAAGCAACATCAATTGCTATTTTCAGTCTTTGCATTAGGCTCAATTTCTTGTTTCTGTGTTGCTCTGCATCACTTGAATGTAGCCACTGGTCCAGACTTCCATTGGACATGTACTCAAACACTAGAGCTTTAAAGTCATTCCCTTCATGATCAATACTTGAGCAAGCAGTTATGATCTTGAGGATATTCCGATGTCTTATATTTCTCAAAGCATTGCATTCGTCAATGAAACTCCTTGCTGATGAAGATTTGGCAACTTAATTGCAACCATTGTTCGTCAGCGAAATTATTAGTAGATTTTGAGATGTCCCAGTAAGACAGGCCTGGTTGACCGTCATTAGAGGACAATGCAGTGGAATGTCTTCTAGATTTCTTTACTATAAGATAAAATACTAAAAGAACACAACAGCAGAAGTGCAAATGTGACTACAGCAATTACTAGGATTACATTGGGAGTGAGAAGTTTTCCAGGTTTTTTCCTGTAGCACACAGGTAAAAGTAGTTCGGAGACACCAGAGCTTATCATTTCCAGTGAGGGAAATGCCACCTGCGTTTGCAAATATCCCTTCTCTTGATACTTCACCATCAAGTTCACTGAAAGAAAGATCGAGATGTCTAAGAGATACAAGCTTGCTGAGAAATTCGGGAATCTGGCTAGTTAAGTTACTGCTCGGAAAATCTAATTCTTCCAAACCTCTCAGATTTTCCAAAGATGTTGGAATATTCCCTTCAAATGTGTTACACCCCAAACGCAGATATGCCAAACTCGTACTCCTGGTTTTTCTTCTACATACTAACAGTTGGTTTTTCAAAAATCACCAGACATGTTGCCTTCCATTACAAGCAAGAATTCAATCCTGCATTGTTCATTATTGTTCATTTCAATTATTCTATCATGTATGCCATCTCCTGTTCTTGCAGAGACTGGAAACGAGGTGGATAGACTTGCTTTACTTGCAATCAAAGCAAAGATAACTACAGACCCCTTCGGTTTAGCAAGCTTGTGGAACGATTCTGTCCATTTTTGTGACTGGAAAGGAGTCATTTGCGGCAAGCTTCATCAAAGAGTGATCACTTTGAACCTGAGCCACCATGATTTGGTTGGTTCACTGCCTCCTCAGATTGGAAACCTTACCTTTCTTAGAGGTATCTCCCTTGAACAGAACTACTTCCATGGCCAAATCCCACAAGAAGTAGGCTGTCTGTTCAGGCTCAAGTACCTTAACTTGTCAAATAATTCGTTTTCCGGAGAGATCCCAGCTAATCTCTCCGGGTGTTCTAGCCTTGTCTGGCTTCGTTTGGGGTTCAACAACTTGTTTGGAAGAATCCCAAGTCAGCTCGGATCATTGCAGAAGCTTGAGAGAGTTCAGCTTCACTGC
The DNA here is from genome assembly GCA_035582765.1 of Acer negundo. Taxonomy (NCBI): domain Eukaryota; kingdom Viridiplantae; phylum Streptophyta; class Magnoliopsida; order Sapindales; family Sapindaceae; genus Acer; species Acer negundo. The sequence goes on along the minus strand of CM069243.1, from coordinate 19,647,640 downwards.
AACAACCTCAGTGGACCAATTCCAGAATCTGTAGGCAACCTCTCTTCTGTCAGATCATTGTCCATGTCAATCAACAGTTTAGAGGGAAACATTCCTGAATCTCTTGGCCGTTTGAAGACTTTGAATTTTCTCGGACTTGGAGTAAATCGTATATCTGGTACGATTCCTGATTCAATTTACAATCTTTCGTCTATTACGATCTTCACTTTACCATTCAATCAACTGAAAGGGGTTTTGCCGTCAAACTTGGGCTTCACTCTTCTTAGTCTGCAAGTCTTGAATATTGGTCGCAACCTATTCACCGGACCTCTTCTAGAGTCATCATCCAATGCTTCAAATCTTGTCGAATTTGATATAAATGGAAGTAACTTCACAGGGAATGTTAATATCGATTTTGGTGGTTTATCTGGTCTTTGGAGCCTAGTTCTTGCCTCCAATCAACTTGGAAAAGGCGAAGCTGACGACTTGAACTTCCTGAATTCTTTGACAAAATGTAGAAATTTGCTGATACTTGATCTAAGTGATAACAGATTTGGTGGGGTGTTGCCTGATTCTATAGGCAGCCTCTCAACCCAACTGGTTCAATTAAAATTGGGCAGAAATCGATTATCCAGAAGCATCCCTACCGAAATTGAGAACCTTGTTAACTTGACAGAGTTAACAATGGAAAAAAACAATTTGGCAGGGAGCATTCCTTTAGTCATCGGAAATCTTCGGATGATAAGGCGACTATATTTGTCTGAAAATAATTTTTCAGGGCTCATTCCATCATCCATTGGCAACATAACCCAATTGTATGCACTCCACCTTGAAAAGAACATGTTAACTGGGAGCATCCCTTCAACTTTCGAAAACCTCCTACGCTTGCAAGAACTCGATCTTTCTCAAAATAATCTTCAAAGATTCATTCCCAAAGAAGTTATCGGGCTTTCTTAGTTAACCATTTCCCTAAACCTTGCTCATAACAAACTCACTGGACCCTTGCCATCAGAAGTTGGTAACTTGAAAAATCTCGGATACTTGGATGTTTCTGACAATTACTTGTCCGGTGAAATTCCTAGTAGCCTTGGCAGTTGTGTAACCTTGGAACACCTTCACATGGAAGATAACTTCTTTGATGGAACCATCCCCACATCTTTTAGCTCTTTGAGAGGTCTTACAGACTTGGATCTTTCTGTTAGAAATCAGACTCTACACAACCATTAAACACCATCACAACCATGAAACAATGCTCTCAAAATGAGAGAAAAAACAGACAATAAACACTCAATATTTTTGCTAACATTCGTAAACATTTTCATTGAACTTTTTATATGAGTACAAGGATCAATAACAGCCATACACTATCACCAAAAATACTAGTACTTGGACAATGTCATTAGGTAGACAATGTCCTTAAAGTCAGAACAGCCATGCTTTACACCATAATAATACCAACTAAAGTAAACTAATACATTACAAACCAACTAAAGATAAAATGAACTATTACAACCATAAGCAACTAAATTCTAACAACCATAAGCTATAAAGTACCTAGAAAAGTTTCAATATTTAACACTCCTCCTTGAAACTTTTCTTAGAGACTCCAAGCTTGGTTCGTAAAACCATAAATTGACCACAAGGAAGAGCCTTGGTAAGTATGTCTGCCATTTGCTCCTCTGATTTGCAATGCAGCAACTGAATATAACCATTTCTTTCTGCCTCTCTTATAGCATGAAACTTTACATTGATGTGCTTAGTTCTTCCATGTTGGACATGATTTTTAGCAATAGAAATTGCTGACTTATTATCACACCATAAGATAGTAGGTTCATCTTGTGCATATTCCAGATATGTCAACACTTTTCTGATCCATATAGCTTGGTTTGATGCTGCAGCTGCAGCAATATACTCAGCTTCTGCTGAGGATTGAGCCACCACCTCTTGCTTCTTTGAATTCCATGAAAACACACCACTTCCAAGTGAGAAAACATAACCAGTTGTGCTCTTGGAATCATCCACAGAGCCTGCCCAATCACTGTCAACAAACCCTTCCAGTTTTCCATCACCACTGCCATACCAAATTCCAAAATCAATAGTACATTTCAGGTACCTCAACACTCTTTTACCAACACCAAGATGTGTCAAACTTGGTGAATGCATAAATCTTGAAAGCAAACTTGCTGGAAATATCAAGTCGGGTCTGGTGGCTGTCAAGTAAAGCAAACTGCCCACCAGACTCCTGTACTGAGTCATATCAGCCTTATCATCACCATCTGCCTTTGAAAGCTTCTCATTTGTAGCTAATGGAGTTGAAACTAGATTGCAATTCTCCATTTTAAACTTTCTCAGCATATCCATTGCATACTTCCTCTGTGAGAGGAAAATTCCATCCTTGGATTGGTCCATTTCCATCCCCAAAAAGTAATTCATCACTCCAAGGTTTGTCATCTCAAAGACTTGAAGCACTCTCTCTTTAAACTTAACAATCTCATCATGATTATTTCCAGTAACTAGTAAATCATCCACATAAAATGACACAATGATTTTGTTTCCATTTCCATCGGTCTTCACATAGAGAGTAGTCTCATTTTGACTCCTCCTGAATCCAATATGCTGAAAGTGATCATCTATTCTGCTATACCAGGCTCTTGGAGCCTGTTTCAATCCATACAAAGCTTTATGAAGCCTACACACCTTGTCTTCATGGCCTGAAACCAAGAAACCACAAGGTTGCTCAATGTATATTTCTTCTTCCAGGATTCCATTCAGGAAGGCTGACTTGACATCAAGGTGATAAATTTTCCAACCACAATTAGCTGCTAAAGCTACAAGCAGTCTTATTGTTTCATGCCTTGCTACTGGTGCAAAAGTATCACTATAATCAACACCAGCCATTTGAGAATACCCTTTCACCACAAGTCTAGCCTTGTGCTTGTCAATGGAGCCATCCGGGTTCAACTTGGTTCTATAAATCCATTTGACCCCAATTACTTTTCTGTCTTTAGGCCTTGAAGTCAATTCCCAAGTACCATTCTTGTTAATCATAGCTAATTCCTCTTTCATTGCATCATTCCATATTTTCAACATTGATGCTTCTTCAAAACTGGAAGGCTCACTGACTGCAAAGCTACAATTCTCATAAATTTTTTTTAAGGATTTGGTTTTAAGCACTGGAGAATCAGATTCAGCAACTAGTTCTTCATTTTCAATTTCAGCTTCATTTTGAACATTAACTGCAATAGGATCAACATCTAGATCAGATGGTTGTGCACTTCTTTGAATCTGATCATTCTCCCAATCCCAATAAGCATCCTCATCTACTTGAATGTCCCTGCTGATGGTAAGCTTATTTGTCTGCAAATTGAACACCTTGTAGCCTTTTGAGTTTGCTGTATAACCCAAGAAGACTCATATCTCGACTTTATCATCTAATTTGGATCTTTTAGCAGCTACAACATCTGAGTAGTAAATTGATCCAAAAGTTTTTAGGTGCTTAACAGAAGGTTTGATTCTAGACCAGGCCTCAAGTGGAGTTTTCCCTTGAACAGCTTTAGTTGGAAGTCTGTTCAAGAGATATACTGCTGCATGCACTGCTTCTGCCCAAAACCTTTTTGGTAACTTCTTCTCTACCATTAAGCATCTAGCCATCTCCATGACAGTTCTGTTCTTCCTCTCAGAGACACCATTCTGCTGAGGAGTATAGCTTACTGTCAATTGATGTCTTATTCCCATCTCTTCACAAAAATCATTGAACTTATTAGAGGTATACTCCTTGCCATTGTCTGACCTTAACATCTTTAATTTGCAGCCACTTTCATTTTCAACCATGGCTTTGAACCTTTTAAAAACACAAAAGGTTTGAGCCTTGCTTGACAGGAAATAAACCCAAGTCATTCTAGTCAAATCATCTATAAACATGATGAAGTATGTGTTTTGACTTAGGGAAGGTACACTCATTGGACCACATAGGTATGTGTGAACAAGTTCAAGCTTGTCTTTTGCTCTTGCAATAGTATTTGATGGAAATGGCTTCCTATGTAGCTTCCCCAGTTGACAAGCATTACAGACATCATCAATGCAATTAATTTCAGGCATATCACTGACCATATCATTGGACTGCAAATATTTCAAGGCATTTAAGTTGAAATGACCATATCTCTTGTGCCACAAAATAGAATTATCATGCTTAGAAACAAGTGCTGAGTGATTCACTTGATCCAAGCTCAAAGGAAAGCTGTTATTGCACATCTCAACCTTGACAATTTCAATACCATTTGAATCTAATATAATGCAGCTATTCCTTTTAAATGAGAGTGAGTATCCTTTCTTCAATAATTGAGCAACACTTAACAAATTCTGGTCTAAATCAGGAATTAGCAAAACATCATGTATTAATTTGGGACCTTTACTGGTATGGATTGAAACAATACCTTTTCCAGCAGCCTGAACAATCTGGCCATTTCCAAGCTTCACTTTTGTTCTGTCAGTCATATCCAGTGAGGTAAAAAGGCTCAAATCCCTTGCCATGTGACTTGTGCATCCACTATCAACATACCAAGCATCTTTAGAAATAGAAAAGCATGCTTGAGTAGCCATGAACAAGTGATCTTCTACATGAGGTTGTCCATTAGTGTAGTTGGCCTGTTGTATAGGATGTGACTGAGATTGGTTTTGCTTGTGTCTGCAAAACTTTTCTCTATATCCCCATTTCTTGCAATGATTACATTGAATTTGAGGCTTGCCTTTGTACCAACAATCCTTTGACAAATGGTTTGTCCTTTTACAAGTTGAGCAAGGAGGAAACTTGCCTTTTGCTGCAGAATCTGTTGAGGTTCCATCCATCTTTCCTTTCCCCTTTTGATCAGCATTTCTCTTGTCAAAGTTCTGCTTCTTTTGATCTTTTTGACCATGTTGCTTCCATTTGTGCCTTGCTTGAAAAGCTCCCTCGGTCACATCATCACTTCTCATGGAAATCCTTTGCTCTTGAGCTTGCAACTTGCTTATCATTTCTGAAATGGTCAGCTTTTTTAAATAACAAGACTCCTCAATAGCAGCTACTTTAGCTTCAAATTTTTCAGGCAAGCTGATCAACATCTTTTCCACCACTTTGAAATCCTCCACTGTCTCACCATAGAGTCTCATTTGATTCACCAGTTCTGACAACTTGGAGGAGTAATCTTTGACAGTTTCAGATTCTTTCATCTTCAATATTTCAAACTCTTTTTTGAGAGTCAATAACTTGACTGATCTCAACCTTTCACTGCCCTCATATCTTCCCTTCAACTCATCCCATATCTCCTTTGCTGTCTCTAGGTGCATGATACTTGTGAAAACAGCATCTGTCAAAGCTGAATGCAGACATGCAACAGCCTTTTCTTTCTTCATTTTCTCCTCCTCACGTTGCTTAATTTGAGCTATGGTAGGATTAGCTCTAAGTGGTGGAATTTGCTTGTCCTGGTCTACAAATTCCCACAAGCCAAAGGACTTCAGGTATGACCTCATTTTAACTACCCAAATCTGGTAGGTTTCCCCAGAAAACCGAGGAACTGGAATGGCAGTACTACTTCCAGTAGACATTTGATCACTCATTAGTGTTTGGTTCACTCAAGGCAAGTGTTTTTGCTCACAAAACTCTCATTATTTACTGAAATTAGACCTCACAGTCCCACAAGAACAGAGCTCTGATACCACTGTTAGAAATCAGACTCTACACAACCATTAAACACCATCACAACCATGAAACAATGCTCTCAAAATGAGAGAAAAAACAGACCATAAACACTCAATATTTTTGCTAACATTCGTAAACATTTTCATTGAACTTTTTATATGAGTACAAGGATCAATAACAGCCATACACTATCACCAAAAATACTAGTACTTGGACAATGTCATTAGGTAGACAATGTCCTTAAAGTCAGAACAGCCATGCTTTACACCATACTAATACCAACTAAAGTAAACTAATACATTACAAACCAACTAAAGATAAAATGAACTATTACAACCATAAGCAACTAAATTCTAACAACCATAAGCTATAAAGTACCTAGAAAAGTTTCAATATTTAACACTTTCAAACAACAACTTGTCTGGCCAAATTCCAGACTACCTTCAGCGACTTGCTCTTACAAATTTAAATCTTTTGTTCAACCATTTCGTTGGAGAGGCACCGAAGAGATGGTGTTTTCAGGAATGCATCTGCCATGTACATAGCTGGTAATGATAATCTTTGTGGAGGTGTACTGGAATTGAAGTTGCCACCATGTACTCGCGGTGCAAAGAAAGGAAGAAAAGTGTCTGGAGGACTCAAGCTAATGATTCTGCTACTCTCTTGACTTGTGGGACTAGTTTTGATCGCGTCTCTTCTGATTATCAATCGATTAAGGAAGATGAAAAATGTGACATCTACAGAGTCTTTATCAACCAAGAAGGATTTGCTTCTAAAAGTCTCATATGAAAGTCTCCTTAAAGCTACTGGTGGATTTTCTTCAGCTAATTTAATCGGTTCTGGAAGCTTTGGCTCTGTTTATAAAGGAATTCTTGATTCAAACCAGAAAATCGTTGCTGTGAAGGTTCTTTACCTGCATCAACCTGGGGCGTTAAAGAGCTTCATTGCTGAATGTGAAGCTTTAAGAAACATTCGTCATTGGAATCTTGTGAAAATCTTAACTGCTTGCTCAAGTGTAGACTTTCAAGGTAATGATTTCAAAGCTTTAGTCTATGAATTCGTACCCAATGGAAGTCTAGAGAATTGGTTGCACCCGGATCCCTACGCAGATGATTTGAATGGCGGACCGAGGATTCTAAGCCTTCTCCAAAGTTTGAATATTGCCATTGATGTGGCTTCTGCACTGGATTATCTTCATCACCACTGCCAAAATCCAGTCGTTCACTGTGATTTAAAGCCAAGCAACATTCTTCTTGACAATGATATGACTACACACGTTGGTGATTTCGGTTTAACAAGGTTCATTTCAGATGCCACAAATGGATCTCGTCCGAATCAAAGCAGCTCAGTTGGTCTGAAAGGAACAGTTGGGTATGCAGCACCAGGTAATGTTGATCTGTTGTTGTTTTACTCTATAACCAATTTCTGTGGTTGATGCATGTCTCTTAATTTCTTCCAGAATCATATCTTAGTCACTCTTAATCATATCGGCAATACTGTAAAAGGCTGATACATTTAGAAATGTAATATGCTAAGCTTCCTAACTTGTAAAACTACAATTTGTTGTGTGTAGAGTATGGCATGGGAAGTCAAGTGTCAACATATGGTGATGCATACAGCTATGGGATACTCTTGTTGGAGATGTTTACGGCTAAAAGGCCAACAGATGAAATTTTTAAAGACGGATTAGATCTCCACAGTTTTGTTCAGATGGCAATGCCTGAACGAACCTCAGATGTTCTAGATCCACTCTTTGTCGCTGGAGGGAGAGACGAGGAAGACGAAGACGAAGAAGAAGAAAAAGGAGACATCAGACAGAACCAATTACATCATTTACAGAAGAGTTTGATCACTATACTCAAAATTGGAGTTGCTTGCTCAGTGTAATTCCCAAGAGACCGAATGGACATCAGTGATGTTGTAAAAAATCTGCATATGATCAGAAGCACTCTTCTTCAATATGGGGTGAACTAAAACTCATGATGCAGACTTAAAATCTTTAGTGTCAGTATCTACTGGTGTTCTTTTCGTTATGAAAATAAGATCTGCTAAAGAATTGATTGCTAATGTGCATGTATTAGGTTGAAGTCAAGAAATATAAATATCAGCATCATCAGATTCAAAACTTTAATAAGAGTAAATGTATGCAGATCACATGAGCATAACATGGACATCAAAAGGCTTGAATCCCTCTTGCAATAACCATTTTTATAATCTATAGTGCAGTTTTTAAGATAATTTAGAAAATTTTTAGACATGGCTATTAATAACCTACATTATTTAAAAGCATAGACTTGGAAAAGCAGAGGCTTCTGAGTTCTGACCTGATAAAATGTAAGGTCTTACAGTCTCACCACAACTTATTCATCTAACAAATTTCCACTTTCTATGGTGAAAAAAGCAAGATCAGTTTAACCACTGTAAACATAAGAAAGTAAATATCAATAATATTCTTGAAATATAATTTATTGGATCCAAGTTCAATAAATTACAATTTATTGTGTTACAGCAGGCGTTACTATGAAATTCAAATCTTGAATTACTTGACATTTGACAGTATGAGACAGATTATTTTGAACATACAGTTAGAAATCACACTCTACACAACCATTAAACACCATCTCAGCCATGAAACCATACTCTTGAATGAGAGAAAAACCAGACCATAAACACTCGATATTTTGCAAACATACATACAACATTTTCATTGTCTGTGATTACTGCTTTCTCTTTTTGTGATTTGGACTTAATTGGAAATAATTTAATTTTGGTGAGGGACCATAATTAACTCGATTGAACTTATCAACCACTTAGATGTCTCGTTATTCTGATACTGTTTACAAATTGATCATAAAGATGGAGTTAGGATTTTTTTATTGTAATTTTGTAATATATGAGGAACAGAGAAGTTAATGGCACAAACAAAGGTGGTGGGGATCGGTTAGAAGGTGCAAATCTTAAAAGTACTTTTGAGAAAAGCATTTTTTGGAGAAGTTACTTCAAATTTTCAAGCACTCTGAATTTGTTTATCTTGGCCAAATTATGGTATTGTTTATTTTGAGTTTAATTAATAATAAAATGTCAGAAGCACTTTTGATGATACTAAAAGCATTTCAAAACACTCTTAGATCAACCAAACTTGAAACCCTTGTTGGGTTGGGGCCAAACCCATGATATGTAATTGACTTGTCTGAGTGAGTATCTATTCACATCTATATTTTAAAGCTATCTGCTTTAAAATATAGATGTGAATTTCAATTAAAAATTCCACAATACAGTGAGTCTGTGACTTGACTTGCTCGTGCAAATGTGTCAACTGTCAATTGATCGACGAAATAATTAGACGAAATAATTAAAGTTTCTTTGTAGTTTAATGAGTTTTCAACATGTGAGAAGTCAAAAGTACAACAAATCCTGAAACATCTGCAAACATCCTTAAGAACTTTCCCTGAAATTTCCTCTTCATTTACAAAATTGTCCGTGTAGAAATTATGCTTGCTGATCAGACAAGTTGGTACAATAAATAGATTCTTGCAATATAGCAGAGAATACTGAAATTTCATAGATTCTCAGAACAATGAAGAGTACCAAAACTACCAGGTTAGAATTCAAAATAGATTCTTGCAATACTTAAATTTCATAGATTCCCAGAACAATGAAGAGTACCAAAACTACCAGGTTAGAATTCTTAGTTTTCTTATTATATGTTCTTCTCTGTTACTTGCAGTCTCTCTCTCACTGCACGAAGCTTGGAAGTGAAACGGATAAAGTAGCTTTACTGGCTTTCAAGAACCAGGTAGCTGATGATCCCTTTGGAGCCTTGAGTGCCTGGAATGATTCCCTGGATTATTGCCAGTGGCATGGTGTTACTTTTGGCGCAAGACATCGAAGAGTTACAGCTCTACATCTCAACAACCAGAGTTTGACAGGTTCCATCTCTCCTTATATGGGAAACCTGACATTTCTCAGAAGTATCAATCTTCAATCCAACAATTTCTATGGTAAGATCCCGCTAGAAATTGGCAACTTGTTTCGACTACAATACATCATATTCAGTCGGAATATGTTGCAGGGCGAGATTCCTGTCAATCTCAATCGTTGTTCGGGACTCAATATTCTAGACTTGGTCATGAACAAGCTTGAAGGGAGAATTCCTGACGAACTACGCACTCTATCCAAGTTAGTTGGACTTGGACTTGCAGTTAACAATCTAACTGGACCTATCCCTCAGTCACTTTCGAACCTCTCACTTGTAGAGAAGTTTTCTCTGTCAGAGAACAGCCTCAGCGGCAACATCCCTGTTGAGCTTGGCCGGTTCCAGAGGCTGAAGATGTTCCAAATCTCTTCAAACAAATTCTTAACAGGTTTGATTCCCATCCAACTTTTCAATATTTCTTCGATGGAATATTTTGCTGTGGCAGAAAACCAACTTATTGGAGAAATCCCACCTTACATTGGATTTATGCTTCCTAATATCCGCATACTTCTCTTAGGAGGTAATAGGTTTACCGGGGCAATACCTCATTCAATATCTAATACAAGTAAACTAGAATATCTAGATTTTTTCTTGAACTTTTTTACCGGGTCGATACCAGTAGAACTTGAAAAATCTGAATAGGCTCAATTTTGGAGTAAATAACCTCGGAACTGGGAAAGCTGATGACCTTAGCTTTCTCAACTCTTTAGTGAACTGTACCTACTTAGAAGTACTTGCATTTGGCAATAACAGTCTAAGTGGGATGTTGTCCACTTCTGTTGCTAATTTATCTACCCATCTTTACTCTTTATATATGGGAGCTAACCGAATATCGGGTAGCATCCCAACAGGTATAGGAAACCTCAGAAGTTTGATTCTACTAGGAATTGAGAAGAATTTTCTCACAGGAAGGGTTCCGATTTCTGTTGGATATCTCTCAAACCTACAAGAATTGTCCTTATTTGGAAACAGTCTTTCTGGTGAAATTCCTGAATCCATTGGAAATTTAACATTCTTGACAGAACTCAGTTTAAATGAAAATGCTTTACAAGGAAGCATACCTTCAAATTTAGGAAACTGCCAGCATTTACAGAATTTAGGTCTCTCAGCAAACCACCTTTCTGGGACCATACCTGTTCAAGTTATTGGTCTGCCTTCCTTATCAGGATGGTTGGACTTGTCTCGCAATCGTTTATATGGCCCCATACCTCTGGAAGTTGGTAACCTGAAAAGCATCCGGCTATTGTACTTATCAGAGAACAGATTATCAGGTGAAATTCCAAGCTCGCTTGCAAATTGCATTGGCCTGGAGGGCCTATCATTGGATGGTAATTCCTTTCAAGGACCCATCCCTTCACCTTTGCGTTCTTTGAAAGGTCTCGAAGACCTTGATCTTTCACGTAACAACTTTTCTGGGAAAATCCCAAATTTTCTGCAAACGTTTCCTTTCTTACAAAGATTAAACCTGTCATTCAACAGTTTTGAGGGTGAGGTACCAAGAGAAGGCTGGATCTTCACAAATGCAAGTGCAATCTCATTAATAGGAAATGATAAGCTTTGTGGTGGTATTCCAGAATTGCATTTAAATAGTTGCACTTCCAGGGGATCCAGGAAATTATGGCACCAACTCACTTTCAAAATAGTAATTCTAACAGTCCCGTCGACTGCTTGCTTGCTTACACTATGTTGCATAGTAATTCTGTTTAGGAGGAAAAAAGGAAGCAGAAAAGCTTTGGTTGAAAATCCTGTGGTGGGGGATAAGTTCTTGAAGATTTCCTATGCAGAGCTCCTAAAAGCAACAGAAGGGTTCTCTTCTGCCAATTTGATAGGCATTGGAGGTTACGGTTTAGTGTATAAAGGAAGTCTTGGCCTGGAAGAAACAACTGTTGCAGTGAAGGTGCTAGATCTTCAACAAAGGGGAGCTTCGAAAAGCTTCGTAGCTGAATGTGAAGCCTTGAGGTGCATCAGGCATCGGAATCTTGTGAAATTGGTCACTTGCTGCTCAAGTGTTGACATGAAAGGTAACAAATTCAAGGCTTTAGTTTATGAGTTCATGCCTAACGGAAGTCTAGAGAACTGGTTACATCGAAAAGAAGATGAACAACAACATCAGAGGCCAAATTTGACTATAATGCAAAGGCTGAGCATAGCAATTGATGTGGCTAATGCATTGGAATATCTCCATCACCACTGCCATACGTGCATTGTCCATTGCGATTTGAAGCCAAGCAATGTCCTTCTCGATGATGATATGGTTGCCCATGTAAGCGATTTCGGGTTAGCAAGACTCCTTCAAGTTCATGGTAACTCTCAAGATCAAACCAGCTCAAGTGGGTTAAAGGGCTCCATCGGATATATTGCTCCAGGTAACTAACATCAACCGATTTTATTATACAGTTCAATTTATTTTAGTATTTTCAATCAAAGAGACTGTTTTTTTGTTCTATCACCTATACTAATGAAAAATGCTTAAAAGCGCACAGAGTATGCAGTGACCGGTGAGGTTTCCACCTCTGGAGATGTGTACAGCTTTGGAATCGTGTTGCTCGAAATGTTCACAGGAAGAAGACCGATTGATGACATGTTCACTGAACGCCTCAGCCTTCACAACTTTGCAAAGGCAGCTATTCCGGATCAAGTGATCGAAATAGTCGAACCAACGATTCTTGAAGAAGCACTTCAAGTTCAAGATGGAAGTTCCAATCATCAGAGACTGAAACCAACCTGGAAGAGCCAAATTCATGAAATCCTGCTCTCAATTCTGAGAGTTGGAGTGTTGTCCTCAGCAGAATCACCAAGTGACAGAATTCAGATCAAAGAGGTCATCAAAGAATTGCAAGACATCCGAAAAATTATTCTTGCAATGGGATTATAGATCAAATTATATATTAACAAAAGACATATATGCATGCTTTTCTGGTGTATTAAAAACGTGAGAATCAAAATTAAGTGAAAGTGCTTCCAGGCTTCCACTAGGAATCACTTTTTCTTTTCTTTTTTTATTTTTGTAATTGAAGTTTAATAAAGAATGCCATGTTTGACTTAACAAGTTGGTGATGACTGATGACTTGTTATTATTATTCTTGACTATGCTATTTAATTTGTTTCCCCAATTTGTAGCACAACACTCTCAGCAATAATCAACTTGGCCACTTTTTCATATATATATATATATATATATATTAAAAATTGATAGTATATGAAAAACGAATCAGGTTTAACGAAATCCGTCGAGGTCAACCATTATATGCATGCTCTAGAATTTTGGAGGGACCAATTTGAAAAACAATCAACCAGAATTGAAGTCTTTGTAATGAAAACGATTCAGTTTTCACAAGTGGTGGTGGACATGAAATGTCACAAAGTGTGAGACAGATTATTATGAACATGCATATATACAAGTCTTAAAATATAATCTGACAGCTTGTAGAGTTGATTCTCACCTGAGTCTTCTTCTATTCCTATTACTAGATCTAAGAAAAGAGTCTCTGATTGCATACAGATTTTTCAGGATATCTTTCATAGGCATCCGCTCTCTTGGAGATGTTGTGGAACAAGCAAGTCCGATTCTCATCACTGAAACCAGGTGTTCTTCTATTTCACCACTTTGTGTACCGCCTTGGGGATCATTGTCTGAGATTATTTCTTTCTCTTCTTTGTGATTTGGACTTATTTCTTCATCATTTTCTTCTTCGAAGAACATTGATGGGTCTATAATATCCATAACATGGTTAGGTAAAGCCATCAAGACAAAATTGTATATGCTCAGATCATCTTCAAACTTGCTATCGGTAGGTCTTTTTCCTGTAAACATCTCCAGCAGTAATACACCATAGCTGTATATATCTCCAAGTATGGAAACCTGACCACCCATATACTCTGAAATTTGAAATTTTGGATTTTAGACACATAAACAAGCATGCTTCATGCAATTTAACATATTTTTAAAGAGGATATTAGTAATTGGACTTCTGAAATAGTGACCAGACTCATGTGTGCTTGAATTATTAGTTAAAGAAATGGTAATCATGAACTAAAATGTGATTAATCAGGTTGAAAACAGTACCTGGAGGGATGTATCCGATGGAACCTTTCAATCCAACTGAGATGGGCTGGTTTTTAGATGGATTATTTGATGCTTCAAAGAGGAACCTTGCCTATCCGAAGTCCCCAACATGGGATGTCATATCATCATCAAGGAGTACATTGCTTGGCTTTAAATCACAGTGAATAATGGGAGTTTCACAATCATGATGGAGATAATCCAATGCAGAAGCAACATCAATTGCTATATTCAGTCTTTGCATGAAGCTTAGTTTCTTGTTTCTGTGTTGCTCTGCATCACTTGAATGTAGCCACTGGTCCAGACTTCCATTGGACATGTACTCAAACACTAGAGCTTTAAAGTCATTCCCTTCATAATCAATACTTGAGCAAGCAGTTATGATCTTGAGGATATTCCGATGTCTTATATTTCTCAAAGCATTGCATTCGTCAATGAAACTCCTTGAAGCTCCTGGCTGGTGAAGATTTAGCAACTTAATTGCAACCGTTGTTCTGTCTCCTGGAAGAACAGCTTTATATACAGAACCAAAACTTCCTGAACCAATCAAATTTTCGTCGGAGAAATTATTTGTAGATTTTGAGATGTCCGAGTAAGACAGGCCTGGTTGACCGTCATTAGAGGACAAAGCAGTGGAATGTCTTCTAGATTTCTTTACTATAAGATAAATACTAAAAGAACACAACAGCAGAAGTGCAAATGCAACTGCAGCAACTACTCGGATTGCATTGGGAGTGAGAAGTTTTCCAGGTTTTTTCCTGGAGCACACAGGTAAAAGTAGTTCTGGGACACCGCCACAGAGCTTATCATTTCCAATGAGGGAAATGGCACTTACGTTTGCAAATATCCCTTCTCTTGATACTTCGCCATCAAGTTCATTGAAAGAAAGATCGAGATGTCTAAGAGATACAAACTTGCTGAGAAATTCGGGAATCTGACCAGTGAAGTTATTGCTCGAAAGATCTAATTCTTCCAAGCCTCTTAGACTTTGCAAAGATTGTGGAATTTTCCCTTCAAATGTGTTGCTCCCCAGACGCAGATATACCAAACTTGTACAACTATCCAGGTTGCTTGGGATTTCACCTGACAATTTGTTTCCAGACAAATCCAATTCATTGAGATTTTTCAAGTTACCCACTTCAACTGGTAGTGAACCTGTCAACAAATTATGAGCCATGGACAAAGAAACTGAAAGGGAAGAAAGACCAAACACTTGTTTAGGTATGGTGCCATTGAGATTATTTCTAGATAAGTTCAGTATCTGCAATTTTTGGCAATTTCCAAGACTCGGAGGTATGCTTCCCTCAAATTTATTCCCCTCCATCAAAAGCTTAGTTAATGAAGTTAAGTTACCAAAGGAGGATGGTATTGACCCAGAAAAGTTGTTATAATACATGTGCAATTCTCCTAATTTATGGAGCCTCCCAATAACAGCAGGAACACTACCACTTAAATAGTTTTCTTCCAATCCAAGAAGGGTCAAGTTAACAAGGTTCCCTATCGCAGCAGGGATGTTTCCATGAATCAAATTCGACCCCAGTGTGAGAATTTCCATCTGGGTTGAAAGATTGGCTATGGAGCTGGGCAATTGTCCCCCAAAACCATTACCATTAAGACCCAACACTTTAAGACTTGTACAATTAGCCAAGAAAGTGAGAAAATTCAGGTCATCAATATCCCCTCTTCCAAGTCTATTAATATCAAAATTAAATCTAACCAGACCTTGCAATCTTCCAAAGTCTCCAGGAATGCTACCGGTGAGACCATTCTCAGCAAAATCAACTATCTGAAGTTTGGAGGCATTTGCCAATGATATAGGAATTCTTCCTGTAAGATTGTTAACTCCACCAGCAAATATTTCTAGATTAGGAAGAGTAAGGCCAACATCCGAGGGCAGCTGTCCGTGCAGTTGGTTTTGGGTCACAGAGAAGTAGTAAATAGATGAGGTATTATAAATGGAAGAAGGGATCATACCAGACAAGTAATTCCCATAAAGTTGAAAAATTCGCAAGCCTGATAGCTGTCCGAGTTCATGAGGTATGCTTCCCTGTAAGTTATTCATGTAAAGTGACAGAATTTCAAGAGATGAAAAGTTCCCTATCCAAGCTGGGATATTTCCTGTAAGGTTATTAGTCCCAAGACCCAGGAGTTCCAGTTGCAGCAATGAACTAAGATGGTCTGGAATCTGCCCAATGAACTCGTTGTAATGAACATCCAATACTTTAAGTCCTGTACAGTGAGTTAAATTCGTTGGAATTTTCCCACCAAAGTAATTGCCGCTCAGATTGAGATCCTGTAGTCCCTGTAAACGGCCTATTTCTTGGGGAACTTGGCCACGGAAATTGTTGTTTCGCAGGTTGATTCTGGTGAGAGATGTAAGGTTTCCAATTGAAGGTGGTATGGAACCATCCAACTTCTGTGATTCAAGGTTCAAGATTGTGACTCTGCCATCAACTGGACTGCATTCAACACCAACCCAGTTGCAGAAATTGGTAGAATCGTTCCATGAGCTCATGATTTGCAGAGGATCCTGAGTTATTCCACGCTTGAAGTCAAGTAAAGCCAGTCTATCAGACTCGATTGTTGCAGATTCCCAACCTGAAGTAGCCCACAAAAGATGCAGTAACTGAAAGAAACATAACAAAAACTTTCCAGAGTTCACATAATAATGATGCTCCATTGTTTAGGAAATGCGGAGTGTTTGCAGTACCAAATCTACTGTCAAGATTTGAAGTAATACAAATAAAAATCAGTTGAGAAAAACCATTTGCTTGTGTGATCATAATCAACTGAATTGTACTTGTCAAGGTAGCCAAACTTTGATTATGGGGTGGGTTGGGCCCTTGAAAAGTTAAGATGACGTCAGACTTTGATTGATGTACGGAGTACGGTTTGCTGCCAAAAGAATTAAATATCAACTGTGAAAAAGTGAAAAACCATTTGTTTGTATACATGTATACTTGTATAAATATCAACCATTTATTTGAACCATTTGTTTAAATTTCAACTTGACCATTTGTTTTCTGTCAAAAATGTATATTTGCCCAGTAATAAATAGGAGAGGTAAATGAGAAAGGTAGATAGCATTCCTTTTATTCGAATATCAAGCTATTTGCTGACTTGTTAGAGCACATCACGCCAAATGGCTGATGTGTCTAGACACGTAAACATGCAATGGATGATGTGTCTAGTAATGTCAGCCAGCCTCATTAACTTTGTCAGACATGTCATCACATAAGCTGACTTGTCTCTCCACATGAGACACTCTTCGCTGAGATGTGCTAGCTCATCAGCCAGACTCGATGACATACCCATACACGTCAGCACTCATACCCTCTTGTACACACCAGCAACTGTAGACTGACATACCTTGACACATCAGCCATTCGTGATGACGTGCCCACATGTCATCAATTTTGACTTTCGTTTTTGTTGGTGAAATGGCGGCGGCGGCGGCAACGATTGAACTATCAAAATTCGCTGATACATGGCAGATTGGCAGAGGATTCCAAGGAAGAGGATGAGAAGACGAAGAAAAAGATTGTCATAGCTGACTCTGCAAATCGTAAAACAACTAAAGTTGAAGTAAGAAACTGTTTGATAAAATGCCTAGTAGAGAAGACAAAGTTGAAGCTCATAGAAGCTCCATTAATGGCGTGAAAAACAGAGTCTTAAAATTTGTAGTTAATGAATCAAACGATAGTATTAAGAAATAATGTGTTCCTTGCTCAAATATGAACACAAATTTAAATAGAAAGAGATACTCGAATTCAGGAATTCCTTGAAAAACAAGCTATGATATCATATTAAGCTATGACACAAGAGCAGGTAAGGTCCAAGTAAGCTCTAACAGGACTTGTTGTGTTCAGAAATTGAAATGTACAAAGACTGTTTTGAACATATATAAGAGATCATCTTGGTCTTCTTCTACTCCTATTACTAAATTTAAGAAACGAGTCTCTGATTGCATACAGATTTTTCAGGACATCTTTCATAGCTATCCGCTCTCTTGGAATTGTTGTGGAACAAGCAAGTCCGATTCTCATCACTGAAACCAGGTATTCTTCTATTTCAAGACTTTGAATGCTGACATTTCGGTCATTGTATGTGATTACTGCTCTCTCTTCTATGTGATCCGGACTTATTTCTCTATCATTTACTTCTTCGCCAAAGAGCATTGATGGGTCGATGATATCCATAACATGGTCAGGTAAAGCCGTCAAGATTAAATTGTGTATGTTCAGGTCATCTTTAAATTCACTATCAGTAGGTCTTTTTCCTGTAAACATCTCCAGGAGTAATATACCGTAGCTGTATATGTCTCAATGGATGGAAACCTGACCACCCATAGACTCTGCAATTAGAAAAAAGTTGGATTTTAGTTATAGAAACTTAGATATTGATCGTACTAATGTGTGATTGATTTAGTTTATAGAAATGGTAATCATGAACAAAAGTGTGATTAATCAGGTTGTAAATAGTACCTGGAGGGATGTATCCGATGGAACCCTTCAATCCAACTTAGATGGGTTGGTTTTTAGATGGACTATTTGATGCTTCAAAGAGGAACCTTGCCAAGCCGAAATCCCCAACCTGGGCTGTCATGTTTTCGTCAAGGAGTACATTGCTTGGCTTTAAATCGCAATGAATAATGGGAGTTTCACAATCGTGATGGAGATAACACAATGCAGAAGCAACATCAATTGCTATATTTAGTCTCCGAATGAGGCTCAATTTCTTGTTTCTGTGCTGTTCCTCATCACCCGGATGTAGCCACTGGTCCAGACTTCCATTGGACATGAACTCAAACACTAGAGCTTTAAAGTCATTCCCTTCGTGATCAATACTTGAGCAAGCAGTTATGATCCTGAGGATGTTACGATGTCTTATACTTCTCAAAGCATTGCATTCGTCAACGAAACTCCTTGAAGCTCCTTGCTGTTGAAGATTTAGCGACTTAATTGCAACTATTGTTCTGTCACTTGGAAGAGTAGCTTTGTATACATGACCAAAACTTCCTGAACCAATCAGATTTTCTTCAGAAAAGTTATTAGTAGATTTTGAGACATCCCAGTAAGACAGGTGTAGTTGACCGTCAGTAGAGGATGATGCAATGGAATGTCTCCTAGAGTTCTTTACTATAAGATAAATACCAAAAGAACACAACAGCAGAAGTGCCAGTATGACCGCAGCAATTACTCGAATTACATTAGAGGTGAGAAGTATTCTAGGTTTATTCCTAGAGCACACAGGTAAAAGTAGTTCTGGGACACCGCCACAGAGCTTGTCATTTCCAATGACTGAAATGACAGTTGCATTTGCAAATATCCCTTCTTTTGATACTTCACCTTCAAGTTCATTGAAAGAAAGATTGAGAAGTCTTACAGATACAAGCTTGCTGAGAACCTCAGGAATCTGACCAGTTAAGTTATTGCTAGAAAGATCTAATCCTTCCAAGCCTCTTAGACTTTGCAAAGATCGAGGAATTTTCCCTACAAATGTGTTGCTCCCCAGACGCAGATATACCAAACTTATACAACTAGCCAGGCTGCTTGGGATTTCACCTGACAATTTGTTTCCAGACAAATCCAATTCCGCAAGATTTTTCAAGTTACCCACTTCAACTGGTAGTGAACCTGTCAACAAATTATGAGCCATGGACAAAGAGACTGAAAGGGAAGAAAGACCGAACACTTGTTTAGGTATGGTGCCATTGAGATTATTTCTTGACAAGTTCAGTGACTGCAATTTTTGACAGTCTCCGAGACTTGGAGGTATGCTTCCCTCAACTTTGTTCTCCTGCATAGAAAGCATTGTTAATGCAGTTGAGTTACCAAAGGAGGATGGAAATGACCCAGAAAACTTGTTAGTATTCAAGTACAATTCCTCCAATTTATGCAGCCTCCCAATAACATCAAGAATGTTTTCTTCCAACCCTAGAAGGGTCAAATTAACAAGGTTCCCGATCCCAACAGGGATGTTTCCATGAATCAGATTCGATCCCAGTGAAAGAACTTGCAACTGTGTTGAAAGATTGGCTATGGAGCTAGGCAATTCTCCCCCAAAGCCATTATTGGCCAGACCCAACACTTTAAGACTAGAACAATTAGCCAAGAAAGTGAGAAAATTCAGGCCATCAATATCGCCTCTTCCAAGTCTATTATCATCAAAATTAAGTCTATCCAGACCTTGCAACCTTCCCAAGTCTCCAGGAATGCTACTGGTGAGACCATTTATAGCAAAATCAAGTATCTGAAGTTTGGAGGCATTTGACAATGATGCAGGAATTTTTCCTGTAAAACTGTTAACACCACCGGCAAATATTTCTAGACTAGGAAGAGTAAGGCCAACATCCGAGGGCAGTTGTCCATGCAGTTGTTTTGAGTCACAGAGAAGTAGTATATAGATGAGATATTATATATGGAAGAAGGAATCATACCAGACAGGTTGTTCCCATAAAGTTGAAAAAATCCCAAGCCTGATAGCTTTCTGAGTTCATTAGGTATGCTTCCATGTAAGTTATTCATCGTAAGTGATCGGAACGATTTATATACTTTTTGAGGTCCCCATTTCCTATCATTTGTTCTCGTTTTCGAGCGTTTTTGTGAATATAATATGTTTTGTTAGCCCTGTGCAGATTCATTTTGTTGGGAAGTCATTGTGCGGAAATTAGATGTTTTCAGGCCAAAACGCATCTTGGAGGGCAAAATGGGCTTTCGTTAGACAGGTCGTCGAAGCGTAAATCAAGACGTACCGTGAGATTGAAGACATGATCCACTGCCAACTTTCGTTAGACATCTCGTCGAAACGTATAGCAAGACGTACCGCGAGATTTGAAGACCTGATCAGCTGCCATGTTTCGTTAGACATCTCGTCGTAGAATATAGCAAGACGTACCGTGAGATTCAACATTGATGCAGCTGCCAAGTTTCGTTAGACAGTTCGTCGAAGTGAATAGCAAGACGAATAGCGAAATGGAAGACCATAACCTCTGCCATGTATCTGTCATCTTTCTGGTCAAATGTAAGTGACAGAGCTTTCAGAGAAGAAAAGTTCCCTATCCAAGCTGGGATAATTCCTGTAAGGTAATTACCTCCAAGACGTAGGAATTCCAGTTGCAGCAATGAACTAAGACAGTCTGGTATCCGCCCAACGAGCTCGTTGTAACGAACATCCAATGCTTTAAGTCCTGTACAGTGAGTCAGATTCATTGGAATTTCCCCACCAAAGTAATTGTGACTCAGATTGAGATCCTGCAAGCCCTGTATACGGCCTATTTCTTCTGGAATTTGGCCACGGAAATTGTTGTGTCGCAGGTTGAATCCGGTGAGACAGGTAAGGTTTCCAAGTGAAGGTGGTATGGAACCAACCAACTTTTGTGATTCCAGGTTCAGGATTGCGACTCTTCCATCAACTGGACTGCATTCAACACCAATCCAGTTGCAGAAACTGGTAGAATCATTCCAGGAGCTCATGATTTGCAGAGGATCCTGAGCTATTCGACTCTTGAAGTCTAGTAAAGCAAGTCTATCAGACTCAATTTTCGCAGAATCCAAACCTGAAGTTCCCCATAAAAGTTGTAGTACATGAAGGAAACATAACAAAAACTTTCCAGAGTTCACATAATAATGATGCTCCATTGTTTAGGAAAAGCACAGTGTTTGCAGGACCAAATCTACTTCCAATTTTAGCAATATCAAGGTTTGAATTGAAGTAAGACAAATTACAAATATAAATCAATTGGAAATAATTTAATTTTGGTGAGGGACCATAATTAACTCCATTGAACTTATCAACCACTTAGATGTCTTGTTATTCTGATACTGTTTGCAAATTGATCATAAAGATGGAGTTAGGTAATATATGAGGAACAGAGAAGTTAATGGCACAAACAAAGATGGTTAGAAGGTGCAAATCTTAAATGTACTTCAAATTTTCAAGCACTCTGAATTTGTTTTAATATATGAGGAAATTATGGTATTGTTTATTTTGAGTTTAATTAAAATTAAAATTGTTACAACATTTTATACTATGTCAGAAGCACTTTTGATGATACTAAAAGCATTTCCAAACACACTTAGATCAACCGGTCTTGATCATGTGAATCATTGTCCCACATTGCCTGGGAATTAAAAAAAAGTGCAATATATAAGTTTTGGGGTTGAGTTAGGCCCAATACCACTTTGATATAGTATTTGCCCAAGGATGGGTTAGAAGCACTTTTGATGATACTAAGAGTGTGTTTTGTATGGCTTTTCAATTTGAGCTTTTAGAGTAGGTCTTTTTGAAGTAGAGCTTCTAATGAGTAGAACTTCTAAAAAAAAAAAGGCTTTTAGTTGTGTGAATTACAAAAAAGGTGTTGACAATGTCTTTATAATGAAATAGTTATAGTGGAATATCTAAAATTTATAAAGGGTAGTTGAGACAATTCATATGTTTTAAAAAAGCTCAAAAAAAGCTTCTTGGACTTCTCCAAATAGACATAAAATGACTTTTTTAAAGGGTAATTAAGACAATTCATATATTAAAAAAATTGTTTTGAGTTTTAACAAACAACTAAAAAAAACTTCAAAATAGCTTCTAGCATTAAAAAAGCTTTTGATCCATTCAAAAGTCATACCAAACATACACTAAAACACTCTTGTTGGGTTGGGGCGAAACCCATGAAATGTAATTGACTTGTCTGAATGAGTATCCGTTCACATCTGTATTTTAAAATATTAAATAGAGTGGTAATATTTGCACCCCTCAAGAACTGTATGTACACCTCAATTGAGTATTTTTTTTTTTTAATTTTAAATTCAATATTACCCTTGAGTAAAATTGCTAAAGGACTAAATAGTTTGTAAGTACACACCAATAATTATTAATTGGTTTTATATTAATCTTTTGTAAAAATGAAATAGGAAGTTTCCTATTAATTATTTGATATTCACGTATATAATAAAAACCTTTCTATTTTCTTAAACCCTAATTTCTATTTTAAATATTAATTTCAATTTCTTTTAAGGAATACAAATTGACTGAGTTGACGAAAAATTTATTGCTATAATTGAGTGAAACAAAAATCAATACTAACAATAAACTTTCCTAGGAACAGAGGAATCGAGATATACTATTGTATGTTGAGAGTTTCTTTTGATATATGGCCTTTTTTTCTTGGTTGGTGTAATTGTTGTTCCCTATTAATGGATTTTAAATTTTAAAAAAAAAAAAATTAACAACTAAAAGAGCTAAAGAAACACATGCATCGGTTACGGTTACACTTAATAGTTTTTCAATTCGGTGGAATTGGAGAATTTTGATATTAAAAAAAAATAAAGAATTAAAAATTAAAAAAAAAGTTTTGATGCAATGAAAATAAAATTTTTTCAAACACTTTTTTAGTGACATCAAATGTTTTTACAAGAGTTAGAAATTTTTTTTTAAGAGAAATTATTTATTTAAATAAAAAGATATAAAATAATAAAATATTAAATAAATCTAATTAGATAATAAAATAGTGGGGTGTGCTTACAAAAATATAATTAAAAATAAATAAAAAAAAAGGTATTTTTGATATTAAGTGAGGCTTATTTACGAACCAGAGATTTTTAAAATATTTTAAAGGTGTATTTATAAAATGAGATGTACATACAGTTTTTGAGGGTGCCAATATCACCGGTCTATAAAATATAGATGTGATATAGATGTGTCAGTCTGTGAGTCCATGACTTGACTTGCTTTTCATCGACCAAATAATTAAAGTTTCTTTGTAGTTTAATGGGTTTTCAACATGTGAAAAGTCAAAAGTACAACAAATCCTGAAACATCTGCGAATTTCCAATATTTCTGCCGAAGAAACAAAACAAAAAAATTTCCTATTGTTTTAACTTTTAAGAACTTTCCCTGAAATTTCCTCTGCATTTACAAAATTGTCCAAGTAGAAACTATGCTTGCTGATCAGACAAGTTGGTACAATAAATAATAAAATGGGGATTGAATTCAAAATAGATTCTTGCAATATAGCAGAGAATACTTAAATTTCATAGATTCCCAGAACAATGAAGAGTACCAAAACTTCCAGGTTAGAATTCTTAGTTTTCTTATTATATGTTCTTCTCTGTTACTTGCAGTCTCTCTCTCACTGTGCGAAGCTTGGAAGTGAAACGGATAAAGTAGCTTTACTGGCTTTCAAGAACCAGTTAGCTGATGATCCCTTTGGAGCCTTGAGTGCCTGGAATGATTCCCTGGATTATTGCCAGTGGCATGGTGTTACTTGTGGCGCAAGACATCGAAGAGTTACAGCTCTACATCTCAACAACCAGAGTTTGACAGGTTCCATCTCTCCTTATATAGGAAACCTGACATTTCTCAGGAGTATCAATCTTCAATCCAACAATTTCTATGGTAAGATCCCGCTAGAAATTGGCAACTTGTTTCGATTACAATACATCATATTCAGTCTGAATATGTTGCAGGGCGAGATTCCTGTCAGTCTCACTCGTTGTTCGGAACTCAGTTTTCTGGACTTGGTCATGAACAAGCTTGAAGGGAGAATTCCTGATGAACTAGGCACTCTATCCAAGTTAGTTGGACTTGGACTTGCCAATAACAATCTAACTGGACCTATCCCTCAGTCACTTTCGAACCTCTCGCTCTTAGAGAAGTTTTCTCTGTCAGACAACAGCCTCAGCGGCAACATCCCCTTTGAGCTTGGCCGACTCCAGAGGCTGAAGATCTTCCAAATCTCTTCAATCAAATTCTTAACAGGTCCGATTCCCATCCAACTTTTCAATATTTCTTCATTAGAATTTTTTGCTGTGGCAGAAAACCAACTTATTGGAGAAATCCCACCTTACATTGGATTTATGCTTCCTAATATCCGCATGCTTTTCTTAGGAGGTAATAGGTTTACTGGGGCAATACCTCATTCAATATCTAATGCAAGTAAACTAGAATGGCTAGATTTTTCCTTGAACTTTTTTACCGGATCGATACCAGTAAATTTGGGGAACTTGAAAAATCTGAAGAAGCTCAATTTTGGCGTAAATAACCTCGGAACTAGGAAAGCTGATGACCTCAGCTTTCTCAACTCTTTAGTGAACTGTACCTACTTAGAAGTAGTTGCCTTTGGCAATAACAGTCTAAGTGGGATGTTGCCCACTTCTGTTGCTAATTTATCTACCCATCTTTACTCTTTATATATGGGAGCTAACCGAATATCGGGTAGCATCCCAACAGGTATAGGAAACCTCAGAAGTTTGATTCTACTAGGAATTGAGAAGAATTTTCTCACAGGAAGGGTTCCGATTTCTGTTGGATATCTCTCAAACCTACAAGAATTGTCCTTATTTGGAAACAGTCTTTCTGGTGAAATTCCTGAATCCATTGGAAATTTAACATTCTTGACAGAACTCAGTTTAAATGAAAATGCTTTACAAGGAAGCATACCTTCAAATTTAGGAAACTGCCAGCATTTACAGAATTTAGGTCTCTCAGCAAACCACCTTTCTGGGACCATACCTGTTCAAGTTATTGGTCTGCCTTCCTTATCAGGATGGTTGGACTTGTCTCGCAATCGTTTATATGGCCCCATACCTCTGGAAGTAGGTAACCTGAAAAGCATCCGGCTATTGTACTTATCAGAGAACAGATTATCAGGTGAAATTCCAAGCTCGCTTGCAAATTGCATTGGCCTGGAGGGCCTATCATTGGATGGTAATTCCTTTCAAGGACCCATCCCTTCACCTTTGCGTTCTTTGAAAGGTCTCGAAGACCTTGATCTTTCACGTAACAACTTTTCTGGGAAAATCCCAAATTTTCTGCAAACGTTTCCTTTCTTACAAAAATTAAACCTGTCATTCAACAGTTTTGAGGGTGAGGTACCAAGAGAAGGCCGGATCTTCACAAATTCAAGTGCAATCTCATTAATAGGAAATGATAAGCTTTGTGGTGGTATTCCAGAATTGCATTTAAATAGTTGCACTTCCAGGGGATCCAGGAAATTATGGCACCAACTCACTTTCAAAATAGTAATTCTAACAGTCCCGTCGGCTGCTTGCTTGCTTACACTATGTTGCATAGTAATTCTGTTTAGGAGGAGAAAAGGAAGCAGAAAAGCTTTGGTTGAAAATCCTGTGGTGGAGGATAAGTTCTTGAAGATTTCCTATGCAGAGCTCCTAAAAGCAACAGAAGGGTTCTCTTCTGCCAATTTGATAGGCATTGGAGGCTACGGTTTAGTGTATAAAGGAAGGCTTGGCCTGGAAGAAACAACTGTTGCAGTGAAGGTGCTAGATCTTCAACAAAGGGGAGCTTCGAAAAGCTTCGTAGCTGAATGTGAAGCCTTGAGGTGCATCAGGCATCGGAATCTTGTGAAATTTGTCACTTGCTGCTCAAGTGTTGATATGAAAGGTAACGAATTCAAGGCTTTAGTTTATGAGTTCATGCCTAACGGAAGTCTAGAGAACTGGTTACATCGAAAAGAAGATGAACAACAACAACAATATCAGAGGCCAAATTTGACTATAATGCAAAGGCTGAGCATAGCAATTGATGTGGCTAATGCATTGGAATATCTCCATCACCACTGCCATACGTGCATTGTCCATTGCGATTTGAAGCCAAGCAATGTCCTTCTCGATGATGATATGGTTGCCCATGTAAGCGATTTCGGGTTAGCAAGACTCCTTCAAGTTCATGATAACTCTCAAGATCAAACCAGCTCAAGTGGGTTAAAGGGCTCCATTGGCTATATTGCTCCAGGTAACTAACATCAACCGATTTTATTATACAGTTCAATTTATTTTAGTATTTTTAATCAAAGAGACTGTTTTTTTGTTCTATCACCTATACTAATGAAAAATGCTTAAAAGCACACAGAATATGCAGTGACCGGTGAGGTTTCAACCTCCGGAGATGTGTACAGCTTTGGAATCGTGTTGCTCGAAATGTTCACAGGAAGAAGACCGATTGATGACATGTTCACTGAACGCCTCAGCCTTCACAACTTTGCAAAGGCAGCTATTCCGGATCAAGTGATCAAAATAGTCGAACCAACGATTCTTGAAGAAGCACTTCAAGTTCAAGATGGCAGTTCCAATCATCAGAGACTGAAACCAAACTGGAAGAGCCAAATTCATGAAATCCTGGTCTCAATTCTGAGAGTTGGAGTGTTGTCCTCAGCAGAATCACCAAGTGACAGAATTCAGATCAAAGAGGTCATCAAAGAATTGCAAGACATCCGAAAAATTATTCTTGCAATGGGATTATAGATCAAATTATATATTCACAAAAGACAAATATGAATGCTTTCTGGTGTATTAAAAACGTGAGCATCAAAATTAAGTGAAAGTGCTTCCAGGCTTCCACTAGGAATCCCTTTTTTTTTTTCTTTTTTTGTAATTGAAGTTTAATAAAGAATGCCATGTTTGACTTAAGAAGTTAGTGATGACTGATGACTTATTATTATTAATATTGTGATGTGTCTGGTTGGTAACAACAATCTCAACTGTAATCAACTTGGCCACTTTTTCATATATTTAATATATATATATTTAATAGTATTCGATAAACCTACGATAAACGAATCAGGTTTATCGAAATTTGTTGAGTTCAACCATTATATGCATACTCTAGGATTTTTGGAGGGGCTAATTTGAAAAACTATTAAAATTTTATCAAAAAAAAATTGTTAACAAAATTTTAAAAACAATTGTGGGCTAAACACCCCCTGCCGCCGCCGCCGCCCCCCCCCCCCCACACACACACACACACACACACACACACACACACAAACACTAAATGTGTGATCCGCACTAACACTAACACTAACACTAAATGTGTGATCCGAAAATCTATTCTCACAACACCGATAAAAAACTCTATACATGTGTTTGTAAAATGTGTACGGTGGGACTCGACTTCTTTTTCATAATTGATACATAATAATTCAATTGATTCAATCAACAAGAATTGAAGTCTTTGTAATGAAAACGATTCATTCTTTGTAATGAAGTTAAGTTATCAAAGGAGGATAGTATTGACCCAGCAAAGCTGTTATAATACATGTGCAATTCTCCTAATTTATGGAGCCTTCCAATAACAGCAGGAACACTACCACTTAAATAGTTTTCTTCCAATTCAAGAAGGGTCAAATTAACAAGGTTCCCTATCACATCAGGGATGTTTCCGTGAATCAAATTCGATCCAAGTTCATTAGGTATGCTTCCCTGTAAGTTATTCATGAAAAGTGACAGAGTTTTCAGATATAGTTCCCTATCCAAGCTGGGATAATTCCTGTAATGTGATTAGTTCCAAGAAGTAGTAATTCCAGTTGCAGCGGTCTGGAATCTGCCCAACGAACTCGTTGTAACAAACATCCAATATTTTAAGTCTTGTACAGTGAGTTAAATTCGTTGGAATTTTCCCACCAAAGTAATTCCTCCTCAGATTAAGATCCTGCAGTCCCTATAAACGGCCTATTTCATCAGGAACTTGGCCACGGAAATTGGTGTTTCGCAGGTTGATTCTGGTGAAAGATGTACGGTTTCCAATTGAAGGTGGTATGGAACCATCCAACTTCTGTGATTCCAGGTTCAAGATTTGTGACTCTGCCACCAACTGGACTGCATTCAACACCAACCCAGTTGCAGAAATTGGTAGAATCATTCCATGAGCTCATGATTTGCAGAGGATCCTGAGTTATTCCACGCTTGAAGTCAACTAAAGCCAGTCTATCAGACTCAATTGTTGCAGATTCCAAACCTGAAGTCACCCACAAAAGATGCAGTAACTGAAAGAAACATAACAAAAACCTTGCAGAGTTCACATAATCTAATTATATGAGTTTGCAGGTGCTTTATTTTATTCAGTAATACTGTGAGGCCTTGAGCGTTCAAACATCCTATTAATATGTATTAAGCTCTAACAGGACTTCTTGTGTTCAGAAATTGAAATATATGACATTTGACAATGTACACATTGTTTTGAACATAAATACAAGTCTAAGAGATCATCTGATGCAGGAGAGATTATCAAAGATATTGTTGAAGATTTTAGATTTTAAAAATATTCTTGAAATTAATATATATTATTTTATTTCCATTTATTATATATTTAATTAGGTGTTTTTTCCTTTTTTTTTTAATTAGAATTTGTTTTTAGCTTTTTATTCGGGATTCTTTCCCGATTTCGTTTAGGATCTTTAGGAGTCTAGGAGATTTCTAATTTGTTTCCTTTAAATAGATTGTATTAGGGTTTGAAGAGTTCGGTTGTTGAATTAATAAAATTTTTAGAGTTTTCTCTAATTATCTCCTAATTTCGGTACCCTGCGCAAGTCAACGATCTTGAAGCCTGATATTCTGGCATCCGTGCACGGATCAACAGAATATTGGTAGGCTGCTATCTGAAATTGGGAATAATGGGAGTTTCACAATCGTGATGGAGATAATACAATGCTGAAGCAACATCAATTGCTATATTCAGTCTCCGAATGAGGCTCAATTTCTTGTTTCTACGTTTCTCCTCATCACTCAGATGTAGCCACTGGTCCAGACTTCCATCGGACATGAACTCAAAAACTAGAGCTTTTAAGTCATTCCCTTGATGATCAATACTTGAGCAAGCAGTTATGATCCTGAGGATGTTATGATGTGTTATACTTCTCAAAGCATTGCATTCATCAATGAAACTCCTTGAAGCTCCTTGCTGTTGAAGATTTAGCAACTTAATTGCAACTATTGTTCTGTCACCTGGAAGAGCAGCCTTGTATTCCTGAACCAAAACTTCCTGAACCAATCAAATTTTCTTCAGAAAAGTTATTAGTAGATTTTGAGACATCCCAGTAAGACACTTGAGGACAATGCAGTGTAATGTCTCCTAGAGTTCTTTACCATAAGATAAATACCAAAAGAACACAAAAGCAGAAGTGCAAGTGTGACTGCAGCAATTACTCGAATTACGTTGGGAGTGAGAAGTTTTCCAGGTTTTTTTCCTGGAGCACATGGGTAAAAGTAGATCTGGGACACCGCTGCATAGCTTCTCATTTCCAATGAGGGAAATGGCACTTGCATTTGCAAATATCCCTTGTCTTGATACTTCACCATCAAGTTAATTGAAAGAAAGATTGAGATGTCTGAGAGACAAGCTTGATGAGAAATTCAAGAATCTGGCCGGATAAGTTATTGCTTGAAAGATCTAATTCTTCCAAGCCTCTTAGACTTTGCAAAGATTGAGGAATTTTCCCTTCAAATGTGTTGCTCCCCAGACGTAGACGTACCTAACTCATACAACTAGCCAGGCTGCTTGGGATTTCACCTGACAATTTGTTTCCAGACAAATCCAATTCCGCGATTTTTTAAGTTACCCACTTCAAGAGGTAGTGAACCTGTCAACAAATTATGAGCCATGGAAAAAGGAACCTGAAAGGGAAGGAAGACCGAATACTCGTTTAGGTTATTGAGATTATTTCTTAACAAGTTCAGTGTCTGCAATTTTTGACAGTCTCTGAGACTCGGAGGTATGCTTCCCACAACTCTATTCTCCAGCATAGAAAGCATTGTTAATGCAGTTAAGTTACCAAAGGAGGAAGGAAATGACCCAGAAAACATGTTAGTTTCAAGTACAATTCCTCCAATTTATGCAGCCTCCCAATAACGTCAGGAATACTACCACTTAAATTGTTTTCTTCCAATTCTAGAAGGGTCAAATTAACAAGGTTTCCGATCCCAACGGGAATGTTTCCACGAATCATGTGAAAAGTCACAATTTCTGCCGAAGAAGCAAAACAAAAATGTTTTACTATAGTTTTAACTGTTAAGAACTTTCCCTGAAATTTCCTCTGCATTTACTTAAATAATAAAAACTATGCTTTCTGATCAAACAAGTTGGTACAATAAATAATAGGATGGGGATTGAATTCAAAATAGATTCTTGCAATATAGCAGAGAATACTGAAATTTCATAGATTCTCAGAACAATGAAGAGTACCAAAACTTCCAGGTTAGAATTCTTAGTTTTCTTATTATATGTTCTCCTCTGTTACTTGCAGTCTCTCTCTCACTGCGCGAAGCTTGGGAGTGAAACGGATAAAGTAGCTTTACTGGCTTTCAAGAACCAGGTAGCTGATGATCCCTTTGGAGCCTTGAGTGCCTGGAATGATTCCCTGGATTTTTGCCAGTGGCATGGTGTTACTTGTGGCGCAAGAAGAGTTATAGCTCTACATCTCAACAACCAGAGTTTGACAGGTTCCACCTCTCCTTATATAGGAAACCTGACATTCCTCAGAAGTATCAATCTGCAATCCAACAATTTGGAATCGTGTTGGAGAAGTTACTTCAAATTGTACAGCTTTGGAATCGTGTTGCTCGAAATGTTCACAGGAAGAAGACCAATTGATGACATGTTCAGTGAAGGCCTCAGCCTTCACAACTTTGCGAAGGCAGCTATTCCAGACAGGGCCGGCCCAATGGGCTAGCAAATCCAGCAAAATGCTGGGAGCCCCGATTGATCCAATTTTCTTCTTCATCTTTGGGGCCTCATGATCCAATTTTCTTCTTTTTCTTTGAGGCCTAATTCCAAGCATTTTCTGATTTCATTTATTTAGTTTCATTTTAGGCCCAATAAACTAATTCAATTAAAAAAAAACTTTAAGGCCCAATATTCTAAGACCGTTAAAATTTAAACATCAGCGCACTACTTACAAAAATATATATAACCTGCTATTCTGCTAAACAAATTACGAATCAAAATTCAAAATCTTCACTTTGCTCTCTCTTTTCTTCTCTCTGCCTCTCTCTTTTCTTCTTGAAACCGTTGCCGTTTGATTGTTCCCTGAATCGAAGGTATGATTTTTCTTTTTAATTATTTTCTACATGTTGATTTTGAGTTTTTGACTCATCTTTTAATTATTTATTTTATTTACAAATTAGTAAATTACAATTTACAATAGTATTAGTCTCCACTAATTTTAGGCTTTAATGACTTTAGTGGTCTCAGAATATCAGTTATCCACTAAATAATTAAAAATACAAGTTACAATTAAAGTCAATTAGACAATTTTATATAGGGCCCCAATTTTTGTTAATGTCATAAAATTGTTTGGGCCCCAAAATATCTGGAGACGGCCCTGATTCCAGATCAAGTGATCGAAATAGTCGAACCAACGATCTTGAAGAAGCACTTCGAGTTCAAGATTGCAGTTCCAATCATCCGAGACTGAAACCAACCTGGAAGAGCCAAATTCATCAAATCCTGGTCTCAATTCTGAGAGTTGGAGTGTTGTCCTCAGCAGAATCACCAAGAGAAAGAATGCAGATCAAAGAAGTCATTAAAGAATTGCAAGACATCTGAAAAATTATTCTTGCAATGGGATTATAGAAATGCTAGCTATAGATCAAACTATATATACACAAAAGACATATATGAATGCTTTTCTGGTGTATTAAAAACGTGAGCATCAAAATTAAAGTAAAAGTGCTTCCAGGCTTCTACTAGGAATCACTTTTTCTTCCTTTTTTTTTTTTTTTTTTTTTTTTTTTTTTTAATTGAAGTTTAAAAAAGAATGCCATGTTTGACTTAAAAAGTTGGTGAGGACTTATTATTATTATTAGGGAAAATTGCACAAACTTACCATGAGTTTAACCAATATTGTACTCAAATGCAACTTTTGCTAAAATTACACATACTTCCCCTGCTTTTCATTGACTAATTGTTTAACTAGCCTTAAAATTTAAAATGACTAAATTACCCATAAATTAATTATTTTATTATAATAATTATTATATTTGAGGATTTCATTATAATAAAATTAATTAACGAAACTTGTTTTATTTAAACGGTTAGGGATTTTATTATAAATATAACCTAATTAATTAACTAACCATTTTTTTATTTAATAAAAAAAATTTCTAAAAAAAAAATAAAAACAAATTGATAAAAAAAAATTTAAAATAAAAAAAAGGGTTAGTTAATTAATTAAGTTCTATTAGTAATAAATTCCCTAACCGTTTAAATAAAAAATGGTTAGTTATTTAATTTTATTATAATAAATCCTCAAATATAATAATTATTACAATAATTAATTAATTCATGGGTAATTTAGTCATTTTAAATTTTAAGGCTAGTCAAACAATTAATCAATGAAAAGCAGGGGAAGTATGTGCAATTTTGATAAAAGTTACATCTGAGTGCAATATTGGTTAAAATAATGGGAAGTTTGTGCAATTTGCCCTTATTAATATTGTGATGGGTCTGGTTGGTAACTATGGTATTTAATTTGTTTCCCCTAGTTTGTAGCACAACACTCTCAGCCACCTTTTCATAAAAATAAAAATCAAAAATCAAAATCAAAATCACAATCAATACCAAACGAGTCAAGGTGTAACGAAACCTACCGAGATCAATCATTATATGCATGATTTGGGATCTTGGAGTGACCAATTTGAAACTATCAAAATTTTAACAAAAAATATAAATAATAAAAAATTTAAGCTTAAATGTTAACAAAATTTTAAAAACAATTGTGGGCTTCCCCACAAACAATTCACCTTCGCCACTAAATGCGATCTGGAAATCTATTCTCACAACACTGATAAGAAAACTCTACACACATGCTTATAAAGATGGAACTTGGCTTCTATTTTATTTTATTTTATTTTATAATATCTATTAATTCGGAACCAGGTAATTTTTTTGAAAGTTTTTCGTAATTGACACATAATAATTCAATTGATTCAATCCACAATAATTGAAGTCTTTATAATGTGTTTTTTCCCCTTATGTTCATCAAACGAAAAAAAAAAAAAATAATAAAATAAAAATAAATAAATAAATGTCTTTGTAATGAGAACGATTCAGTTTTCACGAGTGATGGTGGACATGGAATGTCACAAAGTGTATGAATATGCCCAAATGAAAAAAAACATGATTGACAAAGATGTTTAACATTTTCTTTATTAATCTTCAATCATTAAAAAGAATCAAATTACATGTTGCCAAGAACAAGTCAAATACTTCCAAAAATATAATAATATTACATTTTTTTATTTAAGGATGATTAAATACACCCTAATTTTATTTTTTTTAAGAATTTCGTGAGAGAGAAAAAAGAATTATTAACAAATTTCAAAATTTTATTGAAGTTTCTATTTTGTTTTCTCTATTAATTTTAACTAATCTAACATTTGGTGTGTTCCGGTTATTCATGTCATATAAGATATTAAGAACAGTTCGTTAAATTAACTTAAACGTGTTGATAAAAATTAAAGTAGTACGGTAGTAAAGCCTTCGTACTTATACTCGTATTAATGAGATCGTAAAGTTGAGTCACATAAATTTTCAATCCAGATATTGATTGGTTTTGAATGATTTTCAATTTTGTATATAATAATAATAACATTAAATTGCATTTCCCTCGTTCTCCTTTGGATCTACTTCTTTATCAATTTATTTTGTAGACTATAATAATGAGTGTTACCGTGTTAGTGACATCTCATCTGTCGAAAATATTTTATTTTATTTTATTTAAAAATAAAAATAAAAAAAACTTCATTTCAAGAAAACAACTGCATAAAGGAGCCAAACAGTTGGTCAACATCTAATTCACCAACTAATTCCTAAAGGATCGTGATCCTCTGTTATGTTGATCTTTTTCTTAATCTAAAACACTTGAGAATAGGACTTTGTATTTAAATGAAATAAATAACAGTCATTGATTACACATGTCAACAGATCTATATAGGACATAGGATCCTAATTCCTGAACTATAAGCAAAATATTTTGGAAATTTACTTCTTGTTAGAGTTGAAAAAAATTTTATAAGTTTACTACAATTAATTAATGTGTGTGAAAAAAAAATGTGAAAATTATAAGTTTACTACAATTAATTAATTAATTTTGATAAATATATCTTTAATTAATCTTATTAATACGTACTTATTTAGGCCATTTTTTTTTTATATTTCTCTTCAAAAAAAATTTAAGTAATACACTAATAAATAAATTTTGGTTTTTTAAAGAGAAAATGACTCGAACCCATAAATCCATAACTTTACGGTGCAGATGTGAGTGGTTTACCATATGACCAACAACATGTCCTCTGGAACTTGTGATTTTATTGGATAATATAAGTTTATTACAATTAGTTAATGTGAAGATATGGACAAAATTGATAAATATGTCTTTAATTAATCTTATTAATACTTATTTAGGCCATTTTTTTTTTTTTTCTATTTCTCTTCCATCTTTAAAGGAACTTGAGATTTTATTGGATCATACAGTATAGGTTTGTTACAATTAATTAATGTCAAAATATGGACGACATTGATAATTATTTATTTATTTATTTGAAATCAAAATTTCATTTATTGAAATCTCATAAAATAAAATAAATTTCCAATCTGAAAGGATAAAATTTCGATTTCATCGGATCTAGTCAACTGTGATGAGAGGCTGAGATCACATGATGTAATTTGTAAAACATTGTACTAGTATATCCTTATCGGTCAATAATATAGTAATTAAACACTAAATTGATTTGTAATTAATTTTAATTTGATGGTATAATGATATTAAGTAATTATAATGATTCCTTGTAATTGTTTTTCTGTTTAATAAATTAAAACAAATTCAGTAAAAAATAAATTATTATAAACTTTCACTTATTTTACAAACAAATTTTCATTTAAATATTCTAAACTATGGGAATTCTACATGTCATGCAAGAATGTGACAATTAAAAAATTATAATAATAAATAATACATTGAGAAATATATATATATATATATATATATTAAGATTTTGCATGCTCAAACAAGACAGCTGTTCTTTTCTGAGAGGAACAAGTGGTGTTTCTAAAATTGGAGGTTTCTCTTTCTTCATAAGAAAAAATAAAATCTATGGTCAATTCTCAATACGTGGACAAACAAGGACAATGCAGTGTGGATAATTGTTTTATGAAATAAAAATGATACATCAGACACATGATCTATTGCCAATATGGTGAAACTCTCTCAAGGGAACCCTCACTAACACGGCTCAATACTTAGTGTGTATATATATTTACATATATATTAAATGTCTCTCATTGGCTTTATTTCTAAGTGAGGGTGTCTTCTCTCCGACTATAGGAACTGTATTATGTGCTGTGCTAACAGAGACTTATCTCATCGGGTTCAGATAGTTGTTGTAAAATAAAAAAATAAAGAATAAAAATGATACATCAGACTTTTTACTATATTTAATATGTAAAGTGTAATTTAGAATCATTTTATTTTTATAATATAGAAATGACGTATTTACTGATTATAAATAGTAAAGAATGAAATATAACTTAATTAATGATTTTTTAATTACAGCATTTATTAAAAATTATTAAGAATTAAGTTACGTAAATTTCATTCCCAAATCAGAAATTAAATTTATACTAAAATAAGAAATTAATTGATTCTCCCACCTAAGAAATTAGGTTCACTGTATTGATTCTCTTATCGATAAAATTTGATTCAAATTAATTTTTATTCTTCATTTTTATTTAAGCTAAGAAATCAGATAAAAAAATCAAAAACATTGAATGACTGGATTTTTAAATGATATTTAAAGTTTTCTATTTTTATTTTATTTTTTGCTAAATTTAAATTTTGCTTTTTACCACCCCATTTTCATGATATTTCTCTATTGACTGTGCCCGGTTCATGACTTCTAACGTGTAAAAAGTCAAGTCCACATAAAACTGCTCTGTAGAAATTAAGACGCCGCCGTTTAGAAGGCATGTCATGTATCACATATACAGTCGTCTACTCTGGTGTAATCGCCGTAATTAACTGGTCTATGAACTGTAAAATAATTAAATAATAAAATAATAAATAATAAATAAAAACTTTCAAAATTGCCACTTTTATGGCTCTATTTTTGTCGATAATTCTATGGATCTGTACATTAAATTTAGACGAAAAAGCATTACTCTTATTTTATTATATATTTTTCACTTTCTTGCATGTCAATGGCGGCTTCCTTGTATTTCTTCTTCTTGCAAGTTTACGACTTCGTCAGCGAAAACACGCTAATTAGATTATTTCAAAGTTCAAACCCTCAACATTGCTTTTACGAGGCTCATAATTCTCTATTGTTTATATATGTATAAAACTATGAAATTTTCTTGGGACTTCATCTGTTTCTTCTTCTTCAAAAATTCTGTCGTTCAATTCAATAATAATAGTCTCGAAAAAAGAAGAAGGGTATCTCAGAAGATGTTTTTACTTGGCCGTAACAGTTCCGTTATCTTCTCCGTCATCACCATGGCTGCGGTTATCTTCATCATATATGAAGACAGTGTCATTTCTAATGAGTCTCTGCAGTCTGGTGTCATCAGAGCTAATAAAGAAATTTCAGGGCGGTTAAAGAAGTCAACTATTAATCACATAACTCTGCGTTCTGTGCAAGAAGAGATTGAAAACGCTAGTTTGATGAATTCTCTGAAACCTCCTGCTAGTGTCACTGAAGAAGAGAGAATTGCTTGGTTCAGGAAAAAGTTACCAGAATTTGAGATTTTCAAGTCAAACAACTTGACAGAGAAATTCCATGGCCGGGTCCTTGAGTTTTTCGGTGAAGCATGCGAAATTCGAGCCTTCATGACGTGGATTTCTCCGGCGAGGTCTTTTGGGAAAAGAGAAGTATTGGGCTTGGAGACTTTTTTCAAAGCTCACCCACATGGATGCTTGATGATTTTATCAAGGACTCTGGATTCTAGACATGGGTACAGAGTCCTGAAACCATTGCTTGATCAACAAGTCAAGCTCGCCGCGGTGACACCAGACCTGTCTTTTCTGTTCAAGAACACTCCAGCTGAATCCTGGTTTGATTCAATCAAGAGTGGAAACAAAGACCCTGGTGAGATTCCACTTGCTCAGAATTTATCCAATTTAATCAGACTTGCAGTTTTGTACAAATATGGAGGTGTTTATTTAGACACAGATTTCATAATCCTGAAGAGTCTTAAAGGGTTGAAGAATTCAATTGGAGCACAGAGTATTGATGTTGTTTCAGGAAATTGGACAAGACTTAACAATGCTGTTTTGATATT
Organism: Acer negundo; assembly: GCA_035582765.1. Classification (NCBI taxonomy): domain Eukaryota; kingdom Viridiplantae; phylum Streptophyta; class Magnoliopsida; order Sapindales; family Sapindaceae; genus Acer; species Acer negundo. The sequence continues at coordinate 19,609,888 of CM069243.1, read as the reverse complement.
CGACATGAATCATCCACTTCTGTTAAAGTTCATTGAAGAATTTGAAACGACTTTTGATGGTAACAAATGGGGTCACAATGGACCGTATTTGGTTTCCAGGGTAGTTAAGAGAGTAGAAAACACGCCTGGTTTTAACTTCACAGTCTTGCCGCCAAGCGCCTTTTATCCGGTACATTGGAACAACATCGGTGGGCTTTTTAAGTTGCCGGAAAACCGTGCTGGTTTGCGGTGGGTGAAAGCGAAATTGCTTCAGCTAAGTGGACAGACTTATGGTGTACATTTGTGGAACAAGCAAAGTAGCAGATTAAAAATCGAAGAAGGAAGCGTAATGGGAAGACTAATTTCTGATCATTGTGTGATTTGTGAACAGATTTACAGTTCTTAAAGAAGAATTTCATTTTTCTTTTTGTTAATTCCTTTGTTTCTTGATTTTATTTTTTCTATCGGGATTCATGATCTCAATGTAAATGAGATGTGTATAAGAGAAAAAAAAAATGAAAAAAATGTTTAAATTTCATTTCACTGTAACAATACATTTTCTATATGTTGCCAAAATGTAATTATTACAAGTCTAGTTTCAGAATTTTCTACTACAAATAAAAAACCTGAGCCTTCTCAATCTCAGCCTGAATCTAAATCCTGGCAATCTCCTGAATGACCTTTTTCTCTTCAACTTTCGATTACGAAAATTTTCTTTTGTATGCTTGAATTTTTGCTGATCACCAATCCTGAAACTACCATCTGAAGCAAAATTACTCTTTTCATCAATCTGGGGATTTCCGGAGAATCCAATCTGCTTAATAGATTCCCAGGGATCGTAATGTTCATCGTCTTCGGTGTCACTGCCCCAGAGAGGTACAGGTTTTGTTATAGGAGAGCCACTGTAATTGTCAAAATAAGTAGCCAAACTAGTATGCTCCATGTCAAATAATCTCCTCAGGGAAGTGCTTCCACCTTTCATCAATTCTAACAAACTGCTTCTGCTGCTGCTGCTGCTTCCGCGACACGAAGAGCTACAAGAAGCAGCTGCAGACGAAAACGAAGACGAAGATGAAGAAGCAGAAACAGAAGAAGACCAATACAAAGATTTCTGGTATTCTATTATCTTCCTGATCTTTTCCTTTTGAAAACTAGTGATCCAAGAAGCTTCTTCATCATCTTTTTCTTCTGTTATTTCTGGTTTCATGATGATTTCCTAAGTGGGTTTCTTTGTGATTGAGAAACTGAACAAGAACAAAAGAAAAAGATAAAAAAATAAAAATAAAAAAAAAATTTAATGTGTGAATTGAGCCGGCCATTGAAACACAAAGACAATAACGTTGGAGGCGGACAGAAAATGGATCCAAAATTGGAATCAATAGTTAACAGATAATGATGAACCCAAATTCCAATTAGAATATAATATTAAGATAATTAATAATTGAAGTCTGCTTTGTGAACAAAGGCCAAAACCATCCAATCAATCAAGAAAACTATATATGCCTCAAACAAGGAATACACATTGAATTCTTTAACATGAATATATATAATTTTGTCACTTGTGAGAAACAGAGACATATATATATATATATATATATACACACACACGCGAAGGAAACATAAGAATCAGTGAAGATCGTGAAGACACGTAAACATTAAGAAAATATTAAGTTAAGAGCATCAACAGTGGGGCTCTTTTGAGACCCAAATATGTGGATCCACTTTTATATGGAGCTAGAGGTTGGCACAATTGGGTAAGATTGGATCCAAATAATAAGACTCATCCGTGGGACCCACATCACAAGACTTATATTGAGTTCCAAATTTAGAACTCATTTTAGGTCTTATTCAATCATTTCATTTTGGATTCCTAACACTCTCAATCATTTGGGTATATATATAAATATATATACGAAAATTTTCCTATGAGGATGCCCAGATAGAATTATATAAAAACATTGAATGTGAGTCACTCGTTTTACATACTTTGACTTGGTATGTATGCACTTGTAAAATCACTTTTATAAATAAGTGGTTTATATTTAATATTCTGATAAAGTTATATAATGATGTCCTGATAGGAACGGGACCGATATATATATATATATTATTTAAATTTTAATATATAATTGCTTTTAATAAATTTTAATATTTAATTGCTTTTAATATATATATATATATATATATATATGTTTTATTATTTAAATTTTAATATTTAATTGCTTTTAATATATACTTTATAAAAAAAAATTATAATTTTATAATAAATTTTAAATTTAAATAATTATATATAATGAACAAATGATGAAGTTGGTGATTTTGTGTTCAATATACAGAGGATTTGATGATGGCGTTTTTTGAGCAATTCTGAGATCTATCTTTTGTGAAGCACCCATCTTTGATATTTAGTAAAGTTATATATATATATATATATAGGTCAAAGTGGGACCTAAGAAAATTGTGAAAAGCAAGCGGCAGCTGTCATCTCATGGTACGTCTCGTAGTACGTTTCAATAAAACTGTTTGACGAAACCAATTTGGACACACTGCCAAATCTCGCGGTACACCATTTTGCCTTTTACAGTACCTCTTACGACATCAATCGCGAAAGTTGACAATGTGTGTTGATTTTTTTTTAGAACGCGGTACCTCTAACGACACTAATCGCGAGAGTTGGTAGTGTTGCTATGTTGATTTTCGTGGTTGGACGTAGTACATCATTTTGCCTCTCGTGATTCACTCTAACGAAGACTGGAAAACTCTTTTAACATGAAAGCCCCGGATTCGCCCGAAAAATCTTCGTTATCGCGCGTCGACTCCTCCTCAAACAAATAGACCTGCAAACACATTATTTAAACTTTAAAACATGAAAATTCCAAGGAAAACACGGTCAAAACATAGGAAAATAGGGGATATGTAAAGCATATAAATTGACTTATCATCCTACTCTTGCCAAATATTGATAAAAAGAGAAAAAATAGGTATTAATAGTCAAAAAAGCTTCGGTGCTTCGACGCTTCAGTGCTTCAACAGCACCAGAACAGACCAAAGATACATAACAAAATAAAAAAAATAGAAACAAAAACACCCCCCAAACCAAACCACACGAACCCAAGAACACAAAGATCAAATATCCCCTCATTCCACAACATAGAATCAGAATAATTAGAATTTGCGGGAAAAGACCTTGCAGAGAGGAAAAAACAACGAATAATAGATGAAAAAAAATTTGAATCAAAAATTATGTTTTGTGATCCAAATTCGTTGCCCTAACCTGAAGCAAGAATTTGTCTAATACAGCAACAAAGGGATATAATTAGAAAAAATGGTGATGGTAGTTGTAGTGGTAGTCGATCGTAGATACCGTTTTGTTTTAAATATTTATTTTTGTTGATGTAATTCAGTTGTGCTAATTTTAATTTAATAAATTGTTTTATTTGAAATTAATTATAATTTGTTAAATAATTATTGATAGTATTGATATTTAAAATATATTATATAATGTATTTATTGATATATATATATATATATATATAATATTTAAAAGAAAATTAATGATTGTTTAGAAAAAAAGTAAATAAAAAAAAAAAAATCTACTTTCTCTTTTTCATTTTAACCCTATTTTGGGGAAAAGAGACTCAAATAAATAGGACCCAAATAGGAAGACCCATTTTTTATGATATAGCAACAAATGGGTCTTATTTTTAGGTCTTACCATTGTGGATGTTCTAATAGATTGTACCTAAAACAACATCACAATATCACATTACATAGATTTTGTATCCGATTAATTAGAGTTTTATCTAATTTAAAATAATGTCAAAGATATGTTGTTATTATTATTATTATTATTATTATTATAACTTATTGATTTGTTGCATTTTGCATTTTAAACTCATTCAAGCCTTAACCATCTAAATGGAATTTTGACTTTCTTCTCTGCGAGATGATGACTTCATATCACAATTCACAGCTCACACGATACCCTTCAAATACGTTATGTGACAATATAAAAGTTAAGATAATTAACGACAATATATATATTTAATTATTTATATAAACGTCTCATTCATATAAGTGCGTTCTGATATAACTATATCAGTAGTACCAATGCATGTGGATCGTCGATTATAGAGAAGTTTTGACAAATGTATACATTTTGAGTCAAAGTATGTAAATCTAACGGTCCACATCCGACGCATTGATAAAGTTATATCAGTGCGCACTGACTTGAACATTTCTGTATGTATGTATATATATATATATATATATTGGCAACCGAACAAACTTAGAAGAAATTGCTCGTCAAGATTCTAGAGAAGAAAGACTTTGTGTTGTGGACAATCGGTGCCGCGTCTCAACTCGTAATCATAATAATTTTGAACTATCATCCTACCAAATTCATAAGAAATATTGACAAAATCATTATAGATATTAAGATTGAGAGGAGGATAAAGAAAAATAAAAATAAAAATCTTTCAGGTGTATGTATTCAGCCACTAAAATCATGTCATGTGTTATAAAAAATAAATTTTAATTGATTATTTATACATATAATAATTAGAGATCTCTTATCAAATAGTTTAAATGTTTGTTCTCACAGGCATTTATTCCTGTATTTATTCTACTATATGCATTTGTATTTCAATTTGGTCTACGTGTCAAGACCGTCAATCTGATATACAATCTGCAAGCTCATCGATCTGGTACGTGAGGGGAGGTATTAAACAGCTTTTTTGAAGTGGAATGTATTAAAGAGTTAAATATCATTGGTTCAACTCTTACTTGATAAGGGATGTTTTAGAAAGTAAAATATAATTATTTGGATCTTACCTGATAGTTGTTTATCAAGTCGGACAATCTAAGATCTCGTCCTCACAATTTACATGGTTCTATTTGTATGAAATATTTAATCTTGATAGACCACAACACCAGAATCGGGACAAACATAGAAAAAACTTCCCCAACACTTAGATCTAGAGATGTACATTTTTTTTCCGGAGCCCCAATTCCCCGTATTCTCATTCTCATCCCATTTTGGGATTTTTTTTGGGGAAAAATTTGGGGGAGGGAATGGGGATGATTTTCATCCCCAAATGAGAATGGGGATGGGGAGGGGGAGGGGTCCCCCCATCCCCATCCCCATCCCTATTTCTTCATTTTCCCCACAATTATATTGAAATGGGGATAGGTATGGGGATAGGGGGGAGATCTCTCATCCCCATTTCACCATTTCCCCATTTCCCCTATCCTCATTTCTCCATTTTCCCCACAATTATATTGAAATGGGGATGGGGATGGGGATGGAGGGGAGGTCTCCCATCCCCATTTTTCCATTTCCCCCAAACATATATAAATATAATTATAACATATATTTTTATTTTATCTTTTATTCTTTGAAAACCCTAATTCCCTAAGTATATATACACATTTCATATAAAATGCATTAATGAATTTTATTTTGTATTTGTAATTGAATGTTTGTTTTTTTTAGTTTAATTTGTAAATTTTAGTCAAATGGGGAACAGGGAAAACAAGGAGAACGGGGGAAATGGGGAAATGGGGAATTGGAAAAAAAAAAGGGAAAAAACAGGGAAATTTGGGAAATGGGGATGGGGATGGATAGGTCCCCCCAAAATTCCCCATCCCGGGGAAGGGTATGGGAAATGAGGATAGGGATTGGGGTACCTATATCCATCCACATTCCCCAAATATGCATCTCTACCTAAATCTCTTACCCAATTGGAGTTGAATTTCAAAAACAATAAAAAGATAATAAACATGTCTATTGTCTATTCCATTATTGTTTTTGGAAAAAAGAACATTAAAACATTCCACTAACTGACTTTATGTGAGATACTTAAAATCATAAGAAAATAATTTCAAGATGTTGAATCATTTTCTCAATTCAATTAGATAGCATCACATAATAAAATACTTTTTTCATTTACAAAATAAATATTATCATTTTCACGAGGAAAATTTTGGGATCTAATCGTTCTATTAACATCCTGAGGCCTGACATTATTGAAAAAACAAATTCCAAGCCGAAATTTTATTTAGAGTTGAAAGATGCAGAGTCAAGAAAAAAACTTCATACAATTGGCCTTATTAATTCTTCGTTTTTCAATTTATTTATTGAATGTGCAACAAGCTCTCAATAATGGCTGGTCAAAATCACCACAAAAGCACCAACACCGACATATATTATTAGGTCAAAAAGACAAAACCCCAATGAAATTAAAATAAACATGTTGGTAAGAGGCGTATTATCTAAGATACGGATAAAAAAACAAAACCAGTTGTCTAAACATAGCTCAATTGGTAGATTGACAAACTTGAGGTTTGAACAAATAACTTTCAAATCAACGCCTCGAATTCTACCGATGACTAAAAAGCTTCAAAAAGACACCTGGCCTAAATAAGTAGATAGATAAATATTGTAAAAACAAAAAAAAAATTGCAAAACTATTGGAGAATCATAGGATGATTTGCATCTAAGAATTTTCACGGTTCCTTATTATGGTACCGAGTACACAGGATCCACCCACCAAAAAATAAAAGTATTGAATAATGTAACGGAATTAATTGCCTGAAAAGGTCCCGTATTCCGGTCATCGTCTTTTAATTGCTCCTGGACCACACTGATGGTATCCAAAAAATCTCTATCAAATGCATTTAATTCTTTTATAATCTATCGCCACAACTATAATCATGTTTAGATCGTTTCACAACCAAACTATGTTGTATAGTTCAAGACAAAACCACATGCAGAAAACTAATACTACAAAAGCCTCCTTTGGGGAAATTTGAGTTCATCAAAGTCCTGAAGAACAAACAATGTCTCCTTTACGTAATTTTTCTCCCTATTCAACTCTAATGGCGGTGAGAAAAACTTCTCACAAGACGTTGAATTACCGCCTACTTAACCGAACTTTTAAATCACCCATCTTCTCTATTACTGCATTTGCTGCTATATTTTTCCTCGTTTACTCGGATAGGATCATCTCTAATCTTTCTGTATACCCTGCAGACATTAGAATCAGTGACATTTTCGAAAAGCCTCAAGCTCCTGATGAAGTTTTGGAAGGACAACAGACTTCTAAAAAGATCCTCGAAGCACCAGACTCCCAAAATCAAACCACAGGTCCAGTCAACTTCCAACACAGTGCCACTACTTAAAACACAACAAAATATTGAAGAGAATAGCATGCCACTGCTTACCAGACAAGAAAAGGTTGAAGAAAAAAGCCAGTCACTGTTTACCATGCAACAAAGGATTCAGGAAAATAGCAGGCCACTGCTTACTACACACGCAATGAATGAAGAAGGAGATGGAGAAACTCCAGATCCTCTAATTCCTCCCAAGGATGTCACAAGAGAAGAAAGAATGGAATGGTTCCGGAGTAAACTTCCAGAACTCGAAATTCTCAAATCAAACGATTTGAGTCAGAAATTTCATGGCCGAGTTCTGGAATTCTTCAACAAACAGTGTACAATTCAGTTTTTTATGGTATGGCTTTCACCAGCACGGTCATTTGGTCCAACAGAATTCATGGCTGCAGACACTCTGTTGAAAGCCAACCCTCAGGCATGCTTGATGATTATATCGAGATCTCTGGACTCTGGATAGGGCTACAGGATTTTGAAACCATTACTTGATCGTGGGTTTAAAGTTCTTGCGGTCACACCAGATTTGCCATTTCTGGTAAAGGACACACCAGCTGAAGTGTGGCTAGAGTAGATGAAGAGTGGAACCAAGGACCCAGTGCATATCCCGTTATCCAATAACCTTTCTAATCTGATCAGGCTTGCAATGTTATATAAATATGGAGGGGTTTACTTGGACACAGATTTCATAATTCTGAAAGACTTCACTGGTTTGAGGAATGCGGTTGGTGCGCAAAGTATAGATCAGGTAACTAAGAAATGGACCAGATTAAATGGTGCTGTTATGATCTTTGATATTGGGCATCCAATTCTAGTCGACTTCTTACAGGAATTTGCCACAACTTTTGATGGAAGCAAAGGGGGCATAATGGGCCTTACCTGGTTTCTAGAGTTATTGAAAGAGTAGGAAACACACCTGGATATGACCTTACAATTTTGAGACCTAGGGCCTTTCATCCAGTAGACTGGGTTAAGATACTCAGGCTGTTTAAGAAACCAGAAACGTTAGAAGAATCATGAGGGGTGGAAAACATGACGCTTCAGCTAAGCAGTGGCAGCTATGCAGTACACCTATGGAACAAGAGGACAAGAGCATTAGCCATTGAACAGGGAAGTGTCATGGAAAGACTAATAGCGGATCACTGCGCCGTATGCCAAGACAACTATAATTCCCAAATATAATCTGTCATCTAATAAATGATGAAGCTTATTCAGCTGAAAGTATTCACCAATGGCAACGTAGTTGACAGAGAATCAAAAGAAACCTCTAATTTGGAGAATAATTTGTACACCTTGCCCCTTGAATAAGGAACTCTTTTACTTGCCTTCAAGCTTTTACTGTGTATATGTGTAATTTTTCTGGTTATTAATTCTTACTTGCTATTATGTAAGCCAAACTCTTCAACAACAAAGTTGCCTTCTGAGGAAATCCAATTAAATCAAGTCTGATCTGCTTAACAATTACCAACAAATCATAATCATGGATCTCATCTTCTTTACCGTTGTCCGTTGCTAAGTAGATAAAGGCTTAACTATGAGTGAACAGTTGTAATACGTAATCCTAAATATCTATCTTCTAAAGCAATATTCTGCAAGTCAAAGCAGAAGAGGAACATGAGAACTAGAAAAGATATTTTTGGTACTCTATGATCCACGACATGCTTTCCTTCAAATCTTCTAGGCAAATAATGCATGAGGTTTTTACATTGTCCTTTAGAATATCTCTCAAACAATCAGAGACTCCATAGATCATTGTTATAAGTATACAAAACAAAATGAGTGACTAGAATATGGTTCTTCTATATTTGGAAGAAATGAAAGATCGGATGAAACACTAAACGAAAAGAAACAGAGGATGGCCAAATTTCCTGAATATTAGAACCACGAATACCAGCAGTAAAACAGTTAAAACAGCAACACTTTCTTTTTCGACAATTTCCTACAATATACTACCCACACAAAAAAATCCCTTTCATGGGCATCAATGCTTGGGCATCCAAAGGTTACAACTTTAAGCCACAAATGAAAACCTAACCATTTCATAACCAAAAAACATACCTAACACAAAGTTTTAAAGAAGGTGTAGTAAATCAGTTGTTTAAAACCAACATTGCAATAACTAATATACAACCAAAGTCTGCAACGAAAACTAGTCTTCCTTAGCTAAACTTGAAACTAACAATAATTTAAGCTAACAATACAACTCATCCCTCAAATTTGCATATATCATCAAATGCTTGTATAGAGGTGATGCGCGACAGGACTCTGATTCAGGATAGAATGAGAACAAGCCAGTGCTAGTCTAAAAGGCAAGTATGAGAATTTCAAAGAATCAAAGTGCGTTAACAAATAACAAGAACATAAATTACAATTGGCAAAAAGATAATCATTAATTCATACAAATACGTGCAATAACAACAACAAAAACTAATAAAAATCTCAGGTTCAATAAAGCAAATGCACAGGCAATCAAGCATTTACTCAATTAACTAGAGAACAAAGACTCATCGATTTCAATCTTAATTTTCTCATCATCATCAAACTTATCTTTCCTCGGTGGAGCAGGCGGCACCTCCACTCTCGGCGGTCCTCTCCCTTTCGTTTTGTTCCTCGGCCTCGCCTAAATAATCACATCAACAAATAAATAAACAAATAAATAAATAACAATGAGCAACGAAACGTTTCGTTTAAATAACACTTACGTTGCCAAAGGAGTGATTGAAACGCTTTCCTTTCGCAGTCTTCTTGTCGCCTCGGCCGCAGTACACTGAATTAATAAGCAAACAAACAAAAATTAGGGCAAATTATTGTAGATAAACGAAGAGAGAGAAAGAGAGAGGAGTGGGAGGCGACGGTGGCAGACCGAACGGGAGCGAAGGAGAGCGAGTGGCGGAGAGTGAAAGAGAGGAAGTTGAGTGGAGGAGAGATGCGCCGGAGATTGAAGAGTGAGAAGCGGAGGTGCGAGATTGAGGAATGATTGGTAGAGCTCCCAGTAGCAGTGACGCCATTTTTTTGAAAACTAATTTTTGGATAAGGTGCTTCTTCTTTCTTCGCAGACCGTTTGCGATTTGTTTGTTTGGTTTCCTCTTCCCCGCAATATATTGGCGCTTGATTTGATGGAATGTGATCTGTGATCTACGGTTTATATGATCCAATCCAGTGGGTCAGAATATTATCTAATTTACCCTGTTTAGAGAAATGGACATAATTTGTTGGGCCTAAATGTTTGTTTGGTTTCCGAAAATTAAGGCCCATGAAAACTTAATTTTATTTTTTTTGGAATATTTTAATACCGAATGGGTCAGGAAATTATCGGGACCAATCAAGATCATGCACACAAGCATAGCTAGAGTACCTACTCTCACAATCCGGAGAAATGCTAGTAAAATATACATTGTCAGACTCAAACCTCTCATCACTAACATAAAATGAGAGGTGCACACCACTTGAGTTAAAAGAGAACGTGTCTAAATTTAATTTATTAAAAAAAAATTAATATAATTCAAGCACCGCAAGTCTTGGTTGAGCGGTTTGTACACCTCACCTCCATATTGATGAGAAGAATTCAAGTAATATCATACATTCATACTCATAAGACATATCTAAGTCCCTTGAGTGGTGGAAGTAAAATTGAATCAAGTGAGACCTAATTTAGAAGGGTCCATATAACACTGATAACGAAACATGTTCAAGTAGAAGAAAAAAAAAACAGAACCCAACCAGACTTCGAAAAGAAGAAGAAGAAGAAGAAGAAGAAGCAGTCAAATTGTCTTCGCTTTAAAGGATTCCTTTTGTATGTTCAAGTTAGACAAGGTTAGGTTTATGTTCATGTCACTTTAAAAAGAAGAAAGAAAGAAAAAAAAGCTGAGTGTGTGGTGGAAGTGGGAGATAACTGAAGTTCCAAGTTATTGGGACCAGATTCAAGATTAGATCTCTCAATTATTATTATTACAACAAGTCTACAACTGCAAAACATGTCTATGCATTTTCACATGCAACTTCCATGGACCATGTTCTTCTTCTGATACACTTCCATTCTTCCACATTTCATGTTTATGTTACTGTCTGTGTATCTCAGTTTTTTCTTTTTTCTTATTTTAAGATTACTGTAATCTCACCCTTCATGTGTGTGCAACGTGCATGCTTATATCAGAAGCTTTGTTCTTTCAATGCACTGAAAAGAAATAAATAATTATAAAATAAAAAATAAAAAATAAAATAAAATAACAGAATACTTGTTAATGCAGTTGCTTAATGTGGTAATTAATGGCACTGAATCTTATGATCAGCAACTTTCTTGCAATGGTAATTAAAAGGAATATTAACGAGTGATAAACCAGATTAATTTTCTATATCATCATCATGCATGAAAAGCTACCTTATGGAAAAAGGTAAAAAGGTTTAACAAAACGATATATTCTGTCTCCATCGTGTGATAATGTTATTTAGTGTGATATTCATAGGATTGTAATCCAACTTATCGAAGACATGAGAAGGGAATTTTAGTAAGATTATATTTATGAATGAAAGTTTTTGAACTATTGACAATTGACATGCACCTAATTTTGGGTCAAAATAGAAAAGTGATTAGTTAAAACTTAAAAGGTTATTGAAGTGAAACTTATCTTGTGAAATGGATATTATTGGTTTGGTGTCAAGTATGAAGTGGATCTTGCGAGCATATATGCTTACATTGCTGGATTCATAAAAAGAAGGGTCAATTTTTGAGAATTCCTTTAATGATAGAAGTGACTGCTCCCACTAACAAAATCTAAATTATATATGGTACAACAATATACAATTGCATTTCTTTTTCATTCCATTTCACTCAAATGTCAATTTGTGCTTCATTTAACAAGTTTCTAGTCTTTTATTTCTTTGGTTTTCTTTTCGGTGTTTGTGTGAGTAAATATATCTCGATTATAAGAGTAGATATCTTGATCGTTTGTATATTGTTCAGTCTCAATATCGGTTCCTATAATTGTTCAAATATTATGAAGTGATCAAGTATGTACATAAAATCAATCATGACATGTAAAAATATGACCAGAAAAACTAGAAAAAAGAGATTTTAGCTAATCATATGCTGGCTTTGCTTTGATTCTCTTTATGGGGGTGGTATTGTTCTTCTTTTAATAAAATTCCAATTTACTCTAATTAAAACTTCCATTACTCAAAGTCAGCACTGTTAATGGGGACATCAATACACTTTTACTTTAAAAAAATTATTAGAAAACAAAAAAAAAAAAAAAAAAATTCAAAAGAAACAGCAAGATGACACTTCGAAATCAATCGGGTGCATGTGCAAGCAAAATTAATAAATTAAAACCACCAATGAGAAAGACTAAAGAGGTTAGACTAGATTAGCCTAAAAAAAAAAAAAATTTACATTAAAAATAAGGAAATCAATGATAAGATTGTTTAGGGTTCAATTTATGTTGATTCAATCAATCAATCATGTAGTGAATATTAATTAATTTATTTATTTATTAAATTTTGGTAAGGAAATCGAATATTTAGGAGTAAAGAGTGGCACGTGACAAACAGATGAGCCCACGTGCAACCCATGTGAATGCCGGGCGGGTGGCCGGTCGGGTCCACGGCCCACTTCCAATTACAGAATCTAATGGTCAAAAAAGACATGTCCACATTCAAAACTTTTTTTAGGATCAATCCACGTTTGCATTTTAAAAATCAAATAGTAAAAACACCCATGACATAACTTTTTTTTTTTTTTTTTTTTTCCTTTTTTTAATAATAAATTACTTTGAGAACATGCTAGTAATAATGACATTGCAGCCTCTACCACACAATATGAAGACACAATATTTAATAATATCCAAAAAAAAAAAAAGAAGCTAAATTTTTTATATTTATATTATATCTGATTTAATTAATTAACCTATGCTTTTAATAGCAAAGGAATCATATCACAATTCAACACACTATTTTTTATCAACTAATTTAAAAAGGAAAAAAAAAAAAAACAAAAACAAAAACAAATAAAATAAAATAAAATAAAATAAAAAGCAAAAAAAGCCAGCACACATCACATGTAGAGGAGCTATTGCTATCTCCCTGTTGTATGATACAAAATATGGAGAGTGGTTTTTTAATTGACGAAATCTTCGAGTCAACTCAACTCAGTGATGCGGGGCTGTGGCGTTCGCTGCCGTGACCGGTGGCGGAGGATGGCACTGGTAGCACTTGGCGAAGAGACCGAACGAATCGACTTGTTGGACGAAATTAGTCATGCTGGCCCAGCCACCGAACCCGAACCCGACCACGAATACCCACACCACTACAAATGTGTTGATCACATACATTGCTGTCCAACTTGGTAAAAAGAATGGAGGCTTCTCTGCAGCATTCTGCATATTCACAAGTAACAAAAAAAAAAGTTAAAAATTATAAATAAAAAAAAACCCAAGTTTTAATTGGGACAAAGCATGTGAGTGAGTGGGGTGTGGAATCGAGTCAAGTCAGAGAGAAAGAGAGAGACTGAGAGAGATAAGATCAATGAAGAAGACAGAGTACAACAATCCAACTGTAGTATATAACTAAATGAAAACGACATGCCACCTATCTATCAATTTTTCTCGTAATATTTCCAAATCCATGCCTTAAATGCTCTTTGTACACTTGCTGCACCACTCACTGTACCCATCAAACCCGGACTTGTCCAATTTTTTTTTTTTTTTTTTCTCGAAAGGGATAATTACAATACCACCCTTGATGTATAAGATAATTACGAAAAAACGTGAAGGATCTAGCTGTTTTTACCTGTCGAGCGGAGGCTTTTCTGTAGGTGAGCATATGAGCCATAGATGGGATGATGTAGACGGTGAAGCTGACCAAGAGAGCACCAACGGCGGAGTTTATAGGGCCGAAGAAAGGGAAAATAATGGCCAAGAACCAGATTGGGATCACCACCGGCAATCTCGCTAGTGCTCTCAGACATATGCTTTTCGTGTCGTGCATTCCGATCACTTTCTCCCATACGAAGTACAGTGGAGTACATGCGAACCCGAATGTTATAAACTGCACATCAAGAAAACACACAATTGTTTCAGGTTTCAGTAAATATAACACTGTTTTGAGGGCAATTACGTAAATTTTAACGACGATCGAATTTATCGGACCTGGTGGATGAGCATTAATATAACGGCAGTGTCACGCCAGCCATTCTTTGGGAGGAGAGAGAAGGCGTTGGAGTGGTTGAGGAGTTTGTCACCAAACGCCCAGTAAACGGCAGTGGCTGACGGAATCGTTAGTGTGAAAACGTAGAGTGTAGCGAACAAGTAAATGTACTTGAACTTCTGAGGCTTCCACATAGCATGCATGATTTCCCTGTAAAAAAAAAACAAGGACAAAACCATCAACTCGTAAAATTCGGCAGGTCATTTAATATTTACAGTAAAATCATAGTGTAAATAAACTTAACCAAGCTCTGAATATTTTTGGATTGAATGACCAAAATGTCCTTAAGATATGACTCGCTAAGAAATTATGTCACTAGAAAAAGACACAGATGGAGTAGATTAAGGTCAGAATCAAGCTGTCACAGCAAGGAAAAATAAAATAAATAAAAGAAAAGAACAGTTGGAATAGTAGAACACACTCAACACAGTACCAATCTATTGTTTAATTTTCCTAGTGAAATATAGTAGAAAAACAAATTAAAATTGTTTGTATCATAGCGAAAACAAAAAGTAAAAATTTGCATGATTTTGTCTGTGTCTCGAGCCCAAGATGGCCGGCAAAAAGCTGCAAAGAGAAGCCGTGTAGAAACAAATGGCAACACAAAGAGGAGGAAAATTATACAGTATACGATAACATTAAAAAGTAATATTAACCGAGGTGCGAAAATAAAAAAAAATAAAAAATAAATAAAAAGTAAATTACACTCACACGGTTTGAGTCAAAGACACTTAAATAGAAAAGTTTAGTTATTCTATATTCACACCTCTATTTGACCATATTAAGGTCCAAAATGACCTTGGGTATTAGTGTAAAAAAGCTTTTATTTTTTATTATTATATAAGGGTATTTTCGACTATACAGGGGTGTTAATGTAGAATAACTAAAATTTTCCATTTAAGTGTCTTTAAATCAAACCTTAAGGGTATGAGTGTAATTTATCCAAAAAATACAAACGAAATAATAATAATAATAATAAATAAAAATTATTATGTAGCTTACACAGTAACAGCATGTCCACCAAAAGTGTACAAGATGTTGGTGGCTCCGGTGAAGTAGAGCACTAGCTTTCTCGGAGCCGAGTGTTGTACATCTCCAACCTATATACATCATCATCATCATCATCAATATATATGTATGAGGAAAAAATCATTTTAAAAAAAATAATATTACCTGGCCGTGAGCAATGGCGGCGATGGCCAAGTACCAGGCGGTGTACGTGGTCATGAATAGGCCGAGAAAAGACCAAATACGGTAGTTGTGAAAAGAAGGAATGAAAACAGTGGTGGCACAACAGGCTCCAAAAATGTAAGTCCATGTTCTCTTATCCAAATGGTCATTAATGTAGTAAATGTTACTGTTTATATACACATTCATCAAATGGAAGTTAATAATAATAATAAATAAATAAAGAAATCAGACAAAACCCAGTTGAGATTAGAAATTGAATTTACCTTGCACAAGCTATGAGTTGAATAACAGATCCAAATAGAAGGAAAGTACAGTTAAAGGCAAGTCCCACAGCTTTCCAATATGGACCCAATAACCCATCAAGGACTTCAAACCACTGCAACAAATCCAAAAGTAGAGTTAATAGTGATACAGTGATCTGTGAAAGATATTTATTTTCTTTCTACAAGTTTTGGTTTTTGAAGAGATTAGGTGTCAGTGGTGGAGGAGAGACGAGAGAGACGAGAGAGACGAACCTGGATGACATGGTTTTTGAAGCTGACGTTCTCTTTCTCCTTTCGGCTTCTGTATTCCATGTAGAGTACACTGATGAGATAAGCAGTCCAGCTACCCAAAATACCATAGAATATTTGTAGCAAAATTCCTGATAACATGCCCAGTTGAGAGAAAGAGTAAGGGAGTGTCAGGAGAACTTGAGCAACTTGGTTGGATGCACAGCTGAACCATGCGTCCCAGACAGAGCCACCGTGCCAGAGAGCGTTTTTGACACTAAAAAGTGCCTGGTTTTCTTCAACTTCTCTGGTGGAGGATTCTTCTTTGTTGCCTTCATGGTCTGTTTCGCTGAAGTTGGAGACTATAGCTTCCTCTGCTTGCTTCTGAGGCAACATTGTCTCTGTTTTCTATGATTTTGTTTGTTCTAAAAGCTAACGACTGGAATTCTGGTAGATCTGGAACATATAAAAGACAGTAAATGAGACAAAACACAGAGAGAGAGAGAGAGAGAGGAAAAAAAAAAAAAAAGTTCTATAAAATCTATATATATAATCAAAAGGCACCACAACCCAGAAAATGAAAGCCAATAAGAGAGAGACCCCAGATCCAAATATGTACCAAGAATTCTTTCTTGTAAAATAAACTTCCAAAATAAAAACCCAAGTAGTGAACCAAACCAGAGAAGCAAAAAACTAAAAACAGGACATGAAAAGACTAACTTTTGCTTGAGATGTCTCTTTCGTGTAAAAAGATTGGAGCAGGCAGCAGCAACCACAACAACAACAACAGCAGAGCAGATCCGTCTGGTGACCCCCAAATATGAGTATTGTTGTTTTTATAACTCTGTCGTTTTTGAGAATGGGAAGGGAAAAAAAAAAAAAAAAGGAAAATAAAAAAAAACAGAGTGAAAATGAGATATATAGACAGAGAGAGAGAGATAGTGAGAAAAGGAAAGCACAAGCAAGCAAGCAAGGAAGTACTACTGTTCTTGGAAATACAGAGTTTTTAAGAATTCTTCATTTCAAGAATTGGCAGATAGAGAAACAGAGAGCCTTAAATGGACTGAAATAATTGCAAAATCTCAAAGCTGCTACGAAGAATCTCTTTGGAGCAGTGAATTTAAAAGGCCTCGACTTTAATGCGCCACACAAACTACAGAAGAAAAGCCAGACGCCGAAACCAAAGACGGCGATACACAGAGAGAGTGAGAGTCCTTAAAAGCAGGAAAAAAAAAAAAAACCTGACCAATAGTAGTACTACACTACTTCAATGGTCTTTGCAGAGGTTGAAGAAAAGACCCTTTTTTTTTTTTTTTTCACACCTATTCAATCAATCAAATATATATATATATACACATATATAAATACAAACAAAACAACATATTTGCTACCTTTTTTTTTTTTTTTTTCTTGTTTTTTTTTTTTTGCCTTTGGAATTCCTTCTTCACTCTTATTTTTATACAGAGAAAGTAGTAGCTGAGCAGTACTAGTAGGAGTTGATTGAAAGTTGAAAGCTGAAAGCTGAAAGCGACGAAACTCCCCTCACAATTCACTGTATTCCACTTCTGATTCGATTCTTTTAGTCTTCGTTTGGTGGGTTAATGAAAAAAAAAGAAAAAGAAAAAGAAAAAAAAAAAAAAGAAAAAAATTCAATTTTGAGAAGAATTTAGAGATCTATAAGTGACTGAGACTTTGTTCTCATCAAGTAAGGTCTCAACCTAACCATGGACCTCCCTTTATATAGCACCCAAATATATGCTTCAACGGTAATCAACTTTGTATCTACCAACTTAAAACATTATATTAATTATCACTAATCATCATCATCATAAATTAATT
Source organism: Acer negundo (assembly GCA_035582765.1). NCBI lineage: Eukaryota > Viridiplantae > Streptophyta > Magnoliopsida > Sapindales > Sapindaceae > Acer > Acer negundo. The sequence goes on along the minus strand of CM069243.1, from coordinate 19,592,018 downwards.
TATCTTAACTTCAAAACAACTTTCATTAGTTCGAAGCTATCAAGTAAATATAATAAAAATATCTGTTTCGATCAAAATATTCCAGTTATATCCAGAATAGTATCCATATTTACTTTCTAGGTTCAATGGGTAACTCAGGAAACTGTTTCCTATTTAACAATAAAATGGCTAAGCTAAGATCCAAATCTAATTCTATTAATTTTATTTCCCAATTAATTCCCTTTTTTGCTTTCACATTAAAAACTTTAATTACAATTTTACAAAACCGCACCCATTTTTGTCGCGTGTCTTACACTCTCTAAAGAGAGTCGTGAACGGCGCCCGATAAAGGATACGGTTGGATTTTTATTTTTAATCGTGGGCCGCTAACATAGCCTACCGACGAAAAAAAAAAAAAAAAAGCCCATTGAGTTTTTTTTCTTTTTACTATCGGCGCGGCTGCGGTGAAAATAGTGAGTTGTGTGTTGGCTGGCTCGGCGGGCGTGAGTGGAGCCGTAGTCGGACCCGCCACGAAACGAGTGAGTGAGTGAGAGAGCGAGTGAGCACGCTTTTAAAGGGAAAACATGCGCAAAATGAAAACTCGTAATAACCCCACATCACGCCGGCTCATGATAGGAGACAATGCCCTTTTATCGGACGGCTCTCTGTGACCCATTATTATTGGACGTCGGTCCCACCACCTAGATATCACTTCCCATTTATCTTACGATTATAGCCTTTTTAGTTTCGATAATTTCTTTACTTTTCAAATCAAACTTTTAATACAATTTTAGTTTGAAAATTATACAAATTGACATGCAATTTTACCTAAAAATTGTATCAATCAACTTCAATAAGTTTCAAAGCTCTATTTTGATTAAAAAAAATCATTTCCAATAATAAATTTGATTATAAAATATTCTATTCTTAATTTTATACTTTAAAAAATTACTAAAGATTAATGAAAAATCCTTAAGATTTGGGTTTTCTAAAAAATAATCATTTTTTTTTAATAAATTAAATAAAAAACCCATTATAATTTATATAAATTTAAGTTGTTTTTTTAGTTTCATTGTAGCCTTTTTAGTTTCCTTAATTTCTCTACTTTTCAAATCAAACTTTTAATACAATTTTAGTTTGAAAATTATACAAATTGACATGCAATTTTACCTAAAAATTGTATCAATCAACTTCAAGAAGTTTCAAAGCTCTATTTTGATTAAAAAAAAAAGTCATTTCCAATAATAAATTTGATTATAAAATATTCATTTACCTCAAACCTTAATTTTGTACTTTAAAAAATTACTAAAGATTAGTGAAAAATCCTTAAGATTTGGGTTTTCTAAAAAATAATCATTTTTTTATAAATTAAACAAAAACCACATTATAATTTATACAAATTTATATTCTTTTTGTTTTTACAAAATTTTGAAACTATAAAATTGTACATTGTATACAACATTGGAGTTTTCATCTTATTTTAAAACTAATTTGTTTATTTTTTTTGGGATTACCCCTTAAATTATTTATTAAATACTTTTTCTATTAATTATAGAAGAAAAAAAATAGAGAGAAATCAAGCATTTGAAAATTATAATTTTCGAAATTAATTCCAAGTAGTGGGTGATACAATGGAGGTGGAGCCACCAAGACACGATGGTTTTTGAGGGGTTTTAGGAGAGTCCAATATCTATGTAAAAATGAAAATTAGCAAAAATAAAATAAAATTGTTACTCATATTCCTTACAAAAACCACCACGTTTCCCCGTTCAAACGGGATTTTGTCGGCTCGGTGAGCATTTAAAATCCCCACCACACCCTCCATTTCGACGTGAAATCCCATCATTACCCCTGGCTTTTGGCTCTTTTGATTGAGTGACTTGAGGTTTTGACCAGTAAAAAGCGAGTGTTGTTGTGACGTGGAGTCGACCAACAAGAGGGAGCCGTTGGTATTTTGTCAAACCATAAAAATAAGTTTTTTTTTTCAACTCAGTGGAAGAAGTAATGATTAGTGAATAGATTTTGACGCTTTGTTTGTATTGTAATCTTTTTTTCTTTTCTTTTTTTCCAACGACGATCAAAATTCGGATTATGTTCCATCAATGCCCCTCACATGGGCCCCTCATTTTGCGGCCTCTACCCCACTTTACTATCTTCTCACCCCCCAAAAAATAGTAAAACTATGTCGTTTTTGCTCAAGACACGTTAATGTTGTTTCCCACTTTTGAATCAAAATGGTAGTGACAATAACAATAATGGTATTAAACAAATTAATTTTCATGTTTATATAGTTGCAAGTCATCATTGAATCCAAATAATTGATAATGAAAATAAATTGAATAGAAAAAAGAAACCCAAATCTTGAAGTAGGCTAAAGAAATTAAATTCCGTGTGTATTTCTAATTTGTACGTAAAATAATATGTTGAGTATGGATGATGATCAAACAAATAAACGAATGAACTATTTAAACATATTAATCGGATTTTAAAAGAGTTTAAATTGAATTGAGCTTGATTAATTAATGGGGGAAAAACAAGAACATTAATCAATTCCCATAAGCAAGTGTATACAAATATTTCTCTATGACTATTGAGACCCCTCAAAAAAAAAAAAAATGTGGAGAGCTCTATGGATGAAATCATCAATAATGCAATGATGAAAATACAGTAGTGGAATGTGTTTTTGTAGAATATATAGTTCTGAAGGAGAAAAGGGAATGCTTTTATGAATAAAAATGCAATTTGTTGAACAAAGGAATCTTAATAAATAAAATAGATAGATAACATGAAATTAAAGGAGTAGTGAGTGGAGGGCCAATGTTGCATCAACCCAAAGACGGAAATTGCCTTTATTTTTTTTTCATAAGGTTAAGGGGGTTAGTCCACTTTGGAGGGAGAGTACTCGATGCCTCCACTACTACTACTACTATTACTCACTTGCCCTTTTTCACTTTTATGGGTGGTCATGTTTTCTATAGTTGGAGATTACGTACTCCATTTTAATTAGCATTCTTCTTCAAGTTAGCTACTCATCAATATAAGCTTCGTTTTGTTAGTTCCGTTTATGAATAAGTATGAATGAAGTCGAAAATTTATCTAGAGAAGACGTATAATAGAATAAAATAGAAGATTTAGAGGGTAAAGTAAAAAAATAAAATAATAATAAAGATAAAATTTTAAAGAGTTGAAACCTTTTTTTAGGGAAGAGAGGCCCACCATTGCAAATAAGCAATCATTAGAACTCGATGGATAATATTACATTTCCTAAGAAAAATATTATAATTTATTAAATCCAAATAATATAGTAAATGATTTATTATACGTTTATATAGATAAAAAATTAATTTGATTAGATTATAATAGAAAAATTATCTTTAAAATGATATTGAAACCGATTCTATAGAGTATTATTGTTATTATTTTTTTAAACCGGAGAAAGAGATATTTAAATTTCGAAACATTTGAAATCTATCTATACATTTTTTTTAATCTAAAATTGGACTGACTTAAGAGGAAAAAACATCACAGAAGATCATATGCTGAAAAACCCTTAAACAATATCCAAATAATTAATGATGAATTTTTAAAGAATTTTTTATATCAAAAAAATGAAACTTTAATTTATATTAAGCCTAAAATCTAGAAATTTGGATGAGTCAATAGTGGGAATTAATAGATGGAGGGACATGATATATCAAAAGGAAAGTGGCTTGAGACAATTTGCAGGACCATATATGTAGTAGATATAGTTTGGTCCATTTGAGCATAACTCTCCTACAGACTCCGGTCCTATGCTGTCTAGTTCATGCATGTTAGCCACCACTCGTTTCTATTTGCCGGTCCAACCCCCTCTTGTTTTCGAAAGGTTCACATTCATTTTCCGCCCCTTCCTTATTAAATATTCTTTATAATATAGAATTTCTCCTATGCAGACCATATTTATGATTTCTGTTTGATTTCACGATCCAAACAACTATCTCTACAATTAATCTAATTAAGTTTGACGATATCTATTAATCCGATACCATATTTTTTTTTTAAAGTTTATTTTGAACTAAAATCAGGGCATTCTAATTAGAGAAAGATAATATAATCATTCTTTGATTCAAAAAGAAAAGTCTTTGCTTTCTCTTAGAATATAACAATTAGGGTTTACAAAAACCTTAGGACGTGAATCGGATGAATTTTAAGTTTTCAGTGATAGGAAAATAGGTTTTACAAAACTTAAAAATAAAAAAAAAAGGTTTTACAAATTGAGGTCTTATTTTTATTTTTTTATTTTTTTTTACACCACCTACAGTATAGCGACTCGATTTGAAATATCGTAAGATTAAAAGATCATCATTTACCGTCAAATTACATTGAACGGTAACTTAGGTGTTATATTCCAAGTGTGTGGGATGTAGCTAGAGAAATAATTACAAGATCTATTTATTGCCATACACGTTTAAATACAAAAAAGAATAATGAGATGGGACATATACACATACTATATGTTTCAACATTATCACATTTTGTGCATCCCTTATGGATCTCCAATAATTCTGAATATCCTTTTCATATCAATTGAGAATTAAATGAAGGAAGAAAGGTTGTACATATAGTATAAAATAATAATAATAATAATAATAATAAATAAATAAATAATTATATATTTTGTTCTTGGGAATTGACAGAAATAAATAATTTTCAATAAAAAGAAAATGAAAAATTGAAGAGATAATTTAAAGTTGAAAGAATGTTTTGATAATTTATATAATACACACTAAATCATTTATCCAACATAAAAAATAAAAAAATAAAAAAATATAAAATATAAAATAAATAAAAAAAACTATTGAGTTTGATACAGAAACAGGAGAATTAGGTATACAAAAACAAAATCCAAATCTTTGATTCCAACTCATATTTGCAGTCATGTACAGCATCCCAAAAAGAAAATTTTAGATTGGATTTTTAGTCAAATTACCTTTTACAATTTTCAAAATATATATGACAATCATTTGTTTAACGGTGTCTTAGATTCAAGATCTATATACTGGTAGTACATATAGATCATGATCCTTTCTTTGTCTTATTTTTTTGATATCATCACTTTTTTTTTCTCTCGTGTTACTTGGTATTTTGATTATATTTGAAAAATACCAAAGAGAGGATCTTCATCCGGTACATATAGAATATGATTTCCCTTGAATGAATATCAAATGGACTTAAATTCAATAGATATTAACCTTACAATAATATTACCAAAACCGGCGTTATCATCTGTCTTGATTGAAGGTCAATATCACAATCAAGTTTTTTATTAGTCCAGCAATACATACCTACATAGGGTTAGGTTTATGAAAAAAAGGACAATTGTTGAGGATCCAAAGCTTGGTTTTAATTTCCAATTTCACCATATAAATTTATAAAGAATATGAATCTTATTAAATTTAATAACAATAAAATTTAATAATTGGTGATAAATGACCAAACGTATAAAGAAGAATAGGATAAGAGAAGAACAGAACCAGTACTGCTGTATGTAGACGGTAGAAGGAAGAAAAAAAAAAATTAATGGACCCCCAAAGAGAAATAAATTGATTTTTCATGTGACCCACAATATATTATTTTGTACCAAACTGTCTAATCTTTGTCCCCACCAATGGTGGTCTCACTATCAACCCCATTAAATATGGGTAACTTACCCAGAAATACCTGCATTAAATCCGATCAGACTAATCAAGAGTAACCTTTCGTTATTGAATTGGAATTTGGAATAATAAAATTATTATTTTTCCAGATTTGGACTCAAATTTGAATTTGTTTGGATGTTTTCTACTGTTTCGGATAATATATATACAGATTGATCTGGATAGTTTCAGAATTCGTTGAAAATCTCTTGAACATTGTTTTAGAATTCAAGTCTCCGTAGTACTGCTGTAGTGTGAAGACACTGTTGACATAAATATATATAGATACTGGCATGTGAAATAATTAGTGATATCTCCCCATGTGAATTAGTCTAAGTTTTTATTTTTTTTTATTTAATTAATTAGTTAATAATCAAACTTGATGTGAAACTAACTAAACTTGTGACCGCTAATTCTACATCATCTGCACATCATCTTTTAGCAGAGTTGGTAGTGCACCTCTCTTCTATATAAATGGCAAGAGGTTCAAATCCATAAGTATTTTACAAGCATGTGTGGAGAGTTTTTTTTTTTTTTTTTTTCCCCAGGATGTAGAAGTAGTCATCCCCTGTTATGGGAGTAGATATTGGGCCCGCACATGCATTATTTGATTTCGGTAGGTCTCGGACCTCTCGGTAGTCCTATTAATAATTCTTGTAATACTTAAAAAAAAAAAAAAAAAAATCTGCATCATCTTGGTACCGTGTTTAGAAGATCTGAATTTTCTCTAATGTTGTCTCTATATTAGTACTTTGAGTTTAAATAGCAAACTAAAAGAAAAAAGAGAGGATAATTTTAGTATAAATATTATACTAAATTTTAATTATGAATGACTAATTTTTAATTATGAATGACAAACAATCCAAAATAAAATTTACTTGCAGCATATAGTAGGTGATTAAACATTTTATCCCGCCGGTCTACATAGTTATAAATTTATTGGTACATATTTAATATTATTTTGAATGAGTTTTACACATTTTAGTGACAAACAAATTTTTTTTTTTTTTTTTTTGGAGCTTGCTTTCACAAAATCTAACATATTTTACACCGTCGCTCTTTGGTTCTTTGTCTAATGTTACTTTAAGCCTTTAATAATTATACTATTGACTGTTATGTTGAAATATTTTATAAATATGTTAATGTTTCTTCTAAAATAATTTTCAATCTAAATTATTTTAACAATATTTTAATTTTTTAGGATTAAAAATAAAATATTTTAATAATATGCAAAATATCCATAGACTTTTAGGGTGAAATTCACAAAAATTTGGGAATATCGAGAATATCGGAAAATTTTTATGGATATTTCGAAATCGGTCGGATATACTATAGGATATTGGATATTTGTCTGTTTCGATATCGGTCTCTCCAAAATACAAATATATCGGTGAATATTTCGATATGAGTAATTTCGATATGAATAATGCTACATTGCTCAAATCTGGTGCCCAAAATGATATGGCAACACCGTAGATCATTCATTTAAATTGTATTAGAGTTGTATGTTTTAAATGAATGGCTCAGAGTGTTGCCACATCATTTGGGCACCAGATTTGGACACCAAATTTGGACAATGTAATATTACTCTTTCGATATATCTTTCGATATTCAGTTCATTGTATATATATACTGGCATGTGAAATAATTAGTGATGTCTCCCCATGTGAATAAGTCTAAGTTTTATTTATTTATTTATTTATTATTTTAAGTAATTAGTTAATAATCAAACATGATGTGAAACTAATTGAACTTGTGACATCTAATTTGCATCATCTGCACGTCATCTCTTAGCAGAGTTGGTAGTGCATCTCTCTTCCACATAAATGGTGAGGGGTTTAAATTCCACAATGTTTATTTTACAAGTATACGTGGGGAGTTTTTTTTTTGTTTTTTTTTATTTTTTTATAATTAATTAATTTATTTTTTTTCCGGGTTGTGGGAGTAGTCATCTCCCATTATGAGAGTAGATATCCGGATCTCACATATAGTATTTGATATCAGCATGTCCCGATAGTCTTATTGTAATAGTTATTGTAATACTTCAAAATATATATCTATATATATATATATATATATATATGCATCATATTCTGTTTCCTTGTAATTGCAGTGGATCCCAAAACTTAAAATAATTACGAGTAATGCTATGTTTTTCGATTTTTTTTTCCCAAAAAACTTTATAAATTATATGGTTTGGTGAGTTATCAATATATTGTAAATTATAAGTTTATGTGATGTTAACAACTCATCATACCGTATAATTTGGGAATTTTTTTAGGAAAAAATTTTGGATAGTCTAGCATTATTCAATTATTATAAACAATGGAGCAATTTGTAACAGACCTATAAATCATTTACATATCATTTATAATGAAATACACGATATAATCTCTTATCTGTATCACATAATAAAATTGTCAAATGTTATGCACATTTCTTTACACGTTTACTTACCTATTATCGAGGTAGATATATATACTAATTCCGTATCGGATTTTGTTTTTAAGCAAAATAAATTCCGACAACCAGATTGTTTGATCTTGGAATTTTTTTTGCAAATGTAAAAGCAAAATCTGATGTGATTTGAAAGGGGAGAAATCAAAGCATAGTATCCTCTTTTTTTTTCTTCTTTTTTTTTTTTTTTTCCTTTTTTTTTTCCTCATATCAAAAAGCATAGTCAGAATGGAATTTTAATCATTTCACACAGATTGATAAGAATGGAAACTCAAAAGCTTCAAGGAAAATCCAAATGGACTAGGCAACTTCAATCTATGTCTAAACTATATATATACACATAAACTATAAGCATCAATGGAGGGTCCCAAATTCTCATCACCACCCACCACCATGTGTTTGCATACCCCGCCACAAAGCACCACCACTTCGCCGCTCATCACCTTCACATCTATCCATTTTTAATTTATTTTTATTTAATTTTTATATTCTCCTAGCTTCTTCTCAAGTCTCATCTCATGTCAGCATGACGATCGATAACTTGTACTTTTTTTTTTTTTTTTTGTGCATTGTGTTAATCGAAAAAACAGTATGCTGTGAAATCATAATGATGATGCAAAGGGAATTATTTATTGATGCAAGAACAAAAGATGAAAAAAAATAAAAAATTGATTAGAAATATATCACAATCGATTGTTTTTATTTAGTGGGGGTGTGAAAAAGGTGACAATTGTGGTTTTCCTCTTAATTCCCCCAAAAAGGATTTATTGGATCGAACAATAACAACTTGGTTTATGATGAGTTTTGGATAAGCAAAAGAAATAAAGTGAAAGTGTATGTGTAAGGCTTCTTCTTCTTTTTAGCTTCCTTTTTAATTGATTAATTATTTACCTATTTATTATAGATTCTTTTTATAATTTGGTGGGTCGTGAGGGTACCGAAGAACTCTAGAACGTCATTTCTGGTTTTTAAATTTGACATCAAATGAGTCAAATTAAGTGACGTTACGTACCTAACTATTCTACCATTAATATGAAAGGGAATATCCAAACCATGAAAACAAAGATTAATAACAAGTAATTAATTAATTAAATATATTAGCATGTATGGGTTTGGTGAAATTTGTGGTTAATTAATTGGTAGGGCCTGGAGGAAACATTGCGTGGCTTATACAAATCATAGTAATTTTTTCATGTTTAACAACAGAGTAATCATGACTTGCAAATAACAAAGTCGTAATAATAATATTTAATTACTCATATATATATATATATATATATATGTACGAAGAGGAGGGGCCTATTTGCTTCTCTAATCTACTAATTTTTGTACAAATTTCATCATTAATATTTCATGCGGGGTCTATATTAATAATAGTAACAAAAAATAAATCAAAAACCTAGGATACCCATCACATTCAAGCTTCGTGATCACGTGAGAAAAGCGTGATATTAATGTAAATTAATTATTTTTACTGTGGTTTCGGCCGTGGCTGCTTTGCTTCCGTTTTGGGACCATCTTCGGCCGCTGCGCCTCGGATTGTGTCGCTCGCTGTCGCCACCACCACCTTCCTGGTGTTCCTCCCTGTCAAAATTACACCGACAAAACCTGTTTGGGATTTCACTAGTTTGAAGCAACATTTGTTTAATATATACACGCATGCATGAACAATTTCAATAATATCAAATAATAAGTTAAAAGTTCAAGTAAGATTAAAGTCATATAATAATCTAATTTGACTTTGACATAAATGTATATAAAAGAGTTTTCCGGCATGAAAACCCTACGAGATAACTAACTCCGGATCAAAGTTACATAATATTAGGTAAATAATAAATGTCTAGTTACATGACGTTTTGTCATCGTATAATTGGTTATACAACGTTATACAACTTCGATTCTAACTTAATTATCTCTGGGAGTTTGCTTTTAATAACCATCTGTGCTCACAATCTATCCTTGATTTCAGTCTACATTTTTAAAAAAAATTAATTTCATCTAATCTGAAACATTGTACAAAAAAGTAAAGGGTTAATATTAAAAACTTCCCCTCACCTTTGAACTATTATTGGATGTATAGTTACAAATGTTTTTATTTAGAAACCTCTCATATGAACTAACACCGTTAGCATTCCGTTTGTGTTGACTGAGTTTTTCTATTAAAAAGTCTAAAATAACAAAATAAAAATGTACAAAAAACATTGAAAATGAGTATTTGATTGGATTTATATATATAAAAAAAAACAATAAATACATAAATAAATACATATTCTAGTTTATTTTCAATGATATCGGTTCCTTTGTAATTTTGTTATTTTTAGGGATAAAATTGTCCATAAAATAATTTCTCATTTGCAAGTTAACATTTCCGCCTTTTATATAATTTAATTAATTTTTTTGGTAAAAGTATAAAGGTATAACGGTCAATTTATATAATTAATGCTTAAATAGAGACATGTTAGACTTTTTAACGGTCAAACTCAGATAATACAAACAGAATGCTAACGGTGTTAGTCTATATGAGAGGTTTTTAAAATAAAAACATTTGTAACTATACATCTAATAATGGTTCAAAGGTGAGGGGAGATTTTTAATATTAAAACAAAATTAAAAAAAAAGATCATGCAACCAAATTGGTCAAACTTAGGATGCCAATAAATTTATTTGAAAATTGTGCTTTGTTAGATCCTCGTAACTAAAATTTTGGTAGCCGAAAATGTGGAAACAAAGATTATATGCTAGCTTTAACACATTTATTTATTTATTATATATAATTTTTTGCTTTAACTTTATTGGATTATGGTAATTAATTAACAAAATGGCTGTGTAATTGACTAATTGTCTTTTTCCTGCTTCGTCAATGGCAGCTTATGTACACTTTTTGATAATTAACATTTATTCTCCACGAGATTAACGAAATTTGATTTCAGCTGGAGTCCACTTTAGAACTGGTCATCATATATACACCCATGCAAATAACGTGTATTTTGATAATATTTAATTAGTAATGCTACACATCTCATCTTAAATCCCACTTTTTTCATCCCATTATATGTAGCATGTGAAGTGTCAAATTGTGAGTGAATACATGAAGTAGGTGAAATAAATCATCATTAATGTGTATCCACTTACAATTTAACACCTCACATATTACAAATAGTGGGATTTTAGATGGGATATTTAGCATTATTGATATTTAAATTGGCTTCCAATTTTTCAACAACTAAAAAACATATAATAAAAATGTTTCAAAGAATATATTAAAATATGGAATATATATTTTTAGACCAATTTTATAAAATTCCCATGGATATTTGTTTTTATAATTTTATTTTCATGACACGTGTATTATTATTATTATTTTTAGTTTGAGAGTTTATTATTTATTTAAGTATGTTTGTGACTGTGCCATTATATGTAATTATAACCATTATAAGTAATTATAACTTTTCTCTTCAAAAAAAAAAAAGAAGGTAATTATAACTTTAATAATCCATATACTACTTACTTATTGTTCACTTAATATAATAGTTTTTTACTAATGATTAATACGAATAAATTATAGTGTGAAGTTGTAAAACACTAAGGGTTTTTTTTTTTTTTTTTTTTTTTTTTTTTTTTTTTTTTTTTAATACCTAAAGTCTTATAAGACCTTAATTTGTTAGACATATAGATAAGTCTTATAAATTCAAATCCTATGATGTTTTTTTTTTTTTTTGGATAACTTATTACAAATATAAAATTGATTAGGTTGTATTAGAGTTTCTTCTAATTTGGGAATTTTTGGAAAATTGATTTTTATGATTTTATTATGTGCAGATAATATTATAAATATATGAATTGTTATAGGACATTTTTAGAAATTTACTAAAAAAACTCTACCGTATCACCTTTTTTAAGATAAAAGTAAAATTTTTTTTTACTATTTCTAAAAGACATATATATCTTAAAATAGGATATAAGTGGAAAAAACAAACAAACCGATCTATCTTAACTTAATATATCAGAGACAACAAGTTTTATAGGGAAAAAAACAAACAGCCCTTAACACTATAGCTACTTCAAAATAATAACGGTTAATATAGCTCAATCCACACACAATGATATTTATACAATGGTATGACTTTTACACCCACACCATTAGGTTATAAGTTTGAAGCTCAATCTCCACAAACAACGAATTATTGTAATATTTTCAAAAAAAAAAAAAAAAAAAAAAACAATATAGCTTAAGACAATATTACAAAGATCTTTTAATAATTAGTTGATTTTGTGAAACATAATTAACATTATTAGTAATATTTGTGATTGAAATTTGTTTTTTTTTATTTAATCCATCAATTCGATATTTTATTAATTATATGAGTTCGGATCAACAAAGAACCCATTCCGACGAGGGGAGATCTCAAGCCCCAATATTGCATGCACAAAGAAAACATATAAAGGTGGAATAATCAGATGGAGGTATGGTGATGTGAAGTGTGTGATAAGAGGAGCTGGGAAGCATTGGGTGGGGCAGATGGGTGGTGGTGGTGGTGCCGTGGTGCCGTAGTGGTGGTGGGTGGTGGCGATATTCAAACCACGAAGCATTGCTTCGAGAGAAGAGATCATAGACATGGACTCGAAACCAATTGAAATTTAAAGTTTTTTTTTTTTTTTTTTTGTGGGCCAAGTATTCCACTCGGATTATCAAAGGAGCTGGTGTGGTAGTAGGCAATCTGGTTCAACCACCCAGAGATTTTACGTGCCTAAAACGTTTGAAAAAACACAAAATCTGTGATTAGAAATCTGTAATTATTGCAAATCGATCGATGGGTATATTTATCGTACGTAGTACTGTTCATATATATCTCATTGAACTTCGAGTAATTGGCCCTACCCCTACCAAAACTCAATGCAGATATGAATCTCTTTAGTCGATAATGCCAACATCGATGATTCATGCATGGTACCTATGCTTATTAATCCCAATAAATTTTCGATAAATTTCAAAGAAATTAAAGTTTCATTATATTTAGATCACATATTTTTGAAACTTTATCTAAACAAACAATTTGTATATATGTATGTATGTTCACATTCAAGTTTCGTGGGTTAAGTGAATCTTGATTGTGTTTATAGAAAACTCTGCAAATGCAAATGAATCAAAAGAAAAATATATTAATTTATTATCAACCAACTCTTGAAAAGAAGGTTGGATTAGTTGAAGAAAAAGAGAAAGGGTGTTGAAATTTAATCTTTGAAACTTCTATTAGAAATACACGTGTATGTGTTTACTGTATCGATCGATCCAACTTTCAAATATTGCAAAAGAAAGCAAAGCAATCAACTTCGGTAACATGCATGGAAAATGTTGACTTTTTTTTTTTTTTTTTTCTTTTCTATTGTGTATGTTCTGACAAACACAGTACAGTTTATGACTAGTTAATAAGTTGGCGGTTTGACAAAGCTGCTATATATGCTTTAATAATTAATCAATCGATCATGAAGCTGCGCTTGATCTCTCTGAGTTTGAGTGCAAAACACAAGTCCAAGAAGTGAATCACACTCACTGATCTATCACTCATACAAAGTTTTTATTTTTAATTTAAAATTGTTCAAAAATAATTATTATAAGGTCTTGGATATATATAACTAGAAGAGTAATTGTCAGATGCCTGACTTTTTGGCTACACAGCCATGTGAGAGTTGCTTCAAAAGCTTATGACATATTATGCCTTCCAATTTTGCCTATCTATCAACATTATCATCAAATGAATTTATATATAATTATCAGAGATCAGAGAGTCCTGGTTGCACGCCGAAAAAGGGGCTGCAACATACATGATACATATACATATACTGATTATATATATATATATATCATTATATCGATGGGCATGCAAATCTTCTTCGATTGTGTTCTAATTTGTTTTTTGGGAATGACTGAGTGAGGTTGATTTGAGTTTGAGTGTTTCTTGTTCAGATACCATGTGGGGTCTAATTGCCAACTTTGTTTTTTTTTTTTTTTTTCCTTCTTAACATTGGATTCTTATTGCTTGTCTATATATATACGGAAATTTTTCTATGAGGATGTTCTGATAGAATTATATAAGGATATTGAATGTGAGCCATTCGTTTTACATACTTTGACTTAATATATATGCACTTGTCAAATCACTTTTATAAATAAGTGGCTCACATTCAATATTTTGATAAAGTTATATAAAGATGACTTGATAGGAACGAGACCTTTTATATATATATATATATCCCTCTCAATTGTCTATTTAATTTGCTTTGCTATATATCTAACTTGGTTTCTTCTAGATTTTGTCAAAAAAATTACAATCAATAATATTGCATGGATATGTAATTCATAGACCCACCAAATTAAAGAAAAGGCACTTTTTTTCTCTCTTTTACATGCATTAATTAATTCATATACAAAATAAGCTACATGTATTTATCATCCAAATTCAATATAATGTGATTATAGAGAGATCTAAACAATCAGATTAACTCCATCATCTGTTCGTAATAAACCTGAATAAATCTGTCAAATAATTTGATATATTTGGCTAGCTATTGTATATGTATTTCGATAAAACAAACTATTGAAACTTGCAAAACACTAAATTTACATGACTTACTAAATTTCTAATCATATAAGTGGTCGATCTAGATAGAGTACTACAAGTTCAGAAGATGTAATTAAATATATATATATATATATATATATATGTCGATTATTCCTTCCATGTGTTTTAATTAAGATTCTAGCTAGCTAGGCTAATTTTTTGTTCCGATCTCCTGATGATCATCAAACACAAAATTGATGCAGTTCTTTACATGCTTTTATATGTATATATGATTCAATTAATTGATTATATATTAATTGTATTTTTTTTTTCTTGTTGCGATTTGAAACAAGCTGGAAGATCATATTGTCACATGCCTTATTTAGTTCATTCATAGCCTGATGGAAAAATATAATTAAACACAATCAATCAATCAATCGTTTGCCAGACTAACAGAAAACGGTTGCAGTGATTAAAAAATGATTAGGTTATTTTAAATTATGTGTTTTGTTGGGGCAATCATGAGCTAGCTAGTCACTGTAGACCCTTGTGTGATGTTCATATATATTGTTATTAAGTTAATAATATATTATAATAAACCAAAATTCATTATAATTTCACTGACATCCAGAGAGCTAAATTAATTTATTCAAAGATAGCAGATTCCCCTCTATTGTATGAGTTGGCATTTAATTCACTTTGATCATGAGTTCACAATTAATGGGGTATACCGTATACCGTATACATGCATGCAACTCCATGTTAGTATATTAATTTGGAAGCAGAAATTCGATCGATCATAGTGTAAATAGTGTATGAAATTCTCTGCTAATATCCATCTCCACCCATTAAAATTAATTGATATCGATCATGTTGAAAATTCATGAAGATTTTTTTTAAAATTTTTAAAATTTTTATAAAATTGATTGTCACATATGATCAACTACAATTTAACACGAAAAAAATGATATACGGGATCCCATACCTAAATCGTCATAGGTATATTCATGTTCATTTCCTTATTTAATATTTAAATAGAGAAAAAAAAAAAAAAAAAAAACCCTTAGAAAATATCAAGTTTGATAACATGCTATCGTAAGTCTTACATTGGGTGATGACTGTGGAAACAGAGAGTCCCTACATTACATGAAAAAGAATTACTTGTTTCACAGTAATTCTTCGTTGCCTCTCATCCACTTTTCCTCACAATACATATTGGGGTCTGTCTCTCACTTGTCTGCTGAGAGGAAAATTCATTGCCCATCGTTGTCCTTTGATCAAACAAAAACAACCATTGGTGGTGAGGAGCTCATCAAGACTCTCTAATCCTAATTAAAAAGAAAATTTCCCATCAATCTTTTCAATGCTTCTACCTGCTGCCACATTATTCTTTATAATTACTTGCTCATCATTCATATGCATTCATGAACAACCCTTTGAACTTTTATGTATTTTTGTGGCCATATATATATATATGTATGTATAAATAAAAACCACAAAAAAGTCCCCATTCAAATATTTCAATATCTCTTTTTCAAATCTCAATTACTGTCAAATGTATCTTGATAACATAGAGCGTTAGCTCATTCAGTCGGACAAAATCTCAATAAGTTACGAGTAGAAGCGTTGCTAGTGATATATATATATAAAAATAAAAAATAAAAAACAAAACAAAAAAAAACAGTACTAGGGTTTTGGGGATTGTTAGTGTAATTATTTTAGGGTTACATGCACCATGATGATATATATATATATGATGCATGTTCTGATCATCATCTGGGATTCTTAATGCTGGGGCCATTGTCAAAGCATGGCCGTTTGATGGATGGTAGGGTCATGTGTCCCATGGGCCATGGTGTGGGGACCGTTGGATCTTAAAGGAGGCATGATATACAGTGGGATCCACATAGATTTGGAAGAAGATAAGGGATATTTTAGTATTAAATGCTTCCAACTCCTTCCAGCTTGACTCTATTCTCTTCCCATCCTAAAAGTTTTGATGTCTCTCGCGCGCTTAGCTGTTAAGGGTTGCCCCCTTCTCTAACCTTATTAGCTAAGGACCCATTGCCATTACATTAACATTATAGAATTACCATATTAACATGATATTTTGATCAAAATTACTATTAAGCCATCACCACATGTCCATATATATTATATAGGGCTCAAAAAATAAATGTCACAATTTGGACATGGT
Organism: Acer negundo; assembly: GCA_035582765.1. Lineage (NCBI taxonomy): Eukaryota > Viridiplantae > Streptophyta > Magnoliopsida > Sapindales > Sapindaceae > Acer > Acer negundo. The sequence goes on along the minus strand of CM069243.1, from coordinate 19,575,150 downwards.
TTTTTTAAGAAAGTTACTGCGTTAGTAATTCATGTTTAAAAGGCATCAAAATAGATGACCAGACAAAAATACTTTTTCCAAATCACTTTCTTTCGTTTTCAAACCTAAAGAGACAAACTAGAGAGAGAAAACATCGGTTGCAAAAACATAGGTCTGAAAATCTGACGGCGAAGTAATCGGCGGTGGCACTACAATCCTAAAGTCGACAGTTCAGACGAGCATCTGCAATTGATACTGGTAAGTAATATTTTGTTGTCGTTTTTGTTCTTGATAAGTTTATGTGTATGTTTGATGTTAGATGTTGTGTTAGACTTGTAGATTAAGTTTGATTTGTCGATTTAAGTATGGTTCTGGGTTAGGTTAGGGTTTTAATTTTTTTTTAAAATTTGTGTAGAAGACGATGAAGATCTGAGTTTACGAGTCTTTTTAACATTGTGATCGAGCCTTTTGAAATACTATCCGAGTTTTTTAACTCTTGGTCCGAGCTTTTTTTTTTTATGAATATTACTTTAGTCAAATTTGAATCTCTGAGCCTTTGTATATAGTTTCCGAGCATTTTTAATCAGTTCTTGAGTTTTTTTATGAACTGCCCGAATCTTTTGTATGAAAATTAAACTTTTTTATGTTCGGGCCTTTGTTAGCTGTATCTGAGCCTTTGTGAGTAATGTCCAAGACTTTGTGACTAATATTCGAGCCTTTGTGAGCTATTTCCGAGCCTTTACATAACTTCATAAAGGCTCAGATAGTGATTAGAAAGTATCGACAGAGCTTAGAAAGATTCAGAGATTCAAAATTCACAAGACTTAGAGAACAAATGAAAAGAAATGGATAAAGTGTTACAAGACTCAGAAACCCTGGTATAGAAAAGAAGTATTTAAGAGATGTATTACCTTGTTGTACTAAAGAACGTCCACTTCTTTCTAAGTTTAAGAAGAAAGGGGAGGCAACCTTAAACTTTTTGTTGTAGGGGATTTCAATTTTCAGACAAGTTTATTGTAGAGAGAGAGAGAGAGAGAGAGAGAGAGAGAGAGAGAGAGAGAGTTACTGGGTTGAGACTACTGAGTTGAGTGTTAGAAGTGTGGAGACGGAAGTACAAACAGAATAAAAAACGAATTATCTAAGGACAATCTTAGTAATTCACCATAATAGATGTCTTTTAAACATAACTTATTAAAGCATTCACGTGGGTGGAAAATAAGTTAAAAAATGTGACATTTTAGACCATTTCCACATATTATATATGTAGTAGAATGGTATACCATATGTGGTATGACGACTCGAGTCTGGAACATCGACAAACTAAATAAACGTCTTTTATCATCAAAACAAACGGGGTAATACCAATGTGGATATAGAGAAAATCTAGTATACCTTTGAATGGATGACAATAGTGGTACGGTTGGATATAATTTATGTAAAATTTGAGGGGCAAATCGTCAAGTAAATTGTAACACAGCTTGTCAAACATTAATGGCGATTCAGATAACAAATTGAGGTTGGAGAAGGTAGATCTTTCAATTATTTGGAGTTATATAATAGATAGATATAGAAGACAGACATTCGAGGAGGTGGGGGTCCCCTTGTGCCAGTCACGTGATCCCAAGTCCTAACTCCTAAGACAAATGACAGCTCTCACTTCTTCCCTCTCCAACCTCTCTCACCTGTTGCGTGCTGCCCACGTGACCTTGTAGCACTCTCTTTGACTACGTGTACCTGGAGAATTCAATATTCAAGTTTAGTCTGATCAATCAAATTAACAAACTGTGTCATTCATATAAGTTCATGCATATATGGCATCAAATTTGATTTCATCCAAATGCTAATTCAAAAAGCTAATATTAATCGATCATAAATGATCTTTTGATTTCTCTGAATCGTTAACAAGAGAAAGGGATCGACAAATATACTCTTATGATCTAAATTTTAATACGACAAGTTTATTTAACCATATGATATTATTCACAACGGCTGCATATATATCATATCATACAGTGTAATATAATCCGAAAGTTAGGTAAATTTGGACCCAATCCATAAATATATATAATCAAGTGATTACTCATTGATTATGATCAATACGATTTGTTCCTTCTTAGTATAGAAATTAACCATCGAATCCGTTGGCATCTTTTGACTTATGTGGATTGTGGACACGCAATTTATATATTTACATCACTATTTATTTATTTGTTTGCTTCTTCTTTTTTTTTTTGACAAGACTGGACTCTGAGAGATATAGGAAACTTGGAGATGATCATGCTTTGAAACGATATTTATATGTGAACCCAACAGTGTTGTATTAAATGGGACCTCTCATTGTTTAAGGCTTTTGAGAGCTACTAGAGAGCAAGCATGCGAATTCTCATCGTTGTCACGAAAAGAATGCTATAAGAAAATCACTAATGGCCTTTTTTTTTTCTCCAATACTATAGCTAGTCTTTATCCAAGTGATTTTATAGGGAAAATTTAACAACTTAATTGCACGCTTTGAGCTTTTTTTGGGCAGCAAGAGAGAGTTGAAATTTTTTCTTTTTTATATAAAAAATCCAATTACAAAAGGCAGAAAGAAGAAAAAAAAGAAAAGCACTTTTTTCTTTCTTACACGTGAAAACTTCTTTTGCTTTCCTTTTAATCTCTTTTTTGCCTAGCTTTCAGCTCATTGCAGACCCTCCTTTGTTTAGGTTATCATGTTTCATACGACTTTACCTATCTATATATATAAGTAGGGTTTCTATATATACTAAAGAGGAAATAGAGATGCGGTAAATCTACACGTTTTTGGTTTGTGCAATATTTCAATTGGTACGGATGTAATATGATAAAAATAAAAAATAAAAAATAAAAACCTTCATTTTACACCCCTGCATGTCAATTAGAATCTCTTACGAGAAAAAAATGTTCGAAAAAAATACCCCTTGGCTTATTGCATTAAAATTTAGAAATTACCATATGTAAACATATGAGTTTACGTAAAAAAAAAAATCTAATAAAAACTACTACATGATCATCATCATCAAAGTTTAAACTTTTGCTTCTTCTTTTTTTTCTTCCAAGTGATGAATTTTTTCCTCCCACTTTGAATTGCCTGCTTGCTGTCTGATTTGCACGAATGGAATGGATGGATTGTGGCAGACATCAATGACAACCCCAGAGAAACGGCACTTTCAAGCTTTTGGGACGTTTTTATTTTATATTTTATATTTTTTATTTAAGAGATTCCCTACAAATACAAGTCAACAGCAATATATTTTCTTAGTGGATTCTCTCCAACCCAATCTTTCACTTTTCTCATCAAAAAAGCTGTCACATGTGAAATAATTCATTGCGAAGACTGGAAAGTCTAGGTTCAATCTTGTGTTGTGACAAATAAAACCTCAAAAAACTATCTAATCATAAAATTATTCTCCTTCTGCAATGTCTAGGTTTGAGTAGCCACCGTTACAAATGATATATATATATATATATATTTATATATAAAAGAAGTAATCCTTGAATTTTGTAAGGGCCTGTCAGAGAACACCAAGTAAGATTTGAATCAACTCAAACTCAATCCAAGTTCGAAATTTACTGGATCCATTCCAGTCGATTGCATGCTAACGAGTCCGATGCTGTCTTGATCCACAAGCAAGCCCATATTGGAACCCAGAACTTGGAAATAATGTTTGCTTTCGGCCCAACCCCAATAGTATCAGAATGAGGATGGGACTGCTGTAGAGCTGGGTGATTGCATACCCATTATTTGAAGTGTTCAACTTTTTTCGGTCAAATGCGTCGCGCTCGGAATCCGATACTCAAATTTTAAGCTCAGCCCATGTTCTAATCTTATGATAGGATGGGCTGGACTTAATTATCAAAGCCCGTGAGGCCGGACAGCTATGATGAGAGCAGAGCCGGCTTCAAGACCGCAAAAAATTAAATAAAATCATATACGAAACAAGTTAAAACCTTGATCATCCAAGGCCGGCTAGTTGTATTCTTAATCAAAATCATACAAGTTTTGCTTTTAATTACATAGGCATATCATTTGGTTAGTCAACCTCAGTTAGACATAACAGTTGACTGTATTATTGGAGGGTACAATTGTCATTTTATCATCAAATTTATTTAAAATAATAATAAGGTAAAAAATTAATTTATCATTAATTATGAAAAATCAAACTAAAACAAATGAAAATGGATGCCATCCAAAGATTCCATACCCAATCGAGAAAAACACAAAATCAAAGGCAAGAAATGTCATGAAGCTCAATCAATACTCACATTTGAACTTTGAAGAACCAAGAAATCAACACTTGTAAGGCTGTAAACAAATCAAGAACAAAATGCCACAAATAGAAATCAAACCCTATTTCAAAATAATAATAATAATCAAACCCATCTGATAAAAAGTCAGCCGCAAAGATGTCAGAAATCAGAACCATACCCAAACGAAATTGTAATGGAAAAATAGTGGCCAGAGGGAGCAACAAAGACGGATTGATGCTCGGACTAAATACGGTCCTTTCTTAATTCAACAAACTTCTCGGCATTAGGACATGTTTCTTGGCCAAATTCTTTCGATCAGCCAACCCTAACATTTCCCTTCCCTTGAAAAGGTCCTTGACCTCAAGGACTAAACTCCAAAAAATGATTCGCGATGATGGAGGCGTCCTCCCACGTAGCGTCATCAGGCGCCGTGTTCAACCACTGCACCAACCACTGAACTATGGCCTGGTCTTTTCACCTGATCATCTTCCTAGTAAGAACAGCTACCGGAAAGACGATGAGTTGACCATCTAGTCTAGTTCGAGGTAAGACAGAACTTGGTGTCATTGATTTGCCCACCTTATTCTTCAATTGTGACACATGAAACATTGGATGAACCTGAGAGTTGTAAGGGAGCTGAAGACGATAGGCCACCGTACCAATTTTGGACAACACCAGGTATAACCCAAAAAACCTTGGAGCTAATTTTAAATTTCTGCGTAGTGCTACCGTAGATTGTTTGTAAAGTTGGAGTCTTAGATAAACCCAATCGCCAACTTCAAAGGCCCTCTCTAATCTTCTCCTGTCTACGTAGAGTTTCATTCGAGCTTAGGCTTATAACAGAGCTTTTTTATAACTGACTACAGCCTTGATCTGTCATTAGTGAAGTCCCTGACTTCCGCAGAGCTCTGTCCCTCAGTAGGAACAGTGAACAGTGGAGGTTTGTGACCATAGAGAGCTTTGAAAGAGGTCATAGTGAGAGTTGAGTGAAAATTCGTGTTGTACCACCACTCTATCATAGGTAACCAAGCCGTCCATTTAACTGGCTTAGAACTGGTCATACACCTTAAATAATTTTCCAAACACCGATTTAGCCTTTCACTTTGGCCATCTAACTACGGGTGGTAGGCTGAGCTGAAACACAACTTGGTGCCTATCAGTTTGAACAGTTGCTGTCAGAACCCACTTGTAAATATTTTATCCCTATCACTAACAATCATAGTTGGTATCCCATGCAATTTGTGTATATTGTCAAAAAACAACTTAGCCACATGATGAGCTGTGTATGGATGTGTTAAGGCCAAGAAGTGAGCATACTTAGTGAGCCTATCGATGATTACCAATATTGTATCTTTGCCTAGGGAGGGTGGAAGCCCTTCTACAAAGTTCATGGTGATGTCGGTCCATAGCTTGGATGGTATACGTAATGGCTGAAGTAATCTAGAAGTCTTGGAGTGTTCTCCTTTACATTGTTGGCAAACCTGACAAGTAGAGACCTTAGCTGTAACGTCTCTTCTCAATGTGACTTAATAAAAGTAAAGCTGCAACCTCTTTCAGGTTCCCTTGATACCTGAATGTCCCCATGTGGCTAAAGCGTGGACTTCCTCCACCAACCTTTCTCTTAGAGTATTTGAAATTCCTATATAAATAAGTCCATTTCTCCTTAGTATCCCACCTTGGAGGGAAAAATCCTTGTTGCTAATGGGCTCGATAAGTATTTTTGGAATTAGAGTCATGGCCAATGGATCTTGCTGGTAGTTGTCCTCTATCTCGAGAATCCAAGGTGGTTGGGTTGATGTCAAAGCCAGTACCGTCCCCTCCTCTGGCTGCATTGCCTGTGATAAACCATCGGTAACTATTTTCTCACTCCTTTTTTTGTATGTGATGTAGTCAAAGCCTAAAAGTTTTAAGAGCCATTTTTGTTGGAGAAAAGTAGACATCGTTTGCTCAATGAAGAATTTCAAGATATGATGATCTGCCTTTATGGTGAATTTGTTCCCATAGAGGTACGGTTCCACTTCTACACCGCGAACACTATGGCTAGTAGCTTTTTTTCATAGGTAGAAAGCTCTAATTTCCTTTGTGGTGGTGTCTTGCTAATGTAGGAAAGTGACATTCCATCTTGCATCAATACAGCCCTAATACCTAAACGACAAGCATTGGTTTCTAAAATGAATGGTATGGAGAAGTTAGGTAGGGCTAAAACTGGTATTGTTGTCATAGCAACCTTAAGGTCCTCAAGAGCCTTCTCAGCTGCATTGTTCCGTTTAAACCCATTTTTTTTAGTAAATCAGTAAGGGGTCGACCGATTATTCCATAACCCTTTACAAATTTTCGATAATAGCCTGTGAGGCAAAGAAACCTCCTCAATGCTTTCACTGTTATGGGCCTAGGTCTGTCCACCATGCCTTGAACTTTTCTAGGGTCGGCTGCCACCTCTTTGACTGAAATCATATGCCTCAAATATTCGAGTTCCCTACTGCCAAACTCACATTTACTCCTCTTCACATAGAGTTGGTGTTGTCTAAAAACTTCTAGAGCGGATTTTAAGTGGTCTGCATGTTCATGCATGCTCTTGCTATAGATTAGGATATCGTCGAAGAAAACAAGTACCATTTTTCTCAAAAAAGGTTGAAAAACGTCATTCATCACACTTTGAAATGTGTCTGGAGCGTTTGTGAGACCGAAGGGCATTACCCGAAATTCGTAGTGCCTTTGATGTGTCCTAAACGCCATTTTATGGATGTCTTCTTCGGCCACCCGGATTTGGTGGTATCCCACCTTTAAGTCTAGCTTGGTAAAAACTTCTCTACCATTAAGCTCATGCAAGAGTTTATCAATCACAGGTATAGGAAACTTATCCTTAACCGTGATCTAATCCAAACAGAATCTCCAAGAGCCGTCTTTCTTCTTCACTAGAAGAATAGACGAAGCGGACAGGCTGTGGTTAGGTCTTATTACCCCACTTCTTAGCATCTCTTTTACAATTTTTTCTATTTCGTTCTTTTGTATGTAGGGCTGCCTATATGTTCTAACGTCTATGGGTTTGCTACTAGATATGAGAGGAATGTGGTGGTCTTGTACCTGACTAGGTGACAAGGATTTTGGCTCTATAAAGATGTCTTCAAACTCAATCAAAATTGGCTCAAATTCCTGAGGTATAATTCTGTCTCTTTTTTCTATTTCTAGAAAATATAATTGTACGACAGCCTCTGCCCTGTTTTGTGCTTTCTTGAGTTGTGTGGCTACATTTCTCCCCACCATAGATGTGAGCTTACAGTCTTCTTTAATTCCCTGAAGAGTTATCCATTTCCCTTGCCTCATAAATCCCATACTTAGTTGCTTAGCATCTATGAGGATAGGGCCTATCTCCCTCATCCATTGCATTCCCAACACCGCATGGCATCCACCTAGTGTAAGTAGCCTCATCTCGGTGGAAAATTCTACCCCTTAAATTGACCAAGTAAATCCCTTACATTTGGCTTTACTGCTTATCTTTCCACCCCCTCCCACTGTAACCCACAATATATCAGTATTTTCAACATTAACTCTGATGAATTTGGTAGTCTCCGGATCTAGGAAGTTATGAGTGGAACCACTATCCACAAGGATATTTATCTTTCTATTTTTCACCTTCCCTATGAGTCAAATGGTCTGGATGCCCCTGTCAAGGCATGATGAGAGATGGTTATTTCTTTATCATTTTCTATCACAGCCTCTTCCTTAGGCACTTTCGTTTCTTTATTTTCAAATTTGTCACCCTCCTTTCCGCCACATAATATGTAAAATTGTTTCCTTGCACATTGGTGCCCAAAGGTGTAGGTCTCGTTGCAGTTGTAACAAAGGGCCTTGTCTCTTCTTACCTTCATTTCTATGGGGGTTAGTTTCTTGATTGGTATAGGTTCAATATTTTTTGGGCTTGGGTAAGTGAGGGATGGTGGGACGTATTGTTTATTGCTTTTGTGTGGTGGTGGGTTTTGGTAGGTATTTGGGTGATTGTTTGTTTGTAATTTGGCTAGCCAAGGGTTGTATTTCTTAGCATCTAAATATGCTTCCTGCAACCTGGCAATTTGAATGGCAGTCTTCAGGTCTGTGGGATTGAATTTCTTCGCATCATGCTTGATCTCCCCTTTTAAGCCATTCACAAAACTAGCTATAAAGAACTCATCTTTAAGCCCTACGTTTTTAGCTAACAACCTTGGTTGGATTTCCCCAAAACGCGCTTGGTACTTGACCACTGTGGTAGTTTGCCTTAACCTATAAAGCTCTCTAACCACATCTTCTTGTTCTATGTCCAAAAATCTTTCCAACAAGGTCTCCGTGAATTCATACCAAGTTTGTTATGCCTTAATTAAATCTGAAATTAGATCTTGTTACTAGTGTGGTTTTGCAGGTTGAAATGGTGTTGTGAGCAAGGAAGAGCATGGAATTATCAAGGAGCAAAGAGCAAGAAACGAGATATTGAGAGAGAGAGAGAGAGAGAGAGAGAGAGAGAGAAGGATTCTGAAATAATCCCAAGTGGTGAGCTCACCACAACACTACAAACAACAACTAAATAGGTTATCCAAAACGGTGCCATTTTAAAGGAAATCAATAAATAGACTAGTGCAAATGTACTGTCGTTTAATTAAACTAAATAGAGACAAAACGACCTCGTTTTGTTTTGAGGAACTATTTAAATTGTCCAACGGCTACTGTAGCCTTTATTGCCCAAATTCTTTCGACCGACCAACCCGAACATTAGCTCGGTCTCTGATTCATCAATATTCCTCGGACAAAACGAGCTCAAATATCAGCAAACCCATGGAAACTCATTAGTTAAATTACTTGAACATTTATTTGTTGATTTCTTTTTCTTCAATGGATTTTTGTTTTCCTGAAAAAAAATCAAGAGAATGTATGATGAAAGGAGGAGGGGGTTTGTGAATTGAAATTGAGAAAGAGCGATAAATCTTTGAATGCCACCTCTCAGATCTGGAAGAGGCTGCAAGATTCCTCCTTTTGTGGCGGCAACTAGCCCCCTTCTTCATGCCAGAGGAAGCCATCGTAGGTGGCCTTCATTTCCCTTCCCCTTTTCCTTCTTTAGTTTGATTAGTGTAAAAATGTTAGTTTGATTTGACTATTAATTGATATTATTATAAGAAATTTTTTAAGAACAATTTTGACTTTTCATGGGCAATTAAGAATTTTTCCAGTACATTGAACGGGCAATTTTGAACTTTCCTCCAAGTAACCTAGCCTTTCGTTATTTCTAACTAAAGTCGACTAACCGGAGGGGATGCCTGTACAATTAACCGCAAAACTTGAATACTATGCCTTAAGTGAAAAATTGAAGGCATGTTCGTGTAATTTGCCCTTTATAAAGTGAATCTTTATAATGAGAATATGAGTTTAGCGGTTTCGACGTATTCGGTTTGAAACCCAATCATTTGAAACCACAAAAAAAGTTCTCATATATAAGAATTATTTTACATTTTTATTGTTACTCGTTATATTTATATTAAATTTGTATTCTCAACCCAATTTAAACTCTTTAAAACTCGAGTTTCAGCGATTTCAACGGATTCAGTTTCAAACCGAATCCATGGAAACCACAAAATTTGAGATCATATATCATAAACTTTGTGGCCATTTTTTCAGTTGATTATATATATACATTTAATCCAATTTGTACTCATTTTTTGTAATTTAATTATGAGAATCAAAGTTTCGGCAGTTTTGACGGATTCGACAGATTCAATTTGAAACCGAATCCATTGAAACCGCTAAAAATGGTTCTCATATGAAAGAAATAGTCATTTTTTTTTTCACGTTACTCGTTATATTTACATTAAATTTGTGTTGTTAGTCCAATTTAAACTCATTAAAACCCGAGTTTTGGCGATCTCGACGGATTTGGTTTAAAACCGAATCCATGGAAACAACAAAGATTGAGTTCTCATATTATAAGCAAGTTTTATAGCCATTTTTCCATTTGATTTTTTTCGTTTCATTAAACATGCATTCTTATTAAAATTTATACTCAATTTTTTGTAGCTTAATTATGAGAAACCGAGTTTAGACGGTTTCAATGCTTTGGGTTTGAAACCGAATATGCTGAAACCACAAAAAAAGAGTTCTCATATGCATGAATTATTTTCATTTTTTCATTTTATTCGTTATATTTATATTAAATTTGTATTCTTAATCCAATTTAAACTCATTAAAATCTGAGTTTTGGTGGTTTCGACGGATTCGGTTTCAAGCCGAATTCGTCGAATCCATGGAAACCACAAAGATTGAATTCACATACTATAATCAAGTTTTGTATCCATTTTCCCGGTTGATCTTTCTTTGTTATTTATATTTACATTAAACTTGCATTCTTAATCCAATTTATACTTATTTTTTACAGCTTAATTATAAAAAACTAAATTTTGATGATTTTGACGGATTCAGTTTGAAACTGAATCCGTGGAAACCACAAAAAAGAGTTCTCATATGTATGAATTATTATCATTTTTTCTTGTTACTCATTATATTTACATTAAATTTGTGTTCTTAGTCCAATTTAAACTCATTTAACCCAAGTTTCGGAGATTTCGAAGTATTTGGTTTCTAACCGAATTCATCGAATCCGTGGAAACCACACAAATTGAGTTATTAAATGATAAGCAAGTTATGTATCCATTTTTCCATTTGATCTTTTTTGTTTCTATTATTTACATTAAACTTGTATTCTTATTCAAATTTATACTCATTTTTTATAGTTTAATTATGAGAACCCAAGTTTCGGCAGTTTCGATGGATTCGGTTTGAAACCGAATCCGTTGAAACAACAAAAAATAATTCTCATATGCTAGAAATATTGTCAATTTTTTTTTCAAGTTGCTCATTATATATACATTATATTTATGTTCTTAGTCTAATATAAACTCATTAAAGCCTGAGTTTTGGGGATTTTGACGGATATAATTTTAAACTGAATCCGTCGAATCTATGGAAACAACAAAGATTGAGTTATCATATTATAAGCAAGTTTACTAGCCATTTTTCCATCTGATCTTTTTATTGCTTATATTTATATTGAATTTGCATTTTTAATCCAAATTATACTCTTTTGTTATAGTTTAATTATGATAATCTGAGTTTCGACGGTTTTGGTTTTGGTTTAAAACCAAATCCGTTGAAAGTTTGAAACCATTAAAAAAAATCTTATATGCTCATGGGGCGCAGGACCAAAAAAAAATAAATTAAAAAATTAAATCCTACCCATTTTAACACCTCTAGTTTTTCCTTCATTGAAGGTTGATAGCATAAATAAAGTCCTTTAATTACTCAGCAAAAGCTGTGTTTTAGGCAAATTATAGATGATTTTATTTGCCGAAACCAAACCAGTCTTGATGATCAATCCCATATAAATATATATATATATATATATATATATATATAGATAGATATATATATATTTGAAAGAAGATCAAAATAATCAATCATCAATCCCATATTTTAAACTCGAGTTCTACAATTCGACCACTACCACATGCAAAAGAGGACGACTGACAAGTCCATCAACACCCGTCAAAAGTAGAGATGGGTATTTATCTCCAAATACTCAAATTTCCACTTCCTCATCTCTATATGATAGGTAATTTTTGGAGAAAAATAGAAAAATGAAATGAGATGGGGATGATTTTCATCCCCAAATTGAATGGGGATAGGGATAGGAATGGGAGAAGGTCTCGCCATCCCCATTGCCTCATTTTCTTTAAATATTATATAATATATAATATAATATATTATCATTATTATTAGGGTTCTTTTTTTATGGCACTCTTTCTAAAGCCATTTATAGAAAAGTCACATAGTTAATAAATTTTATAGAAATAACATCAACTAATGGAATCTATCAAAATTGCCCCTAATCTCTCTCTCTCTCTCTCTCTCTTCCCATCTCCTCTCTCTCTTCCCATCTCCTCTGTTTTTTTTTTCAAAGACCTCCATTGATCCATCAATGGAGGTCGAACAAACCTCCAATAGAGGTCAAAATGACTTCCAATGGAGTTCGTCGAAATGGTCGACTCCATTAGAGGTCATCGAAACGATCTCCATTATAAAAAAATTCTGCAAATAAGTCTCGATTAGCTGGCAATAAGTCTCAGGTAGCAATAAGCCTCAGATATATGGAAATAAGTCTCGTGTGACCTACCCGAGACTTATTTCCAGATTTTTTATCTTCTTTTTCATCGATCACCAATGGAGGTCGAGGTCATTTTGACCTCCATTTGAGGTATGTCTGACCTCCATTGATGGATCAATAGAGTTCTTTGAAAAAAAGAGGAGAGAGAGAGAGAGAGAGAGAGAGAGAGAGAGAGAGAGAGAGAGAGAGAGAGAGAGAGAGAGATTTAAAAAGTAAAAGAATAAGTGAGGATATTTTAGTCTCATCACATATTTTTGTGCTAAAAAACATTTTTTTTTAAAGAGGTGCTAAAAAACATTGAATTAATAATATGGTGATATTCTCATAAAACCAAATTCATTTGGTGCTATTTCCCCATATTCCCTCTATTATTATTATTAAACAATATTAGATTTCATTTAAATTTGTAATGATTTTATTTTATATTTGAATTTGTAATATATTTCTTCTTATATCTAATTTGTAATAAAATGGAAAAATAGAAAAAAACAGATAAATAAGGATGGAGATAGGGATACCTTCCTTCAAAACTTTTCTATTCTCACTTTCTCCAAACAAGAAAATGGAGGAATAGAGATATCTACTTTATACATATCCCCATTCCTATTTTTCCGATACCTAACAGTACTCCGTAGTCAAAAGTCCCTAACTAATCTATTACAATCCAATTGTAGGAAGTCCGGTCCAAAGAAAAACATCACGTGGCATACAAAAATTTTGATATCATAGGGACGGCAAAAGTCGGTGGTAGTGATTGTAAACATGTGGCTGTGATTCACCCATAGCAGCAGCAATGAACGGACCACCTACACACACCTTTTTCCCAATTTTTGTGCCAACTTGTAAACCCAATATTTCCGTGTTTAAATCGAACCCTCTAGAGTTCGAATCTGTCGGTAAATTTATGTATTGGTATGGTTTTATAATCGAAATAAAATAAACCAAATAAAAAATACATATTCGAGTCATGTCATTCTATTGTAACAATCAGATATTTAGATATTATTTGTTTTCGGTGATAAGATTAATTTATTTTGAGAATTTGTTTTTTGTTTTATTTTTATTTTAAAAAAGAATAGGTCGTTAAATCATTTTCCTTTTTCAACTTGGGACAGTCTTATTAATAACTCTAGCTAGCTACAGGAATGGCTCATGTGAACTCTTAAGATATTTCATGGTTTCTGTCTTATTAGCTAAAAAAAAATGACCACAAATTTCTGTTTTTTCGTTCCTTTGCTCAGCATTTACTCATGTAGTAGGAAAATAGACCTTTCAAGAGAAAATGGAGTACTCTACACTATCAACATGACATTATTAGTTAGGGTTCCTAGCCTTTGCACCCATTAAAAATGTATCACTAACAAGGAAATAGACTAAATATAATTCGGCATTGCTAGACTGAACAATTTCTATGTAAGGTCTATCTCAACCTATAATCGTGAGCGATATATATACGCAATACTATATTAATACATGTTCGTCAAATAAATTTGAAGTTGACTTATACCGATCTTTACATTCGTATCAATAAGATTAGGAATTGAAATCATCTTTATTCTTTAACTTCAAATATATAACATTTAAAAAGCGAAAGCAATAAAAAGAAATAGTAACGGACATGTACATGGGTCATGGGTGGTCATGGGTGTGTTGCATCAATAAAAGACAGAAAACTTTTACAGGGTCATGGCATCATATTTTCGGACACCAATTTTGGTGGTATACGGTTATATATTATCATTTTATCATGTACACACATTTTTGCTATCACTATCTCGAAAAATGTTTTCAAACTTTCATTCAAAGTTAAGATTTCTATAATTGCAAGGTATATATGTACTAAAGTGAAGTGAAAATTACCCATTAATTCTGATACAGTCAAAAGATAAAGACACTCGATCGAATCCTCCCATGATTTCCACCCCACAAGCCCAACTTTCTAAGTTGTGTTCTGTGAATGGTCTGGTCGGTCACGTGTCTCAACAATGAACAGTTTCATTTTAATCTCACTTTTCAATTCAATCAATGAGAAGAAACCAAAAGACTTCCCATCAAAACCCCACCAAGCTCTGGCTACAGATTGAGATTCGATGCTGAATTGATCTTTGTCTTGAACTCGACCGATCTACTGACAGCTGTAACCAATGATAAAGATTAGATTAGCTGTGTAGTGAATTCGCTACAAATACCCCCCCTCTACTTACTCTCTAGAGTCAGCGAGCCTAATTGTCATTGATTGATATCCAATTCACTCTCTCAAACAGAAGAAACCTGAAAGCAAGCAAATGGAGGGCAGAGAAGAAGATGTGAGGTTGGGAGCTAATATGTACAGGGAAAGGCAGCCGATCGGAACCGCTGCACAAACCCAGGAGAAGGACTACACGGAGCCTCCTCCAGCTCCACTTTTTGAACCTGGAGAGTTGTCTTCTTGGTCGTTTTACAGAGCTGGCATTGCTGAGTTTGTAGCCACCTTTTTGTTCCTCTACATCACAGTTTTAACAGTGATAGGTGTCGTCAAATCCCCAACCAAGTGTTCCACTGTTGGTATTCAGGGCATCGCTTGGGCTTTTGGTGGCATGATCTTTGCTCTTGTTTATTGCACTGCTGGCATTTCAGGTATATATATAATCTTTAACGTTTTCTGATAAATTTGGATGCTTTGCTGATTTGAACTCTTAATTGTTTCTCAGGGGGTCACATTAATCCGGCAGTGACTTTCGGGCTGTTCCTGGCAAGAAAGCTGTCGCTGACCAGAGCGGTGTTTTACATGATAATGCAATGTTTAGGAGCTATTTGTGGTGCTGTTGTCGTCAAGGCCTTCGAGAAAAACCAGTACGAAATGCAAGGTGGTGGTGCCAACAAGGTTGGCTCAGGGTACACCAAAGGCGATGGCCTTGGAGCTGAAATCGTTGGCACTTTCGTCCTTGTCTACACCGTCTTCTCAGCCACTGATGCCAAGCGCAGCGCCCGTGACTCTCATGTTCCTGTAAGCACCCCATATTCTTTTTTCAAAGTTTTTTATTGGTCTGAACGTCTGCATTTTATTA
This sequence comes from Acer negundo, assembly GCA_035582765.1. Lineage (NCBI taxonomy): Eukaryota > Viridiplantae > Streptophyta > Magnoliopsida > Sapindales > Sapindaceae > Acer > Acer negundo. The sequence continues at coordinate 19,559,679 of CM069243.1, read as the reverse complement.
ATAAGGATTTGGTGGTCAGATATTGGCGCCACTTCCAATCGGGTTTGCAGTGTTTTTGGTGCACTTGGCGACCATTCCTATAACAGGGACAGGAATCAACCCAGCTAGGAGTCTTGGTGCAGCTCTCATCTACAACAAGGCCCAAGCTTGGGATGACCATGTAAGTTATCTTCTTCTTCCTCCAAGACTAGGAAAAAAAAAAAAAAAAAATTCATTGGAAAAGTAAAATTATTTGCTTATCATGAAATTATTAAGTAATTAATTTTGTTTAAATTATAATTTGCTTGGGTGGATGCAGTGGATTTTCTGGGTAGGACCCTTCATTGGAGCAGCACTTGCAGCTTTATATCATCAGATAGTGATCAGGGCAATCCCATTCAAGCACAAAGCTTGATATTTGATATTGATCCAGTCAATCAAATTACAAATATCAATATCCATATTAGTCTCTGTTGGCTCTTTTTTCTTCTCTTTAATGTAAGTAAAATTGGAAGTTGATTAATGGCACACAGAAGCCCAGAAGTAGTAGTGATCTTTCCATATAATATCTCTGGGTTTGGCTTTTCTTAGTTATACCATTATATGTACAACTCCATGAATTGGGTGTTGCCCACTTCACCAATTCCAACTCTAAATAAAATGATTGTGTTTATAATAATTAATATTATTGCTTTTATTCAAAAAGAATTTTGTTTCTTCATGTGGTCAGATTAAAGTACATATAAATGATACAAAAATGAATTTGGTGATGTAAATGAACGTGGATTGCCTACCATGCACGTTATTCATTACATAAAAATAGGTCATATGGTAATATATTAGAGATGGCTATCATATGATAATTTATTATATAAAGTTGTGGATTAGAATCTGATATTTTTCTTAAATTCTGAATTATTGTAGTATGTCATGAAAAAATATCCATACCTAGTATTATACCAGACCGGGTATAGATATATCCGGGCCCGGATACCCGGTCTTTTTTTATTTTATTTTATTTATTTTATTTTTTTATTTACAAATAATGTAAAAAATAAATAAATAAAATAAAATAAAAAACAAAAAAACAAAACCTGGAAATGGCCGACTCTAGATTCTAGTCTCTTCCCCTTGAGTCTAGATTCTAGACTTTCTTTCCAACTCCCCTGCCATTGTCGGCTTTTAAATTTTAGGGTTAAAATTGAAACTAGAGTTTTTATTTTTACCCAACATTAGTATTTTGATTGTTTTTACTAACCTTTCCACTGATGAGATAAAAATACTTTTAATGATTTTTCAATTAAACATAACGGTTTTCTTCAATTAAATACAACAGTCTTCTTTAATTAAACACACCACATGTTTTCTTAAAGAGTGGTGCTATTAGCACACCCCTTACCTGTCTATTTATGTCCCACTTTTTTAATTATGCAGTATTCTTTTTTTTCCTTTATCAAAATTACTTAAAGAGACATACAATTTAAGGAAAAAAATCTTCTATAAAGTAAATCTATTAAAACCTCACATTCCTTTAAAAAAAATATATATATATATATTCTTTTAAACTTTTTAATTTTTTAACTTTTAAACCCTAAATTTTGTTTCTTACAATCATACAAAAATATTATGAAATAGTCTTTGAAAGATATCAATCATATGAAAAAATCGTTCCTTAGAATGATATTAAGCTATCGTTGTGTTGAAGCAGCCTTGTTATTTTTTTTTTTTTTTCTCTTCCACCATGAAATAAGAAGAAAAAAAACTCAAAATAAAATAAAATAATAAGAAGAAAAAATAAATCATTTAATGGAGGTGAGAGAAAGATGTATACAAAGATCAAAGATGAGGTGTATTAAGTTTGAAAAATAAATAAATTGGGTAGTTTTGGAAATAAATCAAAACAATTAATAAAAACATTTAATTTTATTTTTTTAAGTCAAAATTTTAAAAAGTGGGGCATATATAGATTGGTAAGGGGTGTGCCAATAACACTACTCTTTCTTAAATTAAATACACAGAGTTTTTTTTCAATTAAATACACCACCAGTTTTCATCAATAAAATATACCACGGTTCTTCTTCAATTAAACACACTACCAATTTAAATCATAGTGTGTTCAATTTGGTGTAGGAGTAAATTTGTCTCTTTAGTGAAAAGTTTGGTAAAAACAATAAAAACACTAATTCTAGATAAAAATAGAAACCCCTTTAATTTTTTGGTTAAAAAGTGCTATTTCCTCTAAATTTTATCTATTTTTTTTATAAAAAAAAAAAATCGTACTTTCTATTTTCATCTATAACAATGAATAATACTAAAATTTATTTTGACTTTAATATTTAAATATTAAAGTTCTATTTATATTAGGATGTTAATTTAGAAAATAAAATTAAAGTAAAATAATAATAATTATGATATCCGTTTATTAATTGTTAATTCATGAAATACAATTGCTTGCAATAATGACAATTTCTGGGCTCATAAGTCAAAAAATTTCTGAAAAAGCTAGACAACGCCTCGGGCTCTTTTGTGGCCCGTAAAAAAGCAGGCCCACAACTCTTTGTCAGCCCAATTTTTCTTGTTAGGCCCATTAACACGACAATCCCAAGAATGTTATTTTGGAAGTCGTACAACATATGAGGAACGTCTAACGGCATATCACTGGATGACCTCAACTTTCATCGACCACAGACATGTTATTATCATTATTAGTTAACAAGCAAGCATGGTACGAAATAATTCATCGAAGAAATTTTTTTTATTATTATTATTATTATTTTTCATTTTTTGTGTAATGATATTAATTATAAGAAACAACGGACCACCAAGCTAAGAGCATTCATTATATGTTGGCAATGCAAGTCCACATACTACAACAACAACAACAAAAAAAAAACAAAAAAAAAACTCAATTCGTTTGAGTGTGATGTTGGAATTTGCTTTATCAATTATTTCGAAAGTGAAAGCTGCATATATTGGTAGGAAAGATACAGCAAAACTGTTAGTTTTCAATGTTTTTCGTCCAATTTAAACTCACATTTTTCTTCCATACAATTAAAAGCTGTAAGAGTAGCTATATATACATATATATTCCTTTCAATTATTCAAACATTCCATCAATTAGGTTGCGTATACACGTGTGTGTGTATATATATATATATATATTCATTTTCTTTTCACTATCATGTATTTACTTTTACTTGTTAGAGTAATTACGATAATGCGATGAAAAAAAACCCTACGTATATATGAAGTATATGTGAAGTTAAGGATGCATAGAAACATTTCCACATAACGGTAAATCATATATTCATATAGAAGGTCTATTTTAAAAAAATATCTTGCTTCTGCTGCAAAAACTGATATAATTTACTGTGTCGAGGGATAGTCGGACAATCTAATTAATAATATTGACTAATTAAGCAGGGTATTGATGAACTAATCTAACTAATATCAGTTAGACCTTCAAATCAATCTGAATTGGCAGCATTAATTTACGCATTTGATATCTAAATGAAGGCACTTCTTCTTGTGTTTTCCTTACGTGGCACGTCTAATTAATAATTCAATTTAATTTTCAAATTAGAGAAAAACTGAAAAAATATTAATTGATATGCAGATATAGTTGTCATCAGGTCCACTTGTGCATTTGGAAACTGACATTAAATCATTATAAATTCTTAAATGAAAAAGACATGATTCGTCAAAAGACAATAAATTAATCATGATATGAACAAAAACTTTATGCATGAAAAAGGCTTTGTGGTATATAATGAAGCCATCAAGTTTCTGTCACGTTATATCAAAAAAAAAAAAAAAAAAAAAAGTTTCTGTCACGTTTGTTTAGAGCAATTTGAAATTAAATGGAGGAATTAATTGAATCGTTTTCCTAAAAGTTGAAGAGATCGATAGATGGATTTTACATGCATAGTGAAAAAATAGAAGAAGTGTACTCATGTTGGTGACCACTTTTTTTTTTTTAATTTATTTTTATTTTTTTTAATATCTATTAATTCGTGATCAAATAATTTTTTATTATTATTATTTTTAAGTTTTTGTTATCGATAGAATTCGAGTTACTGATCTGAGAGTCATTTACCCAAGCCTCAAGCTCGTCTATCTACCAGCTGGACTACGCCCCTGTTGGCATCTTGGTGACCATTAATTAAAGTCGTTAAGACTATCAACTCATTATTATTATTATTATTATTATTATTATTATTTTTAATTTTATTTTCGAATTCTTCAAATATAAAGTTGTTTTTCTATATAACATGAAAACAAGAATAGAAAATTATTTTTAATTAGATTAGATTATAGTCAGCAGTATATTTCATAACGGTTTTATATAAATAAAAATAATGAAAAACAAAAACCAAGAATAGAAAATTGTTATTCTAGATTAGATTATAGTCAGCAGTATATTTCATAAACAGTTTTATAAAAATAAAAATAATGAAAAAATATAAACAGTACTGAATTATACGTTTGTATATTATATATATATATATATATATATATATATTAACTGTTACAAGATTGGAAAAGGGGGCCTGATTCGAAGCCACAGCCTCTTAAACGCAAGTGTGAGAGACTTCCGCTGACCACCGAGGCAACCTCTTTTGTTGAATTTTATGTGTGTTCCATGAATCATATTCTCAAAAATAATATGCAGGTATGAAGAATTACATGGATAACCTAAATCATAACACCAGAGAGAAATCTTTACATATATATTTGTAAAATGGGTACGGTATTTTACTTGAATCTTCATCACTAATTATAAAACATGAACGTATCTTTTAAAAAAGAAAAAAAAAAAAAAACTTTCCTTCAGAGTTTTTATTAAAAGTAAATTGTCAGTAATTGCGTTGTCCCTAAGGTCGTAGCTCAGTTGGTAGATGAATGAGTTTGTCATTTTTAGACAAATGACTCCCAAGTCAGCTACTCGAATTCTACCAATGACAAAAGTTTCAAAAAAAAATATCTGAATGCTCTTAGAACATCTCCAATATTGTGTTAAATTTTGTGTCAATGCTAAAATTTAGCACATGATGAACGATGTGCCAAAAACCATCAACATCAATAAATGAATTTTTTTTAATTACAAAAATACCATTAAATATATTATGAAATAATGAATACATTAATGAAACTTTATATTGAAGCATTAAAAGAAATAATGAATGTATTAATAGTAAGTGTTTACTTTTATAATTTTAATTAATAAAATAATATAAAATTGTGCATTGGAGCACAATACTAAATTGATGTGCCAAATATTGTTTTTACTTTTTTTTTTTTTTTTTTGAGGTCAAATTTGGCATTGGTATTGGCATATGCATTGAAGATGGTCTTACGTATCAACAAGTCATATTGAACAGTGGTACCGAGACTTTATTGTTGTTCTCTCTTTTACTATAGAGGAAATAGAGCTTTTTAGTCAAGATTAAGAGCTCTTACTATTTTTATCAAACATTATCATTTTTATTGTTTTTGTTAATAATATGACTGTGAGGACATAATTGCCCATATTTTTTTTTTCTTAACCTCTTCTCTCTCGTTTTCTCTCTCTTTTTCACCAAAAACTTTTTTTTTCTCTTTATCTCTCTCACGCCTTCTTCTTCTTCTTCTTTCTCTCTCACGCCTTCCTCTCTTCTCCTTTTCTCAGTCATGCCTTCTCTCCTTCTTCTTCTTTTTCTCTCCTCTCTTCTCTTTCGCTTTCTCCTTTTTTTAAAGGTTTTTTAAAAAAATTCAAAATTTTTTTTCCAAAGAAAATTTCCAGATTTCTGATGGGTTGTCCAATTTGAAAACGATCTGGTCCAAATCGGGTGACCCAAACCCAGATTTTTTTTAAAAAATTCATTTTTTTTTTGTTGAAAAATTTCTAGATTTTGTTGTGGTTGTGGTTGTGCATAAGTTTGAGTATTGTTTGTTAAAAAAATTTCAGATTTTGTTTTGTTCAAAAAACAATTTCCAGAAATTTCAGGCTTAAATATTTTTTTTCCAGAAATTGTTTTGTTTAAAAAAAATTCAGTTATTTTTTTATTTTTTATTTTCATTTTGAAAAAAATTCTAGATTATTTTTAAATTTTTTTTTATGACTAGTGTGTTTAATTGGTTAATACCGGTGTGTTTAATTGGTTAATACCAGTGTGTTTAAATGGTTTGAATTTGTGTGTGTAAATCAATTAAACACACCAGGGCAACCCAATTACACACACCAGGGCATATCAACTAAGCAACCCCGAGGAACCCAATTAAACACATCAAAGCTGACTAATTAAACACATTAGGTGTAAACCAATTAAACGCACCAGGTGTAAGCTAATTAAACACACATGGTGTAAATCAATTAAACACACAAGGGCAACCTCATTAAACACACCAGATGTATATCAATTAAACACACCGGGGCAACCTAATTAAATACACTATGTGTAAACCAATCAAACACTCAAAGTGTGTGTAAATCAATTAAACACATCAGGGCAAGACCAAATTAAACACACCAATAAACACAATTTTTTTTTTTTGAACGACAAGTATTATTGAAAGCCCAATGGCAAAGAGCAAACAGCAGAGAAGGGGCAAACCCATAGTCAGGCCCTTAGAACAACGGACAAAAAAGGGAAAACAACAAGCAAGCGCCCACTACAGCAACACAAACGGAAACAAGGAAGAAAGAAGCCACAAAAAGAGGGTAACACCTGAAACAAGACAATATATCAACGCAAAACAACAGAGACCAAGAATAGATCTGGGAAGAAGAAGAAGAAAATGGAGATCTGGGAAGAATAAGAAAAAGAGAAAAAAAAAATAGAGAAAAAAAGTCATTATTTTTTTGGGAAGAAAAAGAAAAAGAACAAAAAAAAGAGAAAAAAAAAGGAGAAATTTTTTTTTTTTAATTTATAAAGAAGGTCAATCTAGTTCAAAAGGATGATATATTGACAAAAACAATAAAAATGATAATCTTGGACAAAAACCATAAAATCACTTATTTTTTTGACCAGTTATAAAGTTCTCCCTTTGTCATATGTACAAGTACACAACCCACCAAATATATAAGATATTTGTAACATCCCAAAACCGGGACCTAACGGATTAGGATATTACGGAGTTCAAACCTTAACAAAAATCTTAATTCACATATAATCAAAATTAAAATTTTCAACAATATATCCACACAATATAATACCCAAACCTGATACCATGCATTTCAATTAAATCTCCAAGACAAACGTAATTACAATAATGAAATAAATTGAATCCTTACAGCACCTACACATATGGAACTTGATACGTATCTTCAATATTGCTAACACAAACTCCATCACTTCCATATTTAAGAACTTAATCTGCAAAAGGGTGGTGACGAGGGGTGAGCCGTTAACTCGGTAAGTAAATTCATCCATAACATGTAAAATAAAACAACATTTGTAAAACTTTTATGTTTAAAAACTTTGCTCATAAACTTTAAGAAGAATTCAATCAAGATAATATTTAACAAAACATAGAAAATAACGTTTAATACAATTCATGTAGCACATATCAATATAACAAATGGAATGATCTTTATAAATGATTTATATATTCAAAATATGAAATCATAAGAAATTCATTATTAATAGACATTTATAAATCAAGGAGCTTTTTAAATAAAATCATAATTTGATACTATCTAATTTGACGGAAATAATCAATACGAAATAATCATTTTATGAAATAGTATGTAAACAAATAGCTCATATATCATAGTGTCATAAATCTAAAAGTCACCCGTAGCCCGGTGACCCGGCCCAAATATTTCCAGTAGTGTCCTTCGTAGCCCGGTGACCCGGCCCAAATAGTTCCAATAGCGTCACCTGTAGCCCGATAACTCGGCCCAAATAATTCCAACAATGTTTAAAACAGTATATCTATTCTTTGAAATACATGTTTTCATTGACTTGTTATAGCATGCAATCCGAACATGTTGATGATCAAACCACAAACGAATAATAAATTTAAAGGACATTAATTGTGTATATATATAACAGTGGTCATTTGATCTAAATCTGTTTTAAAAGTAATTTAATAAATTCTTAAATATCTCTAAAAAGGAACCGGTTCGAAAAATGTTTCATATAACTTGTTATCAAATAATATTATTGAAATATGCTAAATAAATAATAATGAAGCAGAAAACAGTGAATATACATTATATTTGTAATTCTAAATTTCAAACATAAATGGTAGCACATAACGAATGAATTTACTTAATATAAACACATTTGAAAACGAAATAAGTTATGAGTGAGTTTACTTACCTCGAATCCGCATAAGAATTTGCTCTACATCTAAACCCCAATTAAAATCACACGAACCCTCTTCAAAGAAAAACTGTAACCCATTCCCTTCATATTCTCCCCAATAGTGATCTTTATAAGGTGCATAAATATATATATATATATATATATATATATATATATAACAAGAGTATTCAAAATCCTAGCTCATTAAGGAATCATTCTAGAATGGAAACTCCATTTATTAATATTTAATTATGTTAAGAAACTAATAAATACATACTCTATTATTTGTATCGGTCAACTCCATCAATTTGATTTCAAAATCAAATAAATGGGAAACTCATAAACACTCATTATTACCAGTCAACTATTTTTATTGTAATTCTATTGACTTTTCGGGTATTACGATATTCATCTTTTTGGTTCTTGTCTATTTTTGGAGAGATTTCTCTTCATAACTTGTAATTACTTGAAGATAAAGTTGTTGTACCAGAAGTTTGATTATTCTTAATCCTGGTAAGAAACATGAGTAAAACATTCCTATTTTCAAGTATTTTAATTTGAATATTCTTATTACTAACTAATTTGAATTGATGATATTCTTTGATGTTTTTATCTATCTTTTTGTTTGTATTTTTTTAATTAAATAAATTATGTGCTTACATTTTGCTTTCAATTTATATTGATGTTAATAGATTCCGAACGAATGAAATAACAAAATAAAAGTAACTATAAATTATGAAATCATGTTATATTGTCATTTTCTATTATTTTTCAACAAGAATCTCATAATTAACTTTTGATATTTCAAAGTCATTTAAAAGAAAAGAAAAAAAACAATATGATCATAGTTTGTTTTTGTTTTCAACCAGCAGAATCTCATTATTTTTTGTTTTTTTGTTTTAATAGTACAGCAATCTCATTATTGAATTTTTACGTACAACAGGTGTTTTCTATGCATTATTTCACTTGGGTTTGCTATTTAATTAACAAAACCCAGCTCTTATTTTCTTTCCTCACTTCAACCGTATTTTCAGTAAATTTTACATCAAGTTTCGTCCATATCGATATTTCTGTCTCTATTTCCACCGATTCATAGTATCGATAATTCCATCGAAATCAATATCTTCATTATAATCAAACCATCTAAAATCTCCAATCAAACATATTTTCTTCAAATATAATATCCTAATGTTCTTCAACATCTTCAATTAATGAGTGCTTATGACTCGATGTAAGTTGGCAAATTAGAATATAACATCCCGTGGTTATTTGTAGCATTATATTTCATGATTCACCGATAAGCACATTATCATAGAAATCAATTAATCGTTTTAATTAAAAAAAAATGTTATTGTCATAATGTCATCGTAATTACTTGTAATGACTTAAGATAGAGTTGTTGAACCAATAGCACGTTTAATTAGTCATGATAATCCAAAGTCTAGAAAAAATATATTAAATTAGCAACTAATATTAAAGCTTGCGCATAAATGTTGGGTTTGGTTTGATAACAGTGATGGTGTCTTGAAGAAGTGAAAGAAACCAAACCGATTAATTAGGTGAGACTTGTAATAATATTCTAGGCATATGCAAAGGAACATGCATGTACTCGTTCTATGGTGTGTCTCATGTATATACAGTGAACCGATTGCGATTTTCTGTTGGATTGATACTTGTATCGACCTCAGTAGATTTTATAAAAATCAGGATAATAGAGGATTGATTCCGTAGTGAAGAGAACATTATAATCATGCATGCAGGAATGAATGTCAATATATATTATATGTAAATTCGAGTTCATCAATCATCGTGACACATGCACGAGTCATGATTCATGAGTACATTAATAATTTAAAATCAAATTATGGGTACTTGCCCTACAAATAGAGGACCACATTATTATTAATTTGTGACCGGCCACAGGCCTTGTTAACTGTAGAGTCCAACTCAAGCTTCCTCTTGCGATTTGATGAGTAGTACTTGACCTATTTAAGTCTAATACTATAAAAGTATTTAGTAGTAGACTTTTTTTATTGTACTATAAATTTGGAATTCGTAATCCCTATATTAAAGGTCTCTTAATCTAATGTAATCTAATGCTAGTGTCGTGGTTCAAACCTGTGTTTGTTTACAAATTTTAGAAGAGATAATTACACGCTAGCATCACGTTCCAAACCCGCCTTCTTTTACAAAATTTAGAAGAGATAACATGTTTATAGGTTCAAATATAATCAGATCTTTCGTTAATTAATTATATCAAACCTAATCAATGAATGTAACAAGTATGCTCTCTTGAACTAATACTAGCATCATAGTCTAAACCCGTTTTCTTTTACAAGTTTTATAAGGGATAACACGTATAGATACATTCGAATATGATTAGATATTTAGATCTCACTTATATAGCAATTGTGTCATCCACATGACCTACTAATTCTCAAGATATACATATATACATATATATATATATATATATATATATCTCTTTTCTCTATGAAGTGACTAAAGCTAATTAAAAAGCCACCAACGACAACTTGTTTTCATGAACTTTCATTCTTTTAAAAGTGTTAGTTATTTCCTGTATTTGATACCCAGTAATTATTATTTACAAACCTTCCATTTGGTTCAAATTCATTCATTGCGGTGCACGATATATACATCACAAATGGAGAGATGATTCATGATTTTGATTGAAAATTAACTAATCATTTATGCTTCATAAATGTGAGAAGATGATAATGATATATATATATATATACATATATATATATATATATATATATATATATATAAATTTTCATACGAGGATATCCTGATAGAATTATATAAAGACATTGAATATGAGCCACTCGTTTTACATACTTTGACTTGGTATGTATGCACTTGTCAAATCACTTTTATAAATGAGTGGCTCATATTCAATATCCTGATAAAGTTATATAAGAAGGACCTGATAGGAACAGGACCGTATATATATATATATATATACACACACGTATGTGTGAGATTTGTGATGCCTTTATGTAGACTAACAAGATTATTAATTAATAAAACATAAAATATGCTACCACGTATACAAAATGAGTTGTTGGCAACAACTTATTATTAAATGCATGTGGTTTCAAAATCTTTATAGGCAAAAAGTTCCTAACATCAACAACAAATAATCCACTGCTAATTTAAACCAAATTATTATCATGTTTTGTGTGGTTTTGATTGCTTTCAAGTTATCTCTTTCTTATTAAGCAAGAGAGAAGGTTTTGGTCGATGTCAATATCTACCTGTTGGAAAAAATCACAGTAATCTTTTTTTAGTACGTGAAGTCGAGAATTGCGAGCTTTGACATATCTCATTACAAGTTAATCTTCCATTAATTGGTTGGCTACTTTGCTTTGCATTGATTAAGTCAAGCAATTATTGGCTCGGCTCCAAGCCTTTGTATTTATATATGCAAGCTAGCTCCCTCAAAGCTCAGCTGCTCAAGCCGCAAATAAGCTTCTAACTCCTTCGATCTTAGTTTGCTTTATTTTTATTTTTTTATTTTATAAATTTTTTTTTCAATCATTTTTCGATCATTTGTTGACGTAATATTATATTGCAGATCATTATAATATTTTATAATTAAAAAACGAAACTTGTAAGACACTGATATAATTAAATACAAACAGATGGACCTGTGCATGTATATAAATGAATAAATATATAGATCAATTGATATATTTTTTTTCTTTTAACATTTAATTTGATTTTCTTTTCTTTAAAAAAATATATATTTAAATTATTTTTGTTGGCTTTTAATATATAATTAACAATTATCAAACAATTAAAAAATTAAAAAAATTATAATATTGAGGGGTGATTTGTACATTTTGTAATATTTGACTTCTAAATTTTATATTGTTAATTAATTAGTTTTTAATTATTTTAATATTTACAGCATTTTTTTAAAATAAAAATTAATAAAACATTGAAGAAGGGTATTTTGGTCATTTTATCATTTAGTATGGTCAACTGTCAGTCAACGGTTAGTCAACAGTTAATCAAGGGTATTTTCTTATAATTTTGACAAAACTGGATTATGCTTCATATATGTGTTGAAGTCAGGGTATGTTTTGTGCAATTTTTCCTTAATTAAACAATGTCTCTACTTGTGTCCAATGTAGGACCATTTATGCATAATAGATAGGGATTTATTTTCACTAATATTTTATTTTATTTTTTAAAAGATTTTTTTTTACTGATAGTTAATTAGTTAATTAGTTAATTAGTTTCGGAAATCTCACCTTTAAAAAAAATAATTGATTTATAATATTATAGTATAGAGTTTATACATTGTAACATTATTAATTAAGAGGCATTATCATTTTCAGAAGAATATGTAAGTTAATCTCTAATATTATAAAGTTCATTCAAATAATGTTATACAGAATTGTTACATTGTTGATCCGGTATTAAATGTGGACAAAGGTTTAATTAGTCTATATAAGAACATTTTAACCAGATTTTATAGATTTTTTTTTAATGATATTGACCTGAGTAATATTACAAGTGTATATAATTCGCATATCACATCTTAACATACATATCACCTTTAACGTTAATGGTGTGGTCTGTATGGAATTCAAATCTCACCCTACGTATTTTATAAGAATGTATGAGAAGTTTTCTTCTTAATATTATGTTAGTAGATATATAAATCGTACATATACTGTTTGATATCTGTAGGTCTCAATAGATTCCAAACCATACCATTAAGAGGTTTCAGGTACAAGATTCTTCCACACCACTTAATTTGTTTATGTAGGATCAATTTATAACAGTATATTACAAAGCTCATTATGTAACATTATAGATATACAACCCAATGTGTAATGTTACATGCTTGATCGATCCCACATTTGTCTAGGTGGATGTGGACCCTTTGTTAATTAAACATTTAAATGATATTAATTACCATTTTTAGTTATGAACTTATGATAAAGAATGAAACCAGATCGACCCTTCTCATTTGTTGCACTGCTTATTACACATAGGGATGGGTGTGGGACCCAATAGGGCTGGGGAGGGTACCCCCACCCCCATTCCTCAAACCTCTCCCCACCACCTCCCCCAAAACCCATTTTGGGGGACTGGGGATAGGGGTATTTTGGAGGTAGGTCCCACCTCCCTCACCCCCAAAACCCATTTCTCCAATTTCTTTTCAATTTCAATTCTAAATTTTCAATTTGTAATCCAAAAATTGGAATTCTAAATTTAGAATTTGGATATTCCAATCTTTAATTTGACACTGTTAAAACCTTCAATCCAAAAAACAATAAAAATACAATATAATACAAAATAATCGCAAAATACAATGTTAATATTATAACCACTATTCAGTGACTCATGTTAATGTTAATATTATAATTTATAAATTTTTTTAATTGTTACAATTTTTATATAAAAATAAAAATAAAAATAATATATATATATGTATATATTTATTTGAGGGAAATGGAGTTTTGGGTTTAGGGGGAGATACCCCAACCACCACCTCTAAAATATATTTGGGGGCAAAGTTTGCCCCCACCCCCACCCCCACCCCCACCCCCAAAATCCATTTGGGGGTAAAATTTGCCCCCAAAACCCCATGGGGGCCCGTGGGGGAGGGGGTCCTATAGGGAAACACCCATCCCTAATTACATAACCTAACTTCTTACATTATCGTAATAAGAAAAACTTATGTGGGATGGTCTCACCGTCACATGGTTAAATCGATCCAATAAAATTGAACCACATATGAAAGTGTTTATATTTTCAATGAAAGTACGTTAATATAGTTTAATTTCATTGGATGGTCTCACTGTCTCACCATGTGCCAATGAGACTGTTGAGGACCTTGATTAGGATCCAACAACAAGCCCTAACTTGTACTCAAAGTTAGATAGATTTGAATCAAACTACTCACAGAATTGAGCGATCGATTATCTAGAATCAGATAACGGAATTTATCTAACCCTAGCCCAAGCTATTCTAAGCAATTAACTGAGAAAAGCTGAATTCAAAAGAAATAAGATGAACCCTAATTGGATCAATTTTATTGATAAAACATTCAAAAGATAACAACCCTAAAAAATATAGTTCTATTTATACTAGAATTAATCTTCTATCCTGACTATGACAGAATTAGTCTAAAAAAAGAAAATAGTCTAAATCATAAATAAAACAATATAACTAAAATAAAAATAAAAGAAATAGTCTAAAGTCCTTTTCCAAAACAGTATTAATTTCTTTATAATTCAGGAAACCAAATTGTGCTTCTCGTCACTAAACTGCTACCATCAATCTGCGGTTTGGACCACCGTTCTTGACCGCCGTTCTATAATTCTTTTAGATTTTCTAACGGTCTCACACTCCAGTAAATTTATTTCAATATTCTTACACAGAAGCATATAATATATATAAATATATTATTATTATTATTATTATTATTATTATTATTTTATAATTAATAATTAGCTCTATGTTGATGAAGCTAGCTAGCCAGCTAAGCTTGTACATATATAAATTATATATATACACAAGCGCCGGCCCAGCCAGACCCTTTAAAAGCGCGGCGCGCGGTGGCCGGCACCGCGCCGTCAATAAACTAAAAAGCAGGCTAATTGAATGAAAATGAAAATGTAGGTGTTCGCATGTTATCGACCTCCAACTACTCTTCACAACTGTCCTAATTTAAAGGGCAGAAAAATAATTATAATTATTATTATTATTATTATTATTTTGTCTTCACATACTCACATTTATTTATCGTTAAATCTAAGTCGACCCCCCCTCCAAAATTTGGTTTATATAAAGTGCAAGAGCTCTCTCTCTTTCTCAGCCACATAACACTTTCATGCTAACGATAACACCACCAACTTGTTCATGTCCCTCACAATTCTCTCCTTTTAAATTTTCAGTCTCTATTGCCACAAACACACAAATACCATCGAGACTGTAATTTCGAGTGATGGGAGCTAATAGTAATCAACATTGCCATAATTTCGGGACGATCTCGAAATGTAGCATTGAGGGTCGGTCCAACCAGACGGTGGCTGCAGATCTAGACGGTACCCTTCTCGTGTCACGGAGCGCTTTTCCTTATTTCATGCTAGTCGCTCTCGAAGCAGGAAGCATCATTAGAGCATTGGTGCTTCTGGTTTCGGTCCCGTTCGTGTACTTGACCTACTTGTTTGTATCGGAATCCTTCGCGATCAACACTTTCATCTATATAGCCTTTGCCGGGTTGAAAATTAGAGACATCGAGATGGTCTCGAGGTCGGTCCTGCCCAAGTTTTACGCTGAAGATGTCCATCCAGAGACATGGAAGGTATTCAATTCATTTGGGAAACGATACATCGTCACTGCGAATCCGAGGATCATGGTGGAGCCTTTCGCGAAGACGTTTCTTGGTGCCGATAAGGTTATCGGGACCGAACTACAAGTGACGAAATCCGGAAGAGCAACTGGGTTCGCCCAGACACCTGGAGTTCTTGTCGGAGAACACAAAAGAGAAGCTGTTGTAAGAGAATTCGGTACAAATTTACCGGATTTGGGCTTGGGAGATAGAGAAACCGATCATGATTTCATGTCCATATGCAAGGTCTCATTCTCTATCCAAAATTTTCACCTTTAATTATTTTCTTTTAACGTGTGTGACTCGATAAAAAATTTCAACTTCCTCTCTCAGATGTTTTTTTTTTGTTTTTTTTGGAAGTATTCTTATTTAGATGTCTTTTTTCTTACCTATATAGTACGTTTAATTTCGAACCATCAATTAATCTTTATATTTTGATGTGTTTGGTGAGAGATTTAATGAATTCTTTCATGAACATTAAAGTTTTTATTTATTTATTATTATTTATAAAAACTCAATAAATTATAGTGGTTTTCAAGCTTCCGTGGGTGCTTTTCACTTTTAAAACCCCATCCACCACGGCTATTAAATTTTTTCTGTTATTGGCTTTTGCTTTGCTTAACCAATATTTTCCACAATTGTGATCAAACAAGTCACTAATAATCTATATCAAAGTACGTACTTGAACATTCATTTAATTTGTTAAAGTCCATTTATCACTCCACAGGAGACCATGAGTCCATGACCCTACCATACTTTCTTCATGTTCCAACCCACTCCACCTTGGCATATTAATTGAACATGCAGAAAATATGAAGAGTAAATTATGACTCTTTTCATTGATTTGTAACCTTTTTTTTCCGTGATTATACGATTACTGATTTGTAATTACCACGTCAATTTAATCGAATGCAGGAAGGATTTATGGTGCCAAGAACCAAATGTGAGCCGCTGCAGAGAAACAAGCTTTTGGCTCCTGTGATATTTCACGAGGGTCGTCTAGTTCAAAGACCTACTCCTTTAGTTGCCCTCTTAACCTTTCTATGGCTTCCGATTGGGATCTTACTATCGATTCTCAGAGTCTATACGAACATCCCGTTGCCTGAACGTATCGCTCGATACAATTACAAGTTTTTAGGGATCAAGTTGATCGTCAAAGGCTCTCCTCCGCCTGCACCGAGGAAAGGCCATAGCGGAGTCCTCTTCATTTGCAACCACCGCACTGTTTTGGACCCGGTGGTCACAGCTGTGGCTCTAGGGAGGAAAATCAGCTGCGTCACTTATAGTATCAGCAAATTCACCGAAATAATCTCACCCATCAAAGCTGTGGCGTTGTCTAGAGAGAGAGACAAGGACGCAGCTCACATCAAGAGCTTGCTCGAAGAGGGTGACCTAGTGATATGCCCCGAAGGGACAACTTGCAGAGAACCGTTTCTGTTGAGGTTCAGTGCCCTTTTCGCTGAGCTGACTGATCGTATTGTGCCTGTTGCCATCAACACCAAGCAGAGTGTCTTCCACGGAACCACTGTCCGCGGACACAAGCTGCTGGACCCTTACTTCGTGTTCATGAACCCGATGCCCACCTACGAGATCACGTTCTTGAACCAGCTACCAGCTGAGCTTACTTGCAGAGGAGGCGATAAATCCGCCATTGAAGTGGCGAATTATATACAGAGGGTGCTCGCGGGGACGTTAGGGTTTGAGTGCACGAACCTGACTAGGAAGGACAAGTACGCCATTCTTGCTGGCACGGACGGTCGAGTTCCGTCCAAGAAGGAAAAGGAAAAGGAAAATGAAAGGGCTTGAACTAGAGCCGCCATTAAGGGAGGGAAAAAAAGAAAAGAAATGAGAAAATCAAATTTTATGATTAATTAATCTATTGTATTTTTTTTTTTTTTTTTTTTTCCATATGTTTCGAAAACTTTTATCAGAAACAAATAATGATTTCATTGAGACGATGATTATAAAATAATTAATTAACCGTTTATGTATATTAGTTAATTAAATTCGATTTATACAAATATATATATATATATATATATATATGGTGGATCTCTAGTAAGAACATTCTGAAATTATAATTTAATGACACATTCATATTGGGCGTGAATATTTGTTAATGTGAAGCCATATGCCCATTATGAATGTGTGGCTGTGGTTGGACGTTTTGAAATTATAAAGTCAGAACGGTTATGATTAGAGAAGCATTATATATATATATATATATATATATATATTGTATTGTAATTTTCAAATGAGGAATCCTTTGCTTTAATTTCGGTCCACACCTTGATGAAATCACATCGATTTATATGAATTTTGATATGAATTTTTTTATAGATGATAACTTCATTGAAATATATCTATAAATAAAATTTGAGATTTTTTCAAGCACTATAACTATTTATCCCGATTTTGTTAAATATAAAGGCATTAGAAAAATTGGAGATATATAGGAAAATTAAAAAAAAAATTAGTTCTAGTACTTAAAAAATTCTCAAATTTTAATTATAGGCAATCTCCAACCCAATTTCAAATTAAGTATTTGAAGTATGAAGCCCTCTCCAATCGAACTCCAAAGCTTAGCTCCATTTTGAAGATGTCATAGTAGAGACGAAGCAAAATATGAAGTTTTTTTAATTACAATTTTACCATTACTTCTATAACTTTCAATCAAATTTATTTCAATTATATCACTTTTTATTATTTAATGATTTTAGTGTAATATTTGGTGCAATGAGTTTGAGTTGGAAAAAAGAAATGGTGTGAAAATTACACCATTTTGGTGTAAAAGTGGTACCAAACTGAAGTAGTAGATTGGAGATGGCCTAAAATTTGGCAAGAAAAAAAAATTGTTATCAAAACCGAAATGATCCGGTACTAAGTCAATCCCTTAGGCCATCTCTAACCCATTATATCATCTCGCTTCTAAATTGTAATATATATATATATATATATATATATATTTATATTAATTATCAAGTGAGGTATATCTTATTTTAATTTTAATAAGGACCATGGTGAAATTATATCGATTTTTATGAATTTTAATATGGATTTTTTTTATAATAATTAAGTTTAATGAAATATACCTATGAATAAAATTTGAGAATTTTTCAAGCACTAAAACTATTTATCTCGATTTTGTTAAATATAAAAACATCAGAAAATGAGATAAATATATGAAAATTAAAAAAAATAATCCTAGTACTTGATTTTTTTAAAATTTTTTATTTATAGTTAGATTTCAATGAACTTATCATCTAAAAAAAATTAAATCAAAATTCATAAAAATATATATGATGTCATTAAGGTCCTTACTGAAATTAAAATAACGTATACATTATTTGATAATTAATATATATATATATATATATATATAAATGTTCAAGTTAGTGCGCAGTTATATAACTTCTTCAGTTCGCTGGATGTGGGCCATTAGATTTGCATATGACTCAAAGTGTATGCACTTGTTAAAGTTTTTCCATAATCAATGGTCCACATGCATTGATACTGATGTATATATATATATATATATACAGTTTTTCTACTGTCAATTTGTCCTGATATAAAATATATCATAACGAAGAATGTGGACCATTAGATTTACATACTTTGACTCAAAGTATATGCAATTGTCAAAATTTCTTCATAATCTATGGTCCACATTCTTTATCCTGATATATTTTATATCAGAATGAACTGACAATGGAGGTGGCAAGGTTCCGATTCCAAACCGGCGGTTCCGATTCTGCGGTTAGGTGGAACCGGAACCGGAACCGGCCCCGGCCTAGGGCGGTTCTGACGGAACCGCCGGTTTTGACTGGGCCCAATTTTTTTTACAAAATGATACATTTTATTTATAAAAAAATAAAATGTTAGAAATGACATTGTAGAGTATTGAGCCATAACTCATAACTTTTGTCCAAGTAATTATATTTTTCATTCCCTTCTCCTCCTTTTTTATAGGTTAGATATCTCATTCACTTTTCTATTTTTTCAATGTAGGATGTGGGATAAGGGATAAGAAGTTATTAACTTATTTCATGTATTAATAACCTATTGGAATCTAAATGTTACACTTAACATATTTGTTCTTGTCGTGCCCACATGATGTCATGATCTCCATGGCCATGGGTGATCTTTTATATAACTTCTTATGATTATTTGTTCTTGGATAAGGGTTATACCACAT
The DNA here is from genome assembly GCA_035582765.1 of Acer negundo. Taxonomy (NCBI): domain Eukaryota; kingdom Viridiplantae; phylum Streptophyta; class Magnoliopsida; order Sapindales; family Sapindaceae; genus Acer; species Acer negundo. Next base: position 19,539,836 of record CM069243.1, on the reverse strand, counting down.
AATCATACAGTGGAATTTTATGATTATTTATATAACGTCTTAAATATTGTGGTATACACATGATCTCCACATTATAATCATACAATGGAATTATACCACATATTTGTTCTTGGATTAAGGTTATACCAATTACTACATAATCATACAGTGAAATGTTATGATTATTTATATAACGTCTTAAATATTATGCACTTTTAACATATTGCATATTGTGGTATAATTCGAATCTAACACACTCTCAATAATTGAAACAATTGAAATATTTGTTAAAAATGTATAATATAACTTATTATCCCTTATCCCACATCTCACATTGGAAAAATAGGGAAGTGAATGAGATGTCTAACCTATATAAAAAAGGAGGAGAAGGGAATGGAAAACATAATTACTTGGACAAGGGTTATGGACAATGGACCACTACTCTACAATGTCCATTCTAACATTTTTTTTTTTTTTAATAAATAAAATGTAATATTTTGTAAAAATAAAAAATAAAAATAAAAACTGGAACTGGGCGGTTCGAACCGAACTGGAACTGCCGGTTCCATTCCGGTTCGAACCTACTGGTTCCGAAAAAATTGGAATCGGAACCGGCCTCCTCCGGTTCCGGTTACGGTTCTCGAACTGGAACCGGAAAATCGGTTCTGGTTTCGATCCGATTCCATGGTTTGAACCGGAACCTTGCCAGGCCTAGAAAGAATTAGTTTGATGTGGTAGTTGGTGAGAGAATTAATAGATATGTGCTGTAAATATATAATGTGGCATTGATTGCGCATAATGTAATATACCATACAATAAAGATGAAAACCAGAAAAAAAAAAAAAAACAGAGACAAGTAATAACTACTAAATAAATCATACTGTCATAGTAACACATTATCCGAACTATGTTATTAAATTATTATATGACAACTGACTGATTTCTGCTGATCAACACCTTGAGATACTTTATATATACAGAGGAGAGTATATTATCAATTATCATATATGCAACTGTCATAGTTATTGCAGTGCCAAATTTTAACATTCAATGATAATTTAAATTTTAGTTGTGTGCTTTAAAATTTAAATGAATGCACACATTTTTTTTTTTTTTTTTTTAAATTTAAAATGTGACGTGTTGAAATATAATTTGATGCACTGCATTATATACCACTGAATTTATATTAATGTACCTAATTTCCAATACACGTAAATTAGGTGATAAGTGGGAAATTATAGCTATTACTAGACTACTAGTACTGCAGGTTTAATTAATCGACATAATTTAAATACATGGAAGTTGAGCTGATAAGTGGTAACCGGTACACCCCTCACATTTATATCGATGAAATTGGTGAGTTGGATTTACATTTTTTTCAATTTTCCAATTTATAATAGTTGGTTAAAAGAAAATATATAGATTGAGAATGCGATTGAGATTTAAGATGTCAATTACCTAGTCAAACAAATGTTAGAAACTGATCAATTTGGAAATTAATTATAGACAGATGACCGTGTTTAAGAACATTAATTACAATTAAAGCTTATTAATATACAATGAATACATAAAAGATTGGGGAAAAAATCTCGAATGCAACAGAATTCACCATTTATCTTCTATTACAAATAGAGGTGGGCACGGTTAGGTTATAGGCAAAACCGACTTGAACCGAAAATATTTCGGTTCATCCAAAATTGAACCGGTTTAAACCGAATAAAAAATGGTAACCGAACTGAACTAAACTGATTTTAATCGGTTCGATTCATTTCGGTTTTGGGTTTAATGGGCTTCATTTCGATTCGGTTCGATTAAAAAAACATATATACTGATATACTTTCACAGATTAAACAAACATAATATATATTAGTATATACTTTATACTAATTTATGCTGGTATATCAAACAAACATACACATATAAATGTGGAAGCTGCACTGTCTAATATAAAACATATATACTTTCGCAGATTAAAAGAGGTAGCTGGGCTGTCTAATATACGCAAACATAACCGGTTTAAACCAAATTCATTCTACGAACCGAACCGAACACCCTTTTTTTTGTTCGATTCGGTTCGATTCAAATCGATTCGGTTCGCAACTTAGTGTCCACCCCTGTTAGAGGCAGAAATGTCTCTAACAATCTAGTATCTGGGGAGCACAAAGATCTTATATTAATGCACAAATCTTGATTTATTCAGTTATAAAATGGGATTAAGAGTCGTGGGTCTCATATCGAACATGCGATGTTGCTCCCCTTATGTTACATATGTCAGAAACGTTTTGGTTCCTCTTTCCTCGTTTATTTCTCCTCTCCTTTTAATGGTTAAGATGTGGGGATATATATAGGTTTTCCTCCTGACAAGGAGGGTGTCGTGTCTTCTCGTCATTGGTTCAGGCTTGACACGTCATTTTATATTGAAGGCGGCGTTTGGCATGTTCACGAGACTTCTTCGAATCCGTTGTCGGTGGTCTCTCTATATCGGAAAGACAGTTCGGTAATTTTTAGGGATTAGAAGGCTCCCCCGGAGGGTTTAAACGGTCTCCGATGGATGAACCGACTTCGGTGAGAGTATGATTTCGGAGTTAAGAGTAATTAGCTAACAACCCCTGATTACAAATTTGTCACGTAATATGATCACAACGAGAGAACAATGGGTGCATCGTAGACTCTTTACACGACCTTGTAGGGACAGAGAGATCAACATAGATATATAGAAACCCAGCTGGATTTTTGTTGAAACAAAATTTATGAGATTGCTTTTAGGAGTTACAAATAAATGTCACGTGGGTGAGTAGACTGCTAATTTATGCTCCTCCAATCTATCCACTGACAACATCTGCTCTACCATCACTCTCTTAATAAATTTGGACATGTTTAATGCTAGCTTTTATTGGGTTTGTCTATGTTTCCCAATAGACACTACTTGCAATTTATGATCTGGAATCGGAAATTGGATGCCAAATATATATCTTCCATTTAAATCATATCATGCGATAATAGTTTAAACATGGGATTTAGTATGATTCATGCAACCGATACACCTAAATTTTTTATTTTTTTTCCCACGATAGGTGGAGCAGGATACTGTAAATCCCAAAAGTGAAACTTGCAATAGGAAGTGACTGCAATGAAATTATTTAAATATGTGGACCAACAACGTGGTACTGGGCCCCGCAACATTTACTATTGGCAAACATTTAACATGAGAGAGAGAGAGAGAGAGATGACTCTGTTTGCTGCAATTCTACAATAAGTTAGACTTGTGAATTTCAATACGGTAATATGTTTTATTCGTGAACTATAAATTGAAACCGGAGTGTTTTAGAGTACACATTGATCAGTGTATTGTATGTGAATAGTTGAATCCAACTACTTCGACATAGATATGTGAAGATTGGGCCAAATCAATATAAGCATCGGCCCAATTGACATAAACCCGAACTTGGTCTCTCCCAAAATCATTCACACCTTTATAAATTAAGACTCGGATTTTGTGTTTGGACTATCCAAAGGTTAGCTCAATGTGTTGCAAAACACATTGTAATAATCTTCATAAAAGTTTTTAAAATAAAATTTGTTAAAATATATTTTCTAGATATATTAGCTATAAATAATTTTACACTTATAATAGGCCTTTATATGGTGGTTCTCGATAACATCAGGAGATGTAGATGGATTCCGCCTGACAATGACGATTACAAGGCTAATTGTGATGTTGTGCTTATCAAGGTAATGGTATAGTGGGTATTGGCATGATAATTAGGAATTCTGAGGGGAATGTGCTTTCTGCGGGTTCCATGTTTTTCGAAGGTACGTTTAATATTAAAATGGCTAAGTTGATGGCTATCTGGAGATGTATCCAATTTGGTAATGACTATGGTTTAAGGCTGAAGAATATAGAATTTGATGAGGCCACAGTTGTGAAATGGATCAAGGATGGCTGTAATCTTGAGTCGAATTTTGGTACGATTGTTTCTGAAATTAAGTGCTTGATTGACAAAGAGAACGAGATAACTGTTTGTATTATCAATAAAGGTGCCAACAAAGTGGCCAAAGGTTTAGTTGAGAAAGCGCTTAGGATCGATGAGAATGCCTAATGGATGGAAGATTTTCCAGAGTAGAGTGCATCAGGAAGGAGGTGGGGAAAGATATGCCTGGGTAGTGTAGTTTGGGGGCTTTTGTCCTTTTTGGTTTGTGGTTTCTGCTGTTCTTCTTGTTTGTTTTTCTGAATTGGTTATATCAAAAAATAAAAAATAAAAAATAGGCGTCTCTATTATGGCCAATCCAATTTTGGTGCCAAGAATTTCAATAATAGCTCTGCTTATGGAATGACTAGAAAACCATACTCATATATATATATATATATATATGTCAACGAAAAAAATATAAAAATTTGATGTACCGTTCAATATGATTTCGTATTAAATAACATTTGTTCGGTTTAATAATATTATAATTTTGAGTCGTCAAACTTTGGTTAGATTAATAGGATTAATAAGTTTTTTGGGATCAAAGTGTTAAAAATATATTTTATTAAAAAACAAAAAGTGTTAAAAATATAAGAACAGCAAGGAACTTCATACCAATGGCCTCTTGCCAATGTGGTTGGACCCTCTCAAGTGAGCCTCCACCACCACGGTTTAACGCCTATATATATATATATATATATATATATTTATATATATGGCTAACAGAACTTTATCTCGTCAGATCCCGGCAACTCAATTGATTGTAGATCAAAAAAAAAAAAAAAAAAGCTTCATAAAATTAGGGTGCAGGTTCTGATTTTTGTTTTCCGGTGTCTAGAAATCCAAATCATCGAAATCATCCACAATAAACAGAAAAAACAGAATTATAATCCAAACAAATTAAAAAAGGGTTAATTGCACTAGCTTGCATTGACATTTTACAATATTACAGCTATATTCAACTTTTATATTTATTAACAAAAATATACCTTTGACCACTTTGACTAACTATAATAAATGTTTTATTCATTCAAAAAGTCTAAAATACCCCCACTTATTATATTAACATTTATATATTATCAAGCCAAATTCAAATTAAATTTATAATTTATAATTAATAAATGTAATAAAGTTAAATAAAAACAATTAAAATAATAAAATTAAATTAATATTTTAAAAGAAATTTATCATACAAAATTTTTTAATAAAATATTAACACCCTTCCTTATAATAAATATTTAATTTGTTTAAAAATAATAAAAAATTAACTTTTGATTCCTCCCAATCAAAAAAAAAAAAAATCATTTCCAAAAACCACCGTTTCCTAATCCAAATTAAAAACCGTTAAAAATAACAATAAAAAAAAAACCCTAACTTCCACACCAAAACGTTAAATATTTAAGGGTTTTTAGCAAAACTGCCCTATTTTAGGGACTAAATTGCAAATCTACCCTAAAACCAAAATAAATTGCAAAACCGCCCTAAAATGACCTTCCTACCCTTTTCAACCATTGAAACCAATTTGCCCTAAATTCCAAATTCCTCTGGCCACCCATCCCGATCGAAACCCAACTTCTGTCGCCGACGCAAGACACCGTCTCCGACGACCATTCCGGCCCAACCGTAAATTCTTCGTCGCGATGTCGACGTCGTAGACGATATCCAGCCTCCGTCGATGGCATCCGACGTTGTCAACTTGCACGGCGATGTCGAGACTTCGAGTCTTCTCGGTCCGAACAGCACGCCGATGTCGTCAACTTGCGGTCTTCTCGTTCCGAATCAGCCTCCTCGCTCCGAAGCGGCAATATTTCGTCTATTTGGGTCCAATTTCAGGTATTTGGAGTTTGGAATCCTAACATTTAGGTTTATGTTTTGAATTTGAAATTGATTTTAGGGTTTTCGACTTTTGAGTTAGATTGGTTTGATTTAGAGAATGATTTTAAGGTTTTCAATTTCATGTATTTGGATTTGTCCGATTTTGAAATTTTTAGTTGACTGTAGAACTATCGAATTCAATCTTCGCTTGAATTTTTCATTAATTTTTCGTGCTGATCCATCTGGCTTCATCTTGTTTCCTCTTTTTGTTCATTCTTTTGATATTACATGCTGCAAAGTTACAATAATATAATGTGGATATTACATGCTGCAAAGTTCTTTCTTTTGGTATTAGTATATATGGTTCGAATTCGTGGAGTGCCTCATAGATTAAATCATGCTTCCAGGTTTCTGAGCAACACTAATTTGTATAGGTCACTGTTGCTGTTGAATTGTGTAAGTTGTATATAATTCATTTGATTTCATGCGTTGAAAAAATTCCACCCCAGCTGCTGCTTGATTCATGTGTTTTGTATTCCTTGTTTGCTGCTGAAGATTTCAGTTTGGTTTGTGTGTGAAAATCAAATTTGTTGCCTTGGTGGTTGCTATAACTTTCCCCCCCTTACTTTTGTTTTCAAAGATACTCGAGAAGGTTCCCTTGAGAGTGAAAGAGGCATCTAAAAAAGAAGGGTCAGATCACTTTGCAGTCCAGACGCTTGCATTTTGTAGCAATCAAGCAACTCAATCGAAATGGTTTGCAGGGAAACAGGGAATTCCTCGTCGAAGTACTGATGTTAAGCTTACTTCACAACCCTCATTTGGTTAATCTAATCGGTTATTGTGCTGATGGAGATCAAAGGCTATTAGTTTACGAATATATGCCTTTAGGATCTTTGAATTTGCTATAAAATCAAATAATGGGTGTGTTTTTTGCTGTTCACATTATTGCACTTGTAACCCCAGCTTGTTGTATTGGGTGCGTTTTTTGCTACCATTTTAATACTACTCATTACTAACCGCAATATAGTACAATAAGCTCATATTAAATGTTCACTTTAAACATGTAAATATTACCATTTCAGTACTACACTTAATATAACAAATGTAATAACAAAAGTTCACATTTTAAAAGATAATATAATAATACATGTTCATAACACATGTTAAAATAAAAGATAATTCAAGTACATTAGTTATGAAACATCATGTGTTCCGCTTGCCTCTCCAATTTTACTAGTACTTCCCATACCACTTGATGGTCTACTTGACTTCGGATAGGTGCATGTATGGCTATTGTGACCAACGCGATGAGAAGTGGTACATCTTCTTTGAGTTACTTCCTCGCCAAATGATGGAGTGATACCAATACTCACCATGATGATTTTTCCATTCTCCACCCTAATTCAAAACCAAATGCACATTCTTCATCGTCAATCCTAAAAAATAATTAAACAAATATTATCAATCATTAAAATATTCATTATTTCAAAGAACATAAATGGAAAAAACAAAATTTTTCCAAAAAAAAAAAAATTTCGGACATTTGAAAAACCGTTGGGTCGGGGGTGACCGATGTCGGGCCACCCTTGACCCAACATCGGTCACACCCTAACCCGAAGGTTTTTAAAAATAGTTTTGAAAAATTGTCGGGTCATGGTTGACCCGATGTCGGTCCCCCCTGACCCGATGAAAAAAATCATCAGGTCAGGGGGACCGACATCGGGTTATCCCTGACTCGATGAAAAAAATCATCGGGTCAGGGGTGGCCTGACATCGGTCACCCCTGACTCGACTATTTTTAACACTTGAAAAAACCATCGGGTCGGGGGGACCGACATCGGGTCCCCCTGAGCCGATGGTTTTTTCATACATTTTTAAACATTTTCGAATTTAAAAAAAAAATAATTGGGAGGTTGGAAAAATAATTTTACAAAGTAATATTTACCCTTTCAAACAACATCAAACCATTCCCCAATGTTTTTAAAACTTTAAATATGAAAAGGAAATGTGATGTTGTTTAGTTAATGGTTTGGTTGGTAAATTGTTAGTTTTTTTTTTTTTTTTTTAAGTATCGGTGAATTGTTGGTTGGTGGTTAGTAAATGTAATTAATATAGTTAGTAAATGAAGTGTAGTTATGATAAAGGGTATTGAGGTCATTTTGGGGTATTTTTGCAATTAATTTAGGTTTTAGGGTAGATTTGCAATTCATCCCCTAAACTAGGGCAATTTTGCTAAAAACCCCAATATTTAATTAGTTTTATTTTTAAATTTAATTAATTATAAATTTAATTTGAATTTGTCTTGATAATATATAAATGCTAATATAATAACCGGGAGTATTTTAGACTTTTTGAATGACTAAAACATTGATTATAGTTAGTCAAAGTGGTCAAGGGTATATTTTTATTAATAAATACAAAAGTTAAATATAGCTGTAATATTGTAAAATGTCAGGGTAAGTAAGTGCAATTAACCTAAAAATAGGACATTACAGTCATTTAACCACAAACTACACTTATTTTGGCCGCGAACTCACAACTCTGACTAGCTTTTCCTGAACTGCGCAATTTCCTGTCAATGGAGATCGTAAATTCCTATAATACCCTTTACCCTCACAACAGAGACCGCGGATTCGCTTTTTAACGCTCTCTCCAATTGCCCGACACACGACGTGGATCCGATTTTCATTGAGGTATGGGAGAGTTCATCTGTTTCTGCCGCGCTTTCGGCACTGTGATAGATCATACGTGTTCATACCAGTTCTCGTCTCGAAGAGACTTCCAAATTCCAATCTGTTTGGTAATCTCGAATCCTAATTTGAATTTTTTTCATAATTAAACTAGAACTGGTTGTTGTAGCAGCACATACGTTTATGTTGTTATTATTGATGTTGAAGTACAAGAGATGCAGTGTCATCAATTTTGCAAAACTATCTTGTATGTTAACTAGTTGACTCGAAGCCATAACAGTAGCTTGCATTTTTCCAAGTCAATGTCAATGGCAATAAACAAGAGTTGTAAATATGTATGGGCCATGCAATATTCTCTATACATTTAAAAACGCGGTTCTTGCTTTATATTCATCAATTCTTTTTTCAACATTTTCTCCTCCAGAACAGGGATTGCTTAGGGTGTGTCCTGTAACGTTTTTTAAAACTGTTTTTGTTTTTGTTTTTCGAAAATAAAAATAAAAATGAAAACGGTGCTTTTGGTTTCAGTTTTGAAATCCAAAAACGCGTCTGGTAGTATATTCTGGAACCTGTATTCCGAATATGAAAACGTAAAAAATGCGTCTGGTAACATATCCTGAAACTTGTATTCCGAATAATTTATGGGTTGAAAAAAAAAAAAAAACAAACAAAAAAATTCTGGGCATAAACAAAAAGCATCCAATTCTGGACAATTCATCACCAGTATCATCACCAATCATGCATCAAATTCTAGACAATTCATCACCAGAATCCTTACCACATTTATCAACATAATACCAACTACACCAAAATACCAGATTTATCAAAATCCAAATCAAAATCTGAAATCAACATACCAACAAAATCAACACCAACATCTAAAATCAAATTCCACAACACCAAAAACCCATTAAAATCAAACAAAATACCAGATTTATCAACAAAATACCAATAAAATACTAGATTTATCAACAAAATACCAAATTTCCTCTCTTAAGTAGATCGAAAAGAAGAAGAAGAAGAAGAAGAAGAAGAAGAGAGAAGCAAAGGGAGAAGAAGAACTCTAATGGAGTCTGTCGAGCAAGAAGAAAAGAAGAAGAAAAAAAGAAAAAAAAATTAGTTTTTTTATTTAGATTGGAAAACAAAATGAAAAACAAAATGAAAAATATCAAAAAGTTGTTAAGGAATTTTTCACTTATAACACTGATGTTGTTTTCGTTTTTGTTTTTATTTTTGTTTTTGTTTTGAAAATAAAATGAAAAACAAAATGGGAAACGTAAATGAACGCGTATTCGAAATTGGATTTAGAAAATAAAAACAAAAATGTCCTTGTAAAACAATACAGGACAGGGCTATTTGTTTGCTATTCATTGACCATTGAATGAGACACCACTCTTACACACAAAAGTCTTCAAAGCCAACACTTCTTTTTGTCTCCTTCAAGCTTTTGCCATGGAAATATCATTTCAAATTCCTATGTCGAGAAATTTATTTATATATATATAAAATGGGTTGGTGATTGATTATAGGAAATCTGATGCAAACAAAATGCCATCATCACTGTGAAATCACATGCACCTTAAACTGAATTAGACATAAAATCCAAGTAAATGATTTTCCTCCCAAGTGTACCTTATATATTATTAATATCAACTTAGCATATCATTAAAGTGTTTTTCAAAAAGATGAGGACAAGAGAGGAGGGAAAAATACAGAGAACTTTCTTGGAAAAAGTTTGGCAGGTCAGAATTTCAACATCAACCGCGTTATTCCTTTTGTGCCATCTCTTTACCAACTTGTTAGATGCTTTAAATCAAAGCAGTGCAGTTCAATAATCACAACAAATTTGATTTCTTTTTTCAATTTTTTATTTTTTTCAGGTTGAGTTTTTTCTTACACAATTTTGCAGATATAGAGTGCAAGTACTGATACAATCCTTTGAAAATGTTGTCCTCCATTACAAAAATCACTGGTAAGAAACTAATGTGTATATTCTGATCATTAATTTTTTAATATCTTCAACTAGTTTATCGATTTCTTGATGTCTTCTTCGATGGCAGTTCTGATGTGGGCTGACATTCTGGCGATGTACGCGATGTGGATGATGATGATTTACTTAACAGATGTATGGAAGATTGGTTTCACACATGCAGCTACCATTGTCAATTTCTTTTGGGGCATCGCTCTCATGCTGCCTTTGGCCATGCAGTTTCTTGTTGACACTATCATTGGTAATTATTGGATGCTGTTGGTTTCAAGTCTTGCATATAGTGCTGTAAGTCCCTCCTTTGTTCATATTTTTCATCTGTCAATTGTCCTGATGATTTATAGAGTTGTAGCTTCTGTGAGTGCGTCTGCAAAAAGCATTTTTGGCAAAAGCGCCTTTTCTACTTCTTGGGAAGCACTTTAAAGGCTTATTTACACATATATAGATTTTGCATACACCTTTAATCTTACAATACTAGTTTGTTTCTAGAAAACAAATTAAAAGAATTTGTGGAAGACTAGGTATAGTTAACACGTAAAATCAATTGAAAGATTCCTTATTCGCAAGAAGTTCTCATTTCTGAATAATGGGAAACATGTCACAGACTCACACATGCATGATCTCATGTTTTGTCTCTGCAGGGGTTGGGATTTCTGACAATGTCGACACCCCCAGTGTTGTCTGAGGCTATGGGCACCTGCAGTGAATACAAGCCTGAATGCATCGGCGAGGGACAGGAAATTCTCTTCTACACAGCTTTAGCTCTTATAGCTTTTGGATTGTCTGGTCACATGACCTCAATGGGAGACTTCATGGGGGAGCAAATGACAGAATCAGGAACAGAAGATCTCAACGGGCATTCTTTTTGGATGTTTTTCTGGGGAATGTTTGGAGTGATTTTAGTGCCTATAATAGCAGCCATAGCTCTTCCTTATATCAAGCCCTGGACACTCAGATTTGGGATCCCAGCAATATGTACTGTGGTAGCAACACTTATCTTCTTGACTGGCTCATGTTCTTATAATTACTTGGAACCACAAGGAAGTCCCCTCACAACTGTTTTCAGGGTCTTTGTTGCCTCTACCTCCAAATTATTCTATAGACGCCCGAGGGATCCCTCCGAGCTCTATGAGAGGAATGACTATGATCTCTACTTGCAGCCACACACCCGTGGCCTCAGGTATGTGTTTTTAAGTTCTTAAATACTATTATCAGACGTTTCCTACTTTCGAACTTGATTCATTTTCATTTCTACGGGTGTCTAGACAAGGCTGCAATATTGTTACCAGACCAATCTCTAGAGCAACAAGAAGCAAATAGATGGAGACTTTGTAGAGTGACAGAAGTGGAAGGAACAAAGTCTCTTTTACGGATGATTCCAATTTGTATGACCTTCATTGTCATGGGAGTGGTATCTTCCATCGGATTGACTTACTTCATCGAACAGGCAGACCACTTGAACCGAAAAGTCGGACGTCTATCTGTCCCTCTTCCGATCCTCCTCTGGCTCTATGACATCGCCAAATCAAATTTCGCTGGCGTGTACTTCAAGATTACAAACCAGTTAAAGGAATCCAGATACAGGAAGTATGCTCCCGTCATTGGGATCGCTTTCTCGATGATCCTAGCAATACTGTGCTGCATTACAGCCGCGAAAGTGGAAGCTCGAAGACTAGGAATCGTTAGGGACCATAACTTGATCGACAAGCCAGAAGACAAAATCCCCATGAGCATGTTTTGGTTGCTGCCACAGTTTTTGCTTCTGGGTGGCTTTGATGGGGTCTCCCAGACGAGCGTTACTAGTTTCCTAATTGACCAGTTTCCTCCATTGATGCACAGGTACATGGTGCACATCGCCATTGGAATTTTCGGGGTCGGGACAATGGGTGGCGTCTTGTCTGTGTATGTTGTGGGGAAGATCAGTGAACGTGGAGGAAGATCACCTAGCTGGTTTCAACACACCCTCAACAAGTCTCGCTTGGACAACTATTACTGGACGTTGGCAGCGCTCACTGCTGCCAATCTTGTGGTGTTTGTTTTGGTGGCGATTTTGTACGCTTATAGAGATGGAGAATCAGAGGAGATGGAGGCGCCAGAGTTTGATGAGACTGGTGAGCCTTTTGATGATAATTCGAAATGCTGTTGCTGTTGAGAGCTTATTTGTTTTTGTTTGGTTTGGTTCAATTATCCAAATCGTAACATATATATATATATATATATATATATATTTATCAAATATCTATTAATTCCTTGTATACAAGGTTATGACCATCTCAAAAGTATTGATCAAGTGGTATAAAATAAAGTTGTATTATTTTGTGATTAAATCTGTTTGGTAATCATGAATCTTGATGTGATCGAGTGACAAAACGTGTCTGTTTGTCTGTTAACTAGTTGACTTCAAGCCATAACAATACAGTAGCTTGCATTCTTCCAAGTCAATGTCAATGTCAATGACAATAAACAAGAGTTGTAAATATGACTATATGTATTTGCCTGCAATATTCCCTTTACATTTTAAATGCCTTACAAGAAAGACTGTTATAGGGTACCTTATAATATTCATTGAACATGGGATGCTCTTACACAAAAAGACTTTTGACATAAAATCAAAGTCAATGAATTTTCCTCATACATTACCTAGTGTGTAATATTAACTTCATAAAAGAATTAAAAATGCATTAGCATATCATTAGAGTGCCTTGCAACAGATCGAGAGGGGAATAATACAGAGAACTTTCCTGCAAAAAAAGTTTGACAGGTCAGAATTTCAACATTTTAGAGTGTTGACATTACTCTCAATCACATTATATTCCTTTTGTGATATTTATTTACCAACTTGTTAGATGCTTTAAATCAGAGCAGTGCAGTTCAATAATCACAGCAAACTTGATTTCTTTTTTTCTGGTTGAGTTTTTTCTCACACATTTTTGCAGATATAGAGTTCAAGTACTGATACAATCCTCTGAAAATGCTGTCCTCCATTACCAAAATCACTGGTAAGAAACTGATTCGTATATTCTGATCATTCATTTTTAAGATTTTCAACCTGTTTATCAATTTCTTTGATGTCTTGTTCGATGATACACAGTTCTGATGTGGGCTGACATTCTGGCGAAGTACGCGATATGGATGATGATGACTTACTTAACAAATGTATGGAAGCTTGGTTTCACACATGCAGCTGCCATTGTCAATTTCTTCTGGGGAATCGTTCTCATGCTGCCTGTGGTCATTCAATTTCTTGTGGACACTATCATTGGTAACTATTGGATGCTGGTGGTCTCAAGTTTTGCTTATAGTGCTGTAAGTCCTTCCTTTGTGCATATTTTTCTCTCTTTATTGTCATCTGTCAATTGTCCTGCTGATCTATATGCTCATAGTTGTAGCTTCTGCGAAAAGCATTTTTAGGCAAAAGACTTTTCTAGTTCTTGGGAAGCACTTCATATCCCAAAATGCCTTTTGAGAGTTTCCAAAGCACCCTTCATACACCTTTAATCTTACAATACTAGTTTGTTTCTAAAAGGAAATTAGAAGAATTTGTCGAACACTTAATATATTTAACATGTAAAATCAATCGAAAGATTCCTTATTAGCAACAAGTAGTCAGTTCTAAACAAGGAAAAACATGTCTCACGTAAGTGATCTGTTTTGTCTATGCAGGGGTTTGGGTTTCTGACAATGTCAAGACCCCCAGTGTTGTCTGAGGCTATGGGCACCTGTAGTGAATACAAGCCTAAATGCATCGGCGAGGGACAGGAAATTCTCTTCTACACAGCTTTAGCTCTAATCGCATTTGGATTGTCTAGTCACTTAACCTCATTGGGAGGCTTCATGGAGGAGCAAATGGTAGAAGTAGTAGAAGAAGATGTCAACGTGAGTGCGTTTTGCATGTTTGTCTGGAGCATGTTTGGAGTGATTTTAGTGCCTATAATAACAGCCATAGCTCTTTCTTATATCAAGCCCTGGACACTCAGATTTGGGATCCCAACAATATGTACTGTGGTAGCAACACTCATCTTCTTGACCAGTTTATGTTCTTATAATCATGTTCAACCACAAGGAAGTCCCCTCACAACTGTTTTCAGGGTCTTTGTTGTTTCTACCTCCAAATTATTCTATAGACGCCCGAGGGATCCCTCCGAGCTCTACGAGAGATGTGACCCTAATTTCTACTTGCAGCCACACACCTGTGGCCTAAGGTATATGTTTTTAAGTGCTTAAATAATATTATCATGTCTTTACATCTTTCAACCTTGACGTTTCGGTTTTGGTTTTTGTTTTCACCGGTGTCTAGACAAGGCTGCAATATTATTACTAGAACAATCTCTGGAGCAACAAGAAGCAAATTGATGGAGACTTTGCAGAGTGACAGAAGTGGAAGGAACAAAGTCTTTTTTACGGATGATTCCAATTTGTATGACCTTCATTGTAATGTGAGTGGTATCTTCCATTGGATTAAGTTACTTCATTGAACAAGCAGACCACTTGAACCAAAAAGTGGGACGTCTAACCGTCCAACTTCCGATCCTCCTCTGGCTCTACGACATTGCCAAATCAAAATTTGCTGGCGTGTACATCAAGTTTACAAACCTGTTAAACTCACTCGGATGCAAGAAGTACGCTCCCGTCATTAGGGTCGCTATCTCAATGATCCTAGTAACACTGTGCTGCATTGTAGCTGCGAAAGTGGAAGCCCGAAGACTCAGAATCGTTAGAAACCATAACTTGATCGACAAGCCAGAAGACAAAATCCCCATGAGCATGTTTTTGTTGCTGCCACAGTTCTTGCTTCTGGGTGGCTTTGATGGGATCTCCGAGACAAGCATTTCTAGTTTCCTGATCGACCAGTTTCCACCATTGATGTACATGTACATGGTGCACATCGCCATTGGACTTTTCGGGGTCGGGACAATGGGTGGTGGCGTCTTGTCTGTGTACGTTGTGGGCAAGGTCAATGAACGTGGAGGAAGATCACTGAGCTGGTTCCAGCACACCCTCAATAAGTCTCGCTTGGACAACTATTACTGGACGTTGGCGGTGCTCGCCACTGTCAATCTTGTGGTGTTCATTTTGATGGCGATTTGGTATGCTTATAGAGATGGAGAATTGGAGGAGTTAGAGGCGCCTGAGTTTGGTGAGACTGGCGAGCCTTTTGATGATAATTCGAATTGTTGTTGCTGATGAAAGCTTGTTTACTTGTTTGTGTGTTTTTTGAATGTACTGATTAAGTGGTATACATGCATGATCAAGATTCCCTACCCATCTTTTTTTTACTCATCTTTTAAACATCTATTGACATGTGACAACCAAGCAAATGAATGGTATGATTAATTTGCTTTATTTTTTTTTCCTTCCCATCTAATAAACGACGCCGTTTAGATTTTTTTTCTTTCTATTTGTTTCTCTCCCATTCAATATTTTCAGAATCCTTAACTACTCCCCTCATCTCGGCAAAGGAGAACCCCACCAACTATTTCTTCCGATGCTAGCTCCCAGTAACCATCATTTGAGGTTCCAGGCGACCGCATTCTATCTCTCTCAATGAAATCCCTATGACCATCTCGCCAAGATCTTTGATTCCATATCACGATCTAAAAGAGCAAATGTAGTTACTGAGCTTTTCCTTAGTTCGAGTTATAGGGGATACTCCTCCTCTCAGGGGGCGCTTCTGGCATGTAAGATGGATATTCTAGGGAGAAGAGGGCTGTTGTGACCAGGGATGAGCCGCCTATCCCGGAATGAAATGAGATGAAATAGAAAGAACGCAAAACGCTAGCGCTATAAGATCATTTTTTTTAGGGGGAATAAGCTCGATTCTTCACAAGCTTATCTCCGGTCCCGACCGGGAGCTGCTGGGTCTCCCCATCTTTCCTAAACTTCCCCTAGTCTTCAGCTGGAGCTAATTCTGGAAAGTCTAACTTATTATAGCTGGGGAAATTGTGAATGAAGTTAACGGTTTATCGGTTCGAATAAGTCACGTCCCTTCGGCCGGTTCGCCCAGGTGGTCTTCCCTTATCTTCCTTAACGTTCAGAGTTGTTCTGGTTTGAGAAAGGAGCACCGGTGGGGCGGGCCACCCACCTTCAAATGGTGTTGGTCCTACGGACCGTGAACGGATTTCGCTTCTGGCCTCTGGGCTCCCACTCCCAACCCCTTTGAAAGGTCTTCCACTAGTGGCTGAGGGATATGAATCTGGATCCCGATCTTGTCTCACGGAACTCCTTATCCTTAACTTCGGTTGAACAAAAAAGGTTCAATCTTGTGAAAAAACAGGCTAGGAGCCTCAATTGATCCATATACAAAATTCTCCCCAAAGGAGTTGTTGTGGAAAACGAAGCTAACAAAAGAAACTTGTTGCCGCTTCCCCCCTTGATTGATGAGATACATAGGTTAGGTGTAAGATTTGGCTTCAGACAATCAGTTCATAAGGTGGAATGCTAAATTTGACTATTCAAAGAAGCATCGAGAATCCATTCCAAATTCTCTAATGCTTGAGAACGTACTCCGATAGTGCTTCGTAAATGGAACCTTAGCCGCATAAGTCGCTCGTGAAGGGCTCCCTTCTTCTCTTTCAAACTTCTGTATGGCTAAGTTGGTTGTAAATACAGTTTTCATTGAACCCTCGATCGATCAAAAGTTGAAAAAGCTAGGGGGTTCGAGATCTTAGACTTTTTCTCCAATCCCACAGGCAAGGGAAGTCGCCGGGTCCTTCATATTCAATCTTTTAACGATGCTTGCCAATTCTAATCCAGGCTCCTGACTCGAAGATTAGGGCTTTTTCCTAGCCAGAGGCATCCGAAACTGGAGAATAAACCCTCGTAAAACTAGAATTGGCACAATATCGCGAAGTGGCCACCCTTGCTCAATTTGGGTCAGAACTTGATGCTGCGACTCAGGCATTACTCAATAGAGGTGCAAGGCTTACTTGCTTACTTGTTAAGGAAAGGAGATTTGAAAGATAGTGGAAGGATCGGGCATAATGAAGAAAGCTGTCCTGAAAGAGATAGTGAGAAGACAAATGAGGAATCAGGAGGTGATGCAAGCAATGTTGCTGCAACTGATCTAACCTTGTCTACGAAGCAGAGCGACCTCGTCTTGCTTGCTTCTGGCGAAGCTTCTAGCACTAGATAATAGGCCAATTATGCTTACGAAGATAGTCCATAAACTTGGCACCCAGCGGAGGTCGCTTGCACAAATGTTTTTGAATAAGCTCGAAGCTTTCATTAGATGTACCTTACCTCATGTGGCATCCCGCACCTCAAGTGTCATGAGTAATGGGCTTGTATCAATTCAGGTTCTGGACTGCTCCAAGTAGTCAGAATCCGGATGTGAGTGATTGCTTAAAGTAGTAAAGTAATATACTCTATAGTCATGGTAAAAACTAAGAATTCTACAGAACCTTCTTTTCGTTTCGAGCTTTCTTCTGAAAAGTTTGCCGATTGGGATATTCAAACTTAAAAACTCAAGTGGTGTGGTTCCCACAGGAATTGCAAACACCTGAAGAGAGAGGGCGGCGGCAATGCAATCTAAACTTCAAGCGAGCTAGATGTTGAGGTGCAAAAGCCTTCTATTGAGAGTGCAGACGTGGTCGATCAATCATCCTTGTCAACCTGACGGTTCCTAGTCCGGAGATAAAGGCTAATAGGGCCAGAACAAGAGTTAGAGCCCTGCCTTGCACTAAGCCTTTGGGCACAAGCTAGTGGGGCAAAAACACTCTGTTCCCCTCATGAGGAGCAAAAGCACCCTATGTCAACGTAGTTTGGGGGGGGGGGGGGGGCGAGGGATTTCCTGAAGACTTTTTTACTTTAATGGTTTTGAGACTCCTACACCCCCTTTTTCAAGTAAAGTCCTCCACCGCTTTCGCTGGTTTGGAACCCCCTTCCCTTATAGAGGAGTCTCGCTTATCGTAGTATGCTCGCAAATAAACCACTCACTTCAGATCTTGATTTTTGGTTCTGTTATTTGTCGAAAAGATTACTCATTTTTCAGTTGTTTCCAGATGGGATTTTCGTTTTGATTTATCATCGAAATCTTCTTCGATTTGCTTGGTTTCCAGATGATGTTGAATCTGGGGAAATTTAAAAATAAATAAATAAATAAATAAAAAGATTAACATTTATGGAGTCTGAATGTCTTATGGGAGATCCCATAATTTTTTTTTAAAAAAATAAGAAGATCAAATTAAAAAAAAAATGAAAGAAATAGTAATAAAATATGAAAATTAGAAAGAAGATGAACATCAATGGAGTCTGATGGAGATCCCAGAATTAAAAAGAAGAAGATCAAACTAAAAAACAAAAACTAAAAAAGAAAAAATGAAGATGAACATGGATAGAGATCACAGAATTAAAAAAAGAAGATGAACATTGGTTCCAAAAAAAAAATCACAAATCACATCCCACAATCATATCTCTTCTTCAATCAATTCCAAAATAATAATAATTTGGAAAAAAAATTTGACAATCAAAATCCCTCTACAATATGTTTCCAAGGAAAAAAAAAACACAATCGAAAAATCATAATTTGTTAAATCCTAGAAATTTCTATCACTTCCTTGCAACAATCACAGGCCAGAAGATGTCGATAGAGATGCCCAAAGCACTGCTCTTCTCAGTGGACACATTCACTCCAACATCCAAATCAACCGTCGCCGAAATCAAGAGTTTTAGTTTCCGATTCAAGCTAAAAGCGGTCAATTTTCATGACAAACCGTGTCAAATCAATAATAGCGAAATCGATTTTTAGGGTAATTCCGTGGAATTGTCAATCGAGGAGTTTCAAGATGATTTTGATGCCGAATCAATTCTTGATGAAAAAATTGAGCAAGGTAGAGTATAATGGGGAATTTGAGTGTGAAGAACGAATCAAACAACAATTACAGGTACGGGAATCAATCGTTGAATCAAATGGAATTAGGGCTTGGAATTAGAAAAGGAATATGACGAATTGAGACATGTAGACGAAGGAATTGAAACTGGTGGAGCTTCCCCAGTACAGTTGATGTTCTTCAAATCTCTCCAACTCAATGCTACTAAGAAAAACTAAGGAAAAAGACGACGAGGCAAAAAGATGGAGTATTACTAGTTAGGACTCTAAACGGCGTCGTTTATTAGATGGGAGGGAAAAAAAAATAAAGCAAATTAATCATACCCATTCATTTGCTTGGTTGCCACATGTCAACAGATGTTTAAAAGATAAGTAAAAAAAGATGGGTAGTGGATCTTGATCTATACAATAAAGGATGTTTTCAACTCTGATTTCAACGGTCTCGTTCCTATTAGGGCATCCTTATATAACTTTATCAGGATATTGAATGTGAACAACTCATTTATAACAGTGATTTGACAAGT
This sequence comes from Acer negundo, assembly GCA_035582765.1. Taxonomy (NCBI): domain Eukaryota; kingdom Viridiplantae; phylum Streptophyta; class Magnoliopsida; order Sapindales; family Sapindaceae; genus Acer; species Acer negundo. Next base: position 19,520,043 of record CM069243.1, on the reverse strand, counting down.
GCATACATACCAAGTCAAAGTATGTAAAACGAGTGGCTAACATTCAATGTCCTTATATAATTCTATCAAGGCATCCTCATAGGAAAATTTCCACCGATTTCAATACATTTATCGAATTCAATTTGATTGAGATAAAAAGATGAGCTATCTATTGTATACGGCTCAATGATAAAAGAAGTGGTCATTTAATCCGACAATAACCGGTCAACTGTTTGTTTGTTTTTTTAACTTGGGCATGAAGTGGGTCAAGATTTGAACTTGTGATGTGTTTACTGTCAATTTATATTCAGATCGATAGAGAATTCAAATTCTTATCGAATACATCATTAGGCGGTAAAAGAAGCTTAATTTATTTTGATTGATTACTTATTCACTTGTATGAATAGGTGGGTCCAGTAAGCGGTTTTAGAACTTCCGAGTCCAGCCTACGTGGGCATCTTCTTGCTTTCTTCAAAGCATTTAAAAAACAAACAAAAAAAATTGAAACGACAAATAAACACAGAGAGAAACAGCAAGGGTTTATCGAAGGGAAAGTGTTTGAAGATGGATGTGATAAAGACTCAGCAGATATCGGCGAAACCGATCGAGAAGGTGATAGTGCACCCGTTGGTTTTGTTGAGTATAGTTGACAATTACAATCGCGTCGCCAAGGACACTCGCAAGCGTGTCGTCGGCGTTCTACTCGGTAGCTCCTTCAAAGGCTCTGTTGATGTTACCAACAGCTACGCAGGTTCGCCAACTTCTCTCTAAAATGTAGCCAATTTTGAAGCAAATTCTACTGAAACTAGAAAATTAGGGTTTTTATGATGTCGAATATGTAACCAATTGTGAAATTTGTGCTATCTGTAAAAAAAGAAGAAGATAGTTTCTACTTTGAAGAATTAATTTTTCTGCATGATTTTATGGGGTCTAGCTGTGGTGATCAATGATTGAACTTGTGTAGTATCAATGATCAATGATTTAGGTGTTAGTGTGAAGTGAGAAAGTAGTTGAACTTGTTGAAGAAGTTCCAAGTGTGAAAATTGGATTTAGGATTTTGGTGTAGATTTGGTTGTGGTCGTTGTGGTTTATAGTACTAATATTGTTTGAGTGTATTGTCTGGGATGTCGATATATTGGTGTGAAAGTACATAACTTGGGTTTCTGCTAAATGCTAAGAATTTCATTGGTTGACCAGGAATAACTAGTTTGATGCACAACTAATCATACAAATGAATGCTCTGATATGTTGATTGTCTTCCCTTATGGAAAATTTCTGTCTATGCTCAAGTTTCGTATTCAATTGTCTTGTGGAGCAGCATTGCTGTCCTTACCATTTGAGAATGGCCATAAGACAAATCTGCATTTTCTTATCTGTATTTTCTATGTGTTTGTAAAGCAGATGTAATGGCAGCTTCTTCTTCTGAGTCGGTTTTTGTGATAAATAAATTCTATTTATCCCAACAAAGGGTTTTACTTAAAAGTTAAAAGTTTGTTTCATTATGTTGTGGGACATTTATTTATTCATTCGTGTATCTAAAGTGTGGAATCTTGTAATTCCAGTGCCTTTTGAAGAAGATGACAAGGATCCAGGCATATGGTTTATCGACCACAACTACCATGAATCAATGTATTCAATGTTCAAAAGAATTAATGGTAATTATTTATTTCTATAATTCCAACTCATTCCTTGTTTATTTATATATTTCTTTTTTGGAAATTGTTACAAATCTCCTTGCTATGAATTTGTGATTTCAGCCAAGGAACATGTTGTAGGTTGGTATAGTACAGGCCCCAAGCTACGAGAGAATGATCTAGATATTCACCAATTGTTTCACAAGTGAGATTACTTATCTTTATATATTCATTTAAATTTTGGAGTATATTTTCTCATTTTCTTTGGAAGCTTATTTCCTTCTCGCTCTTTTTTTGATCTTTAGCTATGTCCCAAATCCTGTATTGGTGATTATTGATGTCCAACCAAAGGAGCTTGGAATACCCACCAAGGCCTACTATGATGTTGAAGAGGTTAAAGAGGTAAACAAAATGTCACAACTTTTAGTGATTGCTGTCCTTGATTGATCATATTAATATATTAGAAATTATATGGCTGACTCGACTATTGGGGATACTTTTATGATTTGAAGAGAATGATATGATTCAAAACATTATCATAGTGATTGTTTTTCCTATATAAGTGGCCATGTTTAACCCTCATTCTGAGCCAATCTACTTTTATCTTACAGAATGCTACTCAAAAAAGCCAAAAAGTTTTTGTTCATGTGCCTTCAGAAATTTCTGCTCATGAAGTAGAGGAAATCGGTATGGCTTGACATTTTAAAGTATATGTTTTGCCATTAGAATAAGATACAAGTCGAGTTATCATTATGTGTGCTTTTATTTTCTGTACTGATAGTGTTATCATTTTAAATGTAAACAGGAGTGGAGCACTTGCTGAGGGATGTAAAGGATACAACCATTAGTACACTTGCAACTGAGGTTCTTTTCTTCTTAATCATCTTTTCTTTTAATTTTCTTATGTTCAGTTGAGGCCATCTCTTTTCATAAATTTCAAAACAACTTGTGATCTAAGATTTTATTCTATGGATACTATATGTATATGTGATTAAAAGAAGGAATATGGTTAACTTTTTTTCTTCAACAGGTCACTGGAAAACTTACAGCTCTGAAGGGTCTGGATGCCCGATTAAGGGAGATACGTGGTTACCTGGATCTTGTTATTGATGAGAAGCTTCCTTTGAATCACGAGATACTCTACCATTTACAGGTAGACCTAGTACCCCTCTTACGTTTCCATATTTGGAGTGCTTCTTTCTGTTGATTTGTTGATTGTTCAGCATGTTGTATTTTTTTTGTTGGTCATTTTTTTTTTTTTTTTTTTTTTTTTTTTCAAATTGCAGGATGTGTTTAACCTACTACCAAACCTCAATGTGAATGAATTGATTAAGGCCTTTGCAGGTAAATACAAGCCAAAAATTGTTGAAGATACTCGGTTTATTGCAATATAATCAGGTCAATCTGTTATTGTTTTAGATCATTGATCTAAATTTTACCCCTTTCTGCAGTGAAAACAAATGATATGATGTTGGTTATATATCTTTCGTCAGTCATCCGAAGTGTCATCGCGCTACACAACTTGATTAACAACAAGGTCAGATTTCTCACTCGACACTGACACTGTCAGTTACACCCTGATAATGACTACACACATAAATATGGATGATCTTCACATTTTGCAAAATTGGTTTTCAGATGCTGAACAAAGAACATGAGAAGGCTGAGGATTCGAAACCAGCAACAGCCCCAGCTACCAGTGGAAGCTGAAAAAGCAAATTTCGGCGGTCCTTGAAGATTCAGCCACAACACATTTCAAAACTTACTCGAACTTGAGAGAGAGGACAGGGGGAGAAGGGAAGAGTGTGGAGCCAGTTGTATGCTGCATTTGAGATGTCTCATTGGTAACAATTTTGTATTCTTTCCTAACGTGTTCGGAGATCGCTGCCCTCTCAAAACTTTTAGTGTGATACTGTTAGACTTCATTTTCCGCTGCATTTAGATCATGGCGATTGGCAATTTAGTACACTAGAAACCTAATGCCTTGTGTCTTTGTTATGATTTCGAATAACGCTGTGCAAATTTTATATGGTCAATGAATGCTGTGGATTATGACAATATCTATACGTTGGTGCTTCCATATCTTCCACACGGTTAATATGAAAAATCCAGGCTCAGAAGGACTGAAAAAATAAAAAAATACGGTTTGTTTGGGTGATGGTTCATGTTAATCTTAGATTTGTTAGTGTATGAGAATATGTTGATGAAAAAAAATAAAAATTTCATCACCGTTCAATATGATTTTACGGTAAATAATATTAGTTTTGTTTAATAATATTATAATATCGAGGCGCTGCGCTGTCATGTTATATATAAACAATAATAGTAATAATAATTTGCATCTACATTTTTTAACAGGATTACTAAGTTTTTGGGATGAAAGTGTTAAAAATATATTTTATTCAAAAATAAAAAGTGTTAAAAATATATGAACAACAAGAAGCTTCATAGAATTAGGGTGCAGGTTCTTATTTTTGTTTTCCAGTGTCTAGAAATCCAAATCATCGAAATCATCCACAATAAACAGAAAAAACAGAATTATAATTTTTTTTTTTTAAAAAAAGGACATTACAGTCATTTAACCACAAACTACAATTATTTTGACCGCGAACTCACAACTCCGACCAGCTTTTCTTGAACTGCGCAATTTCCCGTCAATGGAGATCGTAAATTCCTATAATACCCTTGCCCCCCACAACAGCGACCGGGTCAGGCTCAACGTTGGCGGTAAGCTCTTCGAGACAACCTTATCGACGATACAATCAGGAGGTCCGGATTCGCTTTTGTACGCTCTCTCCAATTGCCCGACACACGACGTGGATCCGATTTTCATCGACCGTGACCCGGATATTTTCTCGGTTTTTCTGTCTCTTCTCCGATCGAATCGCTTACCTTCCACCGCCCGCCGATTTTCCAAGCAGGAACTCGCCGATGAGGCTCTATACTACGGAATCGATTTGCAGTTGAAATCCGCGATGTCTCCGCCGCCGCTGCAAGGAATCGACGCTTCTATCGTCTCCACCGTCCATCCCGCCGCCGACGCCCTTCCTTCGGCTTTCACTGCTGCGGCGGACGACGGCTCAATCTGGATCGCTCACGGAGGCCAGATTTCTGTCTACGATTGGAACCTGTCGCACTCCAGCACCTGCCGAACGCACCTTGACAACATCACCTCAATACGCCGCGTCTGGCAGGAGGTGGCCGCCATCGGCTCCGAAACCACCTCCGGACTCCATTTCTACGACCTGTCGAGCTCCCGCCACATGGCATCCACTTACTGGACCGACACGACGGACCCTAGGATCTACAAAGCCAAAGTCATCGCGATCGCGGACTCGCCGGAAACGATCTTCGCCTCATTCATCTGCCCGCACAAAGAGAACTCCATCATCTTGGTCGACAAATCGACCCTCCAGATCTCATCAGAACTCGGCAGACAATCCGGCGGGTCAACAAAGAACATGGTGGCCGAGAAGCTGACGTGGATCCCAAAAACCGGTATCGTCCTCGGGAGCGCCGTGATGAGCGGCGCATTCGGTTCCTCTGGCTACATAAGGATGTGGGACCCGCGTTCGGGTGACGTGGTGTGGGAGACAAACGAGCCAGGTTCGGGTCGGAGCAGCAGGTTCGGGGACTCGTTCGCCGACGTGGATGTGGACGTTGAAGGACTCACCCTCTTCAAGGTGTGTTCCAAGTCAGGTGACCTGGCAATGGCAGATTTACGTAATTTAGGTGAAGATCCGTGGGTGTATATGAAAGACAAGAATCCGGGTATGGGTCACACCGGTGGAGATTGGTCCGGGAATAGCCTGATACAGTGTTACAAAGGTCAAGTGTTTGTGGGGAGAGGTGGAGGCTTAGAGGTTTGGTCTAAAACTGTAGACAACAATAGAGATTGTGAAATCAGTGAAGGATTGTATAGGAGGAATTTTGTGGATAAATTGGAGGATTGTGAGAGAGGATTGATAAAGAAAATTGAAGGTGGTGGAGATAGATTGTTTGTTAGTAGACAACTTGTTGAAGGAATTGAGGTATGGGAGAGTTCATCTGTTACTGCCGCGCTTTCGGCTTTGTGATAAATCATACGGAGTCTCGAGTAGACTTCCAATCTGTTTGGTAATCTCGAATCCTAATGCGAATTTTTTTTCATAGTTAAACTAGAACTAGTTGTTGTAGCAGCACATACATTTATGTTGAAGTACAAGAGATACAGTGTACATCAATTTTGCAAACTTGTCTTGTCTGTTAAGTGTTAATGAGTTGACTCAAAGCCATAACAGTAGCTTGCATTCTTCCAAGTCAATGACTCAATGACTCAGCAGATATTGGGAAAGTGTTTGAAGATGGACGTGATAAAGACTCAGCAGATATCGGCAAAACTGATCGAGAAGGTGATAGTGCAACCGTTGGTTTTGTTGAGTATAGTTGAAAATTACAACCGTGTCGCCAAGGACACTCGCAAGTGCATCGTCAGCGTCCTTCTCAGTAGCTCCTTCAAAGGCTCTGTCAATATTAACAACAGGTTCGCCAACTTCTCTCTAAAATGTATCCAATTTTGAAGCAAATTCTATTGAGACTAGAAAATTCGGGTTTTTATGATATCGAGTATGTAACCAATTGTGAAATTTGTGTTATCCGTGAAAAAAGAAGAAGATAGTTTCTACTTTGAAGAATTAATTTTTCTGCATGATTTTGTGAGGTCTAGCTGTGGTGATCAATGATTGATGATTGAACTTGTGAAGTATCAATGATCAATGATTTAGGTGTTAGTGTGAAGTGAGAAAGTAGTTGAACTTGTTGAAGAAGTTCCAAGTGTAAAAATTGGATTCAGGATTTTGGTGTAGATTTGGTTGTGGTCGTTGTGGTTTATAGTACTAATATTGTTGACTGTATTGTCTGCGATGTCGATATATTGGTGTGAACGTATTTGTAAAGTTCACACGAACATGTAGAAGTTTGTATCATTTTCTGTTTTTACTTTTTTTTTTTTAAGAACAATGTCAACAACCATATTATTGTACTTAAGTTAATGAAAGTACATGACTTGGGTTTCTGCTAAATGCTAAGAATTTCATTGTTTGACCAGGAATAACTAGTTTGATACCCAACTAATCATACAAATGAATGCTCAAATATGTTGATTCATGATTGTCTTCCCTTACGGAAATTTTCTGTCTATGCTCAAGTTTCGTATTCAATTGTCTTGTGGAGCAGCGTTGCTGTTCTTACCATTTGAGAGTGGCCATAAGACAAATGTACATTTTCTTATCTGTATTATCTATGCGTTTGTAAAGCAGATGTAATGGCAGGTTCTTCTAAGTCGGTTTTTGTGATAAATAAATTCTATTTACCCCAACAAAAAAGTTAAAAGTTTGTTTCATTATGTTGTGGGACATTTATTTATTCATGTATCTAAAGCGTGGAATTTTGTAACTCCAGTGCCTTTTGAAGAAGATGACAAGGACCCAAGCATATGGTTTTTCGACCACAACTACCATGAATCAATGTATTCAATGTTCAAAAGAATTAACGGTAATTATTTCTTTCTATAATTCCATCTCATTCCTTGTTTATATGTATATATATATATATATATTTTGGAAATTGTTACAAATCTCCTCGTATGAATTTGTGATTTCAACCAAGGAACATATCGTAGGTTGGTATGGTACAGGCCCAAGAGAATGATCTAGATATTCACCAATTGTTTCACAAGTGAGATTACTTATCATTATATATTTACTTAAATTTTGGAGTATATTTTCTCATTCTCGCTCTGTTTTTGATCTTTAGCTATGTCCCAAATCCTGTATTGGTGGTCATTGATGTCCAACCGAAGGAGCTTGGAATACCCACCAAGGCCTACTATGATGTTGAAGAGGTTAAATAGGTAAACACATTGTCACGACTTTTTGTGATTGCTGTCATTATTAGTTACCCTGATCATAAATATGGATGGTCTTCTTATTTTGCAAAATTGGTTTTCAGATGCTGAACAAAGAACATGAGAAAGCTGAGGATTCGAAACCAGCAACAGCCCCAGCTACCAGTGTCGTCAGTCCTAGAAGATTCTGCCACAACACATTTCAAAACTTACTCAAACTTGAGTGGGAGGACAGGGGGAGAAGGGAAGAGTGTGGAGCCAGTTGTATGCTGCATTTGAGATGTCTCATTGGTAACAATTTTGTATTCTTTCGTAACATGTTCGGAGATCGCTGGCCTCCCAAAACTTTTAATGTGACACTGTTAGACAACATTTTCCGCTGTGTTTAGATCATGGCGATTGGCAATTTAGTACACTAGAAACCTAATGCCTTGTGTCTTTGTTATGATTTAGAAAAACGCTCTGCAAATTTTATATGGTCAATGAATGCTGTGGATTATGACAATTTCTGCAAGTTGGTGCTTCCATATATTCCACACGGTTTGTTTGGGTGATGGTTCGTGTTAATCTTAGATTTCTAAGTGTATGAGGAGTACTTTGTACTTATATTCCTCTCTCTAGTCGATAAAGAGAGCTATAATCGAAGGACACGAATGAGGAATTAATGCTTTTATTATTATTATTTTTATAGGGAAAGCACACTGAGTTTTGCCCAAACCAGAGCCGTAGCTGACTTTCCCCAAAATTACGGGAAAACACCCGACTTTGACTAGCTATTCGTTGCAAAGTAATGACTTCTTTTTTAAAATAAAAAAGGGTTAATTGCATTAAGTTACCATCGGACCTTGTTTGACACGTAATATTGGTTTGGGATTGGACTATTTTAGTTCGTATTTTAGAGATGTTTTGAAACATGGGAATTCATCCCACCATCTCTTTCATCACATTTCAACTATCTTCTCTTTCATCATTTCTCAATCATTAAATCTCAGCAAATCTCTCTTTCAAAATTTCCTTGTTTTGTGCATTAATGGCATCTTCATATGCCATTCTCAAACTCGAGTAAATCTTCATTTTAAACTCTTAATCGAACATATGAAAGCTATTTCTTTCACCTTGTTTAACAATTTTTTTCTTTAAAAAAAAAAAATAGGAATTCTTATTAAAAAAAAATGAGAATATCAAATGTTTTACATGTATATAATTTTTTTTAAAAGCTAGCAAAAATAAATCTAACCATTCCAAAGGTTTTGATGAGTTCACATTTTTTTAAAAAAAAATAAAATGCTCGAGTTATTTTCTAAAATTGAAATCATATATATATATATATATATATATATATATATTTACATAATAAATTTCTTTTTTTGTTCTTTTTTTTTTTTTTTTTTTTTTTGCTCAAACCGATTTGAGGGAGCACTAACATTTAAAAATTATTTAATTTAAATATAGTTTAAGCATATGATAAACTATTCATCAAAAAAAAAAAAAATCAATCCAATCCCAAGTCATTCCAAACACAATATTGGATTATTTTAGTCATATCTAATGTTACACCAAACAATAGACAGTGTTATATTTAATCATATTAAATCCGGTCCAATCCTAGTCTAATCTCGCACACCAAACGGGGCCTTAGTTTATTAAATCCAGCAAGATTTCAAAAAGATACCCTAAATTAACCCAAACCACCCTTGCCATCAAGTCAATATTTTAACTTTAACGGTTGACTAACTTAACAATTGGAAAGCCAAATATATATTTGTCACATCATCTCAAACATAAAATATTTTTTTAATTAAAATTGAAAAATCAATTTATATATATAAAAAAAAGATAATCTACCTACGGTGGAGCTCTATTGTTGTGGAAGAAAACAAGAGATCTTTGATAATCTCCTACTTACTAGAAGAGATCTTTGCCGATCTCAGAGATCGACCTCCTGTAGTTCGCATAGGAGACTCCTCCGCGAATTGAGGATGTTTCCGTAGACGATCGATATATTATCTTTTATTATTATTATTATTTTCAATTTTTAATTAAAAAATATTTTATGTTTAGGATGATATGGCAGATGTATATTTGGTTTTCCATTGGCCAAGGTTAGTCAACCATTACAGTCAACAGATTGACTTGATGGAAAGGGGTGTTTGTGTTAATTTAGGGCATCGTTTTGAAATGTTGCTAGATTCAAAAAGGTAAGGGTAAGTTTGTGCAATTAACCCTAAAGAAATTACAAGTACCGTTTTTGCAAAGCATATTCAGTTGTTGAAGAAGTTAACAGAAAGAAGACAGCAGCTGCCTTGTCGATCGAAAGGGAAGTGAAACGACAGTGTCGATCGAAAGAGAAGTGAAACGGCCGGTACTTTCTTTAACAAAATCACTACTTGTGTTTTCTCTTTACTTGAACTCTTGAAGTTGTTGCCTTGTTAAATAAATTCTCTCTCTCTCTCTCTCTCTTGTTTATAATGTTGCTCAAAATTGTTATTGTATACTCTGTTTATAGGTTATCGATGCTTAACCTGTGATTTGTTAATTTAATTTAAGCTATAATGATGAAGTACTAAAGTTAGTAGAAGCAAAACAATATTGTATATTCATGTATGTAAGCTGTTCGACGAAAAGACTGAAAGAAGTTTGTTTGTGAAATATATCATCTTCTAAAGTGTTTCGATAGGTTTCTTGTTATATAATCACTGCAGTTAAAAATTAAGGTCAGGTCGCAACCAAAGCTCACACTTAGTACAAAGAAGTTTTTTTTTTTTTTTTTTTTTTTTTTCAACTGCTCACTGATTTTTTACGAAGTTGGTACTGTTGTTTCCTTGTTTCTTGCTGAAACTAGATTTTATATATGCAAAGATTTGGTTTCGTGCTTAATTTGTTACCAAAATATGAACCTGTTTTGATTTTGGAATTTTTGTATAGTCACGCGTTGCTGTCCTTCAAGAAGCGAGGGAACAATTTGATCCAGTTATTGTAAATTGTGTCTGGTATTAGGAGTTTCTTTTTATAACCCACTGTTTGAAACATGGGCAAAGCTTCCAGGGATAAGAGGGTAGGTTTTATTTTCTTCAAATTTACACCCTACCTTTTCTGGGGTTTTCTTAGCTTTGAACTCTTTCCAATAAGCTGGCGTTGCTTGCAGGATATTTATTATCGGAAAGCTAAAGAAGAAGGTTGGCGTGCTCGAAGTGCCTTCAAACTCCTTCAGATAGACGAGGAATTCAACATTTTTGACGGTGTGTCCCATTCTGGATCCTCTTTCCGTCTCTTTGCCCTTGATTGATTACTTTCATCTTTGTGTAGAGGAATTAACTTATAATGGATAGAATCTGAAGTGAAAGTTAGTCCACTTAAAATCAAATTCATTTTTCTTATTGGGTTCAATTTATGAAGGACTTGGACAATTAGATGAAAATTATATAGAAATAAAATGAAACAATATCTTTGCTTTTATAACCATCTTCACTAATCACAGAGTTGTGAAAAAATATCAATCATGAATTATAAAGTTTCACCTTCAGTTATTTGAAAACAATGTGCATTGCAGGAGTGAAGCGTGTGGTGGATTTGTGTGCTGCCCCTGGTAGCTGGAGTCAGGTACCACTCATTGAAATGATTGTCATATTGGCATATTTAATCTCTTGATAATCTTCATTGATCTTTTAGTTTGTGATACGTTTTCTACATTCCGCCATGCTGAAAGGCAGTATGCATGATTATTGATCATGACACTGCATCATCGTCGTGGTTATGTCGATTGGGGGTGATACAGAGCATTGTGACTAAGTTTTTGATGTCCGCTCCTCATGTTTAGGTTTTGAGTCGTCAGTTGTATCTCCCAGCAAAGTTGTCACCTGATTCAAGGTAACTGTCATATTACTTGTTGTAATCCAAGTTTTGAACAAGTATTCCATTGAGATTGATGTCAGTGCTTCATTAATTTTCATGAAATGAAAGAGAAAGAATTACATGCTTATCATGACATGATTGAAATGATATATGGTGTAATATATCTTCGTGCTCGTATACTTTATTCTTGTGTCGGTGTATATTTGGATAAGTTCTGCAGTAGCATTAGTTGTATGATTAAGTTTTTTCACATATTTCTAGAATTTAGGCTGACTTCTTTTGTGGCATCATGATATGTGAACTTCCCCTATAAACTTTTGAATTGTAGGCATTTAGAGATAATTACAAATCAAATATGTACCTTATCCAATGTTGACAATCTGCTCTAATTTTTAAACATAGATCATCAAAGTCATGTTAGTTTAAACTCTGGAGAGCTAAGTTTGCATTCCATATTCCCTGTCTATAAACATGTGATTTGATTTCCTTTTATCAGAAACCCAGTCATTCACTCCTTTTATTTTCTGTTACTGGCCATTTTTAAATAAGTGCACAATTCTATGCATCCCATATTTTTATGAAAACATTCAAATATTATTCTTCATGGATACTACCTTCTTTTCCAGAACATAACTTAATAGGCTATTTTCAGGGACAATGATCTTCCTCTTATTGTGGCTATTGATTTACAGCCCATGGCTCCAATTGAAGGTGTTATTCAAGTGCAGGGTGATATAACTAATGCCCGAACAGCTGAAGTGGTAAGGACTGTTATATTTCTTCAATTATTTGTTATGATGCACTTTTCAACCGAAAGTATGATTATAGTTCGGTCCGATGTTTGTTCAAACGATATGAACAACTCAAGTATTTTCCTGTGCTGCCTTACATTATAGGTCATTAGACATTTTGATGGCTGCAAGGCAGACTTGGTTGTGTGTGATGGCGCTCCTGATGGTAAAACAGCTTTACGGTTTTTAGCTTCTTCTGCTTCACCCAATTTCTGCTTTTGGTGGTATTATACATGTTCTTAATCTTGCTTCATTCTCATGGTGATTTGCAGTAACCGGCCTTCACGACATGGATGAATTTGTACAATCCCAACTTATACTAGCTGTAAGTAATCAAAATTCTCATGTACTTGTAGTCATGTTTTTCTAGAGTGAGTAATTGTGTTGTTACCTTTTTAGGAAGGCCTATGAAATCCCATACATGTGCACGTAATTTGGTTTATCATTTAGTCTCTTGTGCCTATATCATCCTCACCTATGGTGAAACATGAACTGTAACATTACAATTTTTTTATTATTTGTTTCCTATTTCTTGCAACATTAAACTCATTATTCTATTCTGCTTGATGGTTTATACTACTGCATTTACTTATCCATGTTTATATTCTCAGCAACATAAAAAATTTAGATCCAAATAAGTTAGCATTGAAGGGGAATATTACCTGTTATTTGTCTAGTTGGTGTTTTGTCATTGTGGGATTAGAATGTCAGTAAAATCCTTTAAAAAATTATCTTGTAATTTGAACTGCTTCTAATTCATTACAAGCATTCATATCTTCCCCGACTCAGCTGCCCCTTGTTTTTGCATATTCAAAGCATGTACTTTAGTTGGTTGTTTTTTGTTTTGAAGTGCTTGATGTTTCATAGGTTTTTTTTTTTTTTTTGAACAAATAGTGTTTTTTTTTTTTCTTTTCCTGTTAGTAATATTTTAGTTTATATGTTTATCAGTTGGTCCACCTTCTTGCAGGGTTTAACAATTGTTACTCATGTGCTTAAAGAAGGTGGGAAATTTATTTCAAAGATATTCCGCGGAAAAGATACAAGTCTCCTATATAGTCAGGTAAATTGGTTGCTTGTTGAAGTACAAAAACAAGTAAATATCTTTTTGGTAAATTATTCTTAGAATTAATATAGATTCTTTCAATACATTTTTATCTTATGATTAGTCTGAAATAACCGCAAAGGCGTGGCATACTGATGTTAGTTTGGTTTTTGTGGCAGTTAAAATTATTTTTTCCTGTAGTGACTTTTGCAAAACCAAAAAGCAGCCGCAATTCCAGCATTGGTATTCTTCCCTCGTGCTCTGTCATTTGACCTTGTCTTGCTGCAGTCATAGCTAATAATTCTATTTTTTGTCATACAGAAGCATTTGCAGTTTGTGAGAATTATTCTCCTCCTGAAGGATTTAATCCAAAAGACTTGCATCGCCTTTTAGAAAAGGTGGGAAGCCCGTGGGGAGGAGATGATCTAGGTAAATGTACATGCAACATTTATTACATATTTTGAATTTGTGTTGATGGGACATGCTATTAAATGTAAACTTAAAGCATGACATATTTTGTCTACTTTGGTTTGTCATTGTTTTTCTCTCTAATAGATGGGTCTGGTGCATGCAAGTTTCACTTCCAAATTTTGTCTCTTCCGCTTAGTTGATTTTTAGTTTAAATCAATGTAGAATGCAGCTCAACTTGACCTGTTTAATGTATTATTACTGATTGAACCTTATCTGAATTTAGGTAACTTCTACTTTTACTCTATAGCAAAACTTCCTATTAAAGAGACAAGTACCGCACCTTTTGTTAAATATAATTCGGTTTTGTCTTCTTATATATCCATGTTTCATCATCTGTACCCTTAATGTGGCATGAATGCTTTATCGTTGTTCTTATCACCTGACAGATTGCAGTAGCGTGTGGTTGGAAGGGCCAAATAAGGTGTACATCCCATTTTTAGCCTGCGGGGACCTTGGTGGGTATGACTCTGACCGTTCCTATCCGCTACCTAAAGTTGCTGACGGAACTTACCAGAGCTTGGATCCTGTACAACCTCCGATTGCTCCTCCTTATAAAAGAGCTCTTGAACTGAAGAAAGCTTCCAATCAAGGAGGTATCTGAGATGTTGAATAGCTCTTTCCTTGGATTCCAGATTCTTACTTTTGCTGTCACGTTTTCGTGTAAGGACCAGTAAATTTTGGAACGATTATATTTGTGAGACAATCGATTCATTGGTGGACACATCATAATTATTGTGCAAGTTGAAAAGAAGAAAAAAATGCCTTCTTTCTCACGATTGTTGTCGTGTATTTGTCTCCTAAATTGCTAAATCTGTCTATTCCATTCTCTACAAGGTGATTAATTTGAAAGGATCTATTCTCTAACCACTTTGAAAACTTTGAACTGGAACTAGACTGAGACGATGCATAGATCGCACATGTGATTTCATGTGACTTGTGATCATTAGTGAATGCTGATGTTTCCTGGACAATTTTGGCTGTACCACAGGTGTCAAAATTATTGAAATTATAGCAAATGTCAAGTGGGATTCTTACTTAGTTTTCAGTTATGGCCCTGCTAGCGACATAGCCTTTGAATATTAGATAGGACAGACTCAATACTTAAGGGTTGCTGCCCCACCTTTGAATCTATCTGTCTCTGTGTTGTATACTTGTTGAAAAATGGTGCATGATGCCTCATTGTATTGTTTGTCTTTTCGCCTAGGATTCGAGAAATTCACCTTCCATTAATGTTCTGTTAATCAATTGATGCAATTGAACTATAGAAGATAAAATAAAAAACAATTTATCTGATCAGTAATGACGTAGTTCAAGCATGCTTGATCTCGAATAGATCGCGTAATTTTTTTTTTTTTCTTTTTTGGTTTTTTTTCTCTTTTCATAGGGTACAGTTGTTTTATAAATTCATAATCACAAGATGTGAAAACTGTTGTTACTGCTAATTATTTTTTACATCTAACAGATGAACTTCTTACAATCAATGAATCGTTTGCTCATTTTTGTCATATTCATCTTTCAAAAACTCTGGTGATAGAGAAGTTGCAGAAACTCTGCTGTGATGAACTAGAATCTAAAAACTCGATGCAATTTTCCGTTGTAGCTTCTTCATCTCTGTGAGATTCCGATTGGATTGGATTAGATTG
This sequence comes from Acer negundo, assembly GCA_035582765.1. Taxonomy (NCBI): domain Eukaryota; kingdom Viridiplantae; phylum Streptophyta; class Magnoliopsida; order Sapindales; family Sapindaceae; genus Acer; species Acer negundo. The sequence continues at coordinate 19,504,747 of CM069243.1, read as the reverse complement.
GATGGAAAATGCAGTCGTCCACTGTATGAAAGTGAATGTGCATCTGATCACAAGAACTTCTGAATCCACAAACTTTACATGTTTTTTTTTTTCCATCACCGCAGAAGTACTTCTAGCAAGAACTTGTGGAAACAGAGTTTGATCTGGACATAGAGGAGGAAGAATTCAAGAACTCGATGCAATCTTCTATGGCTTCAGCTCGATGAGAGTCGATGGACTCTGCTAACGACCGTGACCTCACCAAAGAGGACGAAGAAACCTTCCGCGAAGACCTCTTCCGCAAGGAAACACAACGGAAAGCTCTCACCACTTTAGCTCCAAAACGTTCCAGTAATCTTGCTGGTGAAAATGATCTTGAACTCCTTGGTAGCCTAAAACTGAAAATTCCGACGACGACCCTCTTCCTATTCCCGGCTGCTCTTCCACTAAATCCTCCTCCATGTTTGAGATATACCGTCGGCTTATCATAAACGTCAGGACTGAAACTCACTCTTTTACTTGCCTTGCTGGACATTTTCAAGAGTTTGATCAATCTAGAGAGAGAGAGAGAGAGAGAGAGAGAGAGAGAGAGGAGGAGGAGGAGGAGGGAGAGAGTCAGTGAACAAAGGCTATAGGTAAGTATTTATGGACGAATTTGCAAGGAAGAACAAAAAGAAAAAGATAAAAAAGAGAGAGAATTGAGTTTTCATTGATTTGTGGAGAGCATATTTATTCTTGTTCAAAGAAGTTGACTGTAGACTAGACAAATCAAGTAATCAATATCAGAATATGATCGATCAATAGCATATTTCATTTCATATTTAAGTGCATGAGCCATGCACGTGGCCTATTTAATTTGTATGCTTAGTATGTACATTTCTACGAAACAAAACCATACCATTAATATTTTATATATATATATATATATTTATATATATAATCTCGATCAGGTCAGTGTATCATAATATAATTTTATCAGGGTATTGAATATGAGCCACTAGTTTTGACAAGTGCATACACAATTGATTCAAGGTATGTAAAACTAGTGGCTCATATTCTATATCCTCACGAAGTTATATCGGGGTGTACTGACTTGAAATTTTTTATGTATATATATACTATGTCTTTATATATATATATATATTTCCGCTTATATTACATATGGGATTTTAATTTCATCATCAAATATAAACCTAGTTACGATTTTAAAATTCATCAGAAACCCGTATCGGTATCGTTGAATAGCAAGTAGGGTCTTTGTGCTGTGTTGGAGAATACAAAGAAGTAGTTGGTAAAGGTATATATATATAGACAATTCATCACCAGCTTTTGTTGGGACTGGTGGTATAAACTAGAATTTAACCTAGGAAAATGGTGTTGGTCAAAAATAAAAGGAAAAATGGTGGAGCCCTTATTTGATAAAAGGAAGGGATAAGTGAGTGAACAATTCAAGTAAAAAAAAAGAAAGAGAGACAATAAGAGGTAACACAGTATTTTTTTTAATTTTGTTTTTCTTAATTTTTTATTGAGTGGGTGCTTTTGAGGTGTTCTCAGGGCCTACCATGGCATCTCTTCCCTTTTGTTTGCCATCTTCAAAAACTTCAAATTTTAAAATTAAAAAATTTAAAATTTAAAAATTATCTTCTACTTGTATTTGATGACACATTAGAAAAAGAAAGAGAGAATCTGTTTGAATATATACTGGAGTGTGGTGGTCATGGCGTGAATATCAGGAAACTTAAATGCTCACTTTGACAGAAGAAAGAAACAATCAACTCTTCAAAAATCTGACCACTTCTTTTTTTGACTGCAAGCAGCTAAAAAGACTCCGGTCTCTGTTCTTCTCCTTTTTTTTTTTCCTCTCTATTCAATATTCATTGCTAGATTCCATTCTGTAATAAAATGGAAACGATAATTATAAATTATTGATAATTTTGTAATTAAACGAACGTATGTAAAATGTACATGTAAACGCGACTATATTTACCTTTTCTCTAGTTTACGTTGGTTGGTCGGTCGGTCATAAAAAAATAAAAATAAATATGGCCCCGAGTGACGTTTAAAGGTGTTTGAATGTTTGTGGAAATTGCAAGAATAAGGTAGGGACGACCATGGTGATTCTGCCTCCTAACACACTTAAATCAAAATCTAATGCAGTACACAATAATCTTCATTGCAAAATTAATAATGCATCAATCAATCTTTCTTTTGATTTTCCATGCAATTATTACAGTTTTGGGCCTAAAAGCAAATATGAAAGTGGGCTGGATTACTAATGGAAGCTAGGCTGAACATGATCACCACTGTTTTCCGATAATAACATATCGATGTCTTCGATATATATACGGAAGTTATCCCGTAATAATTAAGTTAAGCCTCTCATACTCACGTCAATTTATTGTTTAAGTTTTGTCTCTATTGACCAAACTTTTCAAATTTGTAATATTTATCAATGGAATCAATATATACACGACCATACACATTAGAGGACAACATCTAGCAAAGGATTTTCATCTATAATAGTGACTTGAAAAAAGGATGACCTCAAACTGAATTCCCTTAAAGGACAAATGTGATACATGTGCATTTTAGATTACAAAATTAAGTTTTAGCAAATATTGTTTAATAAGTATAATAATAATTAGAGTGTGAAGAAAGCACAAGATAGATTAGTTAACAAATAAAATGGATGGGATATTCAAAGGAATATTTCATGATTCTTTTTTTTCAATTTGAATCGAAAGAAGCCGAGAATCAAGTAACACATCCCATCAATGATGATATGTTTTACAATTTACAGATTTATTACTGCAGAGATCAAGTGGAACACTCTATTAACTATATAACTTCTAGTGGATGATGACATTTAAAGAAGTTAATTATTAAAAAAATGGAAAAAAAAAAAAAAATTTAGGGGAATGCTATCTACCTTCTCCATTTGTATTTCTCATTTATCTTCCCCACTCATTGTTTGACACATACACATTTTTTCATTTAATAAAAAGCTCTCACATTTTGCTACAAAACTCGTTTATGTATTTACTCCTTATTAATGAAATGATAGAAGCTTCCATCAAGGGTAAATACATAACAAGTTTTGTACCAAAAAGTGAGAGCTTTTTATCAAATGAAAAAATGTATATGTGTCGAACAATGAGTAGGAAAGATAAATGAGAAAGACAAATGGGGAAGATAGATAGCATTCCCCAAAAAATTAAATAAATACTAGGATGTTCAAATAATGTTTTCCATATTTTGAAATCTTTAGGATTGTTCAAACTCTATTATCAAAAAATTTGATAATGTCTTGGAGACGGAGACTTTATGATCTCCATCAGGATTTGGATCCTCTTTTAACCTAAGCTTTGAAAGATCTATTGATATGTAGCAATTACATATTTCAATGAGCAAGATTTTTTTTTTTTTTTTTTTTCAATTTTAGCTAGACAAGTGAAAGCATTTTATTGGTTGAGAATCAAGATTAGGGATTTTTGACCACTCATAAACAATTTCATTTTCACTAAATATGTCTGGTATTACTCTTCAAAAAAACATAGAGACCCAAATGATAATTCTCCGGCTAGATCATCCTTTTGCTTGAATTACAGATAAGTACCCTTAACCTAACATTTGACCGTTAGTGCTAACAGTGTATTGGATGAGCAATTAAAAAGAAATTAATGTTAGATTGGATGAGCAATTAAAATGAAAAATAATGAGCAGTTCGTTGGTGATCGTAATAAAATAGTGCATTCAAAAATTTAGTGAAAATAAAATTATTTATGAGTGGCCAAAAATCTCTAATCCTGATTCCCAACCAATAAAATGCTTTCACTTGTCTAGCTAAATTGACAAAAAAAAAAAAAAAAAACATAAAATAAATCTTGCCCATTGAAACATGTAATTACCATATGTCAATAGATCCTTCAAAGCTTAGGAAAAATTTAGGTTAGAAGAGGATCCAAATCCTCTCTGTTAACCTATCAAAGTTCAAGTCATTACTTACAAAACCGCAATAAGCGTAGAGAAACCTCTTCCGATGTTGGTTGTATTCCTCTGAACATACTATATAAACTAAAGACTGCAATGAACTGATTTTGGATCTTCTTTGTTTTCCCATTTATGTTTTATTGTTTTAGTGGCAACTGGCAAGTGACATGGTTCCATCACCAGAAAACAAAAAACATGTTTATCATGTAAACACCAACTTGTGGTAATAATTTGGCTCTCCGATTCAAAGTAGATATTGTACTCAAAACCCTCCACAACATCCTCACTTCAATATCTAATATCTAAAATCCAAAATATGCCATGGCATATTATATGTCTTGTTGCAACATCTATCATATGATTTTTTTTTAATTTTTTTTCTTGAATAATCAAAACTCGTTTCTCAACAATCACTTCCAACAATGCAAGTGTAAGAGTCAGAAATTTTCTTCTTATTTGTCCAACTAGGCATCTCCTCCTTTATAAATGAAAATATACGAGTCACACTATCGGAGTTTTATCTGAAAGTATATCTTCATAGATTTCTAAACGTGTTTAAAATACAAGAAATTTTCTCTTTATTTATCAAACTATCAAAGTAGTCATCACCTCCCTTAGCTAAGCTATCAACTTCAAGATAACCAAGCCACACTCGTCATCATAATGTTTAATCTAAGTAGGTTATGAATTATGATAGATCTCTATATATTAATGAACAATGATAACATATCATTGTAATGTTTGATCAAGATAGTTCCTGAATCTGTGTAAGCCTTTGCAAAAAAAATCATTATTTTAGTGCCGCAAACCGCAAACGTGATCAATTTGTTTGTGATTAATTTGTTTATTATTTTAATGAAATTATCAATATATAAAATATAAAATAAATAAGGATGAAGCTAGTGATCCCAACGTATAAGAAAAGAAAAAGAACTATTCAACTATACAACCCAGTAAGCATATACTCAAAGGCCTCTGTCTTTGATACCCTTTTCACTCCCGCCATTGAAAGAATATCCATTTTTTCTGTGCTCTCCAACGTCTTCAAGATTCCTTCTAAAAATATCCAACCACTTTCACTTATTAATCAATCAAACAATTTCCCTCTTTATATTTACATTCAAACTCTGCAATCATGAGTCCTGCTTCTCTCTCTATAAATCATTCTTTCACTCCTCCTCTTTCTCCTTACCTGTGCTCTACAACTACCAACACTTGTTGTTCTTCTTCAAGATCCTATTTTTCTGTTAAAGTTTCCTCCTTTAGCTCCTCTAGAACAATACCCAGAAGCCTGAATTGCAATAAAGCTTACTTTTTAAAACCAATTAGTGTGACAAGTGAGAGGAAGAAACAGGGTTTTGTTGTTAAAGCTGATAGTAGCAATATGACTATTACAGAGGTTAGAGAAGGTGAAGAGGAAGAGAGTCCTCCTTTGATTGATTCTGAGAACAATTCCAGGCCTCGTCGTATTGCTCTCTTTGTTGAACCTTCTCCATTTGCGTGAGTTTCTCTTCTTGATTCCTTATTTGTTGTGAATTTGAGGCACTCCTTATTTTGAATTGCTATAATGTTATTGAATTTTGGAAGTTTGGAGTATAGCTGCTTTGAGAATTTTTGTAGTTGTATGGTGGAGTTTAGGTTTTCGGTTGTTTGAACCAGCATTGTCTTTAAGTTTCTTTGGTTTTGTTTACAGATTATATCCTGCTTGATGTATTGATTTTGATGATTACAAGATTTAGCTTTGAGACATTGTTAATTTTGTGTTCTTCTTTTGGAAGTGTTTTGTGTCATTTAGTTGTTAGTTAATTCATTTGTTAATCACATTCGTTAACAACTATGAGAAGTACTTTTAAGTGGATGATGTCCTTTGAACAATTGCTTTGTGTGCTATGCGGGATGTTATTTGGATTTTAACTTGGTGATTCATCCAAAGTTCCATAACCTAGGTTGATTATATCTATCCTGCTCTAACTTTTATGGTGACAATGTGAATATTCGTTTATGGAATTTTAGCGGGTTGGTTTTGACGAGGCTCCTTGGAATGTGGAATTTTTTGTGATCAACTGAGAGTTTTTTTGGTTAATCTTGAGTTACTTATAGTTGGGATCATTAACATTTATTATGTATATGTTTCTTGGGCATACTTTGTTTGGATTAATAGGAGATTAGGAGGGACTTAGGAGTGTTTCAAACAGAAAACAGATCAGGTTTTATAAGCAATAATTTAGTGAGTAAGGTTTATTGAATGAAATATATAGTCTTCTGGGTCTTGTTGTCTGTGCTGAAACCAAGTGGCTTTTGTAGGCAAGCTGGGGATGATGTTAAACTCATCTTGTTTTCAACGTGCTCGACTGACGTGGTGTTTTTTTCTGCAAGCTGTTGAGATATTAGTTGATTATTTGATTTAGCTATTAATTTTAGTGGTTTATACAAATGGTAAAATGTGAATAGAATCAAATAAGATAAGCGTCAAAATAGACCACAACGGTAAATTGATGAGTTATCTCAAGGATGCGATAACTTGCATTAGACCCACAATCATGTATTTAATTTGTTTTATTATTCTTCTTCATCAGCTTTTATGTCGCTATTAGATGTCAGATTTTTAGCAAGTGTAATAGTAATTGATACTGATGTAGGCACTATTTATTCTAAAAATGACCGATTCTAGGACCCAGCTTATCACAAATGAAGTATGCACTTCACTGTGTTCTTTCCTTGCCACATTCATCAAATGGAAATGTTCTTAAATATATGTATAGATGATACATCTAACATGAATCTGCGAATTAGAGTGAGGCCCTGAAAGGGTATAGATTATCTAAGAATGAAAGCTGATATTCGAGACAGGAAAACTGATTTATCTGCAGCCTTATAAATTAAAGCTGACATTGCCAATGGTGAAGGTAGTAGAGTTTAAATTAAATATAGAGGTCCTCAATGTGGTATCTTTGTTAAAATTGTCTAAATGGATAGATGTTAATAATTTCAAATAACTGTTGAGAAGGGAAAAGAAAAATTATGACAGATTATTCGAAGATGAAAGGTTGGGCACAGAGCTAAATACTAGGTTTTTTTGTAGAACTTCATTTATGTTAAAATTTCAAGTTTGCATCAACAACTGTTTGAGAAACAAAATTTTTGAGCTATGTGAAGGTGGATTCTTTTATTGATTTTTTATGTATTCTGTTAATTAATACCTAAACTGACACTTGCTGAGAGCTATGTGCCTCTTGATTTGCAGATATGTTTCGGGGTACAAAAATCGGTTCCAGAATTTTATAAGATATTTACGTGAAATGGGAGATGAGGTACATTCTTTATATCTTTGGAGCTGTATATTTATTCGCCTCGTCCAGTCCATGAACATAGCCTTAAATATTAGACCATGCAAACTATAACCTTTTGGTACCAAATGATTCAAGCAATTATGTAGGCTTCATAGAGCTTGATATGGCTTGAACTCGTCTATATTTACCCATTAAAGCAAGTTGAACCAGCACACCCCTGGGTCACCATTTTGTTATGACAGAAATTTCTCGACGTGAAAACTAACAGATTGGCTGATTGTTCATGGTGTAGGTAATGGTTGTGACAACACATGAAGGAGTGCCGGATGAGTTTTATGGAGCAAAATTGATCGGATCACGAAGGTTGATATAATTACTTCAAATAAAACCTTTTTTTTTTTTTCTTTTTCCTCATAGTTTCTACTTTTTCTTATCTTCATTTTAACGTCTTGTTAACTAGTGTGTGCTGTCTTAAGGCAAAACAAATAATTTGAAATTGTGTGATGTATTGAAAATGCTGATATAAGACTCAAATCTATTATGTATAATATGTTCTGTTTGGTTACCACTTACCAAGCACCGTACCCCATCCCACCCCATGAACAAACAAAAATTAAATGAATCCCTTCCAAGGTTGATCTATAGACCGTCCTCTTGGAGATAGTTATTTTCATCCCATGACCAGAAGAAATGAAAAAAACAATGTATGAATAAAATTCAACATCATTATTGTCCTTCAAAACACTTGACTGCACAGTGAGGAGAAACACCAGATTCATTATGTGGAGTTTAGCATTATGCCGTTATCACATCGCATCAATTATTAACTTTTAATCACTATTCCAAATCTTAGTTTTACCCCTATTTTTATCATTTTTAGATTTCATTTACTAGTATAGAACTTGTAATTATGAGCCTTTGCACATTTTTATGGTTATTTGTCAATGTTTTTGGTTTGAAAACTTGGCCTTTCCATTTGGTTCTTAAATATGTTTCCTCCTTTTGCAGCTTCCCCTGCCCTTGGTATCAGAAAGTGCCTCTTTCCCTAGCACTTAGTCCCAGAATAATTTCAGAGGTTGCACGGTTTAAACCTGACATAATTCATGCATCTTCACCTGGAATAATGGTACGCACGCCTGTAGTTGCTGATTATTTACGTTGTGGCCAGATTCCTATGATATCTTTTCAAGTAGAAGATTAAATAAACAAATATCATTCTGGCCTATGGCTGACAATTGCTAACTGTTTTGTAGGTTTTTGGTGCTCTTGCTATTGCAAAGCTATTGTGTGTACCGATAGTGATGTCATACCACACTCATGTTCCAGTGTGAGTTTAATTCTCTTTTAATTTTCCTGTCAAGATTATTTGCATTTAAGTTATTATGATCAAAATTAGTGGACACTTTATGATTTCATGTGGTATTATTAAAAAGTTTAGCAATCTTCCAAGTCATTCTTTCATATAATGTCTAACTTCTTTTAAAACTGTGAATTTTGTGCTTTGGATTGAATCTGTTTCTTGTTTTAATCTGCAGATACATCCCCAGATACACATTTAGTTGGCTGGTGAAACCTATGTGGTTGGTGATAAGTATGTACCGTTCTTTCTTTCTTCTTAGATCATAACGATGCCTATGTTTTGAGATTTGGGAGCATTTACTAACATTTTGTTATATTTCTTTCCAGAATTTCTTCACAGGGCAGCTGATCTTACATTGGTTCCATCAGCTGCCATCGCGAAGGATCTTGAAGCAGCTAGGGTGACTGCAGGTGAATATGAATATCCTATATACATGTACTGCCTGTATTGTTGACCTTAGTCATCATAAAGTGTAACTAGCATGCCGCATCAAACTCTTTTGCTGAATTTTTGTCCTACTTTTAGCATTTTTCCTTTGTGTTAAATAGACAGCTCAAATCCATGTCAATTCAACAGCATCCAAAACTAACTTGCCTTTTCGCTATGCTTATATCAGCAAATAAGATCCGTCTTTGGAATAAGGGTGTTGATTCTGAAAGCTTTCATCCGCGTTACCGCTCTCATGAAATGAGAATGAGACTAAGGTGTGATTCTCATGTGTTACTTATCATATATTTCTTTCCATTTTGAAGGTATGTCTCTTATACTATGTTTTTATTTTTATTGTAAACAGCAATGGTGAACCTGAGAGACCATTGATAGTCCATGTTGGACGACTCGGAGTTGAAAAGAGTTTGGATTTTCTCAAAAGGTAGCACTTATCAGTTGTGTAAATGCATTATTGTTGCTAATGCTTTTCTCCAAGTCACTCCTCTTCTTTATCATTGGTAGAAGTAGTGATAAGTTTTTGGATCCATTAATGTATTTTATGCTCAGAATATAACATGCACTATGGGGCTGACTTTAGTAAGCTCATGATTCACATATCATAATATTTATAAGCTTTTCGAGAGTGTATCAACAGATTTCTATTTTTGGTTTTATGTGTTACATCTCTATTTTTCTTGAAAGTCATGAACTCAATCCTGCTCTAGTATTCGTAATTGTGACATGTCCATGTTTTATACTTTAACCTCTGACGTTTGGAATACATGTTTAACAGTGTCATGGATAGAATTCCAGAAGCTCGGATTGCTTTTATCGGAGATGGCCCATACAGGTAATCTATTTTGATGTGCCCACTTAATTGTTTAAAATTTGTTGTCGGCCATTAGCGTTTTAATCAGATCTGACTATACAGACTGTCATCCTCAGAGATGCAACCTGAAAGATGTTATCATTCCAAGTTTTTCAAACTGAGATCATCTAGCCCCAACAAAGATGGAAACTCTATCTTAATCTTACCGGGACAAGAGATATAAACCAAAACTAGATGTTTCCTTGCCATAATTTTTATCTGGTGAATGATTAGACCATGGAAGCTTTTTATACTAAAATGGAAGTATTTATGAAATCCTCGGCACCTTAATATGCAAATCATGGCTTCTTCTTCGCAGGGAGGAGCTGGAAAAGATGTTTACTGGCATGCCAGCAGTGTTTACTGGGATGTTACTAGGTGAAGAACTATCTCAGGCGTATGCCAGTGGGGATGTTTTCGTGATGCCTTCAGAATCCGAGACACTCGGGCTGGTTGTTTTGGAAGCCATGTCTTCAGGGATTCCTGTCGTGGCAGCTCGTGCTGGGGGAATCCCTGATATAATTCCTGAAGATCAGGATGGCAAAACCGGCTATCTCTTCAATCCAGGTGATGTCGATGACTGCTTGAGCAAATTGGAACCTCTATTGCACAACCACGAATTGAGAGAAACTATGGGCAAAGACGCACGTCAGGAAATGGAGAAGTATGATTGGAAGGCAGCCACGAAAAAGATACGCAACGAACAGTATAATGCCGCCATTTGGTTCTGGCGTAAGAAGAGAGCACAGATGCTGAGACCTGTACAATGGCTCATAAAACTGTTTTCACCATCAACCACGGAAGTGAACTACAGTTGATGAATGAACAAACATATCAAAAGTTTATTCTCTAAGACACAAGTTTCTCAGGGATCAGTAGGCAAACTAGGCATGGTAAATCAGAATTCTTTCAAGGTGTATGTATGATTGGTTATGGTTGTGAATTGTGATATATCAATTTCTTGTATATTATGGGCCATAGAATATGGTTGGTCCTGCTTTTTTGCATTGTGTGATGTAAAAATTCATTGATTTGAATGTCAATTTGGTTTGATCCGAACACGATTGAAATTCTTCATGTGGGAGCAAATATATCCTCATATCGACAATACGAGGTTGGTTTAATGACACGCTTCTCATACTACACTATGAAGTTATAGGTTCAAGTCTCTCTCCCTCCTAAAATCCTAAATTATTGTAATATTTCAAAAAAGAGCATTGCTACGTAAAACCGAGGTCGTAGCATCACCGCGGTCCCGTAGTGTAAAAAAAATAAAAAAACACGTGGAACCCGTGTAATAAATACGTGGGACCCATGTGTTTTTTTTTTTTTTTCATTTTCCATTGCGGGGCAACCCCGGTTGTATAAAGTGTTTCTCTTCAAAAAAAAATTATATCCTCGTGTCTATTCAAACTACCGAACCATCTTTTTTATTTATTTATTTATTTATTTATTTATTTATATAGATAAAAGTTTTACTATCTAAATTAGTTAAGAACTATAGTGCTACATTGCATAAAACTTTACTCAAATATTTTTTTAAAAAATTACTTGACAAATTGATTTGTAACATCAATATATCAAAAACAGATTTTGCACTTATGGTTATATATAAATATCCTTGATAAATACTCTTCCCACATTAAAATTCTATGTAGCATCGTGTGAGAAGAACTTGGATCAATCATCAATATATTATATATATGTCCCCAAATCTAATTTCCCAATTAACAATAAGTTTGGATCCAAATAGTTGATACTCGTATATATCTCATAAAAAATCCCAGATCACAACAATTGTATTCAATTTTTTTCAAATAAAACGACATGAAAATTACACAAAGAACCTTCTAATTTTATTTTATTTTTTCAGTTTTTTCGGAATAAGATTATCCATTTTGTTTTTTTTTGCAAAAATCACGATATGCATATCCACATATCGATAATATGAGAGGTTCAGTGGTATGCCTCTCATACTAAGAAGGTTATAAGTTCGAGTTTCTGTTCTTCTAAAATAATAAATTATTGTAATATTTCAAAAAAAATATATCCTCGTGCCTATTCAAACTACCAAACAATCTTTTTAACATTATATTTCTTTAGTGGAAATAATTAAAAATATGTCTTCAAACTATGATGTAAGTGTAAAGTGTGTTTGCAGGCATAATGATGGTTAACCACATTTCTCAATTCAAGTTTTCTTCTCCCAAGTTATAAAAAAAAAAATAATAATAATAAAATAAAATAAAATAAAAATGCTAGAGAAATTATATACTGAAATTTATTTTGTATATAAAAAAGTTTTACTAACTAAATTAGTTGAGAATTATAAAACTATATTATCCAAAATTCTACTCAAATATATTATTCATATGATGTGACAAACTGATATAGGTTATATATCAATATCCTTGATAAATATTCTTCCCACATTAAAACAAGATTATTTTGTAACAAATTTGTGATGTAGCATCATGTGAGAAGAACTTGGATCAATATATATATATAGGATCCCCATGTCTAATTTCCCAATTAACAATAAGTTTGAGTCCAAAAGTCCAAATTGTTGATACTCATATATATTTCATAAAATTCCCAAATCACAACAATTGTACCCAATTTTTTCAAATAAAACCACATGAAAATTACACAAAGAGTCCTCCAATTTTTTCATTTTTTCAGGAATGAGATTAACCGTTTTGTTTTTTCAAACATCACGATACGTACTGCATGAACTCGAAATCATTCTCTAGAGCTGCCATGGTGTCTGGCGCCAAAACAACCTCTAGATCAACGCTTCCATTTTCTTCTCTTCCCGGGAACGCCGAGATCTTACCGTCGAATTTGTTGGCCCTACCACTCCTCACCGCCAATGGCCGTCCCCACCCGAAATCGTTGTTGTACATCGGAAATCTCGGCGAGCTTCCCATCGTGATGGATGCGCCGTCGAAATTCCCCAGTGGAAACAGCCTCGGCTCGCTCTCCCACCCCGCCACCCCGCGCCGCACCGTCGTGTCACTATGTGCGACGACGTTCTTGTGAAGCAAACCGGCCCCCCACGACAGGTCGCGCGAGAGGAGCTCCTCCGCAGTCGCGATCGTCGGGATGCTCTGTATCGCGTTCCCGAAGTAGTACGGGTCGAGTCGGGGCTCCAGACGGTGGCGGCAGTTCACAGCCATACGAAACGTTGTCGTTTTGGTCGGCTCCAGGTTCCTGGCGCGTGTCACTGACCGCCAAAGCTGTGCGGAGAGTGACTGGAAGGATGAAATCTCACCCGTCCGATTCGAATTGTTTTTAAACAGACTCTCCAAGACGGCTGTTAACGTTAAGTCTCCGTTAACAGTTTTCAAACAGTCGTTACTTTGCTTACCTAAAATCTCGTGATTCGTCGTCGCCGTCAGTTTATTAATTTTCAAAATTCCGGTATTAGCCCTGAATTTCATTTTCAAAATCGCTTCTCTGCTGAAACGAAAAATCCTCTCCCGCAACGGCTCGTCGCCGGAGAACGTTACCCTCGGACCGCCGGGGGGGAATTTCAGGACGGCGGGGGAGTCAAAAACGGTGTCGCGGGAGAAATCCGGTGACTTGGAGATTTTGATCTTCCCTCCTTTACAGATTTCGGCAAATGTATTGAAGAAGTGCCAGAACGATGTGCCGTCAGTGACGGAATGATTGACAGAACAGCCGATGAAGACACCGTCGGCGAGCTCGGTGACCTGTACGGCGGCGAGGGGCTTTGAGTGGCCGGAGTAGCTGATGGTCCTGTCGAAAGCGAAGAATTCTTTAAAACAGTCATGTATGTCTTGGAGATTTGGGAGAATGTTGCGGATGTTCAAGTGATGATTAGCTTTGGCTTGAATGAATTCGACGCCGGCGTCGTTGCAGATGATTCTGACATGGCCATCTGGGTCTGTGTGGAAGCGACCGGCGAGGGCTGGGAAGTGGCAGAGAGTGGCGGAGAGAGAGGTTTTGAGGTGGGAAACGAGGTCAGAAAAGGAGGTGGAGGAAGGTGGTTGGGTTAAAAGAACACCCTTTTGAATGTAGTGACATGAAAGCATAGGGAGGTCTGAAACAGAGAGTTTCAGAGATTTGATGTTCGATTTCTCGTCTGGATATACTGTGCATTTGGAGACGATCGTTATCGAAGAAGAAGGCATTTTTATTGATTTTTTTTTTGTTGACTCTAACAATGACCAAGTGTTGTTTTGTGTGGGAGAGTTGTGGTTGTGGAGGGATTTATATAGGAGATGAGAGGAGGTTGGATTCATGAACTTAACAGGTGGTCGTTGTTGTTGCTGATGCTTTAATTGTTGGTACTGTATGTACTCTCTCTCTCTCTCTCATCTCCTTCGGGTGTGGAATTCCGTAAGTTTTTTCATGTCAGGAAAAAATTAGACAACATTGTGTAATATGTTTTGTATCGTTGTGGACATTGTATACGTGGATTTAGATGATTTGCTGATCTGATCATTTTTTATGATCTTTTTAAAATATGTGGTTAGTTGGTTGTTGATAAAGTGATTGTGGAAATCAATCACATTTTAACCACACATTCATTACAATGTTTATGAGTCATAAGATTAGAAAAAGATCAACAGAAAATTCAAATTTTGTATATGCTACGGAATATGTAAATTCGAAGTAATAATCAAAACAGTATAGTTTGTGTAACTTTAATGTAGCATGTTGAAGACATGCACCATGTAAATATGAGAGTGAGTGAGTAGTCAATTATATACTGTTGAAGAGTAAGAAGTGTGTCCTTTGTTGAACAAGTGACACACTTGCCCCGAAAGTGAATTTTGGAATTTGGGATCTTGTATTACTGTACCCAAGATTTTCTTGCCTATTCTCCATATACATTGAATTCCTAACTCGTGTAACTTGTTTCTTCCATCATTCCGAGTTGGAATGATTTATTGCATATACAATCGAATGTCAAAGCTCAATCGATAGATATTAAAACCCGTGAGATCAATCGATCTATTATCGTTCAATATAGTTTGGTAATAACGGATTCTCGTTCTGTCTAACAATATCCTAGATTCAAATCGATATATAAAATGTAATAAAAACAGACTCAAGATCCATAATCCACCTATATAAGCATTCTTGATGATGGTAGATAGGTTTGTGCTTATAAAAGCTTTTGCCCATATATATTTTATTAGAATATAGATGATTAAACCAGATTTACATGTTTTGCTGTCTCTCGACACACTAACAAGAAAGGTTTTCAGTTTTCTCATCTCATCTCATCGAAAAAAAAAGAAGAAAAAAAAAAGGTGTGTTAATGGCATGTGCTATAATTGTTCTCATCATTTAATTAGCTTCTTCCCAGAAAGCCCATCTTTATCATCAATCATAATCATCATCATCATCATTTGAATCTTCTTATGTTAAGAGTACGTTTTTCTCGGCCACCGCTTTCCAATTGTGTTTCCTGCTTTGACCTAAATAATTACCGAAAGAAGATAAATGTTTCGAGAAGCTACTTGACGCTATTTTATCCACGTAAATAAACACTAATATGGGTAGGATCTGGATCCTTTGCTATGTTAATTTTTTTCCTGATCTAAAACACTTGAGAATAAGACTTTATATTTAAATAAAATAAATAAATGACAATCATTGATTACACATGTCAACAGATCTATTTAGGACATGATAAAAATCAGTTCAGTAGAGGATCCAAATTCATATGAATAGTGTTAACATGTGCCTTAAAGGTACAAATTAACAATCAATTTATTTCCATAAATAGAAATAAACACACATACTAATAACTATATTTATTATTTTATTACGATAAATACAGTAGTTATTTTCCATTTATAAAGACATATTTGTTACGCTGTACTTAACTGAATTAGAGAACCGGACTGTACTAATTTAATACTGTCCAATAGTTGGCTCAATTATTTGATCGGACTAACTAATCCAGCGGATAGGCTTTATCCGGCCCACACTAGATTAATTGTGGATTAATTAGTCCAGTATTAAAGTGCGAGACTAGGCCGGTCCGCCGGATTTTCAGACTCGGTCTCTTATGCAAAGTTTTTCTTTTAGAAGTTCCTACCAGCTTCACGATTTGCATCGATTTGGAAGCTGATTGCATTGATTTGACAATGAATTCTTGTAGTTTGGGATTTTTGTTTTGATGAAATTTAATTTAAAAAGTAAATAAAAATATATAAATACAAATAAATTATAAAAAAAAAAAACTAAAGAGGTAATATTTTAAAGATCAAGTATATTAAATGAGAAATATATATATATATATATATATAAGACATTTTCATATACAACAAATTATTAAAATCAAAATTTTGATTTTAATTATTTTCTTAATATGAATTTTTTATGATAAAAAAATAATAAAATTGATTAATTAAGTATCCAAAAGAAGACAAAAATATCATCTCCCGTAAAGAGAATTCATTCGGTATGACAATGTCCATATTCAAGTGGTTACACACCTGGTCTATATAATAATAATAACAATAATAATAATGTATCCCAAATAAAATATTTTAAAAAAAAAAATTATTATCCCAAATAAAATATTTAAATATTTAAATTTTTTTGATTATGTTGTTTCTTCAATTTAAATTTTATAGGATAAAGTAAAATAAATAATTATTTAAAAGAAGACACAAGCATATCAAAAAATATATAAATATATAAAAATAAAATTTTAATAGATGAACGCAGTGGCAACACATACTAGTACGGCGTGGTACTATACAGCATCAAACATAAGTATGTATTAAATATAATCGTATCTAATCAAGAATAATCCACTCCAATCCTATATAATCTAGCCCATTGCAGTATTGTACGTCATTGGGAAGATGAAGATTCCTCACACTTCAATCATATTGTTGTTCATCAATTTCTCGGTTATACCTACCTTATTAGTGTTGTCTAGATTAATAATTCCAAAAATTATAAGTTTGGCTTTGAAAAGAATATTTATTTATTTTATTCAAACAGTTTGGAGAAGCAGCTTTAATTTATAACAGTAATTTGTAGCATGTATAATTTATTTATTTTTAGCATATTTTATATTTTAATTATAAGAATTAACTTTTAAATAAATGTTCTTGTCTGATGGTGGATTTTTCTGGCTTGGACGTCCCTGCTAAAGAAAAGTAGAGAACCTAATTCATTATATCTGTGGAAGGAAAAAAAATCTATGGAATCTCTAAAGGGTTATTGCCTTTTTTGAAAAAGAAAAAGTCCCCATTTTATCTAATCTATTTAGGGATTGTCCCACCTAAAGCTGGATGTTTATGAAAAGAAAAAACATCATGATTGTGAATAGATTTATATATATGAGTTTCTGCAGCAACAAAATGAGCATGGATTCTCAATAGGACCTTAATGATTTCAAGCTGTACTAAGGGGATGTTTGTTTTTTGAATTACATCTTAAAATTATTATAAATAACTCATTTTAATGAGAGAATCTTTAAGAGGCCGTTTAGTATGAGGTAATCAAAACAATGTAATTCCTAGAAAAGTTAAACA
This sequence comes from Acer negundo, assembly GCA_035582765.1. NCBI lineage: Eukaryota > Viridiplantae > Streptophyta > Magnoliopsida > Sapindales > Sapindaceae > Acer > Acer negundo. Next base: position 19,487,299 of record CM069243.1, on the reverse strand, counting down.
CAATAATGTGATTCTTAAGAAACCTGTATACATGTGTTTAGTTGTATATGAGAATATCATGTCGGATTCTTGGGAATATTAAGTAACAGTGTTTAGTTGTATCTGGGAATTTTTTTTTTTTTTTTTTAATCTTTTGAATCATGCTAGATGGTAGAGATTGAATCTGAAAATTATGATGATCAGAAAGTCACATTCAAACAACCAAAAAAACCAAACCTAGGTTTGTAAAAAGAAAAAATAAATAAATAAATCCCAGAACACACAGTCACCAACACCAAACCACTACCATCAAATACCAATCGCCAACACCCAATTCAAACACCCAATCCAAACGCCCAAAACCATCATCAAATTCCAGCCACTATCACCCTAATCTAAACCCCTCACCAAACGTAGAAACCAAAACCCCAAACCCACAAAACCCATAAACCAATTCCCAAACCTAAAAATCAAAACTACAAAAAATCACCACTTTCTTGTCAAGATTTAATTTATTTTTTTCCCTTTCTTCTCAATTGAAGAACTAGGGTTTGATCATCTGGGTCGGTTTTCGAATATATGCGTGTCTGATTTCTTCTCTCTGTAAAATCAACACAAATGGTAAAATAGGTCAACCCCCAAATTCTCGATTTCCTCTTTGGAAATTTGGTACCAAAAATCTTCTAATGTTAGGGCAAAAAATATTGGATTTTTGGGGTTTTTTTTTTTTTTTTTTTTTTAATCCGGGCACATTGTGATTCCTTATTTTGTAAGAAGAATCAAGGAAAGTGGATCACATGGCGTCAATCCAAAATCCATGATTTCGACAATGAAATAATTTTGGAGCCAAAAAAGAGAAAAGATTGAAGGTTGTGCAGTCAAAGATTGGATATTTTTTAAGGAATTGGTCAAATGGGTTGGTTTGAAAAAATGAAAATTTGCATGATTGATTGATTACAACCCAAAAAAAAAAAAAAAAAAAAATCAGAAAGAGAAGAAGAAAAAAAAAGAAAGTAAAATAACAGAGAAGAAGAAATGAATTCAAGAAAGAATAATAATAATATATTTTTTTTAATATGGATGGGTCCTATAATAGGAATCAGATAGAGGGTAATGTAAAACCCATGGTCATGTGAAACCACCTTTTGGGATGGGTTTCATTACCCCCACATTCCTATGGTATCCACTTTCTTATGAATAAAAAAACGTAAACTTAGTAACAAATATGATAATGTTATCAAATTCTCATTCCCACATAAATATTATCCCGTACCAAATGACCCGTAAGAGTATTGAATATCCATATTTAATTATGTTCATCTCGAATAAAAATGAACGCTTAGCATATTGAATGAATGTGTATACGATTGATGTCATGAAGATTCTATTGACTGAATGTGCATACTTTGACATCATGAAGAGTTCCAGATACATTTAACTCTTATCTTTCCAAAAAAAAATACAAACAAACAAATTAAAGTTTCATTAACCCTTGTTAAGTTAGATTATGTTGATCAGTTTTCTTCTTTTGTTTTCTTGTGTCTATTGTTCTCTTTCTTTTTCTTTAATAATATGGTAGGATGGGGTTGATTCCGATCCCCAACAACCTTATCCACAAAAAAAAAAAAAAAAACCCTTGTCGAGTTATTAGATTTTAAAAGGATATCGAATTATCGATAGATGTTTGTTCACCAACTTGCATGTTATTAAAGTATATATATAATTACTTGATACTTCTTTATTAGTTTTGGTCTGGGATTTCTTGAAGTATAACATTTTTTGATAAAATTGGCAGCAACAAACAAACAGACAGACAGAAAAGAAAACAAAAGACAAAGGAACCAAACTAATTAGGCATGTCAGCCTCCACCAGCAACTTAAGACTGAGAGGAAAATTCCCCATCCAGTAGGTATCTTCGTTGATAGTAAACGCATAGTGGCTAACAATCTTAAGTATAACATTTGAGTTCCGCTTCTTTGATAAAAAAAAAAAAAAAAAAAAAAAAAAAATTAATTACGGGATCCCATGCATACATGTACATGAGAATTATTGTATAATTACTGATAATCTAACTTATTGAAATTTGCAAAAAACGACAAGTACTAATGTTCAAAATTTAAGTTAAGAAGTTAACTATCGTTTTTGCTGCGTCTATTAATTGATGGAATGGACTATATATATGTAGTTACTATCACTGGTAGCTACCATTCGCCATATATGTTACACCTTTTTCGAAAAAAAAATAAAAATCATAGAATGATTATTTTGCTTGAAAAGTATACTATGAAAACGCTCTCAAAGATACTATTAACCTTACAAAATATGCCACACTTGACAAAGACTTTGATAGTAATTTGACCATATGCTTCACGCATCTTTCGTTTGTTAACAATTTAACATTTTAGGTGTTTGTCCATCGACAAAGACAAAATCCAACCAAATTTTTCTTCTAATTATTTCCACCATTGATTTCATATCTAGTGAAGTAAATATCGATATTTTAACCAAAATATTCTCGATATTATCATATTTTAGGACCGTTATGAAAAATAATCTTAAATATCCTGTTATTTTGAGGATATTGACGATAATTCCATATTTCCATCGAAATTCTCAATAGATTGGACTTCCCCAATATTTTCACCATAACCGATATTTGGTTTTCTTGATCATATCCGGTACAACTAATTCTCACCATCTATCATTCAAGCTGATCATATATATATATATATATACACAAGATCATCCACATATTGGAGCTTTTTTGGATTAAATGATGTGATAGACGATACATCATTTGTGACGAAAATTCCGGATAAATAAAAATTAGGACTATTATAGCAGCTGCTTCAATCGCTGTAGCTAGCTTAATTGAAAATAGTATACACAACACCGGCCTAGCAACTTTGGAGATAATATATCAGTGGCCGGTATGTGTTTATGACATGATTTTTTAGTGCAAAAAAGACAAGTGAAAAAGTACAAAGTCAAATACAAGTCGTCTAAACATTCATGCATCTTATATTTATTAAAAGAACCAATTAAACTGTTGACGAGGTTTTTTCAAAAAGCTTGACCCATAGCCAGCCAATAATATATATATATGGTTGTAGCATATCTCCAAATCATATTCTTTTGATTATATTAATCAATCATGTACTAGTAGTTGATTAAATTAATTTTAAGAGACATTAGTTATGTTCATGTCTCCACAAGTTGTGTGTATCAATTTTCCATGTGATAAAGACTTGCCAGTTTTTAACTTTTTTTACTGTATAGTGTCCTCTAATCCCAGTTCATAGAATGTGATTAAACAGTAATATTCAAATTCAATTTTCAGTTTTTCATGATCCATTGAATTAAGCAAGAACGTGTTTGCATATGCATGTGCAGCAATGCATGATTTATGTATGTTTTTTTGGGGTAAAATCAATTATGTAATGTTATAAAGTAAGTTTGTCATTTTTAAAAGAGTATCGACGATATCACTCTCGAATGTTACAAAACATGCTTTTTAATACTACAGAGTAAATGCTTAAAGGTTTTAATCAAGCCTCTTTAAAAAAGAGGATGGCACTTGTTTAATTTCAAAATATTCTACCTTGTACGTTCTAAATCTTTAAAATATAAATTTATTTTCTTAATTTTTGTTTTCATGTTTTTACGAAGGATTTCCCAAAATGTTATCAACCGCTCAAGAATTAATAATTCTCATAATAGTGAAATTCCCACTTTAATAAGTGGGTCCTAAACCAAAAAGAAAAAGGAGTGAACTATAATATCATGAAATAATTAAGAACAAATTTCAATTAAGATTCTATATGTTCAAATAATTTTTATTAGTGCCAAATAATGGGTTTAGTCTTTTGAGAGAAAAAAGAAGAAGAAAAGGATTCCACTTGTTAAAAAGTAGATATTAGTACAATAATTAATGAAAAATTAAACATTATCACAACATAATTAATATCATTTAATTGTCCTCTAGTCAACAAGTAAAGGCCATGGTGGATTTTCTATTATCCATCCGACCTGAAGAATTGGAGGTAAAAGACAATGCCAAGAAAAGCTAAATTGCTTTTAACAACCAAACCATAGTGTGTTTGGTTAATTAAATAAATATTATGCTTTTTTTGACAATTAAAAAATAATTTAATATATAAATGAATAAAATACTTCAAAAAACAATAATATATAAATGAATATAACATAGTGCATGCTAACTCCCCACTAATCATGGTCTTGGTGGTTTTATCCTTTTGGTAACGACAACTTAATTATATATAAAGCTAATCATTGTTTTTCTACGGTGCATGTATGTAATAATCATCTTTTTTTGCAGGCATAATTACAGAATCTGCTACCTGTACCTTTGCCTTGATACCATTTTTCTATATTCGACACTGAACGAATTAGATATCTATCAAAACTAATCAATATTAAATGAACACTATATAAAAGAAAACTTCATATATAGTTCATACACATATATACTTACTAAATGTATATTCTGAAACTTAAACCCCTATCACCGGCGTGGAAGATAATATGTATCATTTCCTCTATACTTATAGTCAATAATTTAGAGGTTTATATATATTCATTATAGAGTGAGTCTCTTATTGATATCTACATATGAATAAAATTTGAGAATTTTTTAAACACTAGAACTATTTTTTTTGAATTTTTCTATATTTCACCTATTTTTCAATACCTTCATATTTAACAAAATTTTGATAAATAGTTATAGTACTCAGAAAATTCTAAAATTTTTGTTCATATGTAGATTTCATTGAACTCATCATCCATAAAAAAATTCAGATTAAAATTAAATAAAATCAATGTGTTTTCATCATGATCCTTACCGAAATTAAAATAAGGAATTCTTTATGAGAGACTCACTCTTTATTATATATGTGGACTAATATCTTTTGATTTTTATATATACTTCATTAATTTTTTTTAAGTATAATTTTGAATGGCCATGATCTTCCTAATCGCTAGCTAGGTTGATATAGTAGAATTATTTTGTTCGTGCACACCTTCAATATGTGTGCTCTACATCATGACCACAGTTCCATTTTAATTTTACCTAATTAGATTCATAAGCAATTATATGTTTCATCTTAATTTTCTAAAGAAATTTGAATGATTATAAAGTAGTATGGTTTGATATTCTCTTTAGTGTAGACGTATACATGTTAACATTCATTTAAACTCGAATTCTTTAAAGTTAAAATTAGTTTTCCAAAACTTAATATCGAGAAGATCTCAATTATTAATTTGGCTAAATATACATTCAACAATTAAGAATTTATTCGAATCTCATACGTACATATCCAAGAATCTCTGCATATAAACTAGCTAGGATTTGTTATAACTAGCTATATATATATGATGGATATTAGTGGATAGATAAATCATCAAATATAGATACCAATAATTTGGAAATTAAGTTGGAAAATAGTTGTTGATTTTCAAATTAGGAAAGCTAGGTGAGAGATAACAGAGTTAAATAAATGTGATGGGCATGATTGAGATGGAGACTGTACAGCTCACAAGTCACAACACCTTTTCACTTTGAATTGATCATCAACTGGGAGGAGAGAGCAGTGGATATTGGACAGTGGGGGCAGAGAGAGTCAATGATTTTTGTTTTTCCAGAATCCATCCATTGAGTATCCATTGAGTATAGACATGAATGCAACCACAACAACCATGCATTATGCATACATGGATACATAGACAAGTTAGTCAGTCAGTCAGGTTCAATGGCTCTAAATCAAAGTATGAACAATTTGACAACGTCATTTTTTATTTTTCCATTTTCCATTTTGGTGACTGATATGCAAACCAATCTCTGATCAAGAAAAGCTCCATGTGTCTGGACGTAGTCCAAACAACTCAAAATCATATTTAGGCCGGTCCTGGTGTTTGGCTGTACGGATGGCCGCCCTAGCCTCCATTTTTAAAAGGCTCATATTTAAATGATTTCAATATTAATCTATAGTCCATTTTTATTTTATGTCAAATCATAAAATGTCTAAATATTTGTTATAAGTATTCGTCCAATATTTCAGATTAAAAAAGATAATATCTTTTTTTTCTTTAGTGATGATATTTGTACCCTTTAAAAATTGTATGTATACCTCAAATTAATATGTTTTTAAAAATCCAATAATACCCTTAAGTGAAATTACGAAAAAAAAAAACTAATTGTTTGTTTGTACACCCACCAATAATTATTAATTAGTTTCCTATTTTAATCTTTTATAATTTTTTTCTTCATATTAATAGTTTGATATTAATATATGTATATCATAAAAACTCTTTCCATTTCAAAAAACCTTAGATTCTCTTTTAAATATTTTTTCAATCTCTTTTAAGGAAATACAAATTGATTCCTAAGTATGAAAAATGAATCAAAATCATGAGACAAATTTAGTTGTGAAAAGGTAAGTTTTAAATTTATTTTTATTATTTTTATTTGAAAAACAAAATCATTATGTATATAAACAGACTTTTAAATTACATATATTATCTCTATTTTTTTATATTTCAAACACACTTTATATTTATTTATTTATTTATTTATTAATATTAGATGTTCATTCTTGTATATATATATATATATATATATATATATATGTTAGATGTTCATGAACATCTATCTACTTCCACATCATTAGGACATGGGACAAATCTTATATCCCTACAACTCTCTCAAACGGAAAGTGGTTCTTTGATAAAAAAAAAAAAAAAAAAAAATCTTAAAATGGATTTTTAATAAAAAATAAATAATGAAAAATGGAATTTGATTTTGAAAAACTGAGAAGAGAAAAGAAGTTGGGAAGAGAAAGCATAATAAGAGAATTAAATATAATAACAAAATTTGAAATAACAATAAAGTTGATTAAATAACATAATAATAGTTATATGTGGTGTGTACATACAAAAATAGAATACATTATAATTAAAGAAAGGGTATTATTGGTATTAAATAGGGTTTATTTACAAATTAGAGATTTTTTAAAATTTTTGATAGGTGTAATTACGAAAGAGGTGTAGATACAGTTTTTGAGGGGTGTCATTATCGTCACAATTTTTTTTTTTTTTTTTACAATATCAATTAACTTGTTCATCTACCAGCTGAGCGACCGTATCAAAAAAGCTTAAAAGTTAAAATAAAAAAAAATAAAAAAAAAATAAAATTGGGCCACAGACTAACAAAGGTCCAAATGAAATCTTTGATTATCTATTTTTTTTTTTTTTCCTTTAGACATGTTAGTATGAGTAACGATATTTGCATCTCTTCAAAACTGTATGTTTACTCTAAATTAGTTTGTTTTTAAAAAAAATCCAATAATGCCCTTGAGTAAAATTACTAAGATGACTAATTGATTGTTAGTACATCCACTAATAATTATTAATTAGTTTCCTATTTTAATTTTTTGTATTTTTTTTTTTCCTATTAGTGATTTGATATTAACATATATCATAAAAACCCTTTCTATGTTAATAAACCCTAGATTCTCTTTTAAATATATTTTCAATCTATTTTAAGGAAATACAAATTAATCGGTAAAAGTATGAAAATGAATCAAAATCATAAGACAAATTTGGTTGTAAAAAAGTAAGTTTTAAATTAATTTTTATCATTTTTATCAAAAGAACAAAATCATTATGTATATAAATAAACTTTTAAATTAATTATATTATCTATATATTTTTATTTATTTCAAACACACTCTAGACTTTTTTTTTTTTTCAATATTAAATGTTCCTTTTTGTAAAAAAAAAATATCAGATGCTCTTCGATTTCTTCGAACACCTATATATATATATATATATTTATTTATTTATTTATTTAAATATCATTTAACACCTATCTACTTCCATATAAATTGGAATATGACACAAATCTTGTATCCATAAAACTCTCTCAAACAGAAAGTGGTTCTCCAATAAATAAATAAATAAAAATCTTTAAATGGATTTTTAACGAAAAATAGAGTTTGGTTTTGAAAAAAAGAGAAGAGAAAGAATAGTAAGAGAATTAAAGATAACAAACAAAATCTGAAATAATAATAAAGTTAATTAAATAACATAATAATAGTTATATGTGGTGTGTTTTTACAAAAATACAATACAGTATAATTAAAGAAAGGGTATTTTTGGCATTAAGTGGGATTTATTTACAAGTTAGAGATTTTTTTAAATTTTTGATGGGTGTGATTACGAAAAGGGTGTAGATACAGTTTTTGGGGGATGTCATTATTGCCACTCTATCAATATACCTAGAGGTCCAATAAGGGTTCTTATTTTTCTTTCCAGCCACCAACATCTCTCTCAAGTCTCATCTCTCAACTTTTCTACTCATCTCTAATCTCTCTACTTCAACTTCCTCATTTCACTTCAATCTTCGTTACAAATTCTCTTAGGTAACTTTTTTATTGGTAAAATTCGGAGAGATGACAAGTCAGCATGGGAACCAGAAAATATAGTTGTTAGACGCGCCACGTCACTAAAAGTCAAAACCAGGAAGACGGTCAACCCTGATTACCATCAAACAATTTCAACACCAAGTCAGACTGACCAAATGGTGGGCTAAGATAACGCGATCGAGATAACCAGATCGATAGGGTTAAGATAGTCTGATCGGGATAACAAGATTGGTCGGGAATAAGTAGCCAATCGAGGGGACAACATCCAGTCTAGAGATGCACATTTGAGGAATGGGGATGGATATAGGTCCCTTCATCCCCATCCCCACTTCCCAGACCCTTCCTCCATCCCCCATCCCCATCCCCCCCTCCCCCTCAATTTCCACATTTTCTCAAAATGAGGATGGGGAATTTTGGGGGGGACCTATATCAATCCCCATTCTCAATTCCCATTTTCCCCGTTTTTTTTTCTATTTTCCCGTTTCCCCCGTTTCCCCTGTTTCCCCATTTCCACATTTGACTAAAATTTATAAATTAAACTAAAAAACAAACATTCCATTAAAAATACAAAATAAAATTCATTAGTGCATTTTATATAAAATGTATATATATACTTAGAGAGTTAGGGTTTTCAAAGAATAAAATATATATATATATATTGTAATTATATTTATATATGTTTGGGGGAATGGAGAAATGGGGATAGGGGACCTCCCCCTATCCCCATTTCAATATAATTATGGGGAAAATGGGGAAATCCACACACCCCCCCCCCCCCCCCCCCCCCAATCCCAATTTTGCCAAAAAAAAAAAAAAATCCATAAATGGGGATGAGGAGGTGGGGAATTAGGGCCCCGAGAAAAAATGTGTATCTCTAAATTTCAGTCGAGTTAAACAAGTGACCAGAGAAGTGACACATGGATAATGTTGTATTTAATGCATCTACGACTCAAATACGCAAAGAAAGATCCTTATGCAAATAAGGCGTCTAGAAGAACATTCTGGTAAGGAAAAAACCTTCCTTATAAAACAAAATTTAAATCCAACAAGGACTCGTTTAAATATACAAGAATCATAATTGGAAAGAAGATCAAGACGACTCTTACAAGTTAAAGTTCGATTAAACCTCATCAACTATCCCTAACTTGTATAGTAAGAATTATGGTTTCTATGCATGTATAAATAAACCCTCAAAACACAAGAATAACGTTATGATTTGAATAGCAGAAGTATACAAGAGAACTCGAGTGTGTAATTTAAAAGGATTCATAGTGCACCTATTCTCACCATCTCCGGCAACCGTGGTTTTTTCCTTCTTTGGGTTTTCCACATAAAATCGTGTGTTTGTACACTTTCAATTTACATCTTGATACATATTTGTTTTTGTGACGTGTGGTAGATTTTACTCAATCCAAAAATTACAGTTAACAAATTTCTTTTTGATATATATTTTGATGTATATATAAACATAATATATGTATTATACTTTCTTTTTTTTTTTTTCTGATTTTGTTGTTCTTTTTTTTTTTTTGGATTTAGATTTTTTTTTTTTTAATTCACACACTTTCTTAGCTATTTAGATCTATTTCTGTTCTTTGGTGATCTATTTAGATATACTTCGGTTTTCTAGTAGACATTGTTATTTGGCATGATATCTTGTTTAATATAAATTTGGTTGACAAAATTTTGCAATCTAAAGATATGTGTATTGATTTTGCTTTACAATATTTGAAGGGGGTCATTTCTTATTTTGAAGATTAAAGATAAACTGTGTTTACATCTGCCATGATTTGTGCCAAAAGTATTGCATCTGATATGGAAATTGAACCAATTTTTGTTATAAAAAAAAAAACGTCAAATTCATAGAAAGAAACAGTTTGATAAAAATGCACATGAAAATATTTCACAATCGACTGAAGAATCTTTTAAAGTGAATTATTTTGTTGTTGTTGTTGATATTGTTATTGCTTCCTTGAAAAGTAGATTTGAACAATTGCAAATATTTGAATGTATTTTTTGGGTTCTCATATGATACAAAGAAGTTAATTTCTTTAGATGAGAATATATTGAAAGAATGTTGTGTAAATCTTGAATGTGCTCTAAAACATGATACATTTTGTGATGTTGAATCAAATGATTTATTTTCTGAATTGAGAGTGTTACAAGTTATTTTACCAATAGAAAATAATACTTGAATTTGTAAAAGCTTCGGATTGTTATCCGAATATATTAATTGCTTATAGAATATTGTTGACTATACCTATAACCGTGGCATCCAAAGAAATAAGTTTTTCTAAATTAAAAATGTTGAAATCTTATTTACGGTCAACTATGTCACAAGAAATGTTAAATGAGTTGGCAATCTTATGTAATAAAAAGGAAATATCGGAAGAGATTGAATTTGAAAATATTATTCATGAATTTGCTTCTCAAAATACTAGGAGAAGACGTTTCCAATGCTGTTTACTTTTTGCCATGTTGTTATTTTTTCTTGTAGGACTTCTTGATGGTTTGAATAATATTGTTGAAGTGTTGAATAAGGGGCTCATTTTAGATTTTCGTTCCGGGCCTCAAAATAGGACCCTGATCATATTATATCACATGACACAATAAAAGTGGTCTCGCTCTGATCATCTCTCTCCATATCATCCACTACTGACAAGCTGTCAACATGTGACATGATGAATTGATGATAACAATACTTTTATGTTAACATTCATTTGTTATTGATAATTCGGTTAAATGATGATAATCATAAAAAAGTTGGAAAAGCTATACCTAAATTATATGAGATCGTTTGGCTCGAAAGTTGGCCACGTTTTCAAACATGTCTCAGGCAAACAAAAGATTGATCAATCAATCTCTGTCTGGAAGTTTTGGTTTAAAAGCATGTGTAAGAAACAAGTTGATCGAACACTTTTGTCCTACGAGTTATTAGATGTTATGAATTGCCAATTGGACATGGAAGAAAATCCGACAATCCCAGTTGGGAAATTATAGCAAAACTACACCATCCATGTCAAGTGAATTTGATTTCGTCGTAAAAGACAATTAGGTTTTCTGTCTTTTTACTCTCCACTCTGTACCATTGGCACACCATATGGATAAGCCCCATCTTATCATCCCCAACTTCATTTTCACGACTTAGATCGTCAAAGTACTTTATTTTTTTTTTCCCCACGATTTACTTGTTGATCAATGATCATAATATAATATATTATTAGGTGCATAATTACACATATTATTCCGTACATGATTAATTCCGTAACATTGATTTTCAAAGCTAGTGATCTGATGATTTTTACAAAAATAAAAAATTTATATAAATCGTAAGACACTCTATAATAGTACAAAATTGATTCTGTATGGAAAAAAACATATGAAAATCTTGCACCCGAAACCTACTGTGTATATATTTGGTCAATCCGAGTGTGCTAGTGCCATATATGCTCATGCCAATATAATAAGTGTAATTGATAATCAATAAAGCAATTTGTTTTAATTTATATTTTATTTTTAATCTTAATAAGACGTGTGTGTAGAGATCTATATGATACTAGTACTGTATAGTATTAACGTGTCCTTCAAAACTAAGAAAAATCAACTGAGAAAATTCAAACTTGATATTGCAGCTCTTTAGTATTAGCATTGGCCACAATCGATTAATTGGATGTGGCCTGAAAATGTATTTTATTCAAGAGTGAGAAACATTATTTAGTGGTTTATTTAAACAACTAATTAATTAGAAAGTCAGTTCTATTGATCAACTTTACTTAAATATTTAATTAATCGAGTAAATACCTGGATAAATTGAAAAGCACCTGGAAGATATACATGAAACTGAAACATATAAAAATTAAACAAACAAATTTTTTTGTTATTGCCACGAACACACTTACGCATATAAACAGACACACTGGGATCTTAATTAATTAAAGTTGACTAATTATAATTATCGTTTTTAATATATGGTCAAGAAATGACACTAGAAGAATACTCTAGATTTCTTTTAATAATAATAATAATTAATAGGTCACATCACCTCTATCTCTTCTGATCATCTTCTTACAAGTAGCCGAGTACTTGCAAAAAAAAAAAAAAAAAAAAAAAACAAAAAAAATTAAAAAACAAAAACTTGTACATTGCATGTGGAAATTAAGGACAAAAACACAGTTTTCGGTTTGATTTATTCAACTATTCATAGTCATTAATCTATAATTTTTGGTCACTTAAAATTTGATTAAAAAATTGACAATAATTAGTTGTACTGTGCTTATCTGTTTGAATGCTGATGTATGTGTACGCTATGTATATATTAAAATTTTATTTATATATAAACTTCTCCAAAAGATGATATAAGCATTAGAAATGCATGCTATTATTACACTCTTTAATTTTTTTTTTTTTTTTTTTTTTGTCCCTCTCTAGTTTGCTCGTTAATGACATTTATGAGAGGGAAATTATATGAATCAATTCGCCCGGTGTTAACCACAAATTCCTACAAAATTAAGGTTTCAAGTTCAAATCCTGTTCATCTAAATTTAGAAGAAAAAAAAAATACAAAAAATACAAAAAAAAAAAAAAAAAAAAAAGTTGTGATATGTAACATTGCATTATTGCTTAATGACACACGTCAATATAATCCTTACTTAATTTGCCGTTGTTTAGAGTATAATAGAATGATTGAATTTGGGCTTTTGTTTTGATGCTTGTCTTCACATATCAAGCTACACTTTCAGTGGATCTAATCATAGACAAATAACGTTAAAAACAAATTAAAAAAAAACAATCATGTTTATGTATTAGCACCCCACTGGTATTTTAAATAAACCCCATCCCTAAATCAAGAAGTCAAGTGACATATGGGTTGCACTCACCATTTTAAAGCCCAAATGTTCCAACAAGTATGTCCCAAAACGTAGTCTTTTTCAACAAAAACAACTTGTACTCTGGTCTTTGTAAGGTAAAAAGCGCTTATTCAGCTTGATAATATCCCAATTTGAGTTTATTTCGATTTGTGTTCATGAGTTCACATTATTATCACTACTATTACAGTTGATGACATTGAAAATAGGCAGTGACAACTGACAAGCACACAATGGCACCTCTCAGGATCTACCAAATATAAAAGATTTATAAAAAAAAATTTCTCTAAATGAAATATTTGATTGTGAATGAATCATATAATTAGCTTAAAGCATTTCACTAAAAACCAATAAGGACTTGGAGAAGGTCTCCTTCTGCTGTAGTTAGCAAGTCTAATCAATATTACTTTCACTAAATAATTGATGGCAGCAGGAAAAAAAAAATTCAATGACTACTGGTTTTGATAGAATTCAATTCAAGTCTTGTTTAGTGAATTATCATTGATCATTGATAAAATTCTACTTGTTGTCTGCATTACATTGCTGTTGTTGTCTGTGTTAGGTGTCTGAAAGTAATTATTATCTCATTTGCAATAATCGGGTTGGATTTTATAGGTTAAAGATGAATATTGTAGCTTTATCGTAACAGACCCACCAAATAGATATTGTCCACTTTAGACTTCTTGTTCGTCTTTCACTATCGCTAAATGCGAAAGATATTTACGTGATTAACCCTTAAGAGTTTAGAGAACAATATCTACTTACTGGGACCGAAGTCTGCTCTCCAGTCAATCCTTCTTGATATCTTCTTTGAACACTAAATCTAATATTGATGGTTGTAATGATTTGTGAAAAAAGTTTCTTCTATTGTGAACATTGTTTATAATGATATTTCTGTTAAGTGAATAATATCAAGAGCACCCCACAAGGGCGTACAATGATGCAGCATAGAAATTTTTTTTTAAAAGCTCCACATGAGCAATTTGATTCTTTTTCATTTGTTTATGATTATAGAACAGAGATCTAATGCCAAGCACCACTTGAGGGCATGGTTTGATAGCACCACCACCAGTACACAGAGAGAAGAATAACAATATTGCAAACACAAACAAAACAGAGGAGAAAACAAAGGAAGCCATTAAAAAAAAATAAATAAATAAATAAAAAAGTGGTCTCAAATCAACTTAAAGGGGGGGTTGATGGAAATTTAGAAATAAGAGTACTAACCAAAAGTGCTTTTCCTAAAAGCAACTTGCAAGAAAGAAAAGTATTCCTTTTTTAAAAGAAGAAGAAAGTGGGTAGTTTTGTCAATTACCACCATAGAGGAATAGTTTAAAAGGACTTTTTATATATTTGTATGGCTACATGTTGCCTCAAATAGTTTTGTCTAGTGGGTGGGACCAAAAATTATTTGTGCAACCAAGATGGTGAGCACTAGATGGCTTTTTCATCAAAGGTTGGTTACACAGGAGCAATGTTTTTATTTAGTGACAGCAATTAGTAGCAGAAACAACAAAAGAAATAGACAATTTGGAACAATAACAACAAATATATTAACCACAAATGAAGATTTCTTTCATGTCTGATCAGAAGATTTAGCAGAATCACTTGCCATACATAATTTAGACAGAAACAGTGAGAAGAGCTGACAATCATCACACAGGCCAGCCGACATATAACATTATAAAGATTTCCGGTAGAAACGACAAGAGAACTTATCAACTAAACTAGTTAGCTATTCGTTGTTTTGTACTTTGTAGTAGAAACCAGAAGTGATCTAATTGGTTATGCTACCCACTAAACTTGACCTAATTAACCCACCTTCATGATCAAACAAACACAAGTTTTCTTTCATTTTTCAAATGTTAAAAGGGTCTTGAAGATACTGTTTTGTTTAGTTTTAGAGTCCAATTAAGAAGACACTTTAGGCAATAGAAATATTATTATGTTAGTTAACAGTCACATCATCTATCTTCCTTGCACTACCTTGACTTGGGAAAAAATAAAAAATAAAAAATAAAAAAATTCTTGCAGTGGAAGTGCTTTGACAAGAATGGAAAAGCCAAAAAAAATTCACCAACCAAACGATAGAATGTAAAGCAAATCCTGAGCTTCTTTTTTCAAAATAGAAAGAAAAGTTGTTTGATCTTGCTTAAATTAATATAAAAGGTGAGAGTTATCACTACTCACAATTCACAAAACCACCAAGTGAAAGCAAGAATAAAGATACACTGATTCAATAAGAGACTTTCAAGATTTGTTTATTAAGCATATTACACTTTGATGAATCATCAACATCAACAACCAAGATTCTTTTGATGATTAGTAAAAAGGAGTGAGAGGAATCTCAAGTATTTGGCATCATAGTCAATTTGGCCTAGTGGGAAAAAAAAGAAGTATCTTAGATAAGTGAATGAACAAACGAAGCACGAATCGAAAACCATATCTTTCATTTCAATCATACACTAAATGTATCTAATGTGATCTCCCACACCATTATCTAATCCAATACCAAAGGAACAAAGAGAAAACACACAACACATTATGTCATCCTCAATAAGAGAACCAGCATAAAAGTAGAGAATGAAGCATGAGATGCTTAAATTAGTGGCAGCACTCAAGTCTTGGCTTCAGTCAAGATTCTATAAGCCAAATTCAGTCAACTAATTTCCATCAAATGTATAAGCCATATTTCACCAAAAAGGCATCAGAATAAAAGCATTCATTAAACTAATGTCATCAGAAAGAATGCATTTGTGACTCATACCAAGCATCGATGACTTGGCCTGTTGTCGAAATCAACTGCTTCCACTTCAGTTACGCGAAAGAAAGCACGCGCAGTGCACATTATGCGGGTGAACCATACCAGGGTTTTCGAGTTTTACCATATAACACTGCCATTCATTCCAAGAATCAGAATGAGAAACATTATCGAATCTCATTCTTTATAAAGGACCAACAGTAGATATAAGTTGGGAGAAAAAAACATCAGCAGGAACACCACCAACTCTTGATTTTATTGCAGAAAAATAGAATTGTACAATAAATTATGAGTTCACCAAGAAGATGAATAGTGTAATTTTGAGGAATCCTGCTTCAAATGCTTTCATGAAAACTCATCATCAACAATCATATTAACAATATTAAGGAAAAAGCTGCTTACATAAAACATTCTAAACTCTAAAGCCTTTAAATTCACCCATGATGATGTTATTCTGACCGACGCCTTTATTATAACCACCATGCTAACTTGATAATTTGCTTCAATTGACTCTTGAATGATTGGATATTGTATCATCTAATCTTAACCATTTTGTCTACTACATCATCTAGTAAACAGCTCTTACCTAAATAGAAATATTTATAAGACACAAAAGCTGGATCAGTGAATGCCTTCTGTCAACTAACAAACACTGCAAGCGTACTATCGTTACACAAGAATAACAGCTCAAGCTTCATATCATGTATTAAACTTCTCTAAAGATTCAGTGGTCCAGAATTGGAAGAGCAAATCACAGAACAGTTTAACAGATCTCTTTGTACAGTCTGATAACTATGGACTCAATTCAACTTCTCATCAATATATTCACATAGAACCATGATACCGCGTGGACAGAGTAATCTGACATCACTGAATAGGAGTTGACATGTAAATACCTCCTGAACTGCCACCATGTCGTCTAAGAATTCACTGATGTTGCATTGATTGCATCTGGAGAAACGTATTGTAAGCTCCAAACTGAGATCCAAGAGTTGCTCGGAGAAGATTTTGTTCCTGAAGCTTAGGTCCATACGAAGAAATCCCACAGAAAGGGGGAATGAATACATTCCCATTTGTCGGGTTGAAAACCATGGCTGCTCCTTCATTTGGTGGTTTCCAATCAAATCGTTCATTGCTCGTGCCAGCCAATTTCGGTTGCTGTTGTGACTGAATGACTGCAGTAGAAGAATTTGGTGATGAAGGTTTATTATTTTCTGGTGAAAGAGATGCAGTGTCTTCAAGATTGACAGTAGTAATATCATGGATGCTAGATCTCCTCTTATCTTTCCCTCCAGTAAGCTGCCTATTGAAGTACTTTTGAGCATGACTTGCTACCTGAGTCGGTGTTCTAGTGGTCACGAAATTACGAGAGATATTTCTCCAGTCTCCTTTACCAAACTTTTGAAGACCCTTTAGAAATTGCCTGTAATTAATTCATCAAATCTCACATCATGAACTGTTGGACAGTAGTACTAACAATCACTTTAGCGAAAAAGACATCTTCGTAAAGCATTTTATAAACAGCATACACCCAGTAGATCCATGTATGATGTATCAAACTAAGAATCATATCACTCACAAGATCAATGAGACATCTTCACAAAACAAAATTTTGTTCCCCTCCTAACTAAACATTATATATTTCAACTACCAAACTAAAAAATTTATATCTTAAGTTTTCAATGTCAGAGCTATCAATTGATTTATGATTACCTATCATTACCAAGTACAAATTCATATCCATTAAAAACCAACATGTGACAGACAAACCAAACATATGATATAATTGACTTATTCTCTCAAACCAACTCTCATTAACTTTTCACCATTGACAGCAAACTAACAAGATAACAAGAGAAAACAATCAACACCTGTGCTCTTCTTCTGTCCAAGGAACTCCTTTCTTTCGTTCTTGCTCAGAAGGACGTGTGGCGGTGCCTCTCTTCCCACCAGGACTATAAAACTGCCTCAACCCATCAAAACCTTGATTGCTATTAACCCACTCCAATGTGAATGAATCACTTCCATAGCCAGGAATTGGATATAGTCCTGCTTCGATATCGCTAACATCATCTTCCAAGTCTCTGTATTGTTTGATCACATCCCCTACTGTCTTTCCTGGAATCATTGCAGCAACCTTAATCCATCGATCAGGCGTTTCTTTATCGTAAAAGGCCAAAGCATTCTCAAACTGCTTGTTCTCTTCTGGAGTCCATTTTGTTAACTTGCTTTCCTGGAACAACCAGTTTGAATTTTGAAAGTATGGAGCTGGAGAGAGAATTTCCATTCCTCGATTCATTGGTTTTTTTTCTTTCACTCTACTGAGTAAATTTCTAGCTTAGCATGCCAAAGATGGGGTTTTTGCAAATTAGACACAGAGAACCATTAAGGCTTCTCTCTCTCTCTCTCTTTGAATTGAATGTTCAAAGAGAGAGAAACCCCAGATAGAAAATGCAGAGAAGATGAGGTTTTTATGACCAGAGAAGCATCAAATCAAGAGAGCATTTGATTGGAATCTGAACAAAGCTTTTCTTCACACAAGCATAAAATTGAGAGGAGGAATCTGAAAAAGGTCTCAACTTTCCAAAAACCAAGGAAAATTAGAGAAACAATAGAGAAAAAGCAGATCTCAATATTGTCAATAAAACAAAACAAAAAATAAATAAATAAACCCTAGACCATAACCACAACCGCCACCATGTTTGGCCCCCCAAAAAAGATAAACACAGACAAAAATCACAACTAACAGAAACCAACCCAGATCAAATTACACAACACTAAACACAACTGCTTCATAAAAACAAAAACTTGAAAAGATACCAAGCAAGCACCCACCAAAAAAGTAAAAATAACCTAGTTGAGGTGAGGAAAATAACAGAGAAACAGAGTATCACTTGATAATTGAAGCAGTAAAAGTAGATTATCAGTGTGCTTTTTTAGTTACTTTCAATTCCCCAGTTGACAAAATCAAACAAAAACAAAAAAAAAAACAAAAGCAGAGAAGAGAGTTGAGTGAAAAAAAAAAAAAAAGAAGTGAATCAAAAATTTGCTCAACTCTCTCTACTTACAATATCAAAAAATAGAGAGAGAGAGAGAATCCGCAGAGCAAAAAAAAGGGATTTCAAAAGGTAATTGAAGGATGTCCAGTTGTGATTGGTTGAAATGGTGTGTTGTGTTGTGTGCACTGCTATTAAATATAAAAGTTGGTCTAATTATATTTGTTGAAAAGATCAGGTAGCCAATCAGATTCGAGCTAGCCAAAGGACAGTCCGTAATTGGACAGTTTTTGGTGTTGGAAGATGAGGGTATTATGGTCATTTTATAGCAGATAAAAACCAAACCTTGACAGTGGTGTGTTGACGTTTAGCTCTGTAGCACGTGAGATGTTTTTGTCTTGTTTTTTTTTTTTATTATTATTTTTTTTAATTAATGTTTTATCAAAAAAAAAAAATCGATTTCATATACTGTACTTTTTTTTTTGATATCAAAAACTTGGATTTGGATAAGAGTTTTGTACTTTAAATTAAAAATTTTGCTTAATTGGAATTTAATTTGACTTAATTACGCATCACTAAAAACAAATACAAACAAACATGTTGTAAAAAAATGCATACGTATGATAAATTTGAAGAAGTATTATAAATTACAGTACAAATTTTATAAATTAATAATGTTGATATCAATTGATGTTTATCCTGGATTACGAAGCCACAATTTGAATGGACGATACAACAATTTTAAAGTCTATTAGATGTAAGAAAATAATTTTTTGTTGCAATACAATAATTTAGATCCAAAACGTTTATAAATGTATTACGAAATATATTAAACAATAATGTTAATTTATCTAAATTTGGTGTCTAAATTTGATGTCTAAATGATGTGATAATACTCTAATCCATTTATTTTAAATTGTATTAGATATGCATTATTTAAATAAATGGATTAGAGTGTTGTCACATCATTAGGCACCAGATTTGAACACCGTATTTAGACAAAATAGTATTATTGCATCGCAGATAATATCCAATTATCAATTATGTTTAAATTTAATATAAAAAATAATAATATTTTAAGAAAATATCATGGGTCCACGTATTCTTATATGAGAATTTCATAAATGTGCTATCTAATAGATTTAATAGAAATTATTAATTCATCTTTTTTGTCCAAGCTGGAATTGGTAAAATTTATTATATAAAATAGATATTAATTTATAGAAATTATAATGTATATCTATTAGATTGAAATTCGGTTATATTTTGAATCTGATTCTTATACATAATTTAAATTTTCTATTGTTTTACACCAACTCATTTTCTCAACCACCAATCAGAAAACCCACCTGTTAAAAACCTAGCTTTGAATTTATTTTATTCTTATTTATTTATATAAAATTAGTGGGGGGAAAAAAATATATATATATATATACACCTATCCAAATCATTAGTTTTGACCCTGGAATAGTTTGGGCCAGCTGGAAATTTTTGGATTTGTTGCTTTCATTTCAATTTATGTGGTCAACTCATATTTAATACATGTTTAATACTTTAATTATATGGATTAAGATATTTTTTTATGTTAATCTGACCCCAATGATTAATTGTTAATGTTCAACCAACAGTCTCATTAAATTCTTTTTGTATTTTTTTTATATGTAAATAAATATGACTAAATAAAGAAATTTAATGATAGTTTAAGTTAGTAGAAAATAAGTTGAATTGTTCCACCAAACAATACAATATTGTTGAATTAGATAGGCATGGACTTAATAATTGTTCCACTAATACAAATAATAATAATAATAATAATATTGGCTTTTTGTGAGGGTCTATGGGGTCGTGGGAACTTGTATGGATTTATTGGGCCTCTAAAAGTTCAGATTTTCCAGCCCACGACCCAAAAAGAAAAAATATTAAAGATATTATTAATGTTTTTAAATAAATTTTTAACGTTAAATAATTTTGTTTTTATCTGATCTCTAATATAAGATATGGATAGTTGGCACATGATAAAAACACTGTAAAAAGAAAGTTAGATTGTATTTATTGGCTTGTTTCTATGTTTATTGTGATTATGGACAATAAATACAATGAGTATCTTTCCTTTTATAGTGTTTTATCATGTACCCTTACCCATAAGGACATTTATAACCCTAAATGTTAAATTGGTGTAACTTTGTAGTAATTTGCAGCAACTTATACACCAATTATTTTTTCCATCCCCAACCAATTGCACCAAATATTACTCTAAAAAGAATATTCCCTTAAATATTTCATTTTTCATTATTTTTCAACAATTAACATTCCACCCCTTAATTAATATAATATTACAATAAGTTTATTATAAATAATAATTAAAATTAAACAAATATAAATTAAACAAAAGCATTAGATAATAAAAACAGATACATTATAATATATTTGATTTAATTGGGGTAAAACTGTGATTAAACAAATCATTTAAATAAGGGATACAAACGGAATAAATTTAATTTATGATCAATATATGAATAAGTAAAAACTAAGGGAGTAAAGAAAAAATATGTACCAAAGTAGCGCATAAAATTGATCTAAGCTTGATCCGACGCATGATATGGATTTGCTACAAACTGACACATCATATAGCGCACCGGTTGGAGAGGGAAATTGCAACAAATTGAGGATATATTGGTGCATGGGTTGGAGATGCTCCAAGGTATCTCATGAATACAATCCTTTTACAATATATATATATATATATATATATAAATGATTTAATGTGAAATTTATATATTTGAATGGTTGAAGTTCTATAAAAGTGTTGACAACAATGGTTAGGAATATATTGTCCTTTCTCTCCTCTAGAAAAAAAAAATATATATCATTTGGAATAATCAAGTTTGCTGACCTAAAATACAAGTAAACAAAAGAAAAGAAAAAAAAAAAATTGAAAATACGCTAGAACATTAGGGTTTATGTAGATTATAAGGAGAAATTGAGAATTAGGGCATTAGAGGAGGGAAATATGGGTGTAAGCGGGATTTCAAATTGTTTGACTTTTTTTTTTTTTTTTTGATAAAACCATCAACATTGAATGACAGTTTCCAATAAATGTCATTAAGGCTTGACACTTTAAAAAACCATCAAATTATTATGACGGTTTTTAAAAACCATCCACAGTTAAAGATGGTTTTTAAAAACCATCACACAGTCTTGACACATGAAAAAAATATCATAAAAAAGTGTCATAAAACACCATTTTTCGAAGGAAAAAAAAATCGAAAATGCGCTAGAACATTAAGAAAAAGAAAATAAATAAAAAAATAAAAAAGTAGACCCTAATAGAAAACTATGAAGCACTAACTAACAGAATGTTCCTCAGCTGAAAGGGTACCCTAAAAAGTCCCAAAATCTGCAATTAATAAAGACTTAGGTTGTGGGCTATATAGAAGAAAATGCATTAACCATTATATTATGTTAAATCATGCAATAACATAATTAATATATCTTAAAAGAAAAATAATAATTAAAAAAAATGACCTTTTGGGGTGGCATTTCTTTTCTTTTATATATATGGAGAGAGAATGATAAATTATTGTTTTGCATTTGTTATATATATGTAGATATTATTCTGTTGCATAAAAATAAAATGAATGGGGTTGCTTTCATTTGTTGAAACTTTAAACCCAAATATAAAAATATTGAAAGGAATAAATTGATAAGTGTAGTCTGTGTATATATTTAGTACTATATTGGAGTAGTTGAGTAAAAACTTTTGGTTTAAGTATGTATGTGCACAAAAAGCTGAACAATATTTTTCTGCTTTGTAAATTAATTAGTTTAATGAAAATGACATGATGAGAGCAGTTGCTTTGTGCTCCATATTTATTTATAATAAGCTCATCTCCCTTTAATTTAATGGACTTTGTCAGTAGTGACATGCAACTCTATTATTATATATGTGTAGAACTTAAAAGACAATCCTTTAATTAATCTCACTAATTAATTAACTCTCAAATGAACTATTGGTGGTTGGAGATTTCAAAGAAGCTAACACTATATTTCCAGTTTTGATATTGCTAATATTGTCTCTAGCCTTTGTCCATTAAAATCTAAAGTACGAGAAAAATAATCTCCTTTATTGAGAGTCATATTTCACCGGATATTGTTTTAAATATCGATCTCGATAGTTTTCGATAGGACAACAGGGAGTAAGCAGTAATTGTCTTCCACCGGATAGAGAGTTTAAAATGGTTGAATATTTGTGTTATGGAGCGGTTGGGAATGAAGGTTTCCGTAAATGGAAAGATTCTTTCATTTATTTTTTATATTTTATATTGTAATGTAATAATTGAATAATACGGTATTTCGGCATATCAATGGTCGGGTGCACAGAAGATTATCTCGAATTCAAGATAGACATGAGAGATTTTTATTTATTTTTTTATTTTTTTATTTTTTAAATTCTCTGATCTGTCTGTTTCTTCCTGATTTCAGTTTGGGCATTATATCTCATATGTGGGTGCTTCTACAACTTGCAAAAGGCTTATATAATACACACCATCCAAGAAAATACTAGTATATACCAAGAGTCCAAGACCAGGGGTAGGCACGGTTTGGTTCAGTTTGTTTATGGGTAAAACCGAACTGAACTGAAAATATTTCAGTTTATACAAAATGAATTCGGTTTAAAACGAATAAGAGATGGTAATTGAACTGAATTGAACTGATTTTAATCGGTTCGGTTTAATTCGGTTTTGGGTTTAATGGTCTAATGGACTAATGGGCTTAATGAATCTTTTTATTATGTTTTTAGATTTAATGGGCTGTTGGATACTAATTTTGACCATTTGAATAGCCCAAAGCACAAAAAAAAAATTAAAAAAAAAAAAAAAATCAAACCTAACTAAAATATATTAAAAAAAATTAAATCAGTTCAAAACATATTTATTTATATATATTTTTTAATTGCATATGCTTTTTTCCGTTGCACTTTGCTAAAATAAAGAAGGAATCTCTTCGAGAGGTTCACAGAATAAAATCTTGAGTGGCAAAGCAGAGGAATTCAATTTAAATAGAAAACTGTTTTTTTTTTTTCTTCTTTGAAAAACAAAGTAGGAAGCAAGATAATGGAATGGTGAGACATTTTTAGAGCTTGAAATAATGAGTGTTGTTGGCTCAGCTATACTGTAGAAGAAGAAAAATTAATTATCTGTAGCCTAATTTACGAGCATTACCATCTCAAACAAACAAAGAAATTTATTTATATAGAATCCCCAAGTATCAAGTGCAAGGAAGTAGGAAAAGAATAGTAACCCAGTAGTTATATTACAATGAAGTCCATAGGAAAGATTTTGCTTCTGTCCATTTTTCAGAATCTTGAACGTTGTCTACACTCATTATGCATTGTGGAAAACATTTCAAATAAGTGCAGTAATTGTAAATCATGAAATATTTACGTTTCATATAAGTGCAGTGATTGTAAATCATGAGAAAGAAAACTAGTAACATAGAAAGGGTTAGGAACGTAGGGTTTTTTTTTTAATTTTTAATTATATATAGACGGTTCATATCGGTTCAAACCGGTTTTGGAAAACCTAAATTGGATTGAACCGAAAAAATTTTAAACCGAATTAAATCTTTGAACCGAACCGAACACCCTTTTTTTGGTTCGGTTTGGTTCCAAACTTTGTGCCCACCCCTAACTAAGACAATGCGGAAGTTACTCTGTTTTTGAACTAGAAAAAAAGTTTCATTTATTCTAATAATGTCTCACGTTTGAATTATCATATCACTGTTGATAATTGGTGTATATATATAAAAATATAAGTAATTGATTAATATTGTTTTTTTAAGTGATTGGTTAATTGACAGATTAAATGGTTGTTCGAAAGTTTTAAGTCTACGATTTAAAGTACGTTTCGAAAAGCTTCTTATGTAAATCGTTTAGAAGTAGATCTTTTAGAGATAGAATTTTTAAATGAAAGTCGTTGGTTGTTTGATTGTCAATTGAAAAAAAAAAAAAAAGTCTTTTTAATGATAGAAGTACAAAATACTCTACCAAATATTAAATTATAGGGTTATATCGGAGATTTTAGTATTATTAAAAAAACTCTAAAAGATTTACTTTGAAAATCTTTAAATTTGGGATTCTCCAAATAGACGTAATACAGCTTTTTTAATCATCCAGAAATTCTACTAAGTGACAATCAAACAATATAAAAAAAATTGAAAAAAACTCTTCTAGCCGGTAGATAAGCTCTTCCAAGTTCCAAATGAACACTTACAATTGTGCTTATAGGGTAGCTTCTTTCTTGATTTAGTAATAAAGTAGCTCCACCACATAAAAATTCACTAGTTAAAAATGACGAAACTTTAAAACAACCTAATTGTTATAAGTGACGCCATTGTTGAAATAGATATGTTAAAGATAATAATTGGGGTAGTGAAATGTCACTTTCTATTACGTAAATTGTTGTGGATAAGCAATTTGATCCATTAATTGTGCATCTCTAGCCATATATGTTTAAAAAAAAATTAATACGGTTAGATGGTAAATAACGTTTATTGATCGGTATAAAAATATCTCATATTCGAATTGTAATCGTAATGCAAGTGAAAGTCTCATTGAGTGACGGTTTTTCAATGTTAGGCTCATGTATTATATTTTTAATGTCAGGCTCATATATTCTAAGCCAAATTCAAACAAAGACCAATCCCATATAATTAAAATTAAAATAAATAAATAAATAAATAAAAAGAAACATGGCAATTTATGCCGGAATGTGGTAATTAAGTAGAGAGTTCATAAAACGATATAGAAATGTAAAAGGTGATTGAGCTCTATAATTGAGCTGATGAGATGTCAATATCACCAACTTATGTACCAACTCGACTCCCCACACTAATCGGGTGATCAAGATTCTAAGAACCAAAACCTTTTTTATTTTTATTTTTTAAATAAAATATATTTTTTTTTATAATTTCAAAATTATATAGGAAATACTTATTTTATATATAAAAATATTATTTATTAAAAAAAATTCAATTAAGCTAAATATTTATTGATTTTTTATATAAAAATATTTATTGGTTTATTCATGGTAATGATATTTAAAATTAATTATTAACTATTTTTTTTTAACATATTATATTTTTTAATATAAAAAAAAAATTCAATAAAGTTATAGGAATAACATAATACGATATAATACAGTGCATCACCAAACACAGGTTTGTATTAATTATAATACAGTGCAATACAGTACAATGCAATTCAATACAATCCAATACGGTGTGCCAAACGAGTCCTCAAAGCATTCAAAATGACTTCCGTGGCTCCTATGAGCCCTCGCCTTCCTCCGCCACAGCATAAATATACATTTTTATGCAAAATGAAATAATAATAATTAAAAAAAAATACACCCGTAATTCATTTAATTGCATAGATTCAAATTTTAATATATATTATCATATTTATGTTATAATTCACTAACTTGAAAACTTCGATTTTTAGGTAATGGTTTAAAAACAATTTGCACAAACACACAAATACACAGAATTATAGAATTCATATAATGAATAAATAATGTAAGGAAGATAAAATGTGTTTCTTCATGTCAACGACCTGAATCCTACTAATTGCGAAAGCTTTAAAAAAATACATGGTCCCAAATCAATAGATATTGTAATATATATATATATATATATATATATATATATATATATGTTCCTTAAAGAAAAAATCTATCTAGGACACTAAGATATCATAAAACGATGATCAAGATCAATTCAGGAAATTCCAACTCATTTTTTCAATTTCGAAGGCCAGAGTCAGACCTGCCCAAGAAAATAACTATTATGTAACCCAATTTCAATGAGCAAACACCATATATATATATATATATATATATAGACCAGGCCAAGGTTTTTTTTTTTTTTTTTTTCGATGGTTATTTGTTTTCTGAATTGGGCCACCATTATTAAGTAACAAAATTTGCACAAGTTCTTGAAAAAAAAAAGTTTATTAGTGGAATGCTCTTCAATACAAATATTATTCAAACGTGCTTGAGCAAAGTTTTCGTTCACTCAAAGAAATAATCGGACTCTCACTCATGTAGACTCACTTGTTTTTTTTTCTTCTTCTTCTTCTCTTCTAAGTATAATTAAATACGCAAATGTTGTGGTTTTGGGTGCTTTTTTTAACATTTTGGAAGATCGCTTGGAGGTGGCAGAATTGACTCATTGGGACCTTTGCCATTGTCAACCAAGAATGCCATCTTCAATCCCCATGTTGTGTGAACCTCCAGATGGCAATGCATGAACCAAACTCCTGCAAAATATACGAGACAATTCCGTCAGAAACTGAAATGCTGATGGAAGAAAAAGTTTAGAATACATTAGATGCAGTACTGTGTTAGTATAAATCTAACCTGGATTGTCAGCGAGGAACCTTATAGCGACCCATCCACCAGCGGGTACTCCAATTGTGTTCCTTTCAACAGGATCAACAAGATTGAAATTCTTAGGGTCAGTTTTCGGGTTGTAGTTGCCAAGTCCCTTACCGATCGCGAAGAAATTGAATCCATGTAAATGGACCGGATGGTTTTCAGGGGCTACAAATCCTGTATCTTGCAAGACAAGTTGAACTGTGGAGTTGTAAGCGAGCTTGTAAACTTTGGTTCCTGAGGTGGTCGACATATTGGACGGTGGAGTCCCTGTGTAGTTGAATTTGTTCGGTGGTTGTCCAGGAAAATCAGTGGTGAAGACTCCACTAATGTTGAAGACGTGCGCTTGAAGCAAAGCCGTGGTGGGCATGACGAATGTGACATTGTTCATTGAAGCAACGACTCTGCTTCCATTTCCAGCTTTGCAGGAAGGACAACTGTTGATTCCAAGCCCCACTGTGAACAACAGGTTGTGATCCACCGTTTGCGGGACGTTTGCCGGGTACTTATTGGAATTGAGGCTGCGAAGAGTGTCTGTAAATTTGTTAGCAATCGCGGTGGCGTTTTGTGGAGGTGCGCTTGTGGTGGTGGTGGGTGTGCTTGAAAGTGTGCCTGAGTAGTGCAGAGTGGCGGTTGCAGTTATGTTGTCGACCGCGATTGGAGCGTCCATGAACGGGGAGGCTGCCACCAGGTACTTGCCGGCGTTCTGGTCAGCTGAGACTAGAACGTTGGTGGTTTGTCCTGGAGCAATCACAATCGTGTCGATTTTGAAAGGTTTCACGTAAGTGGCATCAACTTCAACGACAGTGAGCTGGTGTCCTGCTATCTTGAAGAAAAGCTCTTCATTGAGTGCAGCATTGATTAGACGCAGCAGGTAGGTTTTCCCGTTTTCGACGGGCAATGTAAAGCCTCCTAAATAGATAAAAATTACAGTTTCAGAAAAATGCTACAGACAGTCACTTGTATTATATAACGAGTTGAATGAGGGGTTTTTTGGGACCATGCTCACTTCAACAAAATTCGATAAAAGAAAGTTTATAAAATCATAAAATTATCTATATATTTTAAAAGTTTTTCATTTTCACCCTTCGAAATGTTTTGTTTTTGTATTTCTGACCCGTTACTGATTATATACCTTGCGAAGGACACTTGGAGACGGGTCCTGGATGGCCGTTGATGGTGTGGGCATCGGATACATTAGGTGCCAATCCGGACTTGAGAGCCTCATTGATGACGGCTTCGGTGTCCGATTTCCACCACTCGCTAAGCACAACCACGACTTCCTTGTGGGGTGTTGGGAACGGATAAGGAACACCGCGTTTCGGCAATATGACAATGCCGCCGTGGACGGTGGCCCTCAGCCAAAGAATGTGCGCGTGCCAGAGGAGGGTCCCCCGTTGACCAGTGATAGTGAAATTGTAGACGTAGCTTTGACCTGGCAGGATCGGACACTGTGTGATGTATGCTGGACCATCAGCCCAACCTGTACGAAGTTGTCTGATTCCATGCCTGCCCAACAAAAATGAAAATCATTAAAGTTATAATTACATGCTCTGGTTGATTAGTGAATTAATGAAGATCGATTCATTGTGGTAGGAAATTGAAGTAATTACCAGTGGATGGAGACGTTGTATTGGACATGGTTGGTGACCTTGACGAGCACTGTGTCATCTTCCCTGGCATAAAGAGTGGGTCCTGGAAACTTGCCATTTACTGTCACAATTGGCTTGTTTGAACACAGTTTTGTGGTGTTCTTCGTCACCACCTATTCAAATTTCACCATGAAAAAAAAAAAAGTAAAAAAAAATCAAACCATGCTAGTGTTCTTTTTTTTTTTTTTTGTTGGCAAAAGTGTATGAGAATGATATCCAAATTACCATGCAACTCATATTGATAAAATTTGACTTCATTTTGAAGAAGTTTAATTTAGTAATTATAAAAGCATGAGAAAATATTTTTTTTAAAAAAAGAACAAGAAAAAAATTGAGTATTTTGTATAAAAGTTGAGAAGGTCAAGGTAGGAAGTCATGATTGTCATTTATGACTTTTAATAACTATGTTACCAAAAGTTACTTGTATAAGTTAAGATTATAATAATGGTCACATATTTTTCTTATATATATATATATTTATATATTCATATATTCATTTATTTATCTTTTGTATATGTAATTTGGAACTTCTATTAATATTAATGAATATCAAATATAATAAAATGATTTAGTTTAAACAAGGTGAAAAAAAAGAAGTTGAATATATTAAGTATAACTTTTTTTTTCTTAAAATTAGCCAAATCAAATCATTGCTTCATATTATACAGTATACACTAAAAATTATAAAGTGTGATAATTCCATTTTTTCATATAGACTTTCGATTTGAAACGATACAAGTTCATTTTGCATCGGCATAATCTCGAACTTGATCAACTATATAGTATACACATCAAGTTTATACTTTGAACATGCAAGTTTTTTTTTGAAAGAAATATGAAAGAAACTAAAAGAAAACACAAAAAATGGATGACAGTGCATATATATATTTTTGTTGCCACCCAGAAAGTTAAGCCAAAAGCTAGAATATTGCTATAATGGTAGACCCAAAAAAAAAAAATTGAACTTCCATGCATGATCCAATATTATTACAACTTCTTTGACCAGCTATACAATGTAATTTTGAATATCATGATCTCAGTGACGTACTCCAAAACAATAACAGCCACCTTTTTAAAAAAAATGTTGATGACTTACATTGAACTTGTAATGCCGAACCCTGGACTCGACCAAAGCTGGAAAAAAGCAAGCCACAAGTAGCAGAAGTCGAACCCAGTTAGCTTCCATCTGATCTATCTCTCTGTCTCTCTGTTGTTTAATTTCTCTGATGCTTCTGGCTTTTCAAGTGATTGATAATGTTTAATGACATGCTAACGCAAGCTTATATAGTGATAATGTGATACAGAGGAATCGATGTCAGGTCGTTTTTCCTTGGTTAGGTGAGAACATATTCTTTAAGAACAAGATTTCTTATTATATATCTAAAAAATTATACCAATTTATTTTTTCTTCTCTCTTGTAGTTATGTCTTGCATATTACATAAAGTAGTTTTTAATGTAACCAAATTTTTTGAATTGGAAATTAAGCTATTTTAATCTTCTTCTAAATTTCCCATTTTTCGATGATGAGAACCTTATAGTGGATAATTTTGGTTGTTGCAAGTTGGAACCAGGCAACTAGCTACCTCGTAAAATTAAAATCTTTAATTTTTATTTGTTATATATAAAGAATATTTAATTGTTATTAATGATTGAAACATTGTAACATTCTAGGTAATTTTTATTTGTTATATATAAAGAATATTTAATTGTTAATGATTTAAACATTGTAACATTCTAGATATTAAAAAACTAAATTGGAATAAACCAGTCTCCAAAAAAAAAGTTAAAAACTAAAGTTACTTAACATTGCTGATTTTTTTAAACTAAAAGTTACATAACATTGTTGGTTTTCTTATGATCGAGCTGACTATAATAATAATAATAATAATAATAATAATAATAAGCAAAATAATTATAATTCGAACACTGAATCAAAAGAATTTGAACATCATTATCTATTCCTTAGTTGATGAACTTTACTGTAAATTGTTTAGTAGAATATGATACAACAAATTAAAGAGTTCATGTGAGTTCATATTAGTTATCATGCCAATAAGGAATTAATCTAATTTGTATTTAATTTTTGTATTTTGTATTGATCGAGGGTGTGACAAAATTAATATGGTGCCAATAATGAGTCAATTAAGGTGGTAGGCCATGAAATTTATTGGTTTAACCTCTGCTAGAACAACTACTTTTAGGTTGAATTTCATTTTATTAGGTGTAGAAGCATCCAGGCATCTGCAAAATGATGAAAAAGCACTTACCTACCAAATACACTACACCAAAATTAATCTAAATCTTTTACAAACATCATATAATTTATTAGCAAATTTTAATTAGTTAATTATCTACATCTCTGAAATATGGGTTAATTTACAATACACATACTACTCTCACAGTGTATTTGAAGTTGGTGGAAATAGTGAAAAATGTCACTTTTTTAAACTCATGTGGTGACAAAGTCACTCATTTAATAAATTAAGTTTACCAAAATTGCCTTTATTTTACACATTTCTCTTTCTTACTTTAGAGTTTTCAGAGCTTTTTTCTTTCACCTTTTTCTATAACAAACCTCCAATGGAAGTTAAATACCATAACCTTATCAAATCATAAGTTGGTTGTGTGAATTACTCGATTAGTGTATGAAAAGGCTCGGGTAGTGAATGAAAATGTACGGGTAGTGAATGAAAAGGTTCGGGTAATGTATGAAAAAGCTCGAATAGTGTATGAAAAAGCTCGAATAGTGAATGAAAAGGTTCGGGTAGTGAATGAAAAGGCTCGGGTAGTGTATGAAAAGGCTCGAATATAGTGTCTGAAAAGGCTCGAACCAAGTGTAAAAAGGCTCAAACCAAGTGTAAAAAGGTACGGAAATGAACAAAAAGGCTCGGATCTAGTGTAGAAAGACTCGAACCTAGTGTAAAAAGGCACGGAAAGGCATAAAAATGCTCGAACCTAGTGTAAAAAGGCACGGAAAGGCACAAAAAGGTTCGAATCAAGTGTAAAAAGGCTCGAACCTAATGTAAAAAGGCACGGAAAGGTATAAAAAGGCTCGAACCTAGCGTAAAAAGGCACGGAAATGCACAAAAAGGCTCGAACCTAGTGTAAAAAGGCACGGAAATGCACAAAAAGGCTCGAAAAGACACAAAAAGGCACGAAAAGGCTCGGATCTAATGTAAAAAGATTCGAACCTAGTGTAAAAAGGCTCGAACCTAGTGTAAAAAGACTCAAAAAGGCTCGAATCTAGTGTCAAAAGGCACGAAAAGGCTCGGATGTTTTCCCTCAAAGGTTTTCTCTCTATGTTTAAAAAAGACATAAACTGACAAAAAAAAGGCATTTTTGTCTGGTCACCTAAATAGGTGCCTTTTAAACTTAAGTTAGTAATGTGGTGTCTGTCTTACAAAAAAATGCCTCAAATAGTAACAAAAAAATTTTGAACCCGTTGAAGTTGATTACAATAATAATTATAATCGTACATTCATACTACTAATTGCTTTCAATATTTAGTTTAATATTGTTACTCTTAGCTTAAGTGATGTGTAAGTCTCATTATACATATTTATCAATATATATGGAGAGTTTTCTTTCCGTATTATGAAAGTAAATGTCTCTCGATTATGAAAGCACTAGATATCTAAATAGTACATATAGAGATTGATCCCGACATATCCTAATAAAATCCAGACCTATTTTGTGCGGGTGTACATGACTTGGATTTTGTTTTGTAGATATAGTCAAATACATTTCGACGCTTAGTGACGAAGACAATTAATGGTTGAGAAATGGCTTTCATGTCATGCATCGGATTGTAACCCAACAAGACTTCATGGGGTTTGTTTGAAAGCTAAGATTAAACCAACGGTGGGTTCCTAGCTAACAACTCATCAGTCAATCACCACAAGATTCTTTATCCAATTTGCACTCCTTTTCCTGTTCTCTAATCCACCCAGAAAATGAAGTAATTAAATTATAATCATTTGCTGTTAAAAAGGATCATTTGGTTTAAGTTTAATTAATCTGCTTTTGAAAAGACAGATATTATTGGTTATCAGATATATTAATCGTAATGACGTATACTAGGACACTTTGGACACTTTGGTAGTTTCCATAGAGGGGCAAACGACGTCCGATTTGGACTCATAATATATCGTTGAAACTGTATCCATAAGCCCTAAACTTTTGTAATCCATCGTAGTTTTCCCAATTTCTCAAATTTCACTTTTTAGGTATCAAAATAGTAATTATTACCTTTTGATTTCATTAATAAAAAATCGATTATTTAGAGTAACTTCGAGTCTGTGGGTTCAAATTGTTTATCACTTTTGCTTTGTCTCTTTAACTTTGTTTTAAATCTTTTTGGTCCAAATCATGCTTAATTAGTTGATTGATGGGACTTAGTAATTGTAATTAATTTGTCTCCAAGTAGGTACAGTTTGACCTGGTCCATGGACCATGGTATGTTAATTAGTTTCACTTTCAAGTTGATTTAGCTGAACCAGAATCAAAGTGGGTTCATGCTCATGTTCATTTTCAAGAATCAAACTTGGAAGATTCTTCATTTGTTTTTTCTTCCTTTTTCTTCCTTGGAATGGAAGAAATTGAGTTTCATGGTATATAAATCTTTTCATTTTTCTAAAGTTCTGTCAATTTCTAGTGAAAATAATGGATTTGGAATGGTGAGAATGGGACTTTGCATCAGTGTACCTTAGGGAGTACACTAATACCTAATCCACAAACAATCAATTTCTATTTGTTATCACTTTCAGCATTATTTCCTTCTTGATTTAATTGCCATATCACTTTATATTTTCTTTGTATGGAACCCATATTTTTCACATTGATATGATATTGTCCGCTTTAGATCTAAGCTCGCACTGATTTACTCTCGGAACTATCCAAAATGCCTCACACCAATGAAGGTAGTGTCTGTACTTATATACCCATTACCATTCTTATGCCTAGTCAATGTGGGACTTTGGTCGCATACCCAACAAATATTACACAACTGTTTTGATGTAACAAATTATTTGCAGTTTATTGATCTACTTTAGTTCCAGTATGCTAGTCTCTGTAAATGCAAAATAAAAAGAAAGAGAAAGCTGTGTAGCTGTCAAGTGTCATGGTCTTTTAAAGGTCAACTAGACTAGAACTAATTGGGCCAAGTTCAAGCTCAATGCACCACTCATCGTCAGCCCACATAAATCCAAACCAAGCCCAGTTTGTTTTACATGAAAGGTGTTGGGAGATTGGGTTCAAAATTGTGTAATAAGTCCTCTTCTTCCTATGGAAGTTTGCTAGAAGTAAGGATGACAATGGATCGGATTGAGTAAGGATACCCCAATACCCATCTCCGTATCCATTTGAGATATATATCTTCATTCTCGCATCTATCCCCATTTCTAAGTGAGCTAGGCCGATTCGGATAATCCGCTAATTAAGATAGAGATATCCATCCCCACTCTTTTTATATCCGTATCCGATGAAAAAACTTTAACTTTTTATAGTTTACAAGAGAAAAATGTAACTAACATATGTAAGGGTACATTTTATCCTATTTAAAGTGAAACAAATACATCTAATAAAGTTCAAATGTAAAAATTAATAATAACTTATATAATTAGAATTAATAATCACATAATAAATTTTTATATTTTTAAAATATTAAAATCTATAATGAATCCGGATGGAGATGAATATCTATAGAGGATATCCATCCCCATCCACAAAAATAAAATGGATATTAAGATGACATCTATCCTCGTTCCGTCCCCGAAATAATAATATCTATTCCCATTTTAAATGGAGCGGATTCTTACGGATATCCGTATCCGTGGATAATTTTGCCATCTCTAGCTAGAAGAGTTACATGGATATTGTTACAAATGCATGGGGATTCAATCACATGAGGCGGTGAGGGATTCGAATCCAGATCGAACTGCTTGGTACCATGTTGGTAACAGTTTGACACAAAACTTAAAGCTCTCAATCTCTCATTTGTCAGGCTTGCTTTGAATATACGCCAACTCTCGAGACACTCCATGACAAAAATTTACCAAAAAAAAAAAAAAAAAAAATATTTTGTATACTTCCATGTATTAGATTGAAGTCGACACTTCTTTTCTAGTCCTAAACCTCACGAAAGTTGTGAAAACAACAACTAATGAAAAACATTCTTAGAATCTACAAGTTTGAAAATGGTGGGAATATATATAATAGTTTGTGTTTGTGTGGAATAATATTTGTCATTATCAGTCAACAAACTCCTAGCATAACATTATTCTATGAATTGCCACACCAGCTTATTTTTATTCTCTACATCTAATTCATATTTTATTTGTCAAAATCATGTGATAATTTTTAATTACAACAAAGAGGCTGCCAAATGTGAACCCACAAACTCCATGTCAATAAAGCACTCTAAATCCTAATGTAAATCTATGATTATAAGAACCATTTAAATTTTTAATATATTTTCTGAGGTCAATTATGATGGAATGGTGATGTTGGCATAAAAGGGAAAAAAAATTATATTAATTAAGCAATAAGAATATAAAATAATCCAAAGCCTTCTCTTTAATTATTGGTTTGATGAAACATTTGAAACTCAAAAGCTTGGATGAACAGCACAAGAGATATTTAATTTATATTCAATAATTATTTCTTTCTATATATAAAAGTTTGGTGATTGTGGCTTGTGGGGTTGAAACTTGAAAGTGCTTTCATTGCATTCTGTTCACACCTACCTACACATAGATTAGACTTATTATGTGACCCTAACAACACTATAAATATATAGTTTCATACTTAGTGGTGCGACTCGAACTTGAGATATTGACCGAATGAATGTTATTTATCATCAAACCATTGAACCGGCAGTGACCCTAACTACACTTGTTAACATTTTTGTAAAAGAAAAAGTGTTTTTCGATCCTTTCGATTATTGTTCAACTGAAGAGGACCACCATCTTCCAACAAAGGAAAAAGATGGATTTTTCAGTGACAAAAAAGTGCTTTCATTGAATCACTTTCGTTAGAAATTGGCTTTTTCCATGCTTTAGTAAAGCAAAAAATTCTGTAATCCCATATACAAACAAACGCGGTTTATCTCCACATTAAGGAATTCTCTTCAAAATGTATTTCAAATTCGCTAGCTGTGGTGCAGCTGGTCGACATTTACAGAGATCGACCAGCCAGATATTTACTTCCATAATCGGAAAATATAATTAAATATAGAGTAAGTAAATGTATTGTGTACGAGAAATGGTTCAGATTCAAAAACTTAACTAAATATAGAATATTCAGGAATAGAATCCCAGTTAAAAGATTTTATATATTTGTTTTCTGCCCCCCATAAACTTTTATATTATGAGTTCTTCCCTAATTTTGTTTGGATACACCCACACGTGAGTATTTGTTGTTTATAAGTTTTTCAAACATAATGACAAAGTTGCCCTTACTTTGATATTCCTTTACAAATAATAAAACATAGAATAGGGCAATCTATGATAAAAAAAATAAATAAATACAATACAAATTTGAACTAAAATATATGCCGGTGAGTTTAACTCCATGAAATATAAAAATTATCAATTTGATTTATTTGATTTGCAAATAGTTGTACCTCTAAAATTTATCAGATTTTATTAATATTATAATTAAAATAATTTAATGTCATAGATACAACTCTTATAATATAACAAAAACAATAAAACAATACCATGTAATCAATCGTTATCTTAATTTATGACCATGATACTATAAGACAAGATAATGTTGGTCTAGTGGTTTGTCCATAACATTTACACCATGAAGTTGTTGATTCGAGTATGTTCCACTCTCTAAATCCCGAATTATTATAAAATTTTTTATAAAAAATATTTACCATGATACTATGCTACGTAATAAATAACGTCATTATATAATTAATATTTATTGAATTGAAATTTAATTATTTAAAAACAAACTTTTAAATTTTAAAAACAAAAGGAGTTTATTATCAGATGGGCATAATAGTAATTTACAGACCCATTTACTCTAAGTCCAACTTTACACTACCATAAAACAGACAACAAAAAATGTAAATAACAAAAAGTGGAGGGGTCAATATTAAAAACAAAAACACTGGAATCAGTGTCTTATATAGACAAGGAATCCTCACAGTATAACAACACCTACAAATCAATACGTGGAAAACAAGCTGGCGAGACATCGTCTCCGTCTCTGACTTCAATTCCGTCTCCTCTTATCGGTGTGTACTACGAGTAGGAACCGGACCTCGTGTCCTCTTTTTTCTCGGATTCTCATTCTCTTCCTTATATATATATATATATATATATTATCAACACACCACCAAACGCATCACTCTGCTCCAAAAATCTCTCTCTTTTTTTACACAGGTACGTATTTGTTCAAGTTCCAGCAATCACTTTTTTTTTTTTCTTGGTGGGGTTTTTTATTTTTTTTATTTTTATTTTTTTATTGTTTAAATGCATGGATGTTGATGTTTGTTGCAGAGATATATGAAAATTGGGGTTTTGTATCTACAATTTTTTTTATTGCTCTGTTTTTGGTTAAACAAGATCTAACATGGTGCCTGTAAATTGTAATCCTCTGTTTGTTTGTTTGTTTGTTTGATCATGGTTTTTCTTTGCATGAATGTTGATAATAATCATTAACAGTGTTAATTTAACCGGAGCGGGAAGGTCCCAGATTTATAATTTATTTTAAAAAGTGTGATTATTATATTATTTTACTTTGATGGAGTGATTGTCTTTGTATTAGTCCCAGGTTTTATATATAATTTTGTATGATAATTGACCTTCATGATACTTTATAATGCTTTTTACAGCTTAAATTCTTCTGCTTGATGTAATCTTTTGTTTAATTTTAAATTAACTATAAGGGTATTGAATTTTAGTCTGCACTAGTATAGTTTTTTAATTTTTTAATTTTTTTATTTTTTATTTTTTATTATTTTTTTATTTTTTCAATATTGTTGTGCTGTTTAACACATATCTATGTTTTATTTTTGTGTTCTTCTATTGAACATTGAACATAAACTGGTGTATAATGCAAGATAAATCATCGTTGTAATGGCTCTTATTCTTTAATGTTTGTTTGTTTTCTATGATGATAAATCTGTTCATACTTCATTTTCTAGGTGAATTTGCAAGGATAACATGGCAGAAGAAGATTTATATACGAATGATGGGACTGTGGACATCAAGAAAAATCCTGCTAATAGGGAGAAAACTGGAAAATGGAAGGCGTGCCGCTTTATTCTTGGTATGGTTTTGAATTTTGTTGTTGGTTGTCTTAAAAATTCTGAACATGTAACTTTTTTTTTTTTTTTTTTTTTATATAACTCTTTTGTGATAATTGAGAACCTGAGATATGTTGTATATTGTAAACTCTTTTTGCAGGAAATGAATGTTGTGAGAGATTGGCATATTATGGTATGAGCACCAATCTGGTGAACTTTCTCCAGATTCAACTCAATCAAGGAAATGTCACTGCTTCAAACAATGTCACAAATTGGCAGGGGACCTGCTATGCTACACCGTTGATTGGAGCGTTTCTTGCCGATGCATACTTGGGGAGATATTGGATCATTGCCATTTTCTCAATCATATATGCCCTTGTAAGTTTGATTGCATAACATAGAACCGTTTTCTTTGTTTACAAGTACAGGAAAGCTCGAATTAGCTACGTTTTCAGTCTTTTTTTGTTTTTTTGTTTTGGTGTTGGTGTTGACAATGATGTACTCTTATTTTTATTTTTTTTCTTGCAGGGGATGGGTCTATTAACATTGTCTGCTTCTGTCACCGGATTAAAGTCAAAATGCGATAAGGATGTATGTCACCCAACTTCAGCAACAACCGCGGTCACCTTTTTAGCACTTTACTTGATCGCTCTTGGAACTGGTGGAATTAAGCCGTGTGTCTCATCCTTTGGTGCTGATCAATTTGATGACACTGATGAGGCTGAGAAGAAGAAGAAGAGCTCTTTCTTCAATTGGTTTTACCTTTCAATCAACGTTGGTGCGCTTATTGCTTCCTCCGTCCTGGTCTGGATACAAATGAACGTAGGCTGGGGTTGGGGGTTTGGAATCCCAGCAGTTGCTATGATAGTTGCAGTCTTGTTCTTCTTCTCAGGTAGCAAGTTGTATCGGCTACAAAAACCTGGAGGTAGTCCGCTTACAAGGATTTGCCAAGTTATAGTTGCGTCCTGTAGAAAAGCAAACGTTAAAGTTCCAGCAGATAAGTCACTTCTTTACGAGACTGCAGATGAGGAATGCAGTATCCAAGGAAGCCGTAAACTTGAGTCAACAGATGAACTCAAGTAAGTGTGTTTGTGTTGCTGTGTATCTCATAAGTTTCCCCAATTTGTTTGATCTATCAGTCTCTAACGTAAAAATTTGATCGATTACAGGTTCTTCGACAAGGCTGCTGTGGAGACCCCTAGCGATCATGTCAAGGACTCACCAAACAGATGGAAGCTATGCACTGTAACTCAAGTTGAGGAGCTCAAGTCCATCATCAGATTGCTGCCAATTTGGGCAACCGGCATTATTTTCTCATGTGTGTACAGTCAAATGAGCACCATGTTTGTTTTACAAGGCAACACAATGGATCCTCACATAGGACCAAAGTTTGAGATTCCATCAGCATCTCTCTCCCTATTCGACACTGTCAGCGTAATCTTCTGGGCTCCAGTGTATGATCGCATCATTGTCCCATACGTGAGGAAATTCACAGGCCACGAGCGAGGCTTCACTCAACTCCAGCGAATGGGAATTGGACTAGTAATTTCCATTTTCTCCATGATCACAGCCGGCATCTTGGAAGTCGTTCGACTAGACTTTATCAGGAAGAACAACTATTATGATAATAAGTACATCCCCATGACGATTTTCTGGCAAGTACCACAGTACTTCCTGATCGGATGCGCTGAAGTATTCACATTCATAGGGCAAATAGAGTTTTTCTACGACCAGGCACCAGACGCGATGAGAAGCTTGTGCTCAGCTCTATCATTGACAACTGTTTCATTAGGTAACTACTTGAGCACAGCACTTGTTACAATTGTGACAAAAGTGACCACTAAAAATGGAAAACTTGGTTGGATTCCAGACAATTTGAACAGAGGACAGCTTGACTACTTCTACTGGCTCTTGTCTGTTCTAAGCTTGTTGAACTTCATTGTGTATCTATGGATTGCAAAATGGTATACCTACAAGAAGGCAACTGGACACGTAAAGTGACAAAACCAATTCTAGGTTGATTGAAGTACATGGTTCTTCTTAGGAATCATTTTTATTTGTGTTTTTTTTTTTTTTTATAATTTTTTTTTTTTTTTTGGAGTTTGAATTTAAGGTTTCTATTAATTGTTTGCGAATTGTGATTGACAGACAAAACTGCTTGTAAATATTGTTTCATATAGACATTGATTTCTTTCTTTTCTTCTTTCTTGATCTAGATTACAAGTGTTTGCTAATACTATTATTTGTTTAGTTAGCATCCCATTTTTTTTTTTAAATAATTATATAAATATATTTCCAACCCTGTTATTAGAAGAATTTGATTAAAAACTCTCTTATAAAAAGATTTCATGAGCTTAGACAAAACTCATAAAAAAATTACACAATGGAGACTATAAATTCGATAAACAACTCGACAAAAAAACTATAAAAATAAAAAAAATAAAAAATAAATAAAAAATAAAAAAATAAAAAGCCCAAATATTTTTCAATCTTTAAAAGAAATTAGTATTTTACGAAATAAAATTGACACAATAATAATTTAATTTGGTATCTCCTCACATGGGTGGATCCGAGTTGTGTTAAATAAATAAATAAATAATAAAATATAAATAAATAAAATAAATAAAATAAAATAAATAAATAAAAGGGACAGATAGGAAGCTGTAAGCTCAAATAAAAAGTCAAAAGCAAATTCTCTTCTTTTTTTTTTTAATTTTTAAAGTCAAAGTAAATAAAAGGGACAGAAAAGTCAAAAGCAAATTCTCTTTTTTTTTTAATTTTTAAAGTCAAAGCAAATTGACGCCGGTAAGGAAATAGAGAGCAACCAATTATTATACTCGAAACAAGATAATGTAAACAGATTGTGGGGTTCAAAAAATTGCACCGTTTTCTTATACAAAACCCTCTCTCTCTCTCTCTCTCTCTCCAATCTTCAAGAATCAAAGAAGATGATTGCTCTCAAACTTGTTCAAACCTCTTTGAACCCAGACAGGCACAGGCATGCTGTTTTCTTCACAAAAAGACCCACAAACAGTTCCTTTGTATCTCTCTGCAAGTCCAAAGATTCCAACTCTGAGCCTGAGTCTTCACCACCTGAAGGAGATGCTAAAAAGCAAGAAATGCTTGTAAGAATGGCAATGATTGAAGCTCAAAAAGTCCGTCTCACTGGTTACTTGGACGAAACATCAGCTCAATTAACTCAATTTGTTGAAGATGCCAATGCTGAGTTCGAAAAGATTGGAGAGGATGCCCTCAAAGGACTCGATGAAGCTAGTGCCAGGGTCAGTATGGTCACCCAAGTAAACATATGAAAATGTCAGTAGAAAATATCGAAAATATCATACAATTTTGATTTCTCGACGATACTTTTGACATGGGATATTATTGATATTTACTTTATTGTCTTGGTGGCTATACAATGATGTATAACCTACTTGTTATTTGTTTTGAGGATGGCAGATAATGGAGAATATGGACAGCCAAATGCAAGAGTTTGAAGAATCTGCAGAACTGAACAGGATGGAGATTGAGAGGAATGAAAGCGAGCTGATAGAATTTGAAGGCCAGATGGAAGAGGCCCGGAACGAGGGGCTGTTCTTTAAGAGCCTGGGGCAGAAAAAGCCTGTAAAGAAAGAAAAAGCTAAAGAGGAAGCGAAGAAGATAAAAGAGGTTACTAAAGAAAACGTTGGATCAAAAACCAGAAGGAACATTTACCTTGCTTTAATTGGCCTGCTAGTCATTGCCATTGCTGATTCTTTCATTTCGCCTTCCTCTGATTGGCGAAAAGTTGCAGTTCTTGGAGCAATTTTAGTGCCTTTGATTCTTCAGTTCCTGTATGAGCAGGGGTTAGTATCAGAAACAGAAAGAATGGGTAAGGACAAGAGTGAGGAAGAAAAGAAATGAAATATATTTGAATTTCTGGTATATAACTTTTGATCTTAATTTGGATATAGCATGATTAATAGCCCCATGTTGAAACTCATAACTAGGGGTTGATATGTCAAGCTACTTTGCTTTTGCATCATCATAGTTTGATCTTGGTGATATCACTGTAAACACCAAAACCCATGTATTAATATACCAAGTATGATTGATGCTATTGTGAATTTTTCTTCATCCTAATACAATACAAACAGATATTAAATTTCTTCACATCAACATAGTTTATAAAAAATACATTTATTTCCTTGTCTATATAATTTTCTCGTATACCAAATATATATACGACATGAAAATTTGATGTGAACCGCAAAAGCCCCAAGCTTTTTCTGCCTGCAGGTTACAAGGTCTAAACAACAATCTATTATACCAGTTTTCCGGTAGAAAGATGACTGAACTAAATTTTAGTCAACAAATGCAACATTTACATGCACAAAATCAGAAATTATAAGCAACATCTTGTTTGAAATACAAACTCAATGCACTTCATATGGTCCATCAGCAAATTCAATTGTCAGTTTTCTTGTAGACACGCCTCGGAGTAGTTAGCAAATCCACCTTAGCATTTATCTTACAGTCCTACTTTCTAAAACTACGATTAAGATGAGTTTCCATACATACCTTAACCCAATGAGGTGTGGCAAGATCTATTGACCCAGATTTCAATTAAACATGGCATGCAAAGAATTAACCACATTGTCAAGTAGGCAACTCAGTCCCATTCGAGGTACATCTGCAGAAATGAGCACACGTAACGTCCTGAGGAAACAAAAATGAATATGAATTTATGGTTCACTAACTTCAGCAAACTCGTACCTCGATTCAATTCGTAATGTCCTCATGTGCATACTTCAATGGTTCGTCCAGGTGGACACTGAATATTAGAACTGAACCTAGGAATTTCAATAGATCTCAATCATCTCTAACAGCTAGCCTGCAGACTACTTCC
The DNA here is from genome assembly GCA_035582765.1 of Acer negundo. Classification (NCBI taxonomy): domain Eukaryota; kingdom Viridiplantae; phylum Streptophyta; class Magnoliopsida; order Sapindales; family Sapindaceae; genus Acer; species Acer negundo. The sequence goes on along the minus strand of CM069243.1, from coordinate 19,444,021 downwards.
AGTGTTTCTTCTGGTATAGGTTGATTATCAAGCCCCAAATCCAAGCTAAAAAGGGAATAAAAGAAAATGATCATGAACTCGCTCCACTGAAGCAGTTGATACTTACTTCCAAATCTTCATGAACAACGAGAGATGATGCACACGCCCCATCATTTATCACTGCTCTAACAAGTATATGCCATGTAATGGCAGTTGGAAGAATTCCACGATCCAAAGCATCCTCCAAGAACCCAATAGCATCTGATATTCTATAACATGAACAAAGCCCCTTAAGTGAAATATTATAAGATATAATATCTGGTTGCAACTGATCTTCTAGAATACGAGCCCAAATCTCCAATGCTTTCTCACAATCTCTGGCTTTGTAAAACCCCTCCATAAGAGTGTTGTGAGTCACAAGATTTGGAACACAATTCCATTTCTTCATATTAGAATATAGCTGCAAAGCATCTTTAACTTTGCCTTCAGAGCAAAGCCCGTGAATTAAAATGTTATGCATGGTTATATCAGGCTTTAAACCCTTTTCGAGAACTTGGTGCCACAAATTGAGAGCCATGTCAATCTTCTTGCCATGACAAAGACCATTTATCAACAAACTATAAGTGATCATGTCCGGCTTCCACCCTTTCTCTAGCATTTCCTTCACAAAAGTGTATGCCTCACTAAATCTTTCCGCCTTGCATAAACCGTTTATGAGAGTGTTATATGAGACAATAGTTGCAGAGCAACCCTTGGATCCCATTTCCCAAAAATGGCGAATCGCATCCTCAATTCTTGAAGCTCTGATAAACCCATTCATCAGTGTATTGCAAACATGAGCATTCAACTTACAGCCTTGCTTACCCATGTGATCAACTAAAGCGGCTGCATCATCTAATCTCCCTTCTTTGCACAACCCATCAACCATGGAAGTATACGCAAATGTATCCAAATCAGCCCCTCCATCTTCTGCCTCTTTTAGTATCCGCAAAGCCTTATTCAAGTACCCATTCTTACACAACCCATGAATCAAAACTCCAAAAGTTGTGGAATCTGCACTGCAACCATTCTCCGGCAAGAGCTCCCAAATCCTAATCACTTCATCCACCTTCTTATTCTCTAACAACCCTCTAATCAATATATTGTAACTAACAATGCTACGACAACCCTCTTTCCCCATCCTCTCCCACAGCTCAAAACACTCCTTAATTTTTCCTGCTCCACAAAACCCATTAAGCATTGCATTGTAAGTAACCACATCAGCTAAAACCCCATTCTCAACCATTTCTTTATAAATCCTCTCAGCCCCATCAAATTTTCCTGCCTTACACAACCCATGTATCATACTACTATAAGTAAACAGATCTTTCTCTCTTTTATTCTTGTTCATCCTATCCCATATCTCCAAACACTCATCGAACCTCCCACATTTGCACAAACCATTAATCATAACATTATAAGTAACCACGTTCGGATAAACCGAAGGCTCCCTCACCAACCTCTCCCAAATCTCTTTAGCTTTCACATAATCCCCTTTTTTTAAAGCCCCATCAATCAAAACATTGTAACACACCACATCCGGGTCCAACCCTCTAATGGGCATTTCATCGAACACCTCCAATGCACCCTCGATGTCCCCACTTTTCGCAAAACCATTTATCACAGTGCCGTAACTATACACATCAGGCTTGAAACCCCTTTTCCACATCCAATTCAAAAGCTCTTTTGCCTTCTTAAAGTGCCTCTTTTTGCTCAAAATCTTAATCAAAATGTTATACGTTTGCAAATTCGGCGACATACCCACAGTTTCAAAATAAGCAATGAAAGATTCGGCTCTCTCCCACTGTTTTGACTCGACAAAAGCGTTCAACAAAGTGTTGTATGACCTGATACCAGGCTCACACCCGAATATTTCGCTCATGCGTTGAAACACATCAAGTGCTCTATCAGGCATCGAGTTTTTCGCGTAAGCTTGCAAAACCGTCAATGCAACATCTTCGGAGCACTTACATTTCTGGGTCTTGATGAGTTCAACTATTCGGCCGACGTGCACGACGAGTTTAGGGTCGACGAGTCGGCGGAGGATGTTGTGGAAGACGTGCGGTGAGTGGACGAAACCCGGGTCACGAATTACCGAGTCGAAAACGGCGAGTGCCGAGTGCGGGTTTCTTTCTGCTTGGAGGAGTTTCAGGAGCCGTTTTGGGGAGTGGACCATGGCAGTGGTGGTGGCGGTGACGGCGGGGACAGGGGCAGGGGCGGTAATTTCGTGGGTGTTTATGTCTCATTTTCGTGGCATCTTTTCGAATTGTTTACCGTTGAGGCGTTGAAGAATACTTACCGCGGGAAGAGAGAGAAATCAGGAAGGTCAAATACTCAAACTCATTTGTAACATAAATGTACGTTTGGAAAAAAAATAAATAATCTGAAACACTATTTTCAAAAGAAAATAAAAAATGAAAAAAAATTGAGATTCCTTTGCTGTAAGATCCTCACACCTGCATATTGAGACCGTAGCCCGTAGGTCATATACTCATATCCATTTTCCAAATTTTAAATTTGTAATTTTTTTTTTCTTTTAAAAAAGTATTCCATCTTTATTTTTCATTTTAGTAAAGCTTTTAAACTATGAAAAATTGTTTTCCTTTTACAAAAAAAAAAAAAAAAAAAAATGGGATGACAACGTGTCAAGGTTGGACGGGTTTTGCTAAATCTAAACCCGCAACCACAAAATTAAGCGAGTTCGAGTTTCCACTCACAGATTTTGGTTTCACCCATACATGCCTACGAACTTGTAAAAATAGGTAGGTTCGGGTTTGGGTTTACCTCATAAAGTTTTTGTTTCACGTTGTAGACACAGAAAAATCCACAATTAATTCTGATCGTTAGGGTGGGCATTAGCAACTTGTAGAGCAGACAAAAAAGTAGCAATCATCGAGCCATAGAGGGGGTGGTCCCTTTGGGAGACTCTCCGACGCTCAAGTTAGTATATCATAAGTTAAGTCGAATAAAAATACAATCTTACTTACCCAAAAAAAAAAAAAAAAAAAAAAAAACAGTACTAAGTTCTAGTTTTGTACCACTATGCACGTGTTCTGGTAATGCACCGCCTCTGCTTCTTGCTTTTGCGGAGGATGGGAGATGTTTTCATGTTTGCTGCTCAACCAGAGAATGTTACGACTGACGACGGGAAAGAGCAGCCGCCTGATTTCACAAATATCGCGAAACGAGCTCGATCGCAGGAGGCTGAAGAGAGGTTTCCCCTGCAGAAAACGACGACTGAAAGTTTCAAGTCTAAATTGCTTAGTGCTTCTAGCCCAGACTCTTGGAAGGGATTTGGTACTGGTAAGGAAAAATTGACAACTGAAGACAGTGACATCTCCTACCTTAAAGGACCGAATGGAACTATGATGAAGCTTTCAGAGGATTTGGAGCTGAAGCTGTGTAAGCCATGGGAGAATGCTCTAATTCTAAAGGTTATGGGGAGGGCTCACACGCTGAACTTCATACTTTCAAAACTGAGACAAAAGTGGCCTCTCATTGGAAACTGGCAATTGACTGATCTGGAGAATGGATATTTTGTGGCTAGGTTTCAGATACCAGATGACTTGAATTTTGTGTTGACAGGGGGGCCTTAGGTGATTGCTAACCATTATGTTGTTGTGCAAAGATGGAGACCCAATTTTGTTCCTAGGGAAGCGGAAATCACTAGGATGCTAGTTTGGGTGAGGTTGTCAAAATTACCATTGGAATGGATTGATGTGAACTTGTTGTGGAAAATTAGTAAATTGTTGGGAACCACGTTTAAAGTTGATCCTATTACAGAATCTCAGGCTAGAGGCAGATTTACAAGACTTTGTGTTGAGATTGATACAACACAACCTCTAAAGAGCTTCATCAATGTTGAAGGCAGAATTGTTAAGGTTGAGTAAGAAAATTTGGGGTTAATATGCTTTGGTTGTGGATGAATAAGGCATAGTAAAGAGTGTTGTAAGGAAGGGATTGTTGAACAAGAGATGGAAGATAAGCAGAATAAGAATGTTAACAGGGGTGATAGTAATGAGAGCAATCCTTATGGACCAAGGATGCAAATCTCATATTGAAGAAATTACAAAACTAATTTAGGGAATAGGTATGGTAACCAAGGGATTGCTGATGGGAAAAGAAATGGATTCCAAGGCATTTTAGGGAAGACAGGAAGTAGTGCTAAGCAGAGCTTTGAAACTCAAACTATTAGAGAGGATAAAAGTAGGCAGAATTTGGAACACCCTAGATCACTGGATAGTGTTGGACCTGTTAAACAAGTGACGAGAAGTGCTTCTGTCACTAAGAATGATATATTGAAACTCAAGAAAGTACATGGGTCTAGATTTACAGTTCTCAATGACACCATTGATGTAGATGAGGCGGATGAAGAGTTACAAGAGCAGTCAGGCAGTCAGTTTGTGAATAATTCGCCCAAGGTTCTTGTTGAAATATCAAACAAGAGCTCCATTGACAGAAGGCATGTGACAACTAGTGTTACCAAGTATTTGGTAGACACAATCGTTGTCAAAAGTGTCAGTAAATCATCCAAAATGAATTCCATGGTAAAGGGATCTAAGACTCAGGGTAGGGGCGGCAAGAAGATTTATCGCCAAACTAAAGTAGTGCAAGTGGTAAGATTTGTTGAAGAGCCAGATGATTATGCAGTCCTCCAAAGTCTTCACAAGAACATAGTGGAATCAGAGAAGGTTGGTGATCAAGGTGCCGAAGCCAGTCTTTTAACTGTTATTGACATCGATCAGCAGGCGGATGTAACGGGTTCCATGAATTTTGACAGTGTTGCTTCCAGTCTCAAGGAGGCAATGACGATGACTTTGGAGTGATTCTTCCCTTGTGTATCGTTTCCTATTATTATTATTTATTATTTAATTGTTCTTGGAATGTTAGAGTTGTCGGAATAAAGGGATTTGTTAATATTGTTTCTGATCTTAGGAAATTTAACCATTTTGATGTGCTTGCGGTTCTGGAACCTAGAATTAGTGGAAATAAGGTTTCCAAAATTGTAGACAGATTGGGATTCAGTAGGAATTTTATTGTTGAGGCTACTGGTTTCTTGGGTGGTATTTGGCTACTGTGGAATGATAATAATGTGAAACTTCAAGTTGTTGCTCATTCTAAGCACACTATTACTGTGGTTGTGGATGAGAGGAGTAGATTTTTGGTCATTACATTTGTTTATGCTAATCTTAATACTGGCATCAGAAGAAGTTTATGGGGATATCTTAGTGCTATTAGAAGGTGTTTTAAAGGGCCCTGGGTGGTCATGAGGGATTTTAATGAAATTACTGCTAGTGATGAGAAAAGAGGTGGCAGGAGTGGTTTCTCAAAGACAGGGTTTGTGGAGTGGATTATAGATAACAGAATGGTGGATCTGGGATTTATCGGTCAGAATTTCACTTGGACGGCTAAGAGAGGTGTTAACGAGAGTATATGGGAGAGACTGGATAAAGCACTCTATTCAAATGAATGGAGAATTAGTTTTGCGGAAGGCTTCATTAAGCATCTTCTTAGAGTGTCTTCTGATCATTGCCCTATCTTATTAAATCTTTATAGTCATCACATTCCGAGAAGAGGTCTTAAACCGTTTAGATTTGAAGCTATATGGTTGAAACACGGCGTTCTGTAGTAAACTGAAGGAGTGGAACGAGGAAAATTTTGGTTGTATTTTTTTGAGGAAAAGACGTTTATTAGCTAGATTGTATGGGATTTAGAGAAGTCTTGGTGTTAGTTTCAAGACCAGTCTTGTTAAGCTTGAGACAAAACTTCAAGAGGAGTATAGCCAAATTATTGATCAAGAGGAGATGTTTTGGCTTCAAAAATCTAGAGTTACTTGACTCAAAGAGGGAGATAAAAACACCCATTTTTTCCACCTGGCCACTATGATCAGAAGATGTCATAATAAGTTGGAAGGGTTAAAAGATGAAGATGGCAATTGGCAGAGTGATAGAGAAATTATGAAGAAAATTGCTAGTGACTATTTTCTGAAGATTTTTACTACTAAGCCTTTACTAGATTTTTCTGAGAATTTACCAAGAGGCTTTTCCAGTATTGGATTTCAGACCTTGGCAAGCATTTCTAATGATGTTAGTGATGAGGAAGTGAAGCCTTTACTAGACTTTTTAGTATTGGTGGTCTCAAAGCACTTGGCCCGGATGGTCTCCCAACCTCTTTTTATCAAAATCAATAGGAAGTCTGTAGGTCGGATTTGGTAAGATATGTGCAGGATAGTTTTAAGGCAGGTACATTCCCTGCTGCTCTTAACTCCACCATTATTGCTCTTATCCCCAAAGTTCTTAGTCCTCTTGATATGACCCAACTCAGGCCCATAAGTTTATGCAATACCACCTATAAGATTATTAGCAAAATCATTGTTCAGAGATTGAGACCCCTGCTTCTGGATCTCATTAGCCCAAATCAAGTCGTTTTTATTCCGGGGAGACAGATTCAGGATAATATTATGGTTGCTTAGGAAATTCTTCATAAATTTAAAATTATGAAAGGTAAGAAAGGTTATGTTGCCTTGAAAATTGACTTTGCCAAAGCTTATGATAGACTTCAATGGAGTTTCATTCCAGATGTGTGTGTAGAAGTTGGTATTAGTGGCAAGCTTCTGGACCTAATCATGTGGTGTATTACTAGTGTCAATTACCGAGTCATGTTAAATGGGGAATCCACTGAGTCATTTACTCCGGGAGCTAGCATTAGACAAGGTGACCCATTGTCTCCTTATTTATTTGTCCTTTGTATGGAAAAGCTCTCTCACTTGATTAATCAGAGATTAGCTTTAGGAACTTGGAAATGTGTTAAAATCTCTAGGGGAGGACCTAAGGTTTCACATTTATTTTTCGCTGATGACCTGATTCTTTTTGGTCAAGCTAATCAGACCCAAGCCGAGATTATGAGAGATTGTTTAGAGACTTTCTGTGATATTTCTGGTCAGCAAATCAGTTTCCCTAAATGTAGAGTGTTTTGTTCTAAAAACATGAACGAAAATGATGATTGTAATATTGCCAGAATGTGTGATTCTCCTCTCACTAAGGATTTAAGGAACTATATGGAAGTGCCTCTTATTCACTGCAGAATTAATAATAAAACCTATAGGGGGCTGGTTGAGAAGACTTAAAAAAGACTAGTGGCTTGGAAAAGTGATTGTCTCGGTCTTGCTAGGCATGCCACTCTTATCAAAGATGTCACTGCTGCTATTCCCATATATACCATGCAGTCAATGAAGTTACCTAATGAAACTTGTTTAAAGTTGGATCGTATCAACAGGAAATTTCTCTAGGGAAGCACTGATACCAAGAATGCGGTCCATCTTGTTAATGGGGACAATGCTTGTCAAACTAAGAAAAATGGTGGGTTGGGTCTTAAGAAATCGAAGCACATGAACCAAGCTCTTCTTGCTAAAATGAGTTGGCGGCTGCTACAAGGAGAAACTGGTATGTGGTGCAAGCTCCTTCAATGTAAGTACATTAAGAACCGTAACATTTGTGACTCTGATTTGAAGAAAAGCATTGGATCTTCGAGCATTTGGAAAGGTATAGAGTATGGGGCGAAGCTTGTTGAAAAAGGAATTCAATGAAGAATTGGAATGGGTGCCCGTGTTAAATTTTGGCTTGATTTTTGGGTCCTAAATGTGGGGAGGCTTAAGAAGCACGCAATTGTGGAGATCACTGAGGATGATCTTCAACAGAATATGGGCAATTTTTTGGGCAAAGATGGTTGGCAGGTTGAACAGCTTATGAAAGTTTTACCTTGGAATATTGTCTGCAGAATTTGTAGTCTTCATGTTGGGAGAAGGCATAGTGGTGAAGACAAAGTTTTTTGGAGATGGAGTAATAATAGGGAGTACTAGGTTAAGTCTGCTTACTGTGGGCTCGTTGAAACTGATAGAAGCCATATGTGGAAATGGAGGTTCATTTGGAGTTTGAAAATCCCACCTAGGGTCCAACATTTTCTTTAGATTTTGCTTCATGATAGGTTACTTACCAACCATCAGAGGGTCAGGCGTGGGATTGTTACTGATATGTCTTGTCTGAGATGTGATTCTGGCATTGAAAATACTGAACACTTGCTTCATGATTGTAGGATTTCTATCAAAGTTTGAAAGACAGTTTTGAGGGATACCAGGATGACAGGGCGACTGAGGTAAGCCTTGATGATTGGTTGTATGGTAATATGCATGATACGAAATTGACTAAGGATAATATCCCCTCTGTTTTGATTTTCACAATTACTTTATGGTTTCTTTGGAAATGGAGATGCAACAAGGTTTTTGTCCTTAATTTTGTGTTACCTCAATCCCCCAACATGGTTATTGAGATTTATGCTAAAGATTAGTGGGCAGCTAATGTTGTAGATATTAGTAAAATCATGTCTTCTATTGTAGTCTCTTGGGTTGCTCCTAACGAAAATTGGTGAAACTCAACACTGATGGTAGCTGTAGCAGTGATTTTGGTGTCATTACTGCTAGGGGTGTCTTGCGTAACAATTAGAAAGGTTGGATCAAAGGTTTCATGATGAACATAGGGATAGGGACTGCCCTTGAAGCAGAATTATGGGGTATGTTGGAAGGCCTGAATATGGCCTGAAATGATGGATTCAAGAATGTTATTTCTGAAATAGATTCCAGCAGTGTTGTTCAGTTTCTTAATACTGACACTTTTCCTAACCACCCACTTTATAGCTTCATTCAAAGCTGCAAGGAGATTGTCAACGGTGATTGGAGGTGTGTTGTGCATCATGTTTACAGAGAAAGAAATTTCCTTACGGATGGTCTGGCTCATTTGGGTTTACGGTTCTTTGACAGGCCTCCTACTGCGTTAAGGGAGATTTTTGACATTGATGGTAGTGGCACCAACCGTGTGAGGCAGTGTTCTATAAGTACTTTGTCTTCTTCTTAGTTTTCTTCTTGTTTTGGGCTTTGCCCTCCTCTGTACCAAAAAAAAAAAAAAAGTTAAGTCGAATAAGATGGAAAAGAGTTTGAAATGACAAACCGTTTTGCTCGATATATCGAATCGAGCTGTTTACCAGTTATCGATCAATCCGATGGGTTGAAGGGGATGGGTCCTAGATTCAACGTTGTTTGATCTAGGTTTGGGTCCATATTATGTATCAATGACTGTGATGTTTAGATGTCTAGGAGATTCTTTGACTTGATGTGGACCGCACATGGATTGTGTCGATTGACTTTGGATGGCAACTAGGTTTATGCCCTGGTGGGTTCCTCAACTCGACGTGGGTCGATCGAGGATTAGGTCGATGGACTTTAAAGAATGACTAGGTCGATCTCTGTTAGGTCCTGGAGCAACAATTAATGAATGAGAGAGAATTGCAGAGCTTATTGTTTGCTCTAAAACTTAGAAAGCTCAGCCTCCCATGTGAATGAGAGGGGGTTGCTATTTATATGAGGAAAGGAGTGAGCTAACAAGTGACCCACTTAATAGCATTGAAGTAGATGTTATAGGATTGATGGCATTAACGGAAACATTATAGACTTGATGGCCTTGAATGAGATGTTATAGGTTTGATAATATTGATGTAGACGTTATATAAATGATGAAATATTCTCCAACGACTTGATCTGGTCCAAGTTTAACTTTGACTGATACGGGGTCCCTTATTGGGCTTTAACTATTGGGTTATGGCCTTTATTGGACCTTAGTATTTATGCTATTTTTGGCTACTACACACCCATACCTGTTTACAAACCTATGAAATTATACGGATTCACAAGTGAGCGTTTCACCAACGGGTTTTGTCTGAATCCACGAACCTACGGAATTTTAAAAAATATGACTATAAAGTATAAATAATATTTGCTAAGAAATAATAGTAAATCATTAACTCAACGTTTTGAGTTTACATTTTTAATTTGCTCAAAATAAAGTGGTTTGAAGTTCTAGATTTCTTTTAAGATAATATTTATTATATTTTTAAAAAAAAAATCAAGTGGATTTGCAGGTTCAAGTTTAGTTTTTTCTCAAACTCATCCCCGCTTTGGGTTTGAATTTAACACCCAAATCTGTCTGTAAACCCAATTAACAAAACACATATTCAAATGTCACCGTTCGAGTTAGAGTTGGTACCCCTGGGTTTGGATGAAACTATCATCCCTAGGAGAAAATTAGTCATGTTCGGCAAAGTTTTTTGTTTTTATTAATTTTCATTTGAAAGTAAGAAATTAATTTTCATATTTATTAGGTTTCATATGCCACTTACCCAACTAGAAATAAAAAAGTAGAAAATAGTTAAAACATCAATATGTGGTTCCACATTTTGTTCGGTAAAAGTCAAAACTTGTTTTCTATATATATTTTTTTCATTTTCTTTAAAAAAATTGGCTTTATTAATGTTAATATTTATTTTGTTAAAAACTGTTAATTATTGAATGAGAAATTTTTTCTCAATACCCCAATTGAATTTATATAAATTGGTTCAGTATTGTGACAAAAATGGTATCATTTCATAAATACTGTATCCTTTCTTAAAAGTCACATCTTAAGTACCGCATTTTCTTTGGACCGGATCCTCTCCTCACCCTTTGTGTCTTCACATTGTCCTCACTTTCATAAACTATTACCACGTGTCTAATATAACAAATCAATAGTGTGAATTATTTTTATTAATTTTTATATTTTTACACTACAACAAGATAGAATTAATCCACGTCATTAATTTAGGTAAGGACAATGTGAGGATATAAAGGATAAGGAGAGGATCTAAATCTATTTTCTTTAAGGTGTCCATTAGAAAGAGATACGTTTAATTTCAAATGAGTATATGTTGTAAATTTAAATGCCTCTAGCCATTTGATATTCATTTTTGCATTCTTGTTCTCTTCATATAAAATAGTATCTAAAGTTTCGAGCATAAAACACAGAATTGCATTCAACGGTTTTCTAAGTTTGAAGTGCTGCTACTTGAAGAACGAAATTCATTCTATTATGGGAGACATTCGTTCACAACCTTAAACAATATCATTCATGGAGGGAGAAAAATTGTCTTAAGGAAATTGTGTGTATTGCAAGGCTCGGATTTTAATCTTTACATCGTTACAACCTATAAGTTTTTACCGATTGAATTTCCTTTTCACTATGTTGCATTGTATTTGAGTTTCTTTCAATATATACACTTGTGCATGGTGCATCTTTAAAAATTTATATACGAGTATGGCTTTTTTGGCGTGATCACGTCAATTCATATGTGATCACATACATTTCACATGCAACCACATTACAATTTTGTATTGTTTTGTCGTGATCACATGTAACTTATATGAGATAATATTATATACATGAGATCACATGCAACTCGCATACGATCACATGCAACAATATTCCAGTGCACCATACACCGGCGTACTGTAGATTGGGCCTATATATATAGCAGAGATAACACAAAGATAACAATCCACATTTGAACCTGCATCAGTTTTGAATTTCAGCATCCACATTTGTCAACGAACCCGATTAGCAAAATTCACACCCCGTTCATCGCAGATGGGCATTCACAGGTGGAACCCGTATCAAGTTTGAATTTCAGTATCCACACCCACCTACGAACCCAATTAGCAAAATTCACACCCCGTTCATTGCAGATGGGCATTCGCGGGTGGAATGAGCATATCACTGGATCATCCTTATATTGTCAATGAATATTTACATTACTGGGGTTATATATATGGCATTTGAATTATAATGAATATCATATAAGTAAGAAAGACTATCAAAAAAACTCCTTCTAGTTTAGGTTATTGGTCAAAAACCACCTTCTAGTTTCATTATTAGCCAAAATCCACCTTTCATGGCATTTGAAAGATATATCTCCTTATATCTCTACCAGAATACAAAAAAATAATAATAATAACAAAATACAAAAAATTAAACCATGGAGATGGTTTTTTGCTAATAATGAAACTAGATGATGATTTTTAATCAATAACTCAAACTAGAGAGAGTTTTCGATAGTATCCCTACAAGTAAATAGAGTTCATAAATACAAGGACTCCTTGAGGGTGAAATATTCCTTAATTGAGATTTGATTATAGACCACTAGGGTTTACATCAATATAAAGGTACACATCTTCAATAATTTGATCCATCACCAATCTTTCTGTCCACAACAATACTTGGTCCATATTTCTTTCATCAATTGCCAACACAATTACAAAAAGGTATGTTTTTGCGAACCATTCTTCTTTAGGATTATAGGTTGAAACAATAGTTTAAGGAATTAATCGATTTTTTTTATCCTTTTCTATAGAATCTTTAATTTATTCAATTGCATAATCAATTTGCGATTGAGTAACAATGAAATGAAAATTGAATTCAATATCACAAAGACATTTTTTTTTTTTTTTCTTTTTTAAGATTTTCAGTTTCTTTTGTTACCAAAATCTGTTATATCTAGTTTGGTTTGTGCATATCAATTTTTTTTTTTTACAAAAACCAAAATGCAATGGATGCACCATTGCGATCTTGCCATGGAAGCTGGAAATACATCTTTTGTTGCCATCTTGCCACAGACGATGAACGTGCATCATGCAGCACCAAAATCCTTCTCTTTTTAAAAACAAAAGTTACATCAATTTTTTTTTTATTCAAACAAAATACATTTATTTTTTATTCCAACGATGCCCCGTCGTGTGACATTGATAACCAATCAATATCACTTTTGTTCAATGCTTCCCATTTATTGATTTGAAATTTTAGGAAATATGTTTAAATCCACGATTTCAACATGTATGTTAAGAGACTTACCACCGAGTCACATCAACTTTTGTCTTTTTTTAATATATATATATATATATATATGTATATATATCCATTTATAGATTTGAAATTTTAGGAAATATGTTTGAATCCACGATTTCAACTTGTATGTTAAGAGACTTACCACCGAGTCACATCAACTTTTGTCTTTTTTTAATATATATATATATATATATGTATATATATCCATTTATAGATTTGAAATTTTAGGAAATATGTTTGAATCCACGATTTCAACTTGTATGTTAAGAGACTTACCACCGAGTCACATCAACTTTTGTCTTTTTTTAATATATATATATATATATTTATATATTTTTTTCTTTTTAACTTGGGTGGGCAGATTTTAAATTTGGACCACAAATCACTACTTATATTACCAAACAATCCATTTGTTTATTTATTTATTTTTTTTAAAGAAAATCTTGTGACAATTTTTATTTTATTTTTGATAATTTTGAGTAATCTTAGATTTGGCAAGCATATTATAACTCGTATATCTCAATTCACAAATATGTTACAACTCACATGTCATTTCACATGATTTACAAAGCATTACAATTCATATGCCACATAACATGATTTACAAGCATATTACAACTCGCATACTACAACTCACATATCACAAGCATGCTACAACTCGTATGACATTTCATATGATTTACAAAGTACATTACAATTCACATGCCACATAACATGATTTACAAGTATGGTACAAGTACAAACAACTAACATAACACATCATTTAGTGCTCGTTTATTAGTGATAAATGAAAATTAAAGGGAATCAAGTTCTACTTGAAAAAAAATTAGGTAATAAATTTTCTTTCCATAAAGAACTTAATTCCTGATTTTTGTGTGGTCAACATAATGTGAGTCCCATATATTTTTAGTAAGTAAATATTGTAATCATAAATAAAAAATTAACTGACTCGCTGTGTTTTCCTACAACCACACCTATCGATGAACCCACAAAATTTTAAAAGAAATTGTTTAAAAATATTAATTATAAAATAATACCATATTGAGTTTTTATTTATTATTTTTTTTTATTTTATATATATATTTTTTAATTACAACTACTGTCGGAATCTAACGAGATTAGACTCTATAAACAAGGCATATATGTCAATACATATTGAAGCACAGATTAAATAATATTCAACCATAACAACAAAATAAAATACAAAGAAACCTTCGAGTTCCAACTTAATATAAAATAAAATTTAAGTATACCTCCACACACTTCACAAAATCAAAATTCAAACAAAAAATATAAAGAAATCCAATAAACTTCTAAAATTACACATAACACAAATACACAACAACAAATTTATCAATGAACTTTTAAATTAAAAAATATATTATATTTTTAAATTTATGTGAGTTTATGGGTTCATATATGGATTTTTTTTTTCTTTTCAAATCCTCACATGAATCTATATCAGGTTTGAATTTCAATATCCACATCTGTCCATCGCGAGTGGACATCTACTGATGAAATGATCATCTCACTAAGTCAACCTTATCTTGTCAAATAAATATTTACATTAGTGAGCTTATATAGTATTTGAGTTAAAATAGATATCATATAAGTCAATTACCTAAATTGAGTCCATAAATATAGGACTACTTAAGGGTGAAGGATTCCTTAATGGAGATTTAATTCTAGACAACTAGGGTTTACATCTATATAAAGTTAAGACCACTTCAATACTTTGATCAATCTTCAATCTTTTTCTCTCCCCAACAATTCTTGGTCCATACTTCTTTCATCAATTGTCACAATTACAAAAAGGTGTGCAATCTATTCTTTTTTAAGATTATTGTTATTTTTTTTTTTTAATCCGTTTTGAATAGAATCTTTTTTTTTTTTTTTATTCAATTGCATAATCAATTTGTGATTGAATAACAATGACATTTGTTGTTTAGAAAATTGATCTATAATCGATATCACAAGACAATTTTATTTTTATTTTGTAAGGTTTTAGTTTTCTTTTGGTATTAAAATTTTTTTAGATCTAAATTTTGTTTTGTTCATATCTTCCGTTGCGGTCTTGTTATAGAAGACGTATGTGCATCCTCTACACCCAAATCCATTATTTGGGAAAACAAAAATTACATCAAAATTAGGTTTGACAATGGGTCGGGTTTTGCTAAATCCAAACCCGAACCCGAAAAAATTTTGACACTCAAACCTGACCACGAACCCATTAATTTAAGTGTGTTCGGGTTCGAGTTTCCATCGGTGGGTTTTGGCTTCACCCATACCCACTCCATGAACCGGCAAACTTAAGTGGGTTACCAGCGAACACGATTAGCAAAACCCATACCCGATCGTCTCGAGTTCATCTTGCAGATCTTGCCACGAAAGTAGGATGTGCATCTTTCATTGCGATATTGCCATATAAGATTTACGTGAATCTAGTTGCATCCAAATCTTTATATATATATATATATATATATATATATTCCTTTAGAATTAGGGTTGACATTACATTAGAAAGCAGGATGTGTATCTTTCGTTGTGATATTGCCGCAGAAGATGTATGTTCATCCTACTACACCCAAATCCTTTCTTTTGAAAACAAACATTACATCAAAATTAGGGTTGACAATGGGTCGGATTTTGCTAAATCCAAATCTGAACCTGTTAATTTAAGTGTCTTCAGGTTCAGGTTTCCACTAGCGGGTTTTGGATTCACCCATACCTATTCCTCGAACTAGCGAACTTAAGAGGGTTTACGGGACACCCCACAAACCCGATTAGCAAAACCCATACTTGATTGTCGCGAGTTCACCTTTCTACGAAGCAGGATGTGCATCTTTTGTTGTGATCTTGCCACAAAAGATGTATGATGCATCCAAATCCTTTATAAAACAAATTACATCAAAATTAGGGTTGACAATTAGTCATATTTTTCTAAATCCAAACTTGAACCCGCAAAAAATTCTAACACTTAAACCCGACCAAGAACGCATTAATTTAAGTGTGTTCGGGTTCGAATTTCCGCTAGTGGATTTTGGCTTCACCCATACCTGCTGCGCGACCTAGCAAACTTAAGCGGGTCACCCGCAAACTCGATTAGCAAAACCCATACACGATCATCGCGAGTTCATCTTGCAGATCTTGCCATGAAAGCAGAATGTGCATCTTTCTTTACGATTTTTCCATAAAAGATGTATGTGCATCCTACTGCATCCAAATCTTTTTTTTTTTTTAATTAAAAAGAAAAAAACATTACATTAAAAATAGGGTTGACAATGAGTCGGATTTTTCTTCAAACCTGAACACCACCCATTAATTTTAGTGTGTTTGGGTTCGAGTTTCCACCAACGGATTTTGGCTTCACCAATACCCGCTCGACTAACCAGCGAACTTAAGCCGGTTCGCAGGTCACTGGCAAACTGGATTAGCAAACCCCATACCCAATCGTTGCAAGTTCATCTTACAGATCTTACAAGGAAGCGGGATGTGCATCTTTCGTTATGATCTTGCCACAAAAGATGTATGTACATCCTACTACACTCAAATCCTTTTCTTTTGGAAAACAAACATAACATCAAAATTAGGTTTGACAATAGGTCAAGTTTTGCTAAATCAAAGTTAGGCTTAAACCTACGAAAATTTTTGACACTTAAACCTAACCGTGAACCATTTAAGTGTGTTCTGGTTCGAGTTTCCACCTACAAGTTTTGGCTTCACTCATACTCGTTCCATGAACCGAAAAACTTAAGTGGGTTCGTGTGTCACTCGCGAACCCAATTAGCAAAACCCATATCCAATCGTTGCGGTTCAAATTTGGGTGGGTGCCCACAAGTTTGGTGAAATTGCCGTCCCTTATTAAATTTTTTTTTTTTATTCCAACAAAAATACTTTTAATTTTTCATTCCAATAGTGCTTTTGTTGTGTGGCATTGATAATACATTATCCATAACATAATCTCGTGATTTAGAAGCATATTAAAAACTTATACATCAGAGTTAGATTTGATTAACATAGGGCATTTCACATGATTTACAATACATGCTACATAACATGATTTACAAGCATGTTACAACTTACATGACAAATCATTTAAGATACCTTTACTAATTGAGAATAAAAATCAAAGGGAATCAAGTTCCACCAGAAGGAGACTCAAGAAAGGAATTAAGTTAACTTTTCAGCAAAAACTTAATTCCTGATTTGTGTATGAGATCTACATAATTTTATTTCAAGTATTAGTAAATATTGTAATAACAATTCAAGAATTAAGTTTCTTCCCTTGTTAGTTTCCTAATTAGTAATTGTGTCCTTAAACATGAACAATGTGTCATATAATTAATGGAAGATACAAGATGCATCGAATCCACCCAAAAGTTTCTTTAAAGACTTTCTCCAACTAGACGAGACGAGTTTGGTGGAATTCACAATTCAAGAATTAAGTTACTTCCCTTGTTAGTTTCCTAATTAATAATTGTGTCCCTGAGCATGAACAATGTGTCATATAATTAATAGAAGATACAAGATGCATCGAATCCACCAAAAAGTTTCTTTCAAGACTTTCTCTAACTAGACGAGACGAGTTTGATGGAATGTCTCTCATATATACACCACGAAGTTCTAGAATGGAGCCTTCCCCTTCTCTTAAAAAAATAAAAATAAATAAATTCTCGAATTTATGTAATTCCTAGACTTTCTCCAACTCTTCACAAAAACCACACTCATCAAATTGTTTTACCAAAAATTTCACATTTCCACCTTCACCATCCCACACTTTCACACCTTGTATATTGAATATCATCAGCTGGTCTCAACCATCAGAGGTTTAACTCTCTCAACTAACCCTCTTGTCTTTTGTTTGCGTTCTCACGGTAACTTCGGATTGTATCGAATTCAACCACGAACATATTTGTACAAATCTCTGATTTTATTTCTAGGGTTTGATTTAGTTTATAGCCAGCTGTTCTATTTTGGGGATTTTCCTGGGAAAACGCATTAGAGATTTTAATTGCTTGCGATTTGATTTTGCGGGAAAGTTTCCCGCCTCAAATGAAATGGGGTCTGTTTGTTTGCTTAAATGAATGATTTTATGTTTTCTTCGTTGCCATTTATATTGAGTTTGGTGATGAATGAAAATGGTGGCATTGCTAACAGTGAGGAGGTTTATTCCAGGGTTGGATTCAAGAAATTAGAAAAGAAGAGAGAACATTGCTAGAAATGGTTGTGTTGCCAAAGCTTGATAATTGTAATAAGCATGGAAAGAATCAGAATCGGAATCAGAATGCTTCATTGCCTGAGGTAGAGCAACAAATGAGTCGAAAGACATTGTTTTCCGGCCGCTCAACTGCTGGTTTGGATGTGCTGGTGTGGTTAAAGAAACTTGCATTGGATCCTGGGGTGCCCGGAGCCTCGAAGGATTCTGCTGGGAGGTTATGGAATCGGACTCTCAAATTCCGGCATGCTATGCGCCTCAGTAATGTTGAATGTCGACAGGTATGCTCCCAAACTTTATCCCTTTAGCAACTTTTAAATTCAGTGGTTGAGTGGTAGGTTTCTGCTATATCAATATGTGGGAATTTTATCAAATTTATAGATCAATGCAGCCCTGAAGGACTTTTAAGGAATAAAATATGGTAAAAATGCTTTGAGCAATGTGACTTTATTCAGATTGAGATCACTTTCATCAATGGATTGAATTTGTAAATCTTGTGTTTTTCCTCTAGACTTATGAGTTGTGATTTGCATAGATTTATATATCAGTTGTATCTTTCTTATTATGTTAATCTAGCTTGTTTCCTTTAGACCTTGGCCTAATAGCCTGACAACTTCAACTGAATTTCCTTGTTAAATTGCTCCTTATTAGATAGCTATGTTGCCATTGTTTCTCATCTTGCCTGTTAATATTGCCTCGGGTTCTTGATTATATTTCTTGTACTTTTAATCATTGTTATCTACATCCTTATATATTTTTTTTTCACTTCTATCTAACATAAAGAGATATGTGCATTGCGCATCCTTTGTTATTGCAAATTTTAACTCTTGAGATAAATTTGGCTTTTGGTAGTTTAATTGTGAAGTGGAACTATTTGAGGTTTGGAAATTCTTTGTGGTTAATCACTAGGTCTAAGTACAAAATAAATCCAAGGATCATATGAAGAATCAAGATTCATATTTTTCAATTTGTGCATTATGGTAGTGTATCTTATACAAGCAAATAATGGGAAGACTTAGAGAACAAAGATCCATTTAAAGGAGACAAAAATGTATATTATAGGCTTTTGGACGTTTAATATGGTTATTTTTGTAAGGAATACCTAATAAGTAAAAGGAGAAGTAGTTATGATCAATAGCATGTATGATGGATTGAAATGAGCTCTTATGTTGGAGATTTTCCTAATATGATGATTATCGTAAATTTCATAAACCTCCCTTAAGCAATGACTTGATTATAGTTGGTACCAATTGCTTTATTCTTTTTGTCGTTTCCTTCCTCTATAGGATGGGATTTTTTTATTTTTTATTTTGGCTTGGGGAGGGGGGATTTGAAATTGGGATCCCAACTTTGTTGAAAGGTGTGGTTACCACCAAGCTATTGCCTTTGACCATGGAAGGAACCTATTTGAAGGGAAGGTTTCTAAACAGAATTTCGAGGGAAGTTCTCTGAACAAAATTTCAAGGGGAAAGTCTCTAAAAGAAATTCCGAGGGAGGTAAGGCCTCTGAACGGCATTTTGACCGAATGAAGGTCTATGAACAGAATTTCGAGGGAAGGAAGGTGTCTGAACTGAATTTCAAGGGAGGGAAAATCTCTAAAACAATTTTTGGTTTGATGGAATATGAGAGAAAGGAAAGGAAAGGAAAGGATATGGGTAGATTTCCTATCTCTTGTTTGGATTGTCAAACGAAAAGGAAATAAAAGGATAAGGAGGGAAATGGAGGGAATAGTTTCTTCTTGTTTCACCCAATTTGGTTTCTCACCAAAATTGGATGGAAAAGGGGGGAAAGGAATCAAAAGTTAATGAATTTTTTGATTATCCCAAAACTAACCCTATTAATATTGCATTTGTTTCATTTCCTTGACTTTCTATTCATAACCATCCAAACAATAATCATTAAAACACCTATAATTTTCTTTTCCTCCTTAACTTATCATTTCCTTTTCTTTCTCTTCCGTCAATCCAAACACGGTGTAAAGGGAATTCCGAGTAGTGGAAGGTCTTTGAATGGAATTCCGAGCAAGGGAAGGTCTCTGAACGGAATTTTGTGGGAGGGAAGGTCTCTAAACGGAGTGCTGATGGAAAGTCTCTTAGCAAATTCCTCGGGGGTCCTAGCAAAGGATTTCCACAACATTCTTCCCGGGGACCAAGGAGAGGTTTTAGATGAACTTTAGAAACATAAGTAAGGTTTTGAGAAATGCATTTGTTCATAATTGGGTCATACCTTAAGGGAGGTTGATGAAATTTATCTTTTTATTTAATTTGAAGTGACTCTAAGGATACAATGAGGGGAGACGTGTATTACAAGAAGTATGTAGAAAATGTGACTTGAGATATGATTGAATATTGGAAAAAGAATCCTTTTAAACCACTCAAGTTAATTGGGATTAGGACTATTGAATCAAGTTGAGAGTGAAGGCAATGTGTGCCATTAAGATGGGGATGATGCTTTCATTATTATAATATAAGAAATTTGAAATAGTTTTGAGGTATATTTTAGTATTTTCAGATGTGGAAGTAATTTGGAGATTAAGTAATTAAACTTGAAACTTGTTACTAAATTAAAAAAAAAAAAATTAAGTGTTCTTTTAAGCTCAATAATTTAAGCTGTACTTGCCTTACTTTTCAATTTAGTCCATCTCTACTTTTAAGGCAATTGTTAAGTAAGATGTGAACCTTTGTCCCTTTAACATACACTTTCTATTTGCTTGTCAATCCTAAGCAAACAAACTTTTCTTTCCCTTTTTATTCAGAGAAAGAGAAAGCTTGAGCAGGATGTTAGAGGAAAAAACTCAGCGGCTTCTGGAACAGCTTCAGAGAACTCTAATGGACAAAATGTCAAGAAATTGAAATTGGGTTGTAAACAGAGTTGTTCTGTTTCATGCTTATCCAATACGACTCTCACCACCAAATATTTTAATCAGCAAGCTGCCCGGAACTCTTGCAGTTCAGGCAGTATATTGACATCTGACTGTGGTTCCCAACTGATGAAGCAGCTGTGTAATGAATCCAACACTTCAGATAATGCAACAAACCAGGGCCCTCTTAACAAGGGTATTTTTTCTGTAGTTGACAGTGACGAATTAGTCTGTGGTTCGAATCAGTTAAGTCCAGAAACCTTTGTAGTCCAGGATCCACTTTTGGTGGATTCTAATGATTTGATTAGCAGTTCACATTCATCTAGTTCAGAGGAGAAAATTCAACAAGCTGACAGATTATTTGCTACTGAGAGTGAGGGTGAAAATCTTCCAAGACCTGTTATTCCCATTGGTCCCAAATTCCAAGCTGAAGTTCCGGAATGGACAGGCCCAATCAACAAAGGAAAACTTTATGGTTGTGATGGTGATTCAGAAAGTTTAAAATGGTTGGGCACCAAAATTTGGCCTATTGAGAAAAGAAGTAGAAAGAGGAACATGAAAGTAATTGGGAGAGGGAGACATGAATCTTGTTCCTGTGTCTCTCCAGGATCCGCAGATTGCATCAAAGGCCATACACATTTGGCAAGGCTTGCTTTGAAATCTGATCTTGGTCCTGCATTCTTAAGTTGGAAGTTTGATGAGATGGGAGAAGTGGTATCAAAAACATGGACAGTGAAAGAACAATCCGTGTTTGAATCTCTTGTAAAAAATAATCCTCTGTCAAATGGAATGGAATTTTGGGAGCGTGCCTTGAAGCTTTTCCCATCCAAGGGTAAAAAGAGCATTTTGAGTTATTACTATAATGTATTCAACCCTAGACGTATGAGCCAGCTGACAAGATCTTCCCTTGATCAAGTTGATAGTGATGAAGATCAAGTTGACCATAACGACAGGGATGATGAAGATGAAGATGAAGCAGTAGCACAAAGAAACAAAGGTAGCACCTTAATGAAGCGATTTTAGGAAAACTTGATATTTTTGATAGCCTAGTCGGTGGCCTTGAGGTTTGACATTATGTCAAACTTCTTCTCTTAAGTTGAGCCCAAGATGAAGCTTATACATTGGCCATCGTCAATGTGAATGGTTGTCCTTGTTTTTCAATTCTTAGTACCTTCGTGAAAGAAGATACGCTGAAACCTCATTTTCAAGTTTTGCTTATCTCCAATGCAATCTAGCGAAGCTCGTAGAGGTTCGTTTTCTATCTTTCTAGTGTCATTTTCTTTTGCTTAACATGGCATTTATGATTTTATGTTGGTTCAAGAGGATTATATGCATCCTTCAAATGTTTAAATTATTAAAATTATAAGGTTACATTTTGGAGCTTGTTTGTTTCTTGGGGAAAATACTTATAATGGCATGTTTGGTGTTTTCAAAAGTCCTTTGAAATGTTAAAAATATCAGTTTTTGAATCTATGTTATTTGTGTGATTGAAAGTAAACAAATCTTCCTTCTTTTTTTAGGTTGGGGGGATAAAATAAGATCTGAAGTGTTGTTTATCTTAGACAAACTTGATAATTTTTTTCCTAAAAGGTATATTTAGGATTAGAAAAACACTAGAATTGTTTCACAAAAACACTTTAGGAAGCATTTTTAGGCCCCGTTTGGCATAAATTTTGAAAGGGTGCTTTCGAGGTTAGAACTTTATAGATGTTTAGTTGTATAATAAGAGGAGTCTTTGTTTTTAGAAGCTTTTCTTGGAAGAGCTTCTAACAAAAACATGGGAAGTCAATTCTCCTTTCAATGCAACTTTTATATTTTATGATTTTCTCCTTTTACTAATGAATAACAAAACAAAAAAATTTAGTACATCACCTCTTAGTACACATATAGTAGTGCACCTCCTCATCCACATAGTGACGAGATATTCGAGTCTCACTATACATATTTGATAAGTATGTGTGAGGAGTTTTCTTCCTGATATTGTGCGAGTGGATATCTCCCATTTTGGGAGTAGATATCTTGACTGCACAAGTATTGTCTGATCTCGTCAGATCTCGACAGACCTCTAACCCGACCATTCAGTGTCAGAAATTGGAATCCTTCAAAAAAAAAATCATTTGAAACACACGGGCGTAAAACCTAACGAATCACAACCACTAAATATTTGATTGATCGACAGAAATGGAAGGGTCATTTGTAAGCGAAGGTGGTAGCAGATGAGGAATGGCAGTAATAGAAAGTCTCGTGAATCTAATCATCGTCTCTACGCATTCCAAAACTTGCTTGAAGAACTCAACTTTAAAATCACGAATTATTATCTTGGTTTTTAAAAAAAATTAGCACTTTCTAGTGTTAAGTTTGTACAACTAGCACCAACTAAATAACTTAAGTTTTAATAGTAAAAAAAAATATGTTTCGTACAAAAATGCCCGTCAAACACAAAATACAAAATAAGTCTCGCTCTTCTTCTTTTTCCGGTTTCCACTTCCCACCGGTTACTCCTCTATGTTTCATTCTCGCGTATCAAATCACTTACATCTTCAACCAGTTTTTTCAAAAAAAAAAAAATCAAAATTTTCTATAAAAAATAAAATAAAATAAAAAAATTCAAGAACACGAAGGCAAGATCAAAGCTTCTTTTAATGAGTGGATCTTTTGTTGGAGCTTCATGACGTCAATTTGAAGAAGGGATCAAGTGAAGTGAGAAATGAAATCAAGGAAAGCTGTTTGAAAAGGTGGTCCGGCAAGAGAGGAGATGCAAGAGAGAAAAAGAACGCAAAAATAAAAACTAAAAGTAATTGTGGGGATATTTTTGTCTCACAACATACTTTGATGTCATTTAAACTTAAGTTATTAACTTAATGTTAATACCGAAAATTGAGGAGAAAATAGTGTTATTTCCACCGATTTCTTCGATTTTCTTCTGTTCTTCCACAAAGCAAATGTTTTCTTATCGTCCCTCTGGGTATAAAAGTTATTAACAAATAAACTATTGAAACGGTAATTATTACACGAAATGGTTTGACAGAAACAAAAATGATCACCTATCGAATTTTAAGCATGCCTAGAAGAACCTTAACATAGCGATTGGTAGATACTCGTGAGGGTGGAGGTGACATATGGGTTGGGCGACCTTTACCTAGCCTGTGTCGGCCCTCAAATAGAGGGCCAAGCCTAAATAAAGGGCCAAGCCTACATATAAGCTCAATGGTTGGGTGAGTCGAGATTGACCGTTACGAAATATTATGTGTCATAAAGATTAATAACTAGGAAATAATTCAAATTCCTTAGGATGGGTTATATATATAGGAAACTTTTCTCTTCAGTGTGCACTGATAAATATATATCAGTGTATTTTATATGGACCATTAGATTCAACTGCTTTGACTCAGTCTGCATACACTTATCTATAATCTATGATCCACATACAATGCACTAATGTATTTTACATCAGTGCACACTAAGGATAAAAAGACTATATCAACATACTTTGATATCATTTAAACTTAAGTTATTAACTTAATGTCAATGTCGAAAATTGAGAAGAAATTAATGTTATTTCCACCGGTTTCCTCAATTTTCTTCTTGTTCTTCCACAAAGCAAATGTTTTCTTATCTTTCCTTTGGGTATAAAAGTTATTATAAAATAAACTATTGAAACGATAATTATGACACGACATGGTCTGATAAAAACAAGAATGATCACCCATCAAATCTTAAGCATGCCTATAAGAACCTTAACATAGTGACCGGTAGATACTCGTGAGGGTGGAGGTGACATATGGGTCGGGCGACTTGTACCTAGCTTGTGTCGGCCCTCAAATAGAGGGCCAAGCCTACATCCAAGCTCTATGGTTTGGTGAGCTGAGATTGACGTTAAGGCCCACAAAATATTAATGTGTCATAAAGGTTAATAACTAGGAAATAATCCAAATTCCTTAGGATGGGTTATATATTGGAAACTTTTCTCCTTAGTGCGCACTGATAAATATATATCAATGTATTGTATATGGACCATTAGATTCAACTACTTTGACTCGATCTGCAAGCACGTATCCATATTTATCCATAATCTATAGTATACATGCACTGAGGAGAAAATAACTATATATATTTGAGTAATAATATTAAAAATTCACTAAATATCTATTTGCACTCAATTTTAAAATTTTTATTATATAACAATTTTATCGTTATTAAAATTATTAAAAAGATAAAGAAATTCTAAATACACTAGAAAACAATTTTGCTTGATTCCAATATATATGTTTTATTTTTTTTGCATTTGATAAACCCTAAAGCATTTCTTTTTCAATATCATTAAAGTTTTATTTGATTCCGAAGTGATGAAAATGATTTACAACAAAAAAACAAACTAATTTTTTACGGTGTTGATTTTTGTATATTTTTTGCATAAATAAACAATTAGAAAAAAAAAATTTACAGATTTTTTTTAATTAACTGTTGACTTTTAAAATTTTTGAAAAAAAAGTTAAATGCATGAAAAAAATTTGTCAATTTCGGTATTCAATGAAAAAAAAAGAAGATAATTTTGAAACAAGATGATTATTTTTTTTTTTTTTAAAGGGAGTGGCAAACCACCTCCCAATGCGATTTGGTGGTAAAAAGTGATCATTCAGTCTAGCAATGTTCTAGGTTCGAGTCGTCATATCCACAAGTCATATATTAACAAGAAAAAAGTATCAAAAGGTAAAAATAAAAAATAAAAATAAAAAAGGTAATTTTAAAATAAAATGGAGTGTCTTTAGAATTTTTTTTTAAAATTTTAGTTTTTGGAAAGAAGTGTATTTAGAAAACGAGTGTGAAAAATTACAATTAGATTGTAAGGAGAAAATTTCAAAATTATATTCTAGACTTACCATTTGATATAGTATTATTTATTTATTTTGCTAAATTATCCTAATGTAATTGCAACCATCTTTATGTGGTGAGGTGAAATTAACATAAATAAACCCCTCCTTTTTGACAATGTCATAATTTCATTTAAGCTAAACTTTTATTAAAGGATTTCTTTACGCAAAACAATTTTATCTTTTGATACTCATTTTTCTACCATTAAATTTCGTTTGATGTCTCATTTTATTCTAATATTACTTTTAGAGCACTTTTATAAGAATCGGATGATTGAAATCATTGAGTTTTAGTGATGTCTTATCATTTGGTTCTAAATTTGGATAAAATAGCATTAATCAATTAATTATGTGCATATGATTTTGAAACATTTACTCTTTAATACGTGAGCTTTGATCCCAAGATCTTTTATATTAACATAACAAAACAAAAAAAAATTAATCCAATCCAATTACAACTTAAGGGACATTAATTAATCGAGAAATGGCCAACAAGAGCTTAAGGCTTGGGCAAATGACTCTCAGGTCAGCGGTTCAAATCCTACTAATTGTGAAAGCTTTCAAAAAAAAAAAATTAATCGAGAATGAAATAAAAGGGAATCAAGTTCTATAAGAAATGAAATCAGAATAAGGATTTTGATTCCTTATCAAGTTCCCTTTTCTAGTTAGTGGTGTCAATTTGGGCCGTGTCTAGCAGGCCAAGCCCGGTCGGCACAGGCCGTGCCTGGCATGTCTTGTCCCAATTTCGTGTTAAGCCCAAGCCCGTCAAGGGGCATGGGTCGTGTTGTGCCCCAGGGTTTAGGCCCGCGGGTCGACAGGCACAACCCGCCTCCTAGCGGACCATTGGCCCGTTGTTACTTTTAAATAAATAAATAAATCTTACCGTTTGAAGGACACACAATTTTTTTAAAAAAATTAAAAATTCTCAAAAATTACCATTTTATCCCCATTTCATTTTTTCTAGAAATTCTCCCTCCAATTCAAAAAACCTTCACCAATTCACCTCTATGCTCTTCTCTCTCTCTCTCTCTCTCTCTCTCTCTCTCTCTCTCTCTCTCTCTCTCTCTCTACACACTCTATAATATTAATCTCTATAATCTATAATATCTCATTCTTTACTCTCCACCAATTCACCGTTTCTCTACAAAGTACAAACTCTCTCTCTCTACCAATAGTAATTCAATTGCACTCTTTTTCCCTTACCAAGTTTTTATCCCATTGGGTTTTTTTTTGTAAGGTTTTTAACAAGGCAATCACGAATCTTGTAAACTGAAATGTGAATAAGTAAATAAAGTTCAGCTATT
The DNA here is from genome assembly GCA_035582765.1 of Acer negundo. Classification (NCBI taxonomy): domain Eukaryota; kingdom Viridiplantae; phylum Streptophyta; class Magnoliopsida; order Sapindales; family Sapindaceae; genus Acer; species Acer negundo. The sequence goes on along the minus strand of CM069243.1, from coordinate 19,416,995 downwards.
TCATATTTTCTTAATTCTTACATCTTTATGACTTTATTTATTCTTTGAATTATTTTAGTAAATAAATAAAATATAATTTAATCTATTTCTTACATTTTACTTCATTACTTATTAGACTAAAATAAATAAGAAATAAATTTTAAACTTAAAATTTATTTAAAAAAAATTTAACTTAAAATCTATAGGTTAAAATAATAAATAAATTTTTAACTTAAAAAATAAATTAATAAATAAATTTTATCTAAAATAAATAAATAAATAAATAAATAAAATTTTAAAAAAAAAAAACAACAACAACAGATCGTCACATCAAGCTTTTGTAGGCTAGGGTCGTGCCCCCCCGACCCTTAATAGGCCTGGGCATTGGCACGACATGTTAAAGAGCCGTGCCTTTTGGGCCTAGCCTGTTTTGAGTTTTGACACCACTATTTCCGGTAGAAACTTAATTCCTAATTTGTGTATAGACCCACATAACCTAATTTTCAACTTATTTTAGTAAACACAATAATCTCAAATCAGTAATTGAGTTCATTTTCCATCATTTGGGTTCCTAATTAGTATGTGTCCTAAATTAAATCCAATTTCAATTAAAATATAATATAATAATCAAATTAAACTAATCTAATCATAATATATAAAAATCAAAACATGCATAAAATGAACTTAAAAGTGATCATTATTACGAGATAGGGTTGGTCTAATGGCATGTCTCCCACACCTACATGACGAGACTGTGAGTTTGAGTCATGCCCTTACCCATGCCCTCACCTTAAGTAGACTTGGCAAGGTTCCGGTTCCAACCGTGGAACTGGACTGGAACTAGAACTGGAACCGGAAAAATCGAAACTGGAATCGATTTTTCGGTTCCGGTTCTAAGGTTTAATGAACCAACCGGTTCGAACCGTCCTGAAACCGACGGTTCCGACCGGTTCTCTTTTTATTAAACCGTTGAGGCCCAACGGCATGCTGACAGCTGACGTCAGCATGCCGTTGGGCCTCAATGACCACCCCTTTAATTATTATTTTTTTCTTTTCTTTTTGTTATCTAAAAATACCCCCCTCCCCTTTCATTTTTTCTCACAACCTCACACCAATTTCTTATTTTCCTCTCGTTCTCTCTATTCTCAATTCTCTAAATCTCTAATTCTAAATTTCTAATTTTATTACAAGTTTACAATTTAGAAGTCTTTTTTTAAAATTTAATTAAAAAAAAACGGTTCAGAACCGATGGTTCCGTAAAAACCAGAACCGGAACCGGTCTATGCCGGTTTCGATTCCGTTTCCACCCAAACCGGGAACCGGAACCGGAACCGCCGGTTCGGAACCGAATCAGAACCTTGCCACCACTAACCCCAAGACCCTGAATAGGCAAATATATTGTAATAGTTCAACCAAAAAAAAGTGATAATTACGATGCTAGTTTACTTCTTGAAATTTTTTATTAAGGATATTTTAGTATTAAAAATCTTTTATAAAATTATGGGTCTCATGGGTTGTTTATTATGTTGGCAATAAGAAATAAGTCTAGCTATCCAATAATTAAATATAATAGGACAATTACCAAATAAGCCCTAGACTTTTTTAAAATTTCAAGTAGTTTGTGATATTTATAAAAGTGATCAAATTGATCCCTAACGTTACGGTCAAGAAGTATTTTAGTCTTTTCAACTTATGTAACTAAAATTAAAACATTTAATAATAATGAGATCATCGGAGTTGAGACCATGGAGGACTTCCACGATTTGAAAACCTAGATCATGGAGGTCCTCCACATCTCCTCCACGATCTGGGGACCTCCACTTGAGATTACATCCTCCGGCTACTTTAAAATTAAAAAAAAAATCAATAGGGAAAATTTTATAAACATATCCTGACTTTAACACATATATGAGGTATAATCCAGTTTTACCAAAATTACAAGAAAATACATTTGACTAACTGTTGACTGACAGTTGACTAACCGTTGACCAAACTAAATGATAAAATGACCAAAATGCCCTTCTTCAATGTTTTATTAATTTTTATTTTTAAAAAATACTGTAAATATTAAAATAATTAAAAACTAATTAATTAAAAATATAAAATTTAGAAGTCAAATATTAAAAAATGTCCAAATTACCCCTCAATATTATAGTATTTTTAATTTTTTAATTGTTTGATAACTGTTAATTATATTTTAAAAGCCAACCAACACTTTATAGAATGCCACTCATCGAAGCGTACTCAGGAGTCTGAGAAATGAGAGTTCGAAAAGGTTTACGTAAAAAAAAACATTCGGGAGATATATTGTAAGTTGCATATGCGGAGAAGTGCAATTAACATTAAGTACATTTATATGTTTTTTTTATTGAACTTATCTGATTATTTATTTATTTATTTATTATTTTTATTATTATTTTATTGTGAAATCACACTTGGAGGTGGAGCTTTTGAACGCTACTTGGTATTGTACATGCATTCCTTTTCATTTGTTTCCCTTTATTATAATCTAGCTTATAATTGTTATATAGTGGACTAATGGTATTAAAATGTAAAACAATCCATGGTCCTAAAAGACGGGGTTATGGTGCTTATTTATTGTGTGCAGTCATAATGCATGAAGTTTGACCGGTTAAAAGTTATCAGAACTTTATGAATTAGATGCAAAATCTTCTTCCTTATATCTATTAATTATTAATATTTTGTTTCAACTCACAATTTCTTATAAATTAGGACAATAAAAATAGCAAACATATTCATGTGTATTTAAATTTCATGTAAATTCAGATTTATTCAATTTACAGATAAGAAAACAACTTTAACCTTAGTCATATTTTTAATTTTGCAATATGTTTTCTAATCCTAGTATTAGAATATTAGAATGAAAAACTCTTTATTAATATTATTATTTTGTTATTGCCATATTTTTTATTGACATTTCAAAATCTTATGACAAGGGAGTAGTTTGGTGATTCATTTATTTGATATGGCCATAAATTTTATATTCTTTGTTTTAACACTTCTTATATACATTAAAAAAAATGTTCCTCATATCATAAATAATATAACTGTATCTGTCTACTTGTACAATGCTGATGCAGGCCAATTTGTTATTATTGTTACTTTTATAATAATTCTACTGTGTAGCAATATACATATATTTGGTAATTTTATTGTAAAAGTGTTGAAATTGGTTATAATGACTAAAGTATACATGATTTTAGGACCCTATTTAAATTTTTTCATTAATTATATATATTAAATAAATATTTAAATTAGAAAAAAGAAATTTCATAAAAACAATAAAACATTTTAAAAATATTTAATAAATCAAATCAATATTTAAATAGAATATTTAATTTTGAGATGAAATAAGGTTTATAAATGATTTTAACTTTATTTCATAAGTATAATAATGATATTTTAAAATATTCATTAAATGCTGAAATAGATTATTCCATAATCACTTTCAAAAAAATAACCCCTACCTACTTTTCAAAATTAATGTCAAAACTTGTCAGATTATCAATTAATCACTTTTTGAAACTTTACTAAACATCATTTTATGTTAAAATTATAAAATAATCTGATTTTAACTTTTTAAAAGTAATATTAAACTAATTATAAATTTGACAAGAACACGATTCCAAATTCCAAATTCCCATCCAATTTGAATATTGATTAATTATAATCAAATTCCATTCAAATTATCGTTATAACAATACATAGTTAAGTTCATAGCACGAATGGCACCTTGGATTACATCCATTTAGATCTTTAGGGTCTCGCTCCTCTTGAGTAAAAATGTGGTTCCAGGTATATTCTAACATTTATCGATGATTTTCACAACATTTTATTTATGGATGGCTCTATTTCTTTGTTTCTTTAATGCTCTGCCCATTGTCGTGCTAGAATTTTGTGAACTTCTAAATTATGTCAATATATTGAATCTTCCTTTTATTCTACTTAATTTCAGGTATGCGCATCCTTTGAACCAAACTATTAGCCTCTTATGGCTTTTGTAATTGTTCAGAAGAGTCACCACACAAGGTTGTTTGCAAACAACCATCATGACAGTAATGCAGTTGGCATGGGTGGAAATATATTGCCCGGTAAGTAACTTAATTCTGGAATACTATTTGATTTGACATTTATGTTATTTTGTTGTGATTTTGTTGTGATTTTATAAATGTAATCTGAATCTCTGCGGCTAATTAATTTTGCAGGTACTGTCATGGACTTTAAAATTTGTCATACGACTGAATTTGACTTCTATCTCTATAGTCATGCTGGAATTCAAGTTGATCATCTTCTCGCCTCTTGTTTTATATGTAATGCATAATTGCATTTCTAATATCCCCTATATGTCAAACAGAGTACAAGTCGTCTAGCTTTGGACGACTTAGAGGTGAAGCTTTTGAATGCTGCTTGGTACTGTACATGCATTCCTTTTCATTTGTTTCCCTTTATTTATAATCTAGCTTAGAGTTATTATATGATGGACTAATGGTATTAAGATGTAAAACAATCCATAGTCCTAAAAGACGGGGCTATGATGCTTATTTATTGAGTGTAGTCATAATGCATGAAGTTTGACCTGTTAAAACTTAAAAGCTATCATAAATTGATGAATTAGATGTAAAATCTTCTATCTTCTATCTATTGTTTATTAATATTTTTTCAACTCACAATTTCTTATAAATCAAGACACTTAAAATTGCAAACATATTCAGGTGTATTTAGATTTTATGTAAATTCAGATTTATTCAATTTGCAGATAAGAAAACAACTTTAACCTTAATCATATTTCTAATTTTGCAATATGCTTTCTCAATCCTATTATTAGAATATTAGAATGAAAAACTCTTTATTATTACTATTATTATTATTTTGTTATTACCTTCTTTTTTATTGACATTTCGAAATCTTATGACAAGGGAGTAGTTTGATGATTCATTATTTGATATGACAGTAAATTTTATATTCTCTATTTAACACTTCTTATATACATTAAAACATATATTCCTCATATCATAGACAATATAACTGTATATGTCTACTTGTAGGATGTTGATGCGGGTCAGTTTGTTATTGTTGTAACTTTTATAATAATTCTCATTAGCTGTGCGAATGAATAATCAGATGTTTGGTTAATTGTATTTTTTAAACTATTGTATAGCAGTATACATATATTTAGTAATTTTATTGTAAAAGTGCTGAAATTGGTTATAATAACAAAAATATACATGATTTTATGGGACCTTATTTCATTTTTTTTTTAATTAATTATATATATTAAATCAATATTTAAATTAGAAAAAAAAATTCTATAAAAACAATAAAATATTTTTAAAAGATTTTATAAATTAAATCAATATTTAAATAGAATATTTAATTATGAGATGAAATAAGGTATATATATGATTTTAATTTTATTTCATAAGGATAATAATGATATTTTAAATGATTTTTTTTTAAGAGGTATTTTAAAATATTTAATAAATACTGAAATAAATAATTCCATAATCACATTTAAAAAGTAACCCCTGCCTACTTCTTAAAATCAATGTCAAAACTTGTCAGATTATCGATTAATCATTTTTTGAAGTTTTACTAAACATTATTATATGTCAAATTATAAAATAATCTGATTTATACTTTTTAAAATCAATACCAAATTAATTATAAATTTGACAAGAATAAGATTCCAAATTCCAAACTCCCATCCAATTTGAAGATTGATTATTTATAATCATATTCCCATTCAAATTATCCTTATAACAATACATAGTTAAGTTCATAGGACGAATGACACCTTGGATTACATCTATTTAGATCTTTAGGGTCTCGCTCTTGTTGAGTAAAAATGTGGTTCCTCCTATATTCTGACATTTATTGATGATTTTCACAACATTTTATTTCTGGATGACTCTATTTCTTTATTTCTTTAATGCTCTACCCATGGTCGTGTTAGAATGTTGTGAACTTTTAAATTATGTCAACATATTGAATCTTCCTTTTATTCTACTTGATTTCAAGCATGTGCATCCTCCGAACCAAACTATCACCCTCTAATGACTTTTGTAGTTGTTCAAAAGAGTCACCACAGAAGGTTGTTTGCAAACAACCATCGTGACAATAATACAGTTGGCAGGAGTGGAAATATATTGCCTGGTAAATAACTTGGTTTTGGAATGCTATTTTATTTTACATTTACATTATTTTGATGTGATTTCATAAATGTAATCTGAATCTCTACGGCTAATTAATTTTGCAGGTACTGTTGTGGAATCTAAAATTTGTCATACGACTGAATTTGACTTCTATCTCTGTAGTCATGCTGGAATTCAAGTTAATCATCTTCTCGCCCCTTGTTTTATACGTAATGCATAATTGCATTTCTAATATCCCCTACATATCAAATAAGATACAAGTCGTCCAGCTCGATACCATGTGATTTGGGATGAAAACAAATTTTCAGCTGATGGATTATGGTCCCTAACGAACAACCTATATTTCACGTAAGTTGATATATTTTACTGACATTTTTTGTAGAGAGAAAACCAAAAGTAGCCAGTGAAAACATTATACTTTCGTTAGTAACCACTTTTGAAACTTTAATTATTAATAACCACTTTTTTTTATAAAAAAAAATGTGCATGTCTATAAATTACTAGAGTACTATAGTTTTTTTTTTTTTTTTTTAAATCTTGAAGTAAACTTAAAAATTTAAAATCACAAATAAATTGAAATGTCCAAACTTGAAATCATGACTAAATTGAAATGTTCAAACTTAAAATCATGTCAAAATTAAAATGTTCAAAATTGAAATATAGACTAAATTGAAATTTTCCCCTTCTTCTTCGTCCTCTTATTCTTCCTCAAATTAGGTTTAGGTTTTTTTGTTTTTCTTTTTATTTTGCAGACCACATCGCCATCCCATCGTCACCATCCCGTCGTCGTCGTCGTCGCCATCACAAGGCCAAGCAGCAACACACGACGGTGCAACAGCGCGAAGAGAGAAAGAGAAATTTGGGGGAGAGAAAGAGAGAGAGAGGATGTCGGCTATGATGCTTGGTTCGGTTTCGACGGGGAAGAAGCTGGCGACAATTTGCAGACGCCAGCATCGTCGCCGACGTTGATTTACAGGCGTCGGTTTGGACACGGAGAGAGAGAGAGAGAGGGAAAAGAGGGAAGAGAGAGAGTGTGTGTGTGTTTGGGATGGTTTTTATACGGGGGTATTCAAGTAATTTTACAAAAACATGGTTATTAAAAATTAAAGTTTCATTTGTGGTTACAAACAAAATTTTCATGTTTAGAGTGGTCATTTTTGGCAATTTCCACTTTTTTGTAACACCTTAAAACTTAAAGAGTAATTAAACACTTTGATATGAAATGTTATAACACAAACCATTAATTGCTTCACCCAAAAGAAATTAATAATCATTTAATAACTCCAAATAAACCATTCTCCAAATAAAACCAACAATAAGGTTCAAATCACTCTAAAGGAAATTAAAAAAATACAGAGAAGTTAAACTCAAATTCTAATTAAGGGTAGTTTGGTATTGCTGTGAATTTTATAATAATCACAGTTAATTGTGCTGAAGGAATAATCAGCTGTAGAATTAATCAGGAGTTGTTTGGTTAATTGTATTTTTAAAACTACTATATAGCAGTATACATATGTGTAGTTATTTTATTGCAAAAGTGCTGAAATTAGTTACAATGACTCAAATATATATGATTTTAGGACCCTATTTTATTTTTTACATTAATTATATATGTTAAGTTAATATTTAAGTAGAATATTTAAATTAGAAAAAACAAATTCCATAAAAACAATAAAATATTTTTGAAAGATTTCATAAATCACATCAATATTTAAATAGAATATTTAATTTTGAGATAAAATGAGATATATAAATGATTTTAACCTTATTTCATAAGGATAATAATGATATTTTAAAATATTCATTAAAAACTAAAATAGATTATTCCATAATTACTTTCAAAAAGTAACCCCTACCTACTTCTCAAAAGCAATGTCAGAATTTATCAGATTATCAATTAATCACTTTTTAAGCTTTATTAAATATCATTTTATGTCAAAATTATAAAATAATTTGATTTTAACTTTTCAAAAGTAATACCAAACTGGCCCTACGTATTAAAACAAAGGAAAATAGTACATAAAATCTCAATCACTTCTAACTCCTGAAAGGGCAGACCACGGCCCGGACCGCGGTAATGGCAAAAGTTGCATGAAAACAGGAAAACATGCGAAACAAGAAATCTTCAGTGGAAAAGGAAAGGAGTTTCGCTTTGTGTTGAACATGAAAGCCTTCAGCATAAAGAAGTAGGAGTTTGCGTGGATCAGGAAGACTTGTGCATGTAGGAGAAGGTTTCCTTGTTTGTTTTAAACCTCCCTAGTACTCTAGTATAAATACATGTAATATTTATTTATTGAGTGTGGAGTAAAAAGAAACACATGTAACATTAGAGAGTGGGGAGATCTAGGGGTAGACCCCTGAGAATATCTAGGGAGGGATCTAAAAAATATGTGGGGATCAATAAAGAGATCCATGGGTGATATTTAAGGGGAGACCTAAGGGATATTTGGGGGTGTACTTGGAGGAGGGCCTAATGAGCGTTGTGAGCTGGGAGCTAGGATGTAAGCTTAGTTGAGAGCTTAGAGGCTCGGTAAGGCTCGATTTTTTAGGGATTGGGTTAGAGAGAGAATCCTGAAATGTATAGTTGTACAAATTTACTACATATTGGATTTTTCTCTGTTGTCCTGACGGCCCTTGGTTTTTTTTTTTTTTTTTTTTTTTTCTAATTTTGGGTTTCCACGAATATTTTGTATTCATGTGTAATTGGTTAATTTTCTCTTACCTTATTTTTCTGCTGGTAGATGTTATTTGCTATGTGGTAAATATTAGGCATGCACTTCCGCGTTCATCAATGTATTCCCAACAACTGGTATCAGAGCCATGGTTGGCGATGGCGGTGTCAAGTCTTTATGGGATATCGTATGGAGGACTTGGTGGTATTGAGATGATGATTCATGGTTGCTAAGTATTGGTTTAGCAAAGGAAATACGTTTTGAAAGTTGTTTCAAACTCGTTAGGGTTTGATGGAGGAAGAATTTTAACTTGTGGTGGCACGTACAAGTCATAGAGATCCGATCTGGGTTACACAAGGTGATAAAAATAAAAATAAAAACTCTACTTTGGTATGGTGTGAAGTTGATCCGAAGCTTGGTAGACTCTAGTGTAGTGTGGAGCTGATCCGGGAAAGCGCTCCAAGTGTTGCTAGCAATCGCCGGGTTAGGTGATGTAATGACACGTTTATCCTTTTGATAGGTTTCTCTACTTATGTTTCCCTAAAGAAACCTCTGCTCTTGTCAACACCGACGACGACTGGAAGGAGACCTCGAAAGCCACATGTTCAAAGTGGATCTTCCGGGGATGAAGAAAGAAGAAGTGAAGGTGGAGATCGAAGATGACAGGGTGCTTCAGATTAGTAGAGAAAGAAGACAAGAGTGACACATGGTATTGTGTTGAATGTAGCAGTGGCGAGTTCTCCAAGAGGTTCAGGTTGCCGAAGAATGTGAAGATATATTAGATCAAGGCTTCTATGGACAATGGAGTTCTTACTGTTACTATTCCTAAACTGGAGATCAAGAAACCTCATGTCAAGGCTATTCAAATCACTAGTTGAGACTCTCTTTTTTCTTCAACTGTTTGATGCTACTGGATTTTTCTATGTAATGAGTTTGAATATTGTAATATCAGTCTGAATTTAAATCTTAAATAAAAAACACCTACTTGTGTAGTCGCAAGTCTAAAAATTTGTTTTTTTTTTTTTAATATAAGACTTATTACCTCTTATAACTTATGTTAAGATAATTAGATTTATTTGTTTTTCTAACTTAAATCTTAATTTAAGATGTATATGTCTTATATAAAAAGTTAAGAAATTTGTCTTTACACTTATTTCACAAGTCATAATTAACACATTGATAGTTGTTTCCAAATTAACCTTATGTAATTAATCTATTACTAAAAATACTCCTAAACAAAAAAATAAATAAATAAATAAATAATAAAATAAAATAAATAAAAATAAATAAAATATATATAAAAATTCCTAATTTTATTTAACCCTAACCTTAAATTGACATAAGAGGAGGCGACAGCGGCTTCACCTCTCTAGGATTTGACTGAAGGAGTCTGGCCGGAGAGGAGGAGAAGGTTGTGACTTCCTCACATTCATTTTAATGGGAGGTGACAAACTCCCTTCAATCGAGAGGAGGCTGGCCAACCTCCTCCAGTCGGAGGCAAGGAGGAGGCCTCCAGTCAAATCCCAGGGAGGCGGCGGCCTGAGGCAATTTAGGGTTAGGGTTTGGGTTGTTTAGGAAATTGGAGATTTTTTATTTTTATTTTAAATAAAATATTTAAATTAATAAATAATTTTACGGTATATGAAAACAACTTACCCTGACATTTTACCCTGACATTTTACAATATTACAACTATATTCAACTTTTACATTTATTAATAAAAACATACCCTTGACCACTTTGACTAACTATAATCAATGTTTTATTCATTCAAAAAGTCTAAAATACACCCAGTTATTATATTAGCATTTATATATTATCAAGACAAATTTAAATTAAATTTATAATTAAATAAATTTAAAAATAAAACTAATTAAATTTATAATTAATAATTAATAAATGTAATTAAATTAAATAAAAACAATTAAAATAATAAAATTAAATTAATATTTTAAAAGAAATTTATCATACAAAATGTTTTAATAAAATATTAACACCCTTCCTTATAATAAATATTTAATTTGTTTAAAAATAACAAAAAATTAACTTTTGATTCCATCAAATAAAAAAATAAAAATAAAAATCATTTCCAAAAACCACTATTTCCTAATCCAAATTAAAAACCATTAAAAATAACAATAAAAAAAAACTCTAACTTCCACATCAAAACGTTAAATATTTAATTAGTTTTATTTTAAAATTTAATTAATTATAAATTTAATTTGAATTTATCTTGATAATATATAAATGCTAATATAATAACTGGAGGTATTTTAAACTTTTTGAATGAATAAAACATTGATTATAGTTAGTCAAAGTGGTCAAGGGTATGTTTTTATTAATAAATATAAAAGTTGAGTATAACTGTAATATTGTAAAATATCAGGGTATGTTAGTGCAATTAACCCTAAAAGTTAAATGGTTTATTTAAATGGGGATAGAATCGTAAAACCAAAACCGCTGAATATTTAAGCAGGATAACCTCAAATAAAAGACAAATAAAAGACAAATAAATTAGAGTGTCTTTAATATTAAGTGGTATTAATTTACTTAATTGAAATAAGGTCGGACAAAAGAAGAAAGGAAAAGAAAAAAAAAAAAAAAAAAAAACTTCGTCTATGCAGTCTGCACAATTTCGATTTTAGCTTATATTTGTGAAATTTTATTAACTATAATCTGTTCTTTCACAAAAGCGAGTACCATTGCCTATTTGCATATGAAGTAATTTAACCTGTGTGGAATTTCTGGAGACCATGATTGCAAAGAAAAATGTAGAAAAGAATATAATCTAAAAGCTGTTAACTAAGTAAAAACCAGCTGAATTTTATGCAAAACAAAATAAAAGTAAAGAAACATTTTATTACTCGTTAGTGTACAGAGCAAAGATCAGTCAGATATACTATAAATCTAATACGAATCTCTATCTCAAAACTGTGTAGAATTTTTTCAAATTCTTTATTGCATTGTGGGATATATTGCAAGTCACTAGAACAAGTATAATCTCGTTTACCTGCACCAAGGGACTTTGTGCCTCAGATGAAACGTTTCCTGCTGTATTTCCAATCATCTTTGTTGCACAAGCAATTTCATAAGCCATCCATTGTGATGCCATCGGCTATTTATATGCAACATGGAAACTACTCATGACAAATTGTTGTGAGATCAATCTTTATCGAGACGTGGATCTTCCCAAATAGGGCATTCTGTTTTTTTTTTTTTTGCATCTTGACATGGTCCCTCTGGTTCAGATTTGCAACTTAAGTACGCATTTTGCCACCCGGGTTCATCTCTCGTAGAGTGCTGCTCTGGATAGAGCCGAATGGCATAAAATCGATTCATGAAACTATGCAGATTCAACAGGGCATAGTCTTTTTCAGATTGCCATGCTGGAATCTTAAAACAGCATCATTTCCTCACATTGACATGCAACTTGTCGAGAATCCTCCAAGTAACAGCATCTGGTTCTAACCCATTCTTTTTAAGTTCTCCCAGAATTTGATAAGCCTCTCTCTTCATGTGTAACTTGCAAGCACTGTCAATCACAATATTATAGCTCACAATATTTGGTGTGACCCCAGAATCTACCAGTTCATATAAAAAATGAAAAGCCTCATTTATTTTCCCAGAGCGACAAAGCCCTTTGACCATCGCAGCATAAACATAATCATCATGAGTATTCGAGGGCCAAATAACATCATCCCAAAACCTCTTTGCCTTTTCTAATAGGTTCGACTCGCATAATCCACTGAGTACTATAGCATAAGTTTTACTGTCAGCAATGACACCATTGCTTCTCATGGACTTGAAGACCCCCATTGCTTCATTTGTATTCTGGAGTCTAAACAAACCACGAAGCACTGCATTATATGTCACAACACCAGGGATAAATCCTCTTTCTGTCATTACTTGATGCAATAAGCTGAGAGCTTCTTGAACTCTTCCAACATTCAGTAAACCAAAAATAATAGTAGTGAAAGTCACGGCATCAGGAGCACAGAATTTTCCCATCATCATATCATCTAACACCTTTAGAGCTTCTTCGATTCTCCCCATCTTGCAAAACCCGTTAATAACTGTATTCAGTGTTATCACATCTGGCTGACACTCTGTCTGAAGCATAAAAACAAGTACATTTAACACCTCAGTTGGGTTATTCATAATACAAAGAGCTCTTAAATATATATTGTAAATTCTAGTCTTATCAGCATCTTTCTTATTCAACATGAATTGGAGAACCTCCCTTGCCTTGTGGAGGTCAGATTCTTGACAAAGACCCTCTACAAGGACCTTGTAAGTATACTCGGAAGGCAAGTAACCAAACTGAATTCCTTCTTCTAGCAGCTGATACGCCCTCATACAACCGCCTTCTTTGCAAAGACCGTGTACAATAGAATTATATGAGACTAAGCTTGGCGTGAACCCTCTTTTCCTCATTATATAAACAATCCTTGAAGCCCCGTGGTTCCTTCCCGCTCTGCAAAGAGCATAAATCATATGCCCATAAGCAAACTCCTCATTCACACTCCTACCTTGCGGCATATCCTCCGCGATCCTAAAAACTTCATTGAAAAACCCTTCTCTACACAAAGAATCAACAAGATTAGAGAACGCCGCACTTCTCGCGGAATCATCTCCATCCTCCCCCTCCTCTCTCAACCTCTCCCACAGCTTCCCCATCAACTCCTTACCACGCCCTACGTCGCGCGTCCTAAGTACGCCCCTAATCAAGACACTATACGTGAGCGAATTTGGCGCCACAGCCCACTCGTGCATTTCATCGAACACCTTGAACGCAAGGCCGATTTCGCCAATTTGGCAATACCCATTAATCAAAGTAGTATAAGAAACAACACTCGGAGCATGGCCTCTAGTCAATACATGAAAAAACAACCTATGAGCTTCAGTAACTCGAGACAACCCACAAAACTGATCCATCAAACAGTTATAATTAACCAAAGATGGTACAAAATCAGGCTTAAAATAATTTAATGTAGATATAACACGCAATGTACTATCTGGGTCCTTAGAACCCAGCAAGCGAGCAATAATTACATTGCAAATGCGCTCGTCGGGGACACAACCGGAGGAAATGCAGGAAAGGAAGCGATGGTGGGCTTCGGCGAAGCGGTTGGCGTCGCAGAGAGCGTGGATGATGCTGCTGACATTGAGAGAGTTGGGTTTGTAACCGAAGAGGTGCAGGTGGTTGAGGAAACGAAGCGCTTCATCGACGTTGCGGTCTTGTGCGCAGAGTTTGTGGATGGTTTTGGTTATGCTGTGTTCTGAATCGGAGGAGGAGGAGGAGGAGTTGTTGTTGTTGGGTTGTTGTTGTCGTTGTTTTGGTTGGTGGAGGAGAGTTGAGAAGAGTGCAAGAGCTCTGCAAAATTTTGGAGATGGACAATGGAGTATTGGGTGATGGAAAAGTGACGCTTGCATGCTTTTGAATTTCAAGTAATTCACCATTAAACAACCGCGTCATGGGTTTATGAAAATGAAACTGTTTCTACTTGTTGAAATGGAACTTGCAAGTGCTTTACTATTTCAACAAACGTGTTAATATTAAACAAGGAAAATGTTAATCAAGACCCAATTAGCATGGCGTTGGAGACTTCATAGAAGCTCCTTATGGTTCGTTAAGTGTGAGAAAATCTCTCTACTGTCCTGAAAAGTTGTATTCCGAGCTGTAAATGTATCCCTTGATCTCGCTAACTACATTTCCAACGGACTACCTCTCCTTAATAATATAGAAATATGGATACTCCCAATTGTGAGAACAAAGTGAATGTAGTGCTCTATCGATATTTGACGTTGACCAATGTAATATGGCCAAAAATTTATCAATATCAGACGGAAACTGCGTCAACACGCAATTGCTTCTGTTTCATCATATTCCAATTATAAATTTTGTTTATATAAAAAAATATATATAT